>JAPQWS010000148.1:7481362-8848293 GCA_028651295.1 Catharanthus roseus
TAAATTCTTTCACTTTAAACTAAAAAAAAAAGAAAAAGTGATTAAAGTTTGGAATTGAATTTGGAGAAAAACCTGAAGATGGCTAGCCACTTGCATCCTTGTAAGCCCAGGAACATTCATTATCTCAAGTATATCCTTTGGGTAGCATCCTATATTAATTCACAAAATCATACAACATAAAATTATGTAAGAATCCCAAATTAATAAAACAAAAAAAAGAGGTAAGAGAGAGAGAGAGAGAGAGAGAGAGAGAGAGGGAGAGAGAAGAACATTACTTCCTTCACCTAGTTGAGCAACAGCAGCCATGAATTTCTCATGAAGATCTGAAGTCCATTCAGTACAAATCTTTCTCTTAACTTGTCCAGCAGGTTGTTTTTGATTTTTATTATTATTATTATTATTATTATTATTATTATTATTATTATTATTATTATCCGTAATTGCGATCGAGTCCCTCAAATTTTCATTTCTTACATTTCTCATCCTTTTATTTTTCTTCCCATAATCATCTTCATCGTCATCACTATTCTCCTTGTCAAGGCTTTGATCTTCAAGATCATCATCATCAGAATTATGATCATTTGATGATCTTCCATTATTATTATGATGATGATCTGTGCTTGCTGTTGTTGCATTAATCCTCATCCTCTCCTTAGCCACATGTTGCCAAAGGTACTTAACCATTTCTAAACTCAATGGCTTTTTTTATGTACAAAAATGCCCCCAAATTCAAGTGCCCTTTTTGCTAACACAACATCTTCATCCATAGTCAGCACTGTTATCATTCAAGGAAAAAAATAAAATCATAAAAAATAGTTAGTTAGTAGTCACAATGTTTTAATCAATCAAATAAAAAAAATGTAGGTATAATTGAAAAAAAATAAATTATGTTATGAATTGATTCTTTGTGGACCGATGGGATATGACTTATCAGCGCAAGCTCATTAATAAATCGTCAGCTTAGCTTTTAGAGTACGCATATTGGATGGGTGATTGAATGGGTAATTGACCCTATCTAGTCAGACTCATTAGTCAAAAGATTAATAAATTCCAAATGGAAAGTGAGCGTAATGTGAAACCAAGAGCGGTTCAAAAGGTATGTCTTTCCTCATTTATTGTTTAGTGATAATGAGATATTAATTACTCCAACTGTTTATTTTTACCTATCATATTTTAGACATTACACTGTTTAATAAAATATAAAATTTTTAGATGTCTTTTTTTTTGCGTAGACTAAAATGCCCATCAAACTTTTCTCTCTCATTATTATTGTTTCTACAAGTTTCTACACTATAAGAATGAAAAAAGGTTGAAATTTATTATTAATGGGAGGGTATCACAGGAAAAACACGAGAATTAAAAAGAATGTGACAAAGTAAAATTTATACAAGCTGAATAATTCGTAAAATTGAAGTAAAAAACAATATTTGATACTCACAAATGGTCATTATATTCATATGAACTGCTTTCTCCAGAAGCTTAAAACCTTGGTAATCAGGGGAGTGAATATTTGCTATGACAATGTCAAATTTCTGTCCATTTCCAAGCATTTTCAAGGCAGTAGAGGCAAATTCAACCATTGTAACTGAAAATATCAAAATCAAGAAATGCCCTTTGTTAAATAATTTAAATACAAATTTATAAACTAGAAAAAGGACAAATTTAAACAATTAGATACCACCCATTATTATTATTATTATTATAATTAACACATGATTAATTCATCATTAATTAGTAACTTGACATATTTATTAGCAATTTACTTCGACTAGAAAATGGAAAAGTTCATTCTCAAGATTAAGCTCCATAGAATTATATATCTCTAACAACCTCAATAAAAGTATTTAGAAAGAAGGCAAAGGGAAGAGAGAATTATTATTAAATTTTTTTTTACAAAATTTAAACAAATTTGACTTTTTTCTTGAAAGTTACTAAGTAGGAAGAAGTATAAGGTGAGTGTGTGCTTTCCACCGAATAATAAATGGATTTCATAAAGCCATTAAGTGTTTAAAAAGTCGAAAAGTTATTAATTAAACTAGTTCAAAATAAAATTTAAAATTAAACAGATTATTTTTGCAAGTAACTCTTACAAAAACAATATAAATATTATGTTTTAATTCAATTTAACTTGACTTAATCTTTAATTCAAAACTTTAAGAGGGGAGAGGGGCTTTTTTTCAATAGAAGAACGGCATGTGTTTATGTGTGTGTGGGCGTATGGTGCATATAAATAACAAATGTTTAAAAACTTTCATCAATGTTTCAAAAAAATTTGCTTAAAAATAAATTTAAGTAAATTTTTTCTTCAAAAATTTTGTTGCACATGAAAAATTAGAAACTGATACTCAAAAATATGAGATTTGAATAGAAATTATATAAAAAGTTCAGAAACAAAAGAAATATAAGAAAGGAGAAAAGAGAGACATGAATAAGTTATCAGTAAATAACAATTTATAAAATTAAATTTAAAATATAAACATACTGCACGCGAGAAAATTACCATTGGAACACGTGATTAAACCTCTGGTGTTAGCATCCGTCGAATGTTTTTAAGAAATTAGTAAAAGATCTTGATTTTCTTTTAATTAAAAAACATATCAATTCTACTTCTTTATATCTTTCTTGCATGCTAAAGATGAAATGAACATAAAATTATTCAACTAAATAAAACAAAGGAAGAACATTTACAACTTCTTAATTAACCAAACTCCATATAAATTTGTGCAAAGTCAAATTGAAAAATGAATTTTTTTTCTTTTTTTTTTTTAAACAATTAGGCTACTCTAGAGGCCTCAAAATTAAACAATAATTTGTATACCTTTATAAGAACACAATTGAAGCATGTTGGCTATGCAAAGAAGGCTGTCTCTATCATGGTCAACCAACAAAACATGAACTTCTTCTGTGAAATTGGTGACATTTGAAGCCAATGAATTGTTTGGAACTTGAAAACTATTTAGTTCCCACATGGTGAAAAAAAATGGTTTTTTTTTTTTTGGTTCTTCAATGGAAGAGAAGAAGAATGGTGGTTTTAAGAGAAAACTAGAGTTGTAGAAGTAAGGGAAAGGGCTATGGTGAAACAAGAGGTAAGAAACACAAATAAATTTCTTTGCCTTCTACTTAAACACTTATTGCCCTATATATATAGACACAAAAAATATTTATTAGCTCAGCAATATATGAATAAAAATTAACTTGTTTTAATTTATTACCATTCGTGCATTTTTTATATATATTTGTCAATGTTAAATATATATTTTTTTTTATCATTTTAAGGTGTCTGTGATTTCTAAAGAATATTGTAACGTTTGCTTGAATAATATATATATGTATATATATAGTACCTCTTTCCTAGTAATAAAATTTGAATAATTAATTTATTAACCTAGTGTTATTCCTCCTATTTATTCTATTCAACATTTTCTAAAAAAAATCAATTTACAATTTTAGGTTCTATGGGAGTATAAATAGTGAGAAAATTTTTCACATGAATTATCCATGCTTAGATTAAAAGATTGAAATAATTTTCATCAATGTTTAACACTACTATGCTCATTTTTAATTAATTTTTTTCTTTGAGGCCAAAATCAAGGAAGCAAATAAATAATTGTCTAGAAGTTCTTTTTTTTTTTCTTTTAGAGAATCAAAGTGAATAATAATCACCAACTTCATATATAAATTTTACCCATGGTTTAGTCTTTGCAATTTCCATGGCATAACACATATATAGTTCTTGCAATGCTACCTTGTATAGAGTTTATTGAGGTACAAAATTGCATAAATTCATAAACCTTTTCAATTTATGTAAATGATATATGGTATTTGGACATTAAAGTGAAAGTTTGTTATCTACTTACCAATTTTATAACTTATAATGTGTCAACAAATAGATTATGCCAATTTATGATTTAGAAATTTAATTTAATAATAGGTCATGATAGTTTACTTTTTAGTATTTATTGCGGTTAATTATCTAAAGGCTTAACGAATCAGGTTACGTAATTTTTGAAAGTCTGACGTATATATATATATATATATTCGGAAACAACTATTTATTACCTTTTTAGAATACGTGTCGTGTTTGTATTTATCAATTTATCCATTTATGTCGGAAACACATGCCATTTGACATTTGATTTTCTCTTTTTGTTAAATTGTCATGATATTTCACTGAGTAATATTAGAAATTCCAAAATTTTTAATTCCCCTTTCTATGAAATTTTGAGATTTACATATTTTAAAACTATAACAAGTAGTAGTTAAAACATCTAACATTATAAAGCAATTAGTAGTTTTATATAATTTTTTCTAATTCTTAATTAGAGGTAAACAAGAAAATTAAAATTAAGGTTGCAATATATTTGAGTTGTACTAATTTCATTAAGCACATTGATCTTTCTATAGGTTGATTTCTAAGTAGGATTTTTTTTTAAAAAAATAATAATAATAAAGAGTTGTACTAAATGATAAAATTATAGAAAACTATAAATTCTAAAGTGATTAACAAAAATTATCCAAAATTTTCAAGAAAACATTCATTTTATTAAAACCTATTAAATGATTTGTTAATTTATAATGCACGATTTGGCTATGAACACTAATCTTGGATTGGTGGAAATTTAACTAATGTCACAACAAAATCCAAGCTCACTACAAAAAAAAAAAAAAATGAAATTACTATAAAGTTTTTTTGAGGAGTTCTTTTTAACTATTATTCTTGAATTTAGGATTTAAAAAAAAAAAAGAAAAGAATTTAAAAATAATTGATTGTGAAATTGCTTGAACATTTTTTTTTTTAGTTAAAAAGAAGCTACATTTTTATTTTTTTTGTTTTTGTAAAAATATGATAAGGTAGAATTTATTGAGATCTTTGATTCATTGTATTGACTTCCTTGAAATAAAAAGCTAAAAACTACTTTGTCAAAGCGTCAAAGGTATATATATTGAAGACCTTTTTGACTATAGTCTATATTAATTTTCACCTTCTTCTTTTTTCCCTTAGGCAAAACAAGTATTGGCACTTGAGAGTGAACTCACCATGATAAGGTTTTTAATGAGTTGAACTTGTAATCTACTTTCTCACTTTTAACAAGTTTGGTACGATAAAATAAAATAAAATAAAATGAGATATTGTTTCTACTCAGAATGTGTTCAGAATCATCTTTTCATTTCATTGTTTAGATTAAAAAAATTAAAATAGAATGATGATTCATTTTCTATATTTAGAAAATTTGTTATTCAATATCATAATGAAATGAAACTTAATAGTATATGACATAATATCCTGATATTATAATTGTTAAATGTTTAAAAATTGATGTTTAGAATATTCATATTATAAATGTATAAATATACAATAAAATATAAATAAATAAATTGTAAATGAGAAAAGTAAGTAAATAAATTTTATTAACGAGGTAAATTATCTAATATTATATATATTAACGAGGTAATGTTTATACATTTCGTTATAGATTAATCAATATCAATAATTTTGTTATGAAGTTTCTTTTTTTTTTTTTCTGGGAATTTATTATAAAAGTTCAAACCATAAAGGAGTACATGCACTAGACAGAAATCTAATTTAAATTTTTAGTTAGAAATTGAATTCTTACTCTCATGATGTTAGGAAATTTAGGGTGCAGAGAAGAATAATATTGAATGCTTCACTTGATTTTCTTCTTATTAATTATGATATAAACCAAATAATCTCTTATAGAATCCAAGATAATGTGATAATGTAAGAGAATCACATACTGATGTGATATTTCCAACACATGATAAGGCATCAGAAGATGTATTAAAACAAAATAATAATACTAATACCACGAATTAAATATATATATATATATATGTAAAAGTGAGATGGTTTTGAGTTCGAATATTAACAATGCAATTGTATTTTATGGGAGAATTTTGATTGATGCTCTTGTGGTCAGTTTTGAGTTTGAATCTTGATAATACAGTTTTGTCTTGTCGAGTTTTGATGTTTTTATGGTCGGTCTTGAGTTCGAATGTTGAGAATGCAATGTCTTGTGGGAGAGTTTTAATGCCCTAGGGATCCACCCAAGATCCTCTGTAACATTTTTTGTAATATCTCCTACAATATTTTATTTTATAATATGTTCTTCCTTTTGAATTTACTCTTTTCCCTTGAGGTTTTTATTTTATTTGGTAGGTTTTTATTAATAAAATATATCAAATTAAGAATATTACACAGAATGTTACAGGAAATGTTACAGATAATCGGAACCGCTAGTGATCCTACTCGACTCCTATTAAGATTAAAATAAATAGAGTGTAATATGACTTAACTGTGTCTTCTATGTATTGTATGACTTAAAATACCTTTTATATGTGTTTAAGGATCCGCTCAAAATACTTTATAATTTGAAAAAAAATAATAAAAATAATGTAAAATTCTTTTACAATTTCAAACCGAACGGAACCGAACCAAAGTCACACCTTCATTTATTGGATTGCTTTTCAACTGTTTTCTAACTATGTTCCTCATCCCTTTTGTATTTATTTGTTTATCAAAAAAAAGCCAAACTTAAACAATGCAAAAGATTCTTCAGCTTTTTTTTTGTTTTTTTCCATCTTCTAAACTACTTACATAAATTTTGTATATATCCCAATACAAACCCAGAGACACCAAAAACTAATAACAATTCTTGTTGATTCTTTTTAGTCAGCTGTTTGGTTTAGCATTCTCTCACTCTATATAACTTTTTCTTGTCTTTTTCTTTTGTTTTTTGGGGTCCTAAATTGTTTTTATTAATGTTTTGATTATGCAATAATATTAATAAAAAATTCATAAATTTACCTTGAGTAATCTTTATATATATACATATATATATATATATATATATATATATGAAGAGGGATCATGGTCTCAATTTCATAATGGTGACGGAAGAAAAAGATGTTTGGAAAAAAAGAAGAAAAGAAGAAAGGAGGCGTTAATTAAGTTAGACTTCTTGTGATAACTTTATAAAAGTAAATAATATATTTTTAAAATTTTACTTGATAAAATGCACTCACCAATCAAATATTAACTAGTGATGTGAACATTTTGTTCAAAAAAAAAAAGAAAAAAAAACTAGTGATGTGAACACTAATAGTCTTTTTTATTTTTTCTTTTCAAAAGGTAAATACTACCGCTTGATTTCCATCAAAAGGAGGTTTTTTTCTTTATTTACACCATTTTTTAAATTTGGCTACTAAAGTAGCTTATCTTTTTTTTTTTTTTTTTATCCTTATTGTGGCTATAACACACACTGGTTGTGATCATTGTTGATAACGCACAACCATTGTGTGTTATCATCTAATTATACTTAGCCCCGGTAATCTGCCGATGTGGCGGATAACGCACAACTATCTCCCCTTGCCCTTGAAGAACTTTTCCCGCTTTTCAGCGACTTTCCTCTGATAACGGCAGTCATATATTGGCCGCGGGAAAGATGACCACCACCCCCTCTTCCGGTAATTGGAAGGGAATTTTTTCTTTTCGACCACGTCAGAGACATAAATCCGGAAACACCCTCTTTTTTCTCTGAAGATTTGGGAATGGGATGCTCCAAACGCATATCTGATCACCGCTTTTCTTCCCGCCCAAAAAAGCCCAACTTCTCTCGCGGGACAACCAGAATTAGTAATCAGGAATCCATTGTCTATTTGACATGTCAGCATTGGAATAATAGCATACAGGACTAGCCCCTCTCTGGGGAATCTTTCTCGGCCATCTAATGTTGGGAATTCACCTTCAAAGGTGCAACTTATAATGTGCGTTATGACCAAGCAATAATCTCTGCGTTATCTGCCACGTCAGTTATTTATTTTTATTTTTTAAATTTTTTTTAAGAAATTAAAATTTCTTTACATTTTTGTCAAAACTTATAATTGTATAATTTATTTAAAAAGACTATATATATAGTATTTAACTTATTTTAAGCGTATTTGTTATGATAATATTTATACGTTTTCTTAGAAAATATGTTTAACCTTTAACCATTTCATCGCAAGTTATTTGAAGAAGTAATACTAAAGATATTGTAAAAATTTAGAGCAATGAAGTAGTAATTAGAAGAAATTGAAAGAAAAATTTAATTAATAGAAACATGTTTTATTACAACAATTTCAATAAAATAAACTTATACATTGCTTGGTCCGGGGTTATTACAATTTTTTCTATTATGTCCCAGCATGCGACATCTGCCATATCTTGGGGGAAAATCTGGATTTCTATAATCCATTTTCCCATGAAATCGCTTATCCTTTTTCCTACCCGTTCCTTTTTCATGTTTGGAGGATAAAATGTTAAATTAAAAGGAACATCCCTCCAAAAGTTCTCACTCAAGTTCGGATGAAAATTCGCTTAGTAAGTTCTTCTGTACGTTTGTTATGAATATATCTCCGGCACATGAGTATCTGCTCTTGACCCATTTTCTCTACACAATGCAAGAACATGAGAACAAGGCAATGTATATGTTTGCCATTTTCTACAACTACATGATTTATTATTTATTCGCAATAGATAGACATTGTTACTAGTACCAGAAACCCAAATCGGAGATTTGACTATGTATATTCCTTCTCGCAGATTGTAAGTTGTAACTTTGTGTTCTCTTGATTTCATTTCAATCTGCAAGAACTTGTCAAAATTTTGTGTTGGAAATGGATGCACATAATTTTCAGCCTCTTCACGGTGTTAGTGAAAGTACCTAACTAGTTTGTTGAATATTAGTTCAACCGGGGGCTTTTAAAGGTAGGACCCTAGCTTTCTTCAACACATCTGTTAAGTGCTTCGAAATGTTGGTTGTCATGATACCGTGTCTGTTCCCGCCATCATACAACAGTTGTCTATTTCTCCCGGGTTCAACTTCATCAAGTAAATGTAAGCATCCACATTTCTTTCTTGAATCTCTTTCATTACACAGTCAAATTTCCATTATTTTGATTCTGTTCCGGCTTGCCACATCAAGCTTTTTAGGGTTGTGTTCTTAAAAGTCTTTTTAAAATTTGCTCAAATGTGGCATAAACAAAACTGGTGAACTACAAATGGAGGTTGCCATAAAGGTTGACTTTGAATAGCAAAGAAAATACCTTTGTGGCGATAAGAAATGAGGCTTACGTGGCGATCTTTGACAATGTATTCTCGGAGGTTTTTAAGGAACCAATTCCAACTTTCGAAGGATTCCTTATCAACAGTTGTAAAAAGCAAGTGGGAGCAAGTGATTATTGGCATCCCACTTACTTGCAATTAACAGTACGCCCTTGTATGTCCCCTTAGGTATGTTCCATGACAGAAATCACCGTACGGCAATATGAAAATGCATCTACACATGGCGAAGAACACCGTAAAACAAATTTGAAAACAGAATTAGGGGGACCGCTTGTAAGGTCATGAAACGGGTCCAGCACCTCGCAGTACCCCCCAGCACCTGCACTCGCACTCTTATAGTTAAACTTGTACCCTGGACTCGGACCCATAATCTCCGGGGTATAAAATTTTGGACCTAGACCCGACCCTCCAGTGGGTCTAGGGTAGGGGTATGGGTATACCCGTACTCGTATGATATTTTTTCTATTTTTTTCCCTGTTAAACAAAAAATATATAAAAGAATGTATAATCCTAAAATAAAAAATTTTAACATGATTAATATAATCTCCTCAATATTTCTTTCAATAAATACAATCATTTAACATATAATAAATGAATAGGGATATAGACCCCTTAACTATACTAATTTCAGTCTGTAATCCAAATTCTTGGACAACCTCTGAGCAAAGAGTGTATGTAGTAATACGGTGTCGCCTAATAGATATGTCAAATAGTAGCATATAAGATAGAGAACGAAAGAGAAAAATAAAGAAAAAGATTTTCCTTTTTGTCATAATCCATATTTTCAGCAGTTCTATGAAATAAAAAATAAGGCAAAAATATTACTATCATAAATTGCTTTTACACGGGATGAAAGAATATATTTTTATATTTAGTAAAAATAAATTATTTGTGAAATGGCATTTGAAATAAAGTTGAAAATAAATAAATAAATAATTTGAAAGAGGTTAGTTAGGGTCAAATTCATCAAATAAAGAGACTATTTAGAATCGAAAAGGAGAAAAAAAAAGAGAAAATGACTGAAAGCGAGAAAAAAAGGGAAAATGACTGAAAAGGAGAAAGAAAAAGAGAAAATGACTGAAAAGAAAAAAAAAAAAGAAAAAAGGACTGAAAAGAAAAAGAAGAGAAAATGAGAAAAAAAAAGGTTGGCAGCAACAAGATTTGAACTTTCGCTGCTAAGCTAATAAATATTTAACTTCACCTCCTTAACCACTCAGCCAAACTTCCCTATGCACCTTTAATACCTTCTATTTAATATGATATATAATATATTCTTATTTTATTAATATGGGTATACGGGTCTGGGCATTACCATACCCTGTCCAAATCCATATAGCAGTATAAATACGGGCACGAGTACGAGTACAAGTCCGCGGGTATAAAATTTAAACCTTATCCGCTAAAAACGGGTACAGACCCGCACGGGTATGGGTAAGACCCGCCCCATTTACAGCCCTAACTGCTTGTTCTGTAATGCAAAAAATTCATATACAGTCCCCAGGGCTTAAATCAGTATAGCTTGTAAATATTTCGGTAAAATATTGAAGGTTGTCTTCCAGTTACCAAAAACCCTCTCTATGGCAAATTTTCGAGCATACCATGCCCGCTTGTAAGTACAACCCGTTTGAAACAATACCTGCACTTCTTGAATGATGTTTGACACAGGTATCTCAGGATCGTTGGCAACTAGGTGCGATTGACATTGAAATAAATTTTGAGGACAAGTTTATGTGATTGTTTTGTTCAATTTGAATAAGGCATGTGTGTTCTTTTACGAATCTGGTTATTTCCCATCGACCGTACGTTGCTTTCTTTTTTTATACGGATGTACCATGAACGAGTAATTAGCATCACCGTGATGGTAACATCTTGCGGTCTATGTATCATTTTTACTCTTCACAACTCTATATTCACGTCCCCACACTCGATGAACAACTTACAAACCGCACTTATTGCTCGCACTTTTTCAACGAATCTCATGCCTAACCGAATGTCGATCATGGAATCGTTCCAATCGAGTAATCGTGTGTTACCAGATTCTACAAGGTCATTTATAGGAGAACTCGAGCCCATATCTAGGAATGCTCCCGGAATGTGTGTAGTTATACCTTGCGCTCGCCGATCTATTGGTCGCTCTCCCATCAGGGGCACTATGTTTTTTAGTTATAGGGTTTACAGGGATTTACAAGAGTTTGTAACTCTCCTTCTTCCGGGCCATTGTCATCATGTGATTCGGGATTGACTAGAAACGACATCACCTCCGTCCGATTGGTCAACCTCATTGTTATCGTCATTGATCGGTAGGGTACAACATAGACGGTTCATCAAAAACCATCCGTATACTCGTTGTAATATGTTCGGTCATGTTTGTTGTATTTAGGTCCTGTGTAATTGGACTACTATATTGCTCGGATCTCGCTCCAATTCAACGAGAATATAAATCTCTTCCTTCACGTGGTGAGGTAGAATAGTCCATAGATAACGTATTTCTTCATCGTTGTTCATGCTATATAAATTAAAGTAAAACATACGATGAACTTCATAGTATGAAAGCACCCTCATTGTCATTCAAACAATCTAGAGATTGGGTTCCGTATCTCGGTATTTCAAAATATTTTCCTTACTAGTTCGTTATGTGAAATCATTCGGGTCATTGGCAATGTTCAACTTTTCTGCACTACTCCAGTAAAATAGGGACCATATACATCCCTTGCAATTCCTAAATCCCAAAATAGCATCACTCTAACAGGGTGGATTGCTTTCATTTTAAATTGATTTAACTGAATGTGTTTAGGGTTTAGGGAGGATGAAATGTAAAGAAGTTAAGTAATTTGTAAATTGAAAAGGAATGAATGAGGAATAAATGAGAAGTTGGCTGAAGATGTATTTTTAGGATGTGTATATATAGTGGTTTAAAGTTGAAGTGTCGGGAGTGAAGACAAACCCAAATGAATTATTTATCTTGCAATTTCACCGTCATTCACACTGAATTATTGAAGATAACGTACAGTCGTTGTGCGTTATCTTGAATAATAACGCATTCCAGTTGTACGTTATTAACAAAATAACACAGAAGTGTTGTGCGTTATTCTCAAGATAACGCACAATAGATGTGCGTTATCTTCAATAATAATGTACAACTGGAATGCGTTATCACTGTCACTGATTGAGTGAACCAAAAAAAATAAAATAAATATAAAAGACTTATCATAGTTTCAGCATCTCTTTTTTATCGTCTTATAACATATATGGTGCTCAATGCTCTTGGCTTATCTTTCTCAAATTTAAAGCCAAAAATAAAATTAAAAAAATGAATTCGTTGCCTTTTTTGCCACAAAACTCCCACAAAAAAAAAAAAAAAAAAAGATTTGAGGCTAGTAGAATACATTTTTTTTAAAGCTTTTATTTTTTATTCTTTGAACCTCACTCACTTATGTGTTCATAAATAGTTCATTTTTTATTTTATAAACTAAGAACTGTCATTTTTTACTTTAAAACAAAATAATCAATAATATACATAAAACTAAATACTCTATATTGAAATTTAATTTACATATAATAGAAAATGAAAACTCCAAATTACTAATTACAACTATGGCCAGTCGGATGATGTAAACCTCGTTGTCTTTTTCCCAACACGATGTCCAAATCCAAGATACTGTACATCATCCGTGTCATCCGTCCGTTCCTCTTTATCAGATGAAGATGCTTGTGATATAGGTTGATATGATGTAGATGAATCGGTTGTACCCGGAGGAGGAGGTGCACGAAACGATAAAAACTCTAAATATGTATGATGTGGTGAGTGAAATGGGACAAACTCTAAACCCGGAGGGGGAGGCGCACGCAATGTTCCTGATCTACCTGGAAGTGACTGGGAAGGTGGCGTCAAACCCAAACTAAAAGATAGTATATCTAAGTTTGGGCTATCAAATGGGTCAACAGGAGGGTGTCCACCTCCAGATCCCTCACCTCTCTCCACCTCATGTCCGGGGTCTGCATGTCTGTGTCTCGCTCGGGAAAAAGAGACAGGGAGGGCGACCACCTCCCGGATCCCTCACCTCTCTCCACCTCATGTCAGGGGTCTGCATGTTCGTGTCTACCTTGAAAAGGAGGGACAGGGAGGGCATCCACCTCTGCTCTATGACCAGACAATCTACAAGTGCCCCTCTTAACTCCACTAGCACCCCAGTCCAGTACAGGCTCTAGGGACGGCGACGCGACGGTTGTACTGGAAATGTCTGATGAATATCGTGTTGTGATGGAGTGCAGCCCAACGTACCGCCAATAGAAACCATGCACCTCCGAATGATAGTCTGCACTTTCTTCGCAAAAACAGCCATCTGTGAAGGAGATGAAGGTGGTTCCTATATCACCACTGAAGCCATGTCATCTACCTCCTGCAACATGGAAGTCTTAACAAAAAAAAAAATTAAACCGTTAGAAGTCAATCATAAATAAATGAAATGCATAAAAATACCAAAAAAAAAAAAATAAAACTTTATAATGTACCATCATCTGCCTGTCGACCCAGCAGGCTGATATCCAACCGAACGGGTATCACAATTAGCTGGATTTTCAATTTACACCCTTGTGATTCCCCGATACCATCTAATGTACTCATCATTGGGGTATGATAAGACCTCAACTGCCAAGGTAGGCCCATCCCTAATATGCAGCCGCCACTGATGCCAGACCTCTACATGGCTAGCATGTTGTGTCCCCCAATAAGTGTTGTCGTTTCCTCTAAGTTGTATCCGATTCAGATCAAGACAAGTATCACATGCATCCGGTATATGCTGAGCTTGTGCAAATTGACGAATCACACGCCCGGGATAGTGATACTCCACTATCTCATAACAAATGAGTGAGACCTCTGTCCGCCATAGGTCAGATGGAACCAGATCACGGTCATGATAAGGGAGCCATAAAAATTGTGAAGTCAAAATTCAAAATCAATATAAAGTTAAGTGCTTAAATAATTAAGGTTTACACGTAATACAAAGTATTTTAAAGCAAACCTGATCAGATGGCATGAAATCTAACTGGTCCCTGTATGTAACTAGGGTGTGAGTGGCAGTTGGCTGCAGTCGAAAGATGTGTACCATATAGCACCAAGTGGAGCAAGAAGGTCGGCTTGAACATCTGTCATCAGCTGAGGCCACAATACAGGGATACGCGACCACGCCCAAGCCTGTACTATGACTAGGGCTCCCCCTATCTGCCGTGCATCCCCTAAAGCTGCCATGTACAACTGCCTATATAAAAAACCAAGTACGCAACTACCCTAGCTATATATGCTGATGGCATCAATATCCTCTAATAAACTGAGGTAACGCATATGAACCAAATTACCTGAGAAATCGAGAAGCATATGACTGCCAAGAAGTAAAAAAATAAATGCACGAGCGCAAAATGAGGTCATCATGGATCTCTGAACTGGTAAAAGCTCTCAAGATCCCGGCTTCCAGAGGTTCCTTCTTCACCTTATAACCAGAAAAGTGACTAAGAGACAACCGAACACTAATAAGTCTCTTGATCATCTCAATCCAATACTGTTTCTGGTGTACACTCCAACTGGGACCGGTAACGCGTAAACCCTCGATCCATAAACCCCATAATGTCTGCACATCCTGAAAGGTTATTGTGACTTTACCATAAGTCATGTGAAATGTGTGAGTCTCCGGTCTCAAACGCTCAACTAACGCGGTAATAAGAGCATGATCGAGCCCAATATAACCATATCTAAACACTCCCCCTAAACCAGTCCTATCAATAAGATCTACCAACTTACAGGGAGCCGTACTGTAACACTGGAATAGATTGCGACTGAAACGCCTACACTAAAGATCAGTGAAACACGTCTCATGGTCCCTACTCCATATCAACCCAGACCTATGCTCGTACTGTCTAGTCAAAACATCAGGGACTATGGGACCCGGATGCAAAAGTGTTGGGACTTCTTCCATCTACATTATTTACAGTTTGAGTTACGTCAATATCTATAAATTAAAGTAAAAAGTTTTAAATAAATTATAATTCCAAACTTTTTAAGGTGTGTCGTTTATGGTACAATTATTTTAGGGTTTTAGTATGATGCCCCCAACCCTGCCACTAGGTCAATTGCGGCTGAGTAGGGCATCTGCGTGCCTCTCGGCACTAAATTATAAGCTCCACAATAAAACAAAATCCTAGAACAACACTAACAGGTATACACAAAGTACGCGGAATACTTAAGTAAATTAGATACTACTGGTGCGCTCAAAACACAGGATAAAAAAAAAAAAACTTCTCATTTTCGTTTTATAATAAACACAAAAGTAATCTTACATCAACAACTTACATAAAAATATAAAAAGAAACTCTACAGACGATTCGAGTCTAAAAAGATAAAACATAAATATATGCCCTTCTGGGGAGATTTGATCCAAAAACTCTTGGCCTAAAACTTCAGTGGCTCGCGGGGCCCCTGACTGTTCCAAGCTAATCTGAGAAGAAAACATGATATGGAAAAACGTGAGCGCGAACACTCAGTGAGTCCAAGTGTGTGTGTGTGTGCGGTAGTGATTTCTTTAAAACCATGACGATGTCATTTTACAAAACAGTTCATACAATGTTATAAGAAAAGTATTTCTTTTGCTATTTTAACAAAATTGATGCTTGAACCCACATGAGGGTTTGGAGCGCAGCGGGGAAGTTTGAGCGAATCAAGACACATCAGCGCAGCTTCTATGCCCCAAATTTAAAAGAACATGTAATGCAACAGTGGGGCTCCACAGACAAAGTCCGGATCCCCAAAGCGAGGCCATCGGAACCAAGTTCCGGCATCTCGTAGTCAAATACCAGCCAACCAACATACGAGCGCTCGATTTCAAACAACCGCACTCCCATATCATTGGTCAAAACAGGCTACAGACTCCTGGGACACCTACCAGGTCTGCCCTGGGACCAACCTCGGTGTCGAGCCCCTCTTGACTCTCCACTAGGCGGTCGAACCCCACCGTAGAGCATGATGCGGTGTCCACGTAGACCGATTGGGTCATACCCTCTGCGGTCTACGCCCCTTTTAAAGTGGATCCACCCTCAGAGTCAAAAACCCGTCCACGTCATCGGAAGAGACCCTAGTACGGGGGACTAGCCACGTACAGTGCAATCCGTTGATGCGTCCGTTCCCTTGATTATCAATAAACTTTAACCTTGGTCGGAATGAGGTTTTCGTATGTATTTACAAATCAAAAGGTCATTTGCCTAGCCATAATAACAGATTCAAGTCATAAACATTTCAGAGTACAAAAAAAAAAAAATCCTCATCCACCAGTCATCACATGCTTATGCAATTTCATAATTATGCCAATGCCAGATCTATATTCATGCATATCAAAATACGTAACTTTTCAAGCTAGAACATTTTTCAATATATAAATATTTCTGAAAAAACCTGCATACAACAAACTTCTTATGCACCACTGTAATAATCTGTTTTAAAAGAAATACCTATATGGAGCATCGCTCCTATGCATTTTTCTACGAAACACGTAACACATTAGGGAGAACATCTCCAAAAGCACGCTGAGAAATATCGTTCCAAAAAAAAATAGCAATATTTTGTAGAGGTTAAAAAAAAACATATTTATATGTCTTGTACTATTTGAAAAAAAAAATGGAGTTTATGGACTCACCTGGATGTAGATCTGGTGCTAAGATCCTACAAAATAATAATGCGAAAATACTTAATACTTGGGTATCGATCAAATAATCATATTCCCTAAATAATATCGAAATCTTACGAAATGAACTTTAGGATGTATATATATACCTATATAGTGATATATATACTTATATAATTCTTTAAAAAGATCGAAAAATCATATACTCTAAAAAAAAATACTCTCCCAAGAAACCATAATTAACTATATACTTTATACTAAAAATCCATTTAAAATATTGAAATCTTAAAATAAATAACTAGCTTAAAAATATATAATCTCACTATATATTAAAGAAAACAAACAAACATATACTATATATATATATATACATATATATAACCTAACTAACTAAAGAAAAGAAAGAAAGGAAAAAAAAAACATGCAAACTTACTTGAGATTAGTATTGGCTGCCCTTTTTTATTCAAGAAAGAAAATGATATATATATATATATATGCCTATGTTATAGGCGGCCAAGGATGAGAAAGAAGAGAAAAAAAAAATGTTTGCATGGCCTATATATAGGAAGTGTGATGGCGGTTAATGGCTGGAAAAACAAAGAAAAGAAAAGAAAGAAAATTTTGGGATGATGCCAGGTGGATGGCAGTATGTGGCACAATTTCTTAATCGTGAAGTTTTTGAAATTCCTATATGAAAATGTCAAGTATTTAAATTTCTAAAATAAATATACTTGGTATTAAAAATAAAAATCCACTTAAAGGCATTTATAAACCTTAATAATAAAACCTCAATATGATAATAAAATTTTATTCCTATTCCTAAATATCCCCAAAATACTACTAAGTGCCAAAAATACTATATCCCACCATATAGATCAAAACTCTATTTTCATCACATTCTTAATTTTAAAGTCATGCTAGGTGCTTACGGGGTAGGGCATTACATTCTACCCTCCTTAAAAAAATTTCGTCCTCGAAATTGAATAGTTACGTACCTATAAGCTCTGGATACTTTTTCTTCAAGTACTCCTCAGTTTCCCAGGTTGCCTCTTCGATCCCATGATGTCTCCATACCACTTTACATATTGGAATCTGTCTCCCGCGTAACTCTTTTACGCTTCGTTCTATAATCTCAGTTGGTTTTTCCTCATATGACAGATCAGCTTGTAATTCCAATTGGTCATCATTGAGAACATGATCAGGTGCAGGGTGATACTTCTTTAATTGTGATACATGGAACACATCATATATACCTATCAGTTCATTTGGTAAGGCGAGTCGGTATGCTACTTTACCAATCCTGTCAATAATTTCAAATGGTCCGATATATCGGGGGCTTAACTTTCCTCTCCTCGGATATCGCAGCTTCCCGCGATGTGGTGTAGGTTTTAAGAAAACTCGATCTCCTACATTAAACTCCAGATCCCTTCTTCGATTGTCGGCATAGCTCTTCTGTCTACTTTTAGCTGTTCGAAGCCGGTCTTGAATTATCTCAACTTGTTTCTGCATCTCTTCCAATTCTTGGCATCAAGTTTCTTTGCCTCCAATGGGATCGAACTCCGACTTCATCCCAGTACAAAGGTGTTCTGTATTTCCTACCATACAATGCTTCAAATGGTGCCATTCCTATCGAAGAGTGGTAGCTATTATTATAAGCAAACTCAGCACAAGCAAGATTGTCAACCCACTTATTTCCAAAGTCTAAGGCGCAAGCTCTTAACATATCCTCTAGGTTTTGAATTGTTCTTTCAGACTGTTCATCGGTTTAGGGATGTGCTGTGGTGCTATAACTTAGATTGGTCCCTATAGCTTCCTGGAACTTAGGCCAAAACCTTGAGGTAAACCTTGGGTCTCTATCGGATACAATATCAACGGGTACTCCATGAAGTCGAACAATCTCATCTACATAAATCTGTGCCAATTTGTCCAAAGGGTATGACATACTAATGGCAATAAAATGAGCCACTTTCGTTAAATGATCAACGATTACCCAGATAGCATCCTTATAACCCTTGGTCCGGGGCAATCCTGTGACAAAGTCCATTGTCACATGATCCCATTTCCATTCGGGAACAGGTAGCGGTTATGGTAGTCCCGCTGACTTTTGATGTTCCGCCTTGACCCTTTGACATGTAAGATAGGCCGCTACATACTCCGCAATTTCTCTCTTCATTCCGTTCCACTAAAACTTTTGCTTTAAGTCTTTATACATCTTAAAGACATCTTATTCTCTCCAGGATGCATTGAATACTTACTTCTGTGGGCTTCCTCTAGAATCTTGCGCTTAAGTTCAGTGTCATTGGGTACACATAACCGATTCCGAAAGTACAGGCTCCCATCAGCTTCTAATGTACGAAAATCTTCCAATTCCTTAGCTTCCACACGGTTTTTGAACTCTTGGAACTCCTTATTACTCTTTTGGGCACTTCTAATATCCTGTTGTAGGGTGGATGTTAAGCTAAGACTTGATATCTTTGCTTTTCTACTCAATGCACCCGCCACCACATTCGCCTTTCCTGGATGATAGTTAATCGGGCATCGATATTCTTCCAGCAGTTCCATCCATCAACGTTGTCTCATGTTCAAGTCCTTCTGAGAAAACAGATACTTTAAACTCTTATGATCAGTAAATATCTCATACTTAGCCCTATACAAGTAGTGTCGCCACTTCTTAACTGCAAACACGATGGCTGCTAATTCCAAATCGTGTGTCGGATAATTCCGTTCATGATCCTTCAACTTTCTTGAAATATATGCGATAACCTTCCTGTCTTGCATCAACACAGCTCCTAGACCTTCTCCTGAAGCATCTGTATATAATGAAAACTCTTTGTTCGGATCGGGTAATGTTAACACTGGTGCCGACGTTAGTCGGTTCTTCAATTCTTGAAAACTCCTCTCACACTTTTTCGTCCACTCAAACTTGGTTGCTTTTCTGGTTAATTGTGTTAGAGGTCCAGCAATCCTTGAAAAGTATTTTATGAATCTCCGATAGTATCCCGCCATACCCAAGAAACTACGTACTTCAGTTGGTGTTTTGGGTTGTGTCCAATAGGTCACTGCTTCTACTTTTGCTGGATCCACCGAGATTCCTTCCTGAGTGATAACATGTCCTAGGAAAGTAACTTGACTCATCCAAAACTCACATTTGCTAAACTTAGCATATAACTTATGCTCCCGTAGGGTTTGCAACACTTTTTGAAGATGTTGTTCATGAGCTTCAGGGTTGGGTGAATAAACAAGAATATCATCAATAAAAATCACTACAAACTTATCCAAGTAAGGATTAAAGACTCTATGCATCAAGTCTATAAATGTCGCAGGTGCATTAGTTAATCCAAACGGCATAACCATAAACTCGTAATGCCTGTATCGTGTGTTGAATGCCGTCATTGGAATATTCTTTTCTCTTATCCTGACTTGATAATACCCCTGTCTCAAGTCCAATTTGGAAAAATATCCCGCTCCTCGGAGTTGGTCAAATAACTCATCAATGAGGGGTAGTGGGTATTTGTTATTGACTGTCACATTATTCAATCCTCTGTAATCTATACACATCCTCAGGGTTCCATCCTTTTTCTTTACAAACAAAACCGGCGCACCCCAAGGAGATGTACTTGGACGAATATATCCTTGCTGCAACAGTTCTTGTAGTTGCTTTTTCAACTCTTTTAGTTCCTCCTGTGCCATCCGATATGGAGTTCGAGATATTGGTTTAGCATCAGGTAACAATTCTATGCCAAACTCCACTTCTCGATCTGGGGGTAGCGTCGTCAACTCCTCAGGAAAACATCCACAAACTCCCTCACTACAGGTACTGTGTCTAATTTTACCTCCTCCTTAGGTTTGTTGAGTAAATATGCTAAGTACCCTTGACATCCTTTCTATAGCAACTTCCTGGCTTTCATGCCAGACAAAAAGAGATTCTCCCGTTTTGTTCACTTTCCTTGGAACACCAGGATTGGCATACTCGGTCGGCTAAACTTAACCAACTTCCGTCGACAATCTACTTGGGCATAATGTTTACACAACCAGTTCATCCCAAGCATCACGTCATATCCCTCCAATGGTAAGGCAATTAAATCTCCCAATAAAACCACATTCTCGACACATATGTCACAATCAGGGTACTTTACCTTAGTTATCTTATTCACGCCAATAGGAGTGCTAACTATCAACTGGTAATGCATGTTAACAGGAGGTATAGAAATATGTTTTATGAAATGCAAACTCACAAAAAAATGCATAGCTCCAGGGTCAATGAGTACTCTTGCTGGTTGAGAAAAGATTTTTATCATACCTTCAACTACTTCTGCTTCAGTATCTACGGGCAATCCATCCAGTGCATACACTTTAGCTTTTACTTGTGGCTTATTATTCCTTTCTTCTGTTGTTCCTCTCATGACCGGGGGTCGGCCTGCTTTTCTGGACATCTCTGGGGGTACTTGTTGCATCTCAGGGCACTAGTCCTTGGTATGTCCTGGTTTTCCACACTTGAAACATAATCTTAACTTCCGATAACACATTTCAGCCACATGCCCACTTCGTCCACAGTATGTACATATTCTGTGGGATCCTCCAGGGGTTAGGGTTGGTCAGCCTTCATTGCCAGTCCTTTGTTCACCACGGGATCTCTTGAAATCTCTAGGTTTCCATGATCCTTGTCTAGGACGTTTATATGGAGCCGTCGCTGAATCAATGGCTGTTTTCCTCTGTATAACCGCTTGATCAGCCATCTCCGTTCGGGTGGCGGCTTCAACTGCGGCCGCGAATCCCATCGGTGGCAAGGGAGCTAATGCTCGTTGCAACTCAACCCTTAATCCTTTCACAAATTGTCGCGTCTTATTTTCGTCAGTGTCTATCAACCTTAAGCAATACTTAGCCAACCTATTGAACTTTGCCGTATACTGGGCAACTGTTAGGTTACCCTGTCTAAATTGCTGAAACTCATCCTCTCGTTGCTCACGAACCCAACGAGGTATGTACTCCTTTTTGAATTCTTCTTGAAAATCGTTCCAGGTCCATGGTTGGTTCTTAAGTGTCCGTGCTTCGGAAGCTCTAAGCCACTAATCCTTTGCCATTCCTTGAAGTCTAAAAGCTGCAAACGTTACCCTCAGGGCATCCTCATACTTAAGGTTATCATAGATATCATTCAACTACTCAAGGAACAGTTCAACTTTAATTTCTTGCTCAACGTCTCCATAGAACTCTGGGGTTCGAAACTTAAGAAATCGTTCTATTGCTTCATCTGCTCCAGTGGCTGGTACACGTTCATTTCTTCTTGTGGCCATTGAAGTTTCTAATAATTCTGTCATCTTGATCATAAAATTCTCGATTACTTTGTGTGTAGCTTGTTCTGGACGAGGTGTGGCCTCTCTCGTAGGTTCAGACTGTCTATTTTGAGAACTTTCTGACATAACCTCGTCCGCACGGTTGGGAGATTGTGAACCTGACATGTTTCTAAAAACCAAAAAGTTCCAATACTAATAAACATCTACGGTTATAGATACTTTACGACAAGTAAACATAAATTCATCCCAGGCACAAATATCAATGCATACATACAAACATATATATAACTCAAAATAAGGATTTTTGGTACAAGTAGTGTCAAGATACAATCAGATCATCCTGGTCCTACCTCCCAAAAAATATATGGCTGGGTTGCTATGCATATCCAAAACCCGAGGACCTCATACCTACGATCCTAAGCCTACTGCATCAAGTACCAACAAAAATACTACTCGTACCTATCCAATTGACCAAATATGCACACCTACCTGTACTCTATCCAAAACCTACTCCGCCTAAGGACACTGGCTACCAGAACATCCTGGACGAGACTCCAGCTTATCACATGCTCTATCCACTGAATCTCTAGTAGTTCCAAGGAATTGGGCGTTAAACTGCCTAAGCCAGTCCCGCTCGTTAATCAGCTCCAAAATCTCTCTCTCTGGGGCTGCATGAGCCTCCTGCGTCTAGGCTAACTCCCTCTCTAACATGGCGGCCCTCGCCGTCTCCTGTCGTCGTGCCTGGCATTCCGCATAAAATAAGATGTCCATTCGGGAGATCTCCTCTCTCAACGCTACAACCTGCTGGCTAGCGGCTTCAGCCCGTTGCTCACACCACAAGCAATAACCACAAATAGGTGACACTGACAATGGGGAACCACCCGCTGTAAAGGTGCCAGTACCCTCAGTATCCGCTGGTGCCACTCCATCCGGCTCAGGCATCATCTCTGAGTCTGACGTGGGCTCACTAAGGTCCTCTTCTATCGATGTTCCAAGTCCTATTCCCGGTGCCACTGGTGCCATCTCTGGTCCTTCTACTGACTCATCATCGGAAAGGTCAATCACTGGAATTGGTTCCCTTTCTGGGATGATCTCTCTAAGGGAATATGAGGATGATGATGTAGTCCTGCTAGGCTCATCTATGAGGGTGCCCTTCCTGTATGTCCATCTATGAGAAGGATGTGTCATCTAGTACCTACAAAACAAAATCTTAGGGTCAGTACTAACCAATAAATCATATGGTTAGCTTTAAAGTTTAAACATAGCTTGTCTAAAATCCAACGTTTCAAACCTAGTATCGAACCTAGATGCTCTGATACCACCTGTGATTCCCCCAACCCTGCCAATAGATCAACTGCGGCTGATTAGGGCATCTGCTTGCCTCTCGGCACTAAATTATAAGCTCCACAATAAAACAAAACCCTAGAACAACACTAACAGGTATACACAAAGTACGCGGAATACTTAAGTAAATTAGATACTACCGGTGCGCTCAAAACACAGGATAAAAAAAAAAATTAAAAAAAACTTCTCATTTTCGTTTTATAATAAACACAAAAGTAATCTTACATCAACAACTTACATAAAAATACAAAAAGAAACTCTACAGACGATTCGAGTCTAAAAAGATAAAACATAAATATATGCCCTTCTGGGGAGATTTGATCCAAAAATTCCTGGCCTAAAACTTCAGTGGCTCGCGGGGCCCCTGACCGTTCCAGGCTAATCTGAGAAGAAAACATGATATGGAAAAATGTGAGCGCCAACACTCAGTGAGTCCACGTGTGTGTGTGCGGTAGTGATTTCTTTAAAACCATGACGATGCAATTTTACAAAACAGTTCATGCAATGTTATAAGAAAAGTATTTCTTTTGCTATTTTAACAAAACTGATGCTTGAACCCACATGAGGGTTTCGAGCGTAGCTGGGAAGTCTGAGCGAATCAAAACACATCAGCGCAGCTTCTATGCCCCAAATTTAAAAGAACATGTAATGCAACAGTGGGGCTCCACAGACAAAGTCCAGATCCCCAAAACGAGGCTATTGGAACCAAGTTCCGGCATCTCGTAGTCAAATACCATCCAACCAACATACGAGCGTTCAATTACAAACAACCGTACTCCCATATCATTGGTCAAAACAGGCTACAGACTCCTGGGACACCTACCAGGTCTGCCCTGGGACCAACCTCAGTGTCGAGCCCCTCCTGACTCTCCACTAGGCGGTCGAACCCCACCGTAGAGCATGATACGGTGTCCACGTAGACCGATTGGGCCACACCCTCCGCGGTCTACGCCCCTCTTAAAGTGGATCCACCCTCAAAGTCAAAAACCCATCCACGTCATCGGAAGAGGCCCTAGTACGGGGGACTAGCCACGTACAGTGCAATCCGCTAACGCGTCCGTTCACTTGATTATCAATAAACTTTAACCTTGGTCGGAATGAGGTTTTCGTATGTATTTACAAATCAAAGGGCCATTTGCCCAGCCATAATAACAGATTCAAGTCATAAACATTTCAGAGCACAAAAAAAAAAAATCCTCATCCGCCAGTCATCACATGCTTATGCAATTTCATAATTATGCCAATGCCAGATCTATATTCATGCATATCAAAATACGTAACTTTTCAAGCTAGAACATTTTTCAATATATAAATATTTCCGAAAAAACCTGCATACAACAAACTTCTAATGCACCACCGTAATAGTCTGTTTTAAAAGAAACACCTATATGGAGCACCGCTCCTATGCATTTTTCTACGAAACACATAACACATTTGGGAGAACATTTTCAAAAACACGCTGAGAAATATCGTTCCCAAAAAAATAGCAATATTTTATAGAGGTTAAAAAAAACATATTTATATGTCTTGTACTATTTGAAAAAAAAATGGAGTTTATGGACTCACCTGGATGTAGATCTGGTGCTAAGATCCTAAAAAATAATAATGCGAAAATACTTAATACCTGGGTATCGATCAAATAATCCTATTCCCTAAATAATATCGAAATCTCACGAAATGAACTTTAGGATGTATATATATATACCTATATAATGATATATATACTTATATAATTCTTTAAAAAGATCGAAAAAATCCTATACTCTAAAAAAAATATACTCTCCCAAGAAACCATAATTAACTATATACTTTATACTAAAAATCCATTTAAAATATTGAAATCTTAAAATAAATAACTAGCTTAAAAATATATAATCTAACTAGAAATAGATCTCACTATATATTAAAGAAAACAAACAAACGTATACTATATATATACATATATATATAACCTAACTAACTAAAGAAAAGAAAGAAAGGGAAAAAAAATTGCAAACTTACTTGAGATTAGTATTGGCTGCCCTTTTTTATTCAAGAAAGAGCCCTTTTTTATTCAAGAAAGAAAATGATATATATATGCCTATGTTATAGGCGGCCAAGGATGAGAAAGAAGAGGAAAAAAAAATGTTTGCATGGCCTATATATAGGAAGTGTGATGGCGGTTAATGGCTGGAAAAACAAAGAAAAGAAAAGAAAGAAAATTTTGGGATGATGCCAGGTGGATGGCAGTAGGTGGCACAATTTCTTAATCGTGAAGTTTTTTTTTTTTTTTGAAATTTTAAATGAAAATGTCAAGTATTTAAATTTCTAAAATAAATATACTTGGTATTAAAAAAAAATCCACTTAAAGGCATTTATAAACCTTAATAATAAAACGTCAATAAGATAATAAAATTTTATTCCTATTTCTAAATATCCCCAAAATACTGCTAACTGCCAAAAACACTATATCCCACCATATAGATCAAAACTCTATTTTCATCACGTTCTTAATTTTAAAGTCAAGTTAGGTGCTTACGGGGTAGGGCGTTACTTTTAGGGTTTGTATGATTTTTAACATATCAAGTATAGTGTTTTTAGGATTTTTAGGGTTTTTAATATTTTTATAATTTACGGTATAGAATTTTAATATTAAGATTTTCAGTTTTTAGAGTATACTGTTACAAAGTTTAGAGTTTTACAGTTTAATGTTTAAAATATCAATTTTAGGGTTTTTAATGTTTTTATAATTTACGCTATAGGATTTTAATATTATGATTTTGGGTTTTTAGGGTTTATTGTTAAAAAGTTTAAAGTTTTACGGTTTAATGTTTGATGTAAAATTTAGGATTTTAATAATATATTTTTAAGTTTTTTATTATTTAAAGTTTAGAATTTTTAAGTTTTTTAGGGTTATTGATGCTATATTTTATAGCTAAGTATTTTACTACTTGGTAAATTCAATATTAGGGTTTTAGGGTTTGCTCCATATATATATATATATATATATATTTAAAATAAAAGCCTTCATATTGATAACGGCATACAATTAATAATAACATACTAAACCCTAAATTTTTAAGTTTCAGTTCTACTAATTACAAAAAAAAAAAAAAAAAAAAAACAAGTAAAGAGAAAAATCTCCAAATTCCAAGTCCCATCTTTTCTACTAAAAAACTTATAAGAATGATGCAAAATAATTATCCAAATAAATTTAAAAAAATCAAATAATCATAAAGTAAAGTAAAAAAAATTACCTAATTATCCAAATAAATTCATCAAAATAATTCATCACCCTAAAATCACTTTTGCAATACAAAGCACAATTATATATATAAAATGATCAAATTTGCACAAATTTATCAATAACAACAAATTTAAACATAAACCAAAAACCCACTTTCACAAAAATAAATTAATTCAAATAAACAAATAATCCAAATAAAATTCATAAAAATAATTCACAAACAACAATTAATAAGCCCAAATAAACAATAATTAAAATTAATACATAATACACCAAATAATTTAAATAAATAAAAACTTACTGAAAATTAAAAATGCACCTTCGTACCGATAAGCTCTGTCTATCTTTTTCTACTCCAAAACTCTAACAACCTTCGTACTCCAAAGAAAGTCTCACCGATTCAAACTTGAATTTCAAAAATTGAACTAAACTTTTACTGTAAATTTTGAAATAAAATACAAAAGTATAAGAAGAAGAGAAGATACAAATATAAGAAGAATGAAGAAAATAAAAGGAAGAGGAAAAGGACTTACCAAGCGGTGGCAGCGGCACAAAGAAAGAAGAAAAGAAAATTTTCGGGGAAGGAAGAAGAAAATTTTCGAGGAAGAAAGAAGAAAGAAGGAGGCGAGTCGGGCGGGGTAGGGTTTATAACGTGATAACGCACGGTCATTGTGCATTATCACCAATAATAACGCACAATGGTAGTACGTTGTAATG
Organism: Catharanthus roseus; assembly: GCA_028651295.1. NCBI lineage: Eukaryota > Viridiplantae > Streptophyta > Magnoliopsida > Gentianales > Apocynaceae > Catharanthus > Catharanthus roseus. Next base: position 7,508,732 of record JAPQWS010000148.1, read on the forward strand.
ACTGATAACGCACAATCGTTGTACGTTATCGACAACTCACCACAACGATTCCGCCACGTCGTTAAATATGATTTTTAATGCGTTTTAATCTGCTTATTAGTGATAACGCACAATCATTATGCGTTATCTCAGGTGATAACACACAATGACTGTGTGTTATGACCATTGTAGGATTAAAAAAAAAAAAACTGAACCAATTTAGTATCCATTTTTTGAAAATGGACAAAACATAGAAAAAAAAACCCCAAAAGGACTTCAAATATGGACCTTATCTTTTCTTCTTCCTTTTTATTGTTTCTCCCCAACCAAAATATTTATTTATTTATACAAGTAAAAAATTATATTTCATTTCATGGGAATGAATAATAGTTTTGACAATTTAATATTAGTGAGAATAATTTGAATGGAACTTAGAGAGAGGTTAAGGAAAACAAATCCTAAGAATTAAATCTTACTTAATATATGATTTAGAATAAAGAATCGAAACATGTATTTTGATCTATGGCGATTGAGAGATTGGAGATCGGGTTTGGTTCTTCTTATTGTTACGTACGTAACCGTTTTTCTCAACGAGATAGAAACTTTTAAAGGAGGCTAATGATATAAAAACATACGTGCAATTAGGGACTATAACCCTAATATATAGATGTATTTGCTAAACAGTCCATCATGATTTTACTTTACAACTCTTAAATTTTTACACATTTATAAAGAGACCCCACACTTTGTTAAGATGACAAATCCACCTATATAAATATAGATTACTTTTAATTGGATCTTAAAATATATATATATATAGCAATAAACACATAACTAGATTAAGCAATACATGTACGTCTACATATTCAAATGCTATACAAGTGCATGTATACATAAATTAAGTCCAAAATCTAATACAATTTTATTAGCAAAATCATTTCGTGATTAAGTATTAGTTCTGTCTTAATAGGTTCAGGAGTTGTCTTTCAAAAAATTTAAAAAAAAAAGGTTTATGAGTTGGTTATTTGACTCACATACATATATAGTAAACTAAATTTGATAAAAAAAAATTTGGACTAAATTTGATAAATAGTTCGAAATGTAGTAAAAATGATTAGAGTAATTGGCAAATTTGGTCCTGTAAGTATTAATTTTGTCTGAATTTTGTTATATATCTTTTATTTTACTCATTTTATTCCAATAACTATTTATTCTGCGTGAATTTGGTCATATATTTTTTATTTATTCATTTTTGTACAGTAACTATTTATATTTGATATTTTTGGATAAATTTAAAATTGGTCACTCAAAATATATAAAGTGTCAATTGAGGACCTCGAATTTTAAATTCTCTAAAAAAAATTCAATGAATTCCCTTTCACTTCATTGAGGACTTAAATAGCCACTCTCCAAATAATAAATCTCATTGGGATCACTTTGAGACAAAATGTAGACCTAAATTAAAAAAAAAAATTGCAATTCATTGTCTTCAACCTCTGAAATTGGGAATAGCAGCAATACGGGTAGTTGATCGATTAGTTATTATTGAATTGGATACAAACTATTAGACTGTCTATCAATTTCAAATTGATAATTATCAATAGGTAAATTTTTTTGTTACAATACTGAAATTCTCGGTCAATCAATAACTGATTATTGACACGCTAACCAATGTAAAATGAAGATTAAACATATGGACTTGACTGATACGTTTTTTTTCATTTCGAAGGGGTTTTTTAAATAAAATTTTATGATTCAAAGTCCTCAATTGAAACATTTTTATATTTTGAATGCCTAAAGTATTTTGGATAAAAAATATCAAAAATAAATAGTTACTGGACAAAAATAAGTAAATAAAAGATATAAGAGTAAATGCGCGTAAAATAAATAGTTATTACTAAAATGAGTAAAATAAAAGATATAAGACAAAGTTTAGATGCAATAAATAGCTATAGTATCAAATTTGCCAATTGCTCAAATGATTATTATCAAATATTAAGTTTAACATGCAAATTAAATATTTGCTAAGGTTCAATTGGATTGATTTTTGCTTTGAAAGAGTGAATATTTTTATCTTGAAGTTTGTAAAAAATAGAAGAAGATTTAGGTCCCGAAGTAAAAATTTATAGACATATATGTGACACTAACATTGAGTGTGAAATAGATAGAGATTTGATTAGTGTTTAATTAGATGTGTGATTGAATTAAACAATTCGTGAACTTGTTACAAATTACTCAATCAAAGTTCGATTTGAATTTATTATTGACTAAGTTCGAATTGACTCGTTAAGTGATCGAGTCAAATTTATATTTTTATAAGATTGATTTGGAGGTAACCAAGAACATGAAACAATGGCGAGTGGGGTCTGTGTACAGTGGCAAGTTGAGGTTCAATCAAAGTAATTGCGGCTGGGTTCATGTGTGAACAAGGCCAATTACAGTAAGGAGCAAGCGCATGCCATATCTGATATGGTCAAATGAAAAGCAGAAATTACCACTGTTTGTTTGTTTTGCATTGTCCCATCCATTAGGCCATTATTGCTTTTGCTTAAAGAAACAAATAAAGAAAAACCAAAATGAGAACATGCCACCCACCCCTCACTCATCAAGTGGCCACACCACACCCTCCAAGTACCACTATATACTTCTTTCCTTTTGGTTAAAAAAGACGAAATTCCTTGTCTGTGTAAACGTAATATTCAGGTGAAAGAGGTAAATTATAATGATTTAGTGGTTCTGTATATTGGATGTCGGGTATTGATTCATACAAAAAATTACTCCCTATATTAGAGAAGTTAAAATTTTCAAACTGTCGCTGTCAAGATTTCGGTACTAATCCTGCAGTTTTTGAACCAACTGAGTTACGCCTATACGGGTCCGTATATACTTCTTTTTCACTATCAACACTCTTTTTTTCTTTTTAATCATATAATTATATAGCTGGAATCGTTTAATACATTCTCTAATACACAAATTTTAGGTATAGGATTTTCTATACCATTTTATATACTATTCTATTCTATGTACTACATTCCTTTTATAATATACTTTTCTTTTTAAGGTTTATTTTTTTCTCTTGGGGTTTATGTTTTATTTATAATGTTTTATTTATAAAAAATATACTAAATTAGAAAGTATAAAGAGCGATACACAAAGTGATACATGAGATCCGACCCCATATTTTATAATAATTTTATTAATAAAACTCATATAGAATAAAAGATAAATCTTTAAAAAAAAATTACTATTACAGGGAGGAAGTCTATTAAAGAATGTATTAAAAGATAATTAGATAATCTTGAGTGTTCGTCTAATTAGCACCCAAGATCATATAAGTACTTTTTTTAGTACACTTTCTTTAATAATAGTTTTCTTTTAAGGCTTATCTGTATTAGAGAGTGCACTATAAAATAAAATGTATTAGATAATTCCGGTCCGATTAAGTTGGGCTTTCTATAAGCTAGTCAAAATAATTTGTAGGTTATGTGTTTGATTAATTATTTCGAATTACACGAATTATTTTCATTTGGTCTTAACCATTATATGGATCAATTTCAAATAAAATATCTTGGTCATATGTCTTACTCAAAATAAATAAATAAATAAATAATCTTGCCCAGCCCATCAAAGTAAGAGACCCCACCATAAGTGAATGAAGCTATGGGGTATCGACAAGTTTAAATATATAGTTGACCAGGGATAAGGGTTGTGTGCTTCAGGTTTCTTTTATGCTTGTGATATTTTATTTGTGATATTATTTTTCACTTCTGATAAATTTCGAGTCAAAATTATAAAACTTTTAGATAAAATTTTATATTTTTCTCTCAATTTTCTCTATCTCTAAACTCTTTTTCTCCTGCATATCTCTAAAAAATTTTGAAAATTTTAAAGTTTAAAAAATTAAAAATTGATAATTTTAAAGATTTTATATAAAAAATATTAATTTTGATATAAAAACAATATAAAAAATACATAAAATTAAAAATAAAAATTATTGGTATACTAACTCACAGTGAGTAACACACTTAATCCATTTTATAGCGAAAATTTTATAATTTTATCGTAAAATTTATAAAATAATACAAATAATCTGAACATTGACGTGACATTCATCTCTTTGAGCCAATCCCAAATCTATTCTTCATGATGAGGCAGCCACAAGTTCTCTATACTTTCCTTTAACAAAAGATACCATAGCCGCAATAATAATCTTTTCATTCCCCAAAAGATTCTACAAATGCATCATTTTATCCGATCATCTTGAAAAAGAAAATACCCTTCTTATTCTTGATATTCATGCATCCATCCAAAATTTCCCCTTTTCTTTTTCTTTTATTTTTTCGATGTAATCAGTTCTTATCACCTATAAATTTTTTATGACATTCCTAATATAAAGTATGTAATTAATAAAATTTACTAAAAAATAAATTTTAAAAAATATAAAAATTATAAAAAATATTACAAGCAGAACCTTTTCTCGGTTGGAAAATGACGTGCAGTTGTACTGCAAAGCATAGTCTCCCACCATATATGACATATTCTCAGCTAGATACATGCATTTGTTCATTCCAATTTTTATCAAATTCCAGAACTGCAATAATTTATTCCTTGAAATATTTTACATGATTAAAGGAATGAGAATTGCGATCTAAATTTAAAATGTATTATTATTATTTTTTATATATTTTGTTCGTCCTGGACTTCTCTGTCAATTTACTATCGAAATTCTAGTGAAGAGAAAGCTATAAATAGAATATTTTTTTCATGCATAATAAGAAATATTTATCATATACAATATATTGTTTTTTAACGTGATTCAATATATATACACTTTAATATTTTCGTTAGCACTTGTCTCTTTTAAAATATGACTTTTTATATGAAGATTGCAACTATATTTTGAGTGTGTTTAATAGGAGTGGCAATATTTTTAAAATATAGACACTTTTAAGGCTTTGTTTGTAAATTAATTTATTTCTGAAAATGAATTAATTAAAAACTTATTGAATTGAATATGTTTTTACAACAAATAATTTGTAAACGCTTAATAATTTTTGCAATTTGATTAATTGTAGTTAAAAATTTTCACTTAACTCTGAATTATGAATTTGAAAATATATATTATTTACAAAATTACAATACATTTTCTAATATATATAATTATCACTTATTAATTAATCCAACATTCAGATTAATACTTCAGTTTTTAGATATAGAGTTCAAACATAATATTCAGAATTCATAACTTAAACAATTCAAATATCGGACTGCAATTTTTAATTTTATCAAATCAAGTCTAAATGTTATTAAATCATATTGCATTCTTTGAGAGAGTATTCTAACTAAGAAAAGGTTGTATTTTATTAGCGGAGTTTGAGCTTGTATATTTTGTGCAGATTGTTTGAAGGTTATAAACACCAAAAAGTTGGCCAGTCCCAAGGAGACAAGTCAAGTTTATTCTAAATTACCATAAAAGGCTTGAATCTTTTAAAAAAAAGAAATATATATAATTTCAACCTTATATTCTTATATAACATTTATTTTATTTCTCTATTCACTCATACTTATTAAGTATAGTGTTGGGATTGCCCGTATGGGCGTAGCTCAGTTGGTTATGGGGTTGTAAATTTAGTATAAAGGACCAAGATTCAAATTCTGATAACAACAGTGTGGGAATTTTTAACCTCTCCAATGTGGGAAGGTGGTTCCTAGTGCCTGGCCTCCAATCTGTATGATTGTTGAATTAGCATGATTTATATTCTTCAACTGAGCGTAAGCGAGGTATTTCACATTTTTAGTACCAAATATATAGTATTGGGATGTTAGAGAGAATATAATATGAGTGATGGCCACAAAATGAAAAACACATATATATATATATATATATATATGAGTTTTCAAATTGGTTTTGGGTAGAAATGGAAACAGAAGGTGAATATTCACATTAATATGGACCCCTTTAGTCTTTAGCTTTTGCAATCAAACTGCTAAATAAAGGAAGTGCTGCTGGGGCTACTCTTCCTCTCCACTCTTGCTTCATTTATTCTATTCCACCAGTACTTGGACTCATTTCCTTATCCCCATTTTGTTCTTTTCCAAAGGATTAATATGGAAAAAGTACATTGAAATTTGTAATTATGTCAGTTAAGTATTTTATTTTTAAAAATAATATTTATGAGATAATTTTATTTTTAGTTAAAATGAATTGAACGGAAACTAATCGAAAATGAATGATTTCTATTATATCTTAATAAAATTCGAGAAATCAATTTTATTATTTCATAGGAAGGGAGCTAGTCATTAAATAGAGAGAAAAAATATAATAAAAAAATTATGAAATTAAAGAGGGAAGCTGGCAATCTAAATAGAGGGAAGAAATATAATAAAAAATTATGAATTTGTTTAAAAGATATTTGGTAATGGACAAAGTTCATGGTAATTTTTTTTTTTTTTTTCTTTTTGTATTAACCCATTGCCAGAGAATATCTTTTTTTACAATTTCACAAATTTTGGAGGTTGGAACTTTTTAATCCATGTAATACCTCTTACTCCTTCCAGTTGATTGCAAGTTAAAGAAGGATTTTTTAAGTCACAATAATGATTTGATTAAGCTTTGATATATGATTTTTTTAGGTTTGGGGAAAGAAGAGAAAGAAACTCATATAATTTTTTTTTTTTCATATAGAATTTGGTGGGAGTTTGGTATTTTGATGGTATTAGGAAGAAAGAGTTCTTTTTATTATTATAATTGTTCCCTCCATTTTAATAACTAGTTTCCCTCCTATGGAAGGGTAAAATTAATTTTTCAAATGTTATTAGAGCATAACAGACATTACTCATTTCTAATGAGTTCCCATTTAATTTATTTTACCGAAAAGCAAAATTATTCTTTAATTATCATTTTTTAATATTTAAGTACTTAATTGACATAATAAATCAAATTCAGATACCTTCGTGGTATTAACCCTTTTTTAGGAAGAGATATAGTTTACGTTTTGCATATTAAAAGCACGATTTATAATCTAAAATATACATAAAAAATTATTTTGATGTATCAAAATAAATACTTTTAAAATATCGTTGAATGTTTAGACTTATATTACTATTTAAATTTATCGCACTTATCTCGTATAAAATAGAATTTGATGTCATAGAAATTACTATCACCATAACTAGGACTGTAAACGGGGCGGGTCTTACCCGTACCCTTACGGGTCTATATCTATTTATAGCGGATAATGTTAAAATTTTATACCCGCGGACCTGTACCCGTACTCATACCCATATAGATTCTATTAAATGAGTCTGGATAGGATTGATAATACCTAGACCCGTATACCCGTTATAATAAAATAATAATATATATTCATATATATTATATTGTTTTTATATTTTTTACTAATACATAATTTATACATTTATGATATTGAGTGGTTTATTTTCTTAGTTTAGAGAAGAGAAGAGAAATTTTCTTCATAGTTTAGAGAAGATAAATTTTCTTCAAGATTTCTTCTTCTTCGAGACATTGGTACTACCATTTTCTCCATTCGATGTTTCTTATGGACTTGTTTTTCTTAGTCAAAATTTTATACCAGTAATTGTTTGTTCCAAAGGTGATGATCTTTTAAGGTTAGATTTTTGAAAATTTTATTATATATATTTTTGTTTAACAGAAAAAAATAGAAAAATGCCATACGGGTACGGGTATACCCAGATCCTACCCTAAACCCTGAAGAGTCAGTTTTGGGTCTATAAATTTTATATCCAGAAAATCTGGATCTGGTCTAAATTTATATTTCACTACAAGGATATATATTTGAATCTGGTAACATCCAGTTTACGCTCTAACCACAACTTAACTTGCTATCCTTCAAATTAAAAAATTGTTCATGAACCTTATCTATATATATATATATATATATTATCAAGCAAGTTCCTATGGAGGTGAAGAAATTATTCCGACAGATCATATCATATGTCTTCCAATCACGGATTGGTTTTGCCAATAATGTTTGATGGCCTACAACTTTTGAAATGTAACAATCAACTTTTTCAAATATTAAAAATAATAGTAAAGAGAATATATATAGAGAGAGAAGATAGATGATCAAATTTTAATTTTCTAAAAATATTTTAATAATGTGTAATTTTTATTTATTTATCATGTCATTATTTTTTTAAGGACTTTATCATGCTATTATTTAGTTGAGTACTTTCGTGATAACGTTTGGTTTGCGAAAGAAAACACATAAATTTGTGCAGCCAATCTTTGTACTGAAATCACTCTATGTTTTACTATACCTTTGGAATCGTTTAGAAACATTTTGTCTGATGTAGCACATAATTGATATTAATAATATATAATTTGTTTTTTTTTAAAAATTAATTTACATTTTCTCTCAAAGTTTCATCGAAAATACAATTTCATCCTTCTATTTTGTATATATTACAAATACATTCTTATCATTTATATATAGCTAATTAATTTCTATTACTAATTTTAGTACAAAAATTTTTTAAAAATAATGATTTGGTAGATAAAGTTTAAAATTTTCTTAAAATATCATTTCACATGTCTAATTCTTATTTACTATCATATTATAAGATCATAATGTCCTTACTAAATTTTTGTAATGAAAGATATTGTTCTCTAAATATATGATAATAAACAAGAACTAAACTTGCAAAGTGAATATTTTAAGAAAATTTTAAAATTTTTACTACAAAATAATTATTTTCTGATAAATTTTTTTATTGAAATTAGTAATAGGTATTATTTAGTTATGAAAATATAAACAATAATGATATATTTATAATTCATATAAAATAGAGAGATGAATTTATAATTTAAATAAGTTTCTTGGAAAAAAATGTGATTAACCCTTATAATTATAATAAAAAACCATTTTTTTAAAAGACTACTAAAGTGGCCCAAATTTTTTTTTTATCCCTGATTTGGCCATAACGCACAATCATTGTGCTTTATTACTAATTAATTACGCACAACCAAGTGACATAGATGCGTTATCTGCCACATCATCTTTTTTTTTTTTTTTTTTAAAAAAGTCTTATAATAGAATTTGAACCCTTAACCTCATGAGAAATAACATAAAAGACTTACCAATAGACCACCATTGGATCCTATTGAACAAGTGCATAAGATTTTATTTAATAATAACTTACTTATGTATTCCAATATTTAACAACTTCAATCATTTGAATTTTTAATTAGAGCAAAAAGAAGACTGCTCATCTGTTTAATTTTCAAATTGGCGGCGTAATTTTTTAGTTAATAAGAAAGAAAGTATTAGAAAATTACAAAAATGTAAATTAAAACAAAAATAGGACGTTTTTGTGGAAACGGTCGGTGGAAAACCACTAGAGCATTTCCAACGCGTAGATCTCGAAAAAATACCCGAAATGCCCACAAGAATCGCCTCAATCGGACGTCCGAGCACAAAGTTATGTCCCGTCAAAGTTTTCGACTATACGAAACGATTTTTTTGCCTCGAAACACAACCGGATCACTTTTTTGACGATGTCGTTGCGTTCCTCTTTACGAGAACTATCAAAACGAGTGGTCATACGCGTGAAACGGACATCCGATCGTAGAGTTATTCATGTTTAAAGTTTTCCAAATACCTACAAAAATTATTTCTTCCTAATCAACATAAACAAGATAACGCACAACCATTGTGCGTTATCATCCACCTCAACACCAAATCCCACCACCTTTTCGCCACGTCTGTGCCACGTCGTTAAAAATGCAATTTAATGTGGATTAAGGCGGTGATTAGCTACAACGCACAACCATTGTGCGTTATCTCATTTGATAACGCACAATCGCATCTTCAGAATTTAAAAAAAAAGAAATTAGACCTATTTAGTATCCATTTTCTAAAAATAGACTAAATAAAGAAAAAAACAAATTATAAGCATATATACAAGTCCCTTTCCAAAGTATCATTTATATTTTAAATTTTTAATTAAAATGCCAAACTCTTCTAGACAAGAGGACTTGATTGGATAGTTGTAGCTTGTCAAAAAACTAAGTTTTAAGCTAGAAAAGAGTAGAAGGAGACCATCATAAAATCATAATTAAATACGTTGTCTACCTGTGGACCAACTTTACATTAATTAACAAAAAATTGGTGCATATTTTATTTATATTGCTTGGACAAAATTTCACCCTTAATAGTGACAAAATTGACAACAATTTTTCCTTTTTCTCTTCTTTTGTAGTGTGAGGATGTGAATATAATTTAGCCCTTATAATTATTTTGTAAGAATTATGTTTTAATCGAATTGAAAATTAATAAATTTGACAATAAGTTGAATAAATATTTAAGTAAAAAAAATATAAGTCCATTCAAGAGATGATATATTATTTTGGATTTTAATTCTTTCAATATATTGGGTGAAAAAAATGTAATTTAAATGCGAGAATATTTCGTCTTTTAAAGAATGATTTTACTATTGAGTTACTAATTTTTTATGTGTGAATTGTGTACATTAAAAGAAAAGAAATCAAAAACACTTTTTACATAATAGCAATGAAGTTAATGGTAAAAAATAGTCTCTAAACTATATTCTTTTTGTAACAATTTAATTTTTTTTTTTGTAACAATTTAGTTTCTTTTTTATTTTCAGTATTTATATTCTTGAACTACTTTTTCAGAAACATAATCCTCTTACTTTATTACTATATAGTCCTCCAATAATGAATTTTTTAAAATTATTATTTTAACCACACTACTTAAGAGTCATCAAACATGGTAAATTTATGTATGTGATTGGAACATGCACATATTGAGAATGGACAAATATAATAGGAAGAAGATGAAAATGAAAGAGTTTTGTCATTCCAAAAAAATGAAAAAATTTGTTTTTTATCTCAATATAATTTATATTTAGTTCCTTTGTGTTTTGAAGGGAAGGGATATTAAAATTACATATTTGTCTACGTGCAAAGCAATAAAGAATAGATGGTAATGGGTGGGTGAGGGTTGGGGCCCCAGTCCCCCAACCCGTCCCCTTCTCTCTTATACCATTCCCCTTCATCTCTGAGCTTGGGATAAAAATCATCATCGTCCCCAACCTAACATTCTCTAATTAATTTTCATTTTTGTCGAATCCCCCATATGGGCATGGAATTTATTATTTTCTCCGATCGACCCAAGTAGAGAATTGGAGATAAAATTGATCCTCGTCCCCACCCATATCCCAAAGTCAACCAGATCAACAAAGTTTACATAGATTGAAGCGGACGGGTACCCAGTTTAACGTCCCTATTACCATCCCTAAATTCGAATCCTTCTAAACAAAATGTTTAAGGTCAAGTTTTGACTCTCTAATTATAAGAACTAGACTTGCAATACCTTTATATATTAGAATTTGTATTAGTTAAGATTGAGTATCCTTATATACTTCTATACTGAAACTTAAATAATTAGACAAGATCTAAAAATAAAAATATGAATAAATTAGTCAGAATTTTATACTCTTGTATGTTTGGACATTTCTCACAAAGGGTACCTAAAGAAAAGTTAGTAGAGAAGGGTAAAAGTAAATTAAAAATCAGAGAGTGATGAAGAAAGATTTGGCACAATCCCACCTACCTAATGGTACACAATCAAAGTGAAGCAGAGGAGGTACCCAACCGCCGCTGAACTTTTCAACTCAAGTGGTAATTTATTATTGAAGTACTTGAAAAACAAATTAGAACATAATCAGAATTATCCTATTTCCACCACCCCCCCCCCACATCCCCTATCACAACTACCAATAACACACAGTACAAGCCCCCCCACCCCAGCAAGTATCAAGAAAAGGGATCTCTCCTTTTATTGTTTTAATTAAATTTCATGTACTTGTTTTTGCAATTTTGAGGAAGAAGGGGTTGTAAATAAATTCCTAATTCGTACTGTCAAAAAACAAAAAATATTTCCTTGGCAATTGAATATCAGGACAGTACAATTATCATCATCTTCTGATGATTGGATATTGGTAAAAAAAAAAAAAAAGTACGATATCTTAATTAGAAAACCAAAAAAAAAAGTACAAAATCCATGCAAGGTGAAATGTGAAAATTTCTTCTTCTAGGGTTGGTTTTTAGGAAATGTTACAGTGGGGTGGGGAAGGGGGTGTTGGGGGCTAGCTATTCTTCTGGATTAACCTTCATGAAAAAACGGTTAGAAGAAGCAAAGGAAGAGTACATGTGAGACAGAGTACTGTGGTACCACTCTTCTCTATAACAAACACCCCCCCCCCGCCCCCCTACCCCTTTACTTGCCCTTCCTCTTTCCTATTTATAGTGGTCACTTGAGAGGACCCTGTTAGCAGCTTACATAGCTAGTTCACTCCCCCAGCCCCAAGTCTCTTTCTCTCTCTCTCTCTTGGTTGCTTGATTTTTTTTCCTTTTCTTTCTTTGTCTCCCACTTCCACAGAAAACTTCCCTTTTGTTCCTGCTGCAAAACAAAAGAAACCCACTCCTAAAAAGAAACTGCTCAAGATTTCAAGATTTCTTTGCAATACAAGTTTTATATTAGGCTGTCTGCAGGTTACTGTTACGGTGTGCTTACTCACTTGAGCAGGCCAAACCACAGGGCAGGATTTTACTGATAATAGGGTAATTAAGGGTTTTTTTATTATTATTTTATTTTGTTTTTGGGGGAAGGGAAGGGAGAAGAGTGGAAATCCAATAATAAATTAGGGAGGTTACTTGTGTTGACAGAAGATAGAGAGCACAGATGATGAAATGCATATGAGAGAGAGAAAAGTGTTCAAGTGTGCTGCATCTCACCTCCTTTGTGCTCTCTATGCTTCTGTCATCACTTTCACCCCCCTCCCCTCTTCTTTCTTTTCTCACTCACTCTAGCCCTATTTGGACAGTTTTTTTTTAACTCAAAAATCATATAAATTTATTTTATTTTCAAATTAAACACCACCATTATTACCAATCCAAATAGAACTGTAAAATACATATGCAAATTCTCGTATTCTTTGTTTCCTTTCCTTTCTCTCTCCCTTCTTCTGACCTGCAATGGTGGTAAGCGAAATGGAGATTTTAATTTGTTCCAGATGACGTCCGGGACAAGATCTGGTTATGAATTTTTGGGCTTCATTTTTTCCCTTCAGGTATTCTCCGCTTGTAATTTCTTGTCATAATTATAAGATTAACTTTTCAATTCTCTTTCTTCTATGTAATTCTTAGATTCGAAATTCCAGTACTTTTTTTTGAGTCATTATTGAATAATTTTAGTGTCTCATGTGTGTTTATTAATGTTGTTAATTAAACCCTTATTCTTAACTCTAGTTCTGTGTTTAATTGTCATGATTTCGTAGTTTCAGCAAAAACACACATAATATCGCACTAATCTGGAGGTACCAGAAAGGATACAGTAAGGCTGATATACATTATTAAGTGGCTTTAAAGGGCGCTCGACATGGCAGGTGGAGATAGGTCATCGGACCACATACCTCTAGTCCGAAACAGGTTTTGTATAGTTTATACATTACTACTATTTTTTTCCTTCCTGTTACCCAATATTCTTCCATATTTTGGTACAAAATGCTTCATTCAGTTACCATTTCTTTTAAGATTTCATGGTGCTTAGAGACTGATATCTGCAATTTCCTAAAAGAAACAGAAGCATTATTGTATCACATATATTACCAATTTAATTTTTTTTGTTAAAAAAAATAATATACATACTTTCCTTTATACATTAATGGAGGAGGGGACATGGGTGGAACTCGGTACTTGAGTCCTGATAAGAGAACTTGTTGCTGAAGAGGGGCTTTTTGTTAAGGTCATAATTATTTGATTACACCAAAGAATTAGTCTCTGTTGCTTCTTTTTTCTTCTTTTTCATTCTCCTTAATATTTTCTTCTGATCATGATGGGTTCATGAGCTTCTTGTTAATTAACTGCTTTCTTGTAATGATCACAGCCTTTGGTTAGTATGTATGTGTATGTATATATAGTGATGCCTGACACAAGACATATGGTGTGGGTCAAGTGCTGTGTGGTGTGTTAGCATATGTATATATATATATATATGTATATATATATATATATATATATAGAGAGAGAGAGAGAGAGAGAGAGAGAGAGAGAGAGAGAGAGAGAGAGAGAGAAAAGGAAAGGATACACAATTTGCATCTCAATGAAGATAAATTATGAGTATACTTTTTGCATTCTTCCAAAAGGAATTCAGCAGCACACACATTTTAGTTGAAATGCTTGTTAAGTTCATAGCTAGAATTAATTAAGTTAGCAAGCCAAAAGTTCTCTTCATTTGGAAGATAATCACACCAAGTCTAGTTTCTAATACCCTATGCTAATGTTGTATATATACAATGTGGATCTTAGTTATCTTCTTGTGTGTAAGGATTGAGATGTGGTTCGAACCTTAGAATTTTGGTCTGATAAAATGTGTTTCTACTTGAGCTAATGCCTTGCCACTCTCGGTAGCTAATATATAATCAAATGCATTTTTCTTTAGTTCATGCCTTGATAAACTATATATGATCTAGTTAGAGGTTTATATATGATCTAGTTATAGGTTCATATGGAAGGATGAATAATGTTAATAAGAAGTCTTCCTATAATGGCACATACACAGATGATCAGCTAATAACAAGAATTGTTTTGAGATGCATTCATGAGTTTCCATGTAGTAACAAAAAATTAGAGATGGTTAACCATTTTTTAGTCATCCAGCTCCTAGTAAAGTTTAAAGTTTGATTTATGTAATCACTACTAGTTCAATATGTGTAGCAATTTCACATATAGAACAGGAAGATTATAATTAGCACTTGTCACACTGATTAGCACTCATAAAATAATGCACACACGCTTGTCTGTATGGACGTAGTTCAATTGGTTTGGAAGTAACAATTACTAAAGTTCAAATACTGACAGTGGCAATTGTGTGAGGGGTGGTTCCTTATACACACCACCTGAGCGTTGGACAGCCGGGTGAGAGCCCTAAGGGTGAGAAATTTCACCTTTTGGTAACAAAATAATGCACACAGTGGTGATAAAAACGGAATGTGTATAATTGAGAAGCCTAATTAATCCAGAATTGAAATGATTTTATTGCTAGATAATGTTTCTTGAGTGGTTTTTATTTGCTGAATCAAGGGTTTTTGTTAAACAGTGAAGAAGTAAGCAAAGTTAGATTTTCTTATGCAAAATGAGCTTATCTTTCTATATTCACCAGAATGGCTTTGCAGTCCAAACATATTGGAGAAACCAGACATGATCTGATCAGTTGATCAATCTCTTTGTTGGCCCTATGGACATGTTTCCATTAATGCAAAACTTTTCAGGTTTGGAATCCGTTAAACAATTCAGCTTTTATGAAATCTATGAAAAATCTGATCAAAAACCAATCATTCATCATCAAAGGAAGGCACAAGAAGCTAGCTAGACATTATGAATGGGGCTAATAACATCCTGCAGGAAATGGAGGAAGTGTGGGTCAATGGCTTGAAGGGGTTTGCTAAATTTAGATATGGTCAATGGTGGTGGACCAAGCAACCCCTAAGATGGTTTCATTATGGGAATAGTGTTCCCTTTTGCTTTCATATTGGAATACAAGACTACAAGTATGTTAATGGGGAGTGTGTTATTATATCTATTAGTCCTTCAATGAATATATATATATATATATATATTCATGGGATTTTCCTTTTTGGTCAAAAGGCATCCAATTGGTGAAGAATTTGGTAAAGATTATTGTTTTTGATCAAGATTCAAAGTTGCAGCCAAAATTGATGGTATAGGTTAGGGGAGGAATGAGTACCCTTCCATCCAAATCCAATATATTGTGATGTGAGGTCCTACAATACAATATTGGATGTGGTTGATTCTGATTCATTGTTTCCAATGGATGATGACTACTTGAATTAAGTCCTCCATTAAAAAATTGAGTTGCCTCTATGAGTTTGGATACCATCTCTCTATACACTTGACGACTCTCTTTGAGAATCTTTATCCCAAAATATCTTCATTCCATTCTCTTACCATTTTTTTTTTTAACTCAATATCTGATGCTCATCGATTAATATAAAAGAGATCTACAATAGTACAAGTCTTAGTACACGACAGTAAACTACTCCTTGAGTGGATAGTATATACCTCATTTGCATAATGTTATCCATTTCAAGAGGGTAAGTATTATAAGAATGATCTTATAAGGGCAATTGTAGAATTGTTTTCTAACTAATGAATAGACTCGTCTTGTTGTACCATTTTTAAATATCACCTTTTATAATAAAATCTTATCAAACAAAAGATAAGCAGTTAGATGATATGGAACGGAATCATTTATTACCTGAAATTCTTTTTCATTCATAATGGAACGAAATCCTCTCTCTATTCTAGTGTGTAGAATGGAATGATAGATTTGAAAAATTATTATCTTATGTTGGAATGAAATGAAATTATATATATACATATTATGATCTAAATGTCTTGTAATATAAAATGTATTTTTCATACATTAAAACCATTAAAACTAAAAAAAATCAAATATTTTATTGAAGTATAAATATTTATATATAAGATTAAACATAGTTATAAAACAACTCACTTTAAATATTAAAATAAAAAAATACGATATATAAGAATTAAGTGAGCGTAATATATGCAATATAAATATAATTCACACTTTTCCTAGAAAGGCCTTTTCATAAGTTTTTCAAAAAGCATTGGCTTTCCCATAGAGAAATTATTGCTAAGTACTTCTAATTTTAAATACCAAACACAAAAATAAAAAATAATTGAAAAAAATATTTTCATTCCACCCTATTTTTGCATACCAAACATAATGTGAGGAAAAAAATAAGCCATGAAAAAGTATTATAAAAAAAAATAGAATAGATAATGATACAAAAAAAGTAGTACCGACGATCCTCCTAGGTGCCAATGAAGAAAACCAAGAAACTATATTCGGAACGCACCCTCATTGAGCCAACAATATTTCAGAGAGATCTCAACCGCAAGAATGGTAAGTTCTTTTAGGACTAGTTTGCAACGGATGATTGGATTTAATCGGTCAGATTTTCTGTAATATCTCTTTCAACATATTTTTCTATAATATTTCAATTATCGTATTTTTATATTTAAATCATAAAAAAATAAAAAATAAACCACAAATTTTACGAAAAAATATTACATGCAATATTATAAAAGATATAGCTAGACGATTTTGAACAATATGTGCCCACACACAACAAGTTTGTATTTGGACAAGGTTTCATTTCAAAAAATCAATGCAAAATTGTTATGAAAATTAATTTTTGACTGGAAACCTATCATTCTTGTCATGAACAATTTAACTTTTACAAAACCCTGGTTTTAACTTTTACAAAACCCTGGTTTTGGGAGAAAATAGACTTTACAAACAGCATACAAAAAAGCTTTCATGAAAATATTCTCGACACCAAAAAGCGAAATCCCTATTCTTCAAAACTCCACCAGACTGCCGGACGTCCAAGTAGAAAAATGTAAATCATAGTGACTTAACGATTCTGCAGGCTAGAAGCTCAAAACCTAGTGCGCACAAGTAACCACCCCACATTGGATGTTAAAATTCTCACACTGTCGCTGTCAAGATTCGAACTTTGGCTTTTTGTACTAATTTTGTAACTCCGAAACCAATTAAGCTACGCTCACGTGGTTCAAAGCTCTACCAAAAGGCAAAATCCCTTATCTTCAAGGCTCCACCAGACTGTCTGTCGTTCAGATGGAAAGATGTAAATCATGATAATTCAACGGCCCTGCAGACTAGAAGCTCAAAACCTGGTGCGCATAAGAAACCACCTTACATATTGGATATCGCTGTCAAGATTCGAACTTTAGCTCTTGATACCAACTCTATAGTCTCGAAATTAATTGAGCTACACTCTCACCTGGGCTTAGCCAGAAAAAATTCTCCCAGCTGCTCTAAATTGCCTAATCATCTAATCACCAGTGCAAGTGCTTCTTCTGGATTAGTACTTTACAGTGATGCCAAGGATGACAAAAGAAGATAGATAGTAGTAGAAAAGAAAAGAAAAGATCCTTTTTTTTTTCCCATGCCCTAAAGGGACAAATAGGAAACCGAAACCTAGAAGACCTTAACCAATGGTGCTTAATGCTTTATCAATCAACCTCAAAGGGGTATCATTCCAGCATTAGATACCATGAGATTCTTGCAAAGGTCTCATCCCCATCTTCCAATTTTAATTCAAAGTTGAGAACAAATGCTACTATAGTTTCAGTCCAAAGGAAAAAAGTTTTGCCGATCAGAGTAAAATCGTCAACACAAGAGAAATGTTCTTTAGTGCAGACTTTTACTAAAGTCCTGCATTATCTCCAACCATAGAGAGCAGTCAACACAAGAGAAATGTTCTTTAGTGCAGACTTTTACTAAAGTCCTGCATTATCTCCAACCATAGAGAGCATTCATTACCTGCTTTACAGAAGTCGGGGAAAAGTGAAAAGAAATATGCTAAGTTTCATTTCGAAACTCAATTCAATTATCTCACTTTGATTGGGTCCTACATCTTTTTTCACAACCATAGAGAGCATTCATTACCTGCTTTACAGAAGTCGGGGAAAAGTGAAAAGAAATATGCTAAGTTTCATTTCGAAACTCAATACATTTTTCCCACTTTGATTGGGTCCTACATCTTTTTTCACAACCATAGAGAGCATTCATTACCTGCTTTACAGAAGTCGGGGAAAAGTGAAAAGAAATATGCTAAGTTTCATTTCGAAACTCAATACATTTTTCCCACTTTGATTGGGTCCTACATCTTTTTTCACAACCATAGAGAGCATTCATTACCTGCTTTACAGAAGTCGGGGAAAAGTGAAAAGAAATATTCTAAGTTTCATTTCGAAACTCAATACATTTTTCTCACTTTGATTGGGTCCTACATCTTTTTTCACAAGTAATTCAGCTTTTATAGAAAAGAAAATCTCAAAATCAAACTCATCTGACGAGCATTTTTACTAAGAGCATTAACTAATGGAATTGATGGAAACAAGGACATCAAGGGACTAAGAACATAAACAAAGGAGCTGATAATGTTGAAAGATTAGGCTGATCAAGTAAGTACTTAGCATGAATTATAAATATAATAACATCTCCACAAGAATACGCGAAAATGAGAGAATTGACAAATTTAGAAACTTACAAAGATTTCATCAGAGGTTTTTCATGAACGGATGGATGGAGAGTGGTTGCTTGCATGGATCATTTGACAATTTCAGCAATCAAAATTGGCAGCAGCTAGCACCACCAATAGTAATGTCACCAACAGCAAGCACAAAGAGAGCACCATAAAAGGTTCTGAATTTGATTCAAATATCAAAGAATGTACTATAATTGTACAACGGCCGAAAACGATACACACATCAAGCAGTACCCATGAATGATGTAGGGCAAAGATAAAATAGCAACAAACAAATAAAACAAGTGGTCCATTAACTTTAAAAGTTTATGCATTTGTCAAGGTCAAGTGGGGGCACAAAATATTGGACAATATGGCCTACCATAGCACCAAATATCAGGAACTTGAAACAAGTTTTTCCTTTAATTTTTCCTTATCCACCATGAATTCTTTCATCTAGGGAGCAAGGTCCTTCCAGGCCTCCACATATCCAACATATCAAGATAAAATTATGGCTTAGAATACAGTAGTAATGCATGTGATATCCTCAGTATGGATATGTATCTGCACAAACTTTTTGACAAAAATGGATTTCTTCTTGTGTTTTTACTTTCTAGATTAACTTACAATATCTTCCTAAGTCAAGACATGACCCCAAAATCACAACCAGACAACAAATACAATCAATAGAAAGGGAAACATATGATACAGGTAACTGCAGGAACTCCACTGTCCTATTTCTTTAGCAGTTAGTATTCTGTGATTATCTATGCACAACCCAAATGCCGATATTAGCAAGAATAATTCCATTCAGATAAAACAACATAAATGAATATGCTTCACAAAGGTGAAGATTTTCTCTTTCCTTCCCCTTCCTCTCTCCCATCCTTCATAATGTATCAATGAGCTTATACTGCAGACAATGAACTTTAGGTAATGCAAACTTAGAGAGGGCAACACAATGTCATGAAACAACATAAACAACCAGACATAGTATAGCTCGGAAGGAAAGTACACAATTTAAAATCAACAAAAGGCAGTAACAAGAAGAGTACTTATATGGGAAGATATTTATCATTTTCAAAATATAAGATGGGCCAACACAAAACATTTCTTGAAGGATCAAATTAACCTTCAAGGAAATCATTTTAGCCACACGTAAACTCTCATATGCAAATAAAAGATATTTTCAATTGGTTAAACACCAAATGGATTACTCTCAACTATGTAATTTCCTCTAGTTCTCAAATTTATGATGAATGATGAATTGACTCCATGCCGTTCCCATTTTCTTCCTCTTTCATCGATTGACTGTGAAGATCTCGTGTAAAGCTTGTAGTTGTGTCCAAGAAATATAGAAGAGAAGACAGTATCAAGCAACAGACAAACAAAGGTATAGGCCCAAAAACCCAAAGAAAGAGAGGAAAGGATAAGTAAAATGCCCGCAGTCCAAGTGACCAGAAGAAGCTCCCTCTATTCAAGTTTCTTGCAACATATTCAATGCAATCTCTTCTGTCTTTAAATGTAGGCACAGTAGCCAGGAAGCTAACATGCGCATAATACCTAATAGATTGCACGTTGCAAAGAAAAGCCACAAGAAAACAAAGCAAGATAGAGAAGAACTTGATAGAAGACATCATCGAAGTCCTATTGCCATAAACTAATTCTGTTGAAGTAGATTTTGATGAGTTGCTTACAAACACGCTTATTATTGAGCTTAGAGTAATAGCTGTCGTTGCCAATAGAGTAGAAGCCATTATGTTGTTGCGTATGGTTTGAACTGCCAAAACACCATTTTTAAGCGGATCCTGCAAATAAGAACAGACACAGCTCTGGTAGATGAAACAAACTGAAAGATACCCAAATTTATCTATTCATTAGTCTTCCATCGTGACATATATAACCAGAACATACAGGCCTAATAGTTGGAGACATCAACATGCATGTTATAAGGGTATTGAAAGAAAGAAACATTTAATTTGAACAATAAGCACCCTTGTTTTCTCCGTTCACATCTTTTTAAAGTTTTCCAAGCAAGGTTGAATCCCAAGAGAAAATTTTTTGCTTCTTACTAGGGAAGGCAAAGCACAAAAGATCAATAAAATATAATTGTCATATTATTTTTTCTTTTTTTTTTTTTTTTCTGTGTGAGGGTGTGTGTGTGTGTTGGGGGGGGAGTGGTGGGGGAGAAAGATATTCCTTATACTATCAAACCCCTAAGATACATATTCTATCCACACCAAATCTTGAAGAGAGTCCAAATAATTGATTCTAACCATATTCCAACCTAAGACATATATTATACCAACATCACATTTTCAAAAAAAGTCCAAATAATTGGTGCTAATTACCAAGGAGTTCCTAGGAGTACCATACTACTTAAAACCTGTTCATACCGGCAGTTAAAATGATAGAACTTGACCATTTAATATATACTTCTGGTTAAGCTGGTTTTAATTCAATAGTACATTTCCATGAGTTTTCTTCATATTCATCTTTTGACGATTTCTTGTAGTGGTTGTAATGAGAGTTGGATCACATGGGAAAATTAGATAAAAAACAAGTGGAGACACACTCTTGAAACCCCCAGCATTCATCATTGGGAAGCATAAGGACATATAGTATGATTTTTTCTTTTTTTCTTGGAAGGGGGGCAGAGAGGGAATTTACCTTATTACATGTAAACATTATTACAAAATAAAATATTCTAACATTACCAACTATTCCCTAACTGCACAATTACCAACTATAGCAAGAATGATGAATCTATGGGGCGATATAGGCAAAAGCTTTAAATAAAATCAAAACAAACATTGGGTAAAGGGTTTTTTTGGTTTGATTATATAGGTAGAAGGTTGAAACAGAATCAAAACCAGCATAGAGGGAAAGAGAGTAGAAGAATAGTATTGAATTCTTGATGTTTCCACATAGCATCTAAGAAAGAACCTAAATGCTTCAAATATACTTGTAATACTCTCCCCTTCCCATGTTTCCTACACCCACCAACTAAAGGGGCTAATAATAATAAATGAAAACACCCAAAGCTAAATATTTAGCATTATAGGATATGGAACCTGATACAACTCAAAATGTTTATACAATAAAGTTTGCAAATTTCACATGAGACTATCAGAGGATCATATGATCTTTTGAAAAATGGTGCCTTTGGACAGGGCAGCAACTTATTTCTAAGGTAATTCCGTTCCGTCATTAAAGATTGGATTAAATGCAGTGAGCCAGTGTCAGAAGCTGCTTAATTAGTTATCAAAGAACCAAGTCTAGTATGTGTGGAATTTAGGTTCCTTCAAGAAAGACATGAACAAAGAGACAAAATAGTGATTTTTTTCCATGGCCCCTTAATGAACTCAACAATGATTTTGAAGATTATAGGTTAAATACTTAAAGAAATTCCTCCAAAAACCATAAGCAAGCAAAGCAACTTCATAGTTTCAGCAAAAATCTACTAAGTCACTGCCAAATTACCACAGAAAATTGAACACCAAATACAAAGACATGCAAAACAAATAGCTTCATAACAATATTAGAAAAGCATAAACAAAAATAAATGGGATTTGAAAGACTAACAGTCATCATAGAGAAAACCCAGGTATGGCGGCTTTCGGCATTGAGTCCTATGACAGTTCTTTTGGGATTATATGTTATGGTATAAAGAAGCCAAACATGATATGAGAAGAAAATCAACAGACCCAGAGGAACCAATAAAAAATCCAGCTCCTTCTCCTGCATGGTACCGATTTTTCCCTCTTCCCACAAATCCCTGAACTTCGATTTTCCTCTAGGAAGGAACCCTTTTCCCTTCTAGTGTTGGAAGCCAAGAAAATGGAGCGACAAAATGGACACATGTCCCAGAAAGAAAGGATCAACGTAGCAACAAAAGTACTTTACTTTCTTCTCCTTCCCAACAATCAATTAGTACTTTTTGATTTTCTGGGAAATATGAAAAGGCGTTTTCTTTTTACTGTATATTTGTATATAGAGAGGACGAGAACTAAAATCATTTTCTTGTACTGAGAGGATCATCATTTAGTTTGAGAGTTTGGATTTATATTTCTTTCCAAATCCAATCGATTACATAATCATATCATTGACACCAGATTTATTCTCAACATCAATCAAAGTACTATCCTTAAATTTTCAACAGCTGTCACAATGGGTGAAAATTGGAGATTTTTTCCTTTTTCTTTTTGTTTTATCTTTACTATCCTAAATTTATGTCTATTGAGTAAATGAAAATAAAGATATATTTTTGTGTTGTTTTAAAAGAAAAAAAGAAAAAGTAGAATAAAATATTCTCTCATTATTGTGTAATCTCTGAATTATAAGACCTCATCTCTTTTCTTTCGAATAAAATAATTTTTAAATTTTACAAAAATTGAATGATTTTTTAAGACAAGATGACTATAAATTCACTAAATTATATTTAATGCTTTATAAGGGATATTATGAGATGTTTTCATATTCATTACACAATTCATGAATTTGACAACAATTACAATACATCACTTAATAATTAGTTTTATTATGACAAAACAAATGTTTCAAAGTTAAAATTTCTTCTCTATTATAAATAAATCCCCATAATTATTTATAAATAATTTACACTTGTCTAATTTTACAAAAAAACAAATTTTTCTTTAAATTTCTACTCAAAAAGCTATAAAGTAGAATCTGGTTCTTTAAAGCAATCATATTCTACCATATTTGTTTATGAATAATTACTGAGCAATTATATAATTTACTCTTAAGGGTGCATTTGGATTACATTTCATGTTCAAAATTTCATTCATTTTACATCTACCTCACTTCTTCTTTCACATTAAATTTACCTTCAACAAAAAATTTTTAAAAAAATATCAATTTTTTTTATTTTTTAACATCAATAAACAATTCTAAAACACCCCTAAGTAACTTTTTAAAACTAAAATTAAATTTAATAACCCATCCAAAACAGTTCAAAAACAACTTAACTCAAAATAAACTAAAAATAATTACTTTGAAGCAGTGGCGTGGCGGCTATGAATGCTTAGAACAAATAATTATCTCTCACTTAATCACATCACACACTAATAGAATAAGGATATTACGAGAGATCTTTTCCACTAACCAAAGCATGAATACAAAAGAAAGACGAAAATAGCAGAAAAGGGATTCAAAGATTTAAGAAGCACCTGCTGCAACCCATTGTAGCCGAGCAGAAAATTACAGTTACATTATACTCATTATTATCAACAAAAATGCCTTAGTTTGGCATACTATGGTATTTTTACAAAGGGACAAAGAAGAAAGGAAAAACAAAGTTGTAGATTGTTTCATAACAGCATTTGTACAACATACAAACAAACAGCTTCTGCTATATTCTCTCCCTCTTCAAGTTTCCATATCTCTCAAGAGCTTTTCCCGGTAGCCTTAGCCAACGAAGTGAAGTTAAACCTACAGCCCAGGATAAAGATCAACAACGATATCATAATATAGAATAATTATACTCTAAAGAAGACCAAATGCATATTTGTTCAGTGTAATCTTCATGCGTTTTGTATGCATAACATCGTCAAGTCCAACGTAATAGTTGTTCAGATAGTTCCTTACCGAAGAACAGGTTTCTGAGCTGTAGTTGCAGAGCTCAAGCTGGGCGCCAGAGGTAAAAGTTCAGGAGGCTTTAAAAGGAGCAGTCATAAGGAGAGAAAAAGTGGAAGTAAATAATGTCAGAAACATAACAGTTGTGTCATCTTGGAAATATACAGGAGAAAGGCAAAGAATCGACAACAAATGACGTGCAAGAATAGTATTTTTAGAGAGAAATCGATAATATAACTAGCTTTCTAAAACATTCATATGTAGCAGCATAATAACTACGAAAATAAGAAAGTAAACTAATCTTTATTAATCTAACATGGGTAGTGCAGACAGAAGTCGAAGCCTCACGGAGAACAGCAAATACTCCACTACAATAAAACGAGCTGCTTAGACCATAAAATCACAATTAGGTCAATGGGATCTTATTCTTGCCTCAGCTATGAAGCTAAACTTGAGGACTTTATAAACCAAATTTGATAGACATCTTTTACACATAAAATTACTTGACTGAAATCTCCGTCTTACTATAAAGAAGAATGATAGCAAAAAATGGTCTCATTTCCTTGACAACAACTCACCAATTCTCTAATAATCATCAAATAACTAATGGTTAATGACTCTTATATCTAATAAGAATAGCCATTTGCAAGAGAGAACTACCGTGTGTCACAAGAAACTTAGAACCAAATTCTCAAAGATAACAAAAAATCATGCATGCTATGAACAAAAATGCAGCATGCACAAGTTAACTGGATTAGAAGAAAAGACCTCAAGCTCTTCTACTTTTCCAGTTGACTGCAAACTTGAGCAAGAAACAACTGATTTGCTTGTAGTTAGGGAAAGAACAAGTGACCCTTTGGTAGTTGAGGATTCCATCGAGCTTCCTCTTGTAATTTGACCTGAAACCTTTGCTCGATTTTTGTACTCAGGATCATCTTCAAGTTCATCAAGTTCAGCAGGAACTGATTGCTGCCTGACATATGGACCAGACGTTATCTTTTCAATTTCAACTTTCTCATCATCTTTGGGACCTGATGAAACGGAAACGGCAGGCAAAGATGGATTGCATCTTAAGTACATCTCCAGATCCCCAATGTTCTGTGATGGAACCTGAGGCTGATGAGTGTAACTAGCAGATGCGCTGTCTGCATTATCCTCAGCCTTCTCCCACCAAGACATTTCTGCACCAGTGCTGCCAGGTTTTATAGAATATGAAGCAGAACCATTAGATGTTTGACTCTCATAAACTGGCTCCCCTGACACCCCTGCACTGGCTATACACTTTGAATCCCTTAAATTAGTTTCAACATTGGAATTATCCCGTTTTCTCTTCCTCCCACCATCCAATTCCTGAGGAAGAGAATTCTCTTCAACTTGGACGGGAACTTTGGCATTCAAAATCCGTCCACCTTCTCCAGCATTTCTGGTCAGACGAGCAGGCCGAACTCCACCAGGAAATACAAAATTGGGTATATTCTTACGTTTGACATGGCTTACATGGATCTCCATTCCAGGCTTCCACAGTGTGTACATACCAACAGCGTGCTTAAATTCCTCGACAGTCAACCTAATATCAAACTGCTCCCCTTCACTAGGTGCTATTCCTTGTTTTCTTTGGAGGCCCATGAAGTAACAAGAATGAAATGACTTCGATTTGTCAGAGAAGTCCCCAGGATGTGGATGGCACTGAAGCATGTTCATTGTGTGCCTCTCAATCTGTTTGTTAGAGCAGATAAAAAATATCAGGAAGAACTAAATGAATGAGCATCTAATATAGCAATGCAAGTATGTAACTATGAAGATGAGATGAAGAACCCCATATAAGAGACACCTTTAGTGTAAGTTGACGCAAGCGGGATTCAACCCAGCCTTTCCAATTCCTCAAATCATCAGCATTTGCTGCGGTAACATCTATCTGCAAATAATTCTTGTATGCTTCAAAGAAAGGATAAAGTTCAAAAAGTCTATTCCAGTCAGCTTTATTGGCCTCCATAGCCTGAGGAAAATGAAGCACAAAAACGAAAAGATTACTTTTGCAAGAAAAGACCAAAGCTCTTATAAGACATTAGATTTATAAGTAATATGAGGTGAAGATAGAACAGAGAGCTTGTGGACTGAGCCTTCAATAGTAGCCAAGCCTTTTTGGAAACGGGTCATGGATGATTTACACCTTTTTGGTTTCTTACTTTTTTGAACTACCTAAAACGCCTTATAGTAAGATGAATTATTAATTTTGACTATAATAAAATTTTGTCATTTTAAAGGCTTTTGGTATAACTAAAATAATAATAGTAGTTATAAAGTTAAATGGAGAGTATTAAACAATAAATAGATAGAGTACAATAATGAGATTTAATTACAAAGAGGAGTTCAAGAGAATTTGTTAATAAGATAGTTATTTGAGAGTTACATAAAAGATATAACAAGAATTATATGAAGTAACTAAAGCTAGATAGAAGGATAATAAAAATTCCATGAAATTTGCAAGTAAAAGAATAGTAAAAAATTTGGCGAGTTAAAATATTTTGTTTGCAAAACATAAATTAAAAAATACCAAACAAGTGAAAATTCAAGGAAAATAAATATGTTATAAAAATATAAGAATAACTAATGATTAATTAAAGTTAACTAATATGTTAGAGGAGGAAAAGAATATGAAGAAGAAAGGAATTTTGTAAACCATTTTTAACATGCAGAAAACAATTTTGTTTTACAAATTTTCTTAGTAGTTTATAAAGGAGTACAATATCTCGAAAGCATTAGGAGTACAATTACCTCATGCATGTACAAGTGAAAAGAAGAAACATGTACTAAATAAGAAATATATCATTGCGCTATAAGCTAAACACATTCAAGATCAGAAAACTTTAATAAAGTGGCTACAAATCCCTCAAAACCACCCATCATTTATTAATTTGACAAATGGAGAACCTACAAATTCATGAACTCTGTTCACTTTTTCAGTAGAAAACCAAATCCAAGCATTTTTAAGACCACAAGCAGTTGACATATAGTATTGTTTCTCCATCAACCCTACTAACCCCAAAATCACACCCCACACATTCCACCCCCACCCAAACACAGAAAATAAAATAAATATAAAGCTCAACAAGGGGTCATTAACGCAACGCAATTATGTAAGGGAAGTTAACCAGTCAACTAAAGACAAACTGGCAAACATGTAAAATTTGATATGGGATATTCCAGATATGCAGCAGAAGAGACCTTAGATGGGTATTATAATACAAGCAACAGAACAAACTGCAAGAGCAAATGAGTGCTTAACACATCTTTCTATCCCCAAACCAACCAAGAAATAAATTCAAGTCAATGAAAAACCAGTAAATAGAATTTTTGCACAGCTCTTGTACCTCACATATTTCATTTCCCCTCTGAAACTCTTCTGTCATAATCCGCAAAGTACTTGATGATACATTATAGCTAGAGTTCATGCATGGATATGCAGGAGTGATTATGGGCATCAAGTGGAACCTATCCTTAGGATTTCTTCTAGGATCCCAAACTTGCAATCCTAGCGACCCATCTTCAATGGCACAAAGCATAACAGGATTAGGCCAGCGCCACTGTGTGTAGACCCTGAAAAACCGGGAGACTAGCATGTTGGGCAAGGCATTTGGGTAAAGTTGGCATATACGAGCAACAAGCAATGCCCAGTTTATACCACCCAGAAAACCTGCAACCTGGTCACAACAGAGATTAAATTCTCTCAGATACAAGATTGCATACAACAAGAAACACAAGTGACTCTCAATTCTATTTTAGCAGCAACATTAATCCATACATTTGAATAAACGCCGCGACGTTTTGCCCAATACCTCATGCATCTCAATGTTGTGCGGAAATTCTGCATCAGAAGAAGCTAACATAATTGAGCCAAACAATGGAAGATGAGAACTTTAGACTGAGAAGAGCGCAAAACAAACAGTTATGACCTGAATATTTGGGACTAATCGTAAAATTTGGTCAGTAACTCTGCAGCCATTCAGGCTGCGAACTGTCTGCTCATCTGCATTCTGCAGTATTGAGTCTTGAGAAACGTCAAGATCCTGCAAAAGAATAGCTCATAAACATCAGAAACAAGAGGCTACTTTTTGTCTTTTTTTTTTTTTTCCTTTGCCACATTGGCTGGGCCAGAAAGGGCTGTAATTTTAAGCAAAGGGATTTTGAGATGAATTATATCTTTTAAGCCCCAAAAAAATCCTAGTTTGTGGGAAGAAACAAATACCCCATTAAGAACTTTTGCAACTATTTTCCGAAAGGAATCTTAAGAAATTCAAGGGCAAAATGCTTTGCTAGGTGGGTACTAATAAAGTAGGTCTACAACTCCAGTTATGGCAGGACCATATTAATCTAACATAAATTCATCAGACCATATTAATGTTTATCTACAGATATCCTGTTACATCTTAGAACAGCACTTCCACAATTTAGACTACAGCCAAGATGTTCATGTTACTCTCATCATATCTCTTCACCTATGTGTATAAATACGAGAGCTACCCAACTAGATAAAATATAAAAGACGCCAAAGGAAATCTTAGAAGGAGATAAATGATAAAAAAATCCGGAGTAGCAAGAATAGAAAGAAAGAGCTTACTTCCGGAATAACCCAGAGAGAAAGTTTTGCATAAAGAAGGTCAATTGAAACCCCATTAAACTTGAATCTCATTACTGGTACATGAGCATCAGGTACAGGATGCAGCTCTGTTACTTCATCCATTTCTGACAGCATTCTATGCAACTCACCAAAGAAATCTTCCTGCAAGTGGTAATAGCAGACATATAACTTAAGCAACATGTTCAACGAAATGAATCATATCAATAAAGCAGAGTACAGGACAATGCACCTCTCGTGTCGCATGCCTGGGTCCTACACAGAGCGTATCTATATCAGCACCCGGGCCATGCACCTAATTAAAGGATAAAGAAAATAAATTTACAAGTGCAATCTAAAAATCAAGAAGGAAGCATTACGTAATATTTACAATTCTTCATTCTAATGCAACACTAAAGATGCTAATGAGCTGCAAATATCAAAACCCTGAAAGATGTTAACACTATAACATCCTTATCCCCTTAAGTTTGGAAGAAGCTGAATAAAATGAAATGACTAAATGCAGCGCTTCTAAAGACCAGAAGTATGATTAAATTGAACATAGTACTAGATACAAAAAGGAAAAATTAAATGGACTACTCACAGATTTGAAGAATTAGAACAAGAAAATGACAGTATAATTATACATAACCGCAAATGAAGGTAAAAAACCACAATACGGATGGTCCTTTTATGAAAATGCCTTATCTATATGGTATCGCATATTTTGCTCCTTCAAGATCATGTTACAAACAGAAAGGTGGACAAACTCTCCTACAAAGATGCACCATAGCTCATTTTCGTTCCCTTATGGGGTGATGTGAAAGATAGTCCACTTACCCCCAATCGATATGAACCGAATGTGAATATCTTAGCATTTGCTTCATGTACCAACTGCTCGTTTAAACCCTTGGCACGGCTCACATTTTTTATCCATTGCTTCACAATCTAACAAGTAGCCCAATAATCAGAAAAGCATTAGTATTTAAAAGTTATAAAACTGACTGGTACTTCAAATTTTGATGAAATATGCAGGCCAACCTGGTCAAGTCTTCCAAGCACTTCTTCCCTACCAATTGCTTCCTCATGACTCTCATATAATCCTGCGTCCGCTAGAAACTGCATGTGCACAATATCAAATCCTTCAACAAATCCAAGCAAACTATATAAGCAAATGAGAGCATCTCAAAACATATCTGACTTAACCTTTTCTAGCTCTCTGGTCTTGATTATATCATACTCTGTTGGTCCACTCCAGGAAATTGGCTCTGTAATTCCCAATCGCTGCCCACTACTCTGATTGTTGACACCAGAGCTTGCCATTTATTTGCTTTTTCACTATGTACTTCTTATTACAATGTTTTTCATAGGATTTTACTTTCTTTCCTTTTTTTTTTTTTGGTTTAAAGAAATTTGCTGTTCAATGAATTACAACTCTCCCTCTCTGTTTTTTTTCTAGCCTTTTCTTTTGCTGTTTTTTTCCCTAACGAACTCTTCCTTCTATCAAGTAGAAAGCTAGGATTGAACAATAAGAGATAAGAAAATAATACAGAAAGATCGCAGAATTCTCTTGATTTCTATTGTTACAGCATACATAATCCGGAAGGAAATTGGAAAGCCAAAAGAATCAAACAAAAAAGTAGTAAAAAAAAAAAAGACAAATCCCTAAGATTGATTAATGAATGAATCAAAGAAGTACAAACAAGTCGACCCTTTTCGACCCAGAAATTTATATAAGTAAATACCCTAACTTTAAACGTTGTAACGAAGAATAATTAATAGAGGAAATAATTTCTTATCCCAATAGAGATATCGACTGAATTCGAAATTCTCCTCCGCTGCAGATTCTCCAGACAGTAAAACTCTCAATCAAAGCCCTGCAAAATTTTCACAACATCAAAAACCCAACTCGAAAACCATACGTATTTCGGGCATATGTCAATTAAGATTTCAGAAACAGAAAGAATTATTGAAAGGGTTACTAACAGAGAGATGAGCAATCGAACTTAGCACCGATACTGCGATACGATATAGACAAAAGAAGAATCTAACGGGTTCTATTCCAGTTCCTAACAGAGTTGGGTAATCTAACTCAGTAAAAAATCGCTTAGCAATTATTTATAAAGAGCTCCATCTTTAGCTCAGCGGAGCGAGGAGTAATTCCAGAACATTCACGGGTATGGGATATTTTCGGCCAGTATCCAAGTTGAGTTTTGTTCTATAAGCCCACCCTTGGGCCCATTATGTTGGACCCACCGCATATGCCTAATAAATAAGACAGTATTTTAATTTAATTGATGACTCTTCAATACTCATTAAAATAAATAAATATATAGTTCCACATTTTTTTCTAAAGGAGTTTCACTATTTATATGATGCAAATATTTATAGGTTATATCATAAAACTCAAAAAACGGTAATAATGTTATAAGTGGAGTGGTTTTAAGTTTACTTTTAAATAATTTGATAAAAATAAAGTTATAAAATTAACAAGATCAGTATTTGTATTGATTGCTCAATTGATCTGATATATTCATTGATGTACACTGAGTTCGAATATGGGATAGTAAAAGGTACATTGATCACCTTCAATAATATCTTTCTTCTTATTTAGTAAAAAACGGCAATTATATTTTATAACATGAAATGGAGATCATATTAAACAAGTCATTTTATATTTTTATCTAAAATTTTAATTACGAATTTATTTATGACTTGCTACAAGTGTAGCTAATGAAGTTAGTAGAAAAAACATGTGATTATTGCATAAATAATTTAAGGGACAAAAATACTTATTCAAATTATTTTATCAACAAAGTAAGCGAGGATATATAGTTATTCTGGTTGCATTTAACCCAACACATGCATTATATATGAGAATTTATTAATTTATCTAAACTACACTTTTATCTATTTATTTTATATAAATTATGAACGTATCCTTATTAGTCGTATTTTCATAAATAGCTAATCCATACTACTTATTTCAGTTAAAAAAAATTAGAAAACAATAATTTTGCACTAAAATTTTTAAAATATTCTAAAATATCATTTTGCGAGTTTACTTATTATTTATTATCATATATTAAAACAATAATATCATTTATTTTATAAATTGGACTAATAAAAAATTTTTAGTAAGAGTATTAAGTTTCTATATATGATAGCCAATAAAAATTAGATATGCAAAACAATGTTTAAGAAAATTTTAAATTTTTTTCTACTAAATCATTATTTTTCTAATAATATTTTTATTGAAAGAATATTTTTATTGAAATTAGTAATAGAAATTAATTAATTACTATAATATAAAATATAAAAATATATTTATAATTTATACAAAATAGAAAAATAAAATTATATTTTTCGACAAAGCTAGTTGAAAATATAATTATCCCCACAACAATAATAATATAATATCATCTCCTCCTCGGAGGGAAATAGCGAATTCCGACTCCGATTCGGCAGTACTGAAGACTGATGACGGAAATGAATCCGAGTTCCAGCAATAAAAGAGACGGCGAGTTCAGCGATTTAAGCTCGGCTTCGAAAAAGTCGAAAGCTAATGGCGGAGAAAATCAGATTTCAGAAGCTACGACTAGCAAGATTCCGAGTAATCAGGTGAATAGCGATAACAATTCTTCGCCAGAGAAGAACAATTCGGACGGTTGTTTCCTTATAGAGGCTGATGCTGCTGAAGATAAAGGTTCAAGGCATACCATGGAGGATGCTTGGGTCGTGCTTCAAGATGCTAGCTTGGATTTTCCTGGAAAATTAAGGTTTTCTCGTAGGTTCTTTTCATGTAAAGATGCAATTTTTATTTATTTTCCAGCTCTGAATTTTTTTGAGAAGCTGCATTTATGTAGGTGTGCACATTTTGCAATATATGATGGGCATGGAGGGAGATTAGCAGCTGATTATGCACAAAAGCATTTACACAGAAATGTTCTTTTGGCTGGCTTACCACGTGAGTTGGTCTGTTATGCTTGGTCTTGTTTTGCCTTTTATTACTCTTATGATGAATTGGTTGTTTTGATTTGTTTTATTTTCCTCAATCTCTAAAAGTTATTGTTATTTATGTTGTATGACAATTGCAGTTGGATGTGAAAGCTGCAAAAAAGGCCATTCTTGAAGGTATCTTGTTTGTCTATTTTATCTTTTAGATTGAATCTTGAATGTCTATAGTCATGAAATTCAGCATTAATGAGAAGTTTGCTTTGTGTTTTGATCCTGTTAGGTTTTAAGAAAACAGACGATTCTCTTCTTCAGGAGAGCACTGCAGGTACACTTATTCTCTGATTTTTGCATTTATTTTAGTCCAAACCCTGTACTTTTATGTTCTGAAGATGTCTTTGAGTTGAGGATGGTATCTAAAATTGTAAGTGTTACTTGAAAAGCTGAATCATCAACTTCCTTATATATATATATATTATTTACTTACCTTTGGTTTTTGTTTATTATGGCCCATGCTCAATTTGCTCTAGATTTAAGTGATGAAAACACTTTTTCATTACAAACACAAAAACTTAAAAGGGCACCTTGGAATGGTAGTTTTCTTCCTTTTTTTTTTTTTTTGAACAACAGAACATCATTTTTTTGGGAAAAGGATATAATTAACTTATTTAAAAACACTGCAAGGTCTATATTCTCTGTTGTCTTTTTTATTTTTATTTTTATTTTTTTTATTGGAAAGAAGTTTGGGTTCTTAATTTATTTATACAGACCCCATATTACATTATACTACTCTATGGTCCCCCTTTTACTCAGGATAAATTTACGTTGAAGTCCTGATACTGTTTGGTAGTAGGCAATTTTATGCTAAGTTTTGTGATTCGATCATAAGGTGAATGACTTGTGCTGCTTTTATACTGTGTCCAACATTCTTGCTAGGAGGATGGCAAGATGGTGCTACTGCTGTCTGTGTTTGGGTATTAGGCCAAACGGTAAGTTTCTCATTTCTTGCTTTCACAGTTTGACATCCAGCTTTTAACCTAATGATTAAATCTTAATAGTAGAATATGATGAATCAATAATTTAAGTATTCTCTATTGCATAAAAGAATAAAAGCTTTCTTTTATCTATTAATATGATATAGTTCCTATTTTTGTATATTAAAGGTTCCATACTTGTCATGCGTACTCTAGGGGATGGTTTAAGTTCAGAAACTAATCTTAGAGGATGCATAATCCTCACATATATTACCACCCCCCCCAACCTCACATGTCCAACATTTCGGCAACATGACCAGAAGATTAAGCTTGGTGAAAATAAACTTCTACCTTTCTTGTCCAATTACTCGAGATTATGTTTTATTCCTTGCCTTACTTTTAATTTATTTCTCTGTTTCAAACATTTTCAATAATTCCCCAGTACACTTTTTGTACTAGGTATTTGTTGCTAATGTTGGAGATGCCAAGGCAGTGGTAGCCCGGTCAGCAGTGGCAGATGGATCGCAGAATGGTTCAAGTGGATTAAAGTCCATTGTTTTAACCAGGGAGCACAAGGCCATATACCCACAAGAACGAGCACGTATTCAAAAGGTACTTATATTTGTTTTCGTTTCCTTGCAGTAGGTTTTGATGTAATGTTTAGGAAAGTTCTATCAAATCTATTTGAAAGATGTTAAAACATTGTATTTTATTAGAGTTATTTGCATCCCTTATATATTTTTTAATCTCATCTAGCTTGTATCAAATCCTGTCTGAACTTGTGTTTCATTGCTACACTTCTAGGTTCTTTTTGTTGTTTTCTCTTTATAAATAAACATAGCATTCAAACCACAACTCAGACCATGATGTGGCTTTATTAATTTGTGGTCTCAGACATGCATTCAGCATGCTTCTGAATTTTTCTGAAGGAAAAGATATGGGCAGGCCTCGCGACACTTTTACAACCCGGACTGTGTTTAAATATGAACTCTCTGCTCATAATTGGTTTTTCTTTTCTAGGCGGGTGGTTCTGTAAGCTCAAATGGACGGTTACAAGGACGTCTTGAAGTTTCCAGAGCCTTTGGAGATAGACAATTTAAGAAGGTTATGTTTCTGGCTTCCTGTACAGTATTCTATATCCAGTTTGATTTCTTCTTTGGACCCAGGGATTCCATTGTGCAATTTCTTAGAGAAATTAATGATGCGCTGTCTCCAAGTCTAAGCCGTTTTATGCTTCTTAATATGTATTCTGGTTTTTTGTTTCATCATGCTATAAAGCTTCAACTATGTGCTTCATAGCGTTAACAATTTTAAGCGTTTATGTTCTACAGGTGGGCGTTGTTGCTACCCCTGATATTCATTCTTTTGACCTCACAGAGAGAGACCAGTTTATTATTCTTGGCTGTGATGGCTTGTGGGGGGTATGATACTCTATAATTGTCTCCTAACGTGCTTGTATGTGTTCAGGATTGATGGATTTCTTACTGCGGTGCTTGAAATACTGGAACCTCTTATTTTTCTTTGTACTTTTAGGTCTTTGGACCCAGTGATGCTGTTGAATTTGTCCATAAGCAGTTAAAGGTTTGATATGTTGCCTTTATCTCCACTTTATTGTTTGTCCAACTCATTTGACAAGCTTGTAGATTTAGCTTTTGATCATTATTAAGCTCCCAAAAGAGCTAAAGAAAGTTGTTACGGCTTCTCCAAGGGTTTGTTTTTCTTGTTCTTTGTTTAGTATGCAGAGTTTTTCATACAAAGTTATTTATTTCACTATTATTGGTTTTCTCTTTTGTTATTTGGTTGGAATAAGCTGTTAAATAGTCTATTGCTTTCTTCTTCAGCAGGCCCCAAAGAAAAAGTTTAGCAATATGTTACATGTCTACGCATATTTGAAAAGCTAATAATATGAAAAGTCCTGCCTATTTCAAAACTATAAATGTTCAGAAGACTCCATGAAAGAGTTTGCAGTTCAGTAGCTAGCTCCTTTCTTCATTTCTACCTCATAATATATGCATTTGCAACTCGTTGGCAGGACGGTGTATCTGTTGCAGCTGTGAGCCGTCGCCTAGTTCGTGAAGCTGTCCGTGAACGTCGTTGCAAAGACAACTGCACTGCAATTGTTATTGCTTTCAATAACAAGTAGCCAAAACAGTCCAAACAGAGATGTAAAGTTACCTTGCTTTTGCTTCTTCTCAAAAAGTATGGCTTTATTTTCGTTTGTTACATTTTTAGTGTAAGCTAGTTAGTACAATACATGCATTCACCAACTATATGTTCAAATTCATCTTAATTCTCATTTCTCAAAAGCCCAGATCTTCCATCTCTCTCCCATTGCTAAATATGCAAGAAATATCTCGAATGTGCAATTGCATTTCCTGGTTTTGATTTTTTCTTATTTTTCTTCGCGAACTCTTTGTGCAATATATACATATATTTTGATTTTCTCTAATTATATACACGACAATTTTCATGCATTGAGAAATATCCAGACACTACATCTCTCACAGCAGAATCAAGTAGTGTCTATGTGATTCCTTTTGTTTGCCACATGCACAGACATGCATAGATACTCCTGATCCTGTTGTGAGATGTTGTGACAGAATACTTGTTAGATATTCGAAAATCGTTCATATAATATTGCAAGTTTTTGGTTCACAAAGGCGTGGAAGATGGGATAGTTGTGATTTGGTGGAGACAATAGATTGGCATGTTCACTTTGTGAACTGAATCTGATTACATATAATCCTACTTGTTGGTTTCATTTTTATTTAACAATGTGGGGAGATTGAGATACACTGTATAAATCGTTGGATCTCTCTCATCATTCATGAATCTTCCTTCTCTCCATTAATGTGGTCTTTTTAGCCAAGTTGAAATCTGGAAACAAGCAGAATATTCCACTTTCAACCCCTCTGCAGAATATTCGGGTGTATTTGGACAAGCTCTTACAAACAATATAAATTTATACGAAATTCAAAATAAAATTTTCAATCAGGTAATTTGATGGGTAAATGCATTTTTTTTTTTTTGAAAAGTTCCAATTCATGTTTTATTTCAGTAATAGAAAATTACAAATGATGACTACATACTGAAACTAACCAAAGAAAAACAACATGGTCATGGGATGGCAACCAAAGGCAAAGCCACTGCCCTTGCCAGCGAGAAACCAAAGCAATGGCAACCATGTCAAATCAAGCATATAACAAGTTTATTATCTAAATATCGATAAGAGAGGATGTAAGATATATATATGATTATTCTTTTAAGAAAAAGAAGAATTAGATCGGAACTTTAAAATCCCACCCTCCACTCTACCAGCGCGAAGAGGAAGAGCTCGAAGGCTCTCCATACGCAGGCAAGAGGAGGACAGAGAAGAAGGTAAAGATGACTGAAGAAGTTTCTCACAACGTCGATGTATAAATCCTGTTCATGGATTAACGGAACTGTACAAAAGCTTTATTAGACATTATAATTTATAAACACTTTACTTTCACTAAGTAAAGTATACGAGTTTTAGATCAATTAATGATGATAAAAATATAAAAAATGTTTTACATTTTTCTATAAACATTATGTTTTTCTTCAAATACACACTCATTTCCTTATCTCACTCAATTGTTGGAATTATACACAAAGTCTTCAACTCTCTAAATGGACTTTGTCGAGGAAAAATAGGAAAGAGTAATTTAGGCATTTGACATTAAAAAACATCACCCTTTAAAACCCTTTATATTTCTAATCGGGAGGAGTATTAATATACTTCGGGAAGTAAATAGATTTATTATTCAAGAATTTAAATTATGATAGATCTATAATATCATTTATGTTACAAATCTCCCCTCCATATTTCCATATTTACATATTGCACACTTTTATGTTACAAATAAACAATATAAATATAATATTTACTTCGTAATTTACATTCCTTTCTCCTTTTCATCTTAACAAAATTAACACATTAACGCTTACCAAAAATAGGAAAACAAGGGAAGGGTTACCTAATTTAAGAATTAATGATTGGGATAACATGGTGTTTCATGATTTTCGTTGACTAGCTAGCTAACTCTGTTAATGGCTTTAAGGGAATCAATCAATCCTCTTCTGTTTAAGAAAAAGATTCTGAGACTGTAATGTAATGATACGATGTATTTGCATCCAATAAGAACCCAAACCAGACATGAATCAATGTAATAATATCAAATTTCCTCATGTATTTTTTTTTTTTTTGGTAGTGATTTTTTTTTTTTAAAAAAGTATTGCTCTTCTTTTTTTCTTTTCTGGAAAAAAAAAAAAAAAAAGTAGTATTATTCTTCTGGTTCTTGACAAACCGTCCATTCCAACTCCTGATTTTTCCATAAATATATATATATATATATTAAACTTTGTAGAGCAGCCACTCAATAACTAACTCTTTCTTTGTATAATGAAAAAAAAGTTTAATATCTATATCACAACATGTGTTGATGACTGAGATCTTTTTTAACTTAATCACAGATCTCGAATTTGAAAAAAATATGAATACAGATGAGTTCTATTCTGTGTATGTTCTTCTAACTTAAATCAAAGTCTCAAGTTCGAATAATGAGAATATAATTGTGTCTTGTAAAGATACCTTCTGTGTGCTCTGTACTCATTCTCCTAATCATCCCAAAGTCTCAAGTTCGAAGAGTAAGAATACATTTGTGTCCTGTAAAGATATCTTCCGTATACTCGAAATCTTGAGTTCGTACAATAGGAATGCTTTTTGTGTACTCGTTCTCTTAACTCGAAGTCTCGAGTTTGAACAATAAGAATGCATTTATGTCTAGTAAAGATGGCTTCCGTGTACTCATTCTCTAAACTTAACTTATAGGAATGCATTTGTGTCATGTAAAAATACCTTTTATGTTCTTGTTCTCTTGACTTATCTCGAAATCTCGAGTTTGAACAATAGAAAATATTTGTGTTCTATAAAAGTACCTTTCGTGTATGTTCAAGTCCGCTCAAGATGACAAAAACAAAAAAAAGGTGGGGAGGAATAGGGGAAGGCAAAGCTCTTAATTAACTATCTGGCCAACATGCACAACCTCTTCTTTGTCTCCCCAACAAAGTTCAATCTTTAAGTCAAACAATCAAATAAAAGATTTATACTTAAAAAACCAATCAATTTTGACAATCAAATGAGATCATTACATAAAAACCCATAATGCTAATTAATATACACAAATCAATCCATTATTATTCTGACAAACTCCAACATTATTATTTATAAAATCTCTCTTAAAAATGATTGCTTTTGCATATGGTTCTTAGGCTGTTTATCCCATCATTATTCATAAAATAATTTCACATTTTCCATTATGAGAAGTGATAAATGCCTCAGTATTTAGTTAATTAATTGCCTTAATTGAGAGAGAAAGGATCTTTAATGTACTTTTTCTTTGTCTTTGTTTTTCAGAGCTTTTCTTTTTCCATTATATATATAATAGTATCCATCCCTTTGTCCTTCCATTAGTACTTCATAATCTAAAGACCCAATTTGAAGAAAAAATAAAGAAAGAAATGGGAAAAGAAAGCTCTGTTGTGGTATCTGAGAAAATGAAGCTTCTTTTGGCATTGCTCATTTTGCAGCTTTGTTTTGCAGGATTTCATATTGTTTCAAGAGTTGCACTTAATATTGGTGTTAGCAAAGTTGTTTATCCAATTTATAGAAATATTATTGCTTTGATTTTATTGGGACCCTTTGCTTATTTTGTTGAAAAGTAAGTGAATTTTTGAAAATTTCAATTTTTGTTTCTCATTTTTCATCCAATTTGAAAGAATCTTTGGTGAATTTTACCTTCTTATTTTTTGATGGTTTTCTTTTGCAGGAAAGAGAGACCACCACTTACTTTCTCCTTGTTGGTTCAGTTTTTTCTATTAGCATTAATCGGGTAAGTTTGAAAAAGCGTGTTCTTTTCCTCCTGGAGAGTTGAATTATTTGTGAGAGCAGATAGACTAGATGATTCAGAATGAAAAAAATGAAAAAATAAGTGCAATTCTGTGAATTTTTTTACTTCTCGAGAGTTCTTAGACTTATGTTTTTGTTGGTTTGGTTTTCAGAATCACTGCAAATCAAGGATTTTACATCTTGGGTTTGTTTTATGCATCTCCAACCTTTGCTTCAGCTATGCAAAATTCAGTTCCAGCTATTACTTTCATCATGGCATCAACTCTTGGGTAAGAAAAACCTCATTTAGAACGTGTTTTGGTCTAACTCTTAATCAGAAATTAAGGCTTGATCTTGATGTTTCATGGGGAGAGTTCGAACATTCGACTTCCAGGAATTCGCAGTACGCTTACCCACTGCCGCCAAGCAAAGCCACTGGGTTGATTAGGTTTCTGAATTGGTTTTTTTTGTCTATGTTGCAGAATTGAGAAAGTTAACATTGCAAGAAGAGATGGATTGGCAAAAGTTTTGGGGACATTGGCAAGTGTAGGAGGTGCTACTATAATAACTCTTTACAAAGGCCCTCCACTTTTGCACCAGCAGAGCAACCCCCCATCATCATCTTCATCAGGACAAGATTTGGTTCTCTCTGCAACAAAATCTCAGAACTGGACTTGGGGTTGTATTTGCCTGCTTGGCCACTGCTTGTCCTGGGCTGGCTGGATGGTTCTTCAGGTCAGCCTTTTGACTAATCTTAGTTTCATCTAATCATAGAGAAACACATAATTATAATAATGTTACGAGGATGATGTTTGGATCCAAAACCTATCTGATAAAGAGCGTTTTTACCATTGGACTACTGCAGTTATCTGGAGCCGATCTAGTTGTGTCCTAATGTTAAGGTTTATAACTGTTATGCAGGCTCCTGTGGTAAAGAAGTACCCAGCAAAACTCTCACTGACTTCATTTACGTGCTTCTTTGGATTAATTCAGTTTCTGATAATAGCAGCTTTTGCTGAAAGGGACTTGAAAAACTGGAAAATCCAGTCAGGGGAGGAGGTTTTCACCATCTTATATGCTGTAATATCCCATCTCAGATTACTTTCAATTTATTTTCTTCCAAGTTTTGCAGTTCTTAATGTTGTCTTAATCCTGAACGTTTGTGCTTGCTTCAGGGGATTGTGTCCTCTGGAATAGTTATATCTCTTCAGACTTGGTGTATCCAGAAAGGAGGGCCAGTGTTTGTTGCCATTTTCCAGCCAGTGCAAACTGTGCTGGTTGCTGTTATGGCATTTGTAATTCTTGGAGATCAACTTTACACTGGAGGGTATGCCTTATTTTCTTCATACGCATAAAAAAGTCTCAAATCTGCTTACAAAGTGATATATATTATTCCCATGCAAGATCGTTTGTAACATCATCTGTTCCATCTCAAAAGTGTTAAACAAGATGTTATAGAAGATCTGAACCGTATTATTACGGGTGAAGATAATTTCTCTAATATCATCTTCGACTTCTCTGCAGGATGATTGGAGCAGCTCTTATTGTAGTTGGGCTTTACATGGTCCTATGGGGCAAAACTGAAGAGATGAAGCAAGAGAAGCAAGATGATAATAACCAGACATTAACTAAACATCTCCTTGATTCCAATGGTGAAAGCAAAGAAAGCTCAGTCAGGACTGATATTCCATGAGAAAAAAAAAAACATTATAACAGAGTCAAGAAATTATCAAGAATCAGTGGTAGAAGTATCCACATGGTCTAACACAAGCTTAGCAGCAATCTAAACCTGTAAATCTCAAATGGGTTTTCTTGACAAGTTGAATAAGAATCACTAAGATCAAGTGATATGATCAAGGCTGGCCTCTCCTGAATGCATGCAAATGCAATGGAGACAGGATTTTAAGGTCTGATTTGGTCGGTTGACATCAGTCAGTACAACAATTTCCAAGTCAAAGGGAATTGATTTATAGAAATGTATATTAGTGTTGTATTACTTCAATCAATTAATGTCTTATGAAAGACATGTTGTGTTTGTACATTCATGCATCAGACAAAGACAGTTCAATATGATTGGATCTTATGATCATCAAATGACCAATCAAATATATTAGTATACCTTCAAATGTATTTATGAGAGACTACTCTGTTCTATTTAATTTAACTTTTCATGTCTTCATTTATCTACTTGTTAACTTTTCAGACATTTTAGAGCAATCAAATGCATCCATCCATATGCCAGCATAAAAAAGAAATGCCCATTTCATTTCATGGGCCAATACTATTGACAAGAAGATAATGAGCTTTAGCTATTTGGCAAACAGTGCTTCTTAGTCCTGTCAAAGGATCAGAGCACAATTTTGAATAGCATTTTCTTTTCACAAAACATGAACAGACATACCACTATACAATACAAGATGGGGTGAATGATAATTGTCATAGAAAGAATGTTTTTCTAGTCAGTGAACTACACAGTTGTATTAGTTCTTGAGGACAAAGGAGGACCTAGGCAACTAGACATGCATAGAGGAATGCAGAAAATAAATGGAAAGAGTCGGAATCTTAAGCAGAAGCCTAGGAGTCCTCAAAACATGGACAGCCATTACAAGCACCACAAAGGAAACCACTCATGATAAAATAGAAGCTGCTTTTGAAGTATAGCATCCTTACATTACTTGAAAATTTGAATATTTGATGAAGAGAACAAAATAATTTACGTGGAAGCCTCTAGTGGCTTTGTCAAATAAGGAAAATTTTCCATTATTTGCTGACCTGCTTTATCTCATTCAGAAGAATATACTTTAGTATCAAGATGCCCTGATTGCATGGTCAGAAAATAAGAATGTGAATTTGTACTACAAATATGTAGTCTATTGAATGCATACACAGAACCTGGCCATGGAAAAGCCAGCAAATACTAAATATTCAACAAATAATAATTAACTAAAATTTTCTAAATCATATTGCATCTAACTCGAAGCCAATACCCAAAAAGCAAATTCAGTATTGAACCATAACCACAAAAATGATAAGAAGCACCATAACATCAATGAGGTCAGATTCAAAACTAGTAAAAATTATCCATATTCAAAATCCATCTAACATTTCTAACTAATGAAAGCCCAGAAACAAAAAACCCTTGAAGCACACAAAAATATATAAAATAACAGAGTTTTCTCATAGTCTGAGGTTCTCATCTTCAATCTAAATCTACCTCACAGTAACAATGTCATCAATCTTTAGAATCATACGCACGCACTCAGTAGCCAAGGAAATTGCACTTGTGCTCACCAGCAGCGGCTGCAACACATTCTCTTCCAGGATGTTAGTTATCTGACCCTTCCTCACATTGATTCCAGCATTAACCTCACCTTGTGCATGCCTGTTCCTGAGCTCAGTCACTATATTTATGGGATTTAATCCTGCATTTTCAGCTAAGGTATAAGGAATGACTTCCAGAGCCTCAGCAAAAGATTTGACACAAAAACCCTCCATTCCCTGCAACACCTTTGCCCAGGCACCCAACTGCCTTGAGAGCTCAATCTCAGGAGCTCCACCACCAGCAATGAGAAATTTCTTGTTCACCAAACACCTGACCACACACAATGCGTCGTGCAGGCTTCTGTCAGCCTCATCAAGAACCAACTGATTTGATCCACGGACCAACACTGAAGTAGTCCTTCCCATATCCTTAATCCCTGTAATCTTCACAATCTTAGCACCATCTCCTAGGGAAACCTCCTCCACCAAATCTGCAAATCCCAACTTCTCTGCCCTAAAATGCTCAATATTGGCAATTGGCAAACAATTCAAAGTCTTGGTAATGAACTCAATTTCATCCCTCTCAACATCCTTGATCACCAAAATCTTTGCTTTAGCCAAATAATGCAGTGACAAATCTGTCACGGCATCCCTCAAAATACTTTTCTGAATCAACAAGACATTGCATCCCGCTGCCTTGATCTTTTTAATCATTCCTAAGATATAGTTCCTTTCCTCCTTCAAGATCCTATCCATTTGGGTATAATCC
Source organism: Catharanthus roseus (assembly GCA_028651295.1). Taxonomy (NCBI): domain Eukaryota; kingdom Viridiplantae; phylum Streptophyta; class Magnoliopsida; order Gentianales; family Apocynaceae; genus Catharanthus; species Catharanthus roseus. The sequence continues at coordinate 7,552,957 of JAPQWS010000148.1, forward strand.
GAAACAACAATACTCTGCTCAATGTCCGTCTTAGGAGGAGAAATTTGAAACTGAATTACAGCAATCTTTGCATTCTCAACACGGGTAGGTCCGCCTGCTGCATGACTAACCTTCTTATCAAAGACTAAACCTCTAATTAACTCAGTGTCGTCAACTGTTCCTCCCAGTTTCTTCACAATCTTAATATCCCTCAAATCAACTAAATCTGGCTTTGCAGGGTCCACCACAGAAAGTACAGCATCAACAGCTAAAGGAGCTAAAAGGGAAGAGTATTGCGAAACTACCTTGGAATTCAAAGCCGTGCTAGCTGATTTGACAAGAGATTCGCGGTCAGAGAGCTCCACAGGTACAGCCATAGCAGTGAGAACTTCAACAGCCTTAACTGAAGCTTTGTGCAGAGCATCGGAGATGACAGTAGGATGAATACCAGATGTAAGAAGCGTAAGGCAGGATTTCAAAAGTGCTCCAGCAATAACAACTACTGTAGTGGTGCCATCACCAGCGACAACATCTTGTGATTTAGAAAGCTCCACAAGAAATTTAGCCGCAGGTTGAAGGACCTCCATTTTGTTCAAAATGGTAGCACCATCGTTGGTGATAATGACTTCTCCATTTGCAGTGGAGATCATCTTGTCCATACCTTTAGGTCCCAAACTAGTACGTACGGCATTGGCCACCGATTGGGCAGCGGAGATGTTAGCCATTCGAATATCATCCTTCCGCTTGTTGTCTACGAAAGTCTCGGTCTTGGAAGAGGAAGCTCGTGGCGCTGAGGCTACTGCTGGTGCGGCCATTGTCAAATGATGAGAGAAAAAGATTGAAAATGGCGATTTGAAGAAAAACCCTAGAGAGAGCTGGAACAGAAGAGAGGGAAAGTGGGAGGAGAGTGTTTAATCGAAGCGGTGGGTTCTAGAAATTGAAATTTTTTGTTTAGTTTGGGGGTATAGATGTAAATAGGTTTTTCCAGAGGTTTCGGAAATTGACTCTTGCACGCATTATCTTAATTCGATCACTCTACTTTGGCTTTAATAAATCATTAATTTAGCCCTTAATGAGTTAATATATTCACCAAATAATAATTATAGTCCTTAATGATTAATTCTAATTTTTTAATCCTTCATAAAATTTTGATTGAACAATTAAGCTCTTCGTGCACCTAATATAGTAGGATCTACGTAGATAAATTGCATACAAAATAAATAATTTATGAAGCGTATAATATTTTATTTAATCGAGTTTATTTAAAAATGTTAAATAAAATTGATATTTTCTTTATTATATTAATGGTACAAAAGTCATTTTCAGAAAAAAAAAATGGTAGAAAAATTATGTAAATTTTTTTCATTTTGTTTGAAAGGAATTTAATTGAAGGAACTATTTATGTATTGTTTAAAATATTCATGTTCTTTATATGTGTTTTAGGGTGTATTTAGATTACTTTTTTATCAAAGATTTTTTGAGTTAAAAGCCAATTTTATTTGGTCAATATTTTGAAAAAGTTAAAGACTTTAAAGGAACAAAAATTGGATTTATTTCACTTCTAAAATTCAAATTCTTTTCATCCAATAGTCTAACTTTCTGTATGAAAAGTAGTATTATTTAGTCAAATTTGTCATGGCAAGTAATCAAAAAATTAATTATTAAATTAAAATTTAATTAGAGACCTAAAAAATTAGATTGATTAATAAAGATTGAAATTGTGAAGCAAAAATATATGAGTGATTTTCAATTAAAAAAACACGAGGGACTAAATTTAAATTGGTGATTTGTCCACCATTTAGTATCCGTAAAAACGCATGGAAGGATGCGTTATACGGAGAAGGGCCAAAGAGGTCAAATATACTCGTCCACTCTTCTCACCCTGCTTCTCCCTCCCTAAAACCCTAACCACACAAAAACCAGTACCGCGAAGCATGCCACATCTCAGGACCTTATCAAGCTAACAATTTTCAACTGCCAGAATTTTCTTCTCTATAAATTGATTGAATAATTGGGGTTTAAAATGCCTTGTTATTCACCAATTTTCATCAATAATCTAAGACTCAGAGCCACTCCATTCTTGGCCAATTCAATGTCTTTAACTTCATCACATACTCACCACTTATTCCATCGGCGTTTCCATTTTTCCACCCAAAATTCTATTCTTTATCGGAATATTTCACCGCCCCACCACCACTGTTGCCTTCGCTACAGGGTTGGCTCGGCTTTTTGTAATTTCACTTGCTCAGCTGGCCGCTCTTCTTCTTCTTCTAGTGTGTTGAAGTTAATTCGGAAACATGGTTCCTCAACTTCTTCTTTGTCTAAGCTGCCGTATTTTTATCAGCAGAGCTCAGGGTATGGAAGGTTTGCATATGATGAATATGCTTCCGAGGATGAGGATTACGAGTCTGATCACAATAATGGGTCGTCTAAGCAAGTGGTGAGTTCCTTCTTTTTGATGGTTTTTGTCAATTGAGTTTGTGAAAGTTGAGCTTGTTCGTGCATTTTCTCTCTTTCTAAAAAAAAACTGAGCTGTCTCTTGTACTGAATTGATGCTTGCTGCTGCGAAATGATTAAATGTAGACTATTTGTTATTTCCTCATCAATTGGAGTATTACCGGGGAAATTGAGTTTCCTCATTGTCTTCTTGAAAGAAGGGAATTAAGTCTGTTTTTGTAAGTTGCTGGAAAAAAGTTGAGAAATATTGGACCATACGTGTCTCCTAAACCTTTTGATTGTTTGAAGTTTTGATAACAATCAAAACTGGATCTTGGTTGCAAGAGACAGCAGAAATCATCGAGAATGACAGTGCAATGGTTAGTCTCTTCTCTTCCCGCACTGAAAGGAGAATGCAAAAATTTTCTGTCTAACAAAAAATAATACATAATGCCTATTTTTAATGTCTTAATTGCAATTTCTTCTTCTACATCCCATGTTTTCCAATGCGCACAGCTCATGTCTTATTTGTTAATTTCATTTTTGTGCTCCGTATATTTGTTTTGTGTGCACGTTAGGTTCTGGAGGTTTGCTGCTGATTTAATTTTAGATTGTATGTGCCTTAAATTGAAATTTTAGACCTTGACTACTGACTCCATTGCTAATCTTATTCATGAATTATGAATCCATGCATGACTTACTCATTAGTTTATGAATTCATATGATATGAAACTCATTAAAGCTTTTCTCTACATAACTTGTCCATGCTCTTTGCGTAAAAAGCATGTGAATGAGAAAGAAAAATAGAATAAACTTATAGTATAAATTTTCTTTATACAAAGATTGGTTTTCCTATTTGTTGATATTTCGTCACCAGTGTGCTTCGACCCTTGATAATATTGAAGAGTGGAGGCGGAAGTTAACCTTGCTTATGCGTAATGAAGATCAACAAGAAGTTGTATCAAGGGAGAGGAAGGACCGTCGTGACTTTGACCACCTTTCAACACTGGCGACAAGAATGGGTTTACATAGGCATGCTGATTTTTTCTCACAGCCTTGTTCTTCCTTTCACAGTCTTCTTTTCTCCTTCTAAACTGTTTTTTCTTGCAGCCGTCAATATGCCAAAGTAATTGTCATCAGCAAAGTCCCGCTGCCAAATTATAGATCAGATCTCGATGACAAGCGGCCACAGAGGGAGGTATTGATTGCTTAGTACTTTTTACGTCTCTGAGATTTTCCTTTCTTTTCCAGTTTATTGGTGAAATAAACTATGCGTCTCTCTGGAACTACCTCTGCTGGGTTTGTTCTGGGTGGATAATGTTTCTTTTTCTAGATTCTATAGATACGAGTTTTAATGCTTATGGTTGATTGATATTAAAATTCTTAAAATTGTTAGGTGGCTTTGCCTTTTGGTTTGCATAGTCGGGTGGATGGTCTTCTCAAAACATATCTTTCTAAGAAGTCAAGAAACAGAGATTCCTTTGCACAGAGCTCCCTTTCAAGATCTAATAGTAGTGAAAGTCTCTCCTGTTCTGCCGATCTCTCTGACAATGAGGAATCCTCTAAAAGAAATGTCGTGGCAGAGAGAATTCTTCAGAGCCGGAGCTTGCGCATGCGTAATAAACAACAGGATTGGCAGGTCTGCATTATCCTCAAGTTTCTCTAAATTTGGTCTCTTTAGTGAATATGCTAGTTTATTGAAATTCTATTTGTTATGTTTGGTTGTTGCCCTTGCTCTGCTTGACTTATCCTGTTCATTGAGAAATGATCTTTCTAAGCTGCTGTTTAGTATTTTGGGCTATTCACTTTATTTGCTGATAAGATTAAGAAGTAGGTATGCCTAAATATAATAGTAGAATTAAATAAAAGTAAGTTTTCTGGTTTTGGTGGCCTCAAGGATGATTGAGGCCAAATGTCATTTGTCTATGCTTGGTTTGAATATAAATTCATATTTTTTTGAGTCCCTTTATACCTTGAGGCTTACTTAGGAAGAACTTACTTTTTCCCTCTCTTCGACTTCACCTTCAAAATTGCTTTTACAGATTGTAGGAGTTATAGAGGTGGCGTTAAGTTAATGTGAGTTACAATATTTTGATTCCTTGTTGTCTAGTCGCATCTTCTCTCTATAAATTCTAATGTTATCTGGTAAATTGAAAACTCTCATCACTCTATTTTTCTTTAGTTTCACTCACATGGTATGTTGATGTAATTGTTTCTTATATCTGAGTGACACAATTACATTTTTCACTTGATGGTAAACCAAGAGATTACTCTTTCGGAATATGAGCATTTTGAATAAATTAAAGGAAAAAATGGTATGATAGATTGACACGAGTTCCATAGCTATTCATGTTCAATAATCCTTGATGTGCTTTCCCTCTGTTTATTGTAAGCATTATTAAATTCTGAACAACATTAAACTCTTTTTGTATTTTATTTTTTTATTTTTTAAGGAATCTGTGGAGGGCCAAAAGATGCTAGAGTTTCGAAGGAGTCTTCCAGCCTACAAAGAGAAAGAATCATTGCTACGTGCCATTTCTGAAAATCAGGTCCTTGTCTTCTTTCTCTCGTATCTGTATTGTTTCTTGAAAACTACATTCTATGAGCTCCTTTCCTTTTCCTTTTCAACCAGTTCTGATGACTCGCCGTTGGGCTTGTTCTGTACTGTTGCATGCTGTTCTGGAAATTGTATTGGTATTAATGCTCCTTATTTGGTTTGATAGTACTATTTGACAAACAAAGATTATTTAGCCACTTCCGAATATTTAAATACCACTTTGTACAAGTATATGCATGGGAAAGTCTTATGCTCCCTGATGCTAGGCTGAACTGGCTTTCCTTTTCTCTTTCAGAACTAGCAATTGCTAAAAATGAAATTTTAGCAGCCACTGCAATTTTGTGATGCTTAAGCGTGGGAGATACTTTCGTGATACTAGCATAATCCTTGTCGGTTTACTGAGATGCCTTTTGTTTGAATTCTTCTGCAGGTGGTAGTTGTATCTGGGGAAACTGGCTGTGGAAAAACCACCCAATTACCTCAGTACATTTTAGAGTCTGAAATTGAAGCTGTTTGTGGAGCTTCTTGCAGTATTATTTGTACTCAGCCTAGACGTATATCTGCAATGGCAGTTGCTGAAAGAGTTGCCTCAGAGAGAGGCGAGGCACTGGGAGAATCTGTTAGTGCTTGAACTTCATCTAGTCTGGTTTACCTTGAATTCATTTGAAGAACATTATAAGTCATTACAGTCTTATTGGTTACTGTTTCAAGGTTGGTTACAAAGTTCGACTTGAGGGAATGAAGGGACGAGATACACGCCTTCTCTTTTGCACTACTGGCATTTTACTCAGGAGGTTACTTGTTGATAGAGATTTGAAAGGTGTAACACATGTCATTGTGGACGAAATTCATGAACGTGGGATGAATGAAGGTAAGTTTTGAAAATTTCGAGCTTTCTTATTCTATATCTTCATTATTCTTACAACAGTGTGCTGTTTGTTGCAGACTTTCTTTTAATTGTTCTCAAGGATCTCCTTACTCGTCGGCCAGAATTGAGATTAATATTGATGAGTGCTACACTGAATGCTGAGCTTTTCTCATCCTATTTTGGTGGTGCTCCAATGATTCATATTCCTGTAAGTGATGAAGCTGAATCCTAATCCTATGAACATCAATGTTAATGAATAGGACTTGTTGATTCATGAACTTGTCTTTAATCAATGTGCCACTACCGCTTTGGCTGATTCTACCTTCGTTGCTTCTCTTTTTTATTGTTTAGGAGCTGTGTATTCAATTGAAACTTGCTTATGAGTTGTTATATTAAAATCCATAAAATCAGGGTAACTGGTATTTCCTTTACCATCTTTCTTTCCTCTTAATATTGTTCCTCTGTTTTACTCTGGTTGTATGAGAAGGCTGAAACGACTTGGGTACAAGAATTAAGACCATCTATGTTAGTTCATGAAAACAGAGTCACCTTTAACAGTTTTTTTAAAGCAAGGACTGATACCCTAGGGATCAAAGGGACTCATGGGGTGGGATCAGGAGCCAGAACCCCTGTTGAAAGGCTGCGCATAGCACTGTAGTACTTCCGGGGGTCTCAAAAAGGGCATGTCATGAAATATAAATTAGCATTGTAGAATTATAATTAACTGGTTCAGATACTCATCCATGGTATATTTGTGGGAACCAGACATTTTTGCTTGTGCAGAATCCTGCAACATCTCCATGAGAAAAATAATATGAATTGCTATGTCTAGTTTTAGCTTGTTTAAGATCTTTCTGTTGCTTCCTAAATTTGTATATCATTTTGGTTGCACCTAATCTGAATATTATTTTTACTCTTAGGGTTTCACATATCCAGTACGCAGCCATTTTCTGGAAAATATCTTAGAAACGACTGGATATCGTTTAACTCCATATAACCAAATAGATAACTATGGTGAAGACAAGAAGTGGAAAATGCAGAAACAGGCTTTTAGAAAACGAAAAACTCAAATTGCTTCAGCTGTTGAGGTATGTCTTTCTGAAGTTTATCATCTGCTTATGTGGTTTCCCATCTGGCCCTTTAGATCCTTAACTTGAAGCTTTGAAATAGGATGCTCTTGAAGTTGCTGACTTTAAGGATTATAGTTCTCGAACTCGGGAGTCCCTGTCCTGTTGGAATCCTGATTCAATTGGCTTCAACCTTATAGAGCATGTACTTTGCCACATATGCCGAAGAGAAAGACCTGGTGCAGTTTTAGTGTTTATGACAGGCTGGGATGACATTAACTCCCTGAAGGATCAACTCCAAGCGCATCCTCTTCTCGGAGATCCAAGCAGAGTGTTACTGCTTGCCTGTCATGGGTCTATGGCCAGTGCAGAACAGGTACTCTCCATTTAATCTTTCTTTTGGTAACTCATGGTGAACATGTTCTTCCATTCATAGGTGTTTAACCAGGAAATGTTGCTTATTATTTGCTTCACTACACAAAACTGTTGCAACGGTTGTATTGTGGCTTGTAACAAGAAAGAACAGGATCTTGTTTCGGCTTGATATTTCATATAGGCACTAAGGTCTGATAGAGGAACTACTGACAGTGTTTTCCACTGTATTGTTGTCAATGAATATTCTGCAAAACCTGTTACTTTCTTCTGGATAATGTTGTTAATCCAATTCTTTTCTTATAGTACCTTAACTATCATGGCTCTGTTGTCGTTAGAAAAATATCATTAGTTGGAAAAATTTCCTGAGCCCATCGAAGTTATTTCTCTACTTTGTTATGATGATCTTCTACAAGAAATATTTATTTTGGACACCTTTCATTGAAAGCATGTTTAGCATCTTCTTACTTGTCATGGTATTTTGACTTGCATAATGTTTATATTGCCATTTCAGATGTTTTGATTTTATTCGCCTCAGTCCCCTAATTATTGGGTTGCAAACCCTGATTTTTATAGGTTTAGTTTGTGGTATATTAAGCTGGGTGGTAGGTTTTTTCAATATTTGCTTCTTCCCTGGAAAATTGAAACTTCTATATGTGAACATGCAGGTCAAGGTTAGGTTTCTGTCTGAAAATGTTTGAAAATTTAGCTTGGCTTTCGTAAAAGTGAACTGTTTGTGTGAGAAGATGTGGGACTCACAGGCTATAGCAAAATTTTGGTTTAGAGTATGAAAATAAAACCTAGTCCAAGTGTACCCTAGGTATTTTTCTAATTTGGTTATGCCCACTGATGATCTTTTTCCTTTCCCTGCATGTTATTGGTACTTCAGTGTATTTTTTTTTTCCCATTACCATTGTATGCTATAGACCCTGTCCATCTAGTTTGTAAATGAACATATATTCTTGGTTACCTAGTTTATAGTATAACTTTTATGGGCTTTTGAATGCAGAAATTGATTTTTAATAAGCCAGAAGATGGAGTCAGGAAGATTGTTCTTGCCACCAACATGGCAGAGACAAGCATCACAATTAATGATGTTGTTTTTGTTATTGACTGTGGAAAGGCGAAGGAGACATCTTATGATGCACTGAATAATACACCATGTCTGCTTCCTTCCTGGATATCAAAGGCCTCTGCTCGACAAGTAAAGTTGTCTTGGATTTGGGGTATCGTTTTCCTTAACTTTCCTTACTCTGTGGATTTATTGCTAAAACATTTATTACTTGTTCAGAGGAGAGGGAGAGCTGGACGTGTTCAACCTGGAGAGTGTTACCATCTCTATCCTCACTGTGTATATGATGCTTTTGCTGATTACCAATTGCCAGAACTTCTGAGGACTCCTTTGCAATCCCTTTGTTTGCAAATCAAAAGCTTACAACTGGGCAGTATATCCCAATTCCTATCCAAGGCTCTGCAGCCACCAGAACCATTGTCTGTAAGTGTTGAGTTTCCTTGAGACTGAATTTGCATTTGCTGAGTTCACCTACATATGTATGCATAATAATCTAAGATATCTTTGCTGAATGATGTATCTTTCTTGGCGGATTTTCTTTTTTTCTTTTTTTGGGGTTCACTAAATTCTGATGTTTTCTGTACAGGTTGAAAATGCAATAGAGTATTTGAAGGTTATCGGGGCTTTAGATGAGAATGAGAACCTAACTGTGCTAGGTAAAACACCAGTTGAACGTTTTCTTGACCTTTTGTTTCGTATTTTTGCAACTGCGCTGCTATCAGCAACTCCATTTTTAGAATAATTGTGAGAATGAATGTTTAACCCATCAAAAGAAAAAAAAAAAAAAGAAAAAGAAAAGAATGAATGCTTAAGATTTGGTTTTCTTGCAGGCCGCAACCTCTCAATGCTTCCAGTTGAGCCTAAGCTGGGAAAAATGCTCATTTTAGGGTCTATATTCAACTGTGTGGATCCAATACTGACTGTTGTTGCTAGTCTAAGTGTCAGAGATCCATTCTTGATGCCATTTGACAAGAAGGATGTAAGTAGAAAATCCTTTGATATTTTATGCCTTATTCCTCTTGCTCGTAATTTAAAACTGAGGTTCCACTTAGAGGCTTGTAATTTACCATTTGGCCTTGCCTTCAGAGATTCCACAAACCTTTTGTGTTTGTTGTTTAACAAGAGGAAGAAGGATATGAACTTCTTTTGCAAATGGCGAATGCCATATTTTATTTGAGATATTGCTTTTGCAATATTTGGGCATCTCTTTTAGAATTTGGGCTTAATGTTACATCTTGAGGCCTTGGTATTTACTGTCAAGTTATTGATAAAATTTTCTTATGGGCATATTTTCTTCCTTCTGGTAAGAAAAAGAATTTGTCTTAACAGCTACCTAAATGAATTGTAATTCTCTAGACTGGGGAGAACCTCGAGCTATGGGCCTTGCAAACTAAGATTTGGCTTGTGTTAAAGCTTGAATTTATGCTTTTGTATTTGTAGTTTTTGCAAGCAATGTTCCGAATATGTTGTTCTGCTCATGTGCTTATGTTGCTATTTTTCTGGTTTTTTTTCTTGTTGGCGTGAGCCTGAATTCTTCCTTCCCTTAGGAAAACAGGAGGATAAGATACGCATGTAGTTCCTCTTTCTTTTCCTACTGCTTGCCTTTTTCAGCAGAATACGTATTATCACTTCATGTCAAGACAGCTTCACATTTAATTGATTGTCTATTCATATCTTGCAGCTTGCTGAGTCCTCTAGAGCCCAGTTTTCAGCTCGTGATTTCAGTGATCATCTTGCTGTGGTCCGTGCTTTTGAAGGCTGGAAAGAAGCTGAAAAGGGGCAATCTGGTTATGAGTACTGTTGGAGGAATTTTCTCTCTGCACAAACTTTGAAAGCAATTGATTCGCTTCGGAAGCAATTCTTCTATCTCCTCAAGGACATCGGTCTTGTTGATAATGTTGGAAATTCCAACACATGGAGCCATGACGAGCATCTTATTCGAGCGGTTATCTGCGCTGGTTTGTTCCCTGGAATTTGCTCTGTTGTGGTAAGTTGGCATACTAAAACTGTTTCTCTTTGCTGCTGAACTACTGTTGCCTCTGTTGTTTTGGTCGATATTAAGGCACTCTTTGCTTAGACACCCTGGGAAAAAGAAGTCTTCTTGATAACTAATACACAGACTCCTTTTTGAATTATTAACTTTCTGAGTGGCTTGTGCAGAATAAGGAGAAATCCATAGCCTTGAAAACAATGGAGGATGGACCAGTGCTTTTGCATTCAGTAAGTTTTGTCCAACCCTTGCTTGGCAGACAATTATTAAGGCTGAGAACACATCTATCACTGGCATTCTTCTGTGATTTATTTGATTGCTTACTCTTCTTTTTCGCCCAGAATTCTGTTAATGCGCAAGAGCCAAAGATCCCATACCCTTGGTTGGTTTTCAATGAGAAGGTGAAAGTGAATGCAGTATTTCTTCGTGACTCAACTGCTGTTTCTGATTCAATAGTTCTCTTATTTGGAGGGGATGTTTCCCGAGGGGGGTTGGTATGTTCTTGCTCCTTGTGCCTTGATTATAATTAACTTTGCACGTACAATTTAATTTATTCTTCTGTTTCTTACCTTCTTTCTTCTGCATTCACTAGGATGGACACTTGAAAATGCTGGGAGGCTACTTGGAATTTTTTATGAAGCCTAATTTAGCAGTTACATATCTAAGCCTAAAGAAGGAGTTTGATGAAATCATTCAGAAGAAAGTGAGTGGAAATTGGACTTGTTTTGAATCCCGCAATCATTTGCATACCCTTCAATGAAAATTGTGCCTTATACTAGTGTATTTTTCCATGTGTAACATTTTTATTTATGGCAGCTCTTGGATCCCAAGCTTGACCTGCAGAGTCAAAGTGAGCTCTTTTCAGCAGTAAGATTACTCGTCTCAGAGGACCAGTGTGAAGGTAGATTTGTCTTTGGTCGCCAGGTGCCTACATTCTCTAAGAAGGCAAAAAAGTTGGCAGAATCAGGCACATTGTCAAAAGATGGTGGTGGTGAAAATTCCAAGTCTCACCTCCAAACACTGCTTGCCAGGGCTGGACATGGGGCACCGACCTACAAGACCGGACAAATGAAGAATAACACATTCCGATCTAAAGTTATATTCAATGGTTTGGATTTTGTTGGACGGCCTCGTAACAGTAAGAAAGAAGCAGAGAAAGATGCTGCTGCTGAAGCTTTGCGGTGGCTGACTGGTGAATCCGAATCAACCCAAAGAGCGATTGACAATATGTCTACAATTCTAAAGAAACGAAAGAAGAAACAGGAAACATACGCCACAAGGTGGAGGTGATGTTTTCCAAATTGATGTAGTTTCTACCAATGAAGAGCTCCTGCTTCCCACCATAGCTACATGGACTGCAAGATGGGAAAATCTTCTTGCTATAGCTATAACGGGCAGAGGGAAGATGCACGGCCATAAATTGTTCAACTCCTATATATTTCGTGCCTGCACTTTTAAGTGGGAATCTTGGAATCAAAACTGGATTTTCCACGTGCAAGTTCTCCCTGAAACTATCACCAAACACAGAATATCGAGGCCCAGCTATACAGAACTTGTGCATCCGGGAAGATCAGTCGAGATAGCTATGCTGACAACGGACTTGCTGCTCCAGGTATTTATACATTCTTTCTTGGAAAATTTTGGTTTTTGGGGTGGTTTAAGTAGAAATGAGTATCAAATACATGAATCTATATGTACTAGAGATACAGGACTCCTTTGGTTAGACAAAAAATGAGACTTAGCATGTGTAAATAGAGAAACAGATAAGCAAATCTGTATTTATGAGAGGAGATAACTCAGATTTCATTCTTTGTACAATTACTAAATACATATATTGCCTAGTGATGATTGTTCAAGCTTAGTCTGATGTTACCTTCCTTTTTTCCCCTTCTTTTGGCCTTAATATAAATAGTCTGAATAATATAACCTGGTTTAATCAAATGTCGCCTGGGGCTTCAATGCCACGGCCAAAGTAATATCAAGAAAAAATCATAATGCAGCTCTGAGTTCTTCATTAGCTCAAAATTCTTTTTGTAGTGGTTCAGATTATAGAAACAAGAACACCTGAATCAGAAAAGGGAAAAATGACCTAATCCTAAATGAAAGAAATCAAGAAGAAAAGAAATAGGAATTACACAAACTTTTATCTCCGCAAAAGATCATAGGCTTTATGCAGAATTTGCCTAAATCTAACTACATCAACCTTTACATCTTGATTATCCATAAAAATAGACTTAAAAGAACGCCATCCTTTCTTATGAATTGAACCAGGGTTCTTCAGAATCTCATGATCAGATGAATACTGTTGTATTAATGTACTCTCATTGAGTTTTATCTTATAATCCAAGTACCTCAAGTTCATATCTTGAGATGGAACTTCATAATCTGTTCTAGCCATCCATTCCATTGCTCCCAATGGTATAATTTGGACTAGTACTGCATTTTCAGGGAGGTAAACCATGTTGGTTAGTCCAGCCCCATGAACTCCCATCATCACATCAAAGGAGTTGATGAACTTAGCAATGAAAGAAACATTTCCTTCTGTTTCTTTCGTTACAACTTCAAAGCCTAAACTTCTTGCAACATCTGCTATTTCTTCTGCATTTAGAAGCTTTCGCGTTCTTCTTCTTGAAATGATCAGAAGCCGAGGTCTTTTACCTGTTGTATAGTTTGTGAGATTGATAGCTGTTTCTCTCTTTAAAGAGTAGGTGTTTTTAAGATACTTGGTAAAGTCCATCATGGAAGATGAAGTTCTTGAAGTATCAATGCTTAACTCTTTGTTGGCTTTAAGACCAAGAATGATTCTTGGGAAGCAAAGAACTTCATCTTCTTGGTCTATATCAATAAGTTCATATCTGGATAACTTTTGCAGAACTTTCTTGTACTTGTCAGTCCACCAAGATCTCTTATCAGTTAAAAGAAACTGCACTTCCCCTTTGAATTCTTTTGACGTCAAATATAATGGTATCAATACATCAGAGTAATCATGGAAAAGATTTCCTGCATATCCTCCTGAGGAGAAAACAATGGCAGGAATGCTATAATTTCTACTGCATTTAGGCATTTGATCATCTGAAATTTGTGCTGTCTTTATTGTTATACTTCTGACACTACCCATGGCATTACCATCCCCTTTCCTAGCATAAGGTTTTATGCTCCAAGAACGATTAATCCCTTCAAAGATTTCACTTTGAGTTGAAGCAATAACAATGGTGGATGAGTTTCCATGGATTCTAACATCTCCATTAGCCTCACAAACATCTGATCTTTGCCCGGTAAGATCACAAATCGGTTTCAGTTCCTTTATTTCATAATCTGAAAGGGAAAATGATAATAGTTTACTCAAAAATGGCTGAAAATTATGATTGAAAGTTGAGCATTTTCTATACTATATACTGTTCTGTATTCTTGAACTTACGCGGTTGCTGTTGCCCTGGTTCATGCATTTCTTTTCCTGCCATTAGCATGTTGAATCTTGATCCCATTGATAACTGCCAATCCACTGGAAAACACAAACATGATTATTACTGAAACATAGACAGAATCAGAGCTTTAACTTCGAAAAATGCTGGAAGTGTTTCTAGAAAAAATTCCCGAAAAACCTTAAAAACAGACACATAAAAGATTTTAACAAATGTTGGGGGCGACTGGCACCTCCAAAACCCTTTTGTTTCTCTCCTCCTAATTTCAAAGAAAAATGACTTACAAACTGGTGAAGAGCCAAGGTAAGGCTTGAAAACAGAGAAAACAGTAACTGCAATGATCAAACATCCCACCAAAGCCCACCATCCAAATTTTTTCTGCTCATGTCTGCTAAAGCTTCTAGCCAATATGGCATCATACATAGTCATTTCTCCTCTAATGTTGCAGATGAAGAAAGAACATTAATATAAGCGAAAGATCATTTGTAGTTATTAAGGCTAATTTACATGAACCAGTTAAGCCCTGCCCTGCATTTCATAGGATAGCCATTAGAAAGATTTGGACTATAGGTGTCCAGTGACAAATGGAACAAACACTGAAAAAGTTGGGGTTTCTTTCAACTGATTGCTGCCCACGACTTCTAAAAATCGTTAGATTTTGAAAGGGACAAGGAAGTTGACTGTTAACATTTCCTTGATGTTTTTTTTTTTTGTTTTCAAGAACAACCATTGTTTTGCCGGCTCCTTACACCCATCTCTTTTGAAAGGTATCAGCCAACCCCAAGAACAATTATTATATATATTTTTTTTTTAAAAAAACCATTAATTCATAGCTCTTTTTTTCTACTGAATCTCTGGCTTTAGGTGTTGAAGATTTTACTACAACTGTTACTTGAAATAAAAATGTCTGAACGTTTCTTTGGCTTAATTAAGGTGCAAATATTATTATGTAGGGTCATACCCCAAAATGAAGATTCAATTTATTGATCAAATTTACTTCTAAATATGAAAAATAGGGATATATATTATGGGCCTTCTGGGCATAATATTTTATTTATATATAAATATATTTTATCCATATTAATATGTGTCATATGAGACGGTCCACATTAGACAGACCCATATTATATGTATATATATTCCCATTTTTCATAGAAGTAATTTTGATCAATAAATTGAATCTTCAATTTTTTAGTTGTATGCCAATATTATTTATACCTACAAATATTTTCATATTCTTAACAAGTTTTTATGAGGTTGGATTTAAAAGGTAATCAAAATCATTAACATTAACTTATGGATACACAGTTAAAGATCTTTTTGTTTCTTTCCACTAGCTAAAAAGGCAAGGCCCAATAAATTCAATGCCTACTCAGGAAAAGATACTCATAAAAATATGAATTCAGTTCACTTAAGATCTCGTTATATAATATAACTCAATTAGTAAAATATACATTATTAATTGTAAATTTTCTAGTTTTATGATGCTCATATTTCATATGGGATAACTGTAATATATTTAAAAATTATAAAATTATGGACGTAAGTATTATATTGTTACATTTATGAGTCGCGTTATTAAACAAATATAAGTTTATTTTTTTTTAAGAAAAAGAAAAAATGAAAACATCCGGCCAATGTTAATAAGTAAACTCATGAACGTGCAACATTGTCGGCAGTAGCTTAATTAGGGACCCCAAATATTGACTCTGTATAATTATAAAATATATACATACATTTTATATATATATATATATAAAATTCTTGATTGATCCAACAAAATCCAAGTTTGTTATTAGGGATTTTTTATAGGTTTGAAAAAGGGGGATTTGGTATGGTTTCAAGGAGCAAAGAAAAGGTGTTTGGTGAAAGAGTAAGACACGTTAACATTCTCATAATTTTGTCAAAATCAACTTTTGTTTTGTGTGAAACCATAATTGTTTAGTTTTCGCATAGAATAGAATCTCATGTATTCATTTCTAATTTAAGTATATTTTATTAATAAATTATATTTAAAAATAAATTTTAAAAAAATATATTATATAAAAAAATGACACAAAGAATGGTACACAAAATGATACAGACGATCCTAAATGTTTAATTTTGAAGGGTTTAGAATTTACACCAAGTTATATATTAATCATTGATCAACTTTTGTGCCTTTCAATCACTTGTCTGTCATTTTGCATGGATACTTTATTTTAAATTGCTCTCTTAATCCTTTTTACTTGTCACATTATAATAATTTCATTTTTTTACTTGTCATATTATAATTATAAAATAATAATTAATAAGTTTTTTTATTATAGATTTCTATTAATAACAAATTCCAACATCTTTTTATTCTTCTAATATGAAAATAAGTATAAATAATAATGAGGAGAGAGAAAAGTTTAAAAGGCATTATAATCTATAAAAAAAAAAAAAAATCTAAAATTTCTATTTTTTTTAACAATTTGATATCTAAAATAAGGCAAGTAAAAAAGAAAAAAGAAGTAATTATGTTTGAGGGTCCATTTGGACAGTAACTCAAATTGAGGTTTTTTTTTTTAAATAACTTTAAATTTTATATCTCCTCTTAAAAATAATTTATTTTTTAAAAACTTCAAAAAAAATATTCAAATACACTCCTATCTAAATTAGGCCTAACATTTCTCTACTTTTAGTCAATTGTTAATTGAAAACTTAAACTTTTAAACTTGACAATAAGTATCCTAATTAGAGTTTTGTAAAAAAAATAACGATAGATAAATTTTTAATTTTGATAATTAAGTATCTAAATTAGAGTTTAACAATTAATTTTTTTTACAGAACTTTAATTTAAGTACTTAATTTTTAAAATTAAAAATTTAAGTACTCATTTGACAATTAAGTAAAAACATAGGGTTTATTTTAAATTAATCCGTAACATTACTAAAGCTAACTTTTTTAATTATTAAAGAATATTCATTAACGAGTATATAGAGTACTTATTTCATAATAATCATATATTGAGAATGAAAGAATGAAAATCTTGAATCAAACCAAGTTCGTTTTTTTTTTTTTTTCCCTTCTTTTTGGGGGAAAAAATAAACCAATATTTAAAATCAGGGAATATGTTATCTGGTGGCAGGGGTTGGCCCAAGTTGAAATTCATCTTTTTATATTATTGAGCCCAAAAAAAAAAAAAATCATCCTTTTATTATTTTTTATTTTCTCCAACTACTATGAAAGAATATTCATGAATCTAACCAAAACTCTTTTTTTTTTGGGGGGAATAATCAAAAAGATTTTTTTTTTCTGAATAATAACCAGAAAGATTGACCCCTAAAGAAAATTAATTTAAAATATATTCTCAAGTGTGGAAATAATTAAATCAACGTTTGGTGGCATTTGCATGTATTTTACTACCTATAATAAGAGTTTTTTTTTTTTTCATAATTAGTTGGTACTATTATTAAAGTTTATTTTACTAAGAAAAAGTGTATTAAAGTTTAATTTTAAATTATAATAATATTCTTTAACCAACATGCTGTAAATTACGATTTTACTTGCATATTTAAAAATATCAATAGAAAAAAAAAAAGCTATAGATTCTTATGTACTTTTCACTTTTTCAAAACCACGAAATTTTTTTTTTTAAAAAATAATATACATACATATTTTCACTTAAAGGATAAAATACAAAATAACGAGAGAAGGATGACAAAAAAAATCACTAAGAATTGTTTAGTATATGGATGTATTAAGAAAGTGTATTAAAAGATATATTAGACGATGGTTGCACAAAATTAAAGAGTCCAATGTGGGAAGTGATTCCTTTTACGTACTAAGTTCTAAGTCTTCATTTTGCAAGACCGTTGAGTCACCATGTTTTATATCATTCACCTAAGTATCGGACAGTCTAATGGGACCCTGATGGCAATAAATTTTGCCGTTTGGTATGAATATTATTCTTTGCCAAAAATCATGCCATAATATTATTTTTTTGGTCACAAATTGTCATAAACTAAAATATTATTATTGCAAAAATTGGCACAAATTAAAACACCCTATTTTATAATACTCATACATTTTTATTCCAATAGCTCTCCAAAGGAATTCTACTCAACTAACAAGAAGACAAATTTATTTCACTAAATTGGCCCTCAAAATGAAAAAAATTATCACAATAAATTGGAGAAATTATTTACAAAACAAAAATAACAAATTAATTATTTAGAGCTCTACTCTACTCTGCCCACGCCTTAATATCTTGAGAGCTTTAACCAAAGTTGATCTAAACCTAGGCAAATCAATCCTTACATCTTGATTATCCAAATATATTTTCCTCATTTCCATCCAACCCTTTTTATGAAATGACAAAGGGTTTCTAAAAACATCATGATTAAGAGGATATTTCTCAATCAAAGAACTTTCAGAAACCTTAATCTTGTACTCCAAATACCTTAAATTCATGTCTTTTGAAGGTTTTCCAAAATCATTTCTTGCAAAACTTTCAATGGCACCTAAAGGAATAACCTGAATTAGGACAGAATTTTCAGGTAAAAAAACCATGTTAGTTAATCCAGCTCCATGAACTCCCATTAAAACATCACAAGAATTCACTAATTGTGCAAATCTTGTTAAGTTACTTGACAAATTTGCCTCTGCTTCAATCACATCATACCCTAATCTTTTAGCCATTCGTGTAATTTCACCTTCATTGATTAG
The DNA here is from genome assembly GCA_028651295.1 of Catharanthus roseus. NCBI lineage: Eukaryota > Viridiplantae > Streptophyta > Magnoliopsida > Gentianales > Apocynaceae > Catharanthus > Catharanthus roseus. The sequence continues at coordinate 7,571,412 of JAPQWS010000148.1, forward strand.
TACCCTTGTTTTGCTTCGCGATATAATCATCAATCTTGGTTTTTTCCCGTCTCCTTTCTTTAGTTTGATCGCATTTTTTCTTTCCAACGAAAATGTTTTCCCAAGAAACTGTCTGAATTTGTTCATTGATACACCATTTGTGAACTTTGATGAATCAATGTCTAACTCTTTATGACATTTTAGGCCAGCAACTATGTTGGGATAGCAATGGATTTCGGTTTTTTTGTCAATATCAATAACTTCATGTCTAGACAACCCTGTAAGAATCACACGAAACTTTGAAATCCACCAAGATGCATAATTTGTTGCAAGAAAATCCACTTCTTGATTAAACTCTTGTGAAGTTGAATAAATTGGAATGATCAAATCAGCAAAATCATGAAAATGGTTCCCGGAAAATCCTCCTGTGGAGAAAAGAACTGCTGGAATGGTACGATTTAAGGTGCATTTAGGAATATCCTGTTCTTGATCTGATACTAATTTTACTGTCCATTTCTTAACACTATCCATTGCTCCTGGATTACCTTTTCTCGGGTAAGGTTGAATGATCCACGAGTTATTTCCATTAAACTCGCCATTTACATGAGGCGTAACAATGTAGATTGTACTCGAATTGCCTTGAATTCTTATATCGCCTTTGAGCTCACAATAATCTGATAAACGTTCCATAACTCTGCATATTGGTTCTACCTCCTTTTCTTTTGTTTCTGCGCGTTTAAAAATAAAAAAGTTACAGTTTTCGTACTGAAAATTAATTCAAAATGGCACGCGAAAAATTACCCAATGGAGGAGAAGTACTAATTGTGTCATTGATTATTGACATATCTTCAGCAGCATTGATTGATAATTGCAGGTTTTTGCTTATGTCCTTAGTTATTGACATGTCTTGAGCCGATGATTGCAAACTCGAAGCATTTTCAGCTGAATCAAAACATCAGGACAAAGTATTCTTCAAGTATATCGCAATATACTAAACTGAGACGGGCATTGGCAGAATCTTTGACAGATTAAAGTACTAATGTAGTAGCATTTTTTACCTAATGGAGGGGAGGTTTTCGTGTCCTGAATCACTAAAATGCCTTGTGCAGCATCATCATCAGACGATACTTGAAAACGCGTATAATTTCCAACTGAAAATGAATCGCGAAAAAAGGGCTAACATAACATAATCAAGAACAAGACTTCACTTGACAGAAAAAAACTTCTTGTTCTTCAGACAACATTAGTACATTACCTAAGGGAAAAGAGGCACTTGTGGCATTGATTTCTAACATATCCTCTGCTGCATCAACTGATGATTGTAAGTTCACTGCATTGTCATCAACTGAATCAAAACACCTCCAAAGAAGTTCCAAAAAAAGGGGAAATGCAGAGAAGAGCTTTAAACTTACTCACAGAAAGTGAATGAAAATGAGGCTTGAAAACAGTACAAATGCTTAAAACCATAATTATGCATAGAAAAACTGCAAAATTTCCAAATCTTCTTTGATCATTTCTACTAAAACTCTTAGCAAAAATGGGATCATACATTTTTTTTTTTTTTTTTATCAGAAGAGAGAAACTAAAGACTAAAAAGAGAAGCTCTGAATTATTATATGAAGCACTTCTTTGTGTACTCATGAAAATTGTTTGCTTTGCTTTAAATTGAAGTGCATGTTAGACATTTGCTGATGAAAAGGAGACAAATGATGAGATGATATCATATTTTTCTTTTTTTAAAAATTGTTTTAGGTAACATTTTATTGTTAATTAAATCTTTACTATTGATGATATGTGAAAACAACACATCAACAAAAGTTGTTATAAAATCATTAGCTAAGTATAATTGAATTTGTTATATTCAACTCAATAATAGGTTGAGTGAGCTTGATTGTCACAAATGGACTACGACTTGCAAGTCATTAACTCACTATTATTGTGCCAAATTACGGTATCTATTTGGCAACTGTTCTTGTTATACTAAAATAGATATATCACGCCCACGTTATTTACTGTATAAATATATCATACTTATCATATATGCAATATGTCTTGTTAGAGACTATACACTTAGTGCATAATCATACCAGGAATGCTACCATGTTATAAACTGGTTGTAGCATGTGAAATATATATTTAATATACTTTTTTCGGTTATAATTTTTCTTTTAAGATTTATTTTTTAAATTTTTTGGTTTATTTTTTATTAGTAAAATTACTATAAAAATGAGTATATTAAAAGATGGGATGAGATATGGAATATGCAAAAAGAAGGGCATGCCTGCCTATAATTGATTCATCAACATTGAGTGTGAATATAAAAAAAAGATTTCTTCCCTTTTACTTAATTCTTTACTTAGAAAACAAAAAGCAAATTTCAGCCCAAAAAAAAAAAAAAAATTATAGTGAGGATCAGAAAGGGAAAAAAGATGTTAATAAAGTCTGAGGTTTTACCCACTCTTTTGAATTCTTGCATATATATAGAGGGTGGTGGTTATATATCTTTGTAATTATTCAAAAATCTGATTTTTTTTTTTATTCAGACTAATTCGAGAGAGATCAGATGATATAAGGCAATACTAAGTTGATATACAATATTAAATTATTTTTCTGGTGACTGAAACTCAAGACCTCTTACTTAGCGTAGAGAAATTAAGTAAGATATCAAGTCACTGGACCAATCTGTCAAAAAAAAAAAATCTGATTTGCAAATAAATCAAACTACTCCACAAGAAATATATATTAAAATTTGTGGTTTCTTTTGTTACCTGCTCTCTTACCTTTTATAAATGGCATGGGGTAGGACAGCTTTGAGAATAAGACTTATTAACCCATCCATCCATCTTTGTGTCTCAGCCTAGAGAAAATTGCTCTAAATAAGCATTAACTTCCAAATAAGAGTCAAATTAGTGCTCTTCAAGTCGAGTTTAAATTAGTTAAGACCGTTCACCTTTAAATATCGAGTGTCTTTCAGAAGAAAAAAAGGTGAAATATTTAATGGGGATTCTTAATACACCCTTCTCGACGTGTTTATTTATTTTTTAACTATCAAATGTGTGATTTTTAATACACTCTACGCCTCCCAGAAGGCACCTCTAAAAATAAAGAATTACTCAAACTTAGTACTTCCTCCGATTGTTTTACTTGTCACATTGTAAGAATTTCTGTATTTTTTTTACTTTTTATATTGTGGTTACAAGATAATGATTAATCTACTTTTTCTTATTATACTCTCTCATTAATAATAAATTCCCAATCTTTTTATTCTTCTAGTATGAAAACTAGTATAAATAATAATGTGTTGTTATTTGGAAGTTTTGTGTCTTCCGATCTCTCACAAATTAGTCAATGATACTTGAATACTGGGTTATCTAAAATAAAATGAAAATTAGTAAAAATAATAATGAGGAGAGAAAAAAATTTAAAAGCATTATAGTTTATATAATAGTTTATATAAGAAAAAATATTTAAAATTGTATGTTTTATTAATTAGTATGATATATAAAATATGACAAATAAAGAAATACAGTATTTTTATTTATTTTTTAACTAATTAACGTGAGATTATTGACAGGGTTGGATATGATACATGAGCTGATGAAGGGGTGTATTGCAATGCACATGCACATGCGCATATGCAGTAACCAATTTTTTTTTTTTTCCCTTTTTTTGTGGGGGTTTATGACAAGACCAATGCATTGTTGGGCTGTGAAGTTTTAAGAATTTGAGGCATGAGGCCCATTACATACAAAACGTATTCAGCAGATTGGTCTATTCATGTATCCAAAAATAGAAGCCATTTGTTTTGGGCTAATATGTATAAATTCTGTATCAGGCGTGGGCCTTCATCCCACCAAAGTGGTTTGATGGCGGCCCTTCAAAATTTTCTTCAAAATTTTCTTTTTATTATTATTTCTACGTTGTAGGAAGAATTTAAAAAAAATTAAATTTATTTTTAATGAGAATCATTAAATATTATTTTCACAGTAAAAAAAAATATGAAAAGAAGATCGTACAAAATAGCAGGTGAGTAGTTGTAGTAGTAAATTCAGAAAATCAGAAGCAAATAAATCGAGGTTATTTATTTAGTATTAATGGTGAGCTAGTCCAATTTGAATACTACTACAACAACAGATAAATACGACAAAAAATATGAATACATAATGGGATATTTAAATATATTTTTTTAAAAGAACTAAACTTCTAAATACTAATCATATTTGAATTTATTGAAGCTTCGTTGGATTATTTAGATCATTTTAAGATAAATAGGTCATATGAAAAGATATTAATAAACTATTTATATTTAATTTTTTAATTTTAATTTTCTTTTTTTTACATTTATTTCTCTATATTATTCTTCTGTGTATTATATATTATTATTTTGAGTGATTCGTGTCGTGATCATCAAATTCATAACTGATAAATTATTTAATAACATAAAACAAATAGCGGCCTTTATTATGTCTTTCATTATTCACAAATATATATATAATTTAATATTTTAGCTTGAAATAAGTGTTTATTCTTTTAATTTTTATATTGAGCTTCATATTTTATTTATAAATAAGTAAATTTATAAAATAAAAATATATTATTTTCAAATTAAAATAATTCCATATAAAAGAGCTTTTTTCCTTTAAGCTCTATATTTTCTTTCACATATCACGAACTTCATGCGGAAAAAATAAGGCATTCATTACATTTTCCCAATTAAAGTATGTACAAATCATAATTTCATTCATTTACCTTATATAAATTATAAATATATTCTTATTATTTATATATTCATTAATAACTAATCTTTACAACTAATTTTAATACAAAATACTTATAAAAAATAATAATTTTATAGTAAAAAGTTTAAAATTTTCTAAAATATACCTTTTATATCTATTTTTATCACTATTATATATTAACACTATAACACCATTGTTAAAATATTTTACTGTGTCTAACTTTTATAATAAATAACATTGTTATCTAAATAAATAATACTAAAATAAGAATTAGACCAGAAAAATAATATTTTAAATACAGTTCAAATTTTTTATTATGTAATTATTATTTTTTGATAAAAAATTTTTACAAAAATTAGTTCTACGATTAATAGGTTTAAACGATAATAATATATTTGTATTTTATACAAAACAAAATAGAACAGTGAAATTGTAATTTCGATTAATCATAAAAACAAATTAAAATTCGATCAAATATATCCTTAATTTTAATTGGTTTCCACACTGGATACCGAAATTAATCCTAATCATCATCTCTAGTTATTTTTTTATTTAAAAATAATAATAAAAAATAACGGAATGGATCTGTGGCCAGTAGCCAATCGACGTACTCCAGGCCCGTGGGTATTTTTGTCGCTTCCCAATTAATGTCGGGGTATTTTTGTAGTTCAACGCAGTTTTTCACGAAGATTTGAACTGTGGGCCCTAGATCGATTAGCCCTGGCCCACCGTCAACCTTCCCCAGTAAAATCCCCTACATAATTTAATACTACTACTATGCGCCGCCTCCCTGAATAGTTGAATTACCGAGAACACCCTTCCTCTCTACTCCATGCAAACCCCATCATCCTCGTTGCAATTATACGAACCATGTGGGTATTATAGGTACTAGGTGGAAATTTATCCGCCATAAGAACATCTCCTCGAATCGCAGAAGAAAGCATTCCTCTGTTCTCTCCTTGTGTTTTTGAGGAGAAGAAGAAAAATGGATAGATTTGACGGAGAAAGGAAGACGCCATTGATTCATCAGAATCAGCTGGATCATAAAGGATTTGGATTGTGTGGTAAAAATGGTGATTATGAAAGGAAGGAGATTGTGGAAGAAGTGAAGAAACAGTTATGGTTAGCTGGGCCTTTAATTTGTGTCAGCATTTTGCAATTCTGTTTACAGTTGATTTCTCTTATGTTTGTTGGTCATCTTGGTGAATTACCTCTTTCTGCTGCTTCTATGGCCACATCTTTTGCTTCCGTCACTGGTTTTAGCTTGCTGGTGAGTTTGGATTTTCCTCATTTAATTATTGCTTAAAACTTTTGCTCATCTTTTTCCATAATTACGTTGCTTATGACAATTATTAGCTTTCTTGTTTGGTATATGTTTACAAATGGAGGGTTTTGTCCAGAACTTTTTTTTTTTTTTTTGTTATTTTCTTTTTTCTCATCAAGTTTTGTCTGTTTTTCTTTTACTATGAGTGGTAAATTTCTGACCATCTATTTTTGTTGCTTTTGCGTTTACTAGTGAGTATTTGATGCCACAAGAATCAAGCTTTGAATGCCCATTTTTGTGCCAAGTTTTCCCCAATTCATTGTTGGTTTTTCTTGATGTCTTGAGCCACTGATCCACTTGAAGAAGAGCCTTAATCAGTGCTTTTTCCTTGGCTAGTCTGCTATTAATATGACAAGGCTGTTAGCATGTAGCTTGATTGGTTGATGGTGAATTCTCCTAAAATACTTCAATCATATATCTGGCCTAATTGTTAATTGACTTATGTAGAATCGGATAGAAAAGGCTAGCTAATCAAGTTTTATATATGCTGTACTAATTTCGTGAACTTCAATTTTATAACTTCTGGTTGCTATTTGTTCAGAGCAGAACAGCAAATGTATGCTCACATAATTATACAAAACTGTGAAATTTCTTATGTCAATCCGTGTTTCTTTAGGCTGAAATAGCTTTTTGTATTACTCGGTTAATTTGTTCTCTGGATTGCTCATGTTAATGTCTTATAATCTGTCAACAGAAGATAGGAAGTCGTTGAATTGGGAGTTACATTAGTCTTATGAATGTAATTGTGTCTAATCTAGTAACTATTTGCCGTCCTTTTCCTTATCCTATTCTATTAGGATGGATAAATGGAGTATAGTTTAGAAACAGGATTTCCCTTTTGTTGAAGTTATGTTCCTTATTTCAAATATTTGTTCAACATGTTAATCAATTTCTTTAACTGTTTTATACTTTGAATAGATGGGCATGGCAAGTGGTTTAGATACATTGTGTGGTCAATCTTTTGGAGCAAAGCAGTACCATATGCTCGGTATACACATGCAGAGGGCCATGATAGTTCAACTGCTCATAAGTATACCTCTTGCTGTCATCTGGGCAAACACTGGTCACATTCTAAAATTTTTAGGCCAAGATCCACTTATATCACAGGAAGCCGGAGTTTATGCAAGGTTTTTGATTCCCAGCATTTTCGCTTATGGCCTTCTTCAATGTCAAGTGAGGTTCTTACAAACTCAAAACGATGTCATCCCAATGATGCTAACCTCAGGAATCACAACTTTATTCCACCTCATTATGTGTTGGATTCTTGTTTTCAAGTCTGGCTTTGGTAATAAAGGAGCAGCCATTGCAATTTGTTTGTCATATTGGATCAACTTTTTCTTGTTGGTCCTATACATCAAATTCTCTCCTTTATGCAGAAGAACATGGACAGGATTTTCAAGTGAAGCCTGGCACAATATCCCGAGTTTTCTTAAGCTCGCAATCCCTTCAGCTGTCATGATTTGGTAAGTTTCCCAAAGGGGAATTAGAGAAGTAGGCGATTATTATATCTTATTCTTGATGCCTGTATATAATTTTCCATATACTGTGTATGTATCTAAAATTTAATGCAGTTGATTATTTGAACTTGATCAGCCTGGAAAACTGGTCATTCGAGATGATGGTTCTGCTTTCCGGTCTTCTTCCAAATCCACAATTAGAAACCTCTGTTCTTTCCATCTGGTAATATATTCATACTATCCCTTAACATTAATAGATTTTCCTTCCATGTCATTGAACAAAATTCAAGTTGCAACTGAACCTTTTGTTCTTCAGTCTGAATACAGCTGCAACCGTTTGGATGATTCCATTTGGACTCAGTAATGCAGTGAGGTCAGTTCTTCTGATGAACACAATATATACCTCTTTCAATTCTTTCAATAGGAGACAATATTATGCTGTTAAATTGAACTTTTTACCAATTTGTATTCCTCCTCATCAAATAAACACCGATATCTTTTCCTGTTTTGCAATGTAGTACACGAGTCTCAAATGAACTTGGGGCTGGTAATCCAAAAACAGCACGTTTAGCAGTTTGTGTTGTCCTGGTTATGGCCATCTCTGAGGGTATTCTGGTAGGATTGGTTCTGATATTGATACGCAACATTTGGGGACGTGCTTATAGCAATGAAACAGAAGTTGTCAAATATGTTGCAAGAATGATGCCATTACTTGCAGCATCAAATTTAGTGGATGGTCTCCAATGTGTTCTTTCAGGTAAATCATCTTGTGTCTTTCTGGCTCTTCTTCTCATCAGGTAGTCTAGATCTTCTGTAACATGCTTTGTAATACTCAAGAAATGTTACTGAGGATCCCGTGTGCTCACCAGCTCTACTTCCTTCTCCCTGCTGCCATTTATAAAGCTTCTGAAAATAGTGGTTTATGGTTTAGGTACGGTTAGAGGATGTGGCTGGCAAAAGATTGGTGCTTTTATCAATCTTGGCTCATATTATCTTGCCGGCATTCCTGCTGCCATCTTGTTAGCTTTCGTGTTGCATATCGGAGGAAAGGTAAAATTATTCACACAAATTTCTCCCATAATTTCATCTCCCAATCCCCATTCCTCCCTATAAATCTCACAAACACAATCTAAAAAATCACTTTCTCATCAGGGCCTTTGGTTGGGAATAATTATTGCTCTACTTATACAAGGACTATCCCTTTTCATAATCACAATGCGAACCAACTGGGGACAAGAAGTAAGTGAAAGTTTCTATTTTGAGAAATTAGTTATAAATATCCTGAAACGTTTTATGTTTTTTAGTTCTTTATGCTCTCAAATATTTTTCAATTTGACATATTGTTATAATTATGTTGAAGAACGGCAGAATCTGGTGGCGGTGAGCAGTCCCTCACTCAACCTGCTCACTAAAAACTATCAAATTTTGAACTTTTTTGTGTTCACAACCATCGGATTCTGTTGTCTTTAATTATAATTATACCAATACGTCCTTCGCTATGATCATATCAAGAAGAAAATCAAAAAATGTTTGAAAGCATAAAGAGTTAAAATAAAACATTTAGGATATAAAGAGAAAAGTATAAAATGTTTTAAGGTATTTATAGCTAATTTCTCTTCCATTTTTCATACTGTTTCTTTAGTTTTGTGTTTTAGACATGAATTTGATTATAATGTTTTGATCTTGTGTAGTCGAAGAAGGCTATGGAAAGAGTTTATGATTCAGCAATTCCTGTAGAGATCATCTCGTAGTCTCAATTATTAGTCCTCACTCATGAGGATTTTTTTTGGAGAGAGAGAGAGGCTAACTAAACTGGCAATTCTTTGAAAGAACAGAAGAAGTCCATTTTCCTTCAAATGAGGCTTTGTGTTCTTGAAGCTTTTAAAGTATAGGAGAAGTTAGATCCACAAAAGCAAGACCTTGTTATAAAGTATAAACTAAGATTCAGTTTTGGTATTCTCATTTCCTCTCACTAAGTAATTATCAACTACTTTATAATAGTTCTCGTTATATCACAATATATATATATATTTTTGGTGAGTTCAAGAATGCTCTAGAAAATGTATATAATTCGAAAGTTCTTGTGGAGAAGTATTTCATATTCAGAATAAATGATTCTATCTAATTTAAATTTGGCTCGAGTAGTTTAATTTTTTGATGTTATAAAAAGAATTCGAACCTTTTGACCTTTTAAACATTTGTGATATGCTTATTCACTGCATCAAATCACTAAGTTTAACTTCAACTATTCTTGATATGTTTATTCACTGTGCCAAGTCACTTGATTTTGTCTAGTGTTCTCTTTTCTTGAGCTTTTTACACTTTGTATCATCATTTCCTTGCTAAATTTGCAAATAGATGGATGGTTGGAAAGTTTTTATCATTATCATTACAAAATTTAATGCTTTTTTTTTTTTTTTTTAGAAACAAATAATCACATTGCTTGGATTTCTCCCACACTCAAACCTCAATGGTCCATAATTTGGAAAACACTTTTCTTTTTTTTTTTTTAACCTTATATTTGAAAGTCCGAAGGAATTAGACGGCACAAAATTCCTAAACAATACTACAAAATTGACAACCGATATTAAACCGTTCCTTACATTACTCAAGCTTAGAACCTCTCAATTGGCATTGACATGTGGCATTGACATGTCAGAAGGAAGTACCTACTAAGTAATGAAAATCACACCACGCTATTAAACCATACATAGAATGCCAAAAATTCCCATCAAAAGGAGTTCGTCCCATCTAGTTTCGAATGGGACGGAAATTGCTCGACTTTAATTGAGGATGGATCGGAGATGCCCATTCCATCCCCTTCCCAATCCTATCATTATAAATATTTAATTCTTTATTAAAATTATTACTTTACCTATTTCATAGTACAAATATTTTTTCAAAACTTTTTTAATTACAAATATTTTTTCAAAACTTTTTCTAATTAACAATATAAGTATTTCCATATATTTCAATAATTAATTACAAAATTCTCCAGTGGAGTTAAATGAGAATTTTTAATCCTGTATTCTCATGGGACTAAACAAAAATATTTCATCTCGTTTCTCTAATTAGGGATGTAACAGGAATAAAATATAATATAAAGTAAGGAACGTCTCGATTCCCGACCCGATTACCATCCCTAACCACACACCTCTTATCTTGAAAACCCTTTTCAAAACAAAAGAAATCTCCAAATTCTCTCACAAAATCATGATTTCAGTGATCATCAATATAAAAACCATCAATCAATATTCAAGAAACAACCACTTCAAGAAACCCCTTCTCTCGTATGTTTCAAAATCCTGTGCATTTTTCTTTTTTTTTTCCGAATCGGTTACAAAAATAGCCCTAGATACAACACACTCCTGCTGCTTCCTCACAGCACATTATCTCACTACAAGACCTATATATCAATTCTCACCAAATCATATCATAATTAGCAACTAGTAGTAAACACAGTAAAGGAAAAAAAATAAATGGAAAAGAATAAAATGGCCCTTGGGGCTAACAAGTACCAGTATGGAGAGGTCGGGTTATTTTTCTCTTCGCTTTGGTTTTTTAGGGAAAGTATGTGAAGCAAACTCCATTTGATTGTTGGGCAGTTAGAAATTCTCAAGCAAGAAAATCTTCACACAGATTACTCTTCTTCTGGTTGGAATTCAAGATCAAGTTTTCGCTTTAAATGTGTCCTGTCAGCACTGCAGAAGACACAAAAACAATGAACTAATTAAAGAACGATAAACAAAAGTCACAAGGTAGCAGCAGCCAAAACAGTTAATGTTCATATACATTTGCTCAACCAATGACCAAGGGAATCAACATTTCATATTTTGTTCGTTGAAAAAAAGAAGAAACTTCCTACTAGATCACTCGTGAATGGGAAACTAATGTCAATAGACCAAAATATAGCAAAATAAGGACGCTGGCACAACGACGGGATTCAGTAATTTCATTGTGGCATATATTGCATCTTGCTCAAAAGCCAGATGCATCCACTAGTTTTTCATGAAAAATGTTCATTTCAACATCTAAGGACGATATTAGAAATTGTTGTGAACCCAGAAAAAGACCCAAAAAATGTCATGTGATGGAATAAAGGAATGTACCCCTGGTATTGCTTGCTTACCTGTTAATGGTTGGTCTAGCAGGAGGTCTCATTCCAAAAACTGAGAAATCCAATGACATGTCTGCATGTCCACTTCTCTCATCAGCGGCTTGTCTGATGTCATGGTCTTGAACCTCCATCTTGTCGGCAAAATAATCATTCCCTTCAAAACCTTCCCGATTGGGCATAACTCTTCTAGACTTTCTAGGAGGGGACAAGACAGTTGGACCATCCTGTGGATTTAAATCTGAAACTCTAGAATTAGATGATTCCTTTTTCGGCGGAGGTCTTGGGAGTGAAGCTGGTTCTGTTGGTGGAGGACCAGAGGAAAAGTACCTGAGAGAATTAAATACATTAATCCACCAATCAAATACTATTTAATAATTCTTTCATCTTGAGCATACCTATGCTCTAGTGCCTGTTGAGCAGAGATCCTAGCTTTTGGATCATAATTGAACATCTTCGATAAGAGGTCCAGAGCATCGTCGCTAGCCATTGGAAAGAGAGTACGCAGAGGCTGCCCTGGAACATATTGGTACTCCACATAATCAGGAAGATAGACCATATCTGGCCATTGTGATTGCTTCGGAGTACCAAAAGCTGCAAAGATCTTTCCCAGTTGATCAATATCACTGTTCCCCTAGAGAAAATGAACATGTTAAAATGAATCATACCATAAAAACCATGCATGGTTCAACAAAGTAACCAACAGAAGACTAAACCAGGACCTTGGCAAAGCACTGAAAACTTGAGAATTAACAATGTTGATCTTAGAAACATAAAATAAATCATCATATAAATCATAACAGAATCTAGAGCTAACACATGTTTGGCTTCTACATCCATAAGCGAAGATACAAAAGTTTTACCACACTGTTCTCTAAGGTTTCAGCGGTACAGCATTAGATGAAACATTAGTACTGGTTACATACGTAAAAGCAAGAACCCAGACCCAGATGAATCTCACACACATAATATACACAACTGATTCATACAAAAAGATCAAGAAGTAAGGACAGACATATTACAATTGCCAATTTCAAAATGCAATTCAATGCACAGCTATAAATACAGTTGAAATATAAGCAACTTAAACCTTCAATTACAAACTGATAGCATGAAAACTCTAGGCCTACAAGGCCTGTCAGAAATGTATTTAGTGGCCTATAGAATCCCATGACAAGCCTCATCTATCAACAAAGAAACATCAGATTCGAGCATGTAGCAGAAAGTTGCCACTTCTGATCCAACTCCTTGCAATATAGAACTGAGTATGGGAAAAAGTTGCATAGAAAGCAATAAGCTATTGAATCCACAATCCTCTAAATGGCATGGAAATGTAGAGTATATTAGAATTTACATAAATATCAAGAAACACCGTTCCAGAAAGTTCATCTCATTTCAACCAGCCAAGAGAAAGTATAGGAAAAAAGAAAAATAAAAAATAAAAAGAGCTATTTCCCTCACATAAATATGCAAATGCCAAGAAAAATAAAACAGACAAGCTTGCTACCATCATAATGTTTTATGCATATAAAAGAAAACTAAAAAAGAATTTGTCAAAAGTTAAGGGCGGTAGTGAAGACATAATAATAGAGACCATAATTCAGGCACGGGGTACAGATCTTAATTAAAACAAGCATAATTGATACCACATTAAAGAAGCCAAAAATCAAACCCATTACCTCCAACACCAGACAAACCAAAAATGTTTCTGAAGGCATTATAACAATTATAAGCAGTATTCACCTGCAGAAATGGACGGCGTAAAAGGAGCTCAGCAAATATGCAAGCTGCAGCCCAAACATCCACGCCAGGACCATATTGCTTTGCACCAAAGAGAAGTTCAGGAGCTCTATACCAGCGTGCAAACACCTAATAAATAAATAATTCACAAATAAATAAGAAACATTAGTATTAAATAAGAAATAAGATAAAATGCCAATAAATAAGAAAGCAGCAGCATAATTCACAAATAAGAATGACACAATTGACATATAAATCACATAATAAAATCTGGCTGTATAAACAAGACAAGGTATGTATGTCCCCAAGTTCATGGATTCCCTCACCCCTCCTAGTGACCATCTGTGTATGTTAAGTTGGACAGCCTAACTAATAAACTAGAACTTGATTCATCTCTAAATTGTCATTGGTCTAGGAACCAGTAGATAAATAGCTGCGAAGTGACTATTTTCAAGATTAATTCAGGTGATTCAAAAGCATACGGGCTAAGGTCAAAATGCACAACACAAAGAAAGAAAGCAAACCTGGTGAGTGAATCTCCTATCTGGACTTCCGAATATACGTGCTAAACCAAAGTCAGCAAGTTTAAGCTGTCCACGTGGTCCAATTAACAAATTATTCGGTTTCATGTCCCTGAAAAGGAGAAAATTAAACAGATTTGAAGCAAAAACATGCCAGAAGGTGAGTTACTACCTATTAGATGCACATGCTAGTGACTGGGAACTGCAAATTTTACCTGTGTAAGACCCATTTTCTATGGCAGAAGGCAAGTCCTTTTAATGTCATCTGAATATATGACTTGATATCAGCTGGTGAGAGAAAAATATTTCTATCACGAATCACTGCTTCCAGATCAGTCTCCATAAACTCAAATACAAGATGCAAGTTTCCCTTGTGGGGGAAAGCATCAATCAGCTCAATTATATTTGGATCTTTCAGCTCTTTCAACAACTTAATTTCTCTTAAAGCAGTAAAATTCACCCCTTCCTTCTGCTTTCCTATCCGAATCTTCTTAATTGCTACTACCTGTCCAGTCTGCACAATCAAAGACACCAAATTTCAGTGCTTTTAATATCAAGACCGCCCAAAACATCAATACTCGCAAAACCCACTAAAATTCCCGTCCAATTTTCATGTCCCCCTAAAATAACAAGCTCAATTTCATGTCCCCTAAAAATTATTTCACTTTCCTCCCTTTCCTCAAACTTAAATACAACAAGAACAAACGCAAGAACTCAATAAGTTATGTCCGAAATTTCAAGAAAAATTAAACCCTAAGAATTTATCAGTCAAATGAAGTACCTGAGTGTCGATTGCTTTGTAGACAACCCCATATGTACCTTCACCGAGTACCTCGCGTTTCAGATAACGATCAGCCACCTTCTTAGTATCAACGTCCGACGACATTCTTATTCACCTTTCTCCTCCGATTCGTGTATCTGCGCGTGCTCTAGTTAAAATGTAATACTTCCAAGGTTCATTTTGACCCCTAACAAGAAACTATAAAAGAAAGGTGAAGATTTTTGGATTAATTCATGAAGTATATATGATTTAGGATCGAAATATGGTATATGGAGAAAGAGGAAAGCTCAGCTGGACGAAGGAGGTGCTGCTCTGAGTCTGTACTACTACCAGTTTTCTCTTTATCTCGCAGAGTTACCCGTTACCGTTTCCTTATTTTGTTTTACACTCTTCTTCTTTTAATTTCTATTCTTTATTCTTTTCTCTCGAAAAGAAAATTATATCAAATCAATTCATACAAAATTTGCTAGGGTTCATAAACAACAAGAAATTCATCAATTCATAATAGTTTTATGATTGCGTGCCTACTTTTATTATAGATTTTAATATATTTTGTTCATCACAACATGACTATTAAATATCTCAAACGTATTCATACTTAAAATCACAAATTAATTTAACCAATACTCAAATTAATCTCAATTCAAATCAAGATACGTATGACAACCACTCAAATTAATTTTCATACCTTTTATTAAAGTTAACATAAAGACAGACCCGACCATCTAAGTAAAAGAATGAGATTGAATAAATTTTATTTTGAAATTTTTATATTAAATTTTAAATAAGAAAAATTACTCGTGAGAGGAAACGTGAATCTCAAATCTCAAATTTGAGACCCTATCCCAAGAGCACCTTAACAATTTAAATTCATATTTAACTCAAAACCTAGATAGCATAAAAAACACGAAACAATGTATCAGGATTAGTCTAAACGACAAAAGAGATTACAAATGGAACCACTCATTCTCAAATGTTGGAATGGTAAATAGAAGTGACATATTTAGCTAAAACATAATGTAGATTAAGCTGCAAATTTTGCAAAATAGAATCACAAGATTCTTACACAAGCAAAAGACTAAAAATAGCCCCAACATGAAAGGCTATAACAGAAGAGAATGGACACAACAGCAGAAATGAAACACTCTCCGGTGGCTGAGGATTTGCCAGTGCTAGACACCAGTAGTTTTTGACATCACCAACTCAACTCCGGGAGGCATCTCTTCTCTAAGCACCTCGTTGACATGGCTCATGGCTTTGGCATGACCACTGTGATGCCTGAACCTCAACACCATCTTCTTCAAGTCCACTGCCATCTTTATCAAATGTGTAGCGAAGCGGATGTCAGGCAATTGATTGTGAAATCCAATTAATTCCACCATCTGAAGATGTTGATGTGGAGCTCTTGAAGTTTCATGCAATTTATCAACCTCTTCCCGCCTCCTGAACTCTTCCTGCAAACCAAAAATGAAAGAAAAATAATGTATGTATTTCGATGCTCAATGGCGAAACATTATGGCATTGCTTAAAGAATGAACCAACTCTTCTCACCTCAGTCTCCTCAAATGATCTCCTCAAGCTGTACTGCAAGTAACAAAAGATGTACTTTAGAATTACTGATCTAAAGGCCCATACAAAAGATATACAGAAATCATGATTACCATAAAACAACAGATGATACAAAGTGAAAAAGGAGAAGAAAGACAATTTAGGAATAAAAAACATGCAAGCAAAAGAATACAGACCCAAGATCCTAATCCACTACAACTTTTAAAGCATCAAAATCAGTACATTGACAATCAATTCACTAGAAACCATCGAGTATCAATTAACTTGTTCAACCCGACAAATTTTTGTTAAATGAACCACAATATTATCTAATACAATCAGCAAGGAGAGATTACTCACCTCCATTTTGAATGTAACCAAGCGAGGAGCAGCAATAAAGAATGTAGTGTACCCCATAAGGCTTTTACCAATTGGAACTTTCAATGCCAGATGCTTGAGGTTTTTCATTTCAGCGATTTTAAATGGAGCTCGGCAGAGAAGCACATGGACCTATAAAATGGAGAGAAAAACATGTAATTCTGATCAGTTATTTAAACAAGTAATGGTATTAAACATCATAAAGAGGGAAAATAAAAAGTGTGTGTGTGCGAGAGAGAGAGAGAGAGAGAGAGAGAGAGAGAGAGAGAATCAGATACTTATCCTCACCTTACAAGAAACTGCATAATTGACAGTCTCTAACATAGAAAGATAGGTTGCGTGCTTGCTCTGTTCCAAAGCAAACGATTCACCGTATTGATCTCCGATTGTTAACTCCAAGGAGTTGCAAGAAACACCTTTGAAGGGCACATCTATGTTAGGCCCAATGTAGACAAGCGAGACAAGATTTCTAGAAGAAATCTTCAAACTTCTGAAATTTAAGCAACGTATGATTTCCAAGCACTTCAATCGGACGCCATCAACAACCTCAAGGCTCAAGAGAGTGTCTGAGAATTCCACTCGTAAAAACTCAAGAAACATACAGTTCTTGAGGAAATAACCAATTATTTCATCGCTCACATCAAAAAATCCCAAGGAAATAGATTGTAGGCAACAAAAGCTCCTCAATTGATGCTTCTCAGGAATCGCTCTACTTGGATGGTGCAGGTGCCTTTCAGACCCATCCAACAGATTGGCAAAATCCTCAACCTTAAGGAAACTACAACGAGACATGGGAACTCTGCCAGCAGTGTTAAAAACCAACTCAAACGTCTTAACCCCTTTTTGAATTGCAAATTTGATCCAACTATGAACTTGAGACAGTTCACAAGTATCCCTATATGCACCAATCTTAAGCTCGTCCAGATGCAAAGCTTGGTGCGATTTTAGGGAATGGTCAACCCTTTGTGTGTGTTCTAAAATCTCAGACTCATATATCTTCCAATAATTCCTGAAGTCTCTTGCAACCTTAAACTTTGTTTTCTGAGGAATTGGAAGATTCAAAGACTGGGTGGTCCGTACCCATTGCCCCATCCATCCAGGATAAACACAACAAACATTGATCATGTCACTCACTGTCAAGAAGGAAACGATATTCATAATTAGATCACGCAGCTTCTCGAAGCGATCAACATCAGAAGCATCACTTCTCAAACAAGATTTCTTTCGCTGTACGGCGTTTGAGGTTCTCTTTCTGTCCATCTGTCTTTACGGAATACTATTAGATACGGTGATGATAGCCTCTTGTTCCAAACAGATAAACCCTCTGCAAATAATTGCAAAACACTTTGAGGAAAGCTTAACAAATAATAGCATGAAATGGTGAGAAACAAAGAGGATCAGAGAAGAAACCACCATCAACTATAGAATGAGCCTACTGAGAACCATTATGCATTCTACCAAGCACTAATCTTCCAGTAGATTCATAACAGGGTAAAAGAAGTCCAGGTAAGGCCACCATAAATAAATCACCCACTAACAAAAACAGTAGTCAAGCCAATTATAACTATGTTACTTTTCTAAAATATTGGTTTGCAACTCCTTGGTGCCTTTTATCACACAAGCTTAATCCAGTGCTATATTTATATTTAATATCAACAAGAAGGCAAGCAATACATTGTGAGGTGCAAGAATAGAGGCCTGTTTTTGCATTAAAAGAGTAATGAGTTTTTGTTCTCATAAATTCAATTGAAGATCGAGTAAAAGAGTTGCTAAAGTCAGGTGTTATAACATACCAAATAATATAGCTACGTTGTCCATAATGTTTTAGGATTCAGTTCGTATAACTACCCCAAACTGAGTGGTTACTGAGCATTGAGTAATCCATCATAACAACTATGACAATTGTGGGCCCAATTAGGACATAAATTGTTAATTTACACAGGAAAGAAATGGAATCACATTTCAGATTGAAAATTATGACTATTGTCAACCATTTGCAATGTTTTGGGAGTGAATTTCCAAAAGCTTCCCCAAGTTGGTTATTAGAGCATACAAGTGCCAACCATCTGTAACCTTTTCTCTTTGCACTCCGTTCTATTTATTGTCTCTACATGAATTTTTTCTTCCCTTTCATCTCTAGTGATCTCTCACTCTTCATCTCTCTCCTTACACTTTTTTTCTGACTTTGTTTATTCCCCTTTCCCATCCGTTGAAATCCGAAGTTTAGTTCCAGAAAACACAGAGAAATTTATAATATCAGTGTCATGCCCCGAAACTAGCAAATCCCCAAACTGCCTCCAGAACACCGAACCACAAAAAGAATCTGAAACTTATAAACAAAACTATATTATATTAATCTTAAGATAACTGAGTATACTACTAACCATGCTCATAACTAAAAGCGAGTTCTAAAATTCTTTCAGCTTAAAGGTACGTACAAATGGTCCTTAAAACTATAAGATAAAATCACAAATAATAACATCTTTAATAACCGATTACTAGTTCCAAGTCTCTTAAAGATTCTCATCGACCAGAACTTTTTGTCAAATTCGATCTCAAAATCATTTGCAAAAAAAAGCAAGGAATCACTTGCCCGGGAAGGAGTATAAACTGCCATTTGAATGAGTATCTTAAAAACATAAAAATAAGTACAATCTCTTAATTATAACGTCAAGAGCCTTTCTTTTAAAATATTCAATTTTTTCAAAGCCCGAGTTTCTGGAAGTTGTAAACTTTTATATCAAAATAAAGCAATTTGATTCCAAAGATAAATTGACATAAAACATGAAGAACATCTAAAAGAACCTTTAAAAGAATTTTTAAAAAATGGTTGGGCAATTTATGGCAAAACAACCTCGTAAGTTGTCAAAATCAATTCTCTATGCAGCCAATTGAAAGAATAAAACAATTCTCAACCAAATCAACTGAAATCTTAATTCTAAAGACCAACAGGAAGCATAAAACTAATAAAATAAAGGTCCCAAATCTGGTAATTCGACAGTCATGCATGTCAACAAGATTTCAAGGACAAAATTGGTTAGCATATCAAAAGAATGAAATTTCCATCAGATAAAAACATAGAGAATTTGTCATTCCATCGGATAAAAAAAACATTAAGGATTTGTCATGCCAAAAGGTCAGCTGATGGCCGATAATTTTTCTTCAAAAGTTTATACAGTATTTGATTAACCAAATCGATGCTCATTCTAATTTGACAACTAAAGTTACATCATTTATAAACTAGACACAAATTCCAAGAGTCACAGGCATAAGTTCAAAAACAATAGGTAGGTACAATCCCTTAGCTCGAATCTCCAATTAATAGTCAATACCAATACTCATAAAAACTTCAGATTAAACACCTAAAACGCCCAATCAACCTCATTAATTAATAAAATCAACCCAAAATAAAACTCTAATTGAAGACCCTAAATTCATAATTTCAAACCCTAACCCCAGATTGCATAAACTAAGACTGAAAAACATTGCTGATGCGAAAAAGAAACCTAAACTTACCTCCAATCGATGTCACAGTTCTAGATTGCCCTCGAAAGATTCTCTCCAGGTGCTTACTGCTCTCTGCTCTCAGAGTTGAAGAAAAATACGAATGATGGATTATTTACGGTGTCTGCTATATAACTTGTTCATAATTGCCTCTGAGTCCTATTCATTTTCTATTTTACTCCTTAGTCCTTGAAGTTTATAAGTCAAGTCTAAATAACGTTACATATCTAAAATCTTTCAAAAAACCCCAATCACTTAACTAGGCTTAAAAAAGGCCTAACAAAATAATTAATTTACTAAACCATTTCGGATCAGGTATTTAGATTGCTAATCCTTTTGGGTGGGGTAATTACAGTCAGCCAGCAACTCAGTAAGGTTTTTTATCCTTAGAAGCCCACAGAAAATGGCTATGCGCTAGATAAAGACTCTTCCTACCTTACAATTTAATTTACTTTCTCAATTTGGAGAAACCTTTCTTCAGATTGGGAACTCGTTCCACTCTTTTTTTTCTCTTAATAAATGCAAGAAGCAAATTGAGCCTAAATTAAAACTTAAATACAAAATCAGAAAAGCATGCCATTGAAACAAAAATCCAAACATTTAATGAGATGCATTAACATTGAATTTTATCATCTCCCATTTAAAAATGGCCCTGTTACTTTTGACTTCTTGACAGCCACTGTTTCTTCCACACGTAAAACAATAATGCCTTAGCAAACATCTTCTCAAATGCAGAAGTAAAAAAGAAAAGATAAAGTTATCAAATATGCAACACCAATTCAATGAACGGTTTCAGAGCAACTAAGATTTAAAACCCAAATCAGCATTTATATAACTCCTAATCTCCGAGAAGATCTGCCTCAAACGAATCTGAAGTTTAGACCAACACCACCACATAAATCATTCTTTTTTCTCCCTATTAAGGAATTTCGATTTATTAATAACCAAAAATTTTAAATGATTTGAAAACCCCATAAAAGAACTAAGCAGAAACATAAATTTTTCATCACCTTCTGTAGAAAAATCTCTCCCTTTCTATGTGTTCTCTCGCCGCAACCCCTGTCCCTTTTGCTACTAAAACTTCAATTCCACAAACAAGCGATCGGTCTGTTGGCAGTCCAGCGGCTGGGATTTATTAAGGGGTTTAACTGGAAAAAAAAAAAGAGGGGAAGAGGCTGGCCTGTGTCAAGCCCCTCTCCAGTTTACATTGACCTGTGGGATCAACAAAGCAAGCTCATTAGGCCCACATCTAAATCAACCTAAACAACTTAGGTCCAAGCCAGTCAATATCTTTTACAAGTCTAGTTCTGGCATGTAGACTCAGAATTTTATTGGTAAAATATGATGATTGTGTTGGGAAAAGGTGGCTTGGACAAAATGATAGCCTTCAGAGTGTGATTATAAAGCAGTTTCATCACAGCTGCCTATGAAGAATTGACATTCTCAACGGACCTCCCGTGCCCTAATCAGACAGACTTCTAACAATCTCCAGCGAATGTCCAAGATTACTTATGGTGGATCACCGTAGACAATTATCCAAAATTATTAGACTGATCAATACCTAAGCTATGATAAAGTATTCATTTGAACTAGTAATACGGAAATCTCCAGGTTGAAACAACCCATCTTAGCAATCTTGTAGACGACCTCAATAGTCAATGCTACACAAAATCAGAACCCAGATCAAAAGTTCTAGAACTATTCATGCAAAACCTGATTTATCACATTAGATGTTTAGTCATCTTCCTATCACTGAAAAGTAAGTCTAAAAATATATTCTGATTACTTCTCAGTTAAAAACTTTATGATAAATGCATCTTATTCTAATTATCTCTTTCTCTAAGAAATATGTAGTCATGTCAATATCATGTCACACAAGTTTTGAGCATCAACATCAATTCATTACTCAGCAAACTCTTTGTACTTAAACTGCATGTTGTCTCAAACTTAACCAAATCATTAGTAATCAAAGAAAGTCGTAGACTTTCACAAAATCAACTTTGCAAATACAAATTCTGAAGTTCCTAAGATAGCTCATATAAGCATCAAAATACTGCAGTGAAATGTGCCATAGTCACCCATATCAAAACTCAAATATCAAGGCATTATTCCACTTCTATAAAACAAAGGTAACCCTTCCTGTACCTGTTACAAAATAGATACAAGTTAACCAAAAAGAAAAAGGAAGCTAAAAAAAAGAAAACAGAGAGTAATATGATATACTCATTTATGAAATAGATATTTAATAATGTTTCAAGGACTTCTACATCCCAACAAATCTTCGCATTAGATTCATAGGCTTTGCACAACCTTAAGGACATCATCTGCAGAACAACAATCAAACTGATATATAATTTCAATGACTGCCATAATATCCAGACCATCCAACAAATTCCATTTACGTGCAGCATAAAAGCTACTCACATATCACCAATCATTTTAACAAAAAGCCCCAAATGTCAACTTTCTCAACAAGCCATGCAGAAGACTTCCGTTATCAAAGAGCACAAACAAAGAAACTCATTAACTTGCATGGCTAGCTGAAAATGGCTAGTTAGGAAGGGCGAAGCACAAAATGGGGATCCCAACTTTCCAGAAGATCCGACTGACACCATAAAACTAGCAGTTCAAACAAGAGTGTGAAGTACCTTGCAACTAGCAACCAAAACATAAAGCAGATTCGGATTCAAGGAAAATGTTCAACTCTGCTCCTCTGTTACTGCCTCAGAAATTTGTCATTATCATTCCAGCATTTCGTATCTTTTCAATATGTAGCAAGCAAGCCATAGTTCTTATAACTTTATAACTTCAACAAATTTGATTGTTTTATTAAATTATTAGATCTCTGCTCTACAAAGACAAAATTATAAGACGAGTTTCATTGTTGTTCAAGAACTAGCCATGCAACCACCTCATTTTCACTCTCTTCATTGTAATTGAAAATTGTTTTGTCAACGAGGAGAGAAGAGGTTATAGTTTATCAGCTTCACATCGTTGCTTATCACAAATTCCTTCATATGTAAGGAAACGCAACATGCCAATAAATATTCAAGTGCAACCATATCCAATTGATTTGAACAGTGCATTACCAAACTAGAAAGACATTACCTCGTCAGTACGCTCGAGAAAATTTAAAAGATTGAAACTTTCTCTTTAAGAACAAAACTCAAGTAAATCCGTTACTTCAATTCGATTAATAAAACAAAAAACACCAACATAACACAAGATCCCATGTAAAATGGATAGAAAAGCAAGTAAACCTTACTTTCAAAATCAGCAGTAGAATCGCAGGGATGGCCATCAAAGGCCAGCAGGAAATGCTTGTTACCATCTTCAGAAACATTCTACTGAGCTCCATACCTAACTTCGGAAAATTTCCCTTATTATACACCTTGCCTGGCATCATAAAGACAATCCATCTCAGTTTAGCAACGAACTTTCAATAACATATGCACAGTGAAGAAAATTGCAATATAGAAAACTGATTAACACATACATATTTCAAGAATCCATGAAGAAGATGCCATTCTACCTCTGTGCTGCGAAAGAGAGAAGACAATTATGGGTTTTCTACCTGTTAAGGAACAGGATTACCGTAGCCTTACTCGATTTGGGAACAAGGTTGGCGTTCTTCGATTCACGTATAAGTGCGTTATCTAAGGCCTAACAAGGAAACCGTTGCGTTGAAGCCTTATTAAATAGATCAGACAGGCAAAAAGGTAAATTTCCCCAAATCCACATATTGCATTTTCTCCCTTGAAGTTTGTCCATATTAGAATTTCATCCCTTTATTTTATTTAAATTACAAATACATCCTTATTTTTTAACTAATCCCTATAACTGATTTGACAAAAAAATAATATTTTTTGTAGTAAAAAGTTTAAAATTTTTTTAAAATATCATTATTTACACGTTTAATTTTCGTTTAGTATCATACACATTAAGATAAAAATATCTTTCATTATAAAAATTAAACTCACACAAAAAAAAAATTTCATTCTTAACATATGATAGTAAATAAAATTCAAGCACTCAAGATGATATTTTAGAAATATTTTATACTTTTTGCTACATAATTATTGTTTTCAGATAAACTTTTATACTTAAAGAAAAAAATGTAATATATTATTACATATAATATGGATATGTTTTTCATTACTTTTTTTGAGCAACTGAAAAAAAAAAGTTAATAAAAGAATTAATATAACGTGGTACTTTCTAAAATTTTTAAGTTAAAAAAATATAATAAACAGTCAACACATCTTATAACTTTTTAAAATTTTTTTTGTAATACTTATACCTTAAAATAAGTCACAAACATTTGATTTTAAATAATAAAAAACATAGCCTCTATATATCTATATACTTGCTTCGTAGTATAGTTATGAAAAAATATTTGTTAGTAAAACTTTTATAAAAGTTTGTTTAGAGATTTTTTTCTTGAATTTTGTAACAAAAAATCAAAATTAAAATGGTCTTTGTTTATCCTTCAAGTCATAATCAAAGTCTAAAGAGTTCAAGAGTTGACCGCAATCTCCTAACAACACCTTAGAAATGTTCAAAGGTTTTGAAAAGTCCTGGAAAAAGAAAACCTTTAAATAAACTCAAGGAGGAAAAGGATTTGCATGGCAAAGAGAGTTGAATTGATCATCAGCATATCGTATCTTTGAAGAAATATGGGTGAGAAGTTAAGGTAATTGCAAGTCCTGGAAGTCTTTTCTGTTCAAGAATTGAATGGGCTTTGAAGATCAAAGGCATCAAATATGAATATTTAGAAGAAAACTTGTAAATAAGAGCCCTCTGCTTCTCAAGCTCAATCCTATCTATAAAAAGGTTCCAGTTCTTGTTCATAATCAAGTAGCCATTGTTGAATCACTAGTCATCCTTGAATACATCGATGAAAAATGGAAAAACAACCCTTTATTACCACAAGATCCTTATGAAAGATCCTCGGCTCGTTTCTGGGCAAAGTTTGTTGATGATAAGGTAATCAAACTTCTCCGGTTTCTGATTTCTTGAGATTGTTCATGGAACTTTATCAGTTTTAACAGAGATCGCAAGTTTTCAG
Source organism: Catharanthus roseus (assembly GCA_028651295.1). Lineage (NCBI taxonomy): Eukaryota > Viridiplantae > Streptophyta > Magnoliopsida > Gentianales > Apocynaceae > Catharanthus > Catharanthus roseus. The sequence goes on from JAPQWS010000148.1 coordinate 7,596,565, forward strand.
GTTATAATGGGTGTATGGGAAGCATATATGGCAGTAGAGGAAGAAAAAGAGAAGGCAATAGAGTCTGCAAAAGAGTTACTGGACATCATAGAAAAGCAGATTGAGGGAAAGAGGTTTTTCAATGGGGAGAAGATAGGTTTTCTTGATCTTGTAATGGGTTGGATGACCCTTTGGCTTAGTGCTATGGAGGAAGTTGGAGGCATGGAGGTTCTTGACTCAAGAGAGGTTTCCTTCAATCAAGAAATGGACACAAAACTTCATTGAAGATCCTGCGATCAAGCAAAGTACACCAACAAGAGAGGTAGTGGTCAACTATTTTCAAGCTAGCCTCAACTATTTACATTCCTTGGCTACCTCCAAAACATGATTATCAACCTTCATAGAAAGAAGATAATATGGTTGCAACATTTTTCACTCATATTACAGCATATTTTGAAGAAGATCGAAAGTAGAAACTAATAAGTACTCTTGTATTTGAATCAGAACAATTCAAAGAAACAGAATCCGGAATGTGTATGTATATACGTATGTATGTATGTATACAGACTATAGTAAAAGAATAAGGAGGAGGACTTGTTAACCCACTCTCTGGCATCGAACCCAGAAAGCAGTCCCTCCACTTCTGCCTCTAGCAACTGCTATTTCCTCATCAATATAATACCAGATAAAAAATGGATCCTTGCTGCTGGGTTCTCTTTCTTCTTTTCCTTTGAAGTTGAATTCAAAAGGTTTAAGAGGTCCAATTTTTATCCGAAGACATTCAAATATAAAAGCAAGTATTCTTTTCTTCCAAGAAAATCTTCCTTCAAATGTTAAGCTACCTAAAGGTCCCAAATAAACTCCATTCTCAATCCTCCTTCCCTGAAAAGTTCATTCACTACCATGTTATTATTCTTGCAAGTTCAAGGCATAATAGGACCAACCATTTTTGCATCAAACAAGGATACTAAGCTACAAATGAAGCAGCTAAAAAACCATCTCTTTTTGGGAAGATGGAGAAAGAGAACAATGCTGCCACAATTTGGTATTCATGATTATATTGTAGGATTAAAAGAAGTTTTTAAGTAGATGTGTTGGGTTTGAGCCTAACTAGCGGACATTTGGAACATGAAGTTAAGCAGTTATAGACATCTGCTCTGGTGAACATTGGACAAGATGGAGTTGATACAATGTTAAAAATTCTATATCTGGACCTAACTCCACCTTAAACGATTACTTCAAGAGAAGGGGATTGCCTAAACTTAGAAGAATTTTTTTCTTTTTTAAACTAGCTAATGCGGGATTCTCAAAGAATTGTGAAAGGAAACTAGGCAAGAGAGCAGAATGAATATCACCAGGCATATATATATATATATATATATATCCAATTGAGCAGTAAATTGCATATAATTTCCATAATCCAAGAAGCAGTAACTTTCACATTTCATTATACATAAGAAAGGAAGAAAGAATCAAATTAGAAGACTTACAGCTGCATCAAACCTCTGAACAGCAGTAATTGGGAAGTATTTACCACTTTCCAACTTCTTCTGCAAAATCAAAGACCCTAATAATTACCATCAAGAAATGAAAAGACAACATTAATTAGAGAGAAGAAGAAGAATAACTGTAAAACCTCTGCAGTAAATATAAGCATCCATGTTCTTCCAGGTGATTTTGTTCCACCAAGGGTTTCAAGAAACCCAGAGGGATCAAGTTTTGCCTTCTCAAGCACAGAGAAAGCAGACAATATCTCCTCAGCTGGAATCTTTCTAGGCTTAGCCGCATTTTTCAAGACCTTCACACTCTCTAAAACTTCCTAAACCAAACTTTGTCAATATCAATTTCTCAGAATCAAGCCAAAAACAAAACAGGTAAGAAATCAAACAACCTTAAAACTAAGTAATAGAACTTTTTGAAACCTTAAAGAACAGAAGAACAGATGAAAATATACCTGGGTTAGCTGTCCCTCCTCTTTTTCATCTTGAACAAGAACAGGGCTCGGAGCCTTGGGGCTTTCATCAAGTGTGGCTCTTGTCTTTCCAATTGAGAACCTAATTGAGCTTTTGGAAATGGAGGAGGGCTTCAGAATCTTGATATGATTAGGAATAGGGAGAGGGCAGATTGAAGATTTGAGTAAAGATTGGGAATGGGATGGAGAGGGAACCACCCATCTCAAGGGGGGTGATGAAGAGGAGAACATGTTATAATAAGTGGTGAAAACAGTTGCCCAAGTAAAGGTAGCTTGTGATCTTCAGATTTTTTTTTTTTTTTTGGGGGGGGATAATTTGAAGAAAGCCAATTATAATCCAAAGAAAAAAAAAATCACATATTCGCATTAATAATGACCAGAATTACGTACTTTTGGGAAACAAAAGGAAAAATGAAAAAGAGTAGTCAACAGTCAGTGTACTCCCATTAGATTTAAAATCTAAAATCCATTTATTTTTTTTATAAATTTGAATTACATTTGAATTTTAATAAAATAATAATTAACTTTTTTTACGATGGTGTGACAGTTTTTTATTGTAAATCACATCCAAATGGTTATGCCTTTTCTTAACCATTTAAAATTACAATTTCATATGTTGCTTGCTTGTTCATTTACTTGTTCCGTCTTTTTGCTATATGACCATCCCTTTATAATATTTAAACAATAGTTGGTGTGGTTTAATACAAGTCACATAGTTCAATAATGGAATCAAGAATCGGATTCATAATAGATCATGAATAGAAACATGGACCATCAGAAGAACTTTCCCTGAAATAGTTGCTTTGGTATCATTATCAAGATTGGAACATTGATACTTGATACCAACTCTGCAGTCCCAGAATCAACTGAGCTATGTCCATGCGGGCAACAGAAAAATGAACTAAACATGAAAGAAGCTGCTTACACTGGAGAGAAAGTGTTTTATTAAAATTCTCACATTAACTAATTCTTCCTCAATTTTTATTTGTTGTCACATTTTAAATATTATACATTTATACTATTTAAAGAATATGAAATTTTAAAAGTTCTTTTTTAATATGGATTAAAATGTTGTTCAAATTCTTTTCACTGCTCATTATTATTCTATAAGTTTTCTGAGTTAAAAGAGTAAAAGATATTGAAAATTTTATTTTGAACGATAGGATACAATTAAAAAAATTTATTAAATATTGTATTATTTTCATAACGTAACAGTTAAAATAAAACACGAGAATTAGTATATAAAACCACAATTCTTAAAATGAATATCGACATCTTTTCACATCTAACCTTAGTTAAATATTAAAGGGTATATATATATATATTTGTCATATATGATCAGTATCTAAAAATATGTAATTCTAATAAATTCGAACTCAACACGTAAAACTCCCACATAATTCAACTCTTATAGAACACTTTGTGCTCTTGGATAAAGTTCAATTTTAAGTTTTTTTACATTAGATTTAAAGAAAGTAATAGTTTGTGAGGAAAAATGTGGATAAAAAATGAAAATTAGAATGATATCCAATCTCCCTCTAGAAAGATTTGACTCGTACAATGGATTAAAACATGATCATTGACATTTCTAAAAGACATTTCCAACCTTTTAACTCCTTAAACATTCTCATTTTGCCAAGTCTTTTAGACAGTTACGGTGTACTCACTTACAGTTACATTACATTGCCAAGCCACCAAATTTCCATACCATCTTCGTACCGATTTGTACAAGCATTTTTACATTGCTTCTGGGTTTGGACTCTCATATTATACCTCTAAATGAAAAGTCGGTTATTTTTCAATTACCAAATACTCTATATTATAAAAGTTGCACTTCTGCATTGTTCGAATATGCCATACATTGCTCGAATTCTCACCAAAAAAAAAAGAGAGAAAATATGGAAGCGAAAGTTTCTATCAATATTACAAGTATGTCTAATATCTCTGGGAAAAATGCCCAAATCATGTAAGGTGTTTTCAGGGCAAATCTAGCAAAACCAATCAATGTAAATCATCATAATTGTAGAATGAATTTCGGACGAAAGAAGGCCATTAAATACTACATTTTGACCGTAAAATAGGAGGTGCAGCATCTAATAGAATGGACACCCAAACAGCCCAGAGAACTAGAAAGACTCGAACAATCAATTCCCGCGCCAATGATCTGCCGTCTTCATGAAATAACAAGAAAAGCCACTTGGTGTCCCCCTCTCTAGTTTCCTCGTATTTTAACTCAACCCAACTCTCAAACTGCGAAAGACAAAAGTCAAATTTTTTTATTAGAGAGTCTACAAATCATTTCTTTGGGGACTTCTGAAGGACACAATGAGGTGCATTCCATTCCATGGGATGTCAACTTATAAAAAACAAACAAAGAACATTTCCAACCTTATCCTTTTTTTTTTCTTTTCCAAAATTGTGTTTAGTTATCGCTTTCAGTTGGCAGCTTGGTAACTTTGCCCACCGCAACAGTTTTCCCTGCCAAGAACCATATTCCTCTGTCAGTTTTTAAATATAAGTCATGCAACAAGCATCAATCAGATAAGGTGAACGACTCACCTTCTGTTCGAAGTGTGAACCTTCCCATTTGTGGAAAATCAGCAAATTTCTCAATGCATATCATGTTATTTACCTGGAAAGCACAATTATAGTAGCAATAACATTTAGGAATAAGTACAAAGGAAATCGACTCCCCGAACTCAAAAGATGATACATATGAATCGGAGAGGGAAACCCTGCTTGAGACAAGAAAAAATGTAACCTCTCCTCCGTCCTCTCGCTCTCTTATCTATCTCAAGGTTCTGTGCCTTACTTAATGGTATCATGCAGGGACGAAACATAAGTACTTCCATTATTAGAAATATAAACCTCCTTACATTCGGGGATCTTATTTGTACTTGCACAGATGTTTATATGCTCAAACTAAACTTTTCTGAATACTTGTCCTTAAGCAGCACAAGCATTGAAGGGGAACCAATATCTAAATATTGAAGAACACCATAGGGAAATTTTCAGTTTCTTAAAGGAAATTGCTAAATAACAACTAAGCTTACCTGGATACGACAAACAACAATTGCACCAGCTTTAACAAAGAGAGGCTTCTTTTTCATAGGCTTTTTAGTCTTCAGGTCAATTTGCTGCGTCAGCTCAACAATTTCACATTCTTCAACGATAGAATGAATGTGCAATACAGCCTTGTATCCAGCAGTAAAAATGGCCTGGAATAACAAGTAGGCATCCATTTAAGGTCCAAGCATAAATCAAGATATAAGGAAGATGTTTGGAAAGGGTCTTGGTTGAGAGTGGGATAATCACAGTTCACATACATTCTCCAGGAGTTCCAATATCTGCAGCTGTGCAACAAACTCAGATACAGCAGCTATCGGCTTTGCTGCAAACAGGGAAACACATTAAAATCCACCGACACAAATGCTACCCATAGAAAGACATTCACTTACAAAGGTATCTAGTTCATAACTTCAAATAACAAAAACATACAAAGAAGTCGAACTTCAATTTATTCACCAATGCACTGCATCATGCCAATCGTGTATTCTAATGTTACCAATTTCCAAGTGATATATATGATATATCTAAATGCACCAAAAGTGAAATAAGAAACATACCGGAGCTACACAGGACAAAGCCCGATAACATCTCCTCCTCCTCAATACCCGATAGCCTGACTCGCAAGTTTTCCCCAGGTCCAGCAGACCTAACTTTATCCTCATCACAAAATATCGCAAGAACTTTCACCGGAGCCTGCAGATAAAGGGTATAAAATGAACTTCACACTTCAAAGAATATTCTCCCAAAAACTCGCTCTCATCAAAATAAGATAGCCAAGAACAGGAACAGCACCTTGTTCGGCATGACCAACAAATTATCTCCTTCGCGGATGCTTCCAGATTCTACTTTGCCCATTACAACAGTTCCCATGTCTTTAAATTTGTCAATGATTGGCATTCTACAAAGACAAAAAGTGGAAATTACAAAATATGAACATTAAGTGACAAAATCTTTCACACACAAATAAAACCAGAGATTCATGTATAGTTGACAGCAGATGTACAGTTATCTAGCAATGAACCCTAAAACATATAGAAATCCATAACTTTTAGTTAGATATGCGTAGTGATTTCATGAATAATTAGAAGCTTGTGACATGTTTCGATGCATCATCTACTCAGTGTTACATAAAATAGAGGTTTTCCTAATCAATAAAGCTCGTTTTCATTTTAAAAAAAAACGATAAATAAACTCACAGAACCATGGGTATTGGGACCTGTAGCAAGTAATTAGCCAAAAGATAAAATATATGAAAAGCAGAAGACTACAGCACGAGATAGAAGAAGGGGAATAGAAAGGAGTAAAACCAAAGGTTTAATCGTATCAATAACCGAAAAATTGCCAAAAGAAAATGAAGACTCTCAGAGAATGAGCCACTCAGTTGCAGAAAGGTTTCGTTAAGCCATCTTGCAACAGGAGCAGCAAAGGCAAGGAAAGTGAGCAAGGAGATATTCATCTTAATATGAGAATAACGATGACAGTTCTAAAGTACCTGAATGGACCTTTGGGATCACGAGCTGGAACTTCAACAGCATCAAGAGCTTCAAAAAGGCACGGACCATTCCACCATGGACATACACTCTTATCAACTCTTGTTTTCATGTTTGAACCCACGAGCCCAGAAATTGGAAGAAACTGAACATCTGACTCAATAAATCAAAAGTCAGGTCAAAAGATAAAGGAATTTGTATGTTACCAAAATTCTTTACCAATTTTATTTTTTAAAAAAAGCTACTTTTAATCATGCTCAGTATGCAAACAGTGGGTAAAGAATGCAGTATAATTAAAGCTGAAAAACAGTTAAAATGCAATCATTCAAACATCACACCTCCCAGCACATTTCAAATTTTTTTATTAAGCACATTTCTTCAAATAATAGCATGCTCTCACATACCCTCTTTCCTTCTTTCCCATTAGGGATAGCTTTTTATGGCCACAATACATTTTCACACATTTTCATATGAAAACTCTCAATTGTTTCTTCATTTGCATTCATGCATCCATGCTCTAGAGCAGAACAAACACAAAACCAAAACAAACACCCCAGAAGAATGTGCATTTTATGAAAGAATCTCAAGTGTGTGATTCATGTACCAACAAATAAAATTAATACTATCTGTCAATGGAGCACATCAGGTAACTCTACATCGGCCCTAGATGTAAAAACTTAAAACAAGAACATAACATTTTGCATACAACCATTCAACCACAGTAAGAAATCATACCTAAATTACGAAAAAAAAAAAAAAGCTTGATGTGACTAATTAACAATAGAGATGCCTTCTAAACAAGAGCTGGCTATAGTGAATAGGGTGTACCCTTATGTGATACATCGTCACCTTTCTTGTCTCACGGTTACAGCAAGTAACAGGTTGTAATTAATTACACATCTTTCTACCTCTGTATGCCCTCCCCCATTTATATATCCAGTTGAAATAACCCAACATACAAACAGGCACCACTAAGTAAGGCCTTTCACCCAGTTGAAATAAGCCACAGTTTGATAGAATAATAGATAAAGCAAAGGAGTTTGAAAGGATGCTGGGTAAATAAATTTCCACGCACCTTTTTTCACATTGTAACTCGATGATTTTAGGAATGGAATCATTTTTGACTCAATCTCATCATACCTGAAAAAAGGGAGCAATGTTAAAAGTAACTCAAAAGTAACAATACGGAAGTAAACATGTGCAATACAGAACCATAAAAATACCTTTCTTTCGACCAGTTGACAGTAGGGTCATCCATTTTATTTACAACAACAAGTAGCTTAGACACTCCAAGAGTCTTTGCAAGTTGGACATGTTCACGCGTTTGCCCACCTCTCTCATATCCAGTTTCAAATTCCCCCTTTCGAGCGGATATTACCTGGATGCCCGCATAGAGTTAGAAAGCAGCTGGATAAACTTCCTCAGAAAAATGCCCTTGAAAGAAAAATTAATAATATTCTAAGTTCACCAGGAGTAACATTACGCACCAGCACACCTATATCGGCTTGAGATGCTCCACTGATCATGTTTGGTACATAACTTTTATGACCCTAAAATGTAAATCCCCAAAGAGATATAATTAGTGATTCCAAATCATTCAACAAAGAAACCAAAATACACAAGGGGCTCAAGAGATAAAAGGCAGATTTAAAAAATAACCTATGATAAATTGGGCAGAAGCTTAAGACCATCTTTAACTCTTATTCTACTTGAATGGTCTAGCCATTTAACTTCAGCATGTTCAATTAACAGGAAGTATTAAAGGATATGAATGTTCAAGATGACCAACTTACTGGAGCATCCAAAATTGTAAATCTTGTGGTCTCTGTTTCAAAATGAGCTCTTCCAACTTCAACTGTTTTCCCCTGTAATAAGAATCCAGGCAGTAATTACAAGATAAGATAAAACAATACATAGATTTCCCTTAGGACAGCAACTCAAACAGAAAACATTTTCACTTTATCACTTTGGGGACACCTCTACTTCTCTTGCAAACATCAACAAAAACAAGATAAAAGGAAACCGCTTTTTTCATTTTGAGTTAGAGATATTAGCTACATATAGCCATAAACTATTTTTGCTTTTCTCTTTATACCCATAAACTTTTGATTTTATCTTATTCTCACCATGAACTTTTTTGCTTCTCTCTATAGCCACAAACTTTGATTTTATCTTTTTTCTAGCCATGAACTATTTTTGTTTTTCTCTTTAAAGCTATGAATTATTTTTAATAAATTGCTTTATCTGAGAGGTCAAAAATAGTTTATGGCAATAAATAGCTAACACCTCTTTTGAGTTAATATTATACACCATATTATTGCCCCACAAAATATATATATATATATATCATAGAAATTTTAAAAATTAACATACAAAATAGCAAGGGAAATGTTGGCTCTTTACCTTTACTCTCTCCTCCTCATTTGTATCCATGATATACGCCATATACCTAGTAAAAGATGGGGAAGAAAAGTTTAGGAAACAATCTAGAAGAAAAACTCAAATTGATTGAAAGATGATGGGAAAGTAGTTAACCCAACCCCAAAAACATTATCCAGCCACAAAATCACAAATAAACAAATGACAGTCACCCATTTTATATTTGTATGGCTTCCTTCTCAAAACTACATAAAGAAGCAATTATTCCTGAACACTAAACTAGAAATGAAATTCACCAGACTCCAGAAAATATGAGTATAGCATTTCCCTGAAAGAAAAATGAGTACGAAAGAAGTGCAAAGTATACATAGTACAACATCTCTGACCAGGATTCAAATAAGCACTAAGGGTTGGTATCAAAAGAAAATAATAAAATCAGAAGACCAACAGATCCAGTGCATAAAAAAGAAAAGCAGCATAATTTCATTGCTTTCCTGCCCAATATCAAGGACGAAAATCCTAGAATTTTATCAGTCAACACAACCAAACAGTTTACGAAAAAACTCAGAAAAACCCAGGATTATAGATAAAACCTAGGCACTCTCTGGAAACAAGTCTACATATAACTCTCTCCCTCACCAACAATGCAGGCAAATTGGTTGACATACCTTAAGGGACGTGACATGACTCAAAATCAGCACATTCTGCAGACAGTTAACATAGACTTTACAAAGAATATGCAAGTCATTTCAAGTAAAAGACCAAATAGCTATTATTATTCATCTAATATTCTCCTTGCAGTATATACAGAGACAAGAAAAGGCAGATTGAAGAAACCTCAACCTAAGAATTTATGCAACCAGAAATTGGAAAACCCCCTCCAGCAAAACCCCACATATAGAACACTCTCTAAGAGTCCATTCACCAACTGATCTTCACAGTTGAACTGAGTCTAAGCAGAGGAAACAAACAAGGAGGGGGTCAAATGTTCCACAGAAGAGAAATGGGACAAGAGCATAAGCAGAAGGACATTGTACTTTGCATCAGTAAAGTATTCCACCTAGCACAGAAAACTGTTTGAACAAATTACATCAGAAATATGTACAAATGCTAGCTTAGAATTAGCAAACATGATTGACAAGCATATGTTCTTCCTTCCTTGAAGACAGAAAATTAACAATTTCACCAACAATCATAATGAAATGTTAGTAATAAGGAAATGAAGCTTACCAGCTTTCTCTACTTTTATCTTTTGCCTCTTTCTCATATTTCTGAATAGTTCGATCATCAACTTGACCACTAAGGAAAAGTATCTGCCCTCCAGTAGTCGATTTTCCAGCATCTACATGACAAGAGAAACTAAATAAGCATTAAAAATAATAAATCTTTTTCATTGTCAAAAACTAAATGGCGTGGAATTTCATGTTTCCAGAAAGCTCGGTTATCCTTTCATGTTGGTTCTATATGATCACTGAAAATATTTTCAAGAGTTAAAAGTCCCATTACTATTTATTTTGTCTTGACATAGTCCTAAATCTTTTTTTTCAATTTTTTTTGGTCCTAAAACTATTTTTTACCAACTTTTTTAGTCCTCACCACCACAATGGTGGCGGAATCCGATATATTTAGTCACGAGCACCTCACATCACATGCTCATCTTGTAAGGGGTAAAATTGTCATTTAAACTTTCTATGGTTCCCTTTTGTTCTCTTAGTTACAGAGAAAGAAGACAAAATCCCAACCACCATCCATCATCAAAGCCCTATACGTGTACGTCACAAAATTTGCACCAACATCCAAAAACATTGCTGAACTTTCGTTTTTCTTGCTGTTTATAAATTAGGGACTGAACCTTTTTGCTCACTTTATACAAACTTTTCTCATTTATGTCTGACTTCTGCGTACAGAGAATCAAAATTTCAATTGACTTATGCATATGAAGAATAAAAATTCCAATTGGAGGAGAGCTTTGTTAATGTGAAAGAATTTTTTTTTTTTTTTCCTCTTTTGGAGTCTCTGATCGTGACAGTAATGTAATTGAAGTTTGAGAAAATCTCATGAACAAGTGGTAGCGGAGAGCTGGTAAAGAGGAAGACGGTTGTGGAATTTGAGAGGAGTGGCAGCAGTAAGAAAGGAAAATGGGGTGAATTTGAGGGAGATAACAGAAGAAACATAAAATGACAATTTTGTGCTTAATTAGACAACCATGTGAGGTGCACATGACCCATACATCTGCTTCCGCCATGGATATGCAGTGAATTTGGTGCTTAGGACTGCTAAATTTGACACAAAATAGTTTCAGGACTGAAAAAATTGTTAAAAAAAGATTTGGGACTATGTTAAGACAAAATAAGTTATGGGACTGTTTTTGCCAATTACCCTATTTTCAATTAAGACAGTTTTCTAAACCCATGATGTTCAACTTCTGGTACAAAGTACAAATAGAATAGCTAAAAATTCAACCTACCTACATGGCCAATGAATACAACATTCAAGTGGCGCTTCTTGCTCCCATTGTCTTCTGCCTCATCTTCACTAACAACATCAGGCATAGAGGTCTCTTTCGGTTTCACTGGATTACCAGAAAAGGTACAAAGTAATAAGACCATGGAATGTAACATCAATAGATATCACAACAAATATGACTTCATTTGCTTTTTCATTTCTCAGATACTGAAGAAACGAATAAATAGATGCAGTTAGAAGTATGACAAAAAAGATAGCCCAGAAAATTTTATTAATAAGAGAAATGAGAAAAGTAAAGTTCATGAAATAAAAAAGACAAGAGTTAGAGAACAAATCAACAAAAAAAGTATGCAAAACAAACTGCAGGCAGACCTTCTGGCGCAACCTTTGGCTCCGGATTCACTGGCTGGGAGTTGGCAACAGCTACATCTTTAGAAACTGAAAATACAATTTTCATTGTTGGCTAGAAGTAAAAATCACATCATAACAGTTTTGCATATGGAATATTTTGTCCCTCTTCCGTCAAAATTAGCACATACCAACAATGGATCAACTAAAAGAACATGAGAAATTGTTTATGAAGCATGATTTCCAATTTTTAATACAGTTTTATATTTCTACTCAACAGATACAGATGAAAACCACTAAGAAATCAATTTTCCAACCATCCTGGATGTAAAATTGAAGACTACATGCTAAAAAGATTTCTTTTCTCACACTAAATAGAGCAACCTTACAAATGCACCACCAGAAAATTCACATTGTAGAAGAATGGGTATAGGCATCTTATAATGAGGTGCAGGTGAGAGAATTAATGTATTTCAGAGGATGTTAATAGTCAACATGATCCACCATGATTACAGGATTCGATTGAATCAATCAAAATCATACATAATAAGCTCATAAAATCATCCATGAATTTCCAGGCTATTATATGAGCACAAAGAGGGGCAAATGGTACAAAGCTCTATACATATTCCTTCACTAAATGATGCTTTACAAAATAAACTACAGGCAAGCACGACATCCACATTGTAGTTAAGCATCGCAAGAAATGGTTCCAAACACCATCAGATTGCATCTAAGTGCATCTTCATGATAATAAGTAAGTTGACATGATACAGAAGCAAACTTCTCTTGTCATAAACTCAGAAAGAGCACCTGTTATTTACATCAAATTAAATTATTGCCCGCAAAAGCATTAAGGATTGACAGAACAAGAACCACAAACAGACCAAGCATTTCACGGATCCACCTACCTTCATCCACCTTATCAGATTTTTCAACTTCACCCGGCTTCCCATCTTCTGCCATCACCCAATCTTCAGCTAGCATTCAAACAACATTCAAAATCCAAAAACTAGCTTACTTCAATTGTAAATCAAAGAGTCAACAACAACAAACTATGCACATTGAGGCTACCAAAAGTCTAACTTGTCAAGAAAAACAGAAACAAATAAAAACATGAAAAAAATGAAAAACTAAATAATCAACCGCAACCGATGCACCTTATTGGTTGTACTACCTACCTTCGTCCACTTTATCAGGTTTCCCATCATCAGTACTACCCATTACAGTATCTTCTGCTAGCATTCAAAGACAAAACAAGGAACACATAGAAAAGGAAATCAAATTTCTAGATATCCAATTATACAATTAATAAGTTTATTTATTAAGAACTTAGACTAACAAAACAGTTTTCGAAAATGATATACTTGTCAGCAGTAATAATTAACCAAAAAATTAGCCGTGCTTCTAAAATTAATGATCAAAATGTGCTGGGCAGAAAGAAAAACTCTTACCAGAAGAATCAAGCTGCAAGGCTTTAATGTCCTCCTCAATGTCTACAACACCAAAATAATAATCAAACAGGTCATATAAATTAATTCACCGAATTATTCTCCAAAATAATGCTCTGTGCAAGTAAAAACTACATCACTTGAACTTTTAACAAATTCGCATCCATATACTAAAATCAGACAAAATTAAATCAATACAATAGAAAAACAACTAAGCAGGGTAAAATCAGAAACAGATAAACCCTAGATCGAGACCAGTAAGAGAGCAACGGAAATTCGAAGTAAAAATAAATAAATCGTTTATTCATTTCTCAACTTTACAGGTATACATAGAAGCTTACCCATGGTTTGATGTCCTCCCTGTCTTGTAGATTGTGGCTTTGGTTTCTGCGGAAATGCTAAGCTGAGATTCTGGAAAGTGCCTTCTTGGGGGACAATGCTTTGAGCAAGTTTCAGCTTCGGGTATATATATGAAGAGGGGTTGTGGTAATGTTTTGTCTTTGTGAACCGTGATAGTAGGGTTAAACTTAACCCGGTTCAGGCTTGAACCGCTCTTATAACGGATGAGAAATGAAATTGTACCAACTTTTCTATTTCCGTGTTCAATTTTTCTATAATGGATGAGAAGTGAAACTTTAAATTTGTACCTACAAGTGTCTGGTCTGTGGTCTGGAGACTAGTAGGTCATCATGATTTACATCATTTATTGTAGCGTCGAGCAGTCTGGTAAATGTTCTGTGGGCGAGAGATTTTGCTTTTTTATACTAATAAATGAAAGCCAAATAATACTTTTAACACGTGACTGACTGGACATAACTCAATTGTTTCTTTTCGAGTAAGATAATTAGTTTCAAATATTATATTTAGTACTCGATTTGTATACACATTTAATATATTCGGTTTACAGACACAATTATTTAAGAGTTAAAAATTATAAGAACGTAAGAGATTTTATATTACTCTAATTAACTCAAACTTGTTTTCAAGATTTAAGATATGGTTTTAAACATTTTACAACGTCATGACAAAAATTTGAACGTTCGGTATCCTAAACATTTATAATACGCTTATTCACTACATAAAAGAAACATCCAGTTATATTTTAAGAGAATTTGTATGAATATAATTAATTTTTCTTTTATTTATTTTAGATTTCATAGCTTCTCAATAATTTATAATTTTGCATAATGCAAAAATATATATAATCCTTTTAAACGTGTAAGGTTATTCCAAAACTATTGAACAATATGAGAGGTGTGTAATCTTATAGCACAATCTATTCACTTAAATACTTATCCTTTATATGTTAAGTAAGACGTCTTAAATTTTAATCAGTTAACGAGCAGTTTAAAAGTATTATATCCTCCGGTCCTTACGAATTACAGAATAACTCATCCAAATTAAAACAAAAAAGTTACCAAACTATGCTTAAAGCCCAACATTCACTTGCTCCCAAATCCCTGTCTGTTTGACAGCGAGGTGGATCGATCCTTTCGGGTCAAAGCCCAAAAAGTTACATTGACCAAATTCTTAACCCAGCCCATTTGATGAGAGGAAAGCCCACTAAGAAATCGAGATGGGCTAGCTTAAAAAAAGAAAACGACATGGGCCGCCACGTCAGATTGAAATTGAAAATTCCCGTGACGTCCATCTGGATCTCATACCCTAAGAAAAAATAAAAAAAAGAAGAGAAAAGAGGTTAGGTACACTTGTCATCGCCGTACTGTATAGATCTAGCACTAGATTTTGTAGGGTGATTATTCGCTAGGAGCAACTCCATTTTACTCCTACCGTGGAACCGACCCTAGGAACCCTAGAAAGGCCTATACTTTATCTTTTCTTTTTTTTTTTTTTAAATTATGTTTGAAGGACAAAAAATATATATATATATATATATAACCTGAAGAGCCAATACTTCTAAGCAAATGAATTACTTTCTTGTCATTTTGAAGGACAGGTTGATTTGTTATTATTATTAATCTTTAAATGCATACTTAATAAACATAATTTAAAATAAATTAAACTTTTAACTTTTTATGATTAAATAATTTTCTTATAAATTTTAAAATTATATAAAACTTTATTATATTTAAATTAGAATACTTAATGTTATTTTATTTATATTAACGTATATTTTAAACACAAAAATCTTATTATTGTATTTTCTTAAATCCAGAAAAAATAAATATATACAAATTAAAGAAGCTCCCACTAAAAAGACAGTGTGATGAACAATGTTTTTATAAAAATAAAAAAAGAAAACTCATTTTAAGATGCATAAAGAAGCAACAAAAAAAAAATGCAAAATTTATATAATACTACTTCCAACATTTAGAATCGAATATCTACTTTTATGTGAAAGTAGACATTATTTCTAAACAAAATAAGTAAAAACTTTTTTTTTATAGAAAGATAACTCTAATATAATGCTAAGAAATTTAAAGTACAATGCTTAATAAGTAAAAACTTAATAATATATCATTAGTATTTATATAATTATATTACATTACATATGCATCTCAAATTTCTTAAATTTATAATCTATAATTGTGAAAAAAAAAATTAGGGTTCATTTGAATTAGTCTTTTCTTCGTTAAATATTTGCATATCATAATTCTCACTCATAAGTCTCACATATCTATCAAATTTACAGAATTTAAAACGTAAAATCAGGCATTAATAATTTTGAATTGTAATTAATAATTTATACCAGTAGCACGTGTAAATATTTGTTACATGCTACACCTCGTGAGGGTCATGAAGACAAACTATTTCTCTAGTTTCAAATTTAGTTAAAGTCATAAAATTAATAGACTTAGACTACTTATATATATTTTGAAAACTAATTATATATTTTCTTATTTACGAGTATTTATACTTAATTTGATACTAAATGTATATGATGTGTAATCCAAACACGTACGCACATGACAATAAATAGATGATTATGAGATAATTATAATAAAATAATAAATATATACGATATACAATTCAACTATACATGGTACACGATAATACGTAAATATATTGTTATCTATAAAACAACTAATAACTAGCATTTACATTGGTACTTTCATACTAAATATATATGATACGTATTAAAAAAATGCACCAAACACATGACAATAAGTGGATATGTTTTGTAATTTATAAAACAACTAATAACTATTATTTACGTTTGTACTTTGATACTAAATATATATGATATAATAATCTAAACATGCACTATACATACAACAATACATAAATATATCTCATAATCTATACAATAAGTAATAACTAGCATTTACGTTTGTGCTTTGATACTAACCTAAACATGCACCACATACCACAATAAGTAGAGATGTCATGTATAATTCATAATTTACGTTGCATCAACACACGTAATTCAATGCTAGTTATTCATGCCACAATTTTAACTTTAATTTTAAAATTTATTTAGCATTCGATTGTAGCAAAAATATTTATAAATAAATAGAATATTCTATTAATGCATGATATTCTTCAATTTATATCGCGTAACATATTAATGTATACTCGATATAACAAACGTCTATCACAACTTAAAAAATACTTATTTCGTATTTTTTACTTTGCACATTCTGGAAGTCTTGTATTCTTTTTTTATTTAGCATATTGTAGTTATAGATAACATTTAATAAACATTTTTCTTATAATACACTCCCAATAATAACAAATAACAACCATTTTTTATGTTTCTAATATAAAAACTAGTGAAACAAAAATGTGAAGAAAGAAAACTACAAAGCACATTATATATAGTCTAAAAAAAATTTAAAATTTCATATTTCCTTAAATAAAATAATGCCTACGATGTGTCTAAGTAAAAAAAATATGAAGAGGGAGTATATATACATATAAAAACACAATTTTCCATGGTTTTGATTTAGGATGGTAATGTGATTAATTAAAACTAACTGTGGACCTAGTAGGGCAAATTTCAACTATATGATTTTAGAAATAAGCAAATTGCATTTATGTTTATTTCACTTTTCTTCCATATTTTGCAAGAAATGGTTATGCATCTACCTTCCTCCTGCGTGTATAAATATGTGCAATTCTTCACTCCTCCCATCCATTCCCTCTTTTTCTCCATTCCCCTCCTCATCTCTTTTAACCCTTCTTTTATATTCATCAATAAAATTTTTCCTCCTGTTTTCCCCTCCATTGATGAACAGTACTTGAGGAAAAAATACTGTTCATTCTTGCTGTTCATAGTCAAAATGAAGGTGGGCTGGGATGTGGGGGGTGGGGGGGGGCGGGGGGAGTGGGGGGAGTAGGGTTAGGGTGTGACAAGAGCATGTGATTTTCAAAAGGAAGGAGGGAATCTAATCAATTACTAAGCAAAAAAAAACCACTTCCCGAGACTTTTCAGTGATATAGATATTACAACAAATATTAAAAAGAGCCTCTGTTTGTCTCCCCCTGCCTTCCCACCCCCACCCCCCAACATCCACCATTATTTCTCATCTTCCCAAGCCTCTATATATTGTCCCTCTTCTTCTTCCTTTTCATTCAACTTTTAGGTTCCATTAATGGTAAAGTTTGTTAGTTCAAGGCGCCCCCCCCGCCCCCCCTCCACCCAACTCTCCTCTCCCCACAAGGCCAAGGCTTGCTTTCTCATGGCTCAAAAAACCCTCATCCTCCTCTTATCCTTCTAAATCCCCAGGTTTTTCATTCCTTTTTCATCAAGCAATTTCCTTTTTGTTTTTGGTTAGATCTATATGGATAGGTTCTGTATGGATGGATCTAATAAATTCTATGATTTGCATGTTGTTTTTCTTGAGTTTTTTTTGGGTACTTTCTTTAGGGTTTTGACTTTTTTTTGTGAAGTGAGATTAGGGTTTGGAGGGTGGAGCTCCTTGAAGTCCAAAAGAGGATTCATAATTTGGGCAGATCGAGCTGCTGAGATATGGATCCCTCAGCTCTATCCCTTACTAAGACAAAATTTTGGATAGGTTGTGGCTTGCATATATCAGGAGCCTGCATTTCCCAAGTTGGATTCTTTTTTGGATTGAAGGGAGCTCTACACTTCTTAATTATAATTATTTTCCCTTCCTTTTTTTATTTTCTTGTTCTAAAATGGTTCATAATTTGTTTGTTTCTTATTCTTGTAAAAATTTGCCCCAACCTTGAGATGGTTTTTGTGCAGATTGGCATCTGATGTTGAGTACCTCATAATGTTCTAATTTTTCTTTTGCCAGTTTTAGTTCTTAAAGCAAGTCAAATGTTTCTTTCATAGAATTAACTTTTTTATTTTCCTTTTTCTTTTTCTTGTTCTGACTTTTTTTCAGGGAAATTTACAGAGAATCTATGAGATCGAAGACTTGTTTGGATAGATTACAATCTTTAGAAAAAGAGATATACATTTGATTTATTTTTTTATTTTATTTATTGTAATTAATTAAAGGTTTGGTGGAAGAGTTTTATTATGTATTTGGTTGAGAAAGCGTTGATTGTCACTATCACTTTCTTTCTTAAGGATATGAAAATAAATGGGAGATTGTTAAGTTTTACTGCGGTTTTCTATTTTTTCTTCTTCTTACAATGCATAAGACGTAATTGTATGATCGATTTTGAAATGAAATCGTGTTTGGTCACAAAATTTATTATCCAATAATTCTATTGTCGATGGATGATGCCTTGAGAATAACGAAAAACAAAAATGTCGTTTTCTTTTTGTCAATGAGCAAAAAAGATCGAGCTTTGTAATATATGGTAGTGAGTGGAAATAAAACAGATTAAAGCAATTTGTTTTAGATTTAAAAGTAGAAATAACAATAAATTTATTTATTTATTTGTTTTTTGCACTTACTTTTTACATATCAAGTCTTATTTTTTCTCTTCATTTTAAAAAATAATTCACAAATTCAAAGAAAAAGTTACACTTTATTAAAAAATCAAATAACTAAATTATTTTTTGCCGGTCGGTCATTAGTTTTGTTCTACAAATTCGTAAAAAAGAAAATTAGTTGCAAAAGGTGACACTTCAAACTAAGAAAATAGAAGAATTTTCAATTGAAAATCGATTTTAAGGTAGTCTTAATTTTTATAAGAATATATATATTAAAAATATTATTTATTTCTTTTAATTTATTAATTTATTTATATAATAAATATTATTTTGTTACGTTAAGATGTTAAGATATAATCCGGGTATAGGGTATAATTTAATTGTTCTTTTTTGAAATATGGATTTATTCAAATTATTTTTAAGTACTTATTATATTATATCATTCTCAGTATTCTTGGTTATAGTTGAAAAAATAAAATGGTCTATAAGAGAAAATATTGGTCTAAAAGTTGAGATTTGAGAGATATAGGGTGTCTTTGGATTATAAATAAAAATTAAAAAAGTTGATATTTTTTTCGATTTTTGTTAAGGATAAATTTTAAGTTAGAGAAATATAGAGTTTAATATAAAAAAATAAATGAATTTATAAATTATTTTTAAATAAAAGGATTCTTAGAATGCTATTAATCTCATTTAAATAAAGGTATATGTGTAAAATTTTTATTTAATATTATGTTGATTTACAAAGTAACTAATAATATTTTAAAATAAAAAAAATATATTCTCATGATAATTAATATAAAATAGAGAGAATATTTTAAAAGGGAAAAAATATAGACAAGGAAGTAGTATCTAAGTGGAGCTTTATTATTTGTATTCTTTTTTCTTTAAAAAAAAAAAAATCCAATCCAAATGGACCTTAAAAAGGACTTGGGATATGTTAAGAAGTATGGCTCATTGAGAGTCTCAAGACAAGGTGTTGTTAATTTTTGCAGAACTTTCTTTCCAGCTTTATATAGGGCAAAGAATAAACTATCAAGAAAAATCTTTATCTAAAGTCCGATTTTTTTTTTTTTTAAAGAAAAAGAAAAAGAATGGAGGATTCTCTAATAGACTTATTAATACATTTTTTAAAACTACATTTTCTTTATATATATATATATATATAGGGGAAGATAATATTGTGAGGTAAGTAAAGCTTCTGTTGTTGTATTATTACTTTGCCATTTTTTTATGATAGTTTAATCAATAGATTTTATATTAAAAAAAATAACAAGGGTAAAAGTTATTAGAAAGATAAGTGTATTAAAGATTAATACATTTTTAAAATATTTTTTATAATAATTTAATTAATAAATATCTTATGGTCTATTAGATTGAATTTTAAGTTAGAATTATATTAAAAATTGTAAGTTATTAAAAAAAAAAGTATGTTAGTATTAGAAGATATATCAGAATATAAAATTAGAAGTAAATTAGATATATCAAAATATCAGATTAGTAGAAGATCATAATATTAGATTATCATGATTCACGTCTTTACCTATTTCTTTTGAGGCTTTCAGTTAAAAAAAATTCTTATTTTTCTGAAAAGACGGTTCAAATTCTTTATACTATTTTGTTTATTTCTCTTTGTATCACTTCCTAATTAAGAGTATGGTACATAAAATAATACATAAAATGATACAAATTATCCTAGATGTTTAAAAAAAAAAAAATTGACTAATATAATACTAATTGAATTAAGTTTGGTTACAATATGAAAACAAGAATTTCATTAAGGTCAATATATTTATTTATGAATAATTTACTATTAGAAAAAAAGAAATTCAAACCAAAAAGTCCAACACCAATGAAAAAAAACCAATTTTCATTCTCATTTAACATGGAAAATGGACAAGGGACATTATTATAGCGGGCGTGACTATAAATAAAGATAAAAAGAGAAGACAAAAAATGGTTCGGCCCTTGGTAGGTTTGGTTTCTTTTGAAGAAAGTTTAAATTCAAAACCAAAATAGAAAACAAAGAGAAATAAAACATGGACATAGCCAGCTAATATATAGTACTCCATTTAATTTTTTAAAATTTTCATATTATGATTTCGAGGTAATATTTAATAATTTTTTCATATAATATTTTTTTATTAATAATAAATTCAAATCTCTTTTAACAAATAAGAAGAGAGATAAATAATACGAATATAATAAATGAACAAGATATGAGTATGGATGGAAAAAATATAATAAATATTTATTAAAAATTGTAAAATTCTTTATATTTTTTATCGCAAGGTTGTACTTCCTCATTTTTTTTATTTGTCATATTTTGGACATCTTACTATTTAAAAAAATAC
Source organism: Catharanthus roseus (assembly GCA_028651295.1). Taxonomy (NCBI): domain Eukaryota; kingdom Viridiplantae; phylum Streptophyta; class Magnoliopsida; order Gentianales; family Apocynaceae; genus Catharanthus; species Catharanthus roseus. Next base: position 7,617,888 of record JAPQWS010000148.1, read on the forward strand.
GAAATTTTAGATGTTCTTTTTATTGTATATACAAGAATGTCCTTCATAATTTTCTCTCTTATTATTATTTTTATTAATTTATATGTTAGAAAAATAAAAAATTGTTAGAAATTGTTATTAGTAGGAGGGTATTATAGGAAAAAGTTTATTCATTGTTACTTTAAAATTACAATATGTTAAGAGAAAAAAAAAAAAAAAAAAGATTTCTATGTTAGTCTCTCCTACCGTTAAAAAGGATTGTTAGAAGTTGCTCGCATAGGCGTAGGTCAGAGGTGTTCCGATGTGGATGGTGGTTTCTTGTGCGCACCAGTGTCTGGCCTCCAGTCTGTAGGGCCGCTGATTCACTATAATTTATATTATTTATCTGGGCGTCGGACAGTCTAGTGAGAGACCTGTGGGCGAAGAATTTCGCTTTTCAGGTACTAGGGAGTTGAATCTTCTTCTTTAACGGGACGATGATAGAAGAATACGTTGCTACTTCTCATAAGTGCCATTTAAAGTTCAATTAAGTGTTATTTAAAGTTGGGAGTTGAGACACATGAGTTAATTAAGAAGTCATTAAATAGAGCATTAAGAGATTTATAAAATACTACTACTTCTAGTTGGAGATATAAATATAACTTATATAAAAATTTTGAAGACAATTTTTAGAGAGTGAGATGGGATACTATAATTTTAAATTTCAATTTTGAGATTCACATCCATCTCACAAACTATTTTTCATTGTCGAAATTTTATAAAAAAATTTCAATAAATCAAACTTTGAAAAAAACATAAGAGGTTTTAGAGCTATTGAGGATTGTCAAGAATATAAGAGGTTTTGCAACTTTCAATAAGCATTTATTGAACTTTTTTCATATTTATCCATCTTTATATCAATTTATTTCACTTTATCTATCTATTTCTTTCCTCATTTATGAATAGTAGAAAATGTATTGTAGTTAAAAAATTATATTGGTTTCAAGACCTTTAATATGTGTACAAAGGTCCAAAACTCCTTATATTTATATACCTCTGGTCATAAATATAAGGAATTTTAAATGTTTGCAAACATATTAAGGGTTCTTGAAACTAAGGCAATTTTTTAACTACAATACATTTTTTATCCTCCATGAGAGAAATAAATAGTGAAAATGAAATAAATAAAAAAAAATGAATAAATATGGAAAGAGTTCAATAAATACTTATTTAAAATTGTAAGAAACTATAAAATATAAGAAGGTTTGGGATTGTTTGATTCCTCCAAGTTTGTTGACTTCTACTCCTTTACTGACTGTCATTCTGAGTGTTTTTGTCTTTGTGTACTATTATCTGTACTATTTTTTTATAATATATTTTTTTAAGATTTATTTTTCTTTTAAAATTTATTTTTTATTAATAAAATTTAATAAATATACTGAATTAAAAAAATGATAGGGAGAACCATAAATAAAATAGTACAAACGTGATGGGTCTCTTCTAAGTTGGTAAGCACTTGCAATGGAGATGGTATAGAAGCCGTAGAATGATGGGTGAAAACACAGCTTTTGTTGTGAAGCCGTATCTACGCTTTGGAAGAGAAGGAATAGCTTTGTTTTAAATGCTATTCCAATTTCTTCTTTTAGCATAAATTTGAATTTGTATTAAAATATATTGATTATTTTTTCTTAAATTCAAAAACCTTTTTTTTTAATCAATTCGTTTAATTTACAATCACAAGAACTCAAAGGCTTTTTTATATTTTATCAAAAGCCTTTATCAAAGGCCCTTTTTATAAAAGGCCCATTAATATATCCTTCTGGGCTTCTTGGCTAAAGATGCATTTCTCCAATGGCTTCTCACATGCCTCAAAATTGGGACATTTTGGATATCCCATTCTCATCCTTCAAACCCGTAAGAAAGTTCTCCACTTTTTTATTTTATTTTATTAAAAAAGAGAAGTTTCTGAAAATCCACCTGCTCTGCTAAATAGGTAAAATCGAATTGCGTCTACAGGGCTAATTCTTGTATTCTCTCTCCAAAGGAAGGATGAAGTTGAAAAAAAATTGGTTCCAATCAACCTGCCTTGTTTCCCTCACAATTTGCATTTCCCCTTCCTCTTGCCATAATCCCCCAAAGTAAACTACTTGATGAATCAATGGCACAAAGCATGACAGGGATTAGGCCATTTGTCAATGTTTTTTCGATCCGAATAATGTATGTATACAAGAAAAGACCCAATTTAGGAATGCATTTTTTATACCATCTTTAATATACAATAATTTAGAATAATTTAGGTTCGAATCATCATTTTATAATATATTTTTTTGTATAAGGTAGTATAAAGAAAACTTTTTAATTTAAATGATTAAATAATTAAATTAGAGTTTAATAATTATTTTTTTTACAGAATTTAATTTAAATATTTTATTATCAAAATTAACATTTTTTCAGTTAGTATATTGTTTTAGGTAATCTTAATTTGAATACATTTTTAGTCAAGTTAAGAGTTGAAGTATTCAATTTATAATTCATTAAAAATACAGGGGTATTTTTGAAATTAAACTAGAGAGATGGCGACTCGACACGATCGGTTCTGTTTACAAATCCTAAAAGGAATGGGATATCTAAGAATCTTTCATTTCCAAAAGAAAAAATCAAAGAAAAATCCTAAACCAAATAGGATTAGGAGAATCCTATTAAAGATCTTTCTTTTGAAATCCTAGTCAAATTAGGAAATAAATCCCAGGAAGAACCGACTTCTGTTCCTCCTTATATAATCTAATCTCTGTTCGAGACCCTTCCACCATTCTGCCTCTTCTCTTCCAAAGCAGGAGCATCTTGGTTCATTTCGAGTTTCGCCAGAGCAACTGATTGCATATACACATTGAGCTTGCATTCCCATCACTCAGATTGATCAAACATAAGATAACATAAACTACGCGTTGCAAAATTGCAAGAAAGAAAGAAGATGGGTTCTGGGAAAAAGAAAATAGAGATCAAGAAAATCGAGAAAGAATCAAGAAGAATGGTGACTTTTTCCAAGAGAAGAAAAGGGTTGTTTAAGAAAGCAGATGAACTCTGTTCCAAAACTGGTGCAAAAATTGCCATTGTTGTAATATCTGCCTCCGGTAAACCCTATCCTTATGGAGACATTGAAGCCATTGATGCTACTTTGAATATTTCTGGCGGCGGCGGCGGCAATATCAAAGCTTATGGCGAAAACACCAATTATGGGACTCATAGCAGGAGCAATAATATGAGTTTAAAGAAGTGGTTGAACGAGATTAATGTGGAACAATGCCATGATATAGAGAAGCTTCTAATCTTGAAGAAAGAATTAGAAGAAGCTAAAGAGACTATACTTAGGGCACAGGTTGAATCTTGGACATTGTAGTCATTTTTCCCCGAATTTTTTTCTCTATGTTTGTATACTCTTCGGATAAATTTTTGTCCATGTACTCTCAATCTTTATATAATTGATGATTTACACTTTCTTTGTGTTTTACTTTCTTGAACTAAATAACAAAGCAAAAAGGAAAGTGAAAATTCAAACCTTTTTAGATTCCATGGTTCGTGAATTCAAATCTTTCTCAACTGCTCTCTGCTTCTCTACAACAATTTGCAGAGTGACATTCATCAAATACATGAAGGAATCTCCATAAGAAATCTGCACTCAATCTTTTTTTTTTTTAGCATTAAATGAACACTTTTCATCAACCTTGGATTCCTCTTCCTTGTCCCGTGTTTTTTCTGTTCCAAAACAAATATCTGAACGATGTTCCTGAAAAATTCAAGAAAAAAATGGACGAGAAAGAGAACTAAAAAAGCACCAGCGAGTGAGAGAGAGCTCCGACATCAGGAAAAGGAAAAAAAAAAAGCTATGCAGAGAAGCAAGAGAGAAGAGAAGTAACCGGCTAGAGCTCCAGCAGAGGAGAGAAAAGGTTAGAGCTTCTCTATGATTTTCTAGCTCTGAGTGATATCAAAAGGTGGAGGATGCGTAGCAGAATTCAGATTGTAGAAAAAAAAGGGGTCAATACATAACTTGAAAAATTCATATGTATAACGTGAAAAAATTTATTTTTCTATTAAATAATTTTGAAGATTTTTTATAAGAAAATATCAATTTTTTGATAAAAAAATCTTAAAAAATTACATTTCTTTTCAGCTGCATAAGTTTCTCTCGAAGAGAATTTTGTCTAATCCAACAAAATTTGTTGGATAATTTCACGTATTTAGGCAAAACTCAAAAAAAAAAAGCTTCATGTCATGTAAGAGAGTAAAAGACTTATCAAAAGATCAACATAAAACTATAAAGAATTTATGTAGATATTTGAAAAACTTAAAAACATAAATAACTATGCACCTAAAATCCGTTTAATACATATGACCACTCGTTTCGATAATTCTAGCAAAGATAAACGTAATGACATTGTCGAAAGTGTGAACCGAACGCGTTTCAAGTAAAAAAATTATCCCGTAAAGTCGAATATTTTGACGAAACATAACTTTGCACTTCAACCTCCGATTGAAGCGATTTTTGTAGGCATTTAGAGTATTTTTTCAAATCTACGCGATGAAAACGTTTAGCAATTTTTCAGAAAATGATTGTAGGATGAAGACTTTCCCCATGCTCATTTGTATAATAGGACAAAAATTCAACCCTTGTAAGTAGATAAAGCTCATCAGTGTGGAAAGATTTTGGGTTCTCACAACAGGAGAGAAGATCACCAGGTCCTAAATGTACATTTCAATATTTCAGAATCACTTGTACAGAAAAACACAAAATTCTCCAGGAAAAAAAAAAAAAAGTAGAAATGGAATCAGCAGTTTTCAATTGACTATGGTGGTTGTGGTCAACTAACAAATTTGCGACATCATTGTAGAGTTAACTAAAAAGAGTAAACTGATTGATTGCTACAACATCTCTACCTGTGATACAAATACTTCTTTAGTAATGAAATTGGCCAACTGCATCCAAAGAAGTTTATGCGATTCCACTGGCGCCGCTGTCAAGAGTCCATGGAAGGTGGTTCATAAATCAGAGATGACCATCAAAGGAGAAGAAGCTTGAGAAACCTGCACAACGACAAATTTACCCATGAAAAATATCTTTTGAGGAGACCACTCACAAATGGGAGAGAAAGGATGAAAGTATATGTATGTACGTTCCTTAAGTTTTCCCTACTTTCCTCAGTAAAGTATATGTATATTCTAACAAGCACAAGCATGTTGCAATACAAATATAGATATACAAGAATATTAAATCTGTGAAAAGGGATGAGGCAAATGTTAATATGCTCCGATAGCCAAAAGTACACTCTAATTATATCCCGGAGGAGTTTTATTAAACACAAAGTGTTTTGGGGAACGTTCACTATTCTTCCGAATTATTGAATTATAAAATATTAGTCACAAGGGCTTAAATTAAACTTTGCCGCAAATAGATTAATACTTCCTTTGCACAAATTCTCCCCAACAGTACCAGAGGACTTCAAGTAGATACCTTACTGTGCCTGTGGGAAAGATCCATTCTCCATACTGATATCCAAATTCCAGCCCCTAATCATAACACATGAAACAGCTAAAAATCTGGGAAAATTTACAGAAAAACTCCACCAGACTGGCATGAGATAATCAGTTATTACCTCTCTGTAGCTTCTCTCTTCATTTCCTCAATTTGATTTTCAATTTCAGCACATGCAGACTGAATTTCAATATTTTTCAAGCAAAGCTCTCTCCATTGCGTAGACAAAGCATTAAGCTCATATGCAGTATTTTGCTGAACAATTATAATGAATATAAATATATATTCCCAAAAGTGAGGTGTTCAATGACGAAAAAAGAAAATGGACGCATGATAGTTCTGTTTCACCTGATGATACTTCCTTTCACGATTCACAGTTTCAATCTTTGCATTCAGTTCTGCAACTTGTGATTGTAACCTGTATAAGAAAATTGCAGCATTAAGAGCCTTTTTCACTTTGCGAATAGATCAAGCATTTAAAGGCAAAATAACAGAAGAAGGTCAGCTAGCTAGAAGATTGGGTAATAGCCATAATTGTTCTAGACAGACTTGATGCACTGAGTGAGAAAATCATTAGCGAATTTGATACGATCAGAAAGGCCAGTCTCACGTGATCTTCTTCCACTTAAGTTCCGTTCGAACTATAATTATAACAATCTTACACCCCAACTTGACATGGTCCACTTTGTTCATGTTTTTGCAAGCAAAAGGTTAATCATTACCTAATTCTGTATATATATCACAGATCATGACTAGGAGGCAAACCATCTTTATCCCCTAGTTAGTGATAGAAGAATGAAAAATGAGAAGACAAAAGGGAAACCAGGACCTCAATCAAACGTACAAGTCTAGAAAAGTGCTCAACAGATTAAGTTTACTTTCTCTAGAGGAATTCCTTAATTTTTTTTAATCAAATTTTCCATTTGCATTAAACATCTGAAATTGATTTGTTGGGGTAAAGGGGATGAAAGGGATTAATTGCCGAGGAGGATTAATTGCAGAGGACATTTGAAATCCATTAACTTCAGTTAAAAAGAGAATTCAAGAACCATCTCGTATAGACATTCTAATGTCTCAATGTTCTAGATATCTTTGCAACTATACGCCAAATTTAGTGTTTCTCATCTTTATCAATTGTATCGTTATGGATTTTAATCTCCTAACATGTGGTGAGAGAAAACCTTTGTGAGGTCTTTTCATCAATTTGGCATCTTGATAACCTATTTAGAAACTGAGAGCCCGCTTCTAGGTTCATGTATCATTTTATAATTCTGAGGAAATAAATTTCTCAGCGCCAAAATATTCGGTAGGCATCATGTTTAGAGAAAATTTTCGAGGATAACAAGCCAAGAAATTGAATGAACTGTCAAGAAGACTCATTTGCGCTATGTAGAACAGCATGTTATGACAATATGAACTTTCTCACGGCATGATAGTCATCTTCAACATTCTTCATCTACAAAGCAATGCTTTGGAAACCATATGGCAAACACACAAGCATCTAGGTTAAAGTAAGAAGAAGAATCTAGGTTAAAGTTGGAAGGATATAAGAGCACAGATGTGAGCAGGTTCATATCATGAGTAATGTAACACAACATCAACGAGAAAGTTCCTTTTCGTTTGAACTAAATAGATGGTTGCAGAAACATGATGGAGCAAAAAAATAAAAATATGCATTAAGTGATGAGGTTACCTGGATAAAAATGCCTCCAAGCTTTGATTATACAGTTTCCATAACTCTGGACCATATTTTAACATTAAATCTAAGTTCTCCAGCCTACAATGGAAGTCATTCAAGAAAGACGAATCAGAATAAATGCTAAGCAGAATTTCTGTCCAGGATGTAGACAAGTAAATACATTCTGCATTGAAGGATAATGGAATAAGGGTCGTAGCAATCTTATTGAACTGAGTTGATATGCAAAAACCAGAAGTCCCACCTCAATAACTGCAATAACACTACTGTCCATTAAAAAAAAAGGTAATGATCTAAAAAACTAAAGATAAATACACATGACGAGGACTCTATAGTATGACACTTTCAGTTTTCGAAAACAAGGGATAACTAATTGGATGGTCTAAAAATTTTCAGTAACGCTCCAAAGCTATAAACTGTCCTAGAAATGCTTCAAACTGTAATACCAAATAACAACTAAACTTAAAGCTCTTCCAAGCTTTATATTCTCAGTTTGGACTATGGAAATAAATTCATGTCTGATATATTTTTCTGATACACCAGGACCAGGGAATGAAAACCTACTATGAAACGAGCCCAGGCCTCAAGCTTGGTAAGGGGTACTCTCAACCAAAAAGCCTTACCACCTTATGTTATGAAATTATCTGATTGTCACGCATTACTTATTTTCAGAGGTAATTTTCACAGAACTTTTCCAATTTTAAACCATCTTTAGATTTCAGTCCCTTGGAGTGTATTAATAGCGTCTCTTTCATGTGAAGGTTACATAACTGTTGGATAGATATTCAACTAACAACAATAAAGCCCTATTCTGCCAGAAGAATCTAATCATCCGAGCATCAATTTAATCTTTTAAGTTCAATGAGTGAAAGAGCATACCTGATTACGTGATGTTGGAGTAAGCTCTGAGCTCTCTGAAGTGCTTGCCTCCATGCAGTTTCATCATTCCATTTATTAGCAGGTGGCACATCTAATGTGTATCTTGATTTGTCCATTGCAACAGGAGGCTTCCCTGCCTTTACCCTCTCTCGTTCTCTTGCAATCATCGGATGATCCTAAAGTTGGTACCAAAAGATGTCAATACTAATATAGACCACAAACAACTTGATCCTTTCAGATTAGCCTTGTGCATACAAACATAATCTTTTCTAAAGAAAATTAAGCTCCAAAAAATTTTTAAAAAATAAAAATTATCATCTCCTTGCCTAGATGGCTATTTAGCACAAAAGACCAACTTGCATAATGGCACCAAGAAAAGATAACTGCTTTCAGAAAGCTCAACATAGATAACCATTGATGAGTTATTTAGTATCTCCAAGCAATCCTGTTAAAATCGCTAATAAGGAACTCAAGAAAATTCACAATACCAACAATAAAGAACAATATGCAAAGACTAAAGAATGCTCGTAGAGTAAGCGATACTCCCCGAAGGGAAGCAAACATCCGTATATACCAGAACAAAAAACGCATAGAAGCAACTAAGCCCTAGAAAACACACAAATCAGCAACAATTTCAAATAAAGAAGTCGAATTTAAGCAAAGAGTATATTAATAAACGAAATAAGCCACAAAGAATGAGCTGAGACCTCGAATTGGGGTTTGGGAAGGGGAGGCAAATCTTTGAGGAAATCAGCAGGCGTTTTTGAGCTGTGCTCCATCTCAGCTTCTACTAAACGGTGCACCTCCTTTGCCACTTGAGGGTCCGCATAGTCATCGTCGATGTAAGGCAGTGCATCTATAAACTCAGCTCCAATCAACCACGCCGGCCGCTCCGACGGCGGAGCTTCCAGCATTAAAACGTCTCCATTGTTTGCTTCTGCAGTCGAAGTCGCCATTAATGAAATCCTCAAAACCTCGGGGGAATTTTTTACCCTCTTGGGGGCTTTGTCATTTCTCAATGCTGCAAACTGCCCTGTTTTAGGAGATGGTCAGAATCAAAATTGTCTTGGGCGCAGCGTTCAAACAAACGCACTACGTGTATGCGTTATCCTCTCTATAAGTTCCTTTTCCATAAGAGAACAGCTTCAATTCTTCATAAATTAATTTAACTTTAAAAATAAATTAGTTGAGAGCTTATTACATAACAAATAATTTTTAATTGTCTTTGATAATAATTTTTGTAAATTATTTAATTATTTAAGATGAATTTAATAGAAATTTTAAATTTTAAGTAAAATAATTCTAAATTCTAAAATTCAAGAGTGAGAGATTGGAAAGTATTTAAATCTCAATTTTTTGACTCACAGTTTTTTAACAGACAATTATTTTTTAAAAAACTCAATATAAAAATTTAAAAACCAAATCCTATTCAAATATATTTTAAAAATATATATTATTGTAAAATTATAACAATTTATATATAATTTAGGACTTATTAATTACCATTTATAGGCCTAAAATGTTCGGCTAAGAACAAAGGCACGCTTGATCATGGGCTGAGCTTCGTTATTTTTTTGTTGAATTGGGCTGGGCTTCTTTACCAAGTTAACCTAACTAGAGTACTACACCAAATATTGGTGGATTTACAATCAATAAATCGGAAGGGACAAGACTCCCAAATATTGATGGATATATCTAAATGAGGGAGATTGCACCATTAGTCCACAGTTTTTGTGTAATTTTTGTGAAAATTAAATTATTTGTGAGAAAAAATATGAGACTAAAATTTAGTAAATTCATATAATTGATAAACGTGTTGCTAATATTAATAAAAACTCATGATCAAAATAAGTTCGATCTTTACATGTAGTGTCATATTAAATTTTATACTCAAACTTTGGAATAAAATGGGGGCAATGATTAAATTCTCCCTATTCCTACCAACCTCCACCCATCTCCATCTATTTCCATTATTTTATATATAAAAATAAATACGTATATATATAATTTTTTTAATAAATACTAAATTAAATACCAAATACCATAAATAAAAAAAATTTGTTCCACTTATATTAATTAATCAATGAAAATTTCAACAAACTTACCCTTGTGCATCTAAAAACTTTCCACTTCTGTTATTCTTACTAGAATTTATGAATTTTTTTTATAGATGCACATGGTTAAACGGCTTTTTTAAAAAGATTATTGCTTGTATTATCTTTTAAAATTTTAATTTGTGTCATGCATATTATTATTCTGTATTTGAAAATAATACATATAATTTCTCGCTTGAATTCCCAATTTTCTAATGATTTTGGCGAGAATAAATTAAAAATAGAGATGATTTTCATGCCCAAACACAAAGATAGAAATAGGTTGGAGATGAGACACATGGAATATGCAACAACATATGGTTCTGGATGATCAAAGTAAAAATGAATCAAACATAAACTAGTCCTTTAAAATCTTCACACCCCTACACATAGTACAAATATTTGCAACATTTCACAGCAAATTCACAACTTTTTCTTCTCATTATCTTCTACTTTCTTGTCAAATTTGCTTTGGTTTTTTTTCTTTTGTTCATACAGAATCGTTGTAACTCACCTGAAAATGATTATCGCCTTGCAACGCGCGAGGAAGTTCAAGAAAGGTACATCAATCTTCTAACTCTACGGGGAAGGCATGCTCGAGTATAAGAGAGTGAAAAATAGCTCAACTTCTGGTATATTATGTATGATTTGTATGTAACTCTCCCTATTAGCTTCTTCAAGCAGCAGTTGGCCAATGTGAGCGATTCGAGGAACCAGTTTTGCTAATGGCATCCCGGAGATTAAACTAGGCGTTTCTTGCTGAACTTCAATGTCCTTCACCAGTGCATCCACCAATACTTTCAATGATACGTCAAGGATATTCACGAATTCAGTGCTGAGCAAAAAATTAGACAAAACAAGTAAGATGAAGGGGAGATTCATTTAAACATGTTATCATATGAAATCAGACTCTAGTGTGATATGCTCAACAAGGGGGAAGGTGATAAAATCGCGTGTTCCTAGTTGATGATTGTTAAACGAAGAAGAGAATTAGAGTACCTAGATAGAACTGCACGTGTCTCCATCATAAGTTGCTCGAACTTGGTAGGAATTGAAGAATCTTGACTCGTACTACCTGAGGTTGAAACAAATTTATATACTCTAAGGTCCTCAGGCATCACGTAGCTCAGCCACTGATGAGGTCTTCCCGTGATCATAAAAGTGTCTAATATCTGCGTTATTGTTTCATGAAGCACAGCAGTATTGAAGAAATCCTTCAACTGTTTTCTGCAAATGATGGGTTTACAAATTACCATCAGATTTATTTGCAACAGACCTAAAAGCTAAGCGTCAAAATACACATCGTCTTATTTGCTGGAAGTTTCTGATGCATGCCTTGTAATCATGTTTTCGGATTCTAGAGGAAATGAAAGTTAACAGGGTCTCAAATGACACTGAATACTACAAACGAACTTCTGAATACGATTGAAGAAAACGACCAAAACTATTAGAACCAGACATCATTTTGCTCTGTATATTAATAGACGGGATGGTAACTGAAATCAAAACATCTATTCAAGATGACTGCATTCAACAATATTTTCCATGCACAACTCCAAGTGTACAACGCAAGATATGACTCAGCTAAAAGCACAATTAACTAACGTTTGACACTTCTTTTGTTTTGAGATAAGCTCTTTGAATCTTTTATCTAAATTCCTCTTGACCACTTTCTCGGTGTAACCTACTAATCCACCATGCCAATCCCTCACCTCCAATAAAGGAAAACTATCCAGAAAGAAAACATGCTCTTGCATAATCATACTATCAAAAAGAATACAGGAATCCATACCATTCCCTAAAACGGACAGAAAATTTCAGAATATAAAAGAAAATAGTAATGAAATCTCATAATGAAAATAGTTCAATCAAGATGATCCAGTGAGAGCTATGATTTTTGGAGTTTAGCAGTTAATACCCAAGAAATAGTTTGAGGTCTACTCATGAATATTCTGATCCAAGCAGATAGGTTTGGAAAGAAGAGTGAGGTTAATAAATATTAGATAAGAGAGAGGAGGGGGGAGCAGGATTGCTACCTGGCAGGTGCATGCGATGACAAAGCTACTCTAATAAAGGGAAAAAGACCTACCCCTTAAGAACTTCGGAAGTTGCTGCTTCAAGACTGGAAATCAATGTTGGTAATGCATAATTGGAAAGAAAATCTGCAGTGGCTAAAAACTGCTGCTCATCATTTCTGTCAATTAGATCAGCTTCCTCCTGGCAAAAAAAAAAATAAAGATAGCACACTTTAAGCATGTAAATAGCCAGCAAGAATGAGGAATCTGACAAAATGAAGTTTTTCTTCCACCTTTTTACTCATTATCAGTAAGTTCGGATATTTGAGATCATCAGAAGGCTAACAGAACCCAATTTTGTTATTCGTATCATAAGAAAATAACAACTTCAGGACACAGACCAACCTCACTTTAAACAATAAGATCATGTTAAACTCGAAACCAACATTATATTTTCCAACTGCACGGTTCCACTAATCCCCTGCCAATTTATTGAGATTAGTTCAAGCAGAATTTGAGTTCTCAATATGTTACATCTGATCAATGATCAAGGCTACATAAAGTTACAACAGGCAGGAAAAGATTAAGCAATTGGTAACAATTAACAAAAACACTGGAGTTAGGAAATATTCTGTTTAAACTGTTAGATGAAGAAAAGTACTTCAATAGGCAGACCCAGTCAACAAAATTCTAGGAGCAAAGAACTAATTATTGATTGGCCTTTTTTTCCCTTATCATAGCTTTATCACTTCCGTACTGGAGTAAAATTTCTTCAGAAGAAGCCATGGTACCCATATTTGGCTGCAGAAAAATCCATTTCCTAAATTAGATAAAAGAGAGACCTGTATTTTTGGTTAGGAACTTCTGAAAATATTCCTAGGCCAAACCCCTCTCTCTGTCACAGAAGTTACCATCAGTTTATATCAACTTTGCTACTACAATATTCTGCAGAAATAAATTAATGATACAACATAATTTGTGAAGACTGAAATCGAGGTAAAGACCCTCCCAGGCTCTCTAAACTCAGTAGAAGGAATATCAATGACAAAGATGAGTGCAGACTCAGCATGTGCTTCCGGCACGAGGAACAAAATATTTACAGATCCAAAGATGAAAATGAAGAGAAACAGGTAAGAGAAGGATGAGAGTGAAGGGAACAAATTACCCAATCTAAGAAGGAATTCAATAAACTATCATTGACTCAGAGAAATGGAGAAGATAGGAAAGAAAAAGATTACTAAATAGTTAAAAGGTTAGAATATCTTGTTAGCACCACATTGCTCTCATTAACTTCCTGCTTTTCAGGATGTTCATAAATCCCAGATTCTGTCTCATGAAACAAATGTTTAACAGCAATTTAGCTTTCAAAAAAGCACACATCTTTCAAACAGATATCCAAAAACAACCAGTCCGATAGCAGGGTACTTATTGTAAGTACATATGCTTGTGTTTTCAGTACAAGTTTCATGAGACATGCATATCCATGATAGAATAGCCCTCCCCTGGAAATATCCCCAAAGGTCAAACGATAGAGTATTGATACTAGGGCTCTTATTAAGCTCCAATGACCCTAGGTCTTCCTTTGGATGATTGTGAAACCAAATCCCAGATTCCATATACTGCATCAAGATGACATTACATTTCTTGGGCATCGAAGAATGAAATATGATGTTAATGGCTAATCATCACCTATTTGAGAATCTAATATATCTTACTACAGCACTCAAACCAAGAGAAAAGTTCTTTCCTGCAATTTTCACAATGTTTAAGGGACAGCTCTCTATCCTTATAAGGAAAAGTAAATCCAGATTAGAATCCTACTTCCAGAAAGTACAGTTCAGCAACTGTTAGATTCCTATATGACATTCCAAATGTAGCACCAGCTCAAAAAGGCTTCTTCCATGAATGTATATTGATAACCAAGTAGTTAAACAGGAAACAATAGAATATCTAGATTATATTTCTGCCTCTTCTGTAACATCAAAAACATTCGAAAGATAATAGCCAATGTATATGCAGACCATAAAGCGTATATATGATCAGCTGGATTTAAGAAAGATGGACAATAAGCATGTACAATCATTGGTAGAGATACAAGATCTTACAAGTAGATGAGAACTTCCAAGACCACGTGCGGTGTCAATATATAGATGTCGCCCTAATATATTCACCTGAACTCTAATATATAAGCTTAGAATGGTCAGTGCCCAAAGAGACAACACCATTCTCGTGAAACCTGGGAAAAAACAGTCCATCCAGTTTATCTAAGTAAAGAATCTTCATTGAATCAAACAAAAAAGAAAAGCTATCAGTAGCATCTTCAACAAGAGTAAGCAACAGTTGAATCCCTTACTTAATATCTTTAGTCTATCCCATAACTCAAGTTTCTCTGCAGCCGTAAGCATATTGGGTTGACCTTTCCCTTTCATTAACTTTTCTGTTAAGGGTGTAAGGTCCAATTCTTCGGCTATCCGACTACTTAGATATTGCATCACATGGGGCAATGTTGTTGAATCAGCTATCTTTTGTATGTTCTCAAAATGTTCTTGCATCCTGTCCAAGAATCAGAAAATTCAACAAAAAGTTAGAAGTTCAACAGGAACTTATTCTTCACAATAAACAAGATGCAATATTCCAGGAAGAAATTCTCAACTGGGCCTTGATAAGTTCATCATTTTCCCTTTCACTTGCGAGTTCTCTCTCCAGATCAGAGAGCTTACGCCTATGAGCTTCATAGAGCTTGTACAAAAAATATCCACTTCCTACAACTCCAAGTGTAATATACACCTTCCTCTTATGCCTTCTCCAAAACTGCCTATAACCAATCAAATAGCAAAACAGAAGTAAAATTCCATTACCAACAGTCATCTTCTTAGGTTAATCAAATGTCAAGAAATCAATAAACAAGAAACCCACTTGAAAAAGGAACAAAACCCAGTTTCAACTAAAGAAATGAAATCTTTATCATCAATCAGTGAAAAATAATTAAATCAAAATTCAGATAAGACCCAATATACTAGTTAAAAATGCAAACATAAAGAAAAGAGAAGGGATGAAGAACTGACCACATTCAAACTCTTTCGTTTCACCTCTGTTTGCTTTATTCGTAATTACCGGCCTCAGTATAGGCCGGACCTTCCTCTCTTTATCTGCCTTGTTAACAACACACAGTTAAGAGAGAATTTGAGAGGGGTTTTTCAAGTAAAGATGAGAGAGTAATAGAATTTAGAAAGATTTCTTCACAAACTTCGAAAAACCCACCTCACCTCACCTCACCTGACACTTGAAAGTAAGCGTAATTGGTCCGATTTGGGCTGGCTGGCAGCTGGGCTACTTTTTGGGTCGCTGCGTAATTAACCTTTATGTTTGAGGGGCGTCATATGATTTATTGCTTCATAGTATTCCTTTTTTTTTTTTTTTGCAAATTATTGTTTTTTTGGAGTTAAAACAAAAAAGCATCCTCTTTTGGTCACTGTTTCAATTAAGCAACTAATTTTTTAAAATGATAATTAAGGAATAATTTTATTTTTACCGTAAAATGAATTGATGTAATGTATGTTATACTCAAATAAAATTTGAAAAATCAATTTTATATTTGCCTATGAGGAAAATTAGTCATCAAAATTGAGGGGAGAGGTAATTTAAAAAAAAAAAAAACTCTTTCTTTCAAAGATTATCAAATCATTCATTTATCACCAAATTTCATGTGAAAAGAAAATGATGGAAGTCTCTTTCTCTTCCTTCTCCAAATTATAAAACACAATGTATCAAAATTTTATCAAAGTATTATTGTGGTTTAAAAAATTATTCTTTTGTATGCAATCAGTAAAGGATAAACAATATTATATATATTAAAAAGTTCAAATTTTTTAAGATTTGTAAAATTGTAAAAAAGATATTCTGACAAGTTAGGTTGATGCTTCACACTCAACATATTCCACCAAAATAAAAAACTTTGTCACCTAATTCTCGTTTTAAAAAATTAGATACTTCATTATTATAATAATTATTTTTTTCACTAACCATTTTTTTGTATTATTTTTTTTTTCATTTTTTTAGGTAGACCCCCCAATTTATTCTTTAGAAGTGAGAATATCCATCTATAAATGCTATTGTAAATATGGATTCCTGGGTAATAAAAGTTCCTTTTTCAGAAAAAAATAAATTAAGAAGAATCATTTATATTCGAAATGAAAGTAAATTGCATAGTAATTGTTTTTTTATTATTATTATTTTATCAATCCTCTAATTTCGTTTAGAATAACAAAACTATTATATTGAAGTACAATTATGGGCACATTAAATAATTGACTGTTGACAAATATATATAGTGACATAAGTATATTTCAAATATTGTTTTATTGCGCCGAAAAAATTTAGTTTCTCAATCACTAACGTAAAAAAAGTCATTTTTGGAATTATACACAATAATTAAATGTTTTAAAAGCAAAGTAACTTTTAAATTAGTATATATTTTCTAAAATATATAAATAATTTAAAACATGAGTAGAGAGTTAAAAATAACATAATAAATATTACTCCCTCCATTCAAGTGTTAAAAAAATGACTAAATTGTCTTAATTTGAAGTTAAATATACTAACTTTTTCTTCATTGAAATATGAATTAATTTGAATTATTTCTAAACATTTAACATTTCTTATATTGTACCATTCACATAATATTAAATTAGAATATGTATGTAAAACTCTCATTTACTATTTCATTGATTGAAACATAGTACGTCAAAATGATTAATATATAATGAAAGAAATATTTATTAAGAAAAGTTTAAAAGAATTACAATTTTAATTATTCTTTCACATTCTTAAACAACTTATACTTATGACCATAAGTAGAATTAAAAATGTTTCATTTTCTATTGTCCCCTAAAAATTAAAAAAAAAAAAAATTTGGGTGAATGATTTTCTTACTTTTATTTGATTCTTCAAAATTGATTTGAGAAACCGGATGGTCCTCTACGAATTTCTAATTCAAAAAATTAATTTTCTTTAAAAAAAAAAAAAAAGAAAAAAAGGAAAGATCTCAATCTTACGATTTATATATAAGATTTTGTAAAAGCGTCTTGACATGTTCTATCCATATCAATGTATGCCATGTTTTATCCATATCAACGGATGCCGTAAAACAAATATTACTGCAACCGTAAAACAAACACCCAGGCCGTGATATAAACATCAATTAAGACTTAACTTTACAAACTCACAATTTCCCCATCTCCTGATAACTTTAGTTACATAGGGCTCTAACAAACTATAATGGTATTCTCCATTCCTTTATCTGATCTCATTTGAATAAACAATAAAACTAGACAACCTAATTTGGAATAACAAGGCATCAAAGGCGTTCCTAGGTCCACACCAAACGCAGGGTAAACACTGAGGTAGAACTTTCTTTCCTCAAGAAACCAGGAGTAGCTCATGCAAAACTGAGCAAACAACTGGGTAAAGGAATGAGCAAAATTACATCAATGAGACTGTGCATCATGCAAGGGAACCACTGAGCTAGAACTTTGGCTAGGAAACTCTAACTCAAGAAACCAAATGAAGGAGCTCATGCAAAAACAGAGCAAACAACTAGGTAACAACGAGCAAATTACTTGAAAAGAAGAAGGCAATCTCTTAACACCTTTAACTTGCTATATAGAATAAGAACATGGTACAGGATATATCTTTACACAATAAAAGAGATTGTAAGGTAATGAAGCAGAGACCATAATCCAAGAAGCTCAGTGCAAGC
The DNA here is from genome assembly GCA_028651295.1 of Catharanthus roseus. Lineage (NCBI taxonomy): Eukaryota > Viridiplantae > Streptophyta > Magnoliopsida > Gentianales > Apocynaceae > Catharanthus > Catharanthus roseus. Next base: position 7,635,814 of record JAPQWS010000148.1, read on the forward strand.
AAACTAACTTGATTTATAAATAACCAAGAAAACTGGTTGTGAACGCTAAAGTAATATCCAAAATTGAAACAGCATAAGATCTCAAAATCATGAACCAAAAATAGAGAATCCAAATACTTTTTCCAACATTTAAACTGAAATCTAAAAAAGGCTAGATATCACTATGACAAGCTTTTGTAGGCAGCGGACCAGAAAGACGCTATTCCTAATAGCGTCCAATACCCCAAACTCTGATTACACCATCTGTATAACCACTAAAAAGTGTACTTCCATCAGCACTCCAGTTCAGACTGGTGCAATAGATAACCTGCAAGACATTATCAAAACCCTCTCGTGAGGCCACAAGCCAAATGTTGTACATTACAAGGACATGTACAAGAAATTGAGGTACAAAAAAATCAGGTTTACATCCAAAACATAAACTTCTTCATTAAAATGTCAACAGATGATCTAAAACACATTACAAAGCCAACGAAGACAACAAAACTTGAGTAGTAAAATTACACGATAATGGATGACACCAAATTAATATTTATGAAAAGAGTGATCATTGAAAATTATGGGAAAATTCAAGAAAGAAAGGCCTAGGCTTCTTATGTCAAGTAAATTATACAATTATCTACAAAGCTTGCAATACAAAGAAACTTGACCAGAGAATTCACTTAACAAGTATAAAATAACGTGATACAATAACCCAAATAATAATAAAAGATGAACGAAAGTATATGCTAATAATAACCAATCAGTCAGTATTAACAGCCATGATATATTTATACCTTATTTTTAGCAGCGGTAGTCTGAACATTGGTGCCTTCGGCTGCCATCTCACTCTCCTGTTTCAAGTCAACCCTCAAGTCCACAACAATGCTCTTGCTTTCCAAATCCCATATCTTGATGCTAGACTCGGTGGCAGCGCAGAGCCAGTACCTGTTTGGACTAAAGCATAGTGCATGGATAATAGAACCAGCATCCAAAGAATAAAGCCTCTTCCCCTCTGCCAAATCCCACAGCAAAATGACTCCATCTTTCCCTCCGCTAGCACAAAGAGATCCATCAGGGGACACAGCCGCGGTGTTCACGTATCCAGAATGCCCTGCCAGGGTTGACCTGAGCTTACAGTTGCTCAAATTCCAAATCTTTACGGTACGATCCCAAGATCCAGACACAATTGTAGGCTGGAGAGTGTTGGGGCTAAATCGCACACAAGAAACCCAATCAGAGTGAGCGTCCTGATCTTGAATGGTGTACTTGCACTCCCCGAGTGTGTTCCAGAGCTTGATGGTTTTGTCACGGGAAGCAGAGACAATCTGACGGTTGTCAATAGAGAAAGCCACGGAAAGGACATCTTTCGTGTGTCCAACAAAGCGACGTGCAGTAGTGCCGGCTTGGAGGTCCCAGAGACGAAGCTCACTGTCCCAAGAGCCGGAAAGAGCGAATTGTCCATCGGACGAGAGGACAACGTCTTGGACGAAGTGAGAGTGACCGGTGAGACGGCGGCGAGGGACACCGTAGGTTCTGTCCTCCTTAGTCAACGCCCATACGATGATGGACTTGTCTCTGGATGAAGTGACGATCATATCTGAGTTGTCGATTGGGGTGGCGATGGCCGTAACCCAATCGGTGTGCGCCCTCATTGTGCCGCGGAGAACCAACTGTTCCTGAGCCATTTCGCCGGAGATTGAGTGGGCGGAGGCGAAGGGTTTAGAAAAGAGGCGGGGAAGAGAGAAACAAGCAAAAGGGAAATGCTTCTAAGGAGAAAACCCTAGAAAAAGTAGACTTTATATAGGATGTGGAATTTAGGGTTTTGGATGGTAACGGGTTTCACGGTATACATTTCGTTTCGCCTTCACTCTTTCTAAGGCGGGTCGGGCTTGATCCATTCTCTTTTTTTTTTCCTCCTTGCTTATTTATAAAAAAATTTGGCCTTGAATTTGAAAAATATTAAGGTATATGGAAATCTTTTAAGCTCTAGTTGTATTGAAGTTTATTTTGAATCTTTTTTGTCAATTTTTCAGTTTGAATTCCACATCTTTTTTTACAATTAATTTAATTTTTATAAAATTTTGAGATAAAATTCAAATTAAACTTCAATCTAACTCATAATGTCTCAAGAAATTCATTCTTAAATTTTAATGTAATATGTATAATTTTTATAAATTATTTTTGAGTTTTTTGGTCAATTAATTATGACGATTTCACACATCAATGGTTTATAAAGCATATCTTTCAGAAATATATGCTTTCCCTCAAATAATTTTTAAAAAATTAAGCATGTAAATGAGTGAAATAAATATTTTCAAGAACTTTTTTTCTTTTTTTTTTGTGGGGAAAAATTTCAAGAACTAGTTAGGCTAATATTGCTAATAATTCTTTTTAAAAAAATGTTCCTCTCCTCCGATCAAGGTCAAACAAAAGCAACAGCTTCCTTGAGCGTTTGGAACGCACTTTCTAGAATATGTTAGTCTTCCGTCTACCGCACCTCCTCTGGCACCGAAAGCAGAAGTACCTGAGGCTGGGTTCTTGGAGGCAGCAGGGCAATCCTTTCAACCAACGTGCCTCTTTGAGGAGATTGGTTGGCCCAGGGCTATGGGGAAAGATGTAGATCGATCGCCTAATTCGATAGCAGTTGCATCGGAGCTAAAGAAAGGTTCTTTCATGCAATGCATAACGGGCGGGCTAAAAGATCTCGACCAATAGGGAGAGGAAGCACAGCGAAGCGGGGTTGGAGCCGACCGCGATTTCCGGAGGAATAGCGCGGACGAGGGTCAAGCTCGATCGGACTTATCCTTTGCCTATGGTGTGATTAACGGAAGTAGTCTATCTGTCCGCCAATGGAAAGCTTTGGAAGCTCATATTTCAATATGAGTGGCTTAACGCTTGAGTCAGGATTGGACTTAAATAGTAGCAGTTTTCCACTCCACTCGCTGTCTACTAAAGGAGCGTTAATCAGTGATTTGCCCAATTTAGAACTTTGATCTTTTGGAGGACTTCATTAGTATAAATAAAAATTTAATCTCTACAAGGGCCTTGCTTTTAGAAAAGGCCAATTTTTATAGATCTTATTTCCAAATACTGGATTAGTATCTTATGTTCATTTCTTCATTAAAAGTCCAATCTAGCAAAACTTTTTTTTTTTACCTTTGGTAATAAATCCAGCAAAACTAAAGAGTGGAGTGTAGATTGAAAATGACGGCCCGTTAAACCTATACTTGAGAGTTATCAACTAATTCGAAAAGAATAGCAGATCCTATTGAGTACACCATGTACTACACCATTCAGGTAACATTCTCTATATAATATTGCGATCCTAAATAGTTTAGGACCTATCCACAATCACCTACCTCATTCAATTGTTTTTAATAAATTAAGTCACCAAATTAATATTATAGTAACTCAGAATTAAGCTATACAGAAGGCTCAGGCAGGGCAACAGACAGAATGCCATCAGTTCTTAAAGAATGTTTAGCTATTCAAAAAACTTCTCTTCTGTGTTTGAGTGGGCATGGAAAAATCACTCAAATCATGACAGAAACACCAATTAATCAATTCTCTTGTATCAAAAAAATAACTTACAAGAGATCTATCTCTCTTCTTCTCAGCTTTGTCTTTCGAATGAGAAAGAACTAAGTCCTCTTCTGTTTGTTATTAGTCTTTCTCTTCTTCAATTTGTTGCAGAACACAGCAAGGGTCATCTCATCCCCAGCTTCTGCAGAATGAAGTTTATTGCTGCTGCTCAAAGTAGCTGCAGACGCTTGAGCATTTACAATACCCTTTTTGTCCAGCTTATCGACTTTGACAGAAGAAGAAGATGGCAATGTTGTTTTTGCTCCATGCGATTGCTTGAGAAAAGTAGCAATCGTCAGGTCATTATCTTCTTCTTCCACCACATCCTTTGGAGTCTTATGCTTATCATGTCCCCGGAATTCCAAAGCTTTAGAGTTCTCAATTTCAAGGCTATCAGGTGTTAAGCACCAAACAGGGGATGAGGAATTTTGTATTTGTTCCTCCACTCCAGCATTTCCATTTTGCAACTCCAAGTTACCTTCAGATGCTGAAGAGACCTTGCATGCATTTTCGCTTCCTGGAAAGGTAGGACTTTCTCTTTTTCTTTTCCTTGCTTCTTTACCCCTTGTCATTAATGATTTTGCATTTGACAAAGAGGAGAACTGATCCATCACATCAGCAGCACCATAACTACCCTTTGAAGTTGACCCGGCCTTACTTTTCTTGCCAATACTGGTTTTTACATGGTTTGAGATGGAAATACCTGGGACATCATCAGGTGGTTTAGAAGCCTTCTTAGGCCGAGTGTCATCTTCACCGTCTCTGGACAGTTCATTGACATCTTCTCCATAGGTGGAAGAAGAAACTCCATTTTCCTCCAAATGTTCACTCCTTCCATTTCCCTCCATATGTTTACTCCTGCGCCTTGGTTGTAGTTTAGAAGCCTTTCTAAGCTGGGAAGCACCTCCATCATCTCTACCGAGTTCCCCAACCCCCTCTCCAATAGTTATAAGTGACAAGCTTGGGTCAGTAAGACATGACAGAGGACATTCTGTCTCACAGGATTCATCATTCTTGGAATTTAGCTTCCTTGCCTTTTCCTTTGAAGCTGTATCATTGGCAGAAAGTTTTTCCTTGGACTTTGGTTTGCTTCTGCACACATAGATAAGTACATGTCATGAGCAACCATATGAGATCTCGACAGCCCAAAGACAAACATTTGTAACAAAAAAATCTTATACCTGGATCTTCTCTTTTTTCCATTGACATTATTTCCCTCTTCAGACAGATTGAGCCCACCTGATGTTTCCAGACCTTCCCCATTGGATATGGGGGCAACTGCAAGTGTATCTGGTGTCTCTGTTACAGTAGTCTCTTCCCTCCGCCTACACCAAAACATCCATTTTCAGAACAGTAAGCACTCTGAGCACTGTCTAATGCAAATGTTTAAAAGCTGTACCTTGATCTTCTCTTTTGTCTTCGAGGATGATTAGCATTTACATGTTCAGGACCGGCAGAAATTGCTGGCAGTGGGATAAAGTCATTAGGCCCTAAGGCAGGTCGTTCCGATTCCCGATCAACAAAGTTGGACATCAGTGCATTCTTTTGTAATTTTCTAGCAGCTTGAAGCAAAGGCACTTCCTCTGGAGCTAAAACCTTCCATCTCCTGACAGGTGAATAAAAAAAGAGAATGAGAATCATTGCATTAAGCATGGAAGACTAGTTTCTCATCAAAGTCTTCTATGGACACTTCACCTCCAGCATTGATTGTCAGTCCGTCGAGGAACACATGTGGCAACACTGGACCAACAATATCCATGCTCTGAAATGGCTGCTTGTAACTTCAAATCCTCTTCTTCAGTCCATTCATTCCAATTCACCGATGGATCTAAGGAATTAACCCATCTGCCACCAAAAAGATGAATAGGAAGACATAAATTAATCACCTCATTCACCACCAATTGTTCCAAGTCAATCAAAGCCACAATAGAATTCAAGACGATAAACAAGTATCATTACCTTTCTCTACACTGAACTTGCGTCCTACCAGGAACAAATTGAGCTATCTTATTCCAAGTTTTGGGACCAAAAAGCATCACAGCAACCTTTAGGCGCTTGTCCTCATCAGGGGTCCACCTACCAACCTTTTTCCTGGCTGGATTAAGGGTTTTTTTCCATCTGCATAATTCAGATCACATGAACATAATTGGCTTAGAATGAATGATCCGAGTATTTAAAAAAAAAAACCATACGCATGAACTTTTTTGTTTTTTAACTTCCAGGTATGGAAGTGCAAAGAGAATACGAGACATATGGACACAATGCAACCTATAGACAAATACAGCCAAATTCTACTGCAAGAAGCCAACATGGACACTAACTCCGCATGAAGGTATTTGCCATTCTTTAATTTGGGAATATTAGTGCTCCCATTACCTTTATAAGGATAAAAATAGCCGTTTTGTTGTTTATACCATATAAAACACCCATACTTCTACACTGCAGAGGAAACATTTAAAAAAATGTTGAAACAGAAAACAATATGCTTAACATGTTTGAAGCCTTACTTGCAAGAGAATAGAACAAGGCAGTTAAGCACTAAAGAGCTTGCTTGCATTTGTTAAATAAAGACAAGCTAGTGACACTGAAACCAATCCTGAAACTGAAAGTGCTGAATGAGGGTAAGACATATAACTAATACTACCACCCGCACCCCCTAAATGTCAAGAGGCTAAACAATACATAAGTTAACACTCCCATTAGATCTTCCATTTGGTCAAGCTTCAGATAATGTATCCGGATTTTTAATAGTAAAAACCTCCATAGCATCTGATACCTCATAATAATGAGTTTAATTACCAGCTGAATAAACCTAAATGAAATTGGCAATCAAAGCATAAGGAACAGACTAGGAATATACAGAAGATACTGTAATTTATCTTTCTCAGCATAGGTCAGAATTTGTTTCACAAAATCCATAGAAACATTGAAACTAATGTAAACATTGAGAGTGCTAACTGACCTATTAGAACACTGGGCACCAGTCCGTCCTTCCATGGCAGATGCAACAGCCTGCCAATTCCTCTCACCAAAAGCCTCTACAGCAGCTCGAAGTTGATTATCTTCCTCCTCTGTCCACTCACGTCTTAGAATTGAAGCATTAAGACTCCTCTGATAGCGAGCTAAGCACTGAAAGGGCGTCCTGTTTGTCCCAAGTGATACAGCAATATCAATCCAGTTACTAAGACCCTTCTCCAGAACATGCAGAAGCTTTTTGTCCTCCATTGTGCTCCAAGGATTTTGATTAATCAAGGGGTCATCACAGTTCAACCACCTGCAGAGAATTCACATGCAGATCAATAATCTATCAGAAACAAATTAGATCATGGCACGCTTTCCTTATTTTGTTCCCAAACAGTGCTTTCAGGACTTGAGGTTTCATACTTAGAAGCAAAAACAATTCATAGACATGTGACAAGGTGAAATAATGACCAAACCAATAATTCTTCGCGAATTCTCAATCTACCTATCTCAACAAGGGCAAGATACAAGCCAATTATCTCACAATATAGAACAGTCAATATCAAAAAGACATACACAAATGTGTATATAATATGCATTTAACTACTTGTTCCTTCATTTTCTAGAAAACCGCACCTTGATTGACATGCTGCACCAGATCGTCCAGGAACATACATGGAGGCCAACTGGTCCCAGTTCACCATCGGAATGAACAATCTCATGTTCTCAGGGGTAATATCATGATCCCTAATGGAGGCAAATATGCTATCCAAATTACTAGAATCTCCAAGAGATCCATCCGCGCCACTGTAAAAGTGAAAATATACGTTTAGTTGAAATCCTAAGACATAAAAAAAATCATGGAAATAAAGAGGGGAAAGCATGCATGATCAATCACTTATTTCATTAGCTAGGAAACTTATAACAAGCCAAATGATTGGGAGTGCTAAAACTCTCACTTATTACTATGAAAAATGGACAAATAGACTTGGACATGACAAAAATCCTCTTGAACTAATAAAAGTTATCGTGACTTTTGAAATGATAGAAGTCGCTGCTTAAGTCGGCTATGAGCAGTGTACGTGAATGAACTCTACCACAGCTACACCTTCTGAAACTACATCATAAGTTGTTTTCAACTAATCCTATACTACACAGAATTAGTAGGCATGTGAGGGCAGTCAAAGCAAAGACCAAATACCTCACTAGATCGAGCGATCTTGTAAGTATCATTTCTTGAAATTGCTGTTTCACACCTTTTGAGAGGTTTCCTTTTTCCTCCTTTGTCCACTTCTCCCTGTCCAGGAAAACCAGAAACTGTTTCAGGGCCTCTTGGTAGTTAGCAACTTGACAATTCTCAGCAGGTCCATAGTACATGGCCGATGACTTCTTCTCACTATTAAGCTGCAAGAAGGAAAATGAGTGCTTGCTTAGACAAACTACACAAAATGACGCAATACATCATACAAGTAATTCATGGAATATTTCTTTTAGGAAAAAAGAAGGCACATGATAAAATCTAATAAATGATTATCTCAATAACAAAAATGATAAGTAATAACCAAAAAAGACCAAGGCTTTATCAGAGAGGATACAAAGTTCTTGGTCAGTGTACACCTTAAGAAAACAAGAGTGTGCGAAACGGAAATTGAAACCCCAAAAAGAATTCAAGACTTCATGTCATCTAATGTTGACTTCTACAAATTTTGCAAAGAACATGAAAGTAAAACGACGTAACCAATCTATATATGCTGAGACATGGCATTAGCTACCAAGATGAAAAAGACTTTATTTCAGACTTCTCATCAAATCACTCGAGAATCCCATTAAACTTGAAACGGGCAATTATCCGGCTCAAGCTTTATTAAACAGTCTGACTGTCATGGGCTTCAGTATTTCTGACCATTTTCTCACCCCCACATCTAATGAGACTGTTTCCCAAACTTACAAATCTAATAGGAGAGGAGGAATAGTGAAAGAATAACAACACCACATCTTTTCACATTTTTAAAGCTTGAAGTAGCATCACATAATAGAAATCATTACATGTTTTTATGTGAATGAGTAGAGTGATTTGGGTCTCGCACACTGGAGAAATTCAACTTTCAAACAAAAGAATGTAAATTAACCTGTAATTATTAAACTCACTTTTGCATTAGCCCTTATCTTTGGTAGAGATATTAGCTGTACACGGGCATCCTTCTTCTGTGACAAGGCACGACCAGTTCTCTTTCTGCAACCAGCCTGAAAATCTTTCAGAATTTTGACACGATCCTTCAGTTTTCTTATCTCTTCTACTCTGGCTTCAATATGCATTAGCTTGGCCCGTAAAAGTTTTTGAAAAGATCTATTCTTCTTGATGGCATTAATAAATGCTTGAGCAGAGTTTGGGAAGCCAGATTCTTTAACTGGCAATATAGATGTATCCTCAGCACCTGTATTTTGCCACTTGATTAAATTGGAATGCTGAGCCTGGGCAATGATCTTGCTGCATGCTTCAGAATTCTGGCTGTCGCTGCTGTTTTTATCTACACAATTGGGAAACCCTTCCCAAGCATTAGAACTCTCAACAAACAAATTATTGGAAGTTTCCTTTTCCGAAGCTATATTAGTAACACCAACCTGCTCAGAATGATGCCAACTATTCTCCGTGCTTTCTTTCTGACTATCTGTATGAGTTGTAGAAAGCAATAAACGTTACATAACAGGAAGAAAAATACACCAAAACATCTTCTTTCTAAGAAAGCATATATAACAGTAGAAAACGGGCATTCATTGAAACAAAAGGTAAAAGTTATCATCTTGACACTTGATCACAACATAATAGCGGCAGCAACTAACATAACTACAATAAGACTAAGCATCCTGCTTGCACTAAAATAAGGTTAATAACAACATAGAAAAAGACACACATTTTGAACAAATAGTAGTTAGCTTCCATGCAACACAAATGGATGAGAAAAGATTAAATCATCTGAAGTACAATGCATCATCTAAATACTCTAAAAGCAACCAACTTAATTAAACCAATAATATGCACAATATACCATCATTATAAGAGGCAAAACGTCGCTGAATAGCACGGAGGGTTTCTAAATCATCCTCTAAATTGTCCTCCTCCCCAACAGGATGAATAGAACAGAGAGGCTTAAGCGTCAATGGCTCCTCATCATTTAAATCCGCAAAGCGTTCTTGTATGCTGCGGACCAATTTGAGGTCATCCTCACCGTCGTCTTCATCATCCGAATAAGATGATGATGTAGTAGTAGCGGTTGCCCCGCCTCGAGAATTAGCAGTTTCGGCGGGGGAAGGTGATGATGGGAGACTACTAGTATTCGTTCCAGCTAGAATACAAGCTCTTCTTAGAGCTTCCATGTCTTCACTGAAACCATCGTCGGAATCGCTTCCGGAGAATTCCTCATTGTCGTCGGAAGCCATCATGTAATTTCTGGAGGTTCAAAGTGGAAATTTAGAGCGCTAGGGTTTATATTTAAAAGACAGAGAAAACATAATTAGAAGTTGAAGAGTCCCGAATTGGCGGTAACGGTGTCTTGCAGAGTGACCCGCAGGCTTGAAATCAAAGGTGGACTGAACCGGGTCCAAACTTGGGTTGTCAAAAAGTTTTCATGGGCCGAAGGTTATAGGCTGTAGCCCAAATGGCTTAGTAGTTTACTTGGCCCATCATACACCAATTTGGGAATTTTGAAAAGGTTTTTTTTTTTTTTTTTTAATACGTCCGGATTAAGGTTGTTTCTAAACAATTGAGCTATCAACTTATCACTCCTATATAAAAGGTAATGAAAATGGTTATTCTAAAAATGCTCTTATAAAAATTTAATTGCTAATTAAGTATTTAAATTTTTAATTTTGATAATTAAATATTCAAATTAAAATTTTGTCAAAAAACTAAGGATTAGCCTCACAACTTGAGATATGAAAATGAGGAGTGAGACAAATTTTTTTTAATTGTGAAAATTAAACATTCTTATAATAATTATTGACGTTAAATTATTTGTATAAAAAATATATAAATCATAAAATAAAATAAAAAAACTTGAATTGAGTTTCAATTAAAGCTATTTAAATCACTTAGGATCCTCTAGTATTCTATTACACTCTTTAATAATTTTTTGTTGTAAATTTTTTCCTTAGATTCTATCTTTTTTAGAGTTCAACATTTCTTTTTTATTTATATAATTTATTAATAAAATTATTATAAAATAAATATAGCATACAAAAGATATTATCTTACTCCGTTAATCTTTGAAGCATATTACTAAAAAAATATATTAGACAGTCTTATCATATTTATACGAGAAGAAAGAAAATATTTTCTATTACGTGCTCCAGATATACACATTATGTAAGATTAATTGATTTTAAAACATAAGATTAGTACAAAGCCTCATAATTTTCTTTTCTTTTTTTAATTAGAACGTGAATCCATCAATGGATTTTTTCTGGATAAGATACCAGACCACCTTAAACACGAACATTATTATTATATTCAGGAAATTAAAAAGAAAAAGAAACTTGCAAAGAGTAAATGAGAAGTAGGTGGTGTGGAATAATATTTCTTGCAATGAATGAGTAGAGTAGAAGACCACTGCTCCATCCATGCATTCATGCACATGTTCTTCTATGCCCCCATTTCTCTAATTTAAAACCTTCCCACTACAAATAATTTCAATTCAATTATTGGTTAAAAAACGGCGAAATCTCTCGCCTACAAGGTTCCTACCAGACTGTCCGATGTCCAGGTGGAAGATGTAAATCATGGTGACCCAGCAGCTTTGTAGACAGAAGGTAAGGAACCACCCCCATGTTGGAGAGGTTGAAATTTTCATACTGCTGCTGCCAGCATTTAAACCTTAGACCTTGATATCAATTCTGCAGCCCTAAAACTAACTGAGTTATGTCCATGCGGGCAATTCAATTATTGAATATATACTATATATATTCTCCTTCTAGATTTTCATATTTTTTACAATATTGCGACGTCCATATTTAACCAAAAAAAAGTTTATTAATTAATCGAAGTAGTGTTAAAGTCATAACTTCAATAGTAAAAGCACTTTTTATCATGTTATAGGTTGGAATTATATACATAATTTCTAATATTTTGCTTGATTGGCTTGATAGCTTTAATAGTTTTGTTGGGAGTTTGGGGAATATCCCTGCTTAATTTATTATCTTATTAAACTTTCTCAAATAAGTTTTTTTATTGTTTAGATAGATGTTACTAATAATTTAACCTTTCCATTTTTATCCTAAAAAAAAGTAATCAGCCAACTTATATATGAATGGGACCAATTAAATTATATTTATTTGTACAAAGTAAATTTGATTAATTAGTGGATATTTGCTTGAGTAGCAATTTACCTTGTTAAACTTGATAAATTTTAAAGAGATTTTGTAAAGAAAATTATTAAGTTGTTTTAATTTGAAGTTAAATATACTAAATTGTCTTTCCCGTAGAATATGAGTTTACTTAAATTGTTTTTAAGCATTTATTATATTATACTATCTCCATAATACTAAATAAGGTACATGTATAAAATTTTTATTTAATATTCCCTTAATTTATTAAAATGATAGATATTTTGAAATTTAAAAAAAATGTATATTTCAAGACATCAGTTAGGAATAATAGAGAAATAGAGAGAGAGCAATATAGTTTTTATATTTTGAATTTTATAAATTTTAGGAATAATGCAAGTGGACTGATATTTCAAATCTCTCAACGGGTCATGTTGTTGAATGTTGGGAGTTAAAAAACAAAGGGACATTACAAAATATATTTTTAATTTGCTGTTTTTTGGGGAAAAAAATGTAAAAAATTAATTGATGTCTGGCCATCTTCAACTCCCAACTGTATAATCTTTGTAGTAATGGCAAGAGATATATACAAAATATTATTGAGAGACAGAAATATGATAGGAACTACTAATTTCTTATATTTAAAAATTACTTTTAATTTCAATCTTACCATTTTTTTTATGGGAGTCAAAATTCTTACCATTTGTGCACATACATTAATTGAAAATTTTATTTTTGCATTTATATAATTTTTTTAAGTAAAAAAAAAATTTATATATTATTAAAAATTTATTTAAATAAAGTAAAATTATATATTAATATCAAATAAGACAATTACGAGCTATGTGTGGTGTGATGGAGTATTTCTAATTCATTTTAGAGATATATCAAAATTTAGAATAAAACTAGCTAGTTAAGATGTGTTAGAATATTACCCTTTGCGATAACATAAGTGAGGTATAAAGTAAACCTATCAACAATGTCGGCGAAACCTGAAGTTAAAGCTCCTAACTCTGATATTAAAATTTTTAATACGTATTTAATATATTTACTTAAAAATTAATAATACATAGTTAAGAAATTATTTTTTAAATTTTATAAAAATTAACAATTTTCATATGGAAATAATGTTATAATAATGTTAGGTATATCTAATTGACATGTCAAATAAAAAGTATCATAAGTTTAAGTCATTCAGGGAACGGTTTAATATTGTATAACTTTGTGCTACTATTTGGAAATATTGTACTTTTCAATTATTCTCGAATTAGTTGATTGTTCTTGAATACCGGTTATTTTTTTATAGTTGCACGCAATTGGCTAAACAATTTATTGTCTTTGGATTTAAACTACAAAATCTCTATAATTGAACACAATTGCTAAAGAGTTTCTTGCCTTTGGTTATGAACTACACACTATCCCTAACTGTCTAAATATTTTGCTTAAAGAAATTTCCTTCTATATCATCCAAATTCTATTTTATGTATCAATTTTGTTTTTTTTTAAAGAATAATTTAGTGTCTAATGTGATGATATTGAAAATAATTTTATAAATTATATGAGTAATTATTGATGATATTCAATTTTATTTATTTTTATTAATTTACGCATCGAAATAATTTTAGAAATTAATTATATATCTTCTTACTTTGTTTTCTTTATGTCTTATTATAAATAACGAGGCTCATGGTGGCAAATTCTATCACTTATCATTCACTATATCATGCAATTCCTGTGTTTCGGATCTTCATTTGCAGTTGATATCAAATTTTGGACAAATTTGTCAATTGTTATTTTTATTTTTTTCAGAAAAAAAATGTTATTTTTCGTTACGATATTAAATTACTTTTTAAACATATTGATATTCACTAAAATAATTACATAAACTTACACATTTAATCTCAAATTATTAAGAAGTATTTAATTATTAGTTAAATTCATTATATTATAATGTTATGATTAATTTAACAGAAGTGTAAAAAGCAGCAAAGGAATCGTGAGGTGATCTGATAAGGTGGTTTCAAATTTATTCCAAATAATTTAATAAGAGATCAATAAATTTAACTTGGAAATTTATATGTATAGCACAAAAAAATTTATTATTACTTTTCTCTACTCTAAAACTGTAATCTTTAACATTAAACTTGTATTTGAGGTAGATATAGATTATTTTAAAAAATTTTGTGCAAGAAAGATTTTTATGTAAGAAAACTATAAAATTTTTTTCTCAACACTGACATCACGTTTGCCCAGAACGGCGAAATGCGCCAACATTTTCGCTCATTAAAGCGAAAGCTTTCGACCAAATGGGCGAAACTATTGGCGGCATTTTGCCTTTCTGGACGAAATTTGGTTTAAAAAAATATTAAAAAATTGACAATCGCCTATTCCGACGATTAGTTCAGGAAATTTCACTCAGAGATGGGCGATCAACAACGACCCCAATTGCCAGACTCAGCGATGTCGCCAAAATTCCAATCGTTGGACTGATCAAACTACAACTGTGAGAATCGCTCGTCTTGGCGATTCAAGGTTTGTTGGACAGATTTTCAAACATAAAAAAACAATCATTTTTTTTCGATCCAACGGATTTTTATAAATTTTAAACCGATAAATTGTAAATAAATGAGTATATATCGAAGTACTGACATTTTTTTTTTTTTAAATTACAACGATGGCATCTTCATAAATCTGCAGTTGAAATGGTTTTATGGTAGTTGGAGAAATTATATATTCAAAAATAAAAATTTTTAATTTCTTCACTACATATATAGATTATCGAATTGAGTTTATCAACCTATATAAATAAGATCATAAGAAAGTTTTTATTATATTTTTTTTATAATTTAACATTGCAAAATTATCGATTAATTCAAAAATATCATAGACACAAAGTTTTTAATTAATAATACAAAATTAATATACCATATTAACATCTATTGGAATTTATAATTTTTTTTGGCATGATAAACCCAGTAATAAAACGGTCACCTCATCAAATTAAACCTGTCAAGAAAAAACACAATATTGGAGCGAAATTCATGATTGGACTTAAAAGATGGTGACAGGTCTCTGGTACAACAGTTCCTCTATATAATTCTTCACCCACTCTTCATTTCTTAACTTTGTTTTGGACCTTCAGAATTTGAAGAAGAAGAAGAAGCAGCTTCCAAAATGGCTTTCTCTGCAACTTTTCCTTCATTTATTCATCCTCAGTTAAGGCATATCATAGCCAAAATGTCTCTGTTTGATACCATCTTATTCTGTGTTAGTACTCTTTCTTAAACCCTTCTTAAATTTTTTTTCTTTAGTGATTATATTCTGAGAATCTTTTGTTATTTTTTTTTCAGGTAGTACATTTTGTAGACAAGTTTTGGGCATGGCATAGATTACCAGTTCTATTGGGGTTAGCTTACCTAGGAATTAGAAGGCAATTGCACCAAAGATACAATCTTTTGCATGTTGGGAGAACTGTTGGCCGGAAATATGATACTGAAAAATGCTGGTACCGGACCGCCGATGGTACCTGCAATCATCCTAACGATGATAAAGTTGGCAGTCAAGGAACATTTTTTGGCCGGAATATGCCTCTATCTACTTCTTCTTATGGGGTAAAGTTAAAATGTTTCCTCTGTTTTTTGGAATCAAAATTATGCAAGATTATCTATTTCTGAAGCTTATTGGGTAGACAAGCTAGGGTTTCAAACTAATAGGGGAACTTCACTTTTCCTGTGATTTGATGAGTGGAAAAGAGACATTCGCTATTTATACCCATAAGCTATTGTCAAATTTCGGTTCACTGTAAAAGAAATCAAAATTTTAGAGCCATAAACTATTTAAAATCTTGATAGTATGACAGAATACACTCAACAAGGCGGGGTTTAGCACATTTTAGGCATGCTTACATAAGTCCTTTTGATTTTTAAAGTGGTGAATTATAAAAAAAGAAGAATTTTTAGTTGATGGATACAGGATGATGGAGATGTGTATTTGTAAAATGTGTCCGTCTAGCTTCAGTTGTGTAGTTATTGCTTAATAAGGGTTTCGTGTGCATGCTTAAAATATGCTTGAAATCGACGTGTTCAGTGTAATTTGTTATACTGGGGTGTAAATAGTTCATGAGTATTTCGAAAAAAGTAGTTTTTAGCTATGATGAAAAACGAAAATAGTTTTATGAGTATAAAGAGTGAATTTCTCTTTGCAAAATATTGAAGAATGGAACTTAAAATAAGGTTCCGTGCTTGAGATGTGTAGGTAACTAGGTATTGAATCAAAATATGAGATATGAATTAAGAATAGCACAATCTTGGAATCCTTTTCTAATTTTTGAGTTATCTCGAGTAAATGCTTGTGATTCATATGATTCCTATATGTATATGTATGCCACTGTTATAGATTTCTGCAAAAAACCTCCTTTCAATTGTTGCATTTGGTATGTAATTGGCTAAGAGAGTATTTGATCATTGCAGTTATTGGATCCTCATCCAACAACAGTAGCCACGAAGCTATTGGAAAGAAAAGAATTTAAAGAATGTGGTGATCAATTAAACATGATCGCGTGCTCGTGGATACAGTTTATGATCCATGATTGGGTTGATCATATGGAGGATACGAAACAGGTAACAAGCACTATCGTGCACCTTGCCTTAAGCACAGTATGAGGTTTTCAGCAGTCTTGTCAAAATTTTCCAGTGCCATATTGGAATATGATGGCTCACAATGTATTAATAATAGGTCGAACTGAGAGCTCCTGATGAAGTTTCAGAAGGGTGTCCATTGAAGTCATTTAAGTTCTTCAAGAATAAAAAAGTTCCCACAGGTTCATCTGGTACAAGATTTGGATTTCTAAATACAAGAACCCCATGGTGGTAAGTGCAGCTTTGGAAATGTGTGATAATTGTATACTTAGACAAATCGTATGCTTCTGTTTAAAGATTAATTTACTGCTAATAAAATGCAATCCATTCTGTATTAAAACACGAGATACTTGTATTTGACTTGTTATTGAATCAGGGATGGGAGTGTCATATATGGCAATAACACAGAGGGCATGGTTAGGGTGAGAACATTTACAGATGGAAAATTGAAGATCTCCAATAATGGACTTCTTGAACATGATAGTAATGGTGTTCCTATCTCGGGAGATGTACGAAATGGTTGGGCAGGCTTCTCACTCTTGCAAGCCTTGTTTATCAAAGAACATAACGCCGTCTGTGATATGCTAAAAGTAAGTTCCACTACTTTCACCGTTTACTCTTTAAGGACAGTCTGGTTGTTTGAGTCATTTTACAAAGGGATTACTGGATGTCTTTTGGTATTATCTTGACTTACTAGTTTTTGTATCTTGCTATACCCAGGAAAACTATCCCGACCTTGATGATGAGAAGCTCTATCATCATGCAAGATTAGTAACTTCAGCAGTTATTGCAAAAATTCATACTATTGATTGGACAGTTCAACTCCTGAAGACTGATACATTGTTAGCAGGGATGAGGATCAACTGGTAAGACATTGTTTAATATGCATTACTAAATAAAGATCTAATAAAGCAAATTTGTCTTTCGAACTGGGAAAATTTTTAAGACCTTTAATGCAAAATTCTTGAAATTCCTTTTGCAAATAGCGATTTTAGTAGTTTAAAGATTGAGTTTGAACTCCAAGGATACAAAAATTAATGATTCACGTTTACAAAACTGCAGGTATGGTTTTCTAGGAAAGAAAGTGAAGGATTTATTCGGACCCAAGTTTGGACCAATACTAAGTGGATTGGTTGGTCTTAGAAGGCCTTTGGATCATGGAACGCCTTACTCGTTAACTGAAGAGTTTGTCAGTGTCTACAGAATGCATTCACTTCTCCCTGAAAATTTTCTTCTGAGGGATTTGAAGACATCATCATCTTCAGCAGATAAATGCCCGCCAGTTCAAGAAGAGTAAGTTTGTTTCCTTTCTGAATTTTTACCTGTTTCTTAACACATCCAAAGAACAAAGGCCGATTAACTTGTCGTACAAGGTCCAACAGTGTATAGGAAATAATTATGTTAAGAGTGAAAGAAACGGCCTAGCAAGCGAGATAGTGTATAACAATGTTTTTCTTTTGGGAAATCCTGAATCTCGGCACTAATTTCTGGCAATGCGCAGGGTTCCTATGAAGGCACTGGTGGGGAAAGAAGGAGAGAGAAGACTGTCAAGCATTGGCATGGAACGGATGCTGGTTTCATTAGGTCATCAAGCGAGTGGAGCTCTCACGCTATGGAATTATCCATCATGGATGAGGAATCTCATTGCTCACGATACTAACGGAGAAGACAGGCCGGATCCTGTTGACATGGCTGCACTCGAAAGTAAGAATCTTCTCTAGTCACCCTACTTTTCAAAACTAACAAAAACGATAATCCTAACATGATCTTTGCTTAGTTTATAGAGACAGAGAAAGAGGAGTTGCTCGATACAATGAATTCCGAAGAAACTTGCTGATGATACCAATTAGCCGGTGGGAAGATTTAACAGACGATGAAAAAGTAATCGAAGCACTCAGAGAAATCTACGATGATGATGTTGAGAAACTTGATCTCCAGATTGGATTACATGCTGAGAAACCAATCAAAGGCTTTGCTATTAGTGAAACTGCATTCTTCATATTTCTACTCATTGCATCAAGGTAAAGAACATATTAACCATTTTCTTGAAATTCGATCAAACCCATTATAATTATTGTATCTGGAATTGATTTCTTGATGAAATTTACAGGAGGCTTGAAGCTGATAGATTCTTTACGACAAACTTTAACGCGAAAACTTATACAGAGAAAGGATTAGAGTGGGTTAACAAAACGGAGTCATTGAAAGAAGTTATCGATAGACATTTTCCAGATATGACAAAGAAATGGATGAGATGTGAAAGTGCATTTTCTGTTTGGAGTTCATCACCAACACCTAAACATCATTTACCACTCTATTTTAGATAGAGATATGATTTCTGTATTCTCTGTTCAACTTTGTATTTTTCAATCACTGTCTTGTCTTGTAACATAATAACATCCAAATAAATCAATCTTTGACCGGAATTGTCTTTATGATCTTCTTGAATTTGAATTCGATTGAGCCTACTATTTTTTGTTTGAGTTTGAGGTCGAGTTTCATTTATATATATATATATATTTAAAAAGTATTTATATATATTATTAAAAAATTAAAAAAGTGTATGTATATATACATCAGTTCGATAGATTCGATGAGACACCGAACCAGTTTTATGGAGATTCGAACTTGACTTGATTGCTTAACGAGTTAGTTTGAGTTCGATTCGAGGTCGGTCAACAATAAAATTGAATCAAGAATTGACCAAGTGGCTCACGAGCGATTTTATTCATTTACACCCTTAGTAATGTCTATTATTTTGTGGGGTTTAAAACCCCTGCTAAAGGCAAAAAACCCCCACACTCCATGAATTTTCATTTTTTGTGAGATTCAAAATGTGTTTTGTTTGGAAAAAATGACTTATAATATCTATTTTGTTATTCAGGTTATCTTACGTGATCAAATTATAATGTTTTTGTTACTAAAGTTAATTGTGCAATGCAAAAATATTTTATTTGGTTGTCGGAAAATATTTAGGGACTATAATGATAGAAAAATAAACTTTAAGGATCGTACGATGCCGAGACTTAAATTTTTGGGACTAATTGCAATTTCGTCAACGGCGTCGTTTTGAAGTGAATATGAGCTGCTTGACACGAGTCTTCCTATCGTTGGCAGTTTTGCATTTTTAATTTGAAAGCAAAAAATACCGGGATATTTCCCACGTGAGCGAAACTTCAAAAATTTATTCGCGGTAAAAAACGTTAGAACCGCGGCAACGAGGTCAAGAATATAAAACATGGCTTCCGCCGTCAACACCTGTTTTTTTCTTCCCGCCATTTTCTCTCTCTTCATCCAATTAACACATTCTCCGTTCAATACAAATCAATTCACAAACAAAGAAAAACAGAAAACCGGGGAAAAATTGGCCGGAAAAGAGGAAATGGGCATCAAAGATCTTCTCAGATTTGTGAAACCCTATGTTGAACCCATCCACATCAAGAAATACGCCGGCCAGCGGGTAAATTTTTTCCCACAAATTTCCCGTTCTGCAGTTTGCATTATTTTCTTTCTGTGGTTAGATTTGATGTTTTTTTTTTCTTTTGGGGTTCGGTATAGGTAGGCATTGATGCTTATTCATGGCTTCACAAAGGAGGTACTTTTTCAATTTCTGCATTTTCAGCAATGTTTTTCTTTTTTTGGTGGGAGGAAGTGAATTATTGTTGATTGTGGTAAATGCTTAGCTTATTCTTGTAGTATGGAGTTGTTGCTTAATATTGAGGGTGACAAGAAATTTCAATACTTGAAGTACTTTATGAATCGGATTAATATGCTTCGACACTACAAGATCACTCCTGTTGTTGTTTTTGATGGTGGAAACCTGCCCTGTAAGGCCGCCACAGAGGATGAGAGAGACAAGTATGGCAAACTTTTGAATTACAATTCTTCAGTTTCTTTTGCATTTTCTGTTCTGGAGGAGGAACTTTTGTCATTTTTGCTTGGATTCTTGTAGGAGAAGACAAACAAATCGAGATTTGGCAATGGAGAAGCTCAAGGAAGGGAATATTGCTGCTGCCTCTGAACTATTTCAGGTGATATTAGATTGTCTTGATTGATGTTTGGTACTTTAAGTCTATCAAACACCTTTAGGTTTGCAAATTCTTGAGGAGTCCAATAAGACATTGTCTGAATTGGGAGGCATTGTCTTAAAAAAAAAAAAATCCGTTTTGCTTAGATCGTGTGTTTTTGGATGCACCAACAATTAAGTACTCTAACTAGTTGAGCCATCAGAAAGCAAAACCAATATGTTTCCATTTTCTTCAGATCATTCAAGAACCGATACTGTCATCTTTGAACTTATATGTGCTTGCTAACTTGTAGAGGGCAGTGAGCATCTCTCCGGTCATGGCCTACCAACTGATTCAGGTATGCTGAACTTTTCTTGGGAAAAATTAATTTCCATACTATAATTGCTCGAGTATTTTTAACCAATGAAAGTTATCCGTGTCCTTCTAAAGCCTCTTGTCTAGTTTCAACTGAATAATATTTTCATATCTAGTAGTATCTTTTCCTCGGACAACTTCATCCTGCATCTAAACTGATTTACAAACTTCATACTGTAGAATTTTTGTTAGATATATGCAGTTTCGTCTTGATTATGTATTTGATTTGCCAAGGTCTTATTGTTTTTTATGTGCAAACTGGCTATCATGTTGAACCATATGTGAAGTGATAATCAGTACCTTATTCCATTCAGATTCTGAGATCTGAGAGTATTGAATTTATAGTGGCTCCGTATGAGGCTGATGCACAATTAGCATACATGTCCACCCTTGAAGCTGAGAAAGGTGGAATTGTAGCAGTTATTTCAGAGGATAGCGACTTACTGGCTTATGGTTGCCCTGCGGTATAAAAGCTCAAAGCTTAGATATGGTCACACAAAGTTTACCATCATTTATTTTCTTTATCCAAAATCATTATTTTATGATGATCATCAGCATTTGCTTGCAGATCATCTTTAAGATGGATCAATACGGGAATGGCCAAGAGGTGATTCTAGACAAGTTTTTTAGTTCTACAACTCATGTGCCTTCCTTCCTGAGTTTTGACAGAATGTTGTTCACAGGTGGTTTGCTTGTCAAGTTTTTCACCAATTTAGAAGTACAGCTTGTTTTTGGCTCATGTCAATTAATTTATTTGTGTTAGTGGTCAACAAATATCTCACTTCCCCAGAACAGGAATAGAACTCATAAACTTGGGATGAAAAAGTGGTGCCTATATCTATGATTAAAGAAAGACACAACATCATGATAGTAGGAGTTATTTTTCTAAAGAAAGAACTCATAAAATGTGTGCTTAATGCAAAAGTTCTCTTGCAGCAACTAGTTAAATTGTCATATTCTGGATAGAACCTGGTTTTTCTTGATTAACGGACATGGATTTTTTTTGCAGGTATGTGTGTCTTGGCTGGCTGTGATTTCCTTCCATCTGTTCCAGGAATTGGGATTTCTAAGGCTTATGGTCTGGTATCCAAATATCGGAACCTAGATCGTGTAAGCATATATAGGCTATCTCATGAATGTATCTGTTTGTTTCATATGTTTAATCCAGAAAAACGCTCTCTATAACACACAAAGAAATGTCACAAGTCTTTCTTTTCTGTTGTTTTTTTAATTTTCTGCAGGTGATCCACCAGTCATTATACCCTTACAGCTAATGAACTGCTATGCCTGCAGGTCCTTTCCATTCTAAAAATTGAGAAAAGAAGCCAAGTGCCTGAAAATTACTCGAAATCCTTTAAAGAAGCAGTTGCAGTTTTCCAGCATGCCAGAGTGTATGTCAAATCTGAAAAATATGATACATTCCTTTAATCTCTCTTACTTCTGAACAAGTGTTGTTTCATAAAATGTTCCTATGTAGATACGATGCAGTCTCGAAGCAACTTAAACACATAAAACCCATACCAGACGAGCTTTTGGAGAGTTTGGATGGAGAACTCAATTTCTTAGGCCCGTATCCTTAATTTTCAATCAAACTTGTTTTACTCTGTTTCAGTGGAACTAATAACTGGCAACAGTGGACATAAAATTGCCAATGCAACCAGATGGTAAAAATGCATTTCTTTGTCCTTGACTGAAAACAGAGAAATGGCCCCTACAGTGGCCACTGCTATTGCTCAAGGTCGCCTGAATCCTTGCACAATGGAGGCATTTGATCACTTGCCAAGTTCCAGAAACCATATTGATCTAACCAACATCACCAGAGTTGTTCAAAGTCAGAAAAGAGAAGCAGCATCTCTATCATCAGGAGACGGCTGTTTTAGTGTAGTATCCTCTCATAAAAGTCGAAAAGGTAGTAAAGGTAATTTTCATTACACCTGTAATAATCTTCATAAACAGCTGACGCCATTGTTCAATTATCCAATATTTGTTTGTAAGTTGGTTTTCCTTGTTGTTGTCAGCCGTTGAGGACAAGCAGACGCCTTCTTCTGTAGAGAGGAAGTTGATCAATAAAGATTTAGAGCTGGAAAAGCTAAGACCATTGATAAACAATGCCACAGGAGAAGATACAATAATCATCCCCAAAGAAGCACCAAAAGTTCCAGATAACAATCCATTCAAGAAAAGAAAAATCGAAGAAATGCAACTAGATTGGAATGTCAGTAATAATACAACTGAACAAATGTCAGTTGTGACCGAGGTTGAGAGCTCAGAAATCATGGGCTTCACTCCAGATTCGCAGAAAAGCGTGGACTCCAAACCTGTGCTAATGGTGCCTGATGGCAATAAAAGAGTGAAGAAAGTGAAGAGAACTAATTGCCATAGTTCATTACATAAGAACAGTAGTATCTTAAATTTCTTTTCGCGCATTTAATAACTTCTTGATTATGTAAAAACATTTTTTCCTGTTCGTTTGAATGGATTATATCTTTGATTTTTTCTCTAATCTGATCTTTTCTCAAGTTAAAAGAAACTTTCAAACACAAAAATAAGTAATGACTGAACATGAGCAGATTGGAAAACTGTTAAAATAAGAAAATCTAACTTCATTGCTTTGAATACTCAAAAATCCTAATATAGTTTATTAATTCTAATAAAAAGATAGATAAAAGCTGGAAAGCCTAAACTAAAGTGCCTTATAATTTATTAAGGCTACTCATAAGATAGAGTACAAAAGCTGAAAAAACGTAAGCTAGATAGCCTAAACAAGAATGATGATCATCCTTCTTCTAGTTCCTCCGCAACATTTTCTGGAACCAATAAGCTGACATCTTTGGATGCCTCTTGAGAGTGTTCCAATCGATGAAGGTGATACCAAAACGTGAAGTGTAACCCAATCTCCATTCGAAGTTGTCCATCAATGACCAAGCCATGTATCCGATCACATTAGCTCCACCTTCCACAGTTTTCTTCAATTGTTTCAAGTAGCTCTTGTAGTATTCAACCCTTTCTGTATCAACTAAGGCGCCAGGTAATGTAACATTTCCCGGCTGATCCATTCCTGCAAATCACATTAGTACAAAACAATGTTAGATAATATCCACATGAACAAGGACGAAAGCACTTTGAGAAGTGATGATTTATACCATTTTCTGCTAAAATAACTTTGGGATTTCCATAGCGCTCCTTCACGTACATAACTGCTTTGTACAAGCCCCATGGCACGTTGTATAGCCAATCAGAATGTGCCCGCGGACCAATTGGGACTCCGTGTCTATCATCTGCATATATTATGTATATATAGATTAGTAACAAAGTTTTAAAATCTAAAACTTTGGACTTCGAAGATGAATGTATCTTACAAGCAAATCCACATTGCCAATCTTGTTGATATCCAACGGCAGAGTTGTTTTGAGGGACATGATACATATAGTAGGCTGTGTACTGATTAATGCCCACATAATCAAAGGAACCCTTGATCATTTCGACCTCTGTTTGGGTAAACTTCGGAAGCCTATCTCCCACAATGTTTTGCATAGTTTTGGGATATTCACCATACACCAAAGGATGCAGAAACCATCCAATATGGAAGTCCCTTGCTCGTTGAGCTGCATAGTTATCCAACTTTGATCTAGTATGAGGTTCGTACCAGACAAAGTCCAAAAGAATGCCAAATTTACCCTTTTGTGTTGCCTGCAAATCATAGACAAACTTTTAGTAAATGTTACAAATGGTTTGAAAGTTAAAATCTCAATTAACATGTAATTGAACTTTACTTGATACTTCAAACGATATCTCAATGAAGCAGCTGCGTGACACTTGATGAGATTATGAGCAACAATGTAAGGTTCGGTTGAAGAATCTCCTTCTTCACAATCCCCAAATGCCTTTGAACACCTTCCGGGGGCAAAGAATCCATTATCATAACCAAGGGCAGCAATAACTCTTGGTTCATTGAATGAGAACCAATCCTTAACTCTATCTCCGAAAGTCTTGAAACAAAACTCAGCATAATCGGCAAAATCTTTCCTGCAAAAAAAAAAAAAAAAAGTCCCAACATTGGAATCAGAATGTGCAAGAAACAAAATCTAACAAAAACAGTTCATATCAGTATAAAGATTTTATGAACTTACACAACTTTCTCACTCAACCATCCACCATATCTCTCTTGGAGAGCTTGTGGAAGATCATAATGATTGAGATTGGCATAAGGGGTGATGTTTTTCTCGAGCATATAATCAATTAGTCTATTGTAATAGGCCACTCCCTTCCAGTTAACTCTGCCGCTTCCCTCTGTTGAAAATAAAACCGAAAATTTCAAAACAAATTTGAAGAATAAAATTTTCAGATGGATGGATCAAACAAGCAAGGAATTACCTGGAAAAATTCTTGACCATGAAATCGAAAAACGATACGCCTCAAAGTTATAACTTGCCAAGAGATCAATATCTTCCTGCATAAAAAATTTACAACATGAGAATCCTGAACATCAATCTTCCCCAAAAAAACAATGTTTAACATACCTTATAACGGTGGTATTGATCAACAGAAACTTCACCAGTGGCATTATTGGGTTCACGTCCTGTTTTTTTTCAAGAAAAGAAAAAAGTTATTCATTAGAAGAAACATGAGTTTTAAAAGGAAAAAAAATAAATGTTGAGGTTATATAGGTACCAGGTTGTCTAATGAAGACATCCCAGATACTAGGACCTCTGCCTTCTTTGCTAGCCATGCCTTCGACTTGATATGCTGAAGTTGCTGTTCCAAATATAAATCCAGATGGGAATGATTTCCTGCTTAAACCACCAAGGTCCAGTTGATCATCAGAGAATGGTGGTTTAGTTGATGAAGCAACAGCAGCCAGAATTGTTAGCAAAAGAAAACAGAGGATTTGTTTAGCAGCCATCTTTTCTGATTCTTCTCAGAAAAGATGAACGAACAGAGGAAAAAGAATAGAGGAGAGGAGAGGAGCTGTGTGTGTTTTGTGGGGAGAAACTGGAGTGTCTATTTATAGGTTTAAAAAAGGGTGTGAAAAGAATTCAGGAATTTTGTTTGGATTCTGATTCACTCATTGATTGATTGAAGAACTTTGTGTTTTTAAGGTTTTTTTTTCCCTTTATTTTTTTGAGGAAAAAGAAATTGTGTTTTTAAGGTTTTTTTTTTCCTTTATTTTTTTGAGGAAAAAAAATTGTGTTTTTAAGGTCTATTTATTTATTTATTTTTAGTATAGGAGGTGGCACGTTATTATTGGTAAATAACAGAATTATCTAATATATCTTATAATACACTCTCTAATATATTTAAAATAGGAAATAAACTCTAATTAAAACTATACTATTAAAGAAAGTATACTGTAGAATTTAATTACAATTCTACTAAGGATAGAAATAAACTTTATAAATAACGCAAGAGTTTCAGCTAATTTTTTTTTAAGGTTTAATTTATTAATGAGGTCATAATTTGGGTATAGGATAATGGAGTCATTGTTTGTGATATGCTAAAAGTAAGTTCCACTACTTTCACCGTTTACTCTTTAAGGACGGTCTGGTTGTTTGAGTCATTTTACGAAAGGATTACTGGATGTCTTTTGGTATTATCTTGATTTACTAGTTTTTGTATCTTGCTATACCCAGGAAAACTATCCCGACCTTGATGATGAGAAGCTCTATCATCATGCAAGATTAGTAACTTCAGCAGTTATTGCAAAAATTCATACTATTGATTGGACAGTTCAACTCCTGAAGACTGATACATTGTTAGCAGGGATGAGGATCAACTGGTAAGACATTGTTTAATATGCATTACTAAATAAAGATCTAATAAAGCAAATTTGTCTTTCGAACTGGGAAAATTTTTAAGACCTTTAATGCAAAATTCTTGAAATTCCTTTTGCAAATAGCGATTTTAGTAGTTTAAAGATTGAGTTTGAACTCCAAGGATACAAAAATTAATGATTCACGTTTACAAAACTGCAGGTATGGTTTTCTAGGAAAGAAAGTGAAGGATTTATTCGGACCCAAGTTTGGACCAATACTAAGTGGATTGGTTGGTCTTAGAAGGCCTTTGGATCATGGAACGCCTTACTCGTTAACTGAAGAGTTTGTCAGTGTCTACAGAATGCATTCACTTCTCCCTGAAAATTTTCTTCTGAGGGATTTGAAGACATCATCATCTTCAGCAGATAAATGCCCGCCAGTTCAAGAAGAGTAAGTTTGTTTCCTTTCTGAATTTTTACCTGTTTCTTAACACATCCAAAGAACAAAGGCCGATTAACTTGTCGTACAAGGTCCAACAGTGTATAGGAAATAATTATGTTAAGAGTGAAAGAAACGGCCTAGCAAGCGAGATAGTGTATAACAATGTTTTTCTTTTGGGAAATCCTGAATCTCGGCACTAATTTCTGGCAATGCGCAGGGTTCCTATGAAGGCACTGGTGGGGAAAGAAGGAGAGAGAAGACTGTCAAGCATTGGCATGGAACGGATGCTGGTTTCATTAGGTCATCAAGCGAGTGGAGCTCTCACGCTATGGAATTATCCATCGTGGATGAGGAATCTCATTGCTCATGATATTGACGGAGAAGACAGGCCGGATCCTGTTGACATGGCTGCACTGGAAAGTAAGAATCTTCTCTAGTCACTGTACTTTTCAAAACTAACAAAAAACGATAATCCTAACATGATCTTTGCTTAGTTTATAGAGACAGAGAAAGAGGAGTTGCTCGATACAATGAATTCCGAAGAAACTTGCTGATGATACCAATTAGCCGGTGGGAAGATTTAACAGACGATGAAAAAGTAATCGAAGCACTCAGAGAAATCTACGATGATGATGTTGAGAAACTTGATCTCCAGATTGGATTACATGCTGAGAAACCAATCAAAGGCTTTGCTATTAGTGAAACTGCATTCTTCATATTTCTACTCATTGCATCAAGGTAAAGAACATATTAACCATTTTCTTGAAATTCAATCAAACCCATTATAATTATTGTATCTGGAATTGATTTCTTGATGAAATTTACAGGAGGCTTGAAGCTGATAGATTCTTTACGACAAACTTTAACGCGAAAACTTATACAGAGAAAGGATTAGAGTGGGTTAACAAAACGGAGTCATTGAAAGAAGTTATCGATAGACATTTTCCAGATATGACAAAGAAATGGATGAGATGTGAATGTGCATTTTCTGTTTGGAGTTCATCACCAACACCTAAACATCATTTACCACTCTATTTTAGATAGAGATATGATTTCTGTATTCTCTGTTAAACTTTGTATTTTTCAATCACTGTCTTGTCTTGTAACATAATAACATCCAAATAAATCAATCTTTGACAGGGGATTATCTTTATGACCTTCTTGAATTTGAATTCGATCGAGTCTACTATTTTTTGTTCTAAGTTCGAACTCGAATTTTGTTTATATATATTTTAAAAAAAAGTATATTTATATATACATCAGTTTAATAGGTTCGATGAGCCACCGAACTAGTTTTATAGAGATTCGAACTCGACTTGATTGCTTAATGAGTTAGTTTGAGTTCGATTTGAGTTCGGATTAATCGAGCGGTTTACGAGCGACTTGATTCATTTATACCCTTAGTAATGTCTATCATTTTGTGGGGTTTAAAACCCCTACTAAGGGCAAAAAAAACTCTACACTTTATAAATTTTCATTTTTTGTAGGGTTTCAAGATGTGTTTTGTTTCGAGAAAATGACTTATAATATTTATTTTATCATTAAAGTTATCTTAGGTGATCAAATCATAATGCTTTTGTTAATAAAGTTAATTGTTTACGGCAAAAAAAATTTTATTTGATTGTCCTAAAATGTTTAGGGACCATAATGATAAAAAATAAACTTTAAGATCGTATCATGCCAAGACTTAAAATTTTGGGACTAATTGCAATTTCTTCAACGGCGTCGTTTTGAAGTGAATATGAGCTGCTTGACACGAGTCTTCCTATCATTGGCAGTTTTGCATTTTTAATTTAAAAGCAAAAAAATACCGGGATATTTCCCACGTGAGCGAAACTTCAAAAATTTATTCGCGGTAAAAAACGTTAGAACCGCGGCAACGAGGTCAAGAATATAAAACATGGCTTCCGCCGTCAACACCTGTTTTTTCTTCCCGCCATTTTCTCTCTCTTCATCCAATTAACACATTCTCCGTTCAATACAAATCAATTCATAAACAAAGAAAAACAGAAAACCGAGGAAAAATTGGCCGGAAAAGAGGAAATGGGCATCAAAGATCTTCTCAGATTTGTGAAACCCTATGTTGAACCCATCCACATCAAGAAATACGCCGGCCAGCGGGTAAATTTTTTCCCACAAATTTCCCGTTTTGCAGTTTGCATTATTTTCTTTCTGTGGTTAGATTTGATGTTTTTTTTTTTCCTTTTGGGGTTCGGTATAGGTAGGCATTGATGCTTATTCATGGCTTCACAAAGGAGGTATTTTTGCAATTTCTACATTTTCAGCAATGTTTTTCTTTTTTTGGTGGGAGGAAGTGAATTAGTGTTAATTGTGGTAAATGCTTAGCTTATTCTTGTAGTATGGAGTTGTTGCTTAATATTGAGGGTGACAAGAAATTTCAATACTTGAAGTACTTTATGAATCGGATTAATATGCTTCGACACTACAAGATCACTCCTGTCGTTGTTTTTGATGGTGGAAACCTGCCCTGTAAGGCCGCCACAGAGGATGAGAGGGACAAGTATGGCAAACTTTTGAATTACAATTTTTCAGTTTCTTTTGCATTTTCTGTCCTGGAGGATGAACTTTTGTCATTTTTGCTTGGATTCTTGTAGGAGAAGACAAACAAATCGAGATTTGGCAATGGAGAAACTCAAGGAAGGGAATATTGCTGCTGCCTCTGAACTATTTCAGGTGATATTAGATTGTCTTGATTGATGTTTGGTACTTTAAGTCTATCAAACACCTTTACGTTTGCAAATTCTTGAGGAGTCCAATAAGACATTGTCTGAATTGGGAGGCATTGTCTTAAAAAAAAAAAAATCTGTTTTGCTTAGATCGCGTGTTTTTGGATGCACCAACAACT
Organism: Catharanthus roseus; assembly: GCA_028651295.1. Taxonomy (NCBI): domain Eukaryota; kingdom Viridiplantae; phylum Streptophyta; class Magnoliopsida; order Gentianales; family Apocynaceae; genus Catharanthus; species Catharanthus roseus. Next base: position 7,665,737 of record JAPQWS010000148.1, read on the forward strand.
AACTACTCTAACTAGTTGAGCCATCAGAAAGGAAAACCAATCTGTTTCCATTTTCTTCAGATCATTCAAGAACCGATACTGTCATCTTTGAACTTACATGTGCTTGCTAACTTGTAGAGGGCAGTGAGCATCTCTCCGGTCATGGCCTACCAACTGATTCAGGTATGCTGAACTTTTCTTGGGAAAAATTAATTTCCATACTATAATTGCTCGAGTATTTTTAACCAATGAAAGTTATCCGTGTCCTTCTAAAGCCTCTTGTCTAGTTTCAACTGAATAATATTTTCATATCTAGTAGTATCTTTTCCTCGGACGACTTCATCCTGCATCTAAACTGATTTACAAACTTCATACTGTAGAATTTTTGTTAGATATATGCAGTTTCGTCTTGATTATGTATTTGATTTGCCAAGGTCTTATTGTTTTTTATGTGCAAACTGGCTATCATGTTGAACCATATGTGAAGTGATAATCAGTACCTTATTCCATTCAGATTCTGAGATCTGAGAGTATTGAATTTATAGTGGCTCCGTATGAGGCTGATGCACAATTAGCATACATGTCCACCCTTGAAGCTGAGAAAGGTGGAATTGTAGCAGTTATTTCAGAGGATAGCGACTTACTGGCTTATGGTTGCCCTGCGGTATAAAAGCTCAAAGCTTAGATATGGTCACACAAAGTTTACCATCATTTATTTTCTTTATCCAAAATCATTATTTTATGATGATCATCAGCATTTGCTTGCAGATCATCTTTAAGATGGATCAATACGGGAATGGCCAAGAGGTGATTCTAGACAAGTTTTTTAGTTCTACAACTCATGTGCCTTCCTTCCGGAGTTTTGACAGAACGTTGTTCACAGGTGGTTTGCTTGTCAAGTTTTTCACCAATTTGGAAGTACAGCTTGTTTTTTGGCTCATGTCAATTAATTTACTTGTGTTAGTGGTCAACAAATATCTCACTTCCCCAGAACAGGAGTAGAACTCATAAACTTGGGATGAAAAAAGTGGTGCCTATATCTATGATTAAAGAAAGACACAACATCATGATAGTAGGAGTTATTTTTACTAAAGGAAGAACTCATAAAATGTGTGCTTAATGCAAAAGTTCTGTTGCAGCAACTAGTTAAATTGTCATATTCTGGATAGTACCTGGTTTTTCTTGATTAACGGACATGGATATTTTTTTTGCAGGTATGTGTGTCTTGGCTGGCTGTGATTTCCTTCCATCTGTTCCAGGAATTGGGATTTCTAAGGCTTATGGTCTGGTATCCAAATATCGGAACCTAGATCGTGTAAGCATATATAGGCTATCTCGTGAATGTATCTGTTTGTTTCGTATGTTTAATCCAGAAAAACGCTCACTATAAACACAGAGAAATGTCACAAGTCTTTCTTTTCTGTTTTTTTTTTTTTAAATTTTCTGCAGGTGATCCAACAGTCATTATACCCTTACAGCTAATGAACTGCCTGCTATGCCTGCAGGTCCTTTCCATTCTAAAAATTGAGAAAAGAAGCCAAGTGCCTGAAAATTACTCGAAATCCTTTAAAGAAGCAGTTGCAGTTTTCCAGCATGCCAGAGTGTATGTCAAATCTGAAAAATATGATACATTCCTTTAATCTCTCTTACTTCTGAACAAGTGTTGTTTCATAAAATGTTCCTATGTAGATATGATGCAGTCTCGAAGCAACTTAAACACATAAAACCCATACCAGACGAGCTTTTTGGAGAGTTTGGATGGAGAACTCAATTTCTTAGGCCCGTATCCTTAATTTTCAATCAAACTTGTTTTACTCTGTTTCAGTGGAACTAATAACTGGCAACAGTGGACATAAAATTGCCAATGCAACCAGATGGTAAAAATGCATTTCTTTGTCCTTGACTGAAAACAGAGAAATGGCCCCTTCAGTGGCCACTGCTATTGCTCAAGGTCGCCTGAATCCTTGCACAATGGAGGCATTTGATCACTTGCCAAGTTCCAGAAACCATATTGATCTAACCAACATCACCAGAGTTGTTCAAAGTCAGAAAAGAGAAGCAGCATCTCTATCATCAGGAGACGGCTGTTTTAGTGTAGTATCCTCTCATAAAAGTCGAAAAGGTAGTAAAGGTAATTTTCATTACACCTGTAATAATCTTCATAAACAGCTGACGCCATTGTTCAATTATCCAATATTTGTTTGTAAGTTGGTTTTCCTTGTTGTTGTCAGCCGTTGAGGACAAGCAGACGCCTTCTTCTGTAGAGAGGAAGTTGATCAATAAAGATTTAGAGCTGGAAAAGCTAAGACCATTGATAAACAATGCCACAGGAGAAGATACAATAATCATCCCCAAAGAAGCACCAAAAGTTCCAGATAACAATCCATTCAAGAAAAGAAAAATCGAAGAAATGCAACTAGATTGGAATGTCAGTAATAATACAACTGAACAAATGTCAGTTGTGACCGAGGTTGAGAGCTCAGAAATCATGGGCTTCACTCCAGATTCGCAGAAAAGCGTGGACTCCAAACCTGTGCTAATGGTGCCTGATGGCAATAAAAGAGTGAAGAAAGTGAAGAGAACTAATTGCCATAGTTCATTACATAAGAACAGTAGTATCTTAAATTTCTTTTCGCGCATTTAATAACTTCTTGATTATGTAAAAACATTTTTCCTGTTCGTTTGAATGGATTATATCTTTGATTTTTTCTCTAATCTGATCTTTTCTCAAGTTAAAAGAAACTTTCAAACACAAAAATAAGTAATGACTGAACATGAGCAGATTGGAAAACTGTTAAAATAAGAAAATCTAACTTCATTGCTTTGAATACTCAAAAATCCTAATATAGTTTATTAATTCTAATAAAAAGATAGATAAAAGCTGGAAAGCCTAAACTAAAGTGCCTTATAATTTATTAAGGCTACTCATAAGATAGAGTACAAAAGCTGAAAAAACGTAAGCTAGATAGCCTAAACAAGAATGATGATCATCCTTCTTCTAGTTCCTCCGCAACATTTTCTGGAACCAATAAGCTGACATCTTTGGATGCCTCTTGAGAGTGTTCCAATCGATGAAGGTGATACCAAAACGTGAAGTGTAACCCAATCTCCATTCGAAGTTGTCCATCAATGACCAAGCCATGTATCCGATCACATTAGCTCCACCTTCCACAGTTTTCTTCAATTGTTTCAAGTAGCTCTTGTAGTATTCAACCCTTTCTGTATCAACTAAGGCGCCAGGTAATGTAACATTTCCCGGCTGATCCATTCCTGCAAATCACATTAGTACAAAACAATGTTAGATAATATCCACATGAACAAGGACGAAAGCACTTTGAGAAGTGATGATTTATACCATTTTCTGCTAAAATAACTTTGGGATTTCCATAGCGCTCCTTCACGTACATAACTGCTTTGTACAAGCCCCATGGCACGTTGTATAGCCAATCAGAATGTGCCCGCGGACCAATTGGGACTCCGTGTCTATCATCTGCATATATTATGTATATATAGATTAGTAACAAAGTTTTAAAATCTAAAACTTTGGACTTCGAAGATGAATGTATCTTACAAGCAAATCCACATTGCCAATCTTGTTGATATCCAACGGCAGAGTTGTTTTGAGGGACATGATACATATAGTAGGCTGTGTACTGATTAATGCCCACATAATCAAAGGAACCCTTGATCATTTCGACCTCTGTTTGGGTAAACTTCGGAAGCCTATCTCCCACAATGTTTTGCATAGTTTTGGGATATTCACCATACACCAAAGGATGCAGAAACCATCCAATATGGAAGTCCCTTGCTCGTTGAGCTGCATAGTTATCCAACTTTGATCTAGTATGAGGTTCGTACCAGACAAAGTCCAAAAGAATGCCAAATTTACCCTTTTGTGTTGCCTGCAAATCATAGACAAACTTTTAGTAAATGTTACAAATGGTTTGAAAGTTAAAATCTCAATTAACATGTAATTGAACTTTACTTGATACTTCAAACGATATCTCAATGAAGCAGCTGCGTGACACTTGATGAGATTATGAGCAACAATGTAAGGTTCGGTTGAAGAATCTCCTTCTTCACAATCCCCAAATGCCTTTGAACACCTTCCGGGGGCAAAGAATCCATTATCATAACCAAGGGCAGCAATAACTCTTGGTTCATTGAATGAGAACCAATCCTTAACTCTATCTCCGAAAGTCTTGAAACAAAACTCAGCATAATCGGCAAAATCTTTCCTGCAAAAAAAAAAAAAAAAAGTCCCAACATTGGAATCAGAATGTGCAAGAAACAAAATCTAACAAAAACAGTTCATATCAGTATAAAGATTTTATGAACTTACACAACTTTCTCACTCAACCATCCACCATATCTCTCTTGGAGAGCTTGTGGAAGATCATAATGATTGAGATTGGCATAAGGGGTGATGTTTTTCTCGAGCATATAATCAATTAGTCTATTGTAATAGGCCACTCCCTTCCAGTTAACTCTGCCGCTTCCCTCTGTTGAAAATAAAACCGAAAATTTCAAAACAAATTTGAAGAATAAAATTTTCAGATGGATGGATCAAACAAGCAAGGAATTACCTGGAAAAATTCTTGACCATGAAATCGAAAAACGATACGCCTCAAAGTTATAACTTGCCAAGAGATCAATATCTTCCTGCATAAAAAATTTACAACATGAGAATCCTGAACATCAATCTTCCCCAAAAAACAATGTTTAACATACCTTATAACGGTGGTATTGATCAACAGAAACTTCACCAGTGGCATTATTGGGTTCACGTCCTGTTTTTTTTCAAGAAAAGAAAAAAGTTATTCATTAGAAGAAACATGAGTTTTAAAAGGAAAAAAAATAAATGTTGAGGTTATATAGGTACCAGGTTGTCTAATGAAGACATCCCAGATACTAGGACCTCTGCCTTCTTTGCTAGCCATGCCTTCGACTTGATATGCTGAAGTTGCTGTTCCAAATATAAATCCAGATGGGAATGATTTCCTGCTTAAACCACCAAGGTCCAGTTGATCATCAGAGAATGGTGGTTTAGTTGATGAAGCAACAGCAGCCAGAATTGTTAGCAAAAGAAAACAGAGGATTTGTTTAGCAGCCATCTTTTCTGATTCTTCTCAGAAAAGATGAACGAACAGAGGAAAAAGAATAGAGGAGAGGAGAGGAGCTGTGTGTGTTTTGTGGGGAGAAACTGGAGTGTCTATTTATAGGTTTAAAAAAGGGTGTGAAAAGAATTCAGGAATTTTGTTTGGATTCTGATTCACTCATTGATTGATTGAAGAACTTTGTGTTTTTAAGGTTTTTTTTTCCCTTTATTTTTTTGAGGAAAAAAGAAATTGTGTTTTTTAAGGTTTTTTTTTCCTTTATTTTTTTTGAGGAAAAAAAATTGTGTTTTTAAGGTCTATTTATTTATTTATTTTTAGTATAGGAGGTGGCACGTTATTATTGGTAAATAACAGAATTATCTAATATATCTTATAATACACTCTCTAATATATTTAAAATAGGAAATAAACTCTAATTAAAACTATACTATTAAAGAAAGTATACTGTAGAATTTAATTACAATTCTACTAAGGATAGAAATAAACTTTATAAATAACGCAAGAGTTTCAGCTAATTTTTTTTTAAGGTTTAATTTATTAATGAGGTCATAATTTGGGTATAGGATAATGGAGTCATTGTTTGTGATATGCTAAAAGTAAGTTCCACTACTTTCACCGTTTACTCTTTAAGGACGGTCTGGTTGTTTGAGTCATTTTACGAAAGGATTACTGGATGTCTTTTGGTATTATCTTGATTTACTAGTTTTTGTATCTTGCTATACCCAGGAAAACTATCCCGACCTTGATGATGAGAAGCTCTATCATCATGCAAGATTAGTAACTTCAGCAGTTATTGCAAAAATTCATACTATTGATTGGACAGTTCAACTCCTGAAGACTGATACATTGTTAGCAGGGATGAGGATCAACTGGTAAGACATTGTTTAATATGCATTACTAAATAAAGATCTAATAAAGCAAATTTGTCTTTCGAACTGGGAAAATTTTTTAAGACCTTTAATGCAAAATTCTTGAAATTCCTTTTGCAAATAGCGATTTTAGTAGTTTAAAGATTGAGTTTGAACTCCAAGGATACAAAAATTAATGATTCACGTTTACAAAACTGCAGGTATGGTTTTCTAGGAAAGAAAGTGAAGGATTTATTCGGACCCAAGTTTGGACCAATACTAAGTGGATTGGTTGGTCTTAGAAGGCCTTTGGATCATGGAACGCCTTACTCGTTAACTGAAGAGTTTGTCAGTGTCTACAGAATGCATTCACTTCTCCCTGAAAATTTTCTTCTGAGGGATTTGAAGACATCATCATCTTCAGCAGATAAATGCCCGCCAGTTCAAGAAGAGTAAGTTTGTTTCCTTTCTGAATTTTTACCTGTTTCTTAACACATCCAAAGAACAAAGGCCGATTAACTTGTCGTACAAGGTCCAACAGTGTATAGGAAATAATTATGTTAAGAGTGAAAGAAACGGCCTAGCAAGCGAGATAGTGTATAACAATGTTTTTCTTTTGGGAAATCCTGAATCTCGGCACTAATTTCTGGCAATGCGCAGGGTTCCTATGAAGGCACTGGTGGGGAAAGAAGGAGAGAGAAGACTGTCAAGCATTGGCATGGAACGGATGCTGGTTTCATTAGGTCATCAAGCGAGTGGAGCTCTCACGCTATGGAATTATCCATCGTGGATGAGGAATCTCATTGCTCATGATATTGACGGAGAAGACAGGCCGGATCCTGTTGACATGGCTGCACTGGAAAGTAAGAATCTTCTCTAGTCACTGTACTTTTCAAAACTAACAAAAACGATAATCCTAACATGATCTTTGCTTAGTTTATAGAGACAGAGAAAGAGGAGTTGCTCGATACAATGAATTCCGAAGAAACTTGCTGATGATACCAATTAGCCGGTGGGAAGATTTAACAGACGATGAAAAAGTAATCGAAGCACTCAGAGAAATCTACGATGATGATGTTGAGAAACTTGATCTCCAGATTGGATTACATGCTGAGAAACCAATCAAAGGCTTTGCTATTAGTGAAACTGCATTCTTCATATTTCTACTCATTGCATCAAGGTAAAGAACATATTAACCATTTTCTTGAAATTCAATCAAACCCATTATAATTATTGTATCTGGAATTGATTTCTTGATGAAATTTACAGGAGGCTTGAAGCTGATAGATTCTTTACGACAAACTTTAACGCGAAAACTTATACAGAGAAAGGATTAGAGTGGGTTAACAAAACGGAGTCATTGAAAGAAGTTATCGATAGACATTTTCCAGATATGACAAAGAAATGGATGAGATGTGAATGTGCATTTTCTGTTTGGAGTTCATCACCAACACCTAAACATCATTTACCACTCTATTTTAGATAGAGATATGATTTCTGTATTCTCTGTTAAACTTTGTATTTTTCAATCACTGTCTTGTCTTTAGTAACATAATAACATCCAAATAAATCAATCTTTGACAGGGGATTATCTTTATGACCTTCTTGAATTTGAATTCGATCGAGTCTACTATTTTTTGTTCTAAGTTCGAACTCGAATTTTGTTTATATATATTTTAAAAAAAAGTATATTTATATATACATCAGTTTAATAGGTTCGATGAGCCACCGAACTAGTTTTATAGAGATTCGAACTCGACTTGATTGCTTAATGAGTTAGTTTGAGTTCGATTTGAGTTCGGATTAATCGAGCGGTTTACGAGCGACTTGATTCATTTATACCCTTAGTAATGTCTATCATTTTGTGGGGTTTAAAACCCCTACTAAGGGCAAAAAAAACTCTACACTTTATAAATTTTCATTTTTTGTAGGGTTTCAAGATGTGTTTTGTTTCGAGAAAATGACTTATAATATTTATTTTATCATTAAAGTTATCTTAGGTGATCAAATCATAATGCTTTTGTTAATAAAGTTAATTGTTTACGGCAAAAAAAATTTTATTTGATTGTCCTAAAATGTTTAGGGACCATAATGATAAAAAATAAACTTTAAGATCGTATCATGCCAAGACTTAAAATTTTGGGACTAATTGCAATTTCTTCAACGGCGTCGTTTTGAAGTGAATATGAGCTGCTTGACACGAGTCTTCCTATCATTGGCAGTTTTGCATTTTTAATTTAAAAGCAAAAAAATACCGGGATATTTCCCACGTGAGCGAAACTTCAAAAATTTATTCGCGGTAAAAAACGTTAGAACCGCGGCAACGAGGTCAAGAATATAAAACATGGCTTCCGCCGTCAACACCTGTTTTTTCTTCCCGCCATTTTCTCTCTCTTCATCCAATTAACACATTCTCCGTTCAATACAAATCAATTCATAAACAAAGAAAAACAGAAAACCGAGGAAAAATTGGCCGGAAAAGAGGAAATGGGCATCAAAGATCTTCTCAGATTTGTGAAACCCTATGTTGAACCCATCCACATCAAGAAATACGCCGGCCAGCGGGTAAATTTTTTCCCACAAATTTCCCGTTTTGCAGTTTGCATTATTTTCTTTCTGTGGTTAGATTTGATGTTTTTTTTTTTCCTTTTGGGGTTCGGTATAGGTAGGCATTGATGCTTATTCATGGCTTCACAAAGGAGGTATTTTTGCAATTTCTACATTTTCAGCAATGTTTTTCTTTTTTTGGTGGGAGGAAGTGAATTAGTGTTAATTGTGGTAAATGCTTAGCTTATTCTTGTAGTATGGAGTTGTTGCTTAATATTGAGGGTGACAAGAAATTTCAATACTTGAAGTACTTTATGAATCGGATTAATATGCTTCGACACTACAAGATCACTCCTGTCGTTGTTTTTGATGGTGGAAACCTGCCCTGTAAGGCCGCCACAGAGGATGAGAGGGACAAGTATGGCAAACTTTTGAATTACAATTTTTCAGTTTCTTTTGCATTTTCTGTCCTGGAGGATGAACTTTTGTCATTTTTGCTTGGATTCTTGTAGGAGAAGACAAACAAATCGAGATTTGGCAATGGAGAAACTCAAGGAAGGGAATATTGCTGCTGCCTCTGAACTATTTCAGGTGATATTAGATTGTCTTGATTGATGTTTGGTACTTTAAGTCTATCAAACACCTTTACGTTTGCAAATTCTTGAGGAGTCCAATAAGACATTGTCTGAATTGGGAGGCATTGTCTTAAAAAAAAAAAAATCTGTTTTGCTTAGATCGCGTGTTTTTGGATGCACCAACAACTAACTACTCTAACTAGTTGAGCCATCAGAAAGGAAAACCAATCTGTTTCCATTTTCTTCAGATCATTCAAGAACCGATACTGTCATCTTTGAACTTACATGTGCTTGCTAACTTGTAGAGGGCAGTGAGCATCTCTCCGGTCATGGCCTACCAACTGATTCAGGTATGCTGAACTTTTCTTGGGAAAAAATTAATTTCCATACTATAATTGCTCGAGTATTTTTTAACCAATGAAAGTTATCCGTGTCCTTCTAAAGCCTCTTGTCTAGTTTCAACTGAATAATATTTTCATATCTAGTAGTATCTTTTCCTCGGACGACTTCATCCTGCATCTAAACTGATTTACAAACTTCATACTGTAGAATTTTTGTTAGATATATGCAGTTTCGTCTTGATTATGTATTTGATTTGCCAAGGTCTTATTGTTTTTTATGTGCAAACTGGCTATCATGTTGAACCATATGTGAAGTGATAATCAGTACCTTATTCCATTCAGATTCTGAGATCTGAGAGTATTGAATTTATAGTGGCTCCGTATGAGGCTGATGCACAATTAGCATACATGTCCACCCTTGAAGCTGAGAAAGGTGGAATTGTAGCAGTTATTTCAGAGGATAGCGACTTACTGGCTTATGGTTGCCCTGCGGTATAAAAGCTCAAAGCTTAGATATGGTCACACAAAGTTTACCATCATTTATTTTCTTTATCCAAAATCATTATTTTATGATGATCATCAGCATTTGCTTGCAGATCATCTTTAAGATGGATCAATACGGGAATGGCCAAGAGGTGATTCTAGACAAGTTTTTTAGTTCTACAACTCATGTGCCTTCCTTCCGGAGTTTTGACAGAACGTTGTTCACAGGTGGTTTGCTTGTCAAGTTTTTCACCAATTTGGAAGTACAGCTTGTTTTTGGCTCATGTCAATTAATTTACTTGTGTTAGTGGTCAACAAATATCTCACTTCCCCAGAACAGGAGTAGAACTCATAAACTTGGGATGAAAAAGTGGTGCCTATATCTATGATTAAAGAAAGACACAACATCATGATAGTAGGAGTTATTTTACTAAAGGAAGAACTCATAAAATGTGTGCTTAATGCAAAAGTTCTGTTGCAGCAACTAGTTAAATTGTCATATTCTGGATAGTACCTGGTTTTTCTTGATTAACGGACATGGATATTTTTTTGCAGGTATGTGTGTCTTGGCTGGCTGTGATTTCCTTCCATCTGTTCCAGGAATTGGGATTTCTAAGGCTTATGGTCTGGTATCCAAATATCGGAACCTAGATCGTGTAAGCATATATAGGCTATCTCGTGAATGTATCTGTTTGTTTCGTATGTTTAATCCAGAAAAACGCTCACTATAAACACAGAGAAATGTCACAAGTCTTTCTTTTCTGTTTTTTTTTTTTTAAATTTTCTGCAGGTGATCCAACAGTCATTATACCCTTACAGCTAATGAACTGCCTGCTATGCCTGCAGGTCCTTTCCATTCTAAAAATTGAGAAAAGAAGCCAAGTGCCTGAAAATTACTCGAAATCCTTTAAAGAAGCAGTTGCAGTTTTCCAGCATGCCAGAGTGTATGTCAAATCTGAAAAATATGATACATTCCTTTAATCTCTCTTACTTCTGAACAAGTGTTGTTTCATAAAATGTTCCTATGTAGATATGATGCAGTCTCGAAGCAACTTAAACACATAAAACCCATACCAGACGAGCTTTTGGAGAGTTTGGATGGAGAACTCAATTTCTTAGGCCCGTATCCTTAATTTTCAATCAAACTTGTTTTACTCTGTTTCAGTGGAACTAATAACTGGCAACAGTGGACATAAAATTGCCAATGCAACCAGATGGTAAAAATGCATTTCTTTGTCCTTGACTGAAAACAGAGAAATGGCCCCTTCAGTGGCCACTGCTATTGCTCAAGGTCGCCTGAATCCTTGCACAATGGAGGCATTTGATCACTTGCCAAGTTCCAGAAACCATATTGATCTAACCAACATCACCAGAGTTGTTCAAAGTCAGAAAAGAGAAGCAGCATCTCTATCATCAGGAGACGGCTGTTTTAGTGTAGTATCCTCTCATAAAAGTCGAAAAGGTAGTAAAGGTAATTTTCATTACACCTGTAATAATCTTCATAAACAGCTGACGCCATTGTTCAATTATCCAATATTTGTTTGTAAGTTGGTTTTCCTTGTTGTTGTCAGCCGTTGAGGACAAGCAGACGCCTTCTTCTGTAGAGAGGAAGTTGATCAATAAAGATTTAGAGCTGGAAAAGCTAAGACCATTGATAAACAATGCCACAGGAGAAGATACAATAATCATCCCCAAAGAAGCACCAAAAGTTCCAGATAACAATCCATTCAAGAAAAGAAAAATCGAAGAAATGCAACTAGATTGGAATGTCAGTAATAATACAACTGAACAAATGTCAGTTGTGACCGAGGTTGAGAGCTCAGAAATCATGGGCTTCACTCCAGATTCGCAGAAAAGCGTGGACTCCAAACCTGTGCTAATGGTGCCCGATGGCAATAAAAGAGCGAAGAAAGTGAAGAGAACTAATTGCCATAGTTCATTACATAAGAACAGTAGTATCTTAAATTTCTTTTCGCGCATTTAATAACTTCTTGATTATGTAAAAACATTTTTTCCTTTTCGTTTCAATGCATTATATCTTTGATTTTTTCTCTAATCCGATCTTTTCTCAAGTTAAAAGAAACTTTCAAACACAAAAATAAGTAATGACTGAACATGAGCAGATTGGCAAACTGTTAAAATAAGAAAATCTAATTTCATTGCTTGAATACTCAAAAATCCTAATATAGTTTATTAATTCTACTAAAAAGATAGATAAAAGCTGGAAAGCCTAAACTAAATTGCCTTATAATTTATTAAGGCTACTCGTAAGATAGAGTACAAAAACTGAAAAAACCTAAGCTAGATAGCCTAAACAAGAATGATGATCATCCTTCTTCTAGTTCCTCCGCAACATTTTCTGGAACCAATAAGCTGACATCTTTGGATGCCTCTTGAGAGTGTTCCAATCGATGAAGGTGATACCAAAACGTGAAGTGTAACCCAATCTCCATTCGAAGTTGTCCATCAATGACCAAGCCATGTATCCAATCACATTAGCTCCACCTTCCACAGTTTTCTTCAATTGTTTCAAGTAGCTCTTGTAGTATTCAACCCTTTCTGTATCAACTAAGGCTCCAGGTAATGTAACATTTCCCGGTTGATCCATTCCTGCATATCACATTAGTACAAAACAATGTTAGATAATATCCACATGAACAAGGACGAAAGCACTTTGAGAAGTGATGATTTATACCATTTTCTGCTAAAATAACTTTGGGATTTCCATAGCGCTCCTTCACATACATAACTGCTTTGTACAAGCCCCATGGCACGTTGTATAGCCAATCAGAATGTGCCCGCGGACCAATTGGGACTCCGTGTCTATCATCTGCATATATTATGTATATATAGATTAGTAACAAAGTTTTAAAATCTAAAACTTTAGACTTCAAAGATGAATGTATCTTACAAGCAAATCCACATTGCCAATCTTGTTGATATCCAATGGCAGAGTTGTTTTGAGGGACATGATACATATAGTAGGCTGTGTACTGATTAATGCCCACATAATCAAAGGAACCCTTGATCATTTCGACCTCTGTTTGGGTAAACTTCGGAAGCCTATCTCCCACAATGTTTTGCATAGTTTTGGGATATTCACCATACACCAAAGGATGCAAAAACCATCCAATATGGAAGTCCCTTGCTCGTTGAGCTGCATAGTTATCCAACTTTGATCTAGTATGAGGTTCGTACCAGACAAAGTCCAAAAGAATGCCAAATTTACCCTTTTGTGTTGCCTGCAAATCATAGACAAACTTTTAGTAAATGTTACAAATGGTTTGAAAGTTAAAATCTCAATTAACATGTAATTGAACTTTACTTGATACTTCAAACGATATCTCAATGAAGCAGCTGCGTGACACTTGATGAGATTATGAGCAACAATGTAAGGTTCGGTTGAAGAATCTCCTTCTTCACAATCCCCAAATGCCTTTGAACACCTTCCGGGGGCAAAGAATCCATTATCATAACCAAGAGCAGCAATAACTCTTGGTTCATTGAATGAGAACCAATCCTTAACTCTATCTCCGAAAGTCTTGAAACAAAACTCAGCATAATCGGCAAAATCTTTCCTGCAAAAAAAAAAAAAAAAGTCCCAACATTCGAATCAGAATGTGCAAGAAACAAAATCTAACAAAAACAGTTCATATCAGTATAAAGGTTTTATGAACTTACACAACTTTCTCACTCAACCATCCACCATATCTCTCTTGGAGAGCTTGTGGAAGATCATAATGATTGAGATTGGCATAAGGGGTGATGTTTTTCTCGAGCATATAATCAATTAGTCTATTGTAATAGGCCACTCCCTTCCAGTTAACTCTGCCGCTTCCCTCTGTTGAAAATAAAACCGAAAATTTCAAAACAAATTTGAAGAATAAAGTTTTCAGATGGATGGATCAAACAAGCAAGGAATTACCTGGAAAAATTCTTGACCATGAAATCGAAAAACGATACGCCTCAAAGTTATAACTAGCCAAGAGATCAATATCTTCCTGCATAAAAAAATTTATAACATGAGAATCCTGAACATCAATCTTCCCCAAAAAACAATGTTTAACATACCTTATAACGGTGGTATTGATCAACAGAAACTTCACCAGTGGCATTATTGGGTTCACGTCCTGTTTTTTTCAAGAAAAGAAAAAAGTTATTCATTAGAAGAAACATGAGTTTTAAAAGGAAAAAAAAATAAATGTTGAGGTTATATAGGTACCAGGTTGTCTAATGAAGACATCCCAGATACTAGGACCTCTGCCTTCTTTGCTAGCCATGCCTTCAACTTGATATGCTGAAGTTGCTGTTCCAAATATAAATCCAGATGGGAATGATTTCCTGCTTAAACCACCAAGGTCAAGTTGATCATCAGAGAATGGTGGTTTAGTTGATGAAGCAACAGCAGCCAGAATTGTTAGCAAAAGAAAACAGATGATTTGTTTAGCAGCCATCTTTTCTGATTCTTCTCAGAAAAGATGAACGAACAGAGGAAAAAGAATAGAGGAGAGGAGCTGTGTGTGTTTTGTGGGGAGAAACTGGAGTGTCTATTTATAGGTTTAAAAAGGGTGTGAAAAGAATTCAGGAATTTTGTTTGGATTCTGATTCACTCATTGATTGATTGAAGAACTTTGTGTTTTTAAGGTTTTTTTTTTCCTTTATTTTTTTGAGGAAAAAGAAATTGTGTTTTTAAGGTTTTTTTTTCCTTTATTTTTTTGAGGAAAAAAAATTGTGTTTTTAAGGTCTATTTATTTATTTTTCAGTATAAGAGGTGGCACGTTATTATTGGTAAATAACAGAATTGTCTAATATATCTTATAATACACTCTTTAATATATTTAAAATATGAAATAAACTCTAATTAAAACTATACTATTAAAGAAAGTGTACTATAGAATTTAATTACAATTCTACTAAGGATAGAAATAAACTTCAATTCTACTAAGGATAGAAATAAACTTTATAAATAAAGTAAGAGTTTCAGCTAATTTTTTTTTAAGGTTTAATTTATTAATGAGGTCATAATTTGGGTATAGGATAATGGAGTCGGTGTTTGTAGCTCTAACAAATTTTACGGAAAAAAGAAAACTAAAATTAGTGTATTTTGGTTGTTAGAAGAATCCCACAAGTAACATCATCAGCCGTTTTCTCAAAATTGTTCTAAATTATCGGCATTCATCCACATCACTCTCTACTACCCACTTTTGCTATTTCAAGAATAAATTTATTTAATTTGTACTTACCTCATAAATATTAATATAAATAAAATATATTATATATAAATAAAAAATAATATATATGATAGTTAATCTATAATAGGTCTCTTGATGCACGCCTTAGATAAAATTGAAAAAGTTAATAATATTGTATTGTTATTAGAATGTGAATGTGAAAATTGATTTTAAAATCTTATAATCTTTAAATTTTGAGGTAGTAATAATTTTATATAAATACAAATTTTCAAAATATTGTAAGCTAAAAATCTTTTAAAGAATCAGAAGATTATATAATTTATACGAGCATTTTTTTTAAAAATATTATGAGCAGATGCTACCAGTTCTTTGGTCCATACATATATAGGATGGGGGGGATGGCCTCCATAATTGAACAAAAATGTTGAAGATTATTGAAGAGAAATAAAATGATTCTCTTTTGCCCTCAACATCCATCATGGGTGTGATCTCATTCTCATTTTTTTTTTAACACGGTATCTCGAACAGTCACCAACTAATTCGGAAGAGATTGAAAGATATAAAGTTCAAATAGCAACACAAAATTGTTATGAAACATTAAACTGTTCCCTAAATGGCTTAAATTTATAACTTTGCACTGAATATAGTATATAGAAGAACCTAAATAAAGGATCGCACTATCAAAACATACATCTATTGTGATCTCATTCGCATTTCTCGGCTGCAACTGGGATACGAATTTGAATATAGACGATCTTAGATGAGTGAAGAATAATCCCATCATTAAATACTACCGTTAATATATATATTTTTAAAAAAAAAAAAAAAACCGAAGAAAGAAGAAAAGAGGTTAAGGTAAATGGTCCCTTGAAAAAGAAATAGGGGCACGCCACTACTCCTTAACTTTGGTTTGGGTCCAAAGTGATCGATCCAGAATAGGGGGATTCGATGGGGTCCAATACACGTTACATCCCGGGAAAAGATGTTGTCCATTAGCCTAAGCATGCAGCAGGTAGTTAAGGTAAAGGGTTAGGACAGCACGTGAACTGAATGGACCTCTTTCCGATTCTCCTGCTCCATCCTGACCTGATACCCTAAGGCCCCCTTGATGATAATATCTTGGGCAACTAAATCATCCAAATACATTCACTCTGCCCATCCTTTCCCCCCCTCCAATAATAATCTATCTGCAAATTGCAATCTACAACATGCATATGTGGGAGGAAAGGGGGTCCTTTTCTCCGGATCAGATCATCTATACTATCTTTTGTAACACTCTCTTTGTAATATTCCCAATACATAAAAAACATATTACAAGAGATGATAAAAAGAAATATTACAAGAAAGCAGACGAATACCAAATATGAAATAAACCAGTGGCAATACCATGTTCAAGATGTCTAATTACAGAAACTGAAAATCCCAAACCTTTTACCTGCTGGAACTTTTAACAGAACTCAACCCACTTAACACAAATGTCTTTAATTTTCATATTTTACATTGTGAATTGTGATAAATAAACTTCAAAGAGTAATTTTTCTTCAAACAAAATGTATGCACAAGCAGAGACTTGACTTGAGAGGCTAACACAAAAAACTCTTCCATAAGATTTTCTTGTGAAAACTAAAAAAATCTTTCAAAACCGCAAATAGGGGGCAAACTACTACGTAACAAATGCACTAAGCAGAGAACCAGATGAAGGCATAAAGCAAGCAGGATGCCGAATGAAAAAATTTGGCAACCAGGAAATATCTATTCACACACTTCATTTCACCTCTGGTGCGACAAGAAAGAACCACAGTGGAAGGGCACAAAAACTGGCAAACTTGAAATAATTGTCTGGCGTAGAATCTCTGTAGATCATGTCACGTTTGATTATTGCGGAGTTATCTTCCATACACGGAGGCAAGCATCCTCGCCAGAACTCACCACACTCTGATCATCGATGAAAGCTAATCCGTATACTCCACCCAAATGAGCTCCCTTGATGGTTATTCTACTTGATGCTGGCTTACTTACTTCGTATATAATAACACAGGTGTCGAGTGATCCAGTGGCAACCATGCTGCTATCAGGAGACCATGCCAAACAGTTTATACGGGCAGTGTGATATAGCATATTCTTCAGCTTCACCTGAAAATGTGAATAAATTTTTAGTTTCAAACTTAAATTTGATCTGACACAGTAAATAAAGAAAAGCGTACTCACTGATTGATCAAGATCAGAGAGAATGCATGAGAAATGCAACAATATTTTATTCAAGGTACGACAATATCATAGAACAAAAGCAATGCCAGTTAGCCAGACCCATGACTACACCATTTGCAAGCAATAAACACTTTTCTAATAATCAACTCCAAACACGTCAATGCCAAGGAAAGATGTTCAGGTCAAATCTTTCCTTCCCCTCAAAGACTAGCACCAACGACATTTGTTTCATGAATTTGCCAGGTTCAAGAAAACAAGAATATGTGCCTACTAAAGTAACTGCTGTTGCTAACTAATGCATTTCTAGTAATGTAGCACTTAAATCAGTGCTAGTGAATGGTAAAAGTAATTTAGTACCTCTCGCGAAGCACAATCCCATACAACAGCTTCTCTATTAACATCTGATGAAGCAAACATGGAAACATCTGGGGAGTAGCGAATGACAGTAATAGCACCCCTATGTTTCTCAAGGACAGCCTCTTCTTTAAGACTGTCTCCATTTATAGAATATATGCGCAATTTACCATCCTGACCACCCACAATGGCTTCAGTTCCATCAGGTGATATTGCACAGGCAGTTACAACAAACCCAAGGTTAGTGGTTGATAACACGTGTGTACCACGGAGGAGGACAACTCCAGTATCAATTGCAACCAAAGCTAGCTCATGAGAAAGAAGAGCATGGCTCAGGTCCTTTGGTTGGCTGCCAATATCAACGGAATCACCATCCCCGCATTGATCCTCGCGAAGAGAAACTCTCCATATCTGTGCCAGGTAGGTGGAAAATAATACATTAAGAACCTAGCATGCTATATAGCTTTGAAAATTTCTAAGGGTGCACTTGGATTAGATTTTAGTTTGGAAAAAAAGAATATTTTTGGGTTTTGTAAAATATAAATTGTTTGTGAGATAGGTGGGGTCCAAAACAAAAACTAAAACTGTTTTGTTTTGAACTACAATACAAATGCACCTAACTTTCTAACAAACTAATCAGACAGGTATAGCTATATTCCTTAAGTTCACATACGCAGAACTCGGAAGACATTCTAAGAGACTTCCGTTTCACCATCATCGAAAAGTTTTAAAATTTGTGCATGGAGAATAGATTATTCACCTTATTGTCAAACCCAGAGGTAACAATTTCTTCTTCAACTGCTGCCAAACATTTGATCTGAGAAGTCACCTTCCTCTCTAATCTGCCATAATATCCAACACCCTGAATCCATTTAACAATCAATCCATCATAGCTACTAGATATTATTATCTTCTGGCTATTTTTCAGCACTGCTAATGAGTTGACATTCTTCATATGCCCAGAAAATGACAATGGAGTTTTGTCAAGATCACTTGCTGAGAACAGAGAAATGGTCCCACCAAGAGAAACAGTGACAATATGGTCATTCAGCCAGAGACACCCAACTAGCATGTCATCAACTCCACCAGCACCAGGAGGTATCAATGTCCTTTTGACTGTTCCATTACCATCATCAGATATCTCCCATATTTTAGCAGATTTATCAGCAGAGACCGTTATAACCTAAAACAAATAAAACATCAAAATAGCAGATTGACATGGATAGATTTCGGCATTATTAATGTTCTATAAGAGCTTCAGAGGGAGCATGTTGAATCTGTTACAAAAGAACAAAAGTTAATCTTGTTAACTACTACATGTGACGTTCCGGAAAATTTTCTCAGAAAGCATTATATTTTTATTACAGAAAGGGGCCAAAGTTCTAACATGGAAAAAACATTTGAAAGGGTTTTACATAACAACAAGAAGGGAAGGGGGAAGAAACCCACAAGCAAGTATATACTTAGCTCACAAAACCATATAAATCAGGGAACCTGATGACCAAAAACAAAACACAAAATGAATAGGAATGGCCTTCACTAATATGTAAACATCCTAAATCAATCAGAACACAAAGGACCCTTGACCATGGGAAGAACAAGTCCACCAACCTGCTCAACACTGTACACCCCCAAGAAAAATGGTCGACGACTTTTCAGACATCAACAGAAACTTCCTCTTTTTTCATTCTTTTGAACAAGAAGTCTTAAAAGACTAGAACTAGTATATTTAGAAGGTCCAAAGAATTGTGCCAGCTCAAGTGCTCAACTAAGCTTTTCTATCTTTTGCGCTGCAATTACTATAGATTTTTTTTTTCAGCAATTGAAAGGTAGGCTTCAAACCTTTTCTTTCTTAAAAAAAGAAAAGTAATTCAAACTTCTCTTAAGAAAGATATTTCTTCCATTACTTCCAGTTTGCTTGTTCGACAGATTTTGTGCTGTGCCCACATGGACAAGAGGAATTGGTGCAAGCCAGTGATAGGTAGATTGGCAAGTAAAAATAACTGTTTGCATTCTAAACTCATATCTAGGTACAGTATGCTGCACATTGGGAAGAATAGGGGAAATTCACCAAATACTATTAGACCCAAATGAAAAGAAAAGATCAAATTTTGACCTCTAACAAGATACAATTTCAGGTTAGCAGAATAGAACTCATACAAGCATCAGATATCAGGTTTAAGGAAGCATCCAGAGACGTTTCTAACTGAATTGCACATCTCATTGAATCACGAGCTCAGCATAAATTATACAAAGAAAGGAAAAAAAACCTTGCCTGTTTACTATCTGGACTCCAGCTGACAGCATATATGCTGCCTTTGTGACCGTCTTCAGACGAAAGCTCTCCTAGTTTTGTTCCCGTTTTGGCTTCATAAATTATACCCTTCTTGTCAGAGCTTACACTGATTAATTTGTTCCCATCTGGAGAAAACCTTATGCAATTCACGAAGTTTGAATGATCCCTGCAGGTAAGCAGATTAAATAAATTTGTTAATCATGAAAATTGAGAGAAGTCTTAAGTAATAATTATTTATGTTACTTTATTCCCATGTTAATAGATAATTGTTAATGCTTGCCTGTATACACTATGAAATTGCATATTCATAGTTTTGATTGTACACCCACTTTAAACTAGCTTCTTTTTGTTTATTCATTTATTTAAATTTTTTTTTAACATAGGAAGGTTACTGTTACGTATCAAAAGTTAATTTTCTATAAAATGGAACAGATACAAGACCTGTGAGATTGCTTGAATTTAAATGGTGGTCCTTCGTAAAAGTTCACCAAAAAGTCCTCTCCACATGTGGCAATCCGAAATGGTCTTGTTGGCTTGAAAGCACAGCTTAGCACCCTTCTTGAATGACCATCAAAATCTCCGACAGTGCTTCCTGAATCCCACCTAGAGAAGGCAGTTCATCTGATGTAAGAATACAAAAAATGCAACATCCATATAACAAAATCATGACAAATCAAAGAAATCTAACTGAAAAGAGAGACATTCAATCAAGCGCATAAATGTCACAACTTGCCATTTTATAAGTTCAAAACTGAATTTAACAGATACAGGGAGGGGACTGGAGCAGACAGACACAATAAATACACCAATATTATCTTCAACGCCTGAAACTGTAGGAAACATTGTAAATCCATGAACTTATCATTCTGCAATTAAGTTGGATAAAAAAACACCATCCTTCTTCATTCTCACATGTATGAGATTAGATTAGCGTAACACCTCAAGGGCAACTACACAAGTGCATACTAATTATATGAATTACCTCTCCTCTCCCGAGAAATACAAAGAAAACTCAATGAAGAATTGGAAAATAACAGCAACATGTGGCCTGCATCAGTATTGCTGCTGTTTCCATATATTGGAGTTAAGGACTCTCACAAGAAATACAAATGACAAACATGAAACCTATAAATGAAACAAGATACGGAATCGAATATAAAACCATTGTGCATAAACTTTTGCTTGCCACCAACAGTTACATCAAAATACAAAACATAATGCCACAATATTGCCCCAACTTTCTCTATTTCATTGACCTTTTTATCCGATTAGTCACTAGAACATCCTTGAATGATCTATTAAAGCAACAAAGCATCCACATAAAAGCAGCCAATGACAAACATCACAATTGACTCCTTTTTCACCTTATAACAGATTGAGCAAAACGGGCAATAAAACTTCAATTGAGTACCTCAGTCCTAAATGCAACCAATTGCGATAAGCATTAGTAGCTAAGCTATGTAATTATGAACAGTTGTTCTCAATAATGAAAAAACTGAAATAGCAGAGTGAAAGTCGCAATCATTTTTTTTTTTAACATAAAGAAGAAGCTGAGCGGGAAAACTTACATAAAGGCGCGAACAAGCGACTTTCCTTTGCCATCACCAGAAGCAACAATTCGCAAGCAATCGGGTGACCACTGAAGATCGTCGATCCGACCCGAAAGGACCTTAAACTCATTTTTAAGCACGAAGTCATTGTGGACCCCCCAGATCCGAACCGTACCAGAAACATCAGCGGAGGCGATCCATTCCCCATTGGGAGAGTAGCGAGCAACGGTGGCAGGGTAAGCGTGATCTCCGTAGACCTTGACTTCAAGGGGGCGGTCCAAGTAGCGAATAATGACGGATCGTCCATTGGTGTAGAGAATGGAATTAGATTTAGGGTCGCCGGAGATAAGGATACCCCGACCTCGCTCCGTGGTAGGGACGCATGCGTAGGTTTCCGTCAGCTGCGCCATTCTCAGCCGTGCGCGGAGGTGAAAATTGCTGTGATTGAGAGAGAGATGAAGTGGGAAGAGAGTGGCAGATGCCACAGGGGATTTGCAAGAGAAGAGAGATGATGGGGGAAAAGGAATTAGGAATGTTGATTAAAGGATTTTGTATCACACTGTTTTGACGTGTCAAATCCCACTTATTTCTTATTTTTTCTTAATTAAAAACTATTAAAACACTCCCAATTTCATTTAGGCAAAAAGTTATAAATACCATCTGCCTATTTACGAATACTCAAAATTCCTTAAACTTTACTTTTAACTAATTCTAACTTCCAATTATTTTCACACGGTGAAATTATCCTTCTGACTAGTTTTGTAGTAGTTTCAGATGGAAATTAACACGATTTATATACGTGATACTTTTTTAAAGAAAAATTAAAATCAGCCTAGTTTACCTATGATCTACTTACGACACGACTTGACCCTGTCCGGATCTGCATTAGGTATGTCATGAATTGATTCGAATATGTATTGGATTTTATTGTGATTCAATTTTACTTTTAAAAAAGTATTACGTGCATATTTCGTGACATTTCACCATAAAATTAATTTTCTGAAACTAATTGGAGGATAAAATTAGTTAAAAGTAAAATTTAAATGCATTTTAAGCCTCTTGTAAATAGTTGAAGAGTATTTATAGCCTTTTACCTTTTCATTTAACTCCCCAACTTTTTTCCTTAATCATAATTGGTTAATTAAATTTACTCAGTGAGATTTATCTAAATTATAATCGCATCACTATATTTTATAAATGCATTCTTGCTATTTTTATATTTATAAATAATTAATTTAGATTGTTAATTTTAATAAAATTTTATAAGAAAATAACTTTTCTATAGAAAAAAAAAACTATAACCTTCCTAAAATATCACGTTAGAAGCTTAATTCTTATTTATAGTTATATATTTATACTATAATATGTTTCTAAAAACAATTTGTTAATTGGTCTAATTTTCATAATGAAAAGGTATTATTTTGACTTTTTTATTATATTTGGCTTTTTTTTAAAAAATCCACTAAAGTGACCGTTATTTTTTTAATCTCAATATGAACACAATGCACACAGTGCATTATCTTTAATGATAATGAATATAACGTGTGTTATTCCTAATCAGTAATTAAATATAGTGATTATGAAAAATCAATGACGTGGCTGTTGACGTGACACTGCTACTGTTAAGGTGGATGATAACGCATCTAATGTATACTTATGGTAGAAAGGGTGTTCGGCAAATGGAGAGATAATTTTTTCAAGTCTACTCAAATATCTACAAGCCATGAAAGATTCTAACTCGGGAACTGTGTACGTACGAGTAGTTGCATCACAGAACGAGCATTCCTCCGAACTATGTTTTCAAATTTATTTTTCGGTGTATCAAACCTGTATAAATGGATTTCAAAACTGCGGACCGTGATTTCTATGGATGTCACTCATCCTCAGGGACCATATAAAGGGTACTATTAATTGCAAGCATATAGGATGCGAATAACCATTTGTTCTCCCGGCATTTACAATTATTGATAAAGAGTCGTCCGAAAGTTGGAATTGATTCCTCAAACTTCTACGGGAAAATATTGTCAAGGATTGACATATTTGCTTAATATCTGATTACCACAAAGGGATTTTATCTGCTATGCAAAATCAAGTTCTGTTGCAATCCCCATTTGCATAGCATAGGTTTTGTCTACACCACATTCAAACAAATTTCACCAAAACCTTTAAGAACAAGGAATTAAAATGTTTAATGTGTTAGGCCGAAACCAAAACTAAGCGATGAAAATTTGAACATGCCATGAATGAAATTAAAAGTAAAAATATAGAAGCTTATAATTATTTAGTCAAAATATCCTTGGAGAAATAGATACTCTTGCATGATAGTAAGCTCATGCACAAAGTGATGACAACTAACAATTCAAAGCACCTAACAGTATTTCGAAAAGTACCTAACAAGATCTTAGCTTTAAAAGCGGAGTGTTTTCTTAAATGGCCCTCTTTTTTAAAAGTAGTGTTAAAATGACCATATCACGAGGCTAATGTCTCTTTGGCCAAAGTGCCTAAAGTGATCTCTTGCCCCATGTCATTGATCCTTCACCCTTATTTAATTTCTTCTTTTACCATTTCTAATTGACGTATCTCTTTTAGTTTTTTCTTTTTCACAATTTTTAAAAAAATAATTAACTCTTTATTTTATGAAATCCTTCTTTTATTTAATTGGAGGAAAAATGTTAATTTTTATAATATTTTATTCTATCTATATTTAGAAGTCAAGATTAATAAATAATTTATATACTTGATGATTCAACAATTAAATTTAAAAATACCATTCATTTCATGAATTAAAAGTAGTGTCTTTTAGAGACGAATCTATTTATATAAAAATATTAAATTTGGATTATATTTAAATTTGTCTTGATCTACAATGTGTAGTCTCGTACCCAACTCTATAGGGTCCCGAATCCTCATTTTTAAATAATATTTTTATTTATAATTTTTAAAATAAAATAAATCACAATTTATTTTCCTAATTCATTTAAAAAATCTCTATAACTTTAAAGTTTGATGTATGCTAACATTACTAATACAATTTGAACCACAATATTCAAATTTAACTAATAATACTAATACATAAGAAATTAGTTTCTAAAAAAATTAAAATAATTTTCTTAATATATATTTTTCAACCTTTTAATATTCTAAAATGAAATTATCGAACATACAAAACAATACATATAAAAAAAATTATATTTTCATAACCCTCTAACTAAAAGACGGTTTGTTTTTTATTAATGAAAGTGATGAGGTTTTCATTTTACTAGTTGCATTCTTTTTTTTTTTTGGAAATTTGAATACTTACATATATAAAATATGTTTTAATCTTAAATTTCTAAATATAGATAGAATATTTCTAAAATAAATATAGATAGAATAAACATAATATGTAGTATATTTTTTCTTTAATTAAATAAGAACAATTTAAAAAAAAATGAATAGTCTTATAAAGAAATATGACCTCCAAAATAAACAAAAAAAAGAAAAAAGGGGCGAAATTGATGATTGGTCAAAGGTGGACAGTAACCTTACAACATGGTCACTTTAGGTCTTCTTATAAAAAATGAGGCCATTTTTTTAAAAAAATCCTTAAAAATTCACATTAATACCACCATTAAGAGGTTCAAAACTATGTATATCTATTTCTAACAAGAGTTTTTGATAAGTTTCTTCGGATTGAATTAAATTAATAGACTACACAAGTATATCGTATGATCCACGAGTTCGTATTTACATGGTTAAATTTCTAGTACGGCTTGATGGTCGTGGCCATTTTAATTTTTTTTTTTTTTTTTTTAGAAAAGGGGCCATTGATTAATAATAGGGGGTAGGAAGTTTGTAGGTTATAGTGCAATATATTTCAATGTTAACACATTCTTTTTTTTTTTTTCAAAAACAGTTTAATTATTATCAAATTGGGGGAAACAAATAAAACCTATTTATCTTGCCCCTACGAAGAAAAAAAATAAAGAATTATGAAAAGAAAACGTGGACATCATCATGGACAAAGGAGCAACAAAAGTCAAGCCGTTACCACTACTACTTTTTTCAAGTACTTTTTTATTTATTAGTAAAGTTATATATATATTTTTTTTTAACCAAGTAAGATTTTTTTTTTTTAACCAAATAACATTACTTTTATTTTATAGGTTAATATTAATAACTCTTACATTTATAATAAGTATTGAAGTGTCACATTTGAATTCTGAAGCTTACTGATAGGTCCGTAGTTATAGACGGATTTATATTGGGGCACCGGGAGCACTAGCCCCATTGATCCCAGTAAAATTCTTTATATTATAGTATAATTTTTAATTTTTTTAGAGAAAAATAATTATATTGGTTTCTAAAGTAGGTTAATTTTATTATTTGGTCATATAAATTTTCAATAATCATTTAATTCTTGAAAAATATAAATACAAATAAATTAATTCTTTTTTATGGCTAATGAAAACTAACTTAATTGCATATATATATATATATATATTTCATAATTGGTGACCGGAAACAAATATATATATATGGAGCCAAGTGATTAAATTAGTCTAAATTTTAAGAACCAAGTAATAATTTTTCCAAGAAAAAATTATCTTCACAAGTATAAAATATTATACATAAGTAGATTTCTCACACGGCAAGGACCGCCCGCATGGGCGTTGTCACAATTGACCATTTGAAGTCTTATTCGATAACGGAAAGTTTTTCGTTAGCAAAATGCGTTGCGGAAAACATTGGAGAAATTTTCTTTTCATTAAGAAGATTAGGATGAAGCTTTTATCCTGTCCTCCCTGCAACCCCTTTATCATTTAGTCATAGAAGGTCCATAAGGATTCCCTCCTACTCTAACTCAGGTACTAACCTTTCAAAATTTCTAACTCGGCTTATTGGCCTAGGCATTCTAATATCATGAAATAGACCGCTTTCAAAACAAACAGTTACCTATCCTTCAACTAATCACAATATATTCAACTTTTTTGAATTGTTACTTATCTGTAAAAATATATTGAATATCACTTTGTGTAATCAAATGGAAACTTTAAAATTAAAATATCACTGTGCTCCACTAGTTTTTTGTTCTATATACGTTAGTGTTTGTAGTTCCTCGTTCGTCGAAAAATATGTTGAATAAATGAATTTTGATACTATAAAAAATAGAATGACAGATTTATTTTTCTTATAAGATAATTTTGTCCTTGATATTTTAACTCTGATTCCGTCACTGCTCACAAACTTAAGAGTAACATAAATCATGAATTTATCAATACTTACCGTCCTTACTTAACAGTACTTAATATAGCCAAATCACGATTCAAACGACCCGCACATATTCATAATTCAATTGTTCACTTATTCCTGACGAAGATCATCAAACTTTTACGAATATATACAAAACTTCAACCAAAATGAAAATATAGAAAACTTCATGAAAAACAAAACATAATATATATATATATATATATATATATATAATAAGAGAGGAGAAGATGAGCCTTCATTAATTCTTCAATGGCGCCTCCTACCAGAAGGCTCCTTATTAGCGTTATAATAAACCACAGCCACTGGTCCTTCCAAATCCATCTTCTCAGCAAAATCTCGGGTCTTGAAATTAGCACGAGACATTGGTGGCTCCAGAAAACCTAATGCCCTTTGCTGCCTAAACAGTACCAGTATGTACCTGTGAATCCCCACAGGAGGCCGAGGTCCCATATATGCCAACACTTCCTTACCTGCAAATTTTTAATTTTCTTACATATTTTTAATTATTATAACCTTAAATGACGTATAGAGTAATTAGATATTGTAAGTGAATAATTTCGTATTTTTTAATTACAAGAAATGTCACGTTATATATATATATTATGATATGAATACCATATAAATTTTGTGCAGCTGTTGTGCAAGATGGGTGCTAAAAGGTTTTTGCGCTATTTTCAATTTATTTTTGTTATTTTAAGACATCGTATAACTATTTAAAAATATTAAATTATTTTAATAGAAAATAAAAATAATTTTAATAGAAAATAAAATAAAATAAATTCTTTAATTTATATGAATATAAGTTATTTAAACCATGTCTAAACATAAGTACACGACATATAAATTGAAAAGGAGAATATTATTTAGATGTACGTAAATTAATTTGAAAAATAAATGTGTATTTGAAGAGATTATTAATGGCGGTTGGAAACGTTAATACATATTCTAATATAATTTTTAGCATAAATATTTTATAATTATTTTATTAATATAAAAATTTTAAAATAAAAAAAAAAAAAAAGACACGGAAAAAGGAAAATATGCAGGGTAGGTGGAAGAGCAACAGAGCACCAGGTGTCAAGAACGAATAATTAAGAGCCACAACTATGCATGAAAAATGCGACACGTGGCAAACTTTGTCAGCAAAGGAGCAGATTACCTGTCAAGCTATGAGCATAGCAACGTGTCAACCACGGAGCTGCATGGATTTTTTTACTAATTTTATTTTTGTTTATTTAATTACTTTTTCCTCATACATGCATGAAATCAAGATCATGACTTGTTCATTCATTCGAACAAGAAGTACTCTGTCCTGAGATACTAAGTTCGGTGCATGATTCTAACACATGTTACGAGAAGATTCTTTAGAACAAGTACTCTGAACTAGAGTTAAAATATTAGAGAACAAAATTATTTTAGGAAAAAAAATTATAAAAACGCTTTAACTATTTCTGAGTTACTAAAAATATATATAATTTTTTACTAATTTTACCTTTCAATTATTTTTGAACCTTTAAAAATACCATTTCAACGAATTTAATGGTAGTTTCAAGCGAATTTTGGAATGAAAATCATTACAAAATTTGTTGAAAAAATTTGTTGAAAGAGTACATTTAAAGGCTAAAAAATAATTGAATAATTAAATTAATAAAAAGTTTTGGAACTTTTTTTCATTATTTTATAAGAGAAATAAAAATTGTTTCGTCATATTTGCACTTGAAAATACGTTTTGTCACCATATTTTTGCACATATTTCAGATCAACAAAAGTGACATTATAAAATGACATGATACCACGGAGATTTTTTACTTATACTATCAAAAATGATTTCAAAATTATTTATAAGTTGCTAAAAGTGTTAATTTACTTATAATACGATATGATATTGAGTGTTATAAAGTATAAAGAATCAAACATTAATTTTTATCATTTATAAATTGGTAAAGTGATTCGTTTAATTATAAAAGCGATAAAATCTTTATTAAGAAATGAATAGTTCACTCATTATTACACACGCAGACAAATTTTATTATACACAGGTAAAAATAATTTGTTTATATTATAAAATGTTTATTGGAAAATGAATAGTTCACTATTATTACATACAGACAAACCTCATTACATGCAGATAAAAATAATTTGTTTATATTACAAAAAATACTGTTTTTATAAATCGTCAGCAAATTAAAAAAAAATTCAAAATCAAGTAATATCAGTGTTAGGGATATCAAAACCAAGAATCCAACAACTGGTTAAAGGGGGTGAACCAGCTGAGGAAAAAGAATTATAATTTACAAACTGGTAAAGGGTAGTTAATATGCTTATACTGTAACACAAAAATATGTTTATTAAAAGTGTTTAAAAATATTAAAAAAAAATCAATATTACTTTTTACTATGCATTTACAAACCTGAGAAATATAGAAATAACAGATCATATATTAAAAAAATTGAATATTTTACTCATTATGGTACGGAAGTAATTTGTTTATATTATAAAAACATATCTCGCTTGTTAAACGTCAAAAATTACTCAAGTAGTTTAAGTTTAATTAAAGAAACGACAAATTTAAGAAACAATAATTATAGAAACGACAAACTTAAGAAACAATAATTATAGAAACGACAAACTTAAGAAACAATAATTATAGAAACGACACAACTTATGACACAATAGTTATAAACGACAAACCCTATATTAAAAAATGAATATTTTACCCATTATAACACGAAAGCAATTTGTTTATATCATAAAACATATCTTACTTGTTAGAAAAACATAAAAAATTATCAAGTAGTTTAAGTTTAACTATAGAAATAAGAAACAATAATTATAGAAACGATAAAACCTAGGACACAATAGTTATAAACGACAAACCCTATATTAAAAAATAAATGTTTTACCCATTATAACACGAAACCAATTTGTTTATATCATAAAACATATCTTACTTGTTAGAAAAACGTAAAAAATTATCAAGTAGTTTAAGTTTAACTATAGAAATAACAAACTTAAGAAACAATAATTATAGAAACAACAAAATCTAGAACACAATAGTTATAAACGACAAACCCTATACTAAAAATGAATGTTTTACCCATTATAACACGAAACCAATTTGTTTGTATTATAAAATATATCTTACTTGTTAGAAAAAAGTAAAAAAATTATCAAGTAGTTTAAGTTTAACTATAGAAATAAGAAACACTAATTATAGAAACGACAAAACCTAAGACACAATAGTTATAAACGACAAATCCTATATTAAAAAATAAATATTTTACCCATTTTAACACGACAGCAATTTGTTTATATTATAAAAGGTATCTCATTTGTAACAAGCGTCAAAAATCATTGAAAAGATGACGTATACGCATGCAACACACTCAATATCGCCAGACACGTTATCA
Source organism: Catharanthus roseus (assembly GCA_028651295.1). NCBI lineage: Eukaryota > Viridiplantae > Streptophyta > Magnoliopsida > Gentianales > Apocynaceae > Catharanthus > Catharanthus roseus. The sequence continues at coordinate 7,695,890 of JAPQWS010000148.1, forward strand.
GACCGACTTAAAAAAGAAAATTCAAAATCAAATAAATACATCGTTGCTAGAGTATCAAAATCAAGAATCCAACAACTGGTTAGAAAGGATGAATCTGTTGAGAAAAAAGACTTGTAAATAATCTGGTGTATTTATTGCATGCATGTATAAAACTTGATACCACCGATCAGATTAAGAACTAAGTTTTACCTCTAGAAGCATTGGTACACCCCGGGATATCAGTGAGAATCCTGAATTAATAGAAAAAAAGCCTGATTAAATTCTTCTGAAATTCAACAAAAGAAAATAAAAAGAATTGAATCAAGAAATTAAACAGACCAGTGAACCCATTCGCGCATGGTAGGTTCGCTAGGACTAGGAGCATCAGGATCAGTCATCACCTGCATGAATCATGATGATGATGATGATCAACAAATGAATAAAACTCACATGCATTTGAACGGTTGAGATTAATTATTACAAACCAGGGTGTAGAGATGATCAGGATCGCCATTAATTGTGACTCTAGGAGCAGATACAGCAGCAGAAGGCTTTATACTACAGCCGTTGGTTACATGCTTAGAATCATAATAAACGGCCATGGTTACACAAGGCTCAAACATGTTAACCACATCTCCGATCACACGGCCAACAATTAAAGGATCAACATTGGAAGACATGATTGAAGAGGATGGATTAATGGTGGAGATGGAGATGGAGATTGAGGAGGTGCAGGAAGAAGAAGACGAGAGGGGATTAATTATATATAGCCGCAAAAGGAGATTAAAAGATGGGGTAGCAGAGATGCAACCTATAGAACATGCACAGGGCAATGAAAAAGCTATATACCACGTGTGACCCCACTGTCTTTGCTATTATAAATATTTTGGCATCTTTTTTTTGTTTTTTATTGGGATGGTGAAGTATTAATAACAAATAAAATTATATATTATTGCACGAGTTTGCACAACAATTACAACAAGATGAATATTTTAGCGTCATCCTTATTTATAACGGGTAAAGTTAAAATTTTATATTCGTAAATTCATATCTATACATATATCTATATATATTTTATTAAATGTGTCTAGATAAGCTACAATATACTCAAACTCGTATGCCCATTATAATAAAATAATAATATATATTTATATATTATATTATTTTATATTTATTTATTAATACATACTTCATACATTTATGATATTGAGTAGTTTATTTTCTTACTTTAGAGAAGAGAAGAAAAATTTTCTTCAAGATTTCTTTGTTTTCTCCATTCAATGTTTCTTGTGAACTTGTTTATCTCATTCAAAATTTGATACCAGTGATTGTTTGCTCCAAAGACAAATAATAAAGGCATGATTTTTTAAGGTTAGATTTTCTAAAACTTTTTTTATATATAGTTTTATTTACCAGGAAAAAAATATAAAAATGTCATACGAGTATGGGTATACCCAGACCCTATCCTAGACCCTGAGAGGTCGGATCTGAGTCCATAAATTTTATACCACGAGAGTATGGGTCTAAGTTTGGGAATACCTAGAGGGTGTAAACCCGTTTACACCCCTCACGAAGACATTTAAGGTTATAAAGTATAAAAAATCGAACATCAATTTTTACTACTCACAAAACAACAAAGTGATTCACTTAATCATAATTGCACTTTCATAAGAATAAAATACATATTTAATAATATTATTAATGCAAAATATACGTGTTATAGTTCAATAAAAATAAAATCAAGTTGTATAGTAATGTTCGATAACTATAGATATACAACTTTATATGTATTATGATTCATGAATTTCATCACTAGAAAAATATAATTTACTGACCGACATAAATATATTAGTAACTTTTTGTAATTACCAACCGAAAGATAATCATAATAAATTTTTTATAATTATTTTGGGTGCTCAGTGATATTTCTTTTTTTTTTTTTTTAATAAAGATATAGGAAGAACTATAGCAATATGGGATGAAACTGGAATCCCAACTGGACCTGGACCGGAGATGCTTTGGCCCAATCATTTAGGCGAAAAAGAAAAAGAAATTGAAAAACTTTTCCGCTGCCGGGGTTCGAACCCGGATTCCTATTCCATTGGAATTGCCAAGTGCTACAGCGGATCGCTTGTGCAATTTTGAAGAGTTTTAATTAAATTATATATGATGAGAAACCTTCCCCCCTCCCCTTACGGACTGGATAGGTAAATTAGCTGTAATTATCATTAAATAATTTATATTTTTTATTACACTCAAAATATTTTATTTTATATTTTCATACTTTTTACATAATTTGTAAATAATTTATTGTATCAATTAATATTGAAAGGGCGAATTTAATCAGGAAAAACACGTTCCACTTCTGTCTATATGAAAAGTAATTTTAACTCCTTTTTATATAGAATTACAGTAAAAACTATGTAAATATACTAAATGACCTTTTTCAGCTGCATCTAGATTGAGTGCTCACAATGGTCTGTACTACTTTTATATATCAATCTCTGTATCACTTCCATTTATAATTTCTTTTTATTTAGTGTTTATCCTTTTTCCTTACGCTATGTTTGGTAATTGAGTGGAATGAAAGGTTTGGTATTCAAATTAGAAGTAGGATTAATCTTTCCACAGGAAAGTACATTCCAGGATGAAGTTGAAAATGCCTTTTCACACTAAAACTTATGGAATAGCCTTCTCAGGATAAGTAAGAATTATTTTTAAAAATTTTGGACTATTATACCCTCAAGATATTATTACATATATGTTCAATTAATTTTTAGATATCATACTTTCTTTTATCTTGATCTTTAAAATGAGTTATTTTATGACTATTTTTAATCTTATATATAGATATTTATACTACAATAAAATATTTAATTTTTTTTAAAACTTAGGGTATAAAAAATACAATTTACACTAGAAGAATATTTAAGTCATATTATATATAATTTCATTCAATTCCTACATAAGATAATAATTTCATTCTATCTTTCCCTTCCAAACACTAGAATTGCTAGAAGATTTCATTCCATTCCGAATGGTAAAGTTGAGCATGAGTTCCGCGGCTAAATGCTGCATTATTCGACATTAATTATCAAAATAAATTATTCAAAAATTGTTTAAAAAGACATAAAAAAAAATATTTTGAATGTAATGAAAAAACTTATTTTGTTTAAGGGAAATTATAGCAAATTTCTAAAATTAAAAAAAAAAAAATGAGAACAAATTTTCAGAATTTGAGCAAAAGCTACAACTTCACTAATCTAGCAAGAAGCAATAGAAACAAGGGGTCATTAGGAGGCCCAGTAGGTACAATGAATATTGAACCCAAAAGAAAGAACAAATTTTGCCAACTAGCTAACATTGTTAGTTAGGTACCATTACATTACACAACAAAACCAATGTATAACAAAGCAATTGGTAATAGGATACAACAATATAAGCAAAAAGATATTTGAAGATCAACAAGTCTTGATGATGATGATGATGATGATTGATCATTGATCTCCGATGAATCAACGGCAAGAGGCATTCCATCACTGCTCAGAGTGCAGGAAAGGGGATCGGTACCATCAGGGCTCATCATCAGAGCTCTAAGAACAGAAGAAACAGTACGTATATAAGCAGTTCTGTTCTTGTTGAGAAGCCATGTTAAACCCATTAGCTCACAATCCCTGCTACGCATTTTACTTGCTCTGTCCTCCGATTTGCTTGTGTTTCCAGCTCCCAAATCATTTAGCTGTATAAATTTACCGTAATTAGAACAGAGGCAGAAGAAAAGCCTTGAACGCGAAATCAGATAATTGAAATCAGATAACCAATAGTATACCAGCATTTTCTTCAAGAAAAGCATAGTTCATGACAAAACCTTTTAGATTATATAATCAAGCGATTCATCTGCAAGACAATTAACGAGGCAGACATGCAGGTCCCTATCGTGAGACATGGACAACAAAAAAGGGGAAATGAAATTTGTAAGCTAGCAATGTCTTCTGTAAGTTCACATGTTTAGAACAAGAATTTAGTCTGTAGCAGTCAGTTGTAAGTAGGGATCAAGGATGGGGACACTACAGAACAATTATGAGCTCAGAGTTTATTATAAGTGGCCATTGGATCGTTTCTTGGTGTGTAAAATTGAAATGGGAACAAATCCTTTTTGCTACAACAGTTCCATCCAGAAGATTTATTTTTATGTACAAGTACTATCAATGATGCAGTCTTGGTCCCAAAGGGGCTTTTTACTGATTAGCTTCTAGAGAAAGTTAGCTTGGAAGAGAATCACGAAGCTAATTTCTGAGACAGAAAATCTTCAAAGCTCAACTTAGTAATTTTAGGGACGTGCAATTTGAGGAAGTCTCGAATATGACAGTGGTTAGCTTCAGACCATTATTCTGAAGAACTAATATTTCTGTTAGATATAATGATGTAAATTTTGTGGCCCAAGCCAAGATGAATATGAGCAAATTCAACATACTATGAATATTTCAACCAACTTTCTAACCAAACAAAAGCAAATTTATTGGTCCACAGCAGTAAAGAGCTGATGAATTACTATTATCTAACATATTAGATGGCTTTAACTCTTGAACATGGAACTACTGCATTGATGCCTATCCTCTTTGTCTAAATGAGAAATAAATCTAGGTGAAATACTAAGTGATAATGATAATATGCTCATTAAGAAAATAGAAACCAAGAACGTTCTGATTCAGTCTCGCCAGCAACATTCACTTCATCTCCGTTTCTTTTCTTGTCTGACCATGAGGTATTCTGTGCGAGCCCATATGTGTTACCGGAGGCACCTTTAAGCCAATAACACACTCAGACTAATCCTATGAGCGGAGTAAGACGACAAGACTAAATATCCTTAATAATACTAATCATAACAATTATATGCATGTGAAATTGCCAATTCTTGCTAGTATAGCATGTGATACAAACAATAATGACAATATCAGTCAAAATTTCTCGGCTCGGAGTTGTAAAATCCACTAGATTAACTGTCCATGGAAAACTCAGACAACAAGCTCTGATTCTGGTAGCAGTCAACTGAAATCCCAGCAATTATACGGAAATCAAAGAACAAAACTTTCCTATGTCCCTTAACAAATTACAATCAAGAACAAAGCTAGAAACAGAAACAGAATGAAAATTTCCACAACTCCAAAATCAAAACATGCTAAACTGATAAAAAAAATTAAAAAATTTACCCTCATAGCTTCGAAGATCAAAAGAACAAACACAATCATTCTCTTGTACCCATTAGTTCAAAGATCAAATCATGCAAAAATAAACATTCTTCAAGTAAAAATAAATGGAATCAAAGAAGAAAGCATACCGAATAAAGACTCTTCAAACATTTAGAACATCCACCCAATCCAGAATATCCATTGGCATTATTACTTGAACAATCTTGTTCTAGCTTCTTCACACTCTGTCCACCAGCCAATTTCCCATGTGAATTTACATAAAAAGCCTCGGGACAACTCAAGGGATGAAGCCTAATTCCACAATAACAATAAACAGCATCACATGTTTCATTCGGTTGAGTCAATTTCACACCTTTATTCACCAATGCTTTCTCAAGAGTATCCACACAAGTCTCTGAATCATCAGGAAGAAGTGGCATGTCAACTTCATTCGACGACGCCGTTTTATGGGCTTTGTTGCTGGTAATGGCTCTTTCAAGTGCCGTTCTTGAATAAGCTGCATATAGCCAGGCTGCAAGAACCGGGCAGCATCGAGTCCGATGGACCTGACCCGAATATGAACCCGAATCGAATTTGTGGTGCCCGTTTCCGCAAGCTGATTTTACGCCGGAAAATAGCTCATCCGGGAGGTCTAATTGGCAGCCGTCGAAGTTGGATTGCTCAGGGAAAGCTGGGATAGTGGCGGGAGGTGATGGTGGAGGCAAGAATTTCTGCGTTTGAAGGGGAGCCTCGACCGGGTCGGGTATCAGAGGCAGGGAAGGCAATGTGGGTAGGTAGATGAACAAGAGAAATGTACAGAAAAGATTCAAGAATTGGGACATTGCTTAAGAAAATGAGGAAAGAGAGAACTTGGGGTGCTGTTGAGTGTTGTTCTTCCTTTGATGCTGCAATGGAGTGAGTAAGAAGTGGAGACCTTTAATTATGACTTATTAAAGAAGGGACATTTTCTTGAGGACTTGGTTCCCATAGCCATTGTTGGAGGGGGGTGGGGGGGTGGAAATGGGAGAAAGGGAACCTTTATTGAGGGTTGTGCAAGGGAAGTAGTCCAAAAACAACCATATAAAGAGATGATGTGGAGAAAATGAAATCAAAGAATGTATTGAGGATGAGGAGGGCAAAGGGTAATGTGGGACAATGGGGGTTGGATAAAGTTTTGGCTCTATTTGGTAGCTAAGAAGTAAAATGTATGCTTATAATGTAGCTATAAAGTTAAGTGGTAAACATTTTAGATACATTATTATGATGAAGAAATCATGATTTATTATTAGTTCTATATGTTTGAGCAAATTGTTCAAGATTGATTGTTGGTTAGTAACATTATATTTGGTTGTTTGGTCATATCTGTTGTCACAAATCAATAAAGAATGATTCTTGAGGTTTAGTTTGAATAGTAAAAGATAATTTTTTTTATTATTTTCTGTTAGACATATAAGTCATTTGAAACTTACACGCACAAGTATTAAAAATAGTGAAAGTTAATAATAGTCATTTTTTTATAGTCATTTTTCTATCATTCAAAGAATCTTTTCTCTTCTCCTATTTACTTGAGGCATTACCCAACATGTTAACAAGAGCATTAGTGATACGAAAAAACTAGCAAGATCTTCTTTTCCACATTATGAGAAAGCCTAAAAGGTAAAAGAAAAAGGCCAAAATAAAAAAAAGGAGAATAAATTCCTCCAGACATTAGTCCTTTTCTTTTCACATTTCAGTCACAGAAGAAAAAGATTTTGGCAAAGTAAAAACTAATTTCTCTTTGCAACTATTTATTTATTTTTTCTTTGCCCTTCCTATTTGTAAATAATTAAAAAAGAAAGATTCTAGTGTCATAATGAATTCATTGTAGTGGAGTCTTGTTCACAACTACATTTGTTTTTTAATAAGAAAACTACATTTTTAATTTTTTGTGAAAAAAAAAATAAATAAAACTAAATGGTTGAAATCATTACTTGTTGGAGAGATTTGGTAGTTGGATTAGGACTCCATACTAACATTTAGTTACATCAAAATGATCCCTTTTGTATTTATTGATTCTGTCTTACTTGGTTTCGACCATAATAAAGTTTAACGTATTAATTATGGACCATAAAAATGCAATAATTAGACATAAAAATATTAAACAATTTTACAATCTATTTATATGTTAACATTATATCTATAAGTCCTTTATGATAATGCATAATTTATAGATTTAATAACATGAATATTTTATGGGTTAAAAATGATAAGTATGAATATATTTACTTTCTATTTACCAAAAGATTGAAAATTTTCGTTTTTAGGACTCTCATCAGACTGTTTGATATTCTAATAAAAAAATATTAATTATGATAACTCAACAGTTGTTAAAATTTGTACTTTAATATTAACTCTACAAAATATCTGTCTGTAGCCGATTTCAGGTCCACATAACTTGACTGGACTCGTTGAATGGTATGGCATGAATGCTTGTCTCCCATCTTCCAGAGGTCATTTACGAGTTTTCGTTAATTACGATTTTCGTTTGGAAGAACTCACGGAAAACTCCTATTTTTTATTATTAGCATTTCCTTTGATATCGAGGCAATATACTGCAAAGGGCCTAGTCTCAAAACTGATTTGATGAATCAAGCAAGGCCGCTAAGGTCTGCCTAGAAGGTTTCGAAGTGCGCTGGGGGAGAAAGTCCCATTATTTAATAAAAATTTTGAGCCTTTGAGAAGGTAGAAAGGAATGATATTCAGAGGACGACTGACCTACTGTATCGAAGCAGTCGAGGCTTATATAAGAAAAGTCCTAAAATCATTATGAGAACGTTGAAGGTTAGTCAACTATTTTTTGAACGATAAACTTCTAAACGAACGTCACTGCACCTAATATATTCTCTGATAAATATATATATATATATATATATATATAATATTGCAAGATCCTTTGGGCAGTGAAATTATAAAATGTAGAATCATGAAGAATAGTGGAAGTATTAAACAAAAATTATTTGAAGAACCAAATGATTGTAAAGTGATGCTAAGAGTATTAGTTTAGTAAGTATATGACAAAATGTCAAGGCATGAATTGAAGACCGTGTAAATTTATTAATTTTTTACTATAAAGTTTTCTTAATTAATTTAATTGGGATCTATACTTAGCATCATTCTTTTTTATGTCTCCAACAAAATCTCTTTCTTGTCACCCACTCTCCACCAAAGAATTTTCCTATGTAAATACAATAATATCTTATAATATATATACAACAGTTTTTTTTTTTTAACTAAACTTTTTTCCCTAAAAAATTCAAGAGAAAAATCACAAGAACTTAAGATATCTAAATGGAATAAATGTGTTAAAATAATTATATTTTTAATTAGAATTTTATTTTATACAGATTTATAGTAAAATTTCATAAAAATATGAAAAATTATTTATTAACTCACTCCATCCAATTTGGTATATTTTAAATCTATCCAATGCAATTATAGATTTATATCATTTTCAATATCAAAAATAGGGAGTCATTGCATGTGCAAATTATTGTTCAAAAGAAAGAAAAATGACAAAAACATCTCAAGAAAAACCCAAACATTAGTCCCTACAATTTCACAAGTTTTTCTTAGATAAAAAACCCTATGAAAAAGGGCATTATCATAATAAAAATATATTGCAAAATTTTCACCAATTTTTCGTTATAAAAGTATCTTTGGATCTTTAAAAAAAATAAAAAATTCTATATATGAATATTATTGTGCTTAGACATTTGAGCCACTAATGGCTTTTGCACGCTTCTTGTTTAAAGCTGCTGCTGGCAAACCAAAAGGTCTATCATCTGCCTCTTTCTTGCTTGGAAAGAATGAAAATAAATTTTTTAAGGCGATAAATAGTTTCTTGTGCGCATTAAATTCTACATCTTTAATCTATTGCGTCGATGAGTCATTATGATTTATATCTTCTGTTAAGTGCTCCTAAAAACCATGAATTGGCTTTGGCTCTTCACATCACAAACCATTTTTTACCATGTCTCTCATGAGAGAAATTACACCATTGTTTCTTAATTTAAAATGCTTCCTTATTTGAAAAGTTTCTATTATGAAATTGATTTGTAAGTGAAAGATAAACATTTATATGATATATATATTAAGCTGCATTACTAATACAATTAATTAATATTTTGATCTTATTACTGATAATATCTGCACTTATGTACAAAAGCAAATTAAGATATCGATCACATGGATAAGGTGACGTAATATATGTAAATGTTTATATTTTCATTTCACAAATTGATTCTTAATGATAAGGGAATAGTTCAGTGGTAGAAGCACTCTTTATCAAGCAAAAGATCCTATACTTTTATGTTATTCTTTTTTTATTCAAAATTCAAGACCATCATTTATTAATTAATGCTTCTAATTAATTAAACTATATAGGTCATTTTAGAAAAAAAATTATTTCACAAGAAACATGAATTTGAAACAGAATTTGGGGAAATTCTGAGATGGAAATAAATGAGTTCACGAAATTCATGCAAAAGAGAGACTAGTGGGCAGTGGGCAGGGCCAGAGGGGCCAGACTGAGAAATCACACATCTGAACCAGTTCTTATAAAAGTCCAAATGGGCCCTTGTATTGTATTCATTGTCATATGTGTACTTAGAATAGTCCAATGCAAAATGGACCATCCCTTTTTTACTTTTCTTTCGGCAATTTTGAGTTAAAAGGTCCCTTAGTACTGCCATTGGAATTATATCTGGTACAAAAAAAAGTGAAATTCTGTATCTTCAAGTCTCTCACCAGATGGTCATTCTAGAATTATACTTATTTTTTAGTGATGTTATTTTGATGGGATCTGTATTTGAACGAATTATTCAATTCGCCTGATATGTTCACTAATAAATACGAAAACTCAAACATAAGTGAGGCTGGAAGTGTATTGATTGTCCGACTAGTATCTCTTTTTTCTAAAAAAAAAAGGAAAAAAAGAGTTTAAAGTAGGGCTGTAAACAGGACGGGTCTTACCCGTACCCGCACGGGTCTGTGCCCGTTTTTAGCGGGTAAGGTTTAAATTTTATACCCGCAGACCCGGACCCGTACCCGTACCCGTATTTATACTGCTATATGGGTCCGGGTAAGGTATGATGATACCCAGACCCGTATACCCGTATTAATAAAATAATAATATATTTTATATATTATATTATATTAATATATAATTTATAATTTTTTTTAACATATTATTTTACTCTTATCTTTAACCCTAACCTACTACCTCTACTCTACCTACCTACCAACCAACTACACTCACATCACATCACACTCACAATATGACGATTTTGTGTATATTTAAACTTTTAATTATGTGAATTAGAGATGTTAAATGATTTTATTTGTTGAAAGAAATGTTAAGGAGATTACGTTAATCATGTTAAAATTTTTATTTTTTGAATTATGCATTGTTTTACATATTTTTGTTTCATAGGGAAATAAAATAGAAAAATGTCATACGGGTACGGGTACCCGTACCCTACCCTGGAGGGTTGGGTCTGAGTCCAGAATTTTATATCCTGGAGGATATGGGTCCGGGTCTGGGTCCAAGTTTCACTATAAGGGTACGAGTCCGGGTCTGGGGGTACCCTGAGGGTCTGGACCCGTTTACATCCCTAGTTCAAAGGCCCCTCAAAATTTCCTTAAAAAAAAAAGCCTCATAACATAGATCTGTGTAATGGTAAGGTAGTAGTTCAGTGTTCGAAACACTTCTTGATCGGGCTAAATATTTCTACGGAATATTTGTTAATTTGGGCTCCGGCACCTGAGGCCAATCCATCTGAGATGAGGTATTTTTCTTTGGGTTTCTTCTTGGGCTTGGGCTGAATTTCCTGTCCCCGCCAAAAGAATCCAACAGCATTCTTTTCATATTTTACAAAATACTTCCGAGAGTGATCAGAGGCACAATGCACTCAAACATTAGTGTTTGACTGCTAAATCAATTATTGAGTGATTTGAATTCAAAATCTTTTACTTCTTATATCATGTGAAGAATTTAAGTGAGGATGATCATGCTATCGGACTACACATCTGTTATCATACATAAGATTGTTTTGTAAATCGCATTATGCATTCTTATCATCTTTTAGTATAACAATTATTCACTTAGAACCTTCTAACCCATCTCATAATTATTTTTAGTATAATAAAAAAATTATTACAGAAAAAATATATTAGACAATTTTAGTCGACATTCTATTGATACAAGAAGTCTCACACCAAAGACCTAGAACTTGATGTGAAAGTTAAGGTCCACATACATGGTATTAATTTTTTTCATTTTAAACCCCATATTTTTTATAATTAATTTAACTTTACAAAATTAAATAATAAAAAATTTAACAAAAAAAACATCAAACTAAATTACTATCAGAAAAGCTTCATAATCTCTTCTATGTTCTAACTTAAAAAAAATCATTATGGATATAATCAACAGGGTGGTAAATCATGGGGTGGAGGAAGCAAGCATTGAGACGGTTTTGGGCCGCTTTGTACAATAAAGCCCATAGCTAAGCCCCAAGAAGTATGTTCTTCAAGATGACAGTGTATGAACCAGACCCCTGGATTATCTGCATTGATCCTAATTGCTGCCCATCCTCCAATTGGAACTGCCACTGTGTTTCTCTCTGGAGGGTCTACAAGATTATAATACTTGGGATCTTTATCAGCATTATAATTTCCAAATCCCGTTCCCACAATGAAGAAATTGTGACCGTGGACATGGATTGGATGGTTTTCTGGGTTCAAGAAATTCGTATCTTGTAGAACCATTTCTAGTTTTGTCCCAAATGGTACCACCAGAAGCTTTGTACCAAATTGGGTGTTCATGTTTTCAGCTATTGGATCAACCCCTGTGTAATTGAATGGAAACGGTGGGTTTTCTGGGAAATTAGAGAATAAATTAGTTGATGTGGTGGTTAGATTTTTGTAATGACACTCCAGGATGGACATTGATGGCCGAATGAAAGATTGGTTGTTCATTGATGCCAAGAATCTTTTGTTTCTGAACCCTTTGCAGGTTTCGTTTGATGGGCAATCTTGAAGATTAAGGCTTATTGTTGTGATGACTCTTTTGTCAATTTTTTTGGGTACTCTGCAAGGGTACTGTGAAGATCCAAGGCTACGAAGCTTCTCAGAGAATTTCGTGGCGAAAATTGTGTCTTCCATTGGAGGGAGGTTTGATGGAAGAACATAAGGTGCCAAAGGATGTTTGATTTCTTCATTTCTTGTGGATTTGTAGTTGAGGAAACCAATTGTTGTACTATTATCAAAGGGGAAACTTGAAGTTAGATAAGGCCTTGCTGCCATAACAAACATTTTAGAGCTAGAGGAGTCTTGAGCTTGATTTGTAGTGAGAAGAACATTTGTGGTTTGGCCAGGAGCAATCATTATAGCTTTGGTATTAAAGGGTTTTGTGTAAACTGCATCAATTTCCACCACAGTTAAAGTATGATCTGCTATTGCAAAGAAGAGTTCATTCCTCAGGGCTGCATTCATGATCCTCAACAAATAGGTTTTGCCCTTTTCCACAGTTTGGATAAAAGTATCTGCATCAATCATTTTTCATGAGAATTCAACACTTTTTTATGCAAGAAGAAGAATCAAGATTTTAGTTCTACCTTGGTAAGAGCAGGGATACAGAGGACCAGGCAAGCCATTGATGGTAAAGGCATCTGAAGAGTTAGGTCCAGCACCAGATAGCATCATTTCATTTTCTACCGCTTCTACATCTGGATTCCACCACTCGCCTGAATTGAAGAAAAAACAAAAGGGTAAAAATTCTTGTTGAAAGAAAAAAAAACAAAAAAAAAAAAAAAGGAAATTTACTTTCAGTTAGTAAATTATGATTAATTACCAAATATGATTGGAATTTCTTGGTGGATTGGCGCAGAGAAAGGGTAAGGCAAGCGAGGATAGATGATGAAAGCACCGTATACAGTGGCTCGTTGCCATGAGAGATGAGCATGCCACCACAGAGTACCCCTCTGGTCTGCAATGGTGAACTTGTAAGTGTAAGATTTGCCAGCTCTAATGGGACATTGTGTTATGTAAGCTGGACCATCTGCCCACCCTGTTCTGTATTGCCTTATTCCATGCCTATTTTAGATAAAACACATAAAAATATGATTGAGTCAGGAAAACAAACAATTTTACAATTGTTAATTGCCCTATAATTGAATAAAAGTTATATAGCTTTACAAGATAGTCTCCACCAAGCACTAAAACCAAAAGGGTTGTATCATGTATTATAATATAAGATCTTGCATTATAGTATAGTCATACTTATAGAATTTGACAGTTGAGGATGGACAAGATTTTAATATTATTACATCAACCCTATATGAAACAAGGAATCTCCTACCACTCTCTGCCATATAGAACAGGATATATGAGGATTAATCTTTTAGGTTGGCATCATACATATATGATCATCTTTTTTTTGTAGTTATATTGGAGGAATCATTCTCTTGCATGGTTCACTATAAACAAAACTAAAAAATTAGAAAGAAATAGATTAAGGAAAAGGAAAATTATGCATAAGATGCATTGCATTGATAGAAAATTAAGCTAAAAAAGATTACCAGTGGAGAGTAGTGTTCCTATCCACCTTATTGGTGACCTTTATTTCAACATTATCGCCTTCATGCACAATGATGGTTGGTCCTGGATATTCTCCATTGATAGTTAGCAGTGACTTAGTATGGCACAACCGTGTAACCCTCTTCCATTCAACCTGAAAATGATCATAGTCGTTAATTAAACATCATCTATAACCTTTTCTCTATGTGTATGTAAATGTGTGCGCGTGTTCTCAGGCTTGTGTGATGAGATTGGAGGAAGGAGAAAGAATACTGATGAAAACCTACATTGAATTGAAAACGCCTCGTGGTGGTTGATGATGAAGGTGGTAGAGAACCAGCAAACACAAGGAGCACTGCAACTAAGCCAAAACTATAGCAACTCTTCATGGTTATGAGAAGACTAGTATCACAAAATGCCTTCAACTTGGAACCTTGCCTACTACTTATGGACCAATCAAGCCATATATATAGAGAGGTAGGGGAGAATTTATGTATTAACTAATTAATATTATTCTTTGTATATTTATAAATTCTAATCCCTCATTGTTCATGTGTGTCCCACAATCACATTCACATAAGCAATATCCCTATTGTATAATTGTGTATAATCATACTTTTTGGAGTTTTGCCTTTGAATTAGGGCTAAAATTATACATTGAGAGTTAGACAGGTAGGTGAGGACTTATATATGTTAAAAAGCTTTCAATTTGTTTGAAACCTTTTGTCTTTAAACTTGGCTTCTACTATTTTCTCGAACCCAAATAATCATGCAACTTTACAAGCCAAGAAGGGAATCATATATAATAAAAACTTGGTGAAATTTGTCAGCTAGGATTGACTCAATAGCCATTGGAGTCTTGTAGGGACAAGTGAGTGTGGTGACATCTAAAACTTTTGTGGGTTGGTAGCATCTCAGAGTCTTTTCTTTATAATACTTTGTTATTTAAGTTTTTGTTTTAAAGTTTAGAATTTATTGTTTATTTCGTAGAATTTATCAGCAGCAACTTGTGTTAAGAATGTTATCTGAAGAGAGTGTTACAGATGATCCAAAGCGAGATCTTTGAAAACAAGACAAACTTAGAACGAATGAATGGGGCATATTTCTCACAACTTGCGATTTTCTAGAATGATCCGAGGGAGGCTGTTGAATAGAGAAAAGTTTTTCTAATATAAAGAATCTTTAGGGTTGCCATTTATTCACCAACCAAAAGTATATGGACATGCACCATTCCTATTAAGCTTGAGCTTCTTAATTAATTGTTGATTAGTTCTTGAATTTCTTCTATCTTCTCATTGATTGGAATAATATTAGTAGTTCTTAATTGTTAATCCTCCTGTAACAAATATACAAAGTTTTATGGTGTTTGAAAATGATAAAAAATATGTCTGATATTTATTGTATTTTTTTCATCTTTACTCTATCTCTTTATTATTTATTCTACCCATTCTTATTTATCTCTCTTCTTATTTATTAAAAGTGTAGTGTAAATTTACCTTATTTTTAATATTTTTAATTCTTGTGCATATTTCTAAAACTCTTTATATTTCTTTGAGCGAAGAGAATATAAATTTGTACTTGTTTACTTCTTTTTAATGGTACCATTATCATTGTAGGTGTTCTATTTGTTGTTTCTGTAATTTAATTCACTAAATTTGAGCCAAGAAATATTGTCCATTCAACATTTAGCATTAGAAATAAATAAATAAATAAATAATTAACTGAAACCAACTAGATTTAAAATAATGTTTTTAAGTCTAGAGATGTTATTTATTTATCTTCTTTTCCTTCTCTAATTAACTGAAACTAACTAGATTACAAAATTAAATACAAAAATCATGTGCCGCCAATATGAAGAAAACTCCAAATCATATGGGGGCTTCAGATTCCATAATAAATGCTACTACTAATTAGTGAAACTTTGTTCTCTTTTACCGTGAAAAATGCCCATATTTGTCTTTTTATCTTTTTGTTAACAAAGTCTTTTTTAGGGGAAAAAATAATTATATTTATTAATATTTAAAGTAATAACATGAGTTATATTAGGGGAATGTTTTGAGTTAATTTCAAGGGGCAGAACAATCTTAGCTAAAAGGTGAGTCAGATTATCTTTCAATCTCATGGGAGGAAAAACTTCGAATGGTCAATAATGAATTACAGGGAAGATTCAGTCATACAATCTTCTGTTATACCAGAAAGTTCACCATAATTTACTGTAATTGCTCCAAGCTTGGTAAGACTTTAGCAAGGAGTATATTCGAATAGTTCTGTACCCAGATTCCAATGCTATCTTATTATTAGAAAAGCTATATTAGTGTTCATCTTAAGATAACCAAGGTACGATAGCTTTCACTTATACAGATTTGATGAGGAAAGACTACTACTGACACAGGAGGCAAAATGAAGATGGTGAAACCGATATTCCTCGGCAAAGTGTAGGGACTGCATTGCAATCTGATGTGGAGTAGAGTATGAACCTTCATGATGGAGTTTATTACGGACATACCATATCAACCAAGAGCATAAAAAAGAAATGGAGACTTCCTCTACTTCATATTGTAAAAGAACTAAATGAAACAAGTCTTTAAAACTGAGAGTTGAGATATTTCTCTATTTATTACTGGGGGCAATTAATCCCAAACTTTTTGTGCAAACAAAGTCTAATAAAGCATGTATGTCATCTTCAATTAAGTTGGAAGCCACAATATATACGTGCTATAAAATCTAACACACCCCTCTTCATAAGATTTTTCCTTGTGAGAAGAATATTCAATGTATATACATGGTATAGAAATGATCGTTTCGGGTGGAAAGTAACAATAAAAAGTATATATACTCAATATCAATACTTATAACGTTATTCATCATGAAATATAATACTCTTTCACGTTTTTATTTATCGCAACTAAATCTATTCATATTCTTATTCAATTATAAATATAAAATAATATAATATTTAACGAATTTATGGGGAGTTAATAATAAAGTTTTTAATTAATTACCTTTGTCATTTTATGAATTAATTGAAAAGATAAGGTCACAGTAAGTAGTTGACTAAAAGCGACTGACATAGATTGATGCTAATGATGATCCCTTATTACTAAAAAATTCCGAGGACTCAACATCACATCGTGCATCACTTTTTATATCTTATTTTTACAATATATTTTTATTTTTTATTTAACCAATTTTATTAATAAAATATATTAAATTAAAATCGAGATACAAGGAATTAATTTAGAAGATTTAAAGCCGGGCAAACCAGCCAAACCTTTCTCTGACCGGAGATTTTATCAGAGTAATTTGAGATTCTTTTTCATAAATAACTTAATTACCCTGAAATATATTAGTCATTCTGCCAATGTTGTAGCTGATAACTTGACTTACATGAACTTTACATTTTCTGTTCATAGAATTTGGTTTATGATTTGCTGATATAAAATTTATATTACCTATTGTTAAAAAAAAAAAAGAAAAAGAAAAAGGAACTAGCTATAAATAGAAGATAAAACAATATAAGCCGCCGTTTAGTGGGAGAAATGGTTTGTCACCCACCCACCCGCCACCACCTATGCCCAATATCACCGCTTGTGGCCGGCGGACAAGTACATATATATATATATATGTATATATATATATATATAATCGCGATGTCAACAACCATATTTTCTGGGAGAAGAATTTAAAACTCCATTTTAGTTCATATCATGACATCAAAAATAGGAGATAATATAATCTTGAGATAGTAAAGATTATGATAGTTTTTAAAAAAAATATGTATTTTTTCGAATTTTTTAATATGTGTTTAATTTTTAATGTAAAATTTTTATTATTTTAAACTTCGAATAGTAAATAAAACTCGAAAAGAAAATAATTTTTTGTGGGGATGATTCGAGTCTTTGACAAAACATGACCAAATAATTGGAATGCTTTTTTATTCCCATTTGACTCTTCTTTCCCCTTAATGTTATCATGATATCTTTTTAATAAAAAATGTATATAATTAAAAAATTATTTTTCTCAAATACACATTATTATTATTTGGCTGAATAACACATTAATATTTACTATTATTAACTTTTTTAATTTAAAATTTGAAATTTTTTATTTTATAATATTTATTATATAGAATTCTTTTTTAAAAATTTATTGTATATGATATATTTTATTCGTATTAATATGTGTTTTAGAAGCACACGTTAAATTTTTATTTGTACACTAAAATTTGTATGTGTCTAAATTTTT
The DNA here is from genome assembly GCA_028651295.1 of Catharanthus roseus. Taxonomy (NCBI): domain Eukaryota; kingdom Viridiplantae; phylum Streptophyta; class Magnoliopsida; order Gentianales; family Apocynaceae; genus Catharanthus; species Catharanthus roseus. Next base: position 7,713,919 of record JAPQWS010000148.1, read on the forward strand.
AAAAGATCACAAGTTAAGTGGTAGTAATAAGAAAATATTTCTTAGCCATTGAAGATATAGAACACGAGATTAGAATGTATAATTAAGAAAAACAATTAATTGGAGTCTTAGGCTCATCTATTTCGATTAAGGTTACATCATTGACAATTGAGTAAGAATATTATTATTATTATTATTATTATTGTTATTATTATTATTATTATTATTATATATCACAAAGCACCAAAATGCACCATGATGGGGTCAAAATATTATTAATTTTGTTCAATTTTTTTCTATTTTACAATGTTATATTATGTAAAATAATTATCCATTAATGTATGACCTTGACATACATCGTCCAATATTTTTTAATATAATATTTTTTTTATAATATTTTTTTTTTAGACTTTTAAATTTTATGACGGATTACAAAAAAAATGCTATAAAAATATTGTTTTGAAAGTCTACATATTAAAAAATATATTAAAGTATTATAAGCATATTGTCTAGTGGACTAAATAAACTCTATCAAATTAAATAAAATCATTTTAAGAGATTCTCCTTATGATTTACTCCTAAGTATATATTTTCTTCAAACATGTGCAAATTGTAAAAGGCAAATAATAAGAATATATAATTCCAAGATAAAAACCAATCTTGAATTAATATAGTGAATTTGCCAGACCAAAAATCCAATAGGGCTATTTTGGTTTGGTTGGTGGAAATTCAAAAGTTTGGATTAGAGAAGCCAAGAGGAAAGAATGTATAGTAGTGTATGTGGATTACCTTTTTAATAATACATAATATCTATCCCTTTTAACTATATTTTATGAGTAAATATGGACTATTTTAGAAGTAAATATTGGTCTCGTGTGATAAAATTGAAAATTGAAATCTTAAATTTGAATTATTTAATTTTTAAATGCTGAATTTGAACTAATTAATTAATCAGTGTTAATTATTTATAAAAAATATATTATAATTTTACAAATAATATATACTTTTAGATTTACGAATTTAGAGTTAAGCTAAAAATTCACTTTAAATTTATAAATACAATTAAGTGATTTGTTAAAATTGTTATCAAACGTATTTAAAATATTAAGTACATAAAAATTATATGTGCCTTAGTGTATAGAATTTTACAATATTCAATGAAGGAAGAGAAGGAAGGTGTCTATATTATGAAGAAAAAAAAAGAAGCCTCAGTTCTTGAATGTTTCTGCATCACATTCTCGGAGCTGACCACCACAGGAGAACCAGAAAGTTTCTTCCTCTGAGGAATTGTTGATCAATTTCTGCAAAAGAACAGACCTGATATCCAAGAGCAAGAAGAGCCATGAAATTGTCTTTCTTGATTGTTCTTGAAGTGTGTGAATTCCAGAGAAAATTGCACTTTCAAGAAATGGAACCACAAGAACCTGCTGCAGAAAACCTGCAACTCTTATACTTGAATTGAACTATTTTTATTGCCAAATTAACATAAGTAGTCAAGAGGGCAAATGATTTTTAACATTTTTATGTTCTTTCTCTCATTGTTTTAATGATAGATTATGTCCCTTTTACATGAATAACAAAGCCTAATCTGCTCTAATTCAATAGCCAGTTTCCAAGGCCTCATGCATATATCCCTATGAAATAAATGCAAGACACCAAAATGCCAATTCTGCTGCACGCTTTATTGTATCTATTGATGAAATTAGAATTCAACCATCATTTTGTGTCTAAAACAATCAATGGATCAATAACTTCATCTAGACTTCCTTTCCCTTTCCTATACATATATCAACAGCTTCCATTAATCCTGTAATTATAACCTCAATCTATAAATATGGGCTCTTATCAGATAAAATGAAAGTTGTCATGATATTGAGGATCAAGATAACCTTGAAAGGCCAAAATCTGCAACTTTTGCCTTGTAATTATAGTCCAAGAATATTGCAAAACAGTCAGCAGATTCCTTACTACCAAAAACAGCAGCACATAATTTTGCATCAAGAACAGAGAAATTGGTGTTAATATATTACAATTATCAGTAAGAAGAAAGTGAGAAGCAGGACTACAATTAGAATCCAGCAATGCAGGATATATGATGCAGAAAAGGGATGCAGTTCTGATTTCAATTCCACTAACTGGTTATCATTGACAAAACAAAGAATCTTGAAACAGATATTTAACTCCATTAGTTAATTATGCTCGTATAACACAATAAGTTAACCAAAGTAACGAAAGCAGGATCGATACAGAGAAACAAAGTGTGAATTAACTAGAATTCATGTATTTATATATATATATGTCAACAAATGAAAGAATTTCTATTACATGATCAGTAGTATGACTGAAGAAAAATTTACATCAAGAACAAGAGGAGTGAATTAACATGTCCAGTTCCCTCATAATTTTAAAATTGTCTTCCAATTGAGCCTCAGCTTTTCTTCTTACTTCTTCAAGAGCAATTCTTGAAGCTTCCCTTTCTTTATCAATAATCTTCTGTTTTTTCAACTTCAATTCTTGCTCTTCTTCTCTTTGCATTCTTTCCAATTCAACCCTTTCCTGCTGCAATTTTTTTGTATCAAATTTATCCCCGTTAGCCTTCATTATAATATCTGCAAACCTAACTTTTAGCGCAATAGCATGCATATTTTTCTTCTTTTGGATCAATAATTGTTCATCCTCACTTGGGCTAATGCTGCTAACTTCACCTCCAGATGATGATGATGATGCAGGTGCAGGTGCAGGTGCAGGTGCAGGGGCAGGGGCCCCAAAATCACAACTCATGAAATTAGACGACTGGGGTTGTTTTCTCTTCTCTGAATCACTGGAATCAAAATTGCAAGAAGTCTCGGACACAGAGGAGAGGCAGGATTTAACTTCACCACCAGATGATGATGCAGCAGGAGCGCCATTATCCTCATCATTCAAATCATTCAACGGACTTTCAGAGCCAAAAATCTTGATTAGGAGAGATTTCTTATATTGGGCCGTCTTACGTTCGATGATCCGTTTTCTCTCTTCTTCTGAGTCGACGGACTTCTTGGAAGCAAAGTTACAAGAATTCCGTAACGGCGCGGACTTCTTAGAGGAGATGCCGGTGCGGCGAACTTCACCACCAGATGCTGCTGCGTCTGCTGCACGGGCACTGTTGCCCTCATCTTCATTCAAAGTACTTTCAGACCCAAAAAGCTTGATTAGAGGGGGTTTCTTATATCGAGCCCTCCTCTTTTCCTCTTCTGAATTAATGGACTCTTTGGAAGCAAAATTACAAGAATTCCGGGAATGGGACTGGGATTTCAATTTTTTGGAAACAAAATTAGAAGAATTCTGGGACAGAGATTTCTCAGAAGAGGAGATGCAGGAGCTAACTTCAGTAATAGATGACGATGCAGGGATGCCAAAAATCTTGATTCGGCTGTGATCCTCCTCCTTATCTCGGGGCCTCTTAACTCCGATAACCCTTTTTCTCATTGCCTCTGAATCAATGGATTTTTTGGAAGAAACAAAAATAGATGAATTCTGGGACACAGATTGTTTCTTAGAACAGCAGATGTTCTTCAAACCTCGATCCATCACCATCTTCTTCTTCAATTTTTCCTTCTCCTCTGCCGCTGCAGTTATCATCATATATATATGTTTCCTAAACAAAGATTTTAGAAACAAAATAGGTTTCCTAAATCATAATACAGATTTTTCATCGCATCCATCAAAACCTAATCCTTGTAGGAATGGGATTAGTACTGCTGGCACGGGTAGTATTATTTATTTATTTTTTTTCCCGCGGGTGTTCAAAAATTTAGAAGAAAGTCTTATTTAAGATTTAGTCACTAAATAATTTAAATTTCGCTGTTTTGGTCCACTAATTTTAATTTATCTTTTAGGTTGATTCTTTTTGGCCATTTTTGAAAAAATCTACCCTATTAAAAAGTTAATTGCAAAATACCCACTTGAAGTGGGGGTTAAATGCAATTTATTCTCAAACTCAATATATATGTAGTTTGTCCCCTAAAACCAATCAATTTATTTGAAATGTCTAAAATATCATTAATGAAAGTTATGATTTGTTACAAAATAATCTTTAAAGTTCAATGCAAAATAAACTAACGTATTTGGGCATTTTTTGTCATTCAAAAAAAGTTGAGTAGCATTTTAAACAATCGAAAAAAGTTGAGTGGTATAATTTGTGACAAAAAAAGAATAGGCCATAAATTGGCAAAATGTAAAAATGTGAAGGGCATTTTTAGCTATATCCTCCGAGTAAAAAAGGTCTATTTTTTTTATTAATATCCAATCCAAATGTACAAAAAAATATCAAGCGAAAGTTATTCCTTCTTATTTTTCTTCCGCGCACACTTTTTTATAGAAATTTTTTTTCACACTTTCTATTAAACTTTTTTTCTAACATTTTCTTATAATATGTTCCTTAGCATTTTCCATTATTATCAATCAAGAGAAAATCTTTTTCAAGAAAAAAGTATTTTATTTTTCAAATCAAATCCGCTGAATTTAGAAATTAAACTTTAACTAAACTTTCAAATCCATCAAAGGTTAATTATCAATTTTAAAGTTTCAATGATCTTGACCAAGTTTGATCAAATCATTCAAATTCTAATTTTCACATTTCTTCAATAGTTTCTCATTGTTTGAATGACATTTTGTCCCTTTACAAGAACAAAGATGGAAATAATAGAAAACCACAAGAGAGCAACTTTGATAGTTTGCTAGTAAGCCAAATTACACTAAGGTAAAAACTTTCTCCTGCTCATTCATGTATGCAAAAAAAGGCAAAGAGTCTAATTTTTGAGCAAGAAATTAAAGAAAGAAACAACTTAGTAGTAGTATATCATCATCATATAGAAACTTTTAAGCATTAATTCTAGTGATTGTATGATTCATTATATAGCATTTGTAAGAGTCATTTTGTCGAACACCTTTCAGTCAGCACCATCCTCTTCTTCATCTTCATACTCAACATCTTCATCAGCAGTTGCATCTTGATACTGCTGATACTCTGCAACAAGATCATTCATATTGCTCTCTGCTTCTGTAAATTCCATCTCATCCATTCCTTCACCGGTGTACCAATGCAAGAAGGCCTTTCGCCTAAACATGGCAGTGAACTGCTCACTTACCCTCCTAAACATCTCCTGAATTGAAGTTGAATTGCCAACAAAAGTTGAAGACATGGCAAGGCCTTTAGGAGGGATGTCACAAACGCTAGATTTCACGTTATTTGGAATCCATTCGACAAAATAAGAGGAGTTCTTGTTCTGTATATTTATCAGCTGTTCATCAACTTCTTTTGTGCTCATTTTACCTCTATACATTGCTGATGCTGTTAAGTACCTTCCGTGGCGCGGATCAGCAGCACACATCATGTTCTTGGCATCCCACATTTGTTGTGTTAGTTCTGGAACTGAGAGAGAACGATATTGTTGTGATCCTCTTGATGTTAAAGGTGCAAATCCCACCATAAAGAAATGAAGCCTAGGAAATGGAATCAAGTTCACAGCTAGCTTTCTAAGGTCTGAATTCAACTGCCCCGGAAATCGCAGGCAACAAGTCACCCCACTCATTGTTGAAGAAATCAGATGATTCAAGTCCCCAACTGCAAAAACAATACTAACAAAATCAACAAAAAAATCCCAATATAAATTTGTTTTCAGGTTTTCGTGCCTAATTCTTACAAGTTGGGGTGATTAGTTTGAGGGTTCTGAAGCAGATGTCATAGAGTGCTTCATTATCAAGAACCATACATTCATCAGCATTTTCAACCAGCTGATGAACAGAAAGAGTGGCGTTGTAAGGCTCAACAACAGTGTCAGAGACCTTTGGTGATGGGAAGACTGAGAATGTAAGCATCATTCTATCTGGATACTCTTCTCTGATCTTGGAAATCAGAAGAGTCCCCATTCCTGATCCTGTTCCACCCCCAAGAGAGTGGCATACTTGAAACCCTGTATAATACCAAATCACCCGTTAAAACTGATGATACAGTTAGTTAAAGAAGAATTCTATAGAAAACTTGTTTCATCGTCTATTAGATATTGTTTCTATCACCACATATAACAGAATTAGGCGAGTTAAAGCATATTTTGAGATTACACTTTGGGTTAAGATTCAGGCAAATTGGCAAATGTTATAAAATGAATCATTTACTAATCGTGCATTATAATACATCATCTTTATTTTTCATTAATTATAAACATGTACTATTTTCGTGCATTTATTTGTATCTTGTCACCATCATATACAACATAATTAGGCACGTTTAAATCACAGTATTATTTATATGCAAATACTATTTTCGTGTGTCTATTTATATCTTATCATCACTACATACAACAGAATTATTCGAGTTTAATATACACCTGCATTATTTACATATATGTCCAACTACGATCACATACAACAAAATTAGGTGAGTTTAAAACACAACCCATTGCAGGTTCTATATTAAAATTATCCTAAAACTAACCTTGTTTGATAAATGTACTTTGAATTGCCTGATTTTACTATTTAAGGTGATCGCAGGATATAAATAAACACACAAAAATAATACATCCCACGAAAGATTAAGATCAAATGATAAAAGGGACATGAAATTGAAGAACAAAAAACAAGAGATTTAAATATATATACCTTGCATTGCATCACAATTTTCAGCTTCCTTCCTAACAACATCAAGAACAGAATCAATAAGTTCAGCACCTTCTGTATAATGCCCTTTAGCCCAATTATTTCCAGCCCCAGATTGGCCAAAAACAAAATTATCAGGCCTAAAAATTTGTCCATATGGACCAGTTCTAATACTGTCCATGGTGCCAGGTTCCAGGTCCATGAGTACCGCTCTCGGGACATAACGTCCGCCAGCGGCTTCGTTAAAATACACATTTACCCTCTCCAATTGAAGATCTGAGCTTCCACTATAACGCCCTGTTGGATCAATTCCATGTTCATCACAAACAACTTCCCAGAACTTTGATCCGATTTGATTCCCGCATTGCCCTCCTTGGATATGAAGGATTTCACGCATTTTTGCGAGGCGGGGGCAATTGAGTTAACGGTCAGGGGCAAAAGTGGAAACTTATGGAATGACTTTTCAACTGTCAAATAACGCTTTCCCTTTCCCCCCCGAGAAAAAGGCTTGTAATTTATGTGAATACGGGTGAGGGGAAATTGATGGGTATATATATGAATACTGGTGATTGTAAAAGTACTATTTTACCCTTTGATGAATGGTGAGGATTTAGTTACTCTATTGTAATTTAAGGGTCCAGATTTATCCGCCCGGCATGGATAATATTGTTATATTATTATGTCCATTAGCAGGTTGTCTATTTTCTAACCAAAAAATTTAAATAAAATAAAATAAAAATGCAGGCTTTATATTTTGTGAAGAAGTGGCCATTTGGCTATAAGTTTGACAGTTTCTTCAGTTTTTGCCGTCCTTTGGGTATTCTTTTGATCCTTAAAAATCTCAAGAATGAAACAAAATCTCTCCTTATTTGTGGCTATTGCTTTCAATTAGTAGTAAAATAAAACTACGCGACAACGGCATATTTTTTTAACTTCTTTTTTAATTTAGTATTTAGTATTCAAATTAGAAGTAAAAATAACAATTTAAAAAAAACTCATTCGAAGAGGAAGGTGAAAAAACATTTTCACACTAGAACCTGTACAAAGGTTTTTTCAAGAGGAGTGAGAAAAAAATCTTTTTTATTTTTATTATACCTTCACAATATATATAGAAAAATATTACTGTTTTAGTTATATTTCATCCATAGAAAAAAAATTTATTTATACTTATGTAAATTTTAATTTCACAAAAAAAAAAATTTAACTTATAACTAGCTAGTGCAAAGAATTTATTTATTTTTATCATTTCTTTGTTTATATTTTATTGTATATATGTCTTCTTGAAGTGTATATTTTAAATATCAATTTTTAAATATTTAACAATTATAATATGAGGATATTTAAGTCATATACTACTATTTGCGAGCAGAAATATAAAGGGTTTTAGTGGGTTGAAGAGGGTAAAAAATATAAGATATTTTACACTTTTTAATAAGCACTTATTATTTTTTTTTCTATCCATATTCATCTCTTTATTCATTTATTACATTATTATTATATAAAGAGTATTTTTAACTAAATAATTGTTTTGTTTTTAATGCCCTTAATTCTTGTCTACCCTTATATTTAAGACCGGAGGTAGTATAAACTTTCATTCTATTCTAACAATTGAATAATAATTTTACCTCATCATTCCATTTTAACTTCTTCATCCAAATAATGAGAGTGAAAAGATGAATCTACATCTATTCTAACTGAAAAGAATTCCATGTGAAAAGAAAATTTTATTCCACCGTACCAAATATGTTTGATGGGACACATCTCATCGGTCTCATACCAAGGACTAATACGCAAGCAAGAGTTAGTAACAGTATATAATAGCTCTGTTATTTTTTTTGCTAGATAATCATCGACTAATCTAAGAGGTAACAGAGGGCAGAATATTATTACACCAAAACAGAGAAAAATTGTTGGAGGGCTCATCGTTTTATGAATAAGAGTGGAATAGAAAGACCAACAGGTGAAGCATTGAAATACACAGATGATAATATCAAAAAAGTTTGAACAATATTTTTGTGGTGTAAATAACATAGCATAGCATAGATGGATAGCAGCCATTAAACAATGCAAACAGTATTAATTGAAACAGTACTATTGAAGAAGGAAGATTCAGAGACTAAAATTGGGATTGAAATGTTATTCAATCAGATTCCAATTAAAAATTTCAATCTTGGATCCGAGTAATAAGTGAAGACATAAATCTCTTGACTTGTATCAACTCACATAAGTCGCTTTGATGATATTTTGGAGCTCTTGTCTCCATTTATGAGACATGATCAACAATAAGATTAATATAACTTAATACAAGTCAAATGGTTCATATTTCTACTTTTGGATTGCATTTATAACAAAGTTTTCCCACTCAAATCATTTAGTTTTAACGAGATACCTCTATTCAAGGTAAAAATTTAATTATAAACTCAGTTCATTAGTGGAGACACATAAACATCATGAACCATATTGAATCATACCAATAATGTGATTGATATTTTGCTTGCATGCGCATAACTCAACTGGTTTTGAGACTGTAAAGTCGATACTAAAAACTAAGGCTCATCATATGTGGGGTGGCTTCTTTATGCAAATAAATTTCTGAACCTCCAATCTACACAATTATTGAGTCATTATAATTAATATCCTTCACGACTCCAGCCAATAATACTATTCAATTTATAGACACATTTCACATTTCAAATTAGTTAGCTAAATTGTCAGCAAGTTTCCTCCTCGTAAAACTTGGATGGAGTCAAGATTTAAATCTGATATTTAACAATATTTGTATATTATATATTTATAGATATAGAAATGGACACACAAAGGGGCACAGTGAAGAGGTACACTCAAAGGTGAAATGAAGAAAGAAGAAGAAGATTCCAAAAAGGGCACATTAATTGTGATAGCATGTAAAGGTGCTATATCCTTGCAGCATATAATATCATATATATATATATATATATGAATATATAAAGGACAAAATTGATATGGGCTCTCTCCCCTTCTCTCTTATGAGAAAATTAACATATATTTGACCCAAACAAAATAAAGTCATGATTTTGTGTATCATCTTCAATTTTTTGATATAGTACTCATAACATTATTGTATATTCTACATATTATATATATTACCCGGAGCTACATTAATACAAAATTAGAGTACAACAAATCTCTCATTGCCAACAAAGTGTTTTGTTTTTATTTATAAGTGTATAGAGACATTGTCTACAAGATTAAACATGTGGCTTTTTATGATCCATGTCTTTATTTCATAGCCATATCACTTTGTGTACGGAGTAAAAATCTTGTCTTGTATAATAATTTACAAACCACATAAAATAGTGCAAATTCAAATTTTAATATACTTTATCACACAGGAATTATGTTGATGTGTTTGTATGGTATATAATATAGGTCTAAATAACTATAATACACATTTGATATCACCCCTTTCGAACTTGCTGGCAGCCACCTCAAGACTCCGAATTTGTAACACGAAGAGGTTAGGACTTTAAGAGTTGTTTGTCAAGTTGTGAATTGTGTTAGCAAGTCAAATTTATGAGTCGGACTCTCGAACTTGCAAATTTTAAGGTAATGAATAAGAAATTTTACCTATCATCAATTCACAATCAGACTAGATTCAAGCATTATACCAAATTTTTACTAATTTACCACTTTTGTCCCTTATTAGTATATGTAACTATTTATTCATGTAGAGAGGAATTATAGAGAAAGAAAAGGCAAAAGGGTAAGGGGAAGGGGGGGAGAGGGGCAGTTCGGATTGAGAATAAGTGTGAAAGGCACGAGACGGAGACATGAGAGAAAGAACAATAAATGCAAAGGTGTAAGAATGGCGAAGGGCCAAAGGAAAGGGCTGATGAGGCTTATGATAACCCTCATGATCGTCACGTCGTTTTTGCTTCACGTATTCCCATAACTCCCAGAATTCCACGCTCACTCACTCCCCTTTTCCTTTCCTTTCCTTCTTCTTCCTGCCTAATTTTCCTTGCTTTTTCTTCTTGATTTCTCCCCTCTCTTCACTGCCTTCCCCTCCTCCTCCTCCTCCTTTGTCCTTTGTCCTTTCTTTTCTCTTTCTCTCTCATACAGGCAAACTCATTGGCATTGGCAATGGCATTGCCTTGAGAGAGATTGATATTATCCCCCAAGGTAAAGGCAGTCAACTCTTCATATATGTTGTCTTGCCTCACTTTGTTGTTTCAATTTAAACAAACAACACCATTCCCTTCCCACCTTCTCTCTCTCTCTCTCTCTCTCTCTCTCTCTCTCTCTCTCTCTCTCTCTCTCTCTCTCTCTCTCTCTCTCTCTCTCTCTCTCTCTCTCTCTCTCTCTCTCTCTCTCTCTCTCTCTCTCTCTCTCTCTTCTCTTTCTGTCTCTGTTCTATCTCTTTCTCCTCATTTCTCAAAATTCTCTCTCAACAAATTAAATCCCATTACCCTCTTTGCCCTAATAAAATAAACCCTTTTTCTTCTCTCGAATCCTCCTCCATCCTTTTCTACTCTCCCTTTCTTGTCTTGTCCCCAATATTGTTATTGTTAATTAGAACAAAAAGAAACAAAAGGGGTTTTTCTCGTTTTTCTACTGCCCTTAAAATTAACCATGTGGATGATGGGATATAATGATGGTGGAGATTCCTTCAGTGGCCGGAAACTCCGTACTCTAATGCCAAGACCAACTCCCACAACCCCAATAAACCCTCCATGTTTAGGCCGTATCCATGGCGCCGATCTTCTTTCTTTTAATCACCATCTTGGTATGGTAGAAACAGACACTACCTGTTTGATATTTCGCCCGATAGTCAGTCCTTTATAAGTATTATTTTTTTAGCTTTGATCATTTTCTTTATATAAATTTTAGCATTCTTGATGTTTTTTTTGGTTACTTTCAGCTGCGGTGAGTGAACAAAGTAAGAGAGAGTTCAATGGGCAGCAAGTAGTGGTGAGTTCAAGATGGAACCCAACACCAGAACAGCTACAAACACTAGAGGAATTATACAGAAGAGGGACAAGAACACCTTCCGCCGACCAAATTCAACATATAACTGCACAACTCCGAAGATATGGTAAGATTGAAGGAAAAAATGTCTTCTATTGGTTTCAGAATCATAAGGCTAGAGAAAGACAAAAACGCCGTCGTCAGCTTGAATCCAACTCTGATGAACAACAACAACAACAAACCCATAATTTAGACAACCCAGAAAGGAAAGAATCAGGTAGAAATCATACTACATTTACTTTAAATTTGTTTCTTATCTTCAGAGATGAAAAAAATGGGATTGGGTCTTGATTTTTTTGGAGATTTTGATCTAGAATGGTTAATGTTGGTTGCATGAAAATGGTAATGGGAACTTTCACTAACTATTCACTGTAAGATGAGCCTAACTCGATGCCAAGCGATACTTACTTCATGATGAGTGGAAGATAGCCTAAACTTATAAGAAATATTATTTTTTCACTAACTATACAATTCGATGTGTGATTCTCAACGGACTATTTTTTTGTTTTTGTTTGTGTGCAAAAAAAATTTGAATGAACAGGGGGAAATGAGACAGGTATAGAAGTTGAAGGAACAAAGAACTGGGCATCATCTCATACAATCTGCAACAGTACTCTTGCAGAGGTCTGTCTCTTTTCTTTTGTCTTTCTTTGCATTAATTTCTATATTTTGTTTTATCGTTAACACCACATTTGAAGATCAGATCCAAAAAAAAGAAATCACATTCTCTAATCAATTAATAATGATTACATGATGGGGTTATAAAATAATGATGCAATAATTTATTGCAGTAGTAACAAGATTAGGTTTTGAAATGATAAAAAAGAACAAGAAATTCAGGTTCAGGTTCAGGCCTCAGGGGAGGAGGGTGGAGGGAGGGAGGGAGGGAGAGAGGGGGAATTCTAAGTAAAAGAGATTTGTTTTTTGTTGGGAAATGAAACCAAATTTAAAAGCTGCAAACCTTCCTTTCTGTCGGCTCTGCTACTCTTCTTGTGCTATTAAGCTAGGGTTTTTGGGTCTTGTGCTCTCTCATTCATTCATTCACGCCTTTAGGTCAATCTGCCTCCATTAGCCCACCCGCCATTACATTCATATTCCATGTCTTTTTTTATTCCCCCCTCCTCCTCCTCCTTCTCCTTAACTAGGGTATATACTATAACAATTTGGACATATACTAACTTGTGGAGTTTGATTTTAAGTTTTTTCTTTTTTGATTTCGTTAAAGTTAATACGTTATGATACAACTAAAAAGTGAAATTTGCAAATCTTAGATTAGCTATAATCGTAAAAGAAAAAAATGTTTATATATAATAAAATCGGTCAAATTTGCCAACAAAAGAATAAAGTATTTTTTACCCTGTTAGTAAAATTACTTTTTACACTATTCTACATGTTTACATATTATTGAGTATCAAATTGATGCGGATAACAATACTCTCTTTCCCCATTACAAAGGAAGTGAAACCTTGTTTGGCAAAGAGCATATTGAATATATTTATTCATATATTTTAATATCGTTAGTTAAAGTGTAACTTATGTGAAGAACATAAATTACTCATCGATTATAGTAATAAAATTTTTCATTTTTATTACTAAATTATCTGTCTTTCTAGGAAATAATCATGGCCTTATTATAGTGATAGTAGTGTTGTGTTAGGGGGTGGGTGATTTTAGAATGATATTATAAAAAGTGAGTTGTGTAGAGAGAGAGAGAGTTTTCTTGGGATTTAGCTATAGCTGTACAAAATATTTCTTGGGAGAATAAAATATTGGTCAACTTAGATGGAAGGCAAGGCAATATAGGGTTTTGTTTTTGTTTAGAATGTAGAACAGATTTCTAGGACATTGTTATTGATCAGATTCAGTAGTACTCTACTATATCTATACTGCCTCAATCAAATGCATGACCATGCAATAATCCAATCTTTCTCTCTCTATGCCTTTTGATTTTGAATTTTTTTTTTTTTTAATAGCAGAAAACTCATGTTTCAATGCAAAGAGGGACAGCAAAAGCAGCAGCAGCAGCAGCAATTAATCCACCACCAGAATGTAGTAGACGAGGAGGAGGAAGAGGAAGCACAGATGGGCGATGGTTACAGTTCGAAGATTCATTATCAGAATTACAACAAAGGAAGAGCCTTCATCATCATCATCATCATCATCATCAGCTTCTTGAACAGCAGAATAATAATTCCACGTGGCATATGATGCAGTTTTTTGGTTCATCATCAAATTCTTCTTCTAATAATTCTTCTTCATCAAAGCAAATAGTTAAGCCTCAGAATCTAAACATCTTTCTGCACTCTTCTTATAATGAAGATGAAGATGAAGATGAAGATGATGATGATAATAATACTACTACTGCCCATATTGAATCAAGTAACCAAACCCTTCTTGAACTATTTCCTCTTCAAAGCAGCAGCCATGAAAATCATCATCATGCAGCAGGAGCAGGTGACAAAGAAGCAGAGTTTGCTCATGTTTCAGAAATGAACACAACTACCTCCATTACTAGTACTACTCCTCCTCAAAAGTTTTTTGAGTTTCTTCCTTTAAAGAATTAACCCCAACCCCCCAAGAAATATTAAGGAGAGGGGAAAGAAAAAGCATTTCTTGATGTAACATTCTCTTAAGAAATGCATGCATTTGTTGGACCATCCATCCATGTATTGGTTTCAATCAATGAAATGAAAAAGCTACTAGAGGCCCTTGTGTTTTAGTTTTATTAACTTGTATATGTCTTATCATATTCTGATGAACCCCATGTTCGATCATGGTCATTTAGAGAGACAGAGAGACAAAAAGAGAGAGAGAGAGAGAGAGAGAGAGAGAGAGACAAAGAAACAAAAAAAGGATATTAAGATAGATGTGAAGGTTTCTTTTTTTTTTTTTTTGACGTGGAAATTGGAGAGATGTTGAAGTGACTATGAATTATGGTTGAGGGTTTTCAAGATGTGATGTGATGCATTTTACATTTATAGAATATAATATGTTTTCCCTCGTAAATACAAAGAAGAATGAAAGAAAAGAAAAGAAGCTCGTATGGACGTAGTTTAGTTAGTTAATTTTGAGGTTGCAGAGTTGGTATCAAATATTCTGGTAGTGATAGTGTAGAAATTTCAACCTCTCCAATGTGGGAAGTGGTTCTTTGTGCGCATTAATTTTTGACCTTCAACCTGCAAGACCGGTGAATTACCATAATTTACATCCTTCAACTGAGCGTAATGGAAATTTGTCTAAAATAGAGATAATATGAAAATGAAATATTAGGTAGAATTATAAAATTGTGATGGTTTAATTATTACTGAAATGAAAAGGATAGATTTGGCGATGATCAGTTCACGAGGAGAATGTATAGTTTGCTGTGCTGGAAGTTGGAGGTACGTATTGAGGTATCAATCATAAGAACGTTTTTTATTTTTATTTTTTTGGGGTAACGTTTTCATTGTTTTCACTCTCGTCTTTTTCTTATGTTAATAGTTGGCAATATTCCTTTCTTGTACAATTATTCAAATGCTCCCTCCACCTTGCAAATTAACCAAGTTCATTTTCAAACTTATTATTTTATATATATTTTATTCTAAAATTTTTTTTTTTTAAATATTGGAAAAAATTTTGAAATTAAAAGTTTTGAAATTATTTAGGTAAAAAATATAAATTCTTTTTAGTGTGATTGAGAATGAGTAAGATACGAATCTCTTTATACTTTTCAAATGAATATTTATTGCATTATTTTTAACTTTGCTAATCTTTTTAAAATTTATTTCACCCCTATTCTTTTATTCTCTCGTTATTTGTTTAAGGTATAAATGATACTTTAATTAAAATTTATTTTGTCTTTAGAATCATTAATGCATCTACATGAGTATAAAGGAACTTATATTTTACATTCGGATAGTAAAATAATTTATGAATTAAAGTACCGTTTATACTCTTAATAAATAAGGAAAAAAATATAAAGTGTGAGTAAAATAAATGATAAATAAATATAAATAGATTTATAAAGATGAAACAATAAAATAAATGCTTAATGAAAGAGATCGCTCGCTTTATAAAAAAGACTTATATTTGTAACCTTCATATGATTCTTTCGAATTCATTTTTTTTTTTCACAAACATTCAGCAGAGTGCATCTCAAAAACATACTCCATTTGATGATCATAACCTATTCTGTATATCAGAAGGGTTGATGAATCCAATTTATGTGATGAATATGAATATGGATTTTTCTACCCCAAAAAAAAAAGAAATAAAAAATGCAAATATATAGCAGATCATAGAAGGGTTGTCTGTATGGTGAAAAAGATGAGACCATATATTTTAGTCATGTGATGAAGGGTTTCTATATATCTATAAATCTGGTAAAATTTGATTCTGCTAAGCTTAGGAAGCAGCAAGGACAAATAATAGGTGAACATGAAACTGGAAAAAGGGTAAAGATTTTACAACAACAAGGGAAGGGATCTTGCTAGAGAGAGAGAGAGAGAGAGAGAGAGAGAGAGAGAGAGAGAGAGAGAGAGAGAGAGAGAGAGAGAGAGAGAGAGAGAGAGAGAGAGAGAGAGAGAGAGAGAGAGAGATTCTTCTCTTTTTTATATTTTTTTGATTTGTACTTTTTTTACTACTTCTAACTAAACCCTTTACCTTGAAATTAGGGTTTATGCTTTTAACCACCAACTAAAGTTAGTCAAACCCTCTTTTCTAATTTTCCCTTTCTTATCTCTCATTATTTACACTTGCAATTTGGAAACCCTCTCACTTACACTTTGGTTTTTTGCCAAATTTTTGCTATATAGTATATATTGTTCTTTCTTGCTATCTTTACCTTGTTTTTGTTTTTTTTAATAAAAGAACTCGCGGTTATTATTTGAAAATATGTACTGAATAAATCACGCATGTGTATTTACATCAGAAGAGAGAGATCTAAACATAGATGATGGTTTAGAAATTTGACTTATTCACCACTAATACAACTTTCCTTGACATTTACACGATATCTTTTTATATTTTATTAAAGAAACAAAACAAATTGGACAAATACATACCGGGTGCTCTTAGATAGAGTTTGGTTTTTTTAAGATTTTCGCATTAGGTGTCGAAAAGAAAGAATAGTTTGAAAGAAAAGATGTGGGTTCTAAAACTGAGATTTGATATTAAAAATATTAAGTAGGTAAATATAATATAAAAAATAAAACCATATATGAAAATCTTAGTTTAATCCATCTAATCATCTCTTAAAATCTTTAGAACAATCATCTCCAAGCCACATTTACACTATATATATATATAATATAAAGTGACATTCAAATTTTAAAGGTTTTTTGGTTAATGAGGAATATCAATGTTGAAATTGTTTTTAAGAGAGAATTGAGAGACAAAAGATGGGTACAAAAGAAGAGGTGATTGGACAATAACAGTTCAAAGAAACAAAAAAGAAAACTAAGTATAATAGATAGGTATTTTTTAGGGAATTGGTTTATATGCATGGCAGAATGAATAATGGAGCTAAGGGGCCAGCCAGGGGGGGTTTGGGTTGGGTTGCTGCAGAAGAAAATGACAATACCTATACAGCAAAACATACATAAACCAGGCAACTACTTCACATCCCTTCCTCTACTTATAAATTAACCATTCAAGAAACCATCTATCATTATGTCATCATCAATAATATATATGTGGTGTATCATTTAGGATGAGATTCAATATAGTTTCAAACATAGAACTCATATATTTTCTTGCAAATAATTATGTTTTTTTATGAAATCTAACACGAAAATCTCAAAAACAAATTGTACAAGTCTGACAGTTAATCATACTCTCGTACCGTAAATCTCCATGCTTCAAATACACTCATGCTCCTACTTGTCAAAATGATATGTATTGCTTAAACTTCAGTCGAAATTGTCTAGTACTCCTTCTAGAGTGTATTAAGAGAATGTAGTAGACGATGCTAACTCATGTTTACATAAATGTTTCACACATATTTTATGGATGATAGACACATATATATATATATATATATATGTTAGTCTTCTCAGGTATTATGTCTGATGTGTGGAATGAAGGGAAGAGAGAGAAGACATTAAATTAGAGAGAGGTTAAAAGGGAATGACACATAGAAGAAGAACTGAAAACGTTACACAATAAAAGCACTCACTGCACTCTCTCTCTCTCTCTCTCTCTCTCTCTCTCTCTCTCTCTCAATAACACTGAACTGTAGAAACACACACTACTTCACATTCAACCTTACCCATTTTCAACAACCCCTCCCCCTTTCTCTTTCTATCTCTATCTTAGAGAGAGAAAGTGTAAAAAAATTCACAAACAGTGATATAATTAATGTCGTCGAGGGAGGGAGGGAGGGAGGGAGGGAGGGATCGGAGAGAGGATGGTCTTTTTCTAATTAATTTTACCACGTGCACATGCAGAGTCTTTGGTCCAAACCTCTTTATAAAAGCTTTTTCCCTTTAATATAACTTATGGTATGCATGTGGACAACCCTTCCCCTCTTCTTTCCTCAAATATATTAAAATTTTTCACTTTATGCTTTATTCTTATAGGTACAAAAGGTGAAATCTCTTGTTTATAGGGTCTTTACTAAACTGTCTGATACTTAAATAAAATATGTAAATTTTAATAACTCAACGATTTTGCAGACAGAGAACTACCTCCACATTGGAGAGGTTAAACCGAGATTTAAATCTTTGGTCTTTGGTACTAACTCGGTAATCCTATAATCAAATGAGCTATGTCCATGCGGACATTTTATACTCTATCCTATTCTACCTATATTGTAATAAATCATTATGTTTAACTTGATAATAATTTAGTTTAACTTCTTTTGTTTATTCATCTTAAATTTGTGAAAGTTATTTTTTTTTTTTAAATGTGAGTTCATAGTAAAAAAAATTTTTAAAAAGACTCAAATATTATCCTCAACCAAATAAACCCTCAATTTTTGAGAAACTTAAGACCGAAATTTGAACACTAAATTATATCTAAATAATACATATATCTCACATGGAATATATATGTGATATTTATTTATACAGTATATAAATATGAGTTTAAATATTCATAGTTATTTTTGACATAGAAAGAGGATTACGAAATAATAAATTATACTGACATCAAATTCATGAATCACGTTCTCAAACTTGTTAGCCGGAGCTTGATGTTATAAACGATTTGGATGCACAGCATATATTTAGAGGGAGATATGAAAATGAAATTCAAATGTGTTTTTTTTTCTTTTTAGGTAAGAAATTTTAACACGTTACATTTATTAAAGTGAAAATTGTTATAATAATACTTTTTTATGGGTTTTATTTTTATATTACTTTTATTATAAATTATTAAAATTAAATTAAAACTATAAATTAAATATTAAACCTTAAATAATATATATTTATATTAACAATTTATACAAGAAAAGGGCCGGTTTTAACATCATTACATGGGCCTTTAGTGGCTTATATTTTGAGTCCAAATATGTAAAACAGAGTTAACGGGTCCTTTTTGTTCGTGGGCTTTCTCTTCCTTTCGATTTTATAGCCTTCTTATTGGAAATGACTAGTTTTGGATCGTTAATATTTTCAATTGGGCTGTCTGCATATATATATATATATATATTGGATAAGTGGCTTTATTTTTCTTTTGAAAATTCTTTTAAAAAAAAATAAAATGAAATTGAGAACTTCTCAAACCATTGGGTATAGATCTAATGATTCAAAATTTTCCGCCGCATGGGTGTGTTGTAGTTCAGTTGGTTTTGACGTTATAGAGTTGGTAATAAGGAAAGGTTCAAATCCTAGCAACGAGGTCGAGCTTTTTGATAACAATGATTGAAAATTTTCATTTTCCATCAAAAAAGGAAAAAAAAATCTTTTGTCAATAAATAATTATTCATTGTGATATTAGTAATAAGTTTTTACCAAATAAAAATCCTAATTATTAATAAAAAGATAATTGATTCAACAATTAAAAAATCATTCAGTATAGAGAACCTTGTTGGTATCCTAACCATTATTAGGTTACTAATCGGTTGGGCAGAATTATCTTGTGCATTCTTTAATACACACGTTTTATAGTAATTTTACTAATAAAAATTCTACAAAATAAAAAATAAACTCTTAACTCTAAAAAATAAATAATAGAAGATGTCATATATGATGCTGAATAGTTACTAACCTAATCTAAAATTGCTCATGTTGGAGGGAGCATCTCCACTTAGTGATCTGTCCGCTAGTTTATGCAAATCCGAAGAAGTTATCACGGATGAGCCACATGCGGAGAAACTTGCACGTCTGGTTCTGGCGTTCCAAAGGCTTACCCTGCAACTTTTAGGAATCAACCGCTGTAAGCTTAATATATCACTAAAATTGGGTACACTTCAACAAGCTAAACTGTTATTGCTATGGAAGCATGTACAATTACAGGAGGGATATTCAGTACCGATTTTTATAGTATTGTTTGAAGGAGTTGATAAGTGAATTCATGTAGATGTTTATTTGCCAGGCTGTCCCCTTAAACCGGAAGAGTTATAGATGCTATAAGAATAATAGAAGATGTCCTATATGGTGCTAAATGGTTACTAAATTAATCTAAAATTGGTTGAATGGAGAAAAAGGGGCAAAGGTGAGGGGGAGAGAAGTGTGGGACAACTTTTTACAACGGCCTAATGAGATGAGATTCAACAAATAAGGGAGTGTCCTTTTTTTGCCTCTTTAACGTAATACCATAAAAAAGTGGGGCTGGAATTTTGTATAATATTTATTAATCCATCCTCATCATCAAGGACAAAAAAGGAAGCCATGCCATTTTTTTTTATATATATTCCTATTTATTTTATAAAGTAGATATAATCCAATAAATTTATATTCATAAGTAAAGATAATTTAGTGTATTTATCTTTCAATTAAAAATACTTAATCACTTAATTACTTTTTTAATAATTGTGTACTATTTTTAATTGACAATTTAACCTTAACCCTTATATTTTAGAAACAAAAAACTTAAAAAGGGAGAAAGTATTATATAAATATTCATGTGAAAATTTTCCTACTTATTAGTTAGTACATTGTCTCTTTTTTCCTTCACATCAACATATAATTATAGTTTTAAACTCATTGTTACACCTACTTATAAGCTTTTTTTTTTTTTTTTGTGAAAGGACCTAATTATAAGCTATATTCTTAATGTTTCTACCTTTAAAATTAAAACATATAATATAATTATGAATTTTCTCTAAAAAAAGAAATTGATTTGAGCCTTAAAGTAAAGGTAAAATTGGATATAATTAACATGGAATGACATACTAGAATTTAATGAAAATAAAAAACAATTTACCACAAAGTTTGACTGCATATCAAATCAAACAATCAAAAGTAAATTTACTTTTTTCAAAGAACAATCATGTTGAAAAAAATGAAATTTAAAAAAATGAAAATGTATCTATCACTATCACCGCTCTCCAATGAGTGGCTAGTCGAATTTATTTGATTTTCTTTCATTTTGAGACATCTCTTTTATAACTTATTTAATTTAATTAAATTTAAAGTAAAAATAACAAATTTGATCTAAATATACCTTATTTATTGAATTGTAGAGCCATTCCCAAAAATAAATAAATGATAAAAAAATTAAAGAACCTCTCACATTGCACAATACTAGAATAGCATATATCCATGTCCAGCATGCCCTTTTCTTTCATCCAAAAAATATTAGTGATGGTGATCAATACACATCTTATTATCCATATTCAAATTCTTATACTTTTTTACAAACGTATTACACCAGTTGAACAATTAACAAAAACATTATTCGTACTAACAAAAAACAATCATAATTCTAAAAATTAAAAGTATCACTTAAGATTTGAACTCATAATTCAAGTTTTTCAAAATAACGTAAGGGTAAGTTGGGAGTTTAGTATGGACGTAGCTCAATTCATGTTAGGGTTGCAGAGTTAGTAATAAGGAGTAATATTTAAATTCTGCCAGTGGCAGTATAGGAATTTTAACATTTTTTATATGGAGTGGTTCTTTGTGCACATCAGGACTTGACCTCAAATCTGCAAGACCGGTGAATCATCATAATCTATATCCTTTCTTTAAGTGTCGGACAGTCTGGTAAAAGTCATAAAAGCGAGAAATTTTACATTTTGAATCAAGAAAGAGAAAGCTGGGAAATTTATTTAGAAAAATGGGAATAAAAAGATAGGAGCATGGGAATTTAATTAATTATTATTATGATGATGATGATGATGATGATGATGATGATAGATCTTTAAAAGATGCTGGGCTCGGGGTAGGAGTGGTGTTGGGGGTGTGGGCAAACGACAACAATTCCAATTTAATTGACAGAGACCGCCCTTCTCTCCTCTCCTGGGGACGATGATCTGAAAGCAGAGGCTCACAACTCTCGAGTCCCGCAACTACATGCAATCTCCACCGTCTATTTCTTTCTTTCCACATTTTATGACGTCTTTTTTTTTTCCTTATGGTGACTACCGTGGAGTGGAGTTACTCTTCGCATATTTATGCAATTACCAATCTCACCTTCTTCTCACAACGCGTGGCTTTTATTTTTTCTATTTTATTTTCCCCCCAAAAGAGTACCTTTTATTTTGAAAAACGGAGCTATGCATAGGGTGATTTCGGGGAAGATAGAAATTTTATTATGGGCTTGCAATTTAGGAATTTATATGTATATTCGAAAATTTTTAAAAATTTTATTTTTTTTCCTCTCACTTTCTCTCACTACACTCATTCTTTCTAACATCTTTCAAGGATTACAAATTTAAATCTCAGATCTTGGAAGATCTGACCATTCAAATTGAAAAAAAAAGTTAGTTCTTCAATCTATTCTCTTTTATTTACAATGTTACCGTTTTATTACCGTTTTAGATCGTTAAAATATTTGTTAAAAAGGAAAAAATTCGAAATTAAAAAAAAATTTCTGGCGGCACTTTCGGTTGTTGCCGGCGACTGAAAGTTCTCCAATGGCCGAAAGTGCCGCTACATTTTTTTTTTGTATTTTTGTATTTTTTTATTTTTTTAAAAATTTTTTATTTTTAAATTTTTATTTATTTTAAATTTATTTATATTTTTTGATTTTTTTAATTTTTTTAATTTTTTTTTATTTTTAAAATCTTTTTTTAGGGTTTAGATGTTTTAATTTTGCCCAATAATGATCAGAAGATGAAACTGTGAGGACAGGCTAAATCTAGGCGAAAATGTGCCCGATAAATATTTTTTTCACATTATCGGACACACTTTCGCCTAGATTTAGCCTGTCCTCACAGTGAATTTTGTTCAATCTAGGCGAAAGTGTGCCCGAAAATGTGAAAAATAAATTCTGATTTCTTACTTCAAAACCAATATTTTCTTGCAGATATTCTTGAAAAGAATCCATTCTATATATACAAAATTACTTAAATAATCAAATATATTATTGTGAACAAAAAATTATAAATTAAATAATAAAATATTCACTTCATCGATCTTATTTTATCTTAAGAATTATCGGTATCTATTATTTCACGGGACTACTATTTCTTTCGTTCAATTATTATTCATCACTAATATTCTTCTTTAGTAATAGTTATTAATTTGTTAATTATACAACCTTAAAATCATATCCTAAAACTAAGGCCGAGAATTTAATAATAATGATTTCAAATTAAAATACAAACAGTTTAGCGAATACATTACACATTTTCTTATTAAACCCATAATCATGAAGCAAACAATTTTAAGCTAGTTACATTACTCTAAGTGGACAAAATTATATAACATTATCAGATTTATTTATTATTAATTTAGTATTGTTCACTTTATCGATTATTATCCTATTTCATTTCCGTTATTTTTTCATTTCATAATGTTCACAAATCTATATTCACATTAACAATTAAAAATGGGTATCACATAAAATATGTTAAATAACTACTCACACACATTCTACATATACAAACAACTAGTCACAAACAATTAAATTACATATATAAAATTAGTTAAACAATCAAATATACTATGAACAAAAAATTAAAACATCTAAACCCTAAAAAAATATTTTAAAATTAAAAAAAAAATGACAGATATTTCAACGATCCAAAACGGTAACATTGTAAATAAAAGGAAATATATTGAAGAACTAACATTTTTTTTTTCAATTTGGACGGTTGGATCTTCCTAAAACTAAGATTAAAATAAAAAAAATATTCGGCGTTTTGATTTTTTCATTTTTTTGACAAATATTTCAACGATCTAAAATGGTAACATTGTAAATAAAAGAGAATAGATCGAAGAACTAACATTTTTTTTCAATTTGGACGGTCGGATCTGAGATTGAAGTTTGTAATGCTAGCGAGATGTTAGAGAGAATGAGTGTAGTGAGAGAAAGTGAGAGGAGGGAAAATGAAATTTTTGAAAATTTTTTAGTTATCTTTAAAGATTCCTGAATTGCTTTTATTGACCCCCTTTCATTATAATTATTTTCAAATAATTTATACTTTTTTTTTATACCCAAAATGTTTTGTTTTATCGTTTTATATCCACTCGACACCGTCGGATCACTAAAGCCGACTTTTAAATAATTTTTGGATTAATTAAGGTTGGGGACGGTCAAAATCCAACTATTATCTCTGGTTTTAAATATAAGAGATTTTAGTCTTTTATACATAACATTGAAAACAAGACAATTGTTGAGTTAAGATATATTTATATCTTTAGTAAATAAGAAGATAAGTAAATAATTAAAAATGTAATAAATGAATACAAATATGAGAAATATGGAAAAAATGTAATAAATGCTTATTAAAAAGTATAAAATCCCTTATATATATTTTTTTATTCTCAACTTTCTAAAATCCTTTATATTTCTGATTAGAATTTGTTAAAAATAGGAATCTATTTCTACCCAGGTACCGTTATAAACTAAAATAATTATTTTTTTGAATAAACAAAGATAAGTTAGTTCATCTGACTTTTTTTTTATAAAGAGTTCATTTACATCATTCCAACAATCATTATAAGTTCATATATATTCCTCGTACAACTCCACTTTGACATGTAATTTGACAGTCTTCCTCTCTTCTTTATCATTCAAATTTGAACGTCAGATTCGACTAGCATTCAGATATTTATTACATCTCTTTCTCTATGTAAATAATAAGTATAAATATTGATGTACTAAATCTTGTTTTTAATTTTTAACGGTCGAATTTGTGTAAATTTAAGATTGAATGAGTTAGATTAGAGAAAAGATGGAGAGAGGAGATAAAGAGAGAAATCTTATAGTAGAAATAGAAATTTTCAAATATTTTTAGGTTGAATTTTCAGATTTTTGAATTAATTTTATTAATTTATATTTTATTTAGCGAAAAAAAAACAATGGAAAGTGATTGATACGCATTTTGGAGAATGGAGAGAGAAGGTACGGATTTGACAAAATGTTTTGATGAGAGAGAGTAGGTCAGGTCAGGTCAGATTCCCTTTGAACATGTGAATTTCGTAAACTTTTTCTTAGGGTCGGGACAGGACAAACTCTCCACTCGTTCTGACAATCTTGAAATTTGAGCAACTTGTCATCACTATCGATAACAACACGAAGAATGTAAATCAGGGTGATTCAACAATTTTATAAATTTGAGATAAAAAATTAATACACACAAAGAACTACTTCTCACATCGAAAAACCTTAATCCTTAATAACAATTTTGCAGTCTCAAAACCAACCCAAATACAATAGCTATTCCATTCACTTCAATACCCAAAATTCTATTATAAATTTCATCATTATCTCACTTATATATATATCATATATTATATGATTTATGTTAATGTTACCTTCTTAATTGAAGACAATTTCAATAAGAATGTATTATATAACTAAATATAAGGTACACAATTTATGAATGAATACATTATACATAATTCCAAAAAAACTACCTCGTTGGTTCCATTTCCAAACTCTCACACTACCACATCTCTCATTTCCATTCCTCTTATATTAGATTTTAACCCCACTTTGTTTTTAGATTTTAAAAGTAAAATTATAAAAATTAGTTATCCCATCTCTTTTTTAATTTTAGAATTAAAAAAATGAATTAAAGTGTGACTTGTTCTATTTATTTTTAACGCTTAAATCAGACAAAATTAATTCATTACAAATACTTCCTCGATAACTTAATTATTATCCCACCTACATTTTTCAACCTCAAATTGAATACATCTACTGCAATCTCTCATACACCATCAAATCCCAATCTTTGCTCTTAATTTTTTTAAAAAATTTCAAAATTTTTATTTCGGTTATGCTTTTTCATCATAGAAATGCAATGGAAGTTATATTTTCATTTACTGTTACGATTCTTATTTCAATGTAATGAAGATGTCATGAAAAATATGATATTGCTTAAATTTTGTAACATGATAAATCTAGTTTCAATTCATATAAATGACAATAGCCAATATTGTGATAATCACTTGAAATTCCTATAAAAAAACTTTTTATAAACAAGTATTAATATTTAATATCGATAGTAAATAAGTATCTTCGATCGTATTAATACAATAAAATGAAAATTTAAAATATATTTTTCTTTGTTTTTTTCAATGTCTGTTGTAATATGATTTGACATAATTATTAAAATATAATATTTTAGATACATGTGCCAAATTGACTTTTTTCTTAACCAAGTAAATAGTTTTGGTTTTGATAGGAATTTCAAAAAGCACTTTTCCTCCATTTACAATTGAAATGTAAAATTTATTTATTTTTTTCCTTATTCTAAACCAAATTTTTTTCCTTATTCTAAACCAAGAAGACCCTTTAGTACTAATAATATTCTTTGTTTGTTTTTGGGGTTAGATGTTATTTACATTTTCATGCTCAAAATGTCTAAATATACAATTTTATTATATTACAAACATATTCTTATCTCTTATATATTTATGACTTATTAACCCTTATTAACAATTTATTAACAATTTGATAGTAAAAAAGATTATTGAAAATAATAATTTGATAGTAAAAAGTTTAAAAATTTTTAAAATATCATTTTGCATGTCTGATTCTTATTTACTAGTATATATTAAAACTATAATATTTTACTAAAATTTTTTTATTAATCTAATTTTTATAATTAAAAATATTATTGTCTTAATATATAATAAATAAAAATTAAACGCACAAAAAATAAAATTTTAAAAGTATTTTAAATTTTTTACTCTATAATCATGATTTTTGATAATTTTTCTTATTAAAATGAGAAGTAAAAATGCCTAATTTTTACAATTTTTTAAAATAGAAAATTTTCACTTTTTTCAGTTTGGACCTACACTTCTTTTACAACTAATAAACTTTCACCAACTCCAAGCAAAAAGTATATTTCTTTTCAAAATAAAAACCTATTTAAGTTGAAGAAAATTATATCTTAAAGAAATTTAAAGTGTTATTAACTAAATATAAATAGTTTTAGCGTATTTTTAACTATTTTCTTTCCAAATAGTTAGATATTCTAAGACATATAAATTCCCCAGGACTAATACGCCAACATGTGATTAGTTTATTGTTTTCTACCAAAAAGATTAGTTTAGTTTAGTGTTAACAATATAAATGAATCTATGTGTATCATAGAATATCTAACCCTCTTGTTGATCTATATAAAGCCTAGCCTTCTTACTAGTTTCAGTAGAAAAGGAGGAAATTTTGCCTCAAACAAGCAGCAAAAGCTTCTCATTCTCACAGCCATTGGCCATGGAAGTAGTCCTGCGGAGACGTCTCCTCTCTCTGTTCCTTATTTCAATCTTCTTCTCTAACATTTCCGGTATTCATTCATAATCTCACCTTCCCATTTCTACCTTTTTTTTTTTTCTTGCTAATAATGTACTGATTTGGTTTGCCAAAAATGTGGTTTTGAAACAGTTGAGGTTTCAGCAACAATGATGACATTGTATAACAAATGTAGCCATCCAGTTTGGCCAGGAATTCAACCAGGTGCTGGAAAGCCCATTTTAGCTCGTGGCGGATTCAAGCTTCTACCAAACAAATCATACAATCTCCGCCTCCCACAAGGGTGGTCTGGCCGAATATGGGGTCGCCACGGCTGTTCATTTGATGCATCTGGACATGGAAGATGTGCTACTGGTGACTGTGGTGGTGCCCTGTTCTGTAATGGCCTTGGTGGAGCTCCTCCTGCTACTCTTGCTGAAATTACTCTTGGTAGTGACCAAGATTTCTATGATGTTAGCCTTGTTGATGGTTATAATCTTGCCATTTCCATTAATCCCTTCAAGGGCTCAGGTAAAGTTTGGATCTTTGACTGTGAATTTCCCATTTCATTGCATTTTCAAGACTCTTTTTTTTTTTTTTTTTGCTGTTGGGGTTTGTTTATTTTGTTCATTTGTTTATTGGAATATCTCATAATTGACCATTGTCATGCTTTATGGATGGACTATAATATCAGTGTCGCACCTTGCTTCTGATGGCAACTTTTTTCTAATCCTCCTTTAAAAAGACAAACATTAGCTCATCACGGCGCAAGAAGAGCCAAAATTAACCAAAAGATCTTGTTAAACTAAAATGCCAATGACCTTCTACCATATAGAATAACACCAAATTGGGGCTAAAATTGGAGTTGGATTGGAGAAAAACATCACTATTTGCTGATTTTAGTGCAAAAGAGCAATTTTTGTTCATTTCCCAGACCATTGCCCTGAAACCTTACCGTTTTTTGGTATTAAGGTTTCATTTATTTGTGAATTCTCTTGATTCATCTTAGGCAAAGAACCAAAATGAACCAAAAGATCTTGCCAAAACCATTACCCTGAAACCTTACCATTTTAACAGATGGGGGTCTGAATTATTTGTTGAATTCCTGATTTATCACAGGCAAAAGAACCAAAAGATCTTGTTAAAATCATTAGCCTGAAAAACCTTACAATTTTTAGCAGATTGGGGGTTTGATTAGTTTGTGAAATCTTGATTTTTATTTGCAGGTAAATGTAGCTATGCTGGATGTGTAAGTGATCTAAACATGATGTGTCCAGTAGGCCTTCAAGTGAGATCTCATGATAACAGAAGAGTGGTGGCTTGCAAAAGTGCTTGTTTTGCTTTTAATTCACCAAGATATTGCTGCACAGGCTCATTTGGGAACCCACAATCTTGCAAGCCAACAGCATATTCAAAGATCTTCAAAACTGCTTGTCCAAAGGCTTATTCTTATGCTTATGATGATCCAACTAGCATTGCCACTTGCACTGGTGGCAACTATTTGCTCACTTTCTGTCCTCACCACTGATTTCTGCTGCTACTGCTACTGCTACTACTATTATTACAACTACTACTACTAGATTTAGCTTTTTTAAGTCCATATAGATCTCTTTTTCTCTCTCCCTCTCACCTGCTCGTGTTCTTGAGATAGTATAGTATTAATTAATGGTAGATCAGATTCAGACTGGAACTTATTTAATGATAGTAATATGAACATTTACTTCCCATCTTTTCTGTGTTTCTTTTTTGGTTGTGAAATCTATGTGCTGAAGAAATGCACAAAGATTTGTTTGATGTTTGAAGAATCCATCTTCTTATTTTCCTCTACAACCCAGCCATAACTTCAGGGTGGTTGTGCCTACTTGTGGAGGGTGGGTGAGGAAAGTGTCCAATATGGCTTGCTAGTTGCTACCAAGTGGGTAAAAGAAAGCCTATAACAACTGATGTTTTCTTGGCTTCTTAGGAGGCTTGGGCTTAGGATCTCCAAATTGAATGAATCAAAGCTCCAAGCCCAACTCAAGTTTCATGCAAATGAATGGAAAATACATACTCTAAACATGCCACACAAGACTAGGTGTCTGATCGATGGCGAGATTTATTTTACGTAGATCCTTTCTTTCTCATGTTATGTGAGAAGTCATGGGTTCAAATTATTCAGAAAGTGTTGATGTTGAATGGTCTAATTTACAAGTTAGGGCCATCTAAAGATTTTTTTAATATAGTATCACATATAAGAGTTGAATTCGTAATCTTGTATTGGTATTAACAGATGATCCGACGAATTACCTCAAACTCAAAAATTAGAAAAAATTTATTACGAACAATCTTTCTACCTTTTTGAGTTTTTTTGTCATTTTATAATCTCATGTAGTAGAGTTCGACAAAGTTTGTATATTACGAGCAATTTTTGTAGCTTTGGAGATTTTTGTGTCATTCTATAACTTCATATATTATAATTCTCAAATCTTTTTTTATATAAGGAGTATTATACTTAGTGAAAATTAAATTATAATAAGAATAAATTATTTAAGTATAATCTTAAAATAAGAGTGGAAAAACTTTATTAAAACAGAAGATAATTCTTACATTTATTTTTTAGTATAATTCGACTTGGGAATTGTTGATATTTGCTGTGTAAATTTCCCGAATTTGAGATCTCTTTGTAACAAGAGTATCAAAGGAAAGGGATGCCAAATTGCCAATCAAACTTTGAAATTTCACTATATTTTTCATTTTTTCGTTTTGTTTTATTTATTTATTTGTGGAAAGGGTAGAAATCATTCTGCATTGCTACTTTCCACATTTCTCTCAAAATTATTTCGAATTTGGATCAATTTTCATACTTAACCTTTCTTAATTAAATTTTCCATAATAATCTATTGTAATGGTCTTGGCCAAAAAAAAAAAAAAAACACCATTAATATATATATATTTTAATATTTAGCATTAATCAAATTTGAAAACTCATAAGCTTGATCTCGGACAAAACCTTCGTCCGAAATCAAAATTCAGCTCACGCAAGACAAACCGCGGGAGCTACCGAGAATGCGCCATTTCTTGAAGCTTAAAATTTCCCTGCTAAAATCTCCGTTCAAATCCAAGAACATCACAGCGTCATCCTCTTCTCTTTTCTCTACCTTCTTCGATCAAGTAGAAAAAACTGATCTCAATCAACTAGCTCAAGAAAACAATATCATAGACGTAAATAACAGTGTGTACTGGACCAAGCACATTCACAAGCTCTGCGCCGTCGATCGCAATCCGGACGCAGCCCTTCAATTGGTTCACCGCCTTTCTCTTCATGGTTATCATCTTAATGCACTTAATGTTAATAGCATTGTACATGGCCTCTGTCACGCCAATCGATTCTCCCAAGCCCATCATCAAGTTCTTCTGTATATTGATTCTCAGCCTAATCTCCTCGACGAGCGAACTTGCAATGTTATAATTGCCCGATTGTTGGATGGTCGTATGCCGCATTCCACTTTACGGGTAATTGAGGGGTTAATCAATGCGAACCCGAATTTTGTTCCTTCTTTGAATAATTATAACCGTTTGATTCATCAGCTTGGTGAGTTAATGAAACCCTCAGAAGCCCATCAAGTGTTTTTGGATGCGAAGCGCAGAGGGCACTTCATTAATGTAGTTTCTTACACTAGTTTGATTAATGGGTACTGTAAAGTTGGAGAAATGGAGGTTGCTAATAAGCTGTTCGATGAAATGTGTGAATGTGGACTGAAGCCTAATACACTTACTCATAGTGTTTTGGTTCGAGGGACTTTCCGAAAACGTGATCTTGAGAAGGGGAAATTGTTGATGGAGAGGCTTTGGAAGGTGATGGAAGGCGAGAAGGACCAAGATTTGAACAATGCTGCATTTGGAAACGTGATCAACTGCTTATGCCAAGAAGGTTTTTTTAGTGAAGTGTTTAAGATTGCAGAGGATATGCCACAAGGCAAGAATGTGTTAGAAGAGTTTGCATATGGGCAAATGATTGAATCTCTATGTAGATTTGGGAGGTATAATGGAGCTGCTAGAATTGTTTATATGATGAGGAAAAGAGGGTTCAACCCAGGTTGTCAGTCTTATAACTCAATCTTGCATAGGCTATGCCAGGAGGGTGATTGTTTTAGGGCATATCAGTTATTGGAAGAAGGCATAAGCTTTGGATATGTACCCTCAGAGTTTACTTTCAAGATCTTGGTGGAAGTTCTTTGCCATGAAAATGATCTTGTTAAAGCTAAGGAAGTTCTCAATATAATGTTGAAAAATAAGATGGGGAAGGACAAAACAAGGATTTATAATATATACCTGAGAGCTCTTTGTTTTACAAATAGTTCAACAGAGCTTTTGAATACATTAGTGGCAATGCTTCAAACACAATGCCAGCCTGATATAATTACGCTCAACACAGTTTTGAATGGTTTTTGCAGAATGGGAAGGATTGAAGAGGCATCGAAAGTATTGAAAGATATGATGGCAGGGTCATTTTGTGCTCCGGATGCTGTGAGTTTCACAACCCTTATTTCTGGTTTTTTAGGAGTTGGAAACATTGAGGAGGCTCTTGATCTGTTCAAAAATGTAATGCCTGTCTATGGTTTTAAACCTAATGTTGTGACCTACAATGTTATTCTTCGTGGATTCTTTAATCTAGGGCAGCCAGAGAAGGCAATGGAGATCTTTCATATCATGGTTGCTGAGGGAGTGACTGCTGATTGTACTACTTACTCTGCAATTATCAAGGGATTATGTGACTCCAAGAAAATAGATGAGGCTAAGAGGTTTTGGGATGATATTATTTGGCCCTCGCAAGTCCATGATGCGTTTATATATTCAGCTATACTTCAAGGCCTCTGCCGCGCAGACAAATTTAGTGAAGCTTGTGATTTCCTATATGAATTAGCAGATTGTGGGGTAACTCTCAATAATGTGAACTACAACATTGTCATTGATGCAGCTTGCAAGTTAGGCATGAAGAAGGAGGCTTATCAGATCCTGGGGGAGATGAAAAAGAATGGACTAACTCCAGATTCAGTAACATGGAGAATTCTGAATAGGTTGCATGGGAATGCCAATAAGCATTATGGTGAAGAGTACTTAGCTGATTCTGAGAGAGTTCACTAGTTGAAATGGAAAATTGACAAAATTGATCTGGGTATTTCATCCATTGGAGATCTTGAGAAGGTGCCAAAGAGATTGAAACCAAACATAATGGTGCCAACCTAAAGTTCTTTGTCTGTGTGATCAGGATTCTACTTCTTGAGTTTCCATGGCTTTTTGTAGCATTCAGCTATGGATGCAGGTGAAAGAGGAGTTGTATATTTGGATCTTATTTCTACACTAATGCATCTTAGCTCTTTGGAATAGTTGGGACCAAGATTTTTTTAGAGAAAAATAATATTGGAACGAAAATTATTGAAAAAAGAATTTTGAAACTAAGTTAAGAATAAATGAATAATCTCTTGGGATTAATGTCTTCAATTTCTCTAAAGACAAATAATCTAAATTATTAATTATATAGGTAATATTGATTAATATAGTTCAAATAGTACATGTTCTTTTTCATAAAATAAAACGGTAAATGCCTCTAGCTTTTTAATATATTTTTACTTGGTGTCTGAGATTTCTCGACTAATTCACAGAGGATTTACGGAGCACATGGTCCACCAGTTTGAATCGTCTACACCACTTTGTGTAACGCTCCCTATATCACTTCCTAATTTAATATATTTTATTAAAAAAAATATAAACCCTAAAATAAAAAGATAAACCTTAAAGAAAAAATATATTATAAAAGTAAAATGGTACAGAGAATGGTGCAGACAATTATGAGTGAAGGTTAACTATAAGGTTAATAACGCGATATGAAATCGCTCCTAAAGTGACTCGAATTCACGGCAACTCACTTAATAATTTAGGTGTAAGGAAGATATCTTCAGGAAGAATTTTTTGTATTTAAGCTATCCGAAATATTTGCCACTAAAAAGTTGTTAGGTTGGATTCCTATTTATCTCCTTCAAGTATTATGACCCTTGTATTAAAAATTGTTATTACCAATTAAGTGTTCTAATATTTGAGAAATTGTTAATTAAAGTGTGAAATAAAAAATGAAAAAGTTGGAAGAGAAAAAGATTTTAAAAAATTGAAAGTGTGATATAAAAATTAAAATTATGAGTTTTAAAAATTATATATTTATCTCAAATAAATCATCAATTGACTTTTAATAAAAGGTCTATTTTTATAAATAATTTTTCAAATTTCAAAGTACTTAGTTAATTGATATTAAGTCTACTTAAAAAATAAAAAAATTTATAGGAGCACACCATCTTGGGGGAGTACTGGTGGGCGGGGGAGGCCCATTAGTAGGGCTACCCTACCCAAGATTCCAGGTCGCTATCCCACGTCGAGCCCACGTACTTAACGCGTACCCTTACACGCCTTCCTTATTAATTTTGATTTCGGCCCTTATGAAGACCTAAGAAGGCTTAAAAGCCCCATGTCCTCCCTCTCAGGGAGGGAGGGACCCACGCGGTCAAATTAGAAAAATCTTCTTCAATTTTGTACTGTGTCCGCGTACTACTACTTGTACATTTCTTTTTCAATTCCCATGGAAGATTCCTCTAAAGAATAATTGTATTACAATTAAATAAAATTTTATTCGATAAGAACCAGGAAAAGAATATCAAACTATTCATCTTTTAAATACTTTTATTTGATTAGTGTGAAATAAAAGATTTTATATTCGAATTACATTATTAAATAAAAAAGTAAAATTTTATTTTACATATTTGTTTGGATTTTTTTATTAAACTTGAATGCAGTGACTGGAACTAGCAGGGGGTTCGGATAAAATTTATAGGTATTTTACTTTTAAGACTCTTATTTTTTTTGTTAGTTTATTTGTAAATTTAGAATTTTTTAAATAGTTTTGTACTTTGAATGCAACTATTTTATAAACGAAATTCTAATCAAATTTTTATTGTTCTTCAGCCCTCAACTTTTTGTCCTGATTTTGTCATTGCTTGAACGAGTGAGTTGAAAATTAAGAATTTTATATGAAATTTTAAAAGTGAAACGGATCAAAATACATTAAATTTCACAATGGAGTGTCTATTTTGTAATAGGAAATAATTTATTGAATAAATACCATTTTAGCATATTGTTTGAATATGTGAATAGAACATAAATTGAAAATTGAACATGAGTTTGTAGATATTGTTTAATAGTATATATATATTTTTTTTGAAAAAAAATTATGCTTACCTCACTAAGTTATATGTAGTTAAATTCCTGAGTTATGAAATTAAATTAAATTTTCAACAAATTAGATGGTGGAAAACATGCATATATTATTTCATTAACCCATTAAAGTTTCAAATAAATATAGTCTAAAATCGATAAACACTAGCAATAACTCAGAATCAAACATTGAATTTATATTTTAAGAATTCAATATCTACAACATTAAATACGAAAATTAAAAAAAAATATTTTGTCGGCAAATAATAGCCAACTTTATATTTTACAAAAAAAAAAAAAAAAAAAAGTCCATTCACCAAAAATTTAAAAGTGGTCCAAAACTCAAGAATATATATAAAGGCTTTTATTTAGTCTGTCCCTTTTGAGAATCAATGCAAAAATTAATAATTTGAAAATTTTACATTTAGTACTAAGTAAGTAAATACACATAGAAATACATTGAGCATCTTATAGTTATTAAAAAAAAAAGATTAAAGACCCATCTTAATCAAGTAAAAATATTTTAAGAATTAAATATGAAGTTCAAGAAAAAATTGAGTATCTACTAATTTAAAAAAAAAGAATATTATGGACCAATCTTATAAAATCTAAAATGTTTGGGAAAAAAAGAAAAAACGACCATTTTCCTAATAATATTGAATATTCGTTTTTTTTAACTATTCCTACTTTCCGCCCACCCCCCCCAAACCCAGCCCCCCACCCCTCCCTATATATGTTTCAATCAACAAATTTCTTCGCATCCGAACAATTTTTCTCCTCTGACTCTCTTCATCTCTCCCACAATACACACCGTAAAGGTACGGAGAACTTGCAAAGAAGACAATGTCGTCAGAAGCAACGCAATTCATAGCAAATTCAAAGCCGTCGATGTACCTTCAGGATGCGGCGGAGGTGCAGAAAGTGTTTGAGCGGTTCGACGCAAACGGCGACGGGAAGATCTCGGCGGAAGAGCTCGCCGGAGTTATGAAAGCTTTAGGATCCGACTCCTCCGCCGACGAAATTGATCGAATGATGCAGGAGATTGATTCTGACAAGGACGGTTTCATTAATCTCGAGGAATTTGCCTCATTTTGCAAAGGAGACTCTCTCTACGGCTGCGCTGATGGCGGAGATGGCGGTTTGAAAGAGCTTCACGATGCATTTGAGCTGTACGATCAGGATCACGACGGCTTCATTTCGGTTACCGAGTTGCATCAGATCTTGACTCGCCTCGGTGAGCGGTGTTCGACAGATGATTGTGCTAGTATGATCAAATCCGTTGATTCCGATGGTGATGGACGCGTTAACTTCGAGGAGTTTAAGACGATGATGACCAATAAGGCCTGATTGAGCTGCAAATTCAACGATGGAGATAGGTGAGGTGCACGGAATATTGGTGTGTGCTTCTACAGGGAATAACTTATCTCCCTAACCCTTAGATATAATATTTTATTCTATTTCTGCGAAGTTCCACAGTTGAATTTAATACGTTAACGTGCTTATAGCTTAATTTCTGTTTCCTTCTTCCAGAAAAGAAAAAAAAAAAAAAAATTTGTGTTACCTTCAATCAAAAGGTATGCATGTAAATTTCCTTTTAGTTGTCGCTTGATTTGGACTTCTGATGCATTAGCTCGTTGCTGTTGACTTTCTATTATTAGTAAACTGTTTTTGAGTTTCGTATTTATATGATATAGGGGTTAAAAAATGACAAATCCTTATAATAAATTTTTAGAAATGCTTATCATCTCATTTCTAATTTGTTTTTCCTTCTATTTCTCATATAGTTTATTTATCAAAGAAATAAAAAATATTAATTTAACAGTTATTTTATTTTCGAAACTATTAATTTATGTAAATAAATTTAATGATTAGTTCATCCGAGTGACATTTTAGTTTGAAAATTTCCAACCAACATATTGTGTCGGCCAAGTGACATATGCACATCCAAATAGGAAAATATAGAATTGCTAAGAATTAATATTCAATTTAAAAAATTATAAATGTCAAATTTGACCTTTTAAAAAGATAAAAAGAATTGTGTGGGTTAAATATAAATTTCTCAAAAGAGAAGGGATTGTATTGAAAATTCTCACTTAGGTGGCCTAAGAGGTGGGAAAAGAATTATTAGTGCCGAAATTACTTGCATTAGGTCAGCCTTATGTCCCTTAAAAAAAAAAAAAAAAAAGATGAGCAGTATGTTTCTAATCATTACTACTTATATTCAGTGAACTTGAATTGGATTTTAATTTTAAAATAGTGTTTTTTTTTTTTTTTTTGAAACTTTTTCGTCCCTTGGTTCATGGTGATGCAATATTTTATTTTATTTTATATAAAAAATAATCATATTTAGTAGCATTAGCCTAAAATTTATATCTTAAAAAAAAAATTGGCACCGAAAAATAAGGGTGTAAATCAAATTCAAGATTAGAAATGCTTTTCTAATTCATTGAACTACGATATAATTGCAAACTGTTTTTTCTTTTTTTTAGTGCAAACTCGGACACATATAGAGATGAAATTTAAAGAAAATAAATTTCAAGAATTAAATTTAACTCAAAAGATTATTTAAATTAAAAAATTAAAATATGTATCTTGATTCATGATATTTGAGAGAATACGTAACTGTTTTCTTAAAAAAAGTGTAAACTTTAATAAGAAATTAATGATTTGAATGTACGTACAATTGAAGATCATAACTCTAACATAATATGTGTATTTATTAAACAACTCATCATAATTTTATAATATAATTTCTAAGTTTCTAAATATTTATAATAAAGAGGATTAATAGAGAAAGTTTGAAGGGGGGAAAAAAAGATACAAAATTGAACCATTCTTGCAAAAAGACGAAGAAAAAAATAGTACATATTGAGCGGCACTGTGAAAAGCAAAGCTATGAATGATTGAGGTTCTCACATGAGAAGACTGATGTACTCATTTTGTCCTTTGGGCTTCCTCCTCATCACCATCACCATGCCTCCATGCCTCCCTAACTCCTAATGCCTTTGTTTATAAGCAAATTTGCACCAACACAATTCCACTCGAGATAGGATGAGTTTCGCCCTTTTTTTCTTTTTCTATTCTTCCTTTTTGAGATACACAACAATGGCATTGCATATGCTTTTGGTGATTTGATGAGTAAGGGAGATGGTTGGTATCCAACCTTCCTTCTTTACCATTTGTTGGAAACGAGCATAGAAGAAACGGAAACAATACAAGAAGAGTTGTATATGATTCGATCTAAAAGAATAAAATTTTTATTGTATAAAAAATTATAAACATTTGTTACTGTGTAAATTTTTTGTGCAGAAAAAATTACAAATCTTTCCAAGACAATCTACCTATGAGTTGAACATTGACAACTGACACAAAAAACTTAAACTAAGACAACTTGTATTATTCTCAATCATTTCAATGTAAGATTGAGAAATCCTACTTATAATGAAAAATTTAAAAAATTCTAATTCTAGAAAGTTTGAAAAACATAATCCTGGTGCGAATTTCTTGAATTACGAATGAATAGTTGAATGTAACTCATAATTAGATATTATCGAGTGTTAAAAAATACAATGAGAATGATTGCTTAATACCGTTCTAATGCATTCTCTGTAACATATTTGTTATATTTGTCTACTAAGCTTAACTAATTTGATTACGATATAACGTTTCTCACGTACCGTATTAGCTCTTAGAAAGAACTGAATTAGAAAAAGTGATAAGATGCATTATGTAGATTGTTAATGCATTTTGTAAGGTTTATTATTTAAATATTATTTTTATTTGACATGTCAAATGAGCGATCTTTGTACGAATTTACTAATTTTCCAAATCCAACTATGGATAAGTGTTTGATTGACTAATTTTCCTTATCCAAATCCAAACAAGAAAACAAATATTCAATTTCTAACTGAAAAAAGAAATAAAATTAGTTGTGAACTTCCACTTTTAAATAGACTTGAAAGTTAATTAATCACCAAACAAATGACATAATCTATTTTAGGTACTAATGATGGTGTAGAGAATTAAATTTGATAACCAACAAATATTAGTCAAATTCCAACTCAAAAACAAGGATTAATAATAATAAATAATAATAATCTGTTTTCTTACTTTATCCCTAAGGTAACTATTTTCACATCTTTGATAATTTGACCACTGGTGATGAACGAATTCAAAAATTGCCAATCAGAGCAGGTCACGGACTATATATAACCAAATGAAAATACTTCCAAGATTTCAGATGAGACAGTTGGAGAATTTTGATTGGTCCTTTTGAATACTTTTTTATGCATGCCTGTCACTTGTACAGTTATTAGGCCCAAAGTGGGAGTCACCCAAAAGAAAAAAAGAAGAAAAGGGGTCAAGTTTGCTTTCACAATCTTTTGTTTATTATGCCATAAATCAAGAACAAGAAGGCAAAAAACCCATCAATGGTATTCACATGGTAGTACTTGATTATCCCTCTATTTAAAATCCTATTTAGTTCATCCTAAATCCTGTTTTTTTTAGCCTTTGATTTTTTTAACATGTTTTGAGTTTGTTTTTTTTGTTTTCGGTGGGTTGTTGTTGTTGCTGTTCTTGAGTTTGTTTGATGATCATGGCCGATTCTTCTTATGATGATGAGTGTGATTATCTATTCAAAGCTGTTCTTATTGGGGATTCTGCAGTTGGGAAATCTAATTTGCTTTCTAGGTTTGCTAAAGATGAATTCCATTTTGATTCAAAACCCACCATCGGTGTTGAATTTGCTTACCGAAATGTTAAAGTTGGTGATAAACTCATCAAAGCTCAGATATGGGATACTGCTGGACAAGAAAGGTATTCTCCTTTTTCTCCTCTTTCTTTTTCTTTTGATTCTTCATCAGTCCCAGAAATTGTTCTTGATTCCTTTATTGCTTTCAGCCCAGAAATAAATTTATTGGGATCATTTCAAACAGTGATTATAGTAGTTTATTCATCTTCTTGAGTCTGAAATTTGGGGATAATCAAAACTTGTTGAAGTTTCTTGAGTCTGATTTTCTTGAATTATTGGGAGAATCAATTTGATCAATTTTTCTTCTGGGTTGTTTGGATATTGCTGAAATTCAATGCTTATTGATTTCACATAATTAATTTAATAATCCGTGACGTTTTTCAGTTAGAAAAAGACCAATCCAGGAAAAAAGTGGTTTGGTTTTGGCTACTATTTACTGCTGCTACCCATAGCTTTCAAGTCCACCAAATCCATTTTGGCTCTTCTGTTTTCGTTCTTTTCCCATAGAAGAATTCACGGGAAACACCATCAGCTGAAACCATTAGTACTAACTGATAAGATAGACACCATTGCTACTGTCTTCCTTGTCCTCATGCCAATTATACAAGCGGCTGCTGCTCTCAGCATTTGTATTTGTCTCTCCCTTTGAAGTTAAAGATTTCATGAACAAATAACGTTTGAGAATGAACAAACGTTAACATAGTGTCATAGTTATCTAGTATTGTATAATGCTTTGAGATTTAGGATGCTTGAATTGATCAGTGTTACTATTATCTTATATTTTCTTGCAGGTTTCGAGCAATTACAAGTTCATATTACAGAGGAGCATTGGGTGCCCTGTTAGTGTACGACATAACAAGAAAAGGAACCTTTGAAAACTTGAAGAAATGGCTACATGAGCTTAGAGAATATGGAAGCCCAGATATGGTGATTGTTCTTGTGGGGAACAAATCAGATTTGGGAAATTCAAGAGAAGTGAAATTAGAAGATGGAAAAAGCTTAGCAGAATTAGAAGGAATATCATTCATGGAAACTTCTGCAAAAGAGAATTTGAATGTTGAAGAAGCATTTCTACAAATGATTAAAAAGATACATGAAATTAATAGCCAGA
This sequence comes from Catharanthus roseus, assembly GCA_028651295.1. Lineage (NCBI taxonomy): Eukaryota > Viridiplantae > Streptophyta > Magnoliopsida > Gentianales > Apocynaceae > Catharanthus > Catharanthus roseus. Next base: position 7,754,418 of record JAPQWS010000148.1, read on the forward strand.
AAAGCTTAGAAAACAAGAAGATGATGATGATGATGAATAATCAAGGGAAGCATACTCCAACTATTGATCTTTCTAAGAAGGAAATCATTTTCATTGATGAAGTTTCTGCTACTACTAAACAAACTAGTTGTTGTTCATATCTTGTTTGAACATCTTCTCTTTTATTTTTACATTTTTGGATAACCATGTTCTTTTCTTTTTAATTAATGAAATATGGTCTGCTTGATCACTTACTACATAGTCACAGTTAATTTTTTTTTAAACAATAATTATGTAGAAAAGCATTTAGAATCTTCTTAAAAATATATAATTATAATTACATTATGATTTAATATAATGTATTAAGAAAATAATATCTTTTATTATGAATATCTTAAGAAAATTATAAACGTCTTGTAACAAAATCAAATAGTTATGAATATCTAAACTATAAAGATGTAGATGTGATTACATAAAATAGAGAGGTAAAAATGTTAATACTTGAACTTTAAGAGGCAAATGTAATGTTAGGATCTCAAACACTATTAGTTGTCCGATTCGTGTTTGTATCGTAATATTTTCTGTAACATTTTTAAACTCTAAGGAGAAAAATATATTATAAAAAAAATTAATATAATAATATATAATAAACACTATTTACCTCATACTTTTACAATAATGAAAACAAATAGAAATATCATTTTTATTTTTTACTTTAGACCCCAAATCTCCTTTCTTTTTTTTTTATTTTTAAATCTAATCTAAATGCAGATGTGATTTATTTCTCTTCTACTCATACTAAATAATTTTGAATTAAATGATTATACTTCTCTTTCGTGAAAATAAATGGTGTGAAGATCCATTTGAATTGGTTTTTTTTAAAAAAATAATTTTATTTTTTAACTTTAAACTTTAGGCTTACGTTTCTTTCACAATAATATTACCTTTTACAAAAAATCATGTAAAAAATTATTAAAATTTTGTCAATCTTAAATCTAATTTAAATATTCTCTTGATAAATAATGCTTTCGGCAACTTCATTAGAATCTCCTTAAATTCAATCTAGGTGGACCCTTGGTATATACTTCAAATTGTCTGTAATATTTTTTATAATATTTTTTGTAATATTTTAATTTTATATATTTTATTAATAAAAAATAAATTTTAATGAAAAAAGATAAATCTAAAAAGAGAAAATATATTATAAAAAAGAAATATTAGAGGATAGCAGTGCTTACAAGGAAATGTCTCACTGCTTGGTATATGGGAGTTGGTCTATCTTAATCTAACGCGTTAGTGCATGCGTTCAGTCTAAGTGTGTTTCCGGTCCAATAAAAATGAGGCCAAACGGGCACAAGAGAAGAGACCTTGTAAACTGAAACTATACGCTGAAATGCGGCGGTGGCCTGAATAGAAAGAACCTATCGTCTCTGATCTATCCAGCGGACTCTTCTTAAGTCGACGTTCATGGCTCGGTGGATCTCATCCAAGCTCAAGAAAGCCGAAGACTTCCTTCACCAGGCAATTCTCCATTTCTTCTTCTCTTTATTTACATGTATACTAATATAATTTCCTAAATTTCGTATGATTTTGGTTTTTTTTCCTTAATAAAATTATTTAAAATTCGTACCATATACTCAGATCGATCAGCAAGCGGCGGACTCACTTCGTAAGAACGAAAATGTGCGATCTGATGAAGAATTAGTTGTCGATAATTTGAAAAAACCGAGCGAAAACAAGCCATTGTTGAAAGACCAGCTCAAGAAGAAAACAATTGAAAATAATGATTTCATAGGAAAATCCCGGAGTGATCACACTTCGAATATAGATTATAGGAGAGGCCTCAACAATTTTAATAATGTAAATAGTTTGAATAAGGATAAGGAGAGTAGTGTGTCTTTGAATTCGAAACCTAAGTCCAGTGCTACTAGTTTGACAGACACTGACTGGACGGAGTTATTGAGTGTCCCAAGTAAAAAGGCTGTGCCAGGTGGGAATAAGAGTGGTATTGCAGTTTTGAGTGCTAGGAGCCCGAGGAGAGATGGGAACGTAAAAGGGAATTTGGGATTGAGACCAAATGTGGTGGCATTGGACGGGAAGAAGATTCAGAGGGGTCAAACTAGGGTTGTAAAGAGTGATAGGAGGTCAGGCCTTGAGTTGGATAGTAAGTTCAATGGTGGTGGCTTGGATGGGAGACTAAGTGATGTTGGAGATGTTACATCAAGAACTTCAACTTCAAGTTCAGGTATAGAATCACGGAACAGTGAGGAAAGTGGGGAAAGAGGGGAAAGATCAGATTTTGATCTCAAAAACTTGAATACCAAAGTTGCAAATGAAAACAAGGATGAGGGGTTTAAAGGAAGCAAGGAGGCCTCTGATGGATCATCAAATGAAGGACAGTTGCAATCCAAGGACAACTTAGATGATGCACGTGATCCGTCTAATACAGAGTTGTCTACTTTTGATGGAAAACAAGAACCGAAAGCTGCGTCAAATGATGCTGAAAGACCTAATATTGCAGTCGATGCAGTTGATGGATCTAGAGTGGGTTCTCGTATTTCTGCTTCTTCAAAGAAGAGTTCTTCATTGTCCAGTGATGAAGAGTCTGATTCTGGGACAGATTCAGCTTCATCATCAGATTCAGAGAGTGAACGTGAGAGGGAAGAAAGGAAAAAGCAAAGGCAACAAATTTTGGCTGAGAAAGCCGCTGCTAAAGCCACTGAAGCAATTAAAGAGCGCGAAAATGCTGTTGCGAGATTAGAAGGTGAGAAACAGAGTTTAGAGAAAATACTTGAAGAGCGGGCTAAGCAACAAGCGCTTGAGGTAAACATATTTCAGCTGTTTATTTTCAGTTCTGCCTTTTAATGATTTTTAATGTTACCGAGGACATTGGACCATGCTGTATGAGTTGATGTTATTTTTTTTTTAACATATGATATTTGTGTCTTGGAGTGCATATTATCTCCTGTTCACCATTAGTTTTGGTCATTATAAGATGATTGATTCATCTTCTTATGTATATTTCTTGATTCAGGCATCAAAATTACAAACAACAACAATGGAAGTTATGGAAGCTGTTGAAATAGAGAAGCAGAAACACAATAATACTAGAATGGAGGCCCTTGCGCGCTTAACTAAACTTGAGGTATCTTGATAGAGCATTTGCCTTGACGTTTGGCTTTCTGCTGGTTTGATACTATTTATTATGGTTTGGGGACATTCTTCTCTAATTTGTCCTTTTTTTATAAATAATGATATATGCTTGTTGGACAAGGATATCAGAGAATTAGTTTTCTTAACCTGATTGATGCCCATATGACACACTTGTTTTGCAGACAACAAATGCTGACCTTGCAAGGTCCCTTGCTTCTGCACAGAAAAATCTTGAAGTGCAGGTAATGGAGACACTTCTTTACTTTTTTGCTGATGGGTTGTGATGTCGTTTGTGACTGGGGTTGGAAGAGTTTTTCAGAGTGTTTAATATTTTCTATCATTTCCCTCTATTATGAAAATGATTCATTGGTAAAATCAGCTCAAGAGGCAGTGTAGAAAGTGAGATTAGGAGAGCAGACTTACTTTGTTTGACTAAAATTTCTTCTTACCTATTTTGTTTACACGGAAATTTCCTTGTTATATGGGAGGGGCATGCATGTAAACATAAAAATTTAACAATAGCATCTTAAACAGTTCTAGAAGGTAAGAATTTCTGTTGAAAAACTGAGTTTCATGATCTCATGATGATTTCTTCCTGAAAATGTATTCTCTTCTTTGTGAATGTCTGCATTAGTTGGATATGCAGAGCATATCATGTTAAATTACGGTTGATTTACGGGTACTGCGACCTATGTCATTTGGATGCATAATCCGTTTGTCCTGTGGGAATGTTTTAGAGGGTTCTCCTCTCCGAAGTTTGTTTGAGAAGAATAATTGATTCTTGTTGATGTTTCTCGTTGGCTAGATCAATAATATTTCCCAACTCCGACGGCAATCTGAGCTAAAACAAGATGCTCTTGAAGGTATGCTTTTTCTTGGATCACGATTCAGAAAGTTAAATGTGTCCCTTTAACATTCCTTCTTCTTTTTTTGTGTGTGTGTGTGTGTGTGAAATAATGAACATAAAGAGTTATCTTCTTTTCCTTTTGTTTCTGTTCATTTTGTTTCTTCTTTTTCTTTTGTTGGTGACGTGTTAAATAATGGATTTAAGAGTTTTCTTGAGGTAGACTGAGATGTTTTATGAGGTCCTGACCTTTTTTTCTCCTAGGATTTGTATATGAAAAGAACTTTATTAAAACACCACGAACAAGGGTGCAGATAATCATTCAGGTTTTATATGATCAGTTCTTTCTATTTTCAAAATTGATTATCATTACAACCCCCGTACCCTTCTCAATTTTTTTATCGGTAAGATTTTCCGATGACAAATTTGCATTGGTAGTTCTGTAACAATGTGTTGTATCTGGTCAACTTATTCGTGTCAGATGCTTGGGTTCGTTAACGCGAAGTTACATTTATAGACTCAAATGTCAATGCAAATAGTTTCTATTAAATAGAAAAGAGGATAAAATCCACTATAGGTTTTTTTTTTTTGGTTGCTAATTAGTCCACTATAGTCAGTAGAAGTGTCAAACTCTTTGCTTGCTTAACCTGTTTTTCCCGTTGCAGAATTGACAAGGAAAATATCAAGCACTCATCAGAGTAGCAACAAGGTAAGTGTTATCTGTTTACTTTTGTAATTGATGTTAGTCCACTAGTAACTCGTTGGCACTTTATCATGATATTTGCAGCTGGAGGCTTCAAAAGGAGTTGAAATTGAACGGGAGATGCTTGAGGCTGAGTATTCATTTTTAACTGATAAAGTTGGAAAATTGCAAGAAAAGGTCTCGTTTTTTCTTGCTTGTAATTCCTTTTTTTAAGCCAAGATTACCTTGTTTCCGATCTCAATCTGATGAATAGTCTAAGAAAAGATGCATTTTTAGAAGTAGGCTTGTGGTAAGAATCATAGTCCTTGCATTAATTGCATCCCAGTCAATTTACGGAGCATCTGGATGAGAAAGTTTACCTTTGAGGTGAGTGTATCTTATAGGCGGGGATGCATTGGGTCTGCTTGCTTGCTTCTACTAGCAAGTTCCAGCAGATTTTGTTTCTTCTTTCTTTATTTGTTTATCTATTCCAAAAGGATTTCTACAATTGTCGGATCTTCATCTTAGTATAATGCTGGATCATCAAGGATCAGGGAAAACCAGGAGGGATGGTTTTAACAAACTTCATAAGGGAGAAGTATCCAGAAGGCATTTGACATTCTCTTTTTCTCTCTCTGTGCATGTGTGCGAAATATGCTAGTCTTGACATTTTCTTTGCCTTCTACATTTAATTGTCCAGTCTAAGGAGAAGTAAACTTTTCGATGGCTTGGGGGGTTAATGATTTGATGCTACTTGCCTTTCTCTGAGTTATTGCACAGATAAATAAATTTAAATAATCACTACAAACTGAATTTTCCATGTATAGGCAAAGACATTGCAAACGAGCATAGAGTCGACACAAAGGGAACTACAGAATCCATCTGAAGTGGAAATTGAGCTGAAGAGAAGGCTTAGTCAGTTGACTGACCATTTGATACAAAAACAAGCCCAGGTTTGCTGATCTTCTTTGAACCATCATAGGACTCTCATTTTTGTTAAAAGTCCAAAATATGTGAAAACATGAAGCTCTTTTGTGTAAATGTGCAAAGTGCTTAGTATGTGTACATGCTGAAGTTATAGACTACTGAAAGGATGGCTTTTGTGCCTCGTGTATATTGAAGATTTTCTGTTTTTAGAAAAGTTACTGGAGCATCTCAGGGATGCAAAGATGATTTTAAGAACACCTGTACCTTTCAATTTCCCATGCAAAATTGTTCCTCCTAATGGTTGCTAATTTAGGTGAGGAAAACAAATACTCAATTAAAAAGAAAGGAGAAAAATAACAGTTCCCAATAAATTTATGAAACTACTGGGAGTCGGCTGCTGGATTTTGTTAAAGCTGTAAGGCTGCCTAGATTTTTGTCGAAATTTCTAATTGTTGCAAATTATCAGGTTGAGGCACTCTCGTCTGAGAAGGCTATGCTGGTTTTCAAGATTGAGGTAAACTCTATCCTCAGTTAACATTACGTAGATAGGCTGGAGTGTTGAATTTCAGATATTTGATGGAAATGGTGCTAAAACTATTCTCTTTAGGCTGTTTCAAGGGAGCTGGAAGAAAACAGATCAGAGTTGGATTCTACGGGTATTCTAAGCACCTCATCAAGGGAGGATTTGGAGTCGGGTTCCTGGGAGCTCCCAGATTCAAGATTGAAGCCGCTGCTCATAGAGAGAATTCGATCAGGGAAACAACAGCTGGGATTGTTGGTTCGTCAATTGGACTCTATCTATTGCGCGGGTGCCATGTTTCTCAGGAGAAAATCCGGGGCAAGAACATGGGCTATTGTATATCTAGTGTGCCTTCACCTTTGGGTAATCTATATATTAATGTCACACTCCTCTCCAGTGTCAAATGAGGCAAGATCTGGTGCTGTTATTTCACTTGAGAACATAAATAACACTGGAGGTGCTTGATAAAAATTGTCAACTTTTTGTTCATGTTCTCCTTCGTCTTCCCTTTGTCACGAGGCCCCTCATACCTTGGGCTCGTTTCTAACATATACTTATACCTCATATGTATAGGAATGTGCCCATTTATGCAGAGTTTATTCTATTGATTTGAATCCTACTGTTCTTATTCATGACTTGCATTCTGTGTATAAATAGTAAAGAGGAGTTATAAGGGCTTATATTAGTGATGTATAAAGAAATAATCTCATAGATTGAAAGTATTGTCACTTTTTTTATAAAGTTCTTTCTCTTCATCATTTCAGCATATAAACAAGTACAACAAAAAATGAGGTATAAGTTAAACGGAATTATATCAAATGAATATCTCAAAAGTGATTTCAAGAATTACAGTTTAGATACTGAAGTCAAGTTTAGCCGCTATAACTGGTAATCAAATTAGGACATTTGGTGACATGCAGCAAATAAAAGTATTGTTGTTTCCATGGCAGAATATGTATTGTATTTGTGCCAAAAGTAAAAAGAATGTAAGACCAAGAAAATGATATTGATCAACCAAAAAAGCTAAGTACAAGAAGCTATTGATCAACCAAGAAAAGCAATAGTCATCTACTGCAAGATCAGTCCCTCTTCAGCTCACTGCTACTATTGGAACAGCTTGTTCTACACCTTGCACAAAAAAGAAAGATGCCTTAAACTCTCGAAGCAGAAATCTCTGATGAACTTACCATTTTTCCTACATAGTTTCCCTTTAGGTTTTTCTTTTTTGTGCAGATAACAGTATTAACTAGTAGAACGTCTGCAAAACCTCAAGAACTCTAGAGTTGGTTAGTAAGCAATTAGTTCATGTCATGTGACAAGTTAAAATGCCATATCTGAAGAAATTGCAGCGATGAATAGACAGTTACCAGCTTCCATCTGCTGCAGGAAGGTTGCGATTGTAGAAAGGAAACTCGAAGAGGAAAGTTGCTTTAAACCATTGAGGCAGATTCCCATATACAACAGGGGGAAGCAAAATAAGAGGGCTGAAACAGATGGTTCTCCACTGTTACTTTCTTTAAGAAAAATGATCAATACAAGTAGCAGAAAGAAAATGTAGACCAACCTTGTCACTTTCTTATATTGTCTGTAGGCAGGCACATTGCCGAATTTCTTGTCTGCTGATTCCTGGTTATTGTATTCATTAACAATATTAGTGCATATTTCAGATTTGCAGAAACTAGAAAATGGAATAACATAGATCATGAAAGCAAACCTCAAGCAAAGGAATTCCGCTAAGGAAAAGAAGCAGCAAAGTAAGGAATACTGGTCCAAAAATGACAAGCCACTCAGCTCCTTCTAAAACAGGTGTAGAAGCCACAAAAATTCCCCACCACAGGAAGATCTGAGCGAAACAGTAGAAGCCGGTGACTATCAATTAAGAAAAATGGATATGAATAGAAATTTAAGTCCATGTTAAGGTTCATATTCTTGATAAACCTTGAACATAACTTAACAATTGTCTCTCTCTCTCTCTCTCTCTCTCATATACACACACACATGCACGCGCGCATCCATTTCGTAATTATAACTTAACATGAAACAAGAGAGTGACTTTACCTCACCAAAATAATTTGGATGGCGGGAGTATTTCCAGAGCCCAATATTACACCATTTCCCTCTGTTCTCTGCAGAGTTTTTGAACATTAGTTTTTGTTGGTCAGCTGTAGCTTCAACTATGAATCCCGCAGACCACATAATCCACCCAATGATATCCGCAGCCTGAAGAGAAGGATTTCTATCACTGGCATTCACAATTGTCACAGGTAAACTCACAGTCCACACCCAAATAGCCTGCCATAAGCAATGTATAATTCTGAAGCAGGTTAACAACTATTTCATCGGTGAAATAATATACAGAACTAGCTAGAAGTAGTTTGATTGATTGGCTAAAGCACCTGAAATGTCCAGAAGACAGCCAACTTGCCTAGCTTCGTACGCATTTCATCAAAACGTCTGTCTTCCCCCCATTGCAGGATTCTTAATTGTAAAAAAAACAAAAGGAACATACTACCATTAGCCTCATTGTTTTTCATGCATGGTTTGCAACAAAGATAGTAATCAGATCAATCTAGGAAAGTTATCCTCCATGTGAAAGGCAATGTAGGCATGGGAAATGGAGATAAGCAGAGAAAGAAGGCCTATGATTGCAAAATAGTTCTGAAGAACTTTTCAAAATTGCTCTAGTTTAACGGAGAATGACCTGTGTCAAATACTAATTTGAGAAATTAAAGACCAAGCCAAGGTCTTAAATGTAGATTTATCGCATCAAAATGGAAAACAAAGATTCGCTGCATAAAAAGCTATGAAGAAGAAAAGATATTCTGCTCTAGCTATACCTCATCAATAAAAATAGTCCCAGCCGAAGGCCCCAAATGATCACTAGCAAAGACAAAATTATCTGAAACAAAGAGCCGAAAAATCAATACCCTATCAAAGGTATATAAGGTACCAGTGTACACTCAGTTAAACAATCTTTCATCAGATAACTAAACCTACTGAAATGATAATGTTGGTCATTCCAACAAACTATAATCAAATATGATGACAACCCATTTGTGCTGTTGTCAGCATTGAGAGTTTCCCAAGTGCACAATTCAGAAAATGTGCATGGGACCAAAATTTTAAGCACAAAATAAATAGGTAGACTATCACCTGTCGAAAATTCCATGATGCCTTTACAACCAAGGTTAATACAGCAAGTATAATGAAATTTGTGCTCCCTGTTTAGAGCAAAACATATTAGAATTCCTCCAAATTGCAAGGCATGAATTTCAATAATTTTATACACGCAGATAAGAGTTTCAACAAAGAATTTCACCTCACATACATAGAATTACTCCATAAACAAAGATTTAAAAATCCACAACATAATCTTTACAAGAATTGCAAGATTCATTTTCAATATTAGGAATACATTTGAAACTAGGATATGGAGAGTCATATTGAAACAAAAAACCTTCAGAATGTAGAAAGACAATAAACACACTCAACAAAAAGAAATGGGCATAAAACTTTTACCTGCAAAATCAGTGACTTTATCAAATTTGAGAAGGGCTGTGACTATAAAGAACAAGAATTGATAACCCACCTACAAATCACAAAAATTTTCACTTTTACTATTCATATACATCAACTGTTTTATCAGTAATCATCATCAGTGAGAAACAAAAAGAGGGATTAAACTTACAGTAACAATGGCAGTGAGAGCCAAGAAATGGGAATCAAGAACTGTTCCCATGGCGTTCTTCTAACTTCCGAGGGCTAACTGCCACTTTGGAAAATGTAAGCAATCGACCAAAATGCCGAAATGACTGTTATTATCCTGTTGGCTTTTTTTGCTTAATTAATTGTAAAAGTACAGAAAAAAGAAAGAGTGAAATGTGAATGGGGAAATATTCCCAGTTTTTTGGCAGATTAAACGAACGGTTGGAATCTAATCCGGTGGTCTTGGCCCTGCTGTAAACATGAGGACCGTGTATTTATATATAGCCTTTTCTTCTTCCTCATCTTTTTTTTTGCTTTAACTCGAGATTTATCTTTAATGTTGAAGGTTTATAATTTCTACATTATCACATGAAGATTTATAACTATAAACAAAAATAAAATACAAGTTTATCTCCTTCTTTTTTAAAAATTCAGTTATGAACCCAGTTCATATCACCACTCATAAGTCACCACCCATAAGTCATATGACTTGTATTAAGCTATAATAAAAGGTGATATGACTTAATACTGACTATATGGTGTCCATTATCAGATTTTTTTTTTTTCCTTTTGGTATGCTGTGCTTATCGATCATATACGTCACCAGAATGTGTATTACTCCCTCCGTTTTTTTAATTTGTCACATTTTGAACATTACGCGATTTAAAAAAATATAAAATTTTATATTTTTTATATGTATACTAGAATGTCCATCATAATTTTCTCTCTCCTCACTATATTTTTACTACTCTCCACATTTTCATTAGTAGTTTTCATATTAGAAGAATGAAATGAGCTTGGCATTTGTTATTAATGAGAGAGTATTATAAGAAAAAATTCATTAAATGTTGCTTTAAAATTATGATGTAACAAATAAAAAAAAATGAAAATTTCCAAAATGTGACTAGTAAAATAAAGGGTTAGTTTCATTTTAGTACTCTTTTGTTTGGCCATTTCACAAGTTAGTACCATTTATTGATTTATATTTTAGTACCTTTTTGTTTGGCCATTTGACGATTTAGTACCACTTGTTTGTTGATTGACAATTAATTGCAATCAAGTGATCAAATCAGATTCCGGATTACTATTACGTGTGATTTTTTGACTGTTTGTTTAGATTTAAACATATTCTAATTAAAACATATTTTTCATGTTGTATAGATACACCAAACGAAGTATCAATTTCAAATTAAAGCCCGAATTCGTATGCCAATCATCACGTTTTTTCCAAAATTTAGGCCCGAAAAAAAGTTCTCGAAAAAATTTCTCAAGAAGATTCTGAATGTATTTAATATTGTATAAGTTAATCAAACGAAGTATTACATTCCTTTTAAAGCCCGAATTCGTATGCTAATTAATCATCACGTTTTATAAAAAGTTTAGGTCCGAAAAAAATTTCTCCAAAAAAAAATTACTCAAAACGGTTCGAAAATTTTTCATATTGTATAGATAGAACAAACAAAGTATAAATTTCTAATAAAACCCTGAATTCATGTGCTAATTATCACGTTTTTTACAAAATTTAGATACAAAAAAATTTCTCCAAAAAATTTCTCAAAACGATTCTGAATGTTTTTCATGTTGTATAAATAAACCAAACGAAGTACCAATTTCCAATTAAAGCCCAAATTCGTGTGCTAATCATCACGTTTTTACAAGATTTTGGTCCGGAAAAAGTTCTCGAAAAAATTGCTCAAAACGATTTAAATATTTTTCATGTTATATAAATATAAGAAATGAAGTCACTTTCCCAATTAAATCCCAAATTCGTGTGCTAATCATCACGTTTTTTTATAAAATTTAGGTGCGAAAAAAAGTTCTCGAAAAAATTACTCAAAACGATTCTGAATGTTTTTCATTTTGTATAAATACAACAACGAAGAATCACATTCCTATTAAAGCCCGAATTCGTATGCTGATCATCACGTTTTTTACAAAATTTATGTCCGAAAAAAAGTTCTCCAAAAAATTGCTCAAAACGATTCAGAATATTTTCATATTGTATAAATAAACTAAATGAAGTATCATTTTCCTTCTAAAGCCCGAATTCGTGTTAATCATAACCTTTTACAAAATTTAGGTCCGAAAAGGATTTCTCAAAAAAAAATTGTTCAAAACGATTCTGAATGTTTTTCATGTTGTATGAATAAACCAAACAAAGTATTACTTTCCCATTAAAGCCCGAATTTGTGTGTTAATCATCACGTTTTTTACAAATTTAAGTTAAAAAAAATTGCTCAAAACGATTTTGAATGTTTTTCATGTTGTATAAATACAAGAAATGAAGTCACTTTCCCATTAAAGCCCGAATTCGTGTGCTAATCATTACGTTTTATTTCAAAATTTAGGTCCTAAAAGAATTTCTCCAAAAAAATTTTCAGAACGATCCTAAAAGTTTTTTATGTTGTATAGATACACCAAACGAATTATCAATTTCCAATTAAAGCCCGAATTCGTATGCTAATAATTACGTTTTTTACAAAATTTAGCTCAGAAAAAAGTTCTCAAAAAAATTGCACAAAACAATTCTAAATGTTTTTTATTTTGTATAAATACACCAAACGAAGTATTACTTTCCCATTAAAAGTTCATATTTGTGTTCTAATCATCACGTTTTTTTCAAAATTTATGTCCAAAAAAAGTTCTCCAAAAAATTACTCAAAACGATTCTGAATGTTTTTCAAGTTGTAAAAATAAACCAAACGAAGTATCACATTCCCATTAAAGCCGGAATTCGTGTACTAATCATCACATTTTTTACAAAATTTAGGTCCGAAAAAATTTCTCTAAAAAACTGCTCAAAACGGTTCAAATGTTTTTCATATTGAATGAATAAACAAAACGAAGTCGTGTACTAATCATCACATTTTTAAAGCACGAAGTCGTGTACTGATCATCACGTTTTTAAAAAATTTAGGTCTCCAAAAAATTGCTCAAAGCGATTTTGAATATTTTTCATGTTGTATAAATACAACAAACGAAGTCACTTTATCATTAAAGTCCCAATTCGTATGCTAATCATCACGTTGTTTTCAAAATTTAGGTCCGAAAATAATCTCTCCAAAAAATTGCTCAAAACGATTTTGAATGTTTTTCATGTTGTATGAATAAACCAAACGAAGTATTACTTTCTCATTAAAGTCTGAATTCGTGTGTTAATCATCACGTTTTTTTACAAAATTTAGGTCCAAAAAAATTTCTCCAAAACATTCCTCAAAATGATTATGAGTGTTTTTCATGTTATATGAACAAAAAAAATGAAGTCAATTTCCTACTAAAGCCGAATTCGTGTGTTAATAATCATCATGTTTTTTTCAAATTTTTGGTCCGAAAAAAATTTCTTCAAAAAACTGCAAAAAAAGATTCTGAATGTTCTGCATTTTGTATTAATAAACCAAACGAAGTATTACTTTTCCATTAAAGCCCGAATTCGTGTACTAATCATCACGTTTTTTCTAAAATTTCGGTAAAAAAAAAAGTTCTCTAAAAAATTGCTCAAAACGATTCTGAATGTTTTTCATGTTGTATAAATATAGCAAATAAAGTCAATTTCCCATTAAAGCCTGAATTTGTGTGCATATCATCACGTTTTTTTTTTCAAAATTTAGGTCTGAAAAGAATTTCTCCAAAAATTTGTTTAAAACGATTCTGAATGTTTTTCATGTTGTACAGATACACCAAACAAAGTATCAATTTCAAATTAAAGGCTAAATTCGTGTGCTAATTATCACGTTTAGTATAAAATTATGTCCGAAAAAAGTTTTGAAAAAATTGTTCAAAACAATTCTTAATATTTTTTATGTTTTATAAATACACCAAATGAAGTCACTTTCCCATTAAAGCCCGAATTCGTTTGCTAATCATCACGTTTTTTAAAAATATTAAGTTTGAAAAAAGTTTCTCCAAAAAATTGCTCAAAACGATTCTCAATGTTTTTCATGTTGTATAGATACACCAAACGAAATTCAATTTCCAATTAAAGTCCGAATTCGTTTGCTAATCATCACGTTTTTTTACAAAATTTAGATCTGAGAAAAAGTTCTCAAAAAAATTTCTCAAAACGATTCTGAATCTTTTTCATATTGTAAAAATACACCAACTGAAGTCGCTTTCCCATTAAAGCCTAAATTTGTGTGCTAATCATCACGGTTTTTTTTTAAATTTAGGTCCGAAAAAAAGTTTTCTAAAAATTGCTAAAAGTGATTCAGAATGTTTTTAATGTTGTATAAATGTACCAAATGAAGTCACTTTCTAATTAAAGTCCGAATTCGTGTACTAATCATCACATTTTTTTAAAAAATTTAGGTCCGAAAGATTTGCTCAAAGCGATTTTGAATATTTTTCATGTTGTATAAATACACCAAACGAAGTCACTTTTCCATTAAAGTCCGAATTCATATGCTAATTATCACGTTTTTTTTCAAAATTTAGGTTTGAAAAAAATTTCTCCAAAAATTGCTCAAAACGATTCTGAATATTTTTCATGTTGTATAGATACATCAAACAAAGTATCAATTTCCAATTCAAGTCTGAATTCATTTTCTTATCATCATGTTTTTTATAAAATTTACGTCCACAAAAAAGTTCTCGAAAAAATTGCTCAACACGATTCTAAAACACGGTTCTAAATGTTTTTCATGTTGTATAAATACACAAAATGAAGTCACTTTCCCATTAAACCCCGAATTCGTGTGCTAATTATCACTTTTTTTAAAAAATTTTGCTCCGAATTTTTTTTTCCAAAAAATAGCTTAAATCGATTCTAAATGTTTTTCATGTTGTATAAACACATCAAAAGAAATATCAATTTCCAATTAAAACCCGAATTCGTATGTTAATCATTACGTTTTTTATAAAATTTAGGTCTGAAAAAAATTTTGGGAAAAAAAAGCTCAAAACAATTCTGAATATTTTTAATGTTGTATAAATACAGCAAATGAAGTCAATTTCTCATTAAAGCCCAAATTCGTGTGCTGATCATCACGTTTTTTTTCAAAATTTAGGACGGAAAAAAATTTCTTCAAAACATTACTCAAAACAATTTTGAATGTTTTTCATGTTGTATGAAGAAACCAAACGAAGTATTACTTTTCCATTAAAGCCTGAATTCGTATGCTTATGATCACGTTTTTTTTAAAATTTAGGTCGGAAAAAAATTTCTCCAAAAAGTTTCTCAAAACGATTGTGAATATTTTTCATGTTGTATCAACACAAAAAATGAAGTCACTTTCCTATTAAAGCCCGATTCGTGTGCGTACATCACGTTTTTTTTTAAAATTTGGTCCCAAAAAAATTTCTTCAAAAAATTGCAAAAATGATTCTGAATGTTTTTTATTTTTTATGAATAAACCAAACAAAGTATTACTTTCCCATTAAAGCCCGAATCCGTGTGCTCATCACGTTTTTTCAAAAATTTAGGTCCGAAAAAAAGTTATTCCAAAAATTGCTTAAAACGATTCTGATTGTTTTTCATGTTATATAAATACAGCAAATGAAGTCAATTTCCCATTAAAGCCCAAATTCGTGTGCTAATCATCATGTTTTTTTTTCAAAATTTAGGTCTGAAAAGAATTTCTCTAAAAAATTGCAAAAGACGATTATGTATTTTTTCATCTTATATGAATAAACGAAACGAAGTATTACATTTCCATTAAAACCCGAATTCATATGCTAATAATGATCACATATTTTTAAAAATTTAGGTCGGAAGAAAATTTCTCCAAAAAATTGTTCAAAACGATTCTGAATGTTTTTAATGTTGTATAGATACACCAAACAAAGTATCAATTTCAAATTAAAGCCCGAATTCGTGTGCTAATTATCACTTTTAGTACAAAATTAGGTCTGAAAAAAGTTTATTGAAAAAATTGTTCAAAATGATTATGAATGTTTTTCATGTTGTACAGATTCACCAAACGAAATATCAATTTCCAATTAAAGTCCGAATTCGTGTGATCATCACGTTTTTAAAAAAAATTAGATCTGAAAAAAGTTTCTCCAAAAAATTGTTCAAAACGATTCTGAATGTTTTTCATGTTTTATAGATTCACCAAACGAAATATCAATTTCCAATTAAACTCCTAATTCGTTTGCTAATCATCAAGTTTTTTTACAAAATTTAGGTATTAAAAAAAGTTCTCCAAAAAATTTCTTAAAACAATTCTGAATCTTTTTCACATTGTAAAAATACACCAAATGAAGTTGCTTTCCATTAAAGCCTCAATTCGTGTGCTAATCATCACGTTTTTTTAAATTTAGGTCCGAAAAAAAGTTCTAAAAAAATTGCTAAAAGTGATTCTGAATTTTTTAATGTTGTATAAATACACCAAATGAAGTCACTTTCCAATTAAAGCCCGAATTCGTGTGCTAATTATCACTTTTTTTAAAAATTTAGGTTCGAAAAAATTGCTCAAAGCGATTTTGAATGTTTTTCATATTGTATAAATACACCAAATGAAGTCACTTTCCCATTAAAGCCTGAATTCATGTGCTAATCGTCACGTTTTTTAAAAATTTAGGTCCGAAAAAAATTTCTCCAAAAAACTGTTCAAAACGATTCTGAATATTTTTCATGTTGTATAGATACACCAAACGAAGTATCAATTTCCCATTCAAGTCCGATTTCGTTTGCCTATCATCACGTTTTTTTATAAAATTTACGTCTGAAAAAAAGTTCTCGAAAAAATTGCTCAAAACGGTTCTTAGTATTTTTCATGTCATATAAATACACCAAATGAAGTCACTTTCCAATTAAACCCCGAATTCGTTTGCTAATTATCACTTTTTTTTTTTTTAAATTTGGTTTGAAAAAAATTTTTCAAAAAATTGCTCAAAACGATTCTGAATATTTTCATGTTGTATAAATAAACCAATAGAAATACCACTTTCCCATTAAAACTTGAATTCGTATGCTAATCATCACGTTTATTAAAAAATTTAGGTTAAAAAAAATGTTCTCCAAAAATTGCTCAAAACGATTCTAAATGTTTTTAATGTTGTATAAATACATCAAAAGAAATGACGCTTTCCCTCATTAAAGCCCGAATTTGTGTGCTAATCGTCACGTTTTTACAAAATTTAGGTCTGGAAAAAATTTCTCCAAAAAATTGCTAAAAACGATTATGAATATTTCTCATGTTGTATAACACACCAAAAGAAGTACCGCTTTCCCATTAAAGCCCAAATTTGTGTGCTAATCATCATATTTTTAAAAAATTTAGGTCCGAAAAAAATTTCTCCAAAATATTGCTCAAAATGATTGTGAATATTTTTCATGTTGTATAAATACACCAAAAGAAGTATCACTTTCCCATTAAAGCCCGAATTCGTGTGCTAATCATTACGCTTTTTACAACATTTAGGTTCGAAAAAAGTTTCCAAAATATTGCTCAAAACGATTCTGGATACTTTTTTAGGTTGTATGGATAAACTAAACGAAGTATTACTTTCCCATTAAGACCCGAATTTATGTACTAATCATCACGTTTTTTAAAAAATTTAGGTAAAAAAAAAAAAAAAGTTCACAAAAAAACTGCTTAAAACAATTCTGAATATTTTTCATATTGTATAAATAAACCAAAAGAAAATACCGCTTTCCTTTTAAATCTCGAATTCATGTGCTAATCATCACGTTTTTTACAAAATTTAGGTCCGAAAAAAATTTCTCCAAAAAATTGCTCAAAACAATTCTGACTGTTTTTAATATTGTATGCATAGACAAAACGAAGTATTACTTTTCCATTAAAGCCAGAATTCGTGTCCTAATCATCACGTTTTTTATAAAATTTGGGTCCGAAAAAAATTTTTCCAAAAAATTGTTCAAAACGATTCTGAATGTTTTTCATTTGTATAGATACACCAAATGAAGTATCAATTTCCAATTAAAGTCCGAATTCGTGTGCTAATCATCACGTTTTTTACAAAATTTAAGCTTGAAAAAACGTTCTACAAAAAATTGTTCAAAATGATTCTTAATGTTTTTTCATGTTGTATAAATAAACCAAACGAAGTATCTCTTTCCTTTTAAAGCCCGAATTCGTGTGGTAATCATCACGTTTTTTACAATGCTTAGGTCAGAAAAAAATTTCTCCAAAAAATTGCTCAAAACGATTTTGAATATATAAACCAAACGAAGTAGCAATTTCCAATTAAAGCCGAATTCGTGTGCTAATCATCATATTTTTTTCAAAATTTAGGTGAGAAAAAAAGTTATCCAAAAGATTGCTCAATACGATTTTGAATGTTTTTCATGTTGTATGAATAAACCAAACGAAGTATTACTTTCCCATTAAAGCCTGAATCGTGTGTTAATCATCACGTTTTTTAAAAAATTTAGGTCCGAAAAAAAATTTCTCCTAAAAAGTTCTCAAAACGATTCTGAATGTTTTTAATGTTGTATGAACATAACAAATGAAGTCACTTTCTTATTAAAGCCCGAATTCGTGTGCACCACGTTTTTTTAAAAATTTTGGTTCGAAAAAAATTTCTTCAAAAAATTACAAATGATTCTGAATGCTTTTGATTTTGTGTGAATAAACCAAACGTAGTATTACTTTCCCGTTAAAGCCCGAATTTGTGTGCTAATCATCACGTTCTTTCCAAAATTTAGGTCCGAAAAAAAGTTCTCCAAAAAATTGCTCAAAACAATTTTGAATGTTTTTCATGTTGTATATATACAACAAATGAAGTCAATTTCCCATTAAAGCCCAAATTCGTGTGCTAATCATCACGTTTCTTTCAAAATTTAGGTTCGAAGAGAATTTCTCCAAAAAATTGCAAAAAATGATTTTTATGTTTTTCATGTTGTATGAATAAACGAAACAAAGTATTACATTCCCATTAAAGCCTGATTCGTGTGCTAATCATCACGTTTTTTAAAAAATTTAGGCCCGAAAAAAAGTTTTACAAAAAATTGCTCAAAACTATTTTTAATGTTTTTCATGTTGTATAAATAAACCAAATGAAGTATCTCTTTCCTTTTAAAGCCCGAATTCATGTGCTAATTATCACGTGTTTTTACAACATTTAGGTCCGAAAAAATTTTCTCCAAAAAATTGCTCAAAATGATTGTAAATTTTTTTCATGTTATATCAATAAACCAAACGAGATATTACTTTACCATTAAAGCCCGAATTCGTGTGCTATTCATCACATTTTTTAAAAAATTTAGGTAAAAAAAAAAAGTTCTCCAAAAAATTGATCAAAACGATCTGAATGTTTTTCATATTGTATAAATAAACTAAACGAAGTATCACTTTCCCATTAAAGCCAAATTCGAGTACTAATCATCGTGTTTTTTACAAAATTTAGATCCGAAAAAAAATTCTCAAAACGACTCTGAATGTTTTTTTATGTTGTATAAATACACCAAAAGAAGTACCACATTCCGATTAAAGCCCGAATTCGCGTACTAAATCACCACTTTTTTACAAAATTTAGGTCTTAAATAAATTTCTTCAAAAAATTGCTCAGAACCATTCTGAATGTTCTTAATGTTGTACAAATAAACCAAATGAAGTATCACTTTCCCATTAAAGCCAGAATTCGTAAGCTAATCATCACATGTTTTAAAAAATTGAGGTCTGAAAAAAAGTTCACGAAAAAATTACTCAAAAAAATTAGAAATATTTTTTATGTTGTATATATAAACCGAACGAAGTATCACTTTCCTTTTAAAGCCCTTGTTCATGTGCTAATAATCACCTTTCTTAAAAAACCAAACGAAGTATTACTTTCCCATTAAAGCCCGAATTCATAAGCTAATCATCACATTTTTTATAAAATTTAAGTCTGAAAAAAATTTCTCCAAAAAATTGCTCAAAACGATTATGAATGTTTTTCATGTTGTATGAATAGAGCAAACGAAGTATTACTTTCGCATTGAAGCCCGAATTCGTGTACTAATCATCACGTTTTTTACAACATTTAGGTCCGAGAAAAAGTTCTCAAAAAATTGCTCAAAACGATTCTGAATGTTTTTCATGTTGTATAAATACACCAAAAGAAGTACCGCTTTCCCATTAAAGCCCGAATTCGTGTGCTAATCATCACGTTTATTACAAAATTCAAGTCCGAAAAAAATTTCTTTAAAACATTGCTCAAAACGGTTCTGAATATTTTTGATGTATGAATAAAAAAAATGAAGTATTTGTTTCCCATTGAAGCTAGAATTCGTATGCTAATCATCATGTTTTATACAAAATTTTGGCTCGAAAAAAGTTCTAAAAAAATTGCTCAAAACGGTTCTGAATGTTTTTAATGTTGTTTGCATAAACCAAACGAAGTATTACTTTCCCAATGAAGCCTGAATTCGTTTACTAATCATCACTTTTTTTTTTTATAAAATTTAGGTCGGAAAAAAAGTTCTCAAAAAATTGCTTAAAACGATTCTAAATATTTTTAATGTTGTATAAATAAAGCAAACGAAGTATCACTTTCCTATTAAAGCCCAAATTCATGTGCTAATCATCACATTTTTTAAAAATTTAGGTCCGAAAAAAAAGTTCTCCAAAAAATTGCTCAAAACGATTCTTAATATTTTTCATGTTGTATTGATAAACCAAACGAAGTATCTCTTTCCTTTTAAAGCCCGAATTCGTGTGTTAATCATCACGTTTTTTTCAAAATTTAGGTCGGAAAAAATTTCTCCAAAAAATTGCTCAAACGATTCTGAATGCTTTTAATGTTGTATGCATAAACTAAACGAAGTATTACTTTCCATTGAAGCCTGGAAATTCATGTGCTAATGATCACATTTTTTATAAAATTTACGTCGGAAAAAAAGTTTTCAAAAAAATTGTTTAAAACGACTCTGAATGTTTTTAACGTTGTATAAATAAGCCAATCGAAGTATCACTTTCCTGTTAAAGCCCGAATTCATGTGCTAATTCATCACGTTTTTTACAAACTTTTGGTCCAAAAAAAAGTTCTCCAAAAAATTGCTCAAATCGATTCTTAATGTTTTTCATGTTGTATTGATAAACTAAACGAAGTATCCTTTTCCTTTTCAAGCCCGAATTCGTTGCTAATCATCACGTTTTTTACAAAATTTAGGTCCCAAAAAAAGTTCAAGAAAAAATTGCTCAAAACGATTCTGAATACTTTTCATGTTGTATAAATAAACAGAACTAAGTATCACTTTCCTTTTAAAGCCCGAATTCGTATGCTAAGCATCATGTTTTTTACAAAATTTAGGTTTGAAAAAAATTTACCCAAAAAATTTCTCGAAACGATTTTAAATGTTTTTAATGTTGTATGCATAAACCAAACGAAGTATCAGTTTCTCATTAAAGCCCGAATTCCTATGCTAATCATCACGTTTTTTATAAAATTTTGGTCCGAAATAAATTTCTCCAAAAAATTGCTCAAAATGATTATGAATGTTTTTCACGTTGTATAAACAAACCAAACGAAGTATCACTTTCACATTAAAGCCCAAATTCGTGTGCTAATCATCATATTTTTTAAAAGAATTTAGGCCAGAAAAAAAGTTCTACAAAAAAATTTTCAAACGATTCTTAATGTTTTTCATGTTGCATAAATAAACCAAAAGAAGTATCTCTTTCCTTTTAAAGCCCAAATTCGTGCTAATTATTACGTTTTCTACAACATTTATGTCCGAAAAAAATTTCTTCAAAAAATTACTCAAAACAACTCTGAATGGTTTTTATGTTGTATAAATAAACCAAACGGAGTATAACTTTCCCATTAAACCCTAATTTGCGTGCTAATCATCACGTTTTTTGCAAAATTTTGGTCCAAAAAAATTTTCTCTAAAAAATTATTCAAAACGATTCTAAATGTTCTTCATGTTATATATATAAATCAAAGGAAGTATCACTTTCTTTTTAAAGCCCGAATTCGTGTGCTAATCATGACGTTTTTTACAAGATTTAGGACAAAAAAAAGTTATCCAAAAAATTGCTCAAAATGATTTTGAATATTTTTCATGTTGTATGAATAAACCAAACGAAGTATTATTTTCCCATTAAAGCCCGAATTTAGGTGCTAATCATCACATTTTTAAAAAAATTTTGGCAAAAAAAAAAAGTCTCGAAAAAATTGCTCAAAACGATTCTAAATATTTTCCATATTGTATAAATAAATCGAATGAAGTATCACTTTGCTTTTAAAGCCCGAGTTCATGTGCTAATTATCACGTGTTTTAAAAAATTTATGTCTGAAAAAAATATCTCGAAAAAATTGCTCAAAACGATTCTGAATGCTTTTAATGTTTTATGTATAAACCAAACGAAGTATTACTTTCCTATTGAAGCCTAAATTCGTGTGCTAATCATCATATTTTTTATAAAATTTAGGTCGGAAAAATGGTTCTCCAAAAAATTGCTTAAAACAATTCTGAATGTTTTTAATGTTGCATAAATAAACCAAATGAAGTATCAGTTTCCCATTAAAGCCCGAATTCGTGTGCTAATTCATCACTTTTTTTTACAAAATTTAGGTAAAAAAAAAAAGTTCTCCAAAAAATTGCGCAAAACGATTATTAATATTTCTCATGTTGTATAAATAAATTAAAAGAAGTACCGCTTCCCCATTAAAGCCCGAATTCGTGTGCTAATCATAACGTTTTTTACAAAATTTATGTCCGAACAAAATTTCTCCAAAAAATTGTTCAAAACGATTATGAATGTTTTTCATGTTGTACAGATACACCAAACGTAGTATAAATTTCCAATTAAAGCCCGAATTCGTATGCTAATCATCTCGTTTTTTACAAAATTCAGGTTCGAAAAAAAGTTCTCTAAAAAATTGCTCAAAATGATTCTGAATGTTAGTCATTTGTATAAATAAACGAAACGAATTATAACTTTCCCATTAAAGCCCGAATTCGTGTGCTAATAATCACGTTTTTTACAACATTTAAGCCCGAAAAAAATTTCTCCAAAAAAAAGCTCAAAACAACTTCGAATATCTTTCATGTTGTATAAATAAACCAAACGAAGAATAACTTTTCCATTAAAGCCCGAATTCGTGTTCTAATCATCATGTTTTTTTAACAAATTTAGATCTGAAAAATTGCTCAAAACAATTCTGAATGTTTCTCATGTTGTATAAATACATCAAAAGAAGTACCGCTTTCCCATTAAAGCCCGAATTCGTGTGCTAATCATCACTTTTTTTACAAAATTTAGGTCCGAACAAAATTTCTCCAAAAAATTGTTCAAAACGATTCTGAATATTTTTCATATTGTATAGATACACCAAACGAAGTATCAATTTCAATTAAAGCCCGAATTCGTGTGCTAATCATCACGTCTTTTACAACATTGAGGTCCGAAAAAATGCTCAAAGCGACTTTGAATATCTTTCATGTTGTATTATAACTTTTTTATTAAAGCCCGAATTCGTGTTCTAATGATCATGTTTCTTAAAAAATTTAGGCCCGAAAGAAATTTCTATAAAAAATTACTCAAAACGATTCTGAATCTTCTTCACGTTATACAAATAAACCAAACAAAGTATCACTTTCCTTTTAAAGCTCGAATTCCTGTGCTAATCATCACGTTTTTCAAAACATTTAGGTCCGAAAAAAATTCTTCAAAAATTGCTTAAAACGATTCTGAATGTTTTTCGTGGTGTATGAATAAACCAAACGAAGTATTACTTTCCCATTAAAGCCCGAATGCGTTTGCTAATCATCACGTTTTTTTAAAAAAATTTGTAAAAAAAAAAATTCTCGAAAAAATTACTCAAAACCATTCTAAATATTTTTCATTTTGTATAAATAAATCGAATGAAGTATCACTTTTCTTTTAAAGCCCGAATTTGTGTGCTAGTCATCACTTTTTTACAAAATTTATATCGCGAAAAAAATTTCTCCAAAAAATTGTTCAAAACGATTCTGAATATTTTTAATGTTGTATAAATACCCCAAAAGAAGTACCGCTTTCTCATTAAAGCCCGAATTTGTGTACTAATCATTACCTTTTTAAAAAAAATTTAGGTCCAAAAAAAAAATTTTCAAAAAAATTCTCA
Organism: Catharanthus roseus; assembly: GCA_028651295.1. Lineage (NCBI taxonomy): Eukaryota > Viridiplantae > Streptophyta > Magnoliopsida > Gentianales > Apocynaceae > Catharanthus > Catharanthus roseus. The sequence goes on from JAPQWS010000148.1 coordinate 7,778,223, forward strand.
AAACAATTCTGAATGTTTTTTATTTTGTATAAATACACCAAAAGAAGTACCATTTTCCAATTAAAGTTTGAATTCGTGTGCTAATCACCACGTTTTTTACAAAATTTAGGTCCGTAAAAAGTTTCTCCAAAAAGTTGCTCAAAATAATTCTAAATATTTTTTATATTGTATAGATACATCAAACGAAGTATCAATTTCCAATTAAAGCCTGAATTCAGTTGCTATAATCATCACGTTTTTTATAGAATTTAGGTACGAAAAAATTTCTCGATAAAATTACTCAAAACAATTCTAAATGTTTTTCATATTGTATAAATACAACAAAATAAGTACCACTTTCCCATTAAAGCCTGAATTTGCGTGCTAATCATTATGTTTTTTAAAAAATATATGTCTGAAAAAAATTTATTCAAAAAGTTACTCAAAACGATTTTGAATATTTTTCGTATTGTATAAATACACCAAATGAAGTCACTTTCCCATTAAAACCTGATTCATGTGCTAATCATCAAATTTTTTTCTAAATTTAGGTAAAAAAAAAAAATTTCTCAAAAAAATTGCTCAAAACAATTCTGAATGTTTTTCCTATTGTATAGATACACCAAACAAGGTATCAATTTCAAATTAAACCCCAAATTCGTGTGCTAATCATCACGTTTTTTACAAAATTTAGGACCAAAAAATTTTTTCGAAAAAATTGCTCAAAACGATTCTAAATATTTTTCATGTTTTATAAATACACTAAAGAAATACCACTTTCCCATTAAAGCCCAAAATCGTGTTCTAATCATCATACTTTTTACAAAATTTAGATCCGAAAAAAATTTTCTCAAAAAAATTGCTCAAAATGATTTTGAATGTTTTTTATGTTGTATAAATAAACCAAATGAAGTATCACTTTCTCATTAAAGCCCGAACTCGTGTGTAAATCATCACGTTTTTTAGAAAATTTAGGTCTGAAAAAGAATTCTCCAAAAAAATGCCCAAAACGATTCTGAATATTTTTCATGTAGTATAAATACACCAAAAGGAGTACCAGTTTCCCATTGAACCCAAATTTGTATGCATTCATCACGCTCTTCACAAAATTTAGGTCCGAAAAAAATTCTCAAAAAAATTGTTCAAAAGAATTCTGAATGTTTTTCTTGTTCTATAAATACACAAAATGAAGTCACTTTCTCATTAAAGCCCGAATTCGTGTGCTAATCATTACGTTATTTTAAAATTTTAGGTTCGAAAAAAATTTCTCCAAAAAAATGCTAAAAACGATTCTGAATGTTTTTCATGTTGTATAGTTATACGAAACAAACTATCAATTTTCAATTAAAGCCCGAATTCGTGTGCATCATGTTTTTAACAAAATTTATGTCCGAAAAAAAATTTTTGAAAAAATTACTCAAAACGATTCTGAATGTTTTTCATGTTGTATAAATATACCAAATCAAGTCACTTTCCCATTAAAGCCCGAATTCGTATGCTAATCATCACATTTTTTTATAAAATTTAAGTCCGAAAAAATTTTCTCCAAAAAACTGCTCAAAATGATTCTAAATGTTTTTCATATTGTATAAATACACCAAATGAAATCACTTTCCCATTAAAGCTTGAATTCGTGTGCTAATCATCACGTTTTTTACAAAATTTAGGTAAAAAGAAAAGGTCTCCAAAAAATTACTCAAAACGATTATGAATGTTTCTCATATTGTATAAAAAATCAAAAGAAGTACCGTTTCCCATTAAATCCCAAATTCATGTGCAAATCATCACGTTTTTTACAAAATTTAGGTCCAAACAAAATTTCTTCAAAAAATTTTTCAAAATGATTCTGAATGTTTTTCATGTTGTATAGATATACCAAATGAAGCATCAATTTCCAATTACAGCCCGAATCGTGTGCTAATAATCACGTTTTTTACAAAATTTAGGTCCGAAAAAAAGTTCTCCAAAAAATTGCTCAAAATGATTCTGAATGTTAGTCATGTTGTATGAATAAATCAAACGAATTATAACTTCCTCATCAAAGCCCGAATTCATATGCTAATCATCACGTTTTTTACAACATTTAGGTCCGGTAAAAATTTCTTCGAAAAATTGCTCAAAACGACTATGAATCTCTTTCATGTTGTATAAATAAACCAAACGAAGTGAAACTTTTCAATTAAAGCCCGAATTCATGTTCTAATCATCATGTTTTTTAAAAAATTTAGTTCCAAAAAAAATTTCTATAAAAAATTGCACAAAACAATTCTGAATATTCTTCACGTTGTGTAAATAAACAAACGAGGTATCACTTTCCTTTTAAAGCTCAAATTCGTGCGCTAAACATCACGTTTTTAAAACATTTAGGTCCGAAAAAAGTTCTCCAAAAAATTACTTAAAGCGATTCTGAATGTTTTTCATGGTATATGAATAAACCAAACGAAGTATTACTTTCCCATTAAAGCCCGAATTCGTGTGCTAATCATCACGTTTTTTAAAAAATTTAGTTTCGAAAAAATTGTTCAAAACTATTCTGAATATTTTTCATGTTGTATAAATAAACTGAATAAAGTATCACTTGCCTATTAAAGCCGAATTCATGTGCTAATCATCACGTTTTTACAAAATTTAGATTCGAAAAAAATTTATCAAAAAATTACTTAAAACGATTCTAAATGTTTTTCATTTTGTATAAATACCCCAAAAGAAGTACCGCTTTTCCGTTAAAGCCCGAATTCGTGTGCATATCTTCACGTTTTTTACAAAATTTAGGTCTGAAAAAAAGTTCTCCAAAAAATGCTCAAAACGATTCTGAAACTATTTCATTTTCTATAAATACACCAAAAAAAGTAGCACTCTCCAATTAAAGTCCGAATTCATATTCTAATTGTCACGTTTTGTACAAAATTTAGGTCCGAAAAAAGTTTCTCCAAAAAGTTGCTCAAAACTATTCTGAATGGTTTTCATATTGTATAGATACACCAAATGAAGAATCAATTTCCAATTAAAGCCCGAATTCAGTTGCTATAATCATCATGTATTTTACAAAATTTAGGTCCGAAAAAAATTTCTCAATAAAATTGCTCAAAATGATTGTGAATGTTTTTTCATGTTGTATAAATACAAAAAAAGAAGTACCACTTTCCCATTAAAGCTTGAATTTGCGTACTGATCATTACGTTTTATACAAAATTTAAGTCTGAAAAAAATTCATCCAAAAATTGTTCAAAACGATTCTGAATATTTTCATGTTGTATAAACACACCAAATGAAGTCACTTTCCCGTTAAAGCCCGAATTCGTGTGCTCACGGTCTTTTCAAAATTTAGGTCAGAAAAAAATTTCTCCAAAAAAAATACTCAAAACAATTCAGAATATTTTTCATATTATATAGATACACCAAATGAAGTATCAATTTCAAATTAAAGCCCGAATTCGTTACATCACGTTTTTTACAAAATTTAGGTCCGAAAAAAATTTCTCAAAAAAATAGCTCAAAACGATTCTAAATATTTTTCATGTTTTATGAATACACCAAATGAAGTCCCTTTCCCATTAAAGCCCGAAATCGTGTACACACGCTTTTTACAAAATTTAGATCTGAAAAAAATTCTCCAAAGAATTGCTCCAAACGATTCTGAATGTTTTTTATGTTGTATAAATAAACCAAACAAAGTATTACTTTCTTATTAAAGCCTGAATTCGTGTGTAAATCATCACGTTTTTTACAACATTTAGATTCGAAAAAAGTTCTCTAAAAAATTGCCCAAAACGATTCTGAATATTTTTCACGTTATATAAATACAGCAAATGAAGTATCACTTTCCGATTAAAACCCAAATTCCTGAATCATCACATTTTTTAGAAAATTTAGGTCCAAAAAAATGCTCAAAAAGGTTCTGAATATTTTTCATGTAATATAAATTCACCAAAAGAAGTACCACTTTCCAATTAAAGCTCCAATTCGTGTGCTAATCATCACATTCTACGAAATTTAGGTTCGAAAAAAATTCTCTAAAAAATTGCTTAAAACGATTCTGAATGTTTTTCTGGTTGTACAAATACACCAAATGAAGTCACTTTCCCATTAAAGCCCGAATTCGTGTGCTAATCATCACGTCATTTTAAAAATTTAGGTCCCAAAAAATTTCTTCAAAAAAATGCTCAAAACGATTCTGAATGTTTTTCATGTTGTATATATATACGAAACGAAGTATCAATTTCCAATTAAAGCCCGAATTCGTGTGCTAATCATCACTTTTTTAACAAAATTTAGGTTCGAAAAAAAGGTCTCGGAAAAATTGCTCAAAAAGATTTTGAATGTTTTTCATGTTGTATAAATACACCAAATGAAGTCACTTTCCCATTAAAGCGCGAATTCGTGTGCTAATCATCACGTTTTTTTCAAAATTTAAGTCCGAAAAAAATTTCTCGAGAAAATTGCTCAAAATGATTCTTAATGTTTTTCATTTTTTATAAATAAACTAAACGAAGAATCACTTTCCTTTTAACGCCCAAATTCGTATGCTAATCATCACGTTTTTTGCAAAATTTAGGTAAAAAAAAGTTCTCAAAAAAATTGGTCAAAACGATTCTAAATATTATTAATGTTGTATAAATACACCAAATGAAGTCACTTTCCAAATAAAGCCCGAATTCGTGTACTAATCATCACGTTTCTTTAAAAATTTAGGTCCGAAAAAAAATCTCGAAGAAATTTCTCAAAACGATTCTGAATGTTTTTCATGTTGTATGAATTGAAAAATGAACTCATTTTCCCATTAAAGCCCGAATTCGTATGATAATCATCACGTTTTTTTAAAAAATTTAGGTACACAAAAAAGTTCTCCAAAAAATTGTTCAAAGCGATTCTGAATATTTTTCATGTTGTATTAATACACCAGAAGAAGTATCACTTTTCCCGTAAAGCCCGAATTCGTATGCTAATCATTACATTTTTTTACAAAATTTAGGTCCCAAAAAATTCCTTAAAACGATTCTGAATGTTTTTCATTTAGTATAAATAAACTAAACGAAGAATCACTTTCCTTTTAAAGCCTGAATTCGTGTGCTAATCATCACGTGTTTTACAAAATTTAGGTCCAAAAAAAATTTCTTCAAAAAATTGCTTAAAACGATTCTGAAATTTTTTCATGTTGTATAAATACATCAAACGAAGTATCAATTTCCAATTAAAGCCCGAATTCGTGTACTCATCACGTTTTTTACAAAATTTAGATATGAAAAAAAATTCTCAAAACAATTGCTCAAAACGATTCTGAATGATTTTCATGTTGTAAAAATACACCAAATGAAGTCACTTTCCCAATAAAGCCCGAATTCATGTGCTAATAATCACATTTCCTTAAAAACTTAGGTCCAAAGAAAGTTCTTAAAAAAATTCCTCAAAATAATTCTAAATGTTTTTCATGTTGTATAAATTGACCAAATGAAGTCATTTTCCAATTAAAGCCCAAATTCGTATGCTAATCATCACGTTTTTTTTAAAATTTAGGCACAAAAAAAAGTTATCTAAAAAATTATTCAAAACGATTCTGAATGTTTTTCATGTTGTATTAATACACCAAAACAACTATCACTTTTCCCGCAGAGCCCGAATTCGTGTGCTAATCATCACGTTTTTTACAAAATTTAGGTCCGAAAAAAAATTCGCAAAAAAATTACTCAAAACGATTCTGAAATATTTTTCGTTTTATATAATTAAACGAAATGAAATATCACTTTCTCATTAAAGCCCGAATTTGTGTGCTATCATCATGTTTTTACAAAATTTAGGTGTGAAAAAAAGTTTACGAAAAAATTGTTCAAAACGATTGTGAATATTTTTCAGGTTGTATAAATACACCAAATGAAGTCATTTTCCAAATAAAGCCCAAATTGGTATGCTAATCATCACGTTTCTTTAAAAATTTAGATAAAAAAAAAGTTCTCGAAATATTCCTCAAAACGATTCTAAATGTTTTTCATGTTGCATAAATTGACCAAATGAAGTCACTTTCCCATTAAAGCCCGAATTCGTATGCTAATCATCACTTTTTTTAAAAAATTTAGGTACGAAAAAAAGTTATCCAAAAAATTGCTCAAAAAGATTCTAAATGTTTTTCATATTGTATTAATACACCAAAAGAAGTATCACTTTCCTCGTAAAGCCCGAATTCATATGCTAATCATCACGTTTTTTACAAAATTTAGGTCCGAAAAAAAATTTGCCAAAAAATTACGCAAAACAATTCTGAAATATTTTTCATGTTATATAATTAAACGAAACTAACTATCACTTTCTCATTAAAGCCCGAATTCTTATGCTAATAATCACGTTTTTATAAAATTTATTTTCGAAAAAAAGTTCTCGAAAAAATTGATCAAAACGATTCTGAATGTTTTTCATGTTGTATAAATACACCAAATGAAGTCACTTTCTCAATAAAGCCCGAATTCGTGTGTTAATCATCACATTTCTTTAAAAATTTAGGTCCGAAAAAAAGTTCTCGAAAAAATTCTTCAAAACGATTATGAATGTTTTTCTTGTTTTATAAATTGACCAAATGAAATCACTTTCCCATTAAAGCCCGAATTCGTGTGCTAATCATCACGTTCTTTTAAAAAATTTAGGTACGAAAAAAATTTTTTCAAAAATTGCTCAAAACGATTCTTAATGTTTTTCATGTTGTATAAATACACCAAACGTAGTATCACTTTCCCATTAAAGCCCGAATTCGTGTGATAATCATTACATTTTTTACAAAATTTAGATTCTCAAAAAAATTGGTCAAAACGATACTGAATATTTTCATGTTGTATAAATACATCAAATGAAGTCACTTTCCCATTAAAGCCCAAATTCGTGTGCTAATCATCACGTCTTTTTCAAAATTTAGGTCCGAAAAAAATTTCTCCAAAAAATTGCTCAAAACGATTTTGAATGTTTTTCATGTTGTATAAATAAACCAAATAAAGTATCACATTCCCATTAAAATCCGAATTCATGTGCTAATCATCACGTTTTTTTACAAAATTTATGTCCCAAAAGAAGTTCTCCAAAAAAATACTCAAAACGATTCTGAATGTTTTTCAAGTTGTATAAATACACAAAACGAATTATTACATTCTCATTGAAGCCCGAATTTGTGTGCTAATCATCACTTTTTTTACAAAATTTATATCCGAAAAACGGTTCTCCAAAAAATTGTTCAAAACGATTCTGAATGTTTTTCATGTTGTATAAATAAACCAAACGAATTATCACTTTTATTTTAAAACTCGAATTCGTTTGCTAATCATATCGTTTTTACAAAATTTAGTTTTGACAAAAAAAAAGTTTCGATAAAATTGCTCAAAACGATTTTGAATATTTTCTCAATTGTATAAATACACCAAATGAAATATCACTTTCTTATTAAATCCCGAACTCCGTTTCCATAGTCAAGAGTATTGCTTGTTGGTATCTTGATAGTCTCTGACGGCCCATTCTGGTAGTCCAATTCCCATGGCTGGCAGCTAAATGGGGCCTTATTAGCTACCCCATATGTCACTCAATTTTTTGTAACATGCCATAGGTTTATCTTTTAAAGACGTTTCAGAACCAGATTCATATGAGGTCATTCAAAACTCGAGATCTTTACCCTTATAATATTTTTAACGGTAAAAAGAAGTTTATATTATATCGAAACCGATATTATTATATTTTATTTATTTATATTTTTTATATTCTTTTTCTAACTATAGATTTTGAATATTTAATAATTAATTTTACTATCACAAGATTTAATTAGCTCATTCAGAATATATTCCAGTTTTAGATGAGAAGGAATTTTAAGTAGAAAGATATTTCATTTTATGTTACTCCTACCAAACGGACAAGGAACCCATTCACTGCAAGGATTTGAACCTTAGTCTTTCATATCAACTCTGCAACTTCAAAACAAGCTGAGCTGTGTCCATGCGGACAACAAAATCTCTTATTATTGTTTTGAAGAAAGATAAGAAGAAAGACAAATATCAAGAAAAGCAATCCAAATATTATTTATGATGTTTTAGTATTGTTTTGTATAAGTAACAAGAAGCTCAAAATTGCCCTAAAAAGTGTCACAAAATCAAGCAGGTGCAATTGATACTTTCTCAACCTCAATAATATATTCAAGGGTAGCAGAAGCAGGAACTTGCAATCCTGAACCTAAATCAGCACCTTCTTCTCCAAAGCAAAGATTTGGTGGAATTATTACTTTTCTTTTACCACCTGCTTTCATGCTTCTCAACACATAATCTAATCCATCACAGATTCCTCTATTATAAGGCCTTGATCCCATCACTAATGCCAATGGCCTTCTTCCATTGCCATATGTGTCAAGAAATGCTTCTTCATTGCCTTGCACTTTCCCTTTCACATTTATCACCACCAAATCTCCTGTTCTTGGTGATGCTCCTCCTCCAACTCTTTGATCATAGTACCTGTTTTTTTTTTATTCATTTCATTTCAAATCACGTTTGTTTGTTTGTAATATTCTCCATAACATTTTTTATATTAGAAATATTACGAAAGCCACGAATGATTTTTGCTTTTCTATTCATAACCATAATTTTTTTTTTAAATCTTTTTCTAATCACGAACTTTTTATGTGTAAGTATTTTTGTCAAAAATAGTAAATATGCGGCTTAAAACTTGCGTGATGTAGAAGTTGAGAGTAATTTTGTCATTTTATAAGCATAATAAAGAGTAATTTTGTAGCTTTAAATAAACAGATGAGGTCTAGTAATGTTAAAAAGACGAAAAATTTTATTATGGTCAATGAATAACTTATACTCATCATATAAGTTATACATGAATAAATGATATTTAAATACATAGATAAAAAAATCATATATCATTTAAAAAATACAATTAACAATTATGGTCATTGCATATGTTATTCGTTCAAGTATATATTAGTGGAATGTGCATAAATTACTCATTAACCATAATAAAATTTTTTAAAAAAGATAGGACTGGGATGTTGAGTGGGATCAAGTGGCAAAATTACCCTTCATTCACTTGTAAAATGACAAAATTGCCCTCAAGTTCGATATCATATGCGTAGCACAAATTCTACTGCATATTACTATTTTGACAAAAATAGTCATACATAAAGATAAATCGAAAAAGATAAAATTATTTATCCTACTAGTGATGTTTGGTTGGTGAAACGCACCTTATGCCGTTTGGCAGAACCACTTCCTCTTCATTTTCAACATCTCTGTGGCAATGAAAGATTCAATTATAGCAAACAAAATTTTGATTCTTGAACATCTTTTCAATGACAAATTCCAAGAAAAGAAACCTGTGGAAAATTTTATTTTATTGTATACCTTGTATTGGCTGCTTCTTGTGAAACTTCAAAGCGAGTCTTGATTTGTTCAGAAAGTACACCAATGGCTAAGAAACCTGCCCAAGCAAGACCAGCACCAAGGCCAAATCTCCTTGTTAAACTGGAGGCAATCCAATCTGTTGATTCTGCACTTGAGCCAACAGGCCTACTCCGCTTCTTCTGCTCTTGTACTTCTGCTGCTGCATTTGTACTCAGCTGCTGCTGCTGTTGGGGCGATGGAGTTTGGGGTTGAGATGGCTGCTGAGGCTGATTTGGTGGTGGTTGTGCAGAGGAGGAAAAGTAAGTTGTTCTTGAAATTGGATGAGATAGAAATGTTGAAGAAGGGCCTAAGAATGTTGCCATTTTCTCACTCACAAAATGTGCAAAACTTTAGATTTGTTGCTGAAGATATTTGCTGAATATCAAGATGATATATGGTCCCTACTACCTTATCTTCATTCTTAAACTCTTTTCTATTGGCAACCACCTCAAGCCAAACCCCACCCCTATAAAACATCTCCACCCCCACCCCCCTAAAAAAGGAAAACAATGCTCGAAATAGTCTATTATGAACTCAATTCATGAGTGAGAATATGAACTTTTTTTACCGGATTAAAAAGCATCACCATGTAATTAATATGTATAGAAACAAGAATCTAAAACATAGTTTACACAAGAGATGATGTTTAATATGGTCAAAAGGATCTAAGGTTCTATTCGTAGAACGGGTCTATGATAAAATTTTCTCTCAGAGCAAAGAATATACAATTTGAGTTGAGAGGGAGAGAGAAGCAATCACTACATCTATTTTTATAAAAGCCAGAAAACAAAATTTTAACCTTTAATTACAACATATATAATTTACAAACAAATACACAGTTAGGATGATGGCGGTGGCATCAAGGAGCCAAGAATTATAATAAAACATGAACAAAAAAGATGAAAGAAAAAGAAGCAAAAGGAAAAAATAATCACAATTTTGTTTGAAGTTTTGATGTGTATTTGTCTGTAGAGCAGCCTCTGATTTGAATTTATCTCCTTCTTCATCTGCCAATCCTTCCTTTCTCTCCATTCTGGCTTCTGATGTATTAAAAACTTAGCCAATTGCAGCAATTCAAACAAACAGCCATTAGCTCTTTTCACCTTTAGGAGGCTCTTCAACAAATCTTGAAGCTCTTGCTTGCATTGTTGGTCTAGTCACTTGTGAAGCAGTAATAGGCTTTTGTAGAGGTTTTAAAGCTGCCATTATCTCCGAAAAGGTTGGCCTCAATTTCGGATCCCTGCAATATCATAAGCGAATCAGTAGAAGCACTCCTTATTGGGTCAAGAGTTCTTAAATTCGAGTCACATCCCCTTTTTCTGATGTATAATATAAAAAATGCGCTTATCATAAGGTATGCTTTGGGGGCTGGTTGAAGACGGGAAGAATGAAAGATACTCACGTTTGCCAGCATTTCCGGATAATATCTGCAACGGCAGGATCCATATCATCTGGTATGTCAAGGCGACGATACTGAAATCCAACAGCACCAACGACTTGCATTGGATTCATTCCACTCCATGGCTGCTTCAGAGTACAAAGCTCCCATAATATCACTCCGAAGCTATACACATCACATCTGCAATCAAAGTAGTAGTTCAAATAATTGAAAAGAAAAGCAGAACAGAAAAAACTAGCAGAAAGTGAAAATGTTCTATTGTATTTGAAGAAACCATCGTACTTTTCATCTGATGGTTCGTTTCTTAGCACTTCGGGAGCCATCCACTCTGCCTGAGAAAGAGCGATAACCAATTATTAGAACAACTATTTTCATAACCTGCGCCTTGGCCGTTAAAAAGCAATCTCATTTGATGGAGACGAACATTCTATCCACATGTTGAACATTCCAGCAAATAAAAAAAAAGGTTTGGCAACTCTTTGAACTCAAAACATGAGAAAAGAGTCCATCGGGCTCCCATCAATAGCTAACTTCAATAAACTTAGAAATGTCACGACTTTGAAAGCAATATTAGAAGGTATGAGCAAGAAACACCACTTGAAGAAAGCCCAACTACTCTTTTCCTAATAACATTGTAGCTTTCAAAAGATTTTAAACTATGGATCACAGCAACCACCTTTTGTTTGAGAGAAACGTTGCAAGCAAAACATCTCCAAGGAATGAGAGTATTAGGGCCGACAGCAATGGTATCCTCTAGAAAGGGGCTGATAATGAAATGATGTAAGAAAAATTAGCCTTTTGGATTATGAAGCATCATGCTTTTCCATCACAAAAGACATCTAATAGGGAAAGCAGGAACCGGATGACGAGTTCATGCAATGCGCAACAGTGGAGAACAGAAAATAGGACTACTACAAAGTGAACCCGGAAAACAAAGTCAACATATAGAATGCACCTAATCTACATTAGAATCAAACAATTATATAATTGGCGAATCAAACCTATAAAGGGAACAATTCAGACGATTCAGCTTACCGTCCCTGCAGTAGACCTTGAAGAAAGAAACGTGCTGTTTTTCATTCTTGATAATCCAAAATCACATACCTGGTAGAAGAATTCAAAACATGTCGGTAATTTTATTGACGAGAATGCATACAAGAACATGTCCTTATGTGTATCTCTCCATGTGTATGATTGAATATATGTGTGTGTATACTAGACAGTTGTTGGTCTATATCTCGAATGAGTTCATAGTATGTATAATGTTATCATCAGATCTCCGAGAAGTATATTACCTTTACAACCCAATTCTTATCAACAAGAAGATTTGGGGACTTTAAATCACGATGGACTATTACTGGTGAGGAGCTGTGCAGGTAATTCATCCCCCGGGCCTATAATTTTGCATAATTAGTAAAGTTACTACCCAATCGTTAGCCTAGAAACTATAGATAATAGATAAATTAAAAGCAAGAAAATCTGAGCATACAGCATCAAGAGCCATCCTTAGCCTCCTTCGCTCATCTAACTGACTGTTGGGGCGATGAATTAACCTGTACAAACTACCTCTGGAAACAGAAAACAAGGTTCAAATTTATGAAGAGAAAGTAATCCAAGGAAGTATTTATACAGAAAATTCTATAAGATTTCAAGCAATTCAAAGTTTTCAAATACCTAGGAAGAAATTCAGTAACGATCGAAAGATTTGGAGGACGAGTAACAGCTCCCATGAAAAGAACAACATTTGGATGCCTTAGTCTCTTCATGATCCTTACCTGAAAAGCAAACAAGTCAGAGAATAAGACACAATGCCGAAAATGTTATTTAAGCCATATAAGAAGTGCTAATATATCTGTATAAATTATAGTCTCGACAGATATATATACATGTCGAAGACACTGGGCAGATGGCAGCACTACTTCTGGAAGTAATTTAGAGAATTAAAATTTATCCATAGTCTTCTTAAGCAGTCAAGGATACCGAGCATTTTGAAAGATGAGCAGATATTTGAAGCAGAGATTAAAAATCATACCTCACTTTTGAACTCTTCTAGGGATTCACCAGTTATATCTTGGTCCAGGAATCTCTTAACAGCGACTTCCTGAAAGACAAAGTGAGCTTCATAAATTCATGTATTCCTAGAAACTGTGGATGTTGAAAATTGTCAAGAACTCAAAAATATTTCCAATGATAGACTAGACCACTGAACTCGAGGAAAAAACTTAGCCCATTTTGGCAGTAATATCGGTCAATAAAAAAGTACACAACTCATCTCTCCAGAATTCACAGAATGGCTGCTTGGAGAGACTGAAATACAGAGGATGTGATCTTGTTTCAAGAACTAGCAAACTAACAAACCATATTTGCTTAACCGAAAATAGAATCCTATTGATACAACAAATTACTTGGGAATGAATGGGTTTGATGATGTGCAAGAACCTTCCAATAGCAACAGATCATCTAGGCATTCCCATGGCATAAAAATCAAGGTTACATAATAATGGCAGTCTAAAAAACAGGTCTCATAAAAAATTGCTTCCCGCAATGGCAGACGTAGAATGGATAAAAGAGTATTACGAGATGGCGTCACTTTACAGTAAAATTTTTGGAATTAGAATCACAGAGTATCAGAAGCTTTGACTTGTAAAAAACATGAACTCACTGTTCCAATTTTATTTAATCAAGTGAAGGAAAATATCAGATTGGCATTTTCGTTCAATAAGACAAACATAAAATCACATAAGACTACAAGAAGTTTAAAGATACTACAGTGAAAAAAGAAAACTGGAGAAGAACAAGGTGTAGGTAAAACTCACTGTTCCATGCCAGTCTCCACGATAGACCTCACCATAAGATCCTGCATGAGTGAAAACAATGGCACATGATCAAAACTCGTAAAGATGTCATAAATGAGACGTAAATGCATGAGTAGAGTATATCCAAGTTAGTACCAAGTCCAATACGCTCACCCAAGGTGATATCCTCCCAAGGAATCTCACAATCCGCCACCTCCTCAAGCATCACATCAGATTTTGTACTGTCATTCCCTATAGACCTATCTGATGTCCTCTCACCCTCTGAATTTGTCCCAAAAGCCTGATGGTCTCGATTGCCACTTCCTTGTTGCTCATGTGCTATAGCATCTGTATCTTCATCAATCCTTGCAAACCCGAATGGGTTAAAGTAAGCTGCAGGACTATCAGGTGAATGAGATAGAGTCTCCAAGTTCTCGTACTGCTTACTGACAGCTGCTCTTGTTGCCACCACAGCTGCAGCAGTAGCAGTGGCAGCAGCAGCTACAGGAAGCTCCAGTTTTGCATCAGTGCTGGTCTTTGCTACAGCAGCAACCATTGAAGATGCAACAACAGCTGCAGCTGCTGCTGCCGCTGCAGCTACAGGAACATTCTTTCCATATCTTAAAGGAGGTACTTCAATCTGTGGTGATACCTGATTCTCTGTCTGTTCACGTGGGCAACCTTTTGACCGCAACCCATGATGAGGCAAAGAAGGCAAGAAACGAGCTTGATTAAGATTATCTTGACCTTTCATATGCTTAATTTCCTTGTCCTCCGCTGGGGATTTAGTCTCTGTTGGCAACACATTTAATTGCTCTGAATATATTTCAGTAAACAAGTCTGGAGGAGCAACAACACCACTCTCAAGGAACACATCATGAAGTTTCTGAGCTAACTGTGGATTTTCTTTGGCAGCATCTATCATGTATTGTGATACATCCTTCACTTTCATTCTTCGTACTGCAGGGGAGCTTACACCTTCAGTCCAGGAAGGAGACCTTGCATGAGAATAAGGATAGCCAGGCCTACCAGGAATTTCATACATCAAGTGCTTCTGCACATCGTAGGGCTTGATAAAATCTTCAGGAGACTTGGGAAGTTCTTCCTCAATTGTATTTGGAGGTACAAAGTTCTCAGAAGACATGGATTCACCTGCATTATTACATTCATTTCCTGCAGAGTTAGTTTCTGCCAATCTGGACCTCTTGTCAAGTGATCCAAGCACCGAGTGTCCCTGAAATGAACTAGGAACACCCATACTGGAGGAAGCCAAATGAGGGGATACCATATCTTCAGACAACATATAACATGATAGATGAGAATCTTCATGTTGTGTATTTGATGCTGCTGCATCAGATGGAATAAGTGTGCCAGGGTCTGCCATTAAGTCAACAATGTATTCCCTGAAATGGCATCATCGATCCATTTACTAAGCAGGCATATTGAGGATTATTAATTCTACCCTTTAAATGAGTAATTTTCCCATAAAGCATTCAGAAAACCCAATAGAAAAGGGAAAAACTCGCAAAAAGACATTGAAGATTGGGCATAAGCAAGGATATAAAACCAAAACTTGAAAAACCAAGAACCTTAGATAATACTATGGAGGGGCTTTCAGAAAAAGTTTGCAGAAGTTAAATTGAATGACCAAATTCTGAAACCAAGATGAAAGATCCTCATAGAGGAGCTTAGTTGTAAAATTCAAACTCTTTCCCTACAATAAGGACCAACAACTGTGGAAGCATGATAAGAGATAGCTGAACCGTCTAAGTATATCTATGTACTAAAACAATATATATCGTTATTTGATATGGACAAAGCACAAGGGAGAAAAGGAAAAAACAAATTATTTACTTGATTGCTAATTGAGAAAATAGATGAAGAAAAAATGTTTTAAAAAAAAAGAATATAGAATGCAAATAACCTTCCATCGTCAATCTTTACAAAATTTATCGCTGCATCATCAGAACCTGTGTACTGTTGACCTTTCACTAATCTACAGGGAATATCCACACTATCGGCCAAAACCTACATAACCACAGGAGATAGTAAGAAAAGTAAAATTAGATTCAATGAAAGCACAGAAAAGAAGCAAGAGATCCAGATCTACATCTTAGGGAAAAAGATCATCACATTGACGGGTAAGCAGTTTCTATTGGCATACATTAAATTATAAAACCATTTGCTGTAAGAACTCTGATAAACTTGGCAGCTCTTTTACAAAGAGGGTAAGAATTTTACCAGAAGAACTCGGCTCGAACAAAGAATAGATTGTTTAGAGAGCTTATACTGCAAGTCTTACAAGCTCCGAATTCATTTTACCGAAAGATCATCCTGACATTTAGCAACTGGCATAGAGAACAGGGTATCATTTAGGAAACAGAAAAAAACCCTTACGCCCACGAACAGAGTGGGTGGTTTTTATTGGGAAAGAAAGGGCGCTATGACTCACTAAGCGTCAAAATTAACCGACAAACCTCAGTAATCAAGAGAAACAAAGAAAACAGGTCTTCGTGTGATTAATAGGGTAATATATAGCGAGAGTAAATTACAAGCCAACAAATAACGGAAGCCTTATCAAGACTCTGCAACGTCTGTTGGAACAATCCTCACTCACATTTTCCTCCATTTGAGATTGACATCTTATAAAAGGCTAAAAGTCTTGATATACTATTAACTCTCTTTTCCCATAAATATTTTGTTCCACCGTTTCCTCTCTCATTTCTTCCCATTACTCATTCTCACAAGTGAATCCATTTGTTCTTTTGAAATGCATTCAAGATATTGATAAATTGATCGCCTTTTTCTTCCTGCAAGGTCCTACCTTAATGAATATCACCAATTCTTATCTTTCATAAGGACTGTTTTTCCAATGTCACCACTCAACATTCTCATTTCTGAAAGAC
Source organism: Catharanthus roseus (assembly GCA_028651295.1). NCBI lineage: Eukaryota > Viridiplantae > Streptophyta > Magnoliopsida > Gentianales > Apocynaceae > Catharanthus > Catharanthus roseus. The sequence goes on from JAPQWS010000148.1 coordinate 7,794,703, forward strand.
CTTACTTTATGGCACATGAGATACATGCATAACTTGCAGTCTTCTCACATTGAACACAAGACTTGCAAATATGTTAAGTAGATTAATAAGTCAACAACTCAAAGTTGCATCTACATTAATCATTATCAAATTCCAAGATATTATATACCTTGAATAACAAAGCTCGGTGACGTGCCAGTCCAATGGTCAAAGAACCTAGAGGCAGAACCATGCTTCCAAGAGTTGCCTTCAAATTATAATTGAGACTTCTCCAGGCTATCAACATCTTCTCTGGGTCGCCAACTGGTCCCCCCATGTAATCAGAAACTATAATAGCAAGCTTTGTCACCAAATCATGGCCTACAAATTTTACAGATCCCGACCTTGACCTAACAGCCATCTCTGCTGCTTTCTGTTCAAGCTTCAGCAATTTCGTGTCACCAGCTTTGTTGACAAGAACAGCTTCCCAACTAATGTTATCTGAAACTGGTGTTCCTTGTAGATCAACCAGAGATGGCATTTTTGATGATGTGGACTCCGTCAAGATGCCATATAGATCATAAAACCCATCCAGGATTTTGTCATCATAGCTGAGAGCATTATAATTCTGTGAAGCAGGGATAAATCTATAATATGAGATATGTTAGAAAGGACATAAGAAACAAACTACCTACACAGAAGTCATGCAAGAAATAGAAAGAAGTAGCTTAAACATTATATTGGCTATGCTAATAGAAGATATACTGATTTGATAATCAGGATAGAAATTTCTATTCGTGTGCAAAGGACCTGCTACTCTAGAGGGAATGATTATAAGGAGAAACTTTACTAGGCATGACTATGAGACAAAAATTTTGCATATGTATCAAACATGAAACTTCTGTTATGTCAACCTATTAATGTAGACAAGACTTTTTAAGAACGTTAACCCATTATCACTTTCAGTGAACTACTGCACAACCCAAGCTACAAAATAATGGATGTAGTGCTCCAAAATGTTGCCTTGGGTTCTAGAAAATTTTTAGCCAATTATTGGAGACAATCAAAGTCTAGGTACGTAGTTAATATCCAGTGGCAAAAACCATGGCTCTAAGAGGTCAAGTGGAAATAGTAAGATAATTTTGCGATAGATTCGAGAAAGCTCAATGCTTTTATAAAATAAACCAAATTCCAGCTGACAAAAAAATTAAAAACATAACACCAACATAAGTTTCAAGCTTATATTCTTAAACATATACAGAAACATTTCGCACACCCATACAATTGCAATCCCTCCTAAAGGAAGGCCTTCCCTTTAATCATACTAGAATGGATACAATGGGAAATTCCCATAAATTAAAATCAAGTGAAAATGACCTGAGAAAGTAGCAAATTCAGAGAAAGATCCTGACTGAAATAGACAGCTCTATATAGATTGTCCATGTACCTAATAATTGCCACTATGGGATGTAAAAACATCCCCGTGGTTCTAGTTAGTTGAACAAACAATCTAGAATTCTCTTCTTCAGAAATATCAGACTGCAACAGGCAAATTGAACTTTTGCAGTCGCCAAGCCCCAGAACTACCTTAAATATAAGATTGCAGTCTTTGAAGTTCATCTTGCCAACTTAAGGTTTAGCAATGCCAAGAGCTCCGACCAAATTGCAACAGCAAACGGAATTCAAGGGCTAACTCATTTGTTTTAAAGAGTTATTTAACTTCAATTTCTCACCACATTGTAGGTTATCACTTTTTCTCAGTGTCTTATGTTTGTTTTAAAGCAGCAATACCCCAGTTACAATCCCGACTCAACAAATTTCCTAAGCAAAACCCCTTTGTCCATGTCCATATAAGCAATGACTAAGTAAAAGGAGAGAAGAAAAGAAAATGGCTTGGAAGAAGTATGGGGACAGAATCATGAGATGAAGAGAACTTACCCAATATCTATAGGCAATGACTTCAGCAGGTGTATTATCTGGAGGACATGAGCCTAAACTGATCTGCTTAACAGCTTCAATCTGAACAGCCTCAGGATCCTCCCTTGCACTCAATTCTAATGCTAACTGTATTTGATACTCCTCCTCTATATCAGGATCCCTAGAATTACTGGACCCTGAATCTCTCCTCACTGCATCCAAAGCAGCATCCAGTGCATTACTACCCACAGAATCACAAGGTTCCATTCTGTCTCCCCTCTGTACATTGGAAGAGGAAGGAGGGCTTGGACTTTTTCTATGTGTAACTGAATTCAGCCATCCTGATATAGTTGAAAAGGGCTTATTATCAGGATTAGGATGAGACCTAGAATTTGAAAGCCTCTCAGGCGAAGAAACATCGCTTAATCTGTTCCCTTTAGATGATGAAGCAGACCCTTCTGAATCCTCAGACTGATTGGACCCTATATGGAGTTTCTTTAGGAGGTTTTTCATATTCCTTTCGCTAAACTACGGCCAATGTTAAGGAAGGAAGTATCTGGCCTTAAACCTCTCCATTTTCTCACACCGAGCATGAATTCTCAGTCACAAAAACCAAATTTCCACAAGCAATATGTGAAATGTTTAAGCTCTCTCTACCGATAAGGCCTTTCAGGTCAACATCCAAAAAACTCCAAACAAACCTATCAAATCCCGGGACTTCACCGGTTCCACCCAATACACAATAAAGTTGGCTTCTTTATGGCGATTCCAGATGCCCAAAAAAAGCAAATCAATCCCTCTTTTTCTCTCTTCAGGCGGAAAGGTTCCAATCTTGAAAATGATACAAAAACAAATTCAAAAACGGAGAACAAACATATCTTCAACAAAATTACAGCAGAGTACAAGAAAAAAAGAGAAAATATTTCTCCTTTTATCACCTTAACAGCAAGAAGAAGATCAGCAGATATACAGCAGTATCAGATTGTGACAAAAAAGGAGAGAAAATCACAGAGCATACGAGGGATTGGAAGAACAAACCCCAATTTAATAAAACTTAAAAGAGAAAAAGGGTTCATTCAGTGGTTAGATTGGAAAGAGGGAAGGCAACCAAGGCAAAGATGGACAGTAAAGACCAACAAGTTGGGCGTAGGACCTCTTCTCCCTCTCTCTGTCTCTCTCTCAACAAAGAAACATGAGCCCACTTGCAGTTTTTTGAGGCACCAACCAAAGGGGTTTTCAAAGTCCCAGAAAAATTAACGTACTTCTCTACAAACAAAGGTTCAATTCTTGCTGAGAAGGAAACAAAAACAAGGCCAACTTGGCCTTTCTTTCTTTCTCTCTCATAAAGAAAGGCAGTGAATGGTGAACCCTGATTGGCTGTTTCAGTCTCTAATTTAAAGAGATTTTGCAAACTTCAAAAAGTGGGCTGAGTTGGAAAATTTATGGTGACTACAAAGTGGAACATTTGACATAAGATCACAACTAGGAGGAAAACTTTGCTATTTTCAGCCCATCCTTTTTCTATTTAACGTGGAGGGAGGGAGGAAGAGGTGGAGAGGGCGCCATAGCCTCATCTGACAGAGAATGAAGAAAAAAAGTAAAAGGCGGCCTGCTTGGTTGGAGATGCCAAGGTTCATCACTGGACTACACTCTTCAATATCACCCAAAAAACACATACACAGTAAAACTCCATTATTACGTCCAAAGGGAAGGAGAGACATGATTAATTTTCATTAGTTAATTCTTCCTCTCTTAATTCATTTATTTTCACGTTGTATTTTTTAATTTAATATAAAATTTTTATGTCACGTTATTAGTTAAAGCTAAAATCGTATCTCAATTAATTTTAATATAAAAAAAGATTTAAGAAATACTTAATTTAAGATAAAACTTTAAAAAATATTTTAAAGGTTAAAATAATTCTTTTCATGAGTTTGTCAATTTATCGTAAAAATAAAAATAAATAAATTATGTATTGATCATTCTTTACATATATAAGAAAAATAAAGGAATTAATCAAATTTCTATATACTTCATTAAGTATTCTTTCGAAGTTAGACTTTCATTTATTCATATTTTGAAAAAAAAAGATCACTTATCTTTTATTCCTATATATTTCTATACAAGTGAATATTGTAATTTAAAGTTTGCACAAATACTTTCTGTCGATTTTATTATATATTTATAATTCCCTATATGTATTGATCGGTATTGTTGCCTTAAATTCAATCTCAAAATCTATCTGGATTACTAGTAAATGAATATTTTTTCCTCTATAATTTTTACCAATGGCATTAAAGTAGCATATAAATATTTGATTTGTTGATGTTTTGAGATTAGGATATAAGTATAACTTGTGGAGACAGCCATGAAAATGACTGCAATCATTAAATAACAGTGATTTTCATATAATTACTAACATATGATTTTCAAATGTGTAAATAGTTCAAATATGGCTGGAAATATCCATTTTCAATTGGATTATGATAGTGATTTGTCTTTCTCTGCCCTGTTTTTAAGGTTCTCTAATTTAAGGTTCATTTAACATGATTTATTTTCAAAAATACTTTCGTGTAATTCTCTACTAATAACCCAAAATAATTTTAGCCATGTTAGCTGCTCCACTTTCATTTTATTCTTTCTTTTTACCCAAATTAGAATAATTATATTAACACTCTTCTTTTTTTTTTTCACATTTTAAACTTCACATTCTTTAAGAAAATATAAAATTTAAGAGTTTTTTTATAAATTGGTGTGCCCTTCGAACTTTTCTATGTTAGAAGAATAAAAATATGTTAAAATTTGTTATTAATCAGAAGGTGTTATAAGAAAAAATTAATTAAATATTACATTAAAATCACAACGTAACAAGTAAAAAACATACAAAAATTAGTATAATGTGACAAAAGAAAGAAATTAGAGTGCTTCTTATAGATAATCATCTTTTTTTTCTTCATGGGTAGTAGATAATTATTCTAATTAGAGACATATAATTTATTTTTTGATTTGTCTTATGTTAATTTGGATTAACTTTTTAATTTTGAATTTAAAATATAATTATTTTTAAAGTTCAATGATTTATGTTAGATTTTGTCAGATTTATTATATATTTAAATTATCAAATATTTATAATATAGTATATTTTATCCATATTAACGTGTACTAATGTAGACATATTCTTATTAGATTTAGTATATTTTTAACCATTATATATAATCTATTTTATTTATATTAACATGTGAATAGATACACACCCAAATAAGAGATTTTTCTTTTAAAGGAAATAAGAGATTGGTGAATAAATCTTGAGTTAGTTCAACTATATTAAATAACTCTTTTAAATACTTTGATAAGTTTAATAATTCGAACCTTCCTCACAAAGGAAAAAGCAAAAAATGGAACCTCTATCTATGTCATGGCTTGTCTGAAGTTGGCAAATTCAAATACCAATCTTAGAAGGGTCCTAAGTTAATGTCTCCCAACCAATTGAAATGATCTTGGAGGGTTTTTTCTTTACTACCATTTTGATAGGGAAAAAAGAAAAAATATAGAAATTTGTATAATATAATGTTCATCATAAATAGCCAAATATACATTACTAAATTAATTAATTTCAGTAATATATATAGAGTTTGTTAATATAGATAATTTTTAGTTTAATATATAAGTTTTCTAAGTATTTTCATTATGGTATGTTTTATCCTTTCCCTTTTTTTTTTTTTTTTTTTTAGTACACAAGTCCTATAGTGCATAATTATTGGAAGAGAAGATGTGGAAAAGTATTTAGCAAAAAAAAAGTGGAAAAGTAGGTGAACAAATAATTAGAAAAAGGAATTAAGCAACATTTGAGCCATTTAATATAAGAAAATTTATGTTATGGGTCCAACCTATGGCTAGGGATATAAACAGTTTAGATCATATGTTAATTCACATCATAATATATATATATAGATCTTTATGGATAATATCTCTTTTTTTTTAATGGATAATGTCTTAAATTATGTAAATAAAGGAGGCAGAATCTTAATTACATGGATGATGTGATTAATATAGTCGAAAAGGATTCATGTCCACATTCATAATCAATTGATAACACATATTTTCTATTACAAAGATTTAAAATAAATAAATCATAGAGAAGGCAAGTAGAAAACTAATAGATTTCAAAATTTTTAGTATTAAAGGTATACTACTTATTCAAAAGATTAAAAAACAAAAGTATACTATATTTTTTTTTTATAAATAACAGGAAAGAAATATGGTTCGAATCTATAATTTTTTAATTTTACTATTAAATTATTATTTTGCCACAGATACAATATTTTTGGTGAAGCCAACTTCTAATGCATTATTGTGATCTTTTTTTCATTTTATATTCATAAACTCATAATTGGCACCAAATTCTCCACAAATAATACATTTTTTGTCCCAACTAAAAATGATTGAGTTTCCATTTATTCTTAATGTAGAATTTTGCTTGTCCTCGAGTTCATAAACTTTAAGGTTAATAATACCTCTTTAAAGCCTTTCTAGCTTGGATTGTATTACGGGTTATTAATAATAATTTAATATCCATAAATACACAATATTCAGAATAATTGGACTAGGTATAATTTTTAAACTATTTTTATTCTTTTATTTGTAGCTATGAATTTTTATTTTAGTTATTTATAGTCTAGAATTTTTATCTTATCTTTTTTAACCATCAACTATTTTTAATATTGTAAATTTATAACAATTTAATGATTTTCGTAGTAACATTCGATACATCTTTTACACATTTTTATAACATAACTTAAAAGATTTTAGGCCTCATTTGATGAATTTGAAACGAAGTATGAAGTATAAATTATTTAAGTTGTGAATTTTCAATTTTAAGTTTGAACATTGAATATGAATGTTGAATTAATTAATAAATAGTAATTATATACAAAAAAGTGTAATAATGTGACAAACAATATAGATATTCGACTTCAGACTTTAGAGTAAAGTAAAAAAATTTTACTTAAAATTTATAACTACAATTAAGTGATTTGTAAAAATTATTATCAAACACTCTTAAATATTGAGTATTTAAGAATGCATGTTATCAAATACACTTAATTCAATAAGCTATTAACTAATTAATTTTAAAAGTAACTTAATTTATCACACAATACATTATTAATTTTTACCATTACATTTAATGAATGTGTCATAATATACAGAATTCTACTATGAAATCTTTAAATTACTATGTTTGTAATGTTGAAATAGCTCATACCTATAATAAGATAAAATAAAATTTTATGATTATAAATAAAAAGATAAAAATATTTTAAGGTTACATATGACTAATTTCTATATGAAATATATAATAATACTGTCTTTAAAAAAAAAAGAGATCTTCTACCCTTTGGCTTTTGTCCCCTCTTAGACTTTGTCCTGATCCCACAATATATTAATTTTGTGTTAGTCAATTTTTTAGTTTTTTTTCCTAATAGAGAATATTAAATCGATTTATCATACCATCTCATTTATTTTTGATAATATGTTTAAATATTATAAGAGTAACTCGAAATATATTAGTTAATTTATTATAAAAAGATATTAAAATTATTTGTAATATTTTATTTAATATTTCTTGTAAAATTTACAAAATATATTACATACAATTCAAACTCGTAAAAAAATATATATATATATATATATATGTTTTTGGATGTGGATATGGATATGGATATACACAAAGATATTCCTCTTATTCTATTTCTACGGGCTAAAGTGAAGTATTATCAATTGACCAATAAGCACCACAAACTTATTTTATTTGTATTTTTTTATAACCATTTGAACAAAATATTCAAATAAATCATGAAATTGGGTCAAACCTTATAAATAATACAATTTATATTATGCAAACTTAGGTCCCACTTTTGCTACTTCTCAACTATAAATTTTTTTCTAATCTCTTCTCCTCCAATCCCTATATTTATATAATATATATCTCGAATTTCCCTAGTGAAGTTATAAATATAAATGTTTATTTCAATTGTTGATCTTGTGTATATGTATGTTTTTAATGTTTTATTTTTATTTTTTTAGAATTATATGCCTAGTTTTCTTGCTATATTATGAGAATTACAATTTACGAAATTATTTATATTTCTATTATGTCTTTCTTGTTATTCATAAAAAAAATAATAATGTTTTTCTTTGTTAACAAACTTGAACCTAATAAATATATAATTTAAAGTTTTGCAAAGATATATTATTTCAAAGTTAAAACACAAATGAAAATATTTGTTTCTTCTTTTATTTTGCTTTATTGTGTATGTTATATATAATTTATTGCATATGAGATCTTGTCGTAGATGATTAAAAGTAGAAATACTTTACGAAATAAATTATAAATCAAGTAGAGAAACAAATGAAATGACTTTATACACCTAACTTTGAGTTTGGTATATGCCAAAAGTGACGCACCAAAAAAAGACTTATTCATATGCTTCTCCTCATAATCACAGCACCTTTATATTTGTACATTTGTAGATGTATGGTTTCATAGCGCGATTCCTTATTTAGATTCTTTCATTTAACATATCAAGTAAAAGATCTTGAGTTTGAATCATTTAGAAAATTAGGAACGGAAACAGAGGTGGTTTAGATAAGCTCGAACTCCCCTGAAAAATTTTTAAAACTTTAGAAATTATGAATTTTTTATATTCAAGCCCTCCAGATTTTTTTTATAAAGCCTCAAAACTCTAGCAAAATCTTTGTTTTTCTTCAGCTCTGCCAATCTTTTGGTTCTGGTTTCATCACTACAAGGAATGATTTAATGTCGCATGCCAATTTTACCCTTCTATCCCTTCCGAATTAATCGATAACTTTTAGATACCGAGTTAAGAAAAATAGAGTATTTAGATTTTAGTTTTGCAAAACAAAATTTCTTTCCTTTTTTTTTTTTTTTTGTGAAAACCAACAATTTAGGTCACTTTTTTTTCTTCTCATACTATTAGATTTAACACTTAGAAAAAATAAAATTTTCACTTCTCTCACAAATTAGGTAATTTTTTTTGGAAACATTTAAGAATATTTATTCACTATCATTTTAAATTATTTGTGTGAAAAATAGGAGATCAAATATAAGAATTCTCTTAAAATCATGAATTGGAATAAGAAGAAAATTAAATAAAATAAAAAAAAGAAGCCCATAATCAATCATAAAAACCAAAAAGAGAAAGTAGAGAAGAAGAAGAAAATGTGAAGTGGACATGAAAAAGGGGTTGTTGCAGATCTGACATGTCCATGGGCGGCCATGTTTGTCTTGTCAGGGAGCTCTTTAAACCACCAAAATTATATTTTCTTTTAGTTTTTGGTGCTTTAAATTCCTATTTTATGTAATTACTATATTTTTTCTTATTTATATTTCGGCAAATAAAAACAAAGAAAAGTAGTTGTTAGTTTGCTCTCTCCTTTTTTCTTTTAATGTCAAGACAAATTTAATGTGGAATTAAAAAGGTATTTCTTGCTCTATAATGTATTATGATTTAATTTTATTTCTTTGATTTTGTTATTCGTGCTTTTTAGAAATCAAAATTTGCTCATTTTGATATTTATTCAAAATATATTTAATAAGAAATGTAGTTTAATTAATCACATCATAGACTTAAAACTCAGTGTAAGAAATTTATTTTTTTGTTGGAGGGTGAAAATAGAATATAAATATTTTTATTATATTTAATTTACTGTTATATCTATTGTAAGCCATTCCCACATATTATGCTTAATTAATAAGTCATTTTTAGAATCTGTCATCCGCAACAAATGATAATTTCGTAAATGTTTAATTTCTATGTATCTACTTCCTTTGCTTTTATTTTAAAAAAGAGTTATTTTATAATTATTTTTAATATTATATATATAAATACTTACACTTCAATAAAATATTTGATATTTTTTAGAGTTTTAATGTGCATTACAATTTGAGAGTTTGTAAATATATTGTATGCTAGAAGATCGTTTATGTCATATTTCATATAATTTTATTCTATATTTTGATGTTAAATAATAATTTTTCAAATAAAGAAAAAATCATCATTCCATTCTGCATCTTTCTTCAAAATACAGAAATCAAAAGAAAATTCTCACTTTATTCTAAACAGAAAAAAGATTTCATTTCATATCATTCCAAATATACATATCAGTGGCGGAACCACTTAGGGACTCGAGCCCACCCGAGAAAAAAAAATTTTAGGAATTTTAATATTTTTATATTTAAGCCCCTTCAATTTTATTTTTTTTAATAAAGCCCCACAATTTTTGGACTGAACTGATATTAATCAGCCCCTCCAAATTTTCTTTCCTGATTCCGCCACTGTACATGCCCTTGAAAATATATTCTAAAGCGTACATATTGGCTCTATAGATAAGTCAAGTTGGAAGAATAGGTTGCATGAATTTCATAAAATCCTCAATTTGTTACTACTTGTATTTTTTTTTAAAATTTAATTATAGCATTAACATTAACATCGGTAGTATACAAAAATTGAATTCAAATGCCAAATGTCAAAATGACCAAAAAAATAATAATAAAAGAATCCCAAGTTTTGAATTGAATTCCATTATTGTTTGTTATAAAATAACTTTTTAGAGATTGTTATCTTATAACTATTTCTCTACCTTGTTCCAATAGTTGCTTGGCATGGTAGAGATTGTTGGAGGACCACCGTAAAGCTGGAGCACCACCACCCATCCCATTCATCACTAATGCCAAAAGAAAAAAAAAATCTTTAATGAATAAAAAAAGCACTACAAATACTCACCAACAATTTATGAATATTTTAAAAATACTTATAAACTTTACTTAAACTCCTTATATTTGTAAATAACTTTTTAGCAATTAATCTTAACAAATTATATATTTTGTAATAAAATCTAACTAAAATAATTATGCTCAGATGAGTATGTAAACATAATTATAGGTGTAAAAATGATCTTATTCCAGTAAATATATTTGAGCATAATTAAAGCACTTTCATTATCACATTCAATCTCCACAGCATAATCAAAACGTTGCACAAGCTCTTTTGCATATCTTCTTTGAGAGACAAAATACCCTTCATCTAAGTCTTCAATTTCCAATCCAAGAAAGCAGCCAACCTCTCCAAAGTTTTTTATCTCAAAACGAATTGATAGCTCATTCTTGAGCATACAACAAGACTAACAAATGTTTACCTGATTCTAATTTAACAAACAAACTAGAATCTGCATCGGAAACTTTAAACCCACAGAAAGTAAGATATTGAGCAATGTTACCATACCAAGCCCGTGTTGCTTGTTTGAGACCATACAATGCCTTCTTTAATCGGTAAACATGGTGAGGATATATTGCTTTGAAACATATCCTTTTCGCTGCTTCATAAATACTTCACGCTCCAGTTCTTCGTAAAGAAATGTGTTCTTTACATCAAGCTGCCACAACTTCCAACCTTTAAAAGCTGCAAGAGAATGAATTTACCATTTTGGCAACAGGGCTGAATGTCTCCTCATAATCCAATCCATAGCTTTGAGCAACAAGCGGTGCTTTCCATCTGTCAATAGTCCCATCTGATTTTCTCTTTAACTTGTAGGCCCATTTACAAGTGACATGCTTACAATTTTCTGGTTTTGGAATCAACTCCCATGTCTGATTTTTCTCTAATGCTTCAATTTCTTGTTGCATAACTTCTTTCCATTCTGGACTACCTTCTGCTTCCTCAAAACTCAATGGTTCTTTGTCCACTGCTCCAGTAAAGAAACATGAAGTCACAGTACGAGGATTGATTTGAACCTCATAGTCTTTGATATCTTGGAGATAACCTCACAGTCCAATACTTCTCTGCAAGAGCAACAATCATCAGGTCAACATAATGAACTCTCATCTCTTTGATTCTACAAGAAAAGTCATCTGGGGAAAGAATTAAAGGGAGAATGATCAGAGATTAGTGAGAAGACATGGAAGCAAGAAAAGTGTGATAGTTTCAACAGAAATTTCCTAAAAATCTCACCAATGCATCTATCTGATGTAACAACATTAAAAGTAGAGAAATTGAACCCCTGCACTACAACTACAAGCAGTATATTTTGTTTTCTTTTCCATTACTTCAATTCCTTCAAGAGCTTCTTTGAAATATACATGGACTTGCTGGACAAAAGTTGAGTTCAAGCATGACAAAAGATGCATATAGGAATTAGAAAACGGGAGAGAGTACAGTCATAAACCTGAATATATCGCGAAAAAGACATGATTAATCATAAAAGCATCTGTGTTTCTTAACTTGAATCAAAGCATCATAGCTTAAGAATAACAGCAAAATAGTTGCACAGAAACGGAAAGCCAATTGGTGAAATAACTGACAGCAAAACCATTTTCTGTTTCAATTATCTATTTATCCAAGTCTTCACTGAAAGATCAAAGAAAGAAGTGGATAAACAAGGTTACTTATGGTACCTCTTTCAGTGCTCGTTTTACAGGGAACTCAAAACTAGAACTCGCAAGCATAAAAAGCTCCAAAGCTAGCCTGGTAGTTTTAATCATATAGGCTTTAATTTTTCAAGGCCCATGTTACAGGAAAGCCATTATTCACTAGTTATACCAAAAAATATTAGCTCAGTTAGCCAAATTGGATTTATAAACATAGAGGGAGGCAGATAAGCTTCATTCACCAACCAATTCTTCAAATAACTTGCCAAGATTCTAGTTCAAGCATACCAAAAAGATACATAAAAGCAGAAGAAGAAAAAAAATAGAACGCCTATCAACAGGGACGGAACTAGAACAATATGATTGGGGGGGCTGGAGGAAAAAAAAATTTTGCCAGAATTTCGTCTATAAAATGATACATTCCATGTACAAAAGACACTCAAACAATTCCAAATTTACATATAATACAGCAAAAGAATAGGTAATCGCCCATTACCAATGAGGAGTGATCACCCATCACTTACGAGATAAGCATTACAATTATAAACTTACATATAATATAGCAAAAGAATAGGTAATCGCCCATTACCAATGAGGAGTGATCACCCATCACTCACGGGGTAAACATTACAAATTCTAAATTTACATATAATATAGCAAAAGAATAGGTAATCGTCCATTACCAACGAGGAGTGATCACCCATCACTCACGAGGAATGATTACCCATCACTCACGGGATAAATACCTCTATCAAAGCTGAGAATCTTGATCAGAATCTTGAGATAACAGATGAGATGAGCACGATCAGAAGACGAAATCCAATATGACCTCCAATATGACCTGCAATTGATTTAGAACATTAGAAGATTAATATGAAAACAAATAACATTCATCCCAATGCAAAGAATGAAAAAGAAATCACTAATGAAAAATGATTTAAATTAGAATTTTACATGTGAACGAAATGATTAAGTTGGCACTTTTATTCTTCGAGTTTGCATATTTTGAAACCGCTGCAAGATGTCTTCATTTTCAATACTCTTAAAAATCTCTTGCTCCACATAGCAAACCAAACTGTCATTGAGAAACTCATCTCCCATCCTATTGCGTAAATCATTCTTAATCGTTCTCATAGCAGAAAACGATCTTTCAACGGTCGCTGAAGCAACAGGCAAGACTAAAGCCAACTCAATTAGTCGATAAACTAAACTAAAAAACTTGTGAGTATTCGTCTCAACCATCTTCTTTGCGAGATCTCCAATGTCGGTAAGGCCGGAGAAAGTTTGCCCCATCACTTGATCTCATGTAAGAGATATATGTATCAAGTTGTGCTTTAAGCTCAAACTTATCAGAGATAGAAAAATCATCTGAATAGAACTCTGATAGACGGAGTAACTGACCCCGATCAAAATTCACAAAGGAATCTCTGGGATCAAGGCATGATATGCAAATAAGTAGCTCTGAAGTTGACTCCGTAAAACGATCATCCATTTCTTTGACTATAAAATCAAGTACCTAACATTAAATAGAGAAAAAGAACAGATTAATAATTTATAATATTACAAATAATTGAGTATTAGGTAATAAGTTAAAAAAACAATGAAATTAATTACCTCAAAAAAGATGTCTCGACGAAAAAAATGGTAGTAAGTCTTTGGCTGCCCATCCACACTCCTATATAATCTAGCTCGGCCTGGTAAAGGATCTTGCATGTTCGGCACGAAAATATCATTTTTGATACAAAATGCGATAACAACACCCAATAACTCCTCCCAATAATCATCATCATTTACGTACTTCTTCAAATCTTCCTTTATTATCCGAATCATCCGGGACAGCGAGTGACTATGTTTTGAGTCCTTTGTTGCAAGCACATTGACAATGTATTTGTTTTTGCCAATACATTTACCATTAATTGAGCAATGAATACAAATTCAAACTGCCACATTTTATCAATCAAACCTCGGGCAATGCCTCGACTATTGACCTCATCAGCGTCTTCATATATAGTTTCAAGCACATGTGTCACTGCATCCCACATATGCAAAATCCGAGATATTGTTTTGAAGTGAGAGCCCCAACAAGTGTCACCTGACTGAGCTAAACTTGTTTCCTGATTTTTGCCCTTTGCTGTAGCAATTTCTTCACTTTCTAGACATTTTACAAGATCATCATATTGCTTTTGCAAAAGAGCGTCCTTTCTTTTACATGAAGCTCCAACAATGTTTACAATCTCAGCAAGGTACTCAAAAAAACTACACACGTGAGCATTTTTCTTTGAAGTAGCCACAAGCACTAATTGAAGTTGGTGAGCAAAGCAATGAATATAATATGCGTACTTATTTTCATCTAAAATTTTTTGTTTCAATCCATTAAGCTCGCCACGCATATTAGACGCCCCATCATAACCTTGACCTCTGAGCTGTGAAATTGATAATCCATTTATTGCAAAGAAATCATCAATACTATTTTTCAACGTCCGTGCAGAAGTGTCACTCACGTGTACCGCTCCAAGAAAACGCTCGACCACTTCGCCATTATCATTAACAAATCTCAAAACTATAGACAATTGCTCCTTCACAGAGCTATCTCGAGCCTCATCAACCAAAAGAGAAAAAAACTTGTCACCAATCTCATTGATAATAGCTTGCCTCACTTCTGTTGCACAAGCATTAACAATTTCTTTTTGAATTTTAGGAGAAGTCAACTGATTATTTCCGGGAGCATTCAAGTTCATGACCTTATTTACTTCTTCCGATTGCTCACAATACCATTTTGTTAATTCAAGGAAATTACCTCGTCGGATTGAATTTATCGACTCATCATTTCCACGGAAAGCTAAACCCTGACTTAATAAAAATCGAATAACTTTTACAACAGCAGTCAGTCGTGCACGGTAGTCAATCTCAGTTTCAAAATCCGAAAACTCTACTCCTACCCGAGGCTTTTTCCCACGATCTTCATTATTAACATTTCCTTTATTAGCTGATTTTTCTTCAACCGGTTTAGGATCCTTCTTCCATTTTCCAATATATTTCTCCATAGTAAAATCCTATAGAATATTCAAATATTTTAATAATAATCATATTTTTACCAAAAAAACCCTAGAAATTTTTTCACTAATATAAAAATTTTAGCACTCAAAAATCTATTTACCAAAATAAAAAATTTTAGCACTCAAAAAAAAATCATAGAAATAAAAATATTTCTGAAAACTTACTTTTTTTGTTCAAGATTTTCTGAACAAATTCAACAGAACAGTAGCTTCATTCACTGCTCTGCTTCTGCCGTGTCTTCCTGCCGCCGCGCCGCCGATTGCTGGCTTACTGCTGGCGCCGCCGCTGTCCTCTATGTCTCAGTCCGCCACCGTCGGCGACAACACGCACACCGCACACGAGAGTCGAGACACCACCCGCCGAGCCCGAGCTGCGCCGCTGTCTGCTTCTTGCGCCACCACCACCGCCGAGCTCGGAGTCCGACAAGGAGGAGGAAGAGAAGAGGGTTTCTGTTCTGTCTGTGGCGGAAAGGGATCGGGGATGCGGTGCGGGAGCAGCTCGGGGGCAGAGAAGAAGAAAATTGAATTTTTTTTGTTGTTTCTGCTGGCGCAGCTGCTGCTGCCGAGGGTTTTGTTTTTTTTTTTTTAATTTTTTTTATAAATCAGTCCCTACATTTTGTGGGACTAAATTAAAAAAAAAAATTGGAGGGCTTAAATGTAAAAAATATAAAATTTAAAAAAAAATAATAATAATTCCCTGGGGACTCGACCCACCCGAGCCCCCTACCAGGTCCGTCCCTGCCTATCAGTCACCTTAGGAAGAGTTAATAGCTGAAACGACAGTCATATCAGCAGTAAATACAAATCAGTAAAGCTATGAAATCTACCCATAGATAACACCATAGAAATGCTGCAGCTTCTCTACTGGGCTTGTTTGCCCACAAATCTTTTCCGCCTACAAAATTTAACACAATCTCTTTTAATACCCAAATAGTACTTGGCTTGGAAGGTCACCAGATCACCATTATCAGAGGCAGCTTTAGCTTTAAATGTAATATAATATAGAAGACCGCAGTAAACCGATTGGTTTACACTCACAACCTCCTCTAACTCGTAATTCTTTCCCTTCCTTCTGTTATCTCTCAATTGCCATGGTTTCATACTCATTAAACCCTAGTAAGATTGCGAGAAGATTTCTCAATGTCCACGGGCACAAATCCAGTAAGTTCGCAAACCCCAGGAAAGTCCTTAATGTCAAAACCTCTGCTCTTACGGATTTGTCTCCAGTACCTGACCCAGATTTTATGATCAACCTTCCCATTCTCTTCATCATCGGACAGAATATAATTACTATCATAATCACCAACCTTCGCTCTAAACCTCTCTGCCTCAACATCGGACGATTCCTCCTCCTCTTCTTCTTTTAATATACCTTCTAGAGCTTTCACCCCATAACCTCTTTCCCCCTTGAAATCAACCGATGAATCATAATCATTATCTGTTTCTTCATCTGGTTCATACTCGTAATCATCATCATAATCGTCATCGCAATCAGAGCCGTAATTGCTCCCTCCTGCTTCTACGTCGGATATTTCGTCCCTATTAGGGACGGGTGGATTTGGGGAATTCAATCAACATAGTATGACAGGGCAAAAGTATCCCACAAGGCATTCAATCAACATAGTATGACAGGGCAAAAGTATCCCACAAGGCATCGTCGGCGGAATATATATATATATAGGGAATCGTCTTAGTTTATATTAGACTTTTCCATCTCTATAATATTTTCTTTTATAATATATTTTTTTAAATTTATTTTTTTTATGAATAGTAATACTTACAAGAAATGTTACAAACAATCCGAAACGTTCTCCAATTATACTCTCAAACTATTCTATTTGACCATGTTTAGCCTGTTGCTTCTGGATTGGCTCAATTAGATTTAGTGGGTAAATTTGTAGAAGTAAATAAAATGTAATTTTTGCTCTTATAATTCAGGTAGGACTGTCAAAATGGACTAATTAATTCTGTTTATACACTTATAAAAATTTTATAAATATAAGATAGTTTAGAATGCAAAATTTTATATCAAATATTAAAATTATATTTGTAAATGACATAAAATATCGAAATTAATGAGTTTTGAATTTAAAGATAAATTATAAATATATTTATAATTAATATAAGTACCTAAACAAATTTCGACCAAAACCTGAATGATTTTCAAAATTAATCTTAGCGTTTTTCATGCAACGTCGACCCTCCGTGCAAATTTTTCTGGAAAGTGAATATCAGTCCCAGAAAGTGAAATAAAAAATCGTCAAATTTTCGTCCCTAATCTCGTAAAAATTTAATCACCCGTTCCATAACCCCATGACTAATCTCAACGTTTCCCGTCCCATGGTGATTCCCGATGCAAATTTACATGTGAATATCAAACACGAGGAGTAAAATAAGAGATTGTCAAGTTTTTGTGTCCAATCTCGTGAATGTTTAATCACTTTAAACCCGAAACCCAAACATCAAACGACTCCCATCACTAATCCCAACGTTCTGCATCCCATAGTGACTCTCCATATAGATTTATTCATGGAATATTATTTCAAAAAGTAAAATAAAATATCACCAAATTTTCATCCGTGAACGTTCAATCACTCTAAACCCGAACGATTCCCATGCTTTGACCTCATGTTTTTAAGAGATTCTTGATGTAACCCAATATCATATTTTAATTCTATAATAAAATCTCAAGTTTATTAAAGAAAAGGAAAACAAGGAAGCAATTTACTAACTAACTTTAAAGCGGTTTCTATAATAAAATCTCGAGTTTATTAAAAGAAAAAGAAAACAAGGAAGCAATTTACTAACTAACTTTAAAGCGGTTTGAATCGTCTGTAACATCTCCTATAAGACGCTCTGTAACATTCTTAATTTAGAGCATTGAATCCCATAACAAGAAGGGTTTTAATTAAGGGGACATCAACTAAAAATTTACCCAAAAAAAAAAGACATCAAGAAACTAATTCCTCTGTTCTGGACTGTCTCTTATCGCATGCCGCCTAATGCGCTCATCAACATGGTAATTATTCTGATACAAAGGCATGAATCATCAACCACATTTTCCAGAATCCAAGTCAAATCATCATTTCTGGTAACTAATTATCAATTTCAGTTTTGGCAAAAACATTGCTGGTAACTAAAGAAAGGTTCAGAGAGAAACTTCACATTCCAACATTTCTTCCCAATTAACATAATACAACTAAATACATGGCAAATTCAAGGCCATATCAAATATCTCCCAACTCCAATAAACTATCATATCGATACAAAAGAAAAAAGAACCCATTCGGGGCCATTAGACAGTCACAACTAGGCGATATTCTTGGTGGATCTAATCATCGACAACTTCCTCCATCAGATCTTAACATTTGTTATGCATGTAGCATACCTGATCATCAGCATGTACACAAGTCTTCCCACTTCCTAGTCAATAATCTAAACTTGACTTGCTGGCATTGTTGGTTGCCGATTTTGGAGGTTTAATGGCGCAGTCACATCAATTGCCGCAAGCTCTTCCAACTCCTGCAAAGCTGCCAATGCATTTGCTGCGTTTTGGCCATCTAAATAAGGCCTTAGGACACCAACCGTCTGCCTGATTCTAGATTGCTGCAAACCATTTTGAACACAATGATCGTAAGCGCCAAGTTCATAGGAATTTCAGTCAATGATAGAAACATTACTAGCGATCAACTTACAAAGAATTCCAGTTTGCTTCTGAGTTCTTGATAGGCCATCAGCTGTTGAAGGTTCGATACTTGCACCGCAGTTGTTGGCTCAGTCTAGCATTCCAGATTTTCAGCCAAACGAACAAAAAATAGTAAGAAAAATACTGATTCGACATTTGTATTCTACACATCTATTGGTTAGAAGAAATTTTTAGTTAAACTAATTGCAGCAAGCTACAGTGACACAGCATATCAAAACATTAGTTGTAATAAAGAAACCTAAATTTCTAATATAAAGACAGGGGTAAGATTAAGATCATTCGCCTTACAAACACTATAAATCAACTAAAGTAGGCTCCTCATAGCAAAACTTAGCCTAAGAAGTTCCTATTTCACAGAGACAAACGTTTTCGTGTACAAGGATACATTGGTACACTTTGTTTCTAATCTTACAGCACTGTGTTGCTATCTCCTAGGGCTAGTTTGGGAGCAGAAAAGTGGGGAGAAAAGAAGGGGTTTAGAAAGACGGGAGTTGTTTACATCTCTTTGGGAGTTTTTTTAAGGGAAGTGAAGAGAAATGGAGAGATTACTCATCACTCCAAAGCCCAAATCCTTTCTCTCCACTTTTCGGGGAAAGAGAGGGATGGAGACCTTGAAATTTGGGGATGACTTGAAATGTCAACTTTGTCCCTAAAGAATAATAAAATACAACCATTATCAAATGTTCTTTTTTAATGAAAAGGTTATAATTATTAAGAAAGTATTTCATTATAATATTGTGATTCCAAGGCAATATTAAATGAACTTTTTCCTATTATACCCTCCCATTAATAACAAATCCTAACGTCTTTTTATTCTTCTAACATGGAAACTAGTAGAAATAATAAGGGGAAAGAAAATTTTGAAGGGCATTCTAGTCTACATAAGAAAAAAAAATCTAAAATTCCGTATTTTCTTAAACCGTGTGATGTCCAAAATGTGACAAGTAAAAAGAAGGAAGGGAGCAATTTTTCTTTTTACTTCTCTCCAAAACTTGCAAACTTGCCCCTAGAGAGACAAAAAAAATTAGCATGGCATATCCATGCTTGTACCTGCTGAACTTTATCGAATTCAAATAAAACAGTCAAGCGCGCCTTTCCAGCTTATCTTGGCTTCAAAGCTAAATGCAGCCATTTCTCTATAATACCATCCCTTAGGGCCTGGTTTTTGCTCCCTCTATTGATGGATCAAGGCCTCGATTCCCTAACCTGTCTTTTTCGCCTCAATCACATGAAGGGGGTGTAGCGTATAGAAGGTAAATGTGAGGTAGGACACAAATTGATTAGGTTCAATCTTATACTAAAGAAAGATGTCTTGTCGGGAAGAATTCTCTTGCGCAACGGCAGGCTTGAACTAACAAGCTGCAGAGAGGCGGAGGCCAAGGCAACTACATGAAGGGAAATTCTGGGATATAAAAAGGTATAGACAAGATCCAATTAATGTTTAGGTCATTTGAATTGCATAGGAACAATATAGACTGATTACGTAAGGAAATTCATCCCCAATATTTCCATCCTCACACTTTTTATGGAGAAAACTAATGATAGGTAAGGCAATTCCAAATTCCGCTCCAACATTTCCATAACTTCCACAAATAATACATGCCATAATAACAAGTCTGGTGTTCTGTATGGATACGAATAAAAGAAGCAAAAACATTGGCCATTCTCTTCTTACTTTGTCAAAAATGATTTTATGTTATTTTCTTAGTTCCCCATAACTCAGAAAATGTTCATGAAAAGATAAATGCATAGACAAAAGAATCTCCAAAACAAAGTCAACAATCTCCACTCATCGTCAAATGAGAACTATTATAGATGAAGAGCTCTACCGATTTTTCCTTTTAGGTTCCCATTTTCCAGAGTGACAGTAGCAAGGAAATTTGAAATAGAATCGAGACTAGGTTTTTCTTTCAAATTTAACAATAAATACTCCTATACAATCTATCTGAATTTAGTTCAACAAAGTAAAGAATCTTTCATTTAAAAACTAAAGAATCTTAATCTTTGCTGAGTTGAAAATCACAGAACCGTTTCATTTATTTCACAGCCAGTGCACTAAATATTGTAACAAACTCGCTGAGACATTAATCACCACTGCTGCTAACCCCAAGAGAAGAAAAAATTAATGGCTTTCCCTACTTTTTTTTTTTTTTCCTCAAGTCTTAGTCGCATTATTACTACCAGCAAAGAATAGACACAATTTTTTGAAATAATGTTGATGTGCTCTAAAATAAATTGTTGAATAGTTGTATACTAACAGGTGAAGGGTATTACTTTAAAATTTTGACACTGTAAGGAAAACCTCGTGAAGTTTTTGAACACGTCTTTCCTTTCCGTAAAGAAGTTGTTGAATTTTCTTGCAATTGCAAAAGCTATCCACACTCAAAATTGGACAACTCCGGAAAAGTTAAATGGAAAATTACTTCACAAAAAACGTATGAAACGGTTTGAAACCGTAACGTATCTTTACTTATTTTCGCTATAGGAAATGATGCAAAAGTTCTTTACTTTCAATATTTTATTCCATTGATTTGTAACAAACTCCATAACTTTTACTTTCCATTACCCTTCCGTTAAATGTCATTGTTGATCCTGAAAAAGCAGAAATCCAAGGAAGCAAGCAAAAACATTTTTTTCTTGCTTCTGCAAATCCGAATGCAACATTTTCAGAACCAAGAAAAAATCATGGATATGAGCAGCTAATAACATCAAGGAATGTGCTACGAAAAAATTAAAAAAAAAAAAATTCAAGCAACTGACATTCTAAGTATCTTTGCTGGTTTTTCCATAGGAGATCTCAAAACACATTTATCGCTTTCCATATAGCATCGCATCAAATACATAACTCAATGAGGTTAACACCGAAGAAAAAAGTTCACTATTACCTTCCCTCTTTATTGTTGATCATCAAAGAAGACAAACAATAAAGGAAAAATTAAAGCAATAATTTCTTTTCCTTCCGTTTTCTATCATCAATTCGGATAAGAAAGTACAAAAGTTAATGAACAGTTTGTTTTTATCATCACCAGCAAATAGCAAAGGAAGAAAAAGAACTAATCAATTTTCCTTCAGTCATTTCACAAATCTCACTGTGGCAATTCTAGGCCAAAAAGACTGTAGAGAAAATTAATATAATCTCTTCACAAAATTGTAATAACTAAAAGAAACATTTTAAGAAAATTACTTGAATCAATTCGATTGAGCATGCTAAATTTCAACATAGTGGATTCAGATTTTGTTATTTTCACAAATTTATACACAATAATTCAAGCAATTTGATCTATGTAATATTTAATTAAACTGATTTTCATGCCAGATGAAAGTTAAAAGCACGGAATTGATAATCAATACATTAACAACTAAATAACCACCAGACAAGTTAATGGTACAGGAATTTCACCTTTTTGGGGCGCCCCAAAGGCTTCCCACTGAGCTTTCGCTGTTTCTTCAGCCCACCGGCAGATTTGGGCCGTCCTCGCTTCTTCACAGACGTTGAAGGCGTTGCAGGTTCAGTAACAGTTGCGGTATCAGCAACATACCCGGTAGCCACCACAAGCGGACCAGCTACATCACCAACGACACCTGAAGCAGCCACATTCTTAGGAGGCCGGCCTCTAGGCTTTCCGGAACTAGCAGCATTCTTAGGCTGCCTGCCTCTGGGACGCCCAACTGCAGCGCCAGGATCAGCAGCATTGCCAGCCACATTTTTAGGAGGCCGACCAGGGGACTTCTTCGGCACTGCAACAGGGCTCGGCTGAAGACCACCGTTACCAACATCAGCCTTCTTAGGACGTCCAGGACGTCTCTTGCTAGCACTAGCCGGCCCATCAACAAGGCCGAGCGAAGCAAAAACAGATTCAGGAACAACCCCAGTCCCGCCAGCGGCATTCACCGGTGGCTGAGCCTGAGCCTGAGGCTGGGGAACCGGTTGTGGCTGGACAGTTGCAACATCGGGCTTAGCCTTAGGAGGACGACCAGGTCTTTTTTTGGAACCGTTAGATTGAACTTGAACCTGAGCAGTAGATCCAGCAAGCTTGTAAGAGTGCTTGACCATCACAAGTTGACCACTTTCTTTCAGCTTTTTAAGATGGTGAGTCAACAAGGCCGAGTGAGTACTCGGCAAACTCGAGTAAACTCGGTCGATGTATTTCGCTATAGCCACTTTACTCGAACCGTTCCTCTCCTTCAACGCCGTAATGGCCTCAGTTATCATCTGTTGAAAAAACACCAACCAAAATAATTTTATCAAGATCCAGAAATGAACATACATCAAACACACAAGTAAAACAAAAAAAAAAAGGGTTTTCTTTACTTCCATACCTGAGCATAAGGCGGGTGGCCATGACTAGAAGTATGAGGAGGAGGAGTAGCGGTAGGCACAGAAGTAGCAGGAGGAGGAGCATCAACGGTATGAGGAACTTGCTGCATCACCGGAGCCGGTGGTGGATCCATGGGCGGTAGTTGTTGGAGTGGTGGAGGAAGAATTGGTGGTGCGAAAGGGTCCATATAGTTATGCATGTATCAATGGAGTAAGGAAGGAAGAGGGTGGTGGTTTTGTGTCTGAATATGCAGAGAGAGACAGAGAGAGAGATTTTTGAAGGGGTTTTATGGACAAAGGGATAGGAAGAGATTTGAAGAAAAGTGGCTGAATTTTGGTAATTTGAGGATGATTTTCAGATTTAGGATGCAAAATTTGGGAACGAGCCAGGGGGGGTTCAGAGGGGTTGGGGTGGGTGGGGTCAGAGGTGGGACCAATGGTGATGATCTGTATTTTTACATTTGGCAGCAGCCAGCCACGCAAGCTTTACGTTTTTTCCCCAATTTATCTTTTTTTTTTCTTTGAAAGAGTTTGCATAAAACAATTATTCCAACTCTCTTTTGGTCATTCGTAAGAATTATCGACTAATTCAGAATGAATCGAATGGTACAAGATCCTAAATAAATGTACAAGATTAATATACAACATTACTCAGTTCGATTCTATTTATTTTAAAAAATTTTGAAATCAATATACGTTTTAAAGATAAAATACTTTAAATATATTATTTTAGAAAATAGAGAATTAAATTGAAATTATAATTTTTTTGATAATATATAAAATTTAAAAATATGATAAAAAGTGATTGATTCTTAACAAATTTATAGCTTAAATTTTAATTTTAATTTACATTAACGTAAGTTCGGTATAAAAAAGGAAAAAAAAAAAGTAGGCCTCCAAGACATACCCATCAAATAAACCTATTCAAATATATTAACTCTATCTAAAATATAATTCAATAAACAACACATTTTAATTATTCTTGCAAGACAATCCAATAATCTCTCAATTTTTACTAGTTATTAAAGCATTTTTGGTACAATGAATTATGAATCCACTTAGTTTTATTTTTTGGAAATAAATCCTTTTTTTAATGTAATAATTAGATTTACTTTTTTTCTCTGAAATGGATTAATTATGGGGCCAATAAATCTAACTCGGGAATATGAATGTATAGAAAAAAATCATTATTTTCCCTCATCTTTCTCTCTCTACACAATTTCTCTCTAACTTCTCTCTACTCCTTCTCCACTCTAAAACTAAAATCTTTAACATTGAACTTGAATTGGAGGTAGATATAGATCATTATGAAGAATTTGTAGAAGAAAATATCAATTTGGATGTAAGAAAAGTTTAAAAAAAATTAAAAACTGGCTTCGGATCGCTCAAATGGGCGACCAGAACACATCCGGGTCGCTGGCCCGGGCAACCGGCTCACGTCCGGGTCACCAGCCCGGGCGATCCGAGGTTTTTTTTTTTTTTTTTTCAAGGAAGAAATAACTTTTGTATGTATTTGAAAAACTTGAAACATGAATAACTCTGCGATCGGATGTCCGTTTCACGCGTATGACCACTCGTTTTGATGGTTCTCATAAAGAGGAACGCAACGGCATTGTCAAAAAAGTGATCCGGATGCGTTTTGGCAAAAAAATCGTTTCGTATAGTTGAAAACTTTGACGGGGCATAACTTTGCGCTGGGACTTCCAATTGAGGCGATTCTTGTGGGCATTTTGGGTATTTTTCGAGATCTATGCGTCCAAAACATTCTTAAGGAGGTTTCCACCAACCGTTCCCATAAAAACGTCATATTTTCCTTTTAATTTACGTTTTTGTAATTTTCTAATACTTTCTCTATTGTTAACTAAAAAATTACGCCGCCAATTTGAAAATTAAATAGAGGAGCAGTCTTCTTTTTACTCTAATTAAAAATTCAAATGATTGAAGTTGGTAAATATTTGAATTCTTTTTGCACGCAAATTTTTTGCCCCGAAACGTGTCCGGATAACTTTTTTTACAATGCCGTTGCGTTCCTCTTTACGAGAACCATCAAAACGAGTGGTCATATGCAAGAAACGGACATCCGATCGCAGAGTTATTAATGTTTCAAGTTTTCCAAATACCTACAAAAATTCTTTCTTCCTTTAAAAACAAAAAAAAAAAAAAAAGAAAACCTCGGATCGCCAAGGTCTGGCAACCCGGACGTGAGCCGGTCACCCGGGCCGGCGACCCGGATGTGTTCTGGTTGCCCATCCGGGCGATCCGAGCCCAGTTTTGAAAAAAAAAAAAATTTAACTTTTCTTACATCTAAATTGATATTTTCTTCTACAAATTCTTCATGATGATCTATATCTACCTCCAATTCAAGTTTAATGTTAAAGATTTTAGTTTTAGAGTGGAGAAGGAGTAGAGAGAAGTTAGAGAAAAACTGTGTAGATAGAGAAAGATTAGAGAAAAAAAAGATTTTTTTCGTGCTATACATTCATATTCTTGAGTTTGATTTATCGGCTCTCTTAATTATATTAACTATAAATCACATATGTGCCAAATAAAATCACACATATAATTAAAAATATACTTAATATGTATTCCCAATGGTAGAAACTCCTTATCCGTATTAAATAGGACCTTATTTCGCCAGTGTCAAATCCAATAACAAGCAATTCGAAAAATAACATGCCAATTTACCCCTTAAAATGAATAATAACCATGATCCCTCAAACTATCATCAATCTAACTTGGGTTATCTGTAATGGCAAAAAAATGTCTCGCTTGAACCCTTAGTAACAATACTCTCCAAATCCTAACCGTAGCACATCATTGTTAAAATAAATAAATAAATTCTTCTTCTAATGTGTGGACTAAGGCACACGATCATACGACTTAAATTTTAATTTAAATATAAATTTTTTAAAGATTTAATCATTTTTAATTTATTATACTTACGTGTCATAAATAATATGTTTTATACGTATTAACTTATGACTCTTCACCATACATTAAATAGACCATATAAAAATATCACATAGACTTTTTATAAAATCACACTATATTTGAAAACCAAAATAACATTTTTTTCTTTTTTTATTTTAACGAATATTTAAATACACTATAATTGATAAGTTACATGTGATCGCATGTTGTTTTAGATCTTCGTATTGATTCAAATACACAATTTTTTAATCAAGAAAATAATAACAATCAAGATTATTAGTAATTGTGTATATTATTCCACCTCATGCTTCTTAAAATGTTAGTAGAAAGCGTATTATAATATCTCTTAGATAATTTTGATTGTTAAAATAATATTAATTTATATGAAAGTAACCTAAAATGCTTAATTTATAAGCCCGTAACAACTAAATAGTGTACAAAATGAAAATATTTGCTTATTGTATATCATAAAATGCTAAAGAAAAATATTAATGCAAAATTAATCGTCTTTTTTATTTTGAATACAAGAAGAAATTACGTCATAAAGGGAAGGTAATTCCATCATCTAACATAAGTCAAACCTCTCGACTCTTGCCATTCACACAAGTTATTGTGGATGCAAAAATATTAGTCTAATTGAAGAGTTAAAATGTAAAAACAAGTAAACAATAAAGAAAAACATTTATTAAAAAAACAATAAATTCTTGGGTTAAAATGTCAAAAAGGTAATCTTAATTTTGGGTGCCTGTCAATTGAGTACCCGATCTTTTTTAATTGACAATTGAGGAACAAATTATACTTTCTCACCAAAATAATTTAACAAAAAGCTTTAAATGTCTAGTTTATCCTTGGAAATAAAAATAAAATTTAATTAAAATTTTATCATAAATAACTCAAAAAACAGGAAAAAAAACTTTTTTAATCTCCTTTCCCTTAGCAGTCTTCTTCCTCAATACTTTGGTTACAATTAATTTGAAGTTTATACTTATCAAATTAACTATTATTTTAATATCAATTAATACCCAATATCAATACCTCAATATCTATATACTAAAAGAAAATATGATTGTAATATTTAAAAAAAATGTGGTTGGAGATAGGATTCATCGTTCCTCTCCATGTTTTTCTTTTTTTTTTGTTTTTCACAATTTTTTAAGGTTGAGATTTGCCCATAGTATTTTGTCCTTTTTGAATAACTCATTATTGTAACGAACTTTTCATGTTAATGTTGTATCCTATTCTTTTGTCTTTTTTCAAAGAACTCGTGATGGTAATGAATTCTACCATTTTTTTTTATTTTCTTGCATTTTTTTTTTAGAGAAAGATTTATCCATTTCTTTTATAAATTCTATAAAGAACACATTTTAGTAATGTATTTTCAAAAAAATTGATCCAAAAAGTACAATATGGCTATATACATTTGCCAATAATTAAAACAACATATTGCAAGAATGTGATATTCTTTTGGCAACTATTAGAATATATTTTGTTATTCTTTTTTTTCTGAATAATATATTTTGTTATTCAGTCCATACATTTTTATTTATTCTTACTTTTCAAAAGTTATTTAATATTTTTATTAGGTTTTCTCATATAACTTTATAACAATGGCTACTAACATCCATATAATTATTTATGTATCATATGTTAAAATTTTAAACAAAATAGAAATCTAATCTATTTTTTAATCAAACTTTCATATTTTACTTTTAAAAAGTATAAGAAAAATAAGTCCATTTAAATATTTTCTTATAATTAGAATTCACACTATTTTTGTAATTGGGTAAACTTCTTATATTAAAGAAAACATATTATACAAGTTGTTCTTTTATAAACTTTAATTTTTTGCTTTTGTCATATAATGAAGAACTCATTACAATAATGAGTACTTTTCATTTCTTATTTTTCTAATTGAGTATATTAGTAGAAGAGTTAACGTACCTGTGCACTTACTAGCTTAGTATGGGCGCCACCTGGATGATTATCCCGTTTAGTTGGAAGAAGCTCCAAATTTTATAACTTCAGCATTTTTGGCTGACAAGTTGTCTATTTCTACTTAATATAAGTTTTCTTTTTCCCGTCAAAAAATTGTGTTATAGCTTTTAGAGTTTGTCTAACGTGTACTCTTGTAACACATGTTAATATAGATAAAACATACTATATATGACAGTCAAATCTTATAAAATCTTAAAATTAAATAAAAATTATTGAATCCATAAATAAATTTATATTTTAAATTGGAAAGTCAATCCATATTAATGTATGTCTCATGACACGCATTAAACAAACTCTACTATTTTATTATTTTTTTTTTGAAAGGACAAACTCTACTTTCTATTGTAATATTTGTAATATAATTTTATAATAATATTATAATGTCTTTAGAAATTTCAATAAATTTACATTGCAGAGTTTATTTTATATTAAAAAAAAAAAAGAAATATCCTTTATAATTTTTTTAAAAAAACCTTTTGTTTCATTTATAAAAGTAGAAGTATATAATATTATATCTTACAACATATTATATACTTTCTAGGTACATAATTAATTTTTTAAATACAATAAAAATTAATTTTTTAAATGAAAATAATTTTAACAATTACAAAATATTTTTGACACGGAGCAAATTGCAATTAATATAGATCGACATAAGAAAGAAAACTTTTAATAATTACATCAAAGGGTCGCTATCTTAGTTGCTTTCAACTACGTACTTTAACTTAAAATTCAAACTTTTTGCAAGTCAAAACATCATTTGGAGTAGCCAATTAAGCAGATTATTAAGGTGCATATAATCCGTAGGATTTAGTTTATTTTAAACTATAAACTGTTTTGAAATTATTCTCGACTGTTTATTATATATGCTTCTAATTTAAAAAATAATTAAAAAATTATTTATGAAAAGTTATTACGATGATGTTTTTTATAACCGTTTATAATTATTGATATTGTTAAAAATAAAATTGTTATATTAATTTATTTTAAATAATTTTTTATAAATACTTATATTTAATTGCTTTGAAAACATAAGCAATGAAGAATAAGATAAAAAAAAAAAAAAAAAAACTTGAATATATATCATATTCATCAGTCACTAGAAACTCATGTGCCCTTAACAACCTTTCCTTTGCTCGTGAAAATGTTGACCCCTAAACTAAAACCAAAATATGCATTTCCTTCACTTTATGCTATTTGGATATGTTAGAATTTGAGACTAATTCAACCTAAAAGGTACTCAAGAGGAGAAGACACGTTCAGTATCAGACATTATCTGTGCGGATGGCCCAACACGAGCAATCCAACAACTAGCTCTCATACAATGTTAGAATTTGGACTTGCGTCTAACTCACTCTAAAAGTATCTCGAGAGGGGATGACTGTTAAAATCTTTATAAGAAGTAATTATTTATCAAATGCTAATCATGTATGATTTTTAACAAGATACCTGAAATCCAATACAAATTGTCATATAATCTTACCTTCATCATTTCCTTTATGTGTAAAAAATTTGACAAAAAGATTTGGTGGCATTTTAATTTATTACAAAGGATTTGAAAAGTCGAAGGTAGTAAATCTTTTCTACATATATAATATCATAAAACACATTCAGATCAGAATGAGACTATTTAAACTCTCGAAAACTTCGTACGAATTGAATTTTAATTAGTTGAGATTGTATATGCATACCAAGCACTTTTAATGTATATAATTTATAGACTAATACGAGACCTTAATGCTATTATAATTTAATTTTCGGTGTCTTAAATTTTGAGTTAAGTATTTAATTACTACTTATTTATTACTTAAATGCAAAATGTACGTTACAAACTAAACAAATTCCTAATCTTATAAGAGATAAGCATCTTAATTGTACTCTTCGATTTGATTAACATTTTTTTCAATTCTTTTACGTATAAAAACAAGTAAAAAACTAATATAATTGTCAATTCTAATTTTTTAAAAGGTCAAAATGTAAATCCAGATTTAAAAAAAAAAAAAAAAAAAGAAGAAAAGAACCGATCCAAATGATCTATATTTATATATTTTATAAATGTATATATTTAAATAAAAGAATCAATATGTATATACATGCTTTAGGTGGGTATAGACTGTACAACACATGTGCAAACAAGTCAAAGAATTAGGAGAGATATTTTTAACTTTATTTTATTTTATTATTGTCTTTCCGATGGGAAAAGGACTTTTAAAGAAACTTCATTAATTAAAAAAAATAAATACACAAGTTGAAAATTAGAGTAATATGCAAAAATAAAATTTCAATTAATTTATTTGTCTCAAACTAAGTCCAAAACTTTTATTCCAATAATTTTAGTTCCGCATATATGTTATTTAAATGAATATAGTACTCTGTCTCTTTTTAAAATTTTGCTAATAGAATAATAAAGGTACATGACATAGAATTAAATTATAAAAAGTTAATTAGTTGGAGGATTATTTTTGTAAATTATTAAAAAACAATTAAGATAAAAAAGATTTATGTTAATTATAAAAAAAGATCTCAAATTTAGTAGGGTAATTATTATAAGATACTCTATTGTTAAGTATGATAGTTAAATATCTAAATTAAATTTTAATCTTCCAAATAACGTTAAAAGTTATTGAATTCCATATGTCAGTTTTAAAAAGTTTGAACATTTTTTTATTATGTTTGAACGTGAAAGCTAAAATTCATAAAATATCTTATCAATTCTTACGAAGTGAATAGTTCAATTTGGAGAAGAATTTAATTTGAGTACTTAATTGTTCAAATTAAAAGATAGGGTACTTAATGGATAATAAACCCAAATTTTAATGTTTTTAAAATTAACCCAAATAAAAAAAAAAAAGAATAAAAGCTTGATTAGACAAACATATAATTACGGGATTAAAAAAAAAAAAAAAAACAACTTTAATTGGGTGTCTGATGGCAGATGAACTGTAACAGCAAATAGAAGAAGACACTACACGCGAGCGCGGCTGCCATTCAAGTCTCCGTTCCTTCTTCTTCATATAACCACGAAAGTAGAGTAGCATCCTGGAAAGGAGGAAGAATCGGTGGAGAAAGATAGGATTTTTAATATTTGTGAGAAGGAGAAGTATTTCTAGAGAGAGTGAGAGAGAGTGCTTGAAATGCTGAGATCGAGTGGTGAAGAATCAAGAATAGAATCGAAAGTATAGGAATAGGAAAGGAGGGGGGTATATGGGGGGAGGAACATTTGTGGATGGTGTTAGAAGATGGTTTCACCGAAAGGGTGCTCCAATTTCTTCTTCTTCATCTGTCAGTTCCACTAGTAATGAGAAAAATTTGACCCCTTTTGAATTCGGGAAAGAAGAGGACCAAGAACAACATCAGTTTACAGTTGAAACGGACTTTGATTTATCTGGGCTTAAGCTTGTTAAGGTTCCTAAACGTGTTAATTTCCCTTTCCCCTCCTCCTCTTACTCCGCAATGGATCATCATAAGAAGGTCTCGAGATTCCTCCCCCTTTTTTTTCTTTTCCTTTTTGATTCTCTCTTTATAGATCTGTTTTTATGTTTTTGTTTCTAGAGAATTTATGGGTTCTGATCAAGTTTTAAGGTTTTCTTGATAATAGATGCATTTGTTGTCATCTGATGTGAATTATTCGGATTCAAATTTCTTTTTCAACCCCCCAATCTTGTTACTTGCTACATCTTTCTGCAGTATTTTGTGCATGCCAATTGAATTTAATCGTGAGAATGATTTTGCCTTCCTGGTCCCTTTATCAATGTGAGCGTACGAGGATCCAACATTATTTCAAAGGATGTTACACTGTCCATTCTTTCTTTCTCTTTTTAGGTAGAGAAGCATCAGTTGCCTAAAAATTCTTGAAAATATGAAGTATGCAGAATATTACCTTTGCTATTTCTGAAACTTAGAGAATGTCGATTTTCTGGGACACCCAATTCTGGAAAATACTTAATCTTTGTTATGTTTATTGGTCTATAATTTGTTGACTTTTCCACCGGCTGGGATACAATGCTACCTGTGCCCTGCACCATTTATGGAGGGAATGATGTTGAAAGAGTTATATGTGGAAATATGATTGAGAAGGGTGGCTTTATTATCTCTTATAGTTACAATACATTGCTCAACTGTTCAAATGGTATTGGATGGAGACAAGGATTGTCACCCTCCTAGAATCTCTTTACTCTCAGAGCAAAATTCAAGTTAATTTAAGAACTATCTGTTTCATGAAAGTCTAATTCTTTTGAATTATCTATTCCCTCAGCTTCCTGAGATATAGTACACAGTTATTAGAGCGCAGTTCTTTGCTCGTGGTACATCTCATGCCTGATTAATATTCCCCGCTTGACAGCAGGATATAGGAGATTGCATAGTGATAGTGATGCACTGTCCCAATTTGCATAATGTCTGTAGGTTGTAACGAACTTTTTGTGTTTCAGAATGCTCCGGAGGCGGAATTCTTCACAGAATATGGAGAAGCAACTAGATATCAAGTTCAAGAAGTTGTAGGAAAAGGCAGTTATGGTGTTGTTGGTTCTGCTGTTGATACCCACACTGGAGAAAGAGTTGCAATCAAGAAGATCAATGATGTCTTTGAACATGTCTCTGACGCCACAAGAATTCTTAGAGAAATAAAGCTCCTTCGGTTGTTACGTCACCCGGATATTGTCGAAATAAAGCACATTATGCTTCCTCCTTCCCGTCGAGAGTTTAAAGATATCTACGTTGTTTTTGAATTGATGGAATCTGACCTACACCAAGTAATTAAAGCAAATGATGATCTTACACCGGAACATTATCAGTTTTTCTTATACCAGCTTCTTCGTGGCCTGAAATACATTCACACTGGTTGGTTGCTCTCTTTTTGCGTCTAGTTATTAGAATTTTCATGTTTTCCATACAAAACTTTCATTTATTGCAAAATTTTCAATTTCTTGCAGCGAATGTCTTTCACCGGGATCTAAAGCCGAAAAATATTCTTGCTAATGCCGACTGTAAGTTGAAGATTTGTGATTTTGGTCTTGCCCGTGTATCATTCAATGATGCCCCATCAGCAATTTTTTGGACTGTACGTTCTGTTGTGATGTGACTTTTAGTTGTTTCTGTTCCTTCTCTAAGATTGAGATAACTGTCTTTTTTATCATATTTTCTCACTTTTTCTAAAAGAAAATTTTGATCTGGTGAAGGATTATGTTGCAACGCGATGGTATCGTGCTCCTGAGCTTTGTGGTTCCTTCTTCTCAAAAGTAAGCCCATAATTACTTCATGCTCCAGTTGTCTTTTGTTTCTTTTTAGATGGGAAACTTGTCCAGTCGTATTTTCCTGTCATCATAATATACTTTTGGATAGTGGTAGGAGTATGATCTTGATATAGTTTCCTATCTTCTATCTTTTCATCTGTTTTGGTTTGTGTATTGCTGCTTACTCTGGAGAGGTCAGTTATCCTTTTGGGTTCCTTGTCTGATAATACCTGAGAGTGACATCAACATAATCAAAAGTTTAGATAGGCGGCTACTGTATTAGGTTTCTGTTCTTAAAAGATTCATGATTGGAAATGTTGCCTAATTTACCCACCAACCGAAACCCTTTTGATACATATGTGGGCAAGAATTCACAAACTTGTCATGTGTCTTTAGCTCTCTTAGGGAATGAAGTTGGATTATACATTTACGTTCATCCCTGCATGTGTTATTGCTGAGAGTTTCCTTTTGCAGTATACTCCTGCAATTGATATTTGGAGCATCGGATGCATATTTGCAGAAATGCTCACTGGAAAACCGTTGTTTCCTGGAAAAAATGTAGTGCATCAGTTGGATCTGATGACAGATTTGCTCGGTACTCCTCCTCCTGAATCTATTGCCAGGGTTAGTTATCTTCTTATGTTCCTCATCTCGTTCTCTTGATCTTCTCTTAATGTAGTTTAACTTATCTGCATGTGGTTGCCAAGCGTTAGTTCTAAATCTGTATGCTTTTCAGAACAAACGAGCTGGTGAACAAGATATCATTTCGTTAACTGCACTGTCTTAAATTAACAACCATGTGGCACTATCTTTTCTGTATAGAATAGCTTAGTTACCATGCGTATCTGTATTCCCCATTGTTTTTAAAAGTAATCTTCTGATGAAATGACAGATTAGAAATGAGAAGGCAAGAAGATATCTTAGCAGCATGCGCAGAAAACAGCCAGTTCCGTTTTCACAAAAGTTTCCTCATGCAGATCCTTTGGCTCTTCGCCTGTTAGAACGCTTGTTAGCATTTGACCCTAAAGATCGACCAACAGCCGAAGAGGTGATGATGACACACTAAAAATTACTTTTAAGATTAAAAAATCTGGATAGCAGTTCCTGGGAATTAGTTGACTGGCAATGTTGACACATCCTAATTTTGTGGCTTACAAATCTGCAGGCATTGTCTGATCCATACTTTCAGGGTCTGGCAAATGTGGAACGTGAACCTTCTACTCAACCAATATCAAAACTTGAGTTTGAGTTTGAGAGGAGAAAATTGACGAAAGATGATGTTAGGGAGTTAATATATCGGGAGGTAAGGCCTTTGTCCTATAGCTACTTTGGGCAAGACATTTTGTTTGATTGCTAATCATAACTCGTCTTAACTTTATCCGGCCAAACAGATTCTAGAGTATCATCCGCAGATGCTCCAAGAGTATCTCCGAGGCGGGGAACAGACTAGTGGATTTATGTACCCAAGGTTAGAGAATTTGTGCAGTTTTCCTTTAGAAGCTTCTTCTTCTTCTTCTTCTTTTGTGAATACTTTGCTTTCACTATTTATTTAAACTAAATATGCACTAAAGATGCTTCCACTGTTTATTGTCAATACAGTGGAGTTGACCGGTTCAAGAGACAGTTTGCGCATCTGGAGGAACAACACCATGCTAAAGGTGAAAGAAGTAGTCAACCTATCCTGAGGCAGCACACTTCATTGCCTAGGTCTGTAGCATATGTTTGATATGGTCCTGCTGCTGAAAGATTTACCATACATCATTTATTTTATCATTAGGAATTTCGGGTGAATAATGAATTGAATAATTTTATGGGCTTAATTAACTCTTATCTTTGAAAAAACTATAATGTCAAAAGATGATGTTGTTGTTCCACTCCATATAATTCATGAATGTCTTTGCTGTTCTTTTTTTCCTTCAGAGAGCGAGTCCCTTTACCCAAGGATGAAGCTACTACTCAAAATGATAATATTGAAAAGCGATCAGCAGCTTCAACTCTTGACAGTCCTCGAGCAAATTCTTCTGGAGGATCTGAAAACTTAAATGGCATTATTATGCAAAATGGAACGAACAAGGCAAATGTTGGTGCTCGCAGTTTGTTGAAGAGTGCCAGTATTAGCGGCTCTAAATGTGTAGAAGTTAAAGAAAAGAGTGATGTAGAGGTAACTTCCAACTTCCTTGCATCTACTCATTGCTTGCAACTTTTCTTTCAAACAGAACTACCTACCATGAGAATGGTATATTGTTATTAACTATTTCTTGACTGGAATCCTTTCTCCTGTTGGTGACAATCATGCTGCAGGAAGACGCGATCCCAGAGCAAAACGAAGAGATACAAGATTTGTCTGAGAAAGTTGCTAAACTTCATGCATGAGATTTACAACAACTTCCCAGAATCATTTCTAGTTTGGCAGGCAGTTTAGATGTCTTGTTGTATGGATTCTGTATTTGAGAGGATCTTTGTTTTGGTTGGTTAAGGTAGAAAGAATATCTAACATTAGGGTACCAATTTGTGATCATAATATGTTCACTGTTTACTGTTGTTCTTCAACAACTTCTTTGTGATTACTACTTCTCAAGAAAACTTTTAATATTCTGCAAAATCCAATTCTTTCTCCCTATGCAAAAGGGTCTCTCTTATCCTTTACATAAATAAATAATGTAGAGAAATTAGCTAAAAATAACCATGAATTATTTTAACTTTTCTGTTTGTAATCATGAACTTTTATTTTATCATTTTCTTATCATAAACTATTTAATGCACCACAATATGACTATTTTAAAAAGGATAAGCTTTGTATTTTGACGGAGATCCTTTAGGATAAGCGTAAGGGATTGAGTCTGCTAAACACAATTGGTCAGAAATTCTTAATGGTGAAAACAAAGATTAGGGACTAAATCCGTTAAACACAAAGAGTAAAGAGCTAAATGGGGTATTTTCTCATAACAGAATTGTTGATCATAATTATATGGAGAAATCAATGATTATCTGAGTTTTAATATTGGTTTTGAATTTGATTATCACTTCCATTTTCATTAATTTGTGTGAATAATTCTCCTGTCCAAAGGGAAACAAAAGTACAGAAGCTCAAGGGAATCAAGCAGAACTCTAAAGATGAATCAAATATTTGTTTTTTATCCAAAAGTTTTGGTCTTAAAGCTTCTAGAAAACATGGATTCAGCAGTGTAAGGGCAAACAGAGAAGATGGTCAGAAACAATACCCAAAGGATCAAAAGGACAAAGCAGGAATGCTATGTTGTCTCCTGTGAAAGTTGATAAAAGGACCTTCAGTTACAGGGTTTTTCTTGTACTTTGCGGCACAATGCCACAGAGCAGTATAGGGCACAACTTGTTAAGAGTGTTTGTGGGTTGGGGGGAGCCCCTTCAGCAGATAGGTGCATTCTCAGATTTGACACAGTGATGATCCTTGGCATGCCTGCCATTGCCATAATAGTTGATCAACTGAGGCAAAATATTCCTGAATGTCCAGAAATCCTCTCCTAGCAGAAGTCCATCATATGGTATGGTATTCCTTGTTTGGTCTAAGGCCACAAGTACTATTGAGCATGGTCCAAGTAAATCCATTCCAAGCAGCGCATCAACAACTGCAGCAAGCAACTATACAACCTGAACAAGGGACATTCCCAACCCTCCAGTCAAATATATGTGCTGATCATCTCGTATTTAGATAGATTCCATTCCTCATCCTCAATCTTGAATGAATTGATCTGCATAAAAGCATGTTTGATCATCATAAAATCAGCAGTCCAATTCTCCATCTTCGTATTCATCTGCAGTGAAGCAAGCTCCCTATTTCGCAGTGCCACAAGATCAGGAAAATTTCCCTTTTTCATATCCTTTTTAACAATCAGAGAATGGAAATCATACCAGATGTCTTGACTGCCAATATGAGAAGAAGATGGTTTTTTTTTCTTTATGATCTGAAACCTTTGTGTCCCTACCAATAGTCTCCACAAGTGCAAACCCCATCATTAAAGTGATGAAAACGATTAGAATCCCGTAAAATTATCAACCTGCCAACAATTTTGGATATATACTTGAAAGCAGTGTGGCAATCTTCACAAACACGCAGATTTTTAATCACTCGAATTGGCCTCCCAGCTGGTACATTCAAAATTGCAAACGCAACAGCTAATTTTTCACTATGGTACTTGAGCATGTGTGCCTTTTCCTCTTCTTCTACGTCATGTAAAACAAATTTTGTGGCAGGGACGTAACCCTCCTGCTTCATCCGTAGATCTAACTCTTCTAAGAAAGCATACAGTTGGTGACTCTGTGGATGGGTGGTGTCACCAACTGAAAATGTATGAATTTTGTTTTGCACTTCAACCCAACTGTACCCTGGAACTTTCCTTACACCGGTATCCCTCATTTTCAATCTCATCTCACCAACTTCGCGCCATCTCCGAGAAGACGCATATAAATTTGAAAGGAGAACATACATTCCTGCATTCCAAGGTTCTAATGTAAAAATCATCTTAGCAGCTTTTTCTCCCAATTCAGCATTTCCGTGAATTCTACTTGCCCCAAGGAGAGCACCCCATGAGGCAGCATCTGGTTCAAAGGGCATGTTCCTCATTAAGTTTTGAGCATCATCAAGGCGCCCAGCTCGTCCCAAAAGATCAATCATGCAAGTATAGTGCTTTGCATTTGCAATTATGCCGTAATCTCGATCCATAGAATAGAAATACGTTGTGCCAGTATCGGTCAAACCAGTATGACTACATGCTGACAAAACACCAACCTAAATAAATGCAGTAGAAACGAGTTAATTTTAAAGCAACCAGATCGGATGAATATGCAGACAGACATGAATGAGAAAATGATCAAGAAAAACATAGAATGGCTGTTGTCCTAGGATATATAATTTTCACATAAAGACCTTAATGTATCTTTCAGTCCCTGAATCTGAGAGCTCCATACAACACTGGTTTTGTGAATTGGCTTAGAATTTGGAGTTCTAGTACTTGCACCTATTGCTCTTGCTCTCTGCCAGACCTTGTGAATCACTATCTCCAGTGCTTCTAATTCAACCTTTTTGCAATTCAAATCTCAGGTTGAAGGGCTGACCTAGAGGTATTTCCTCATTAAACCATAACTAGACTTTCAGTAAAGAATATCAATTTTTAGAGGAAGAATTCCAAAGCAACATTTATATTTCAGAAGAGAAAAGTTGTTTTCCAAATTACACGAGCAGTCTCCAAGGACTTCAAGGAAAAGTATGGGAAACCACAAGTTAAGCAGGTTAATTGAAACCACTTCATGGTTCTTGATCCAGGTCCAGGAATTCAATGAAGGCCAAGTTATAGCAGAGATGAATTAATTTAAGTTGTGTAGAGCAGTAATAAGTTCATTAGCATTGCCTTTAGCATCTAAAGAATCTAGAAATTAGCTTGGTATATATTACCAAGAGGAATCAAATTTACCATGGTGACATCATCAGGTCTCATACCGGCTCTCTCCATGTTCTGAAAAAGTTTAAGAGCTTCCTTTCCAAATCCATGCCTTGCATAACCATTAATCATTGTGTTCCACGAGACAGTGTCTTTATCTGAGATTCCTCCAAATACATCATACGCCTCTTCAATGCATCCACACTTACAATACATGGCAAGAAGTGCATTTCCTACGTAATATCCCATCTCAAGTCCGGCCTTGACAAGGCGACCATGTATCTGCTTCCCCAACTCCAGAGCAGCAATTTCAGCGCATGTGCTTAGGACACAGGTGAATGCAGACCTATTCAACATCTCCCCAGCTCTTTTCATTTCCACAAACATATGTAACGCTTCCTCACTGTGACCAGACTGAGCATAACCTGAAATAATTGCTGCCCAGGAGATGCAATCTCGGCAAGGCATCCTGTCAAACAAACTCCTAGCTTCTACAATGTCTCCATTTTGAGCATAACCTGTTATCATAGTATTCCATGAACTAATGTTCGGGCAAGACATTGCCTCAAACAAATCTCTTGCCAAGTCCATCTTGTTACATTGGACATATCCTGCGATCATTGCATTCCACGAGACAGCATTCTTCTCTGGCATCTCATCAAACACCCTCCTAGCTTCATCCAACATTCCATTTTGCACATATCCTGAAACAATTGCTGTCCATGTAAACACATCACGAACAGGGGACTCATCAAACAATTTCTTTGCCTCCTCCATTTGCCCATTCTGGGCATAACAAGAAATCATGGTATTCCATGATACTTCATCCCTCATTGGCATTCTATCAAAAATCTGTCTTGCCTCCAACAACATCCTCTTCTTCAAATACCCACCCATCAAACAGTTCCAGGAAACCACAGCCCAGCTCCCCTTCGAGTCAAAAAGCCTTCTTGCCTCTTCAATCCTCCCATTCTGCACGTAAGCCGCCAAAATCCCATTCCACGAAATCTCATTCTTTACTGGCATTTCATCAAAAGTCCTCTTCGCCTCATCTACATAACCATTCTGAGCATACCCCGATAACAATGCATTCCACGAGACAACATCTCTTTCAGGCATTTGATCAAACAGAATCTTCGCAGCTCCAAGATTCTTATTCCGTATACAACCAGTAATCATAATATTCCAAGAGACAAGGTCCCTATGCGGCATCTGATCAAACATCTTATGCGCAAGTTCAAAACGGCCATTTGATAGATACCCAGATATCATACTGTTCCAGGAAACAGAGGTCTTGCTAGGCATAGAATTAAACAAACTCAACGCGGATTCGCATTGGCCGTTGCGCATGTAATTGGTGATAGAAATGTTGCATTTCACAATACCCGAGTCTGCAACCGGCTTCCCACTTGTCTGTGATTTTCTAGTCGATTTTCTTCCAGCGGATTTAGATGAATTAAGAATTTTCTGGGCAAGTTTCTGAACACCGGGTGATGAAGATGGTGTATCAGTATGTACTGAACGTAAAATGGCGCCAAGCAACCGCCTGAAACGCATAGAGAAAGGAGATCGAAGTCTGTGTAGCAAAGCAACTAAAAGAAATAAGAGAAAATAGAAACGAAAGAAGAGAGAAATGAGATTGAAGTCGCCAACTGCAGAAGAGAAAAGAGAAGAAATTTTCTACAAATTTTATTATAGCCAATAAATAACTTATAGAAATGGGTTAAGAGTAAAATTTTAATCAATTTGTGTTGCATGATTCTCCTATATTATTTTAATAAGAGTAAAATTATCAAGTTCTTAATCTAAGCGCTAACCAGTAGATGGATTGAGTAGAAATAACTCCATTGACATATTCTAATTGTATATTGGCATTTAAATTAGTAGCTAAACAATTTTACTTTTACTATAGATGACATGTGAGTGTCATGTGATATAAATTGTCAAAAACCATCTCATTGCCGCCGTAAATAGGCATTTTTAAATGTAAAAAGTTATTGAACAGAATGATGCATAAAATAAATAATGTTCTCATGTGACAAAACATAAATTATAGAGACGTTTTTTTGGTCAAACTTATATTCATTACCTGAGTTATATATACGTGAACCATGAATTATGATATATTTATGAATTAACTCTTCTAACTCCTCTATATATTAATCTCTTGCTATTGTACTTAGTATTTAATTTTTAACTCATCCAAACTACTCTAAGATTGTGAGATGGAGATAGAGAAAATCCGAGTACAACTTTTCTGCTATGTTACTTGAACAATTATGGTAAAGGTTGTCTATGGCTTTCAGTTTCTTCTTTCTTTTCTGCATCGGATTCTTGTAGTCCCTTTTCTCATTTTCTTCTTACTTATAATTGTAATATGAACACCAATTTATCGCTTCTTGATGCACAAATTTTGCTGTTTTTTGTTGTAGAGAATGTACTGTTTTCCAGTGAAGTGCCCAAAAAATACATACTCGTAGACTATGAATTACAAGGCAAAAGTTGCAGGTTTTGGTCTATCAAGACTTGGGATGGATGGATAATTGGATCTTCCCATCTCCTCAATATCATCACAACTCTCATTTATATGATAAGAGCCATGTTTATAGCTTTAGAGTAGAGTTCTTAATTGAGATTATTACAGGAGGATTTGAAAGCAGTGTAGATCTCAGCAAGAAATAAAAACTTGGCAAAATCTTGCTGTCCTTATTGTAAAGGGACAAAATATATCATTAAAACAATGAGAGAAAGATAAAAACGTGAAAAATCATTTGCTTCTGAAAAAATTTGGTTGAGTCTTAATTTAGGGTCCACACTTCATGTGAAACCTTACCCATTCAAAAAAATCAGAAATTCTTGTCTTTTAAGCCTATTTTTTATGGTTGTAATAAATTTCAACATCTTATCTATCAATCTCCTTTAAGAATGATGATTAGAAGAGCATTACAAGACTAATTTATGTAAGAAATATAGTATTTATTGCAGCAACTTGTTCCTTAAACTATTACAAGAGAGAATATTCAGAGCATCAAGAAGGTGGGGGTATAATTTAAACATGCCATACTTGCAACCTTTGAAGATACAGAAAGAATCTTA
Source organism: Catharanthus roseus (assembly GCA_028651295.1). Taxonomy (NCBI): domain Eukaryota; kingdom Viridiplantae; phylum Streptophyta; class Magnoliopsida; order Gentianales; family Apocynaceae; genus Catharanthus; species Catharanthus roseus. Next base: position 7,836,769 of record JAPQWS010000148.1, read on the forward strand.
TGCAGTTTCATCAACAATATCATGTTACTTGAATCCTTCTGGACACCGAAAGATTACTCGTTTAACCATTTTTGCTGTTTCTGATCCCTCGTCTTCTTCTTCTTCTTCTTCGTCTAAGAACAATTCTCCAGCCGCGTATTCCAAGCAATTCTTGACTGAAAATTCTTCAAAAAGTGGAAAAAGCTCTTATGGGGCTTTCTTTGTTCAAAAGGAAAGTACTTATACTCATGATGGAGATGTCAACAAGACTAATGGCAAGGAGACCTCAAAGGGTCCTATTACAATCATGGCCAAGAGATTTTCAGCCAAAAGGCGGCCTTTCTGGAGAAAATTGTTGTTTGGATCAAAGAAGTTTAGAAGCATAATCTTACTTAATATTGTTACTATTGTTTATGGTATGTTTTTCAACATCCCTCTGCTGCTAATCACATACTTATGTGTTGTTTTGAACGATAGAAATGTGTTTGATATGTGCAGCAAGCAACATTCTTGTTGTAAAAGAAGCAGAAACAATGATGGATCCTGCAGCTTTCTCTGCAGTGAGGTTCATTGTTTCAGCCATACCGTTCTTGCCATTTGTTTTTGAGGCACGACATGATGTTGAGACGCGTAAATCAGGCATGGAATTGGGATTATGGATCAGCTTAGGCTACTTGATCGAGGCACTCGGATTACTAACTGCTGAAGCAGGACGCGCTTCATTTATTTCCCTCTTCACAGTGAGCTCTTCTTGAGTATATACGAATTTGGCACTAAAAATAGTTCAATTCTTGAATTCAAGTATAAAAATTGCAGTTTTTCTGCAGGTTCTTGTGGTTCCATTTCTTGAAAGTATCCTAGGAACAATAGTGCCTGCTCGAACTTGGTTTGGGGTACTAATGTCAGTCATAGGAGTGGCTATGCTTGAATGCAGTGGATCTCCGCCTAATGTGAGTATGATCGGATCATACTACCAAAACAAAATCTAATAGTACTTGATTTTTTTAAGGTTAGACTAAAAAGATTTGAGTCTTTCCTACTAGGTTGGAGATCTTCTCAACTTCCTAAGTGCAATTTTCTTTGGAATTCATACACTTCGGACAGAACACATTTCAAGAACAACCAAGAAAGAGAACTTCATGGCACTTCTTGGATACGAGGTTTGTTCTTTTGCAGAAATTGATCAACAATTCCTCATTTCAGACTGACAAAACTAGGATTCAGACAGGCTTTTTTTCCGATGTTTATAGGTTTGTGTGATTGCTGTTCTGTCCACATTATGGTACATAGTAGGAGGAACTTGTGACTTAATTCAAGAAAGTGAAAGTGTACCATGGACTTGGCCTTTGATATGGGATTGGATGGTTGGATTTCCATGGATACCTGCACTTTACACAGGAGTATTTTCAACTGGATTGTGCTTATGGGCAGAGGTATAAGTTCTCATTTCATCTTCCTTATGAACAACTTAATTAATCTGAAAAAACAAAAAATGCCATTCTTGCAGATTGCTGCAATGAGAGATGTATCGGCAACAGAAACAGCAGTGATTTATGGGTTAGAACCAATATGGGGTGCTGGATTTGCTTGGTTTCTTCTTGGAGAAAGATGGGGTATGATGGGATGGATTGGAGCTGCCCTTATATTGGGTAAAATTCAGTTTCTTGATTGCCTTTTTCATTGATCAAAATCTGTTCTTTTTTCCTCCTTTTGGACTCTTAGCAGCAAATTGTTTACTTGCAGGTGGGAGCCTAACTGTACAAATATATGAAACTTTTGCCGATAAATCAAGAAAGAATGGGAAGATTGATAATACAACCAATTTATTGATGCTATCAAGTAACCAAAAGCAAGGGAAGAAACTTTCTGGTTCTCCTGTGGTGGTCATTTCCAAGAATCAAATGGACATATTCAAGAAATGAGGCCATTTTTTTTCTCAGTATATATATATATATATATATATACAGAGCTTCCCTTCTCCTCTCTCATTCAATATTGTAAAATTCTATACACAAACATGAAATACATACTCATAAAATGTAGCGAACAATGACTTTGTATAGTGTTATACTTTTTCTTTTTTGCCAAATTTTTGTGTAGTATTATTATAAAGTGTAAAAGATTATAAATACCCTAAAACTATTTACGGACCTCTTAAAATGTCCCTAAATTGGACAGTTTTAACAGCCTGAAAATAGTTAGACATTTTAAATAGCCTGTAAATGGTGCGAAGGCATTTATAAACTCATTCATACTTTGTTTATAGTTAAATTCAAGTGTTACCAACTTGAAAAGGCAATAAGAAAGTTTTAGAATTGAGAAGTGTAGCATCATAATTGGATCCAAAAACAGAGAGATAATCAATCATTCATAGACTAATACAGCATTAATAAGTTGATATTACAATCTTATAAAGAGTCATAGATAGACAACACAACACACAGAAGATTCTTCAGCACCAACTTTATTAGGCAATATCATATTCACTCAAAGCTTCAACAGATCAAGGACTTGTTGAGACAGTAGAATCTTGAAAAAAGATGGGTCACTTCTTCTTGGCAATGAATAAACCCCACCTCTGTTCCCCAGCTGAACTTCTAATTAGCTTGGATTTCCATCCTCCAACTATGTCATTATAGTCCTCCTGTTAATCACATTAATGCGTGTCACGGGGCTTAAATTAGATTTGACGAAAAAGGAAAGAAATCGCAAATGATAAAGTAACTCACTTCTGAGAAGTCCTGGATGAATGTGTCTTTTTCCTTCTCAACAGTATCTAATTCCCTTTGAAGAACGCTTATGAACTGGAATAAGAGGGAGAGCCTTGTTATTACCTCGTCCCAAATGCACGTAAAGATTGTAGGAAAGATGGTTATGGCAAACAAACAAGAGAAGCAAATGAACCTGTTCAGTTCTATCCTCAGCAATGACGTCTTCAAAACCAGCATCCCTAAGCATCTGGCCATAAGTTTCAACGTCATGCAAATCGTATCCTCTTTGCTTGATATACTTGGCAAACTCTTCCGAAGGAGATCCAGATTTTCTGCAATAATCAGTAATAAGGACTTTACCTCCGGGCTTCAGCCACTTGTAAAAGCTTTTGAATAATGCAGGTTTATCCTGAACAAACACAACATTTGTTAAGCACGCCAAACACAATCTAGCCGTTGAAAAAAAGAAATCAAAGTTAACACTAATGTTCCTTGTACAAGGAAGAAAATTACTTGAATATGAAGAATAGTGTCGCGACTGTAGATAACGTCAAATGTGCCATTAGGATATTCTTTCTTGGTGCAATCAGCAACCTCAAATTCAACAGCGCATTTGAGGCCGATAGCACGCTCTAGAGCAAAAGAAACCATATTGACAGAGAGATCAATACCGACCACATGAACATCATACTCTTCAGCCATGTAAAAGTCACCCCCACCAATACCACAACCCACATCTAGCACTTTTTGTCCAGGCTGAAGATCCAGTTTAGAAACAAATTCTCTTGTTGTTTCTGCATAAGAACAACAAATTTCAGTAGAAATGTCAAAAATCACAAAGCCAAAGAGCATCAGCTGTTATGAACTGCAACTACATGAATGTTTTAAATACAGTGACAGATAACAAAAACAGATATGATATACCAATGCCTATATCAAGTAAGATCACAGGGAAAACCACATAACTAGAAGGCAGGCATTATAAGCTAATATACAACTTTTATCATGATTAGGAAACTCTAATCCCAGCAAAGCAGTAGACCAATTGGCAAAGACTGCTCCAAGATATCACACAGACATCTTTTGGATCTATGAATTCATTGAGTTGGAAGTATTCAAGTTTTAGTGTTTTACCACCCCGGACAGAAAGTAGATCGTTGTCTACCTTGTCAAAATTGTGGTCCTCTGCATCCTCAAACAACATGAAACTATAAAGAATCAGTCATGGTAAATGAGATATACCAATTCCTCCAGTGCTGACAAATCCTTGTCCAAAGACACGTTCGTATCGCAATATGCCACTGCATTTATACTGTACAGTATCCAAGAAGCGCTGGAATCCCCTATCATCCTCTGAGCTAACCTTCTGCCATGTCCAGCATATCTGGATCAAATAAACAAAGCATACAAAATTGTCAGCAAAATTTACTAACTCAAAAAAAAAACGAAGAGAAACCACAATATGAGAAAATATATTGTAGATATACCTGATTCTGATTCTTTTTGTTCCTGACATAAGCACCAATACATTTACAACCAACAAGAGCAAGCTCATAAGATTTCTCGGAATCATCATGTACATGACAGTCTTTGAAGATCTGAAGTTAAACATAGATTAGAATAACACAAGCAACCAAAGAACTCAAGTAAACAGTTTCATCAGTAGAAACGTTTAAAGCACGTGATCATTCTTTCAGAAAATTAACATGCTTTATACTAGCAAGTACCACTAGAATCAAATCTTATGCCAATAACTAAATGAAACAAGAATCATGATGGATTCTTGTATGTAAAGCCCATAAGCTTAGTCAATTTGAAAGCAAAACTTCACAGGAATCTTGGATAAAGCAAGCAGAACTTCTTCCTTTGAAAGAACCATGCATTCTTGGAACTGCATAATGGAATAGAGAGATGATGTAAGAACCTTAGTATAAAATCTAGGCTCCCGATAGTGTGTTGGGTTGTTCTTTCTCTTGTGATCTCCAGATTGATGAAAACATGATTCCCTGAAGAAAATGTAACCACCAACCTTCAGCCATTTAACCATTCTCTCTGCAAGAGCTGCAACCTGCAAAAGAGCAAAAGGTATGATTGAATAAGTTTTGCTATATCAAGCAGAAGGCAAGTTTTAAAGAAGGAGCATTCACCTCTTCATCAGAGAGATACATCAACAGCCAGTTTGAAAATATTAAATCAAGTGATTCTGCTGAGAAGTTCAAGTCTGGTGATGTCACATCAGCACACATAAACTTGACATTTTTATGATGCCCGTTGATGTTTTCATTCTGCAAGGCCAGTGAAATATTAAGGAAATCTAAAAATGTATCACTAGGTGAAGTTCCACAAGCAAATGCTTCTTCCGGAGTATACAAACCTTCTTTATAGCACCTTCAATGAAGTCCAAAGCAATAAGCTGGTCAGCCTCCTTAGCTAATTCACCAGTGAAACGTCCAATACCAGCTCCTAGCTCCAGAACCGACTTCCCTTCATATGAAGGAAGCAGAGAAAGCACCTATGGAGATCATCAACAAGAGACTTTTAGAAACTAGTCATAAACCAAAGTCATCGTAGGGAATGAAGCAAGTATAGGATTCTATTCCAAGCCAGATAGATCCAAGAGTCTCACATCAAAAGCCAGCAAGTATATGATATATTTATTTATTTACTTATTTCTTCTTTTTTGGTCATATGGGCTTTAGGAAGTAAGACTCCAGTTCTATTTTAAGCAAAGGCACTTTTCACTAGTAAAATACTGTAGCTTCAGATGTGAAGCAGCTCCAGACTACATAAAACGGGCAGCTAAGTCTTTTAATCTGTTGCAGCACAAACTGAAAGAGACTTTAGCAGTGATATTGAATAAGCTGTGGAATTGAAGCTTTGAAGTGTAAAAGTAGATTTTGATGGATTAGAATGACAATTGACTCTATAAACAAAAATAAGCACTCATTTGCTATTTTCTAGCAAAATGGGAACCCACTAATCACTTTAGAATATTCAAAGACAAGGACACAAAGACTTTCTTAAGAAAGAAGGAAAACCCAAAACTGGAAACGAATAACAGAACCGATTCTCGTATCTTGAGAGGTAAAGGGATAGAGACAAGACAAGATATCAGATTTGCTCACATCCCATATGAAATTACCAGTAAGAAACTAAACATAACATCGTCATGTTAAAATTATACCACAGAACAAATTCTAAAGAAAAGAAACACGTAGACAAACAAAATAGTGTACAGATTTAGAAAATAATAAAGGTAGGGAAAGAAGCATACTTCAGGACGCTCTTCTTTGTCAAGATCGGCTGCCTTGGAGTCAAGCATCATTGCCTCCACAGTAAGATCTGCAGAGTGCTCCATCCAGTAACTCTTTTGAATTTCACGTTCTTGTCCTATACACATTAAACACTTTAAATCAAAATCCAATTCGACAATGGCGATTCACATTCACTGAATCAATACGAATAAAAAAGATAAAATCAGTAAAAAAAAAAAGCAAAAGATCACACCTTTAACAGCTGCCATAGCGTCCTTGATTCCCTTTTGTTGCTAATTAACGGGTTTGATAATATATGAGAAATGCAGTGGAAGAACAGGAAATAGGATTTATACTTTTCTAAAAATAGAAAATTCTAACAACCCTCAATAGCGAGTCGAGATCTAGAGAAGCTCCTTGATCTACGGTTGTTCGAACGACCCTTTTGCTGCATTTACCTGAGAGGTTCAAGGGTTTTGGGACTGCTATTTATAGAATCAGAAATCGCATGAAAACAAAAAAGATTTTCTCACTCTCAAATGAGATGACGCTTCACTACCCAACAATTCCCGTGCTCTCTCTCTCTCTCTCTCTCTCTCTCTCTGTCTCTCTCTCTCTCTCTCTGCAGCTTTAGGTTGAGGAAGAAAGAAGACTCGCTGAATAAAAACTAGGACCGAGGACGACGATGATGATGATGCAGAAATAGAAAATACAGAGGGCTTTTATGGGGGGACGGGGACGGTGGGCGGGTGAGTGGGGTAGGATGAATCTTGCGAGACAAATGGGCCAGTTCCACGTGAATGACTGAAGATTCGTTGATTGTTGGGACTTGGGATCTGGACCACTCCTATATCAAAGGAAGGGTTAATTTCAATTTGGTCCCTGAAATTATACGTATTTTTCAATCGAGTAACTCAAAGTATAAGTGTGTGAATTTGATCTTTAAAATTGTCGAAAAATATGTCAATTAAGTACTTTTATCAACACTATTAAAAATTGAACAATATACGAAGAAATAGAATGAGATACATGAGGAGGAATGTTACTAGTCAATTCTTGAATATCATTTTAGACCAGTGTATCCTTAGCTAGAAGATGGGTCGAATAATTGCCCGTCCTGTGTACATGAGAAAAAGAAATTAAATAGACATCAATATTATTAGAAAAATCAAAAGCTAGACATCCAAACTCTGAGATTTTTTCACTGGGCAAAGAGAGACTTCTAACAACGATGAGAGAATCGCTTTCAATAATATACCGCTGATAGACATAGAACCAGTAATATAGTCTTCAATAATCCCAATAATTCACCATAATCAACACAAAAAACGACCTTGCCGAAGGATGTATTTTGCCAACAAAGGAATCCCAAGATGATTCTGAATAATAATATCAATGCCAAATTTGTCTTCAGAGAAAGTCATATCTGTAAAGAATACGTAGCTTAGAAGACAACTGCACTTATAGTCATGATGGAACTTTCATGCCTTTGTTCATAGCAAACCATATCAACCAAGAATAAGATGCAAAAATAATTACATCCCATATCGAGTACTAAATAGAGATAAATAACGTGAGATTTTTCTAAAACTTAAAGCATAATTCTGTATTAATTTTCTACCAAAGAGGCAAATGAAAAATATATACAATCATTAGATTTTGGATGGAAATAAGAAAAAGATTGTTGAGTTTTTTTCTTTTTTTACCCTCAAACTAATAACACATGAGGAAGACATGACTTTTTAATCCAAAAATTAATTAATCAAGTAAAATGATTTGGGTACATAATAACAAAAAAATTGTAGAATCAATCAAATACGAAATTCTAAATTTTGAAACTATAATTATCATTTTATTCATAAATAAATAAGATAATATTAAATTTTAATGATAAGTGTAACATAACTTAAATATATGTCACCACTAGTGGACTAATATTACTATAGAGCTGCCCCACATATGCATGATTGCTTCCAATAATTCACCTCATTTTGCAACACATTGAAATTAAATTTTTATTTCATCAAAAACCCAAAATGCACTAAAAAGGTTTTTTTTTATCATCACCTTTTTCTTCTAATTAATTTAATAGTGTTCCATATTTGTATTAGTTATAACAAATATACATTAAAAGTTAAATAAAATAGTATTTTTGGTAGCATTTTCTTTTTTAATCAATATATACAATTTAACAATAATTGTAGCATATCTATAGACTTATCATGCATTCCAATTTCACTATAAGTAGCCCCCTACAAATGGCTAATATATATATATATATATATATAATATATATTCATCCCTTCCCCTCCCCATCCAACACCACTCCCCCTCCCCCTCCCTCCCCCTTTCCCAATCACCCACATTTGGCACCTCTAGCATATGACAAAAGTCTATATGATTAAATAATTATAATAATTAAAAAGAAAAATAAAGAAAATCTAATGAGTTGCTTTCACTAATGATTCAAAATATAAAGAAAATCTAAGAATTATTTTTAATTGGTGGTGCTAAATCTAATGATGATTGGAATCTCTCTGCAAACCACAAAAGAAAAAATAATAATAAAATAATAAATAAATATATAAGAGGAAATTCTAAAATATATAGTCTGTCCATAGGACAATTTCATGACATATTTATCTCTTTTTTTTCTTTAAATAAAAATATTAACAATGTTAAAAAAAAACAAAAGAAACATAAAACTTCTCCCATGATTAATTTTGAAAATTTTATTTTAAAGTTTCACTAAAATGGAAAATTTTACAAGAACAAAAGTGTGATTCATAGTAAAAATTTTAATTGAGTTTTGAAAAAAACTATATTGCAAAAAGTAGATACTCACATTATTTTATGTCTTTCTTATGTGCAATCATGATATAAACATCTTCCTTTCTTTGTACAAATGAATAAAACATAATGGTACATTTACTTTATTGTACACTTTTGTTACTTCCTCTAAAACTTTGGATTTATGAAAAACAATAATTATAGAAGGAGAAAATGCACATTATAAATAATCTGCAATATTTTTTTTTATTGGTATCATAAAGCAAAGTTACTTGTTCACGGAGTTCTCATCAGATTACTCGACGCTTAGGTGAAAGATGTAAATCATGGTGACACAGCGTTGGAGGCCAGACACTGACGAGCATAAGGAACCACTCCCATATTAAAAAAATTGAAATTCTTAGTACTAACTTTGCAGTCCCAAAACTAATTGAACTACGTTCATGCAAGTACAATATTTTTTCTTTATTGAATCTACTATGTATAAATTTGATTATTTTCCCTAAAAAAAAAGAATCTACTATGTATTTGTCCGAAGAAATTGTTTTGATCAATCTCGTGTGTTTATATATATATATTGAATAAATAATAATTATTATTGTACAAGAATATCGCCCAATGGACAAAAATCTTATAAAATAAATATATAAATACTAGATGGCATTTTTTGAGGTAAATGATTGGTGGTGTCTTTCCACCTATATGACTATGATGTTGAAATTGAACGATAAAGAGCTGATGCTTACCAAGATAGTATTAGTTTTTCAAATTATTGGTGACGTTTTTTTTTTAGAAAAAAAATTATCTAGACAGACGAGAAGTGAGAAGTGTGTTATTTGATTATGCGAATTTTTTCTTCAGTTAAATATTTTTACTTGACATGTTATAAAAAATTAATTGTTTAAATCATACCATGATATTTTGATGCTACTTATTAACTTTGTGTTATTATTTAAAAGGATGGTGCTCTTTTATTTCTTCTAGTTAGTTGATAACTTTCAGAGTTATTTTGATTAGAGGGCAGAAGAAAGGGGTTGGAATTTGGAAATTGGCCCTTTCGAAGTATGCAAAGAGGCAGAAACAATATAGGGTGATGGATCCAAGATATATATATATATATATATATAAATCCAATATCCCCCCCCCCCCCCACCCCCCTTATCACCACACATGGACATCTCGATATGTGTAATTATTTTTTATAATTTTTTTATGATTTATTTTCTTAAAAAATTGTGTTATTATAGAGAATCTCACGTCGGCTAATTAAATAAAATAATTATTCCTTATAAAGATTTGGGCAATCCTCCTCTCTTGAGGTACCTTTTAGGGTGAGTTAGGCCAAAACCTAAATTCTAACATGGTATCAGAACCAATTGTTGGGCTACCTGCAAATGTCCAATCCTGCAAAATGCCATGTTCTAAGCCCAAATGATCAGCTTGGGCGTGAGGGGGTGTTGAGAATTCCACATCCGCTAATTAAGTAAAATAATTACTCCTTATAGATACTTGAGCAGTTCTCTCTCATTTTGAGGTGAGTTAGACTCAAGCCTAAATTCTAACCGTTATAAATAAGATTATATGTAAACACTAAATATATGCATCTTAAATCAATCCGATTGTGATAAAATGATAATTCAATAATAAAAATATTAAATAATAGGTCTCGAATTATGATAAAGTAATAATTTAGTGAATAAAAATATTAACTTCTTATTAAACTTATTTTTATTTTCAATATATAAAACTTACTCTATATAATGCGGTTAAATTAATATATTTAAGGGATGCATGACCTTACTTTTACTTCACATCTCATTTTTTTCCATATAGTTTTTTCGAGGGCACATAAAATGAATAAGAAAAAAAGGGAAGGGGATATAAATTCGGAAGTAGATGGAATAATTTGGCTTAGAAGCAAGTGAAAATGAAATATAAATTTGAAGAAAAATTCAATCTTTCCAAATAAAGAAATAATATAGAGACTTATAACTCCCATCTCTAGATGGAAAATTATAAATAAATTACATCAAATGTCTCGCTTTCCCTTTCTACTTTTATGAATGAAGGGAACTCGGATTTTCTATACAATTTTGTGTATTATTTTATATACAATTTTTTAATTTGATATATTTTATTAATAAATTTTAATAAATAAAAGATAAATTCTAAAGGTGTTGAGAATTTCACATGTCTAGTATTTAAAAAATAATTACTCATTATAAAGGTTTGGGCAGTTCTTCCGTCTTGCGTTACCTTTTGAGGTAAGTTAGGTATCAGAGCAATTATTAATATGGTATCAGAGCAAATCAAAGAGAATCTTGTGATAATTAAAGTAGGACTTGCCAACAAAACTACCTCTATATAATATATATATATATATACATATATATATATGGTCACTCTTCAATAATGGAGAACTTGAAAGAAAACCGAATGGTACCTCACAAGAATTCATCAAAAAGTACTTCAACTAAGATAATGATTTTTAACATTTAGGCTTTATATTTGAATGATTTGAATTATGAATACGATTAAATGTAAGATTAATATTTAGTTAATAATTCAATAATCAAGTATTTCACTCAAAACTTATGATAGCAAGAACTAATTTTTAACAATTTAAAAATATAATAATAAAGAAATGTCATAAATTATCGTACAATTTAGAAGATGGTAATTCATCATAAACTTTTTAAAATTAATCTATCAAAACAATTCTTCAACTTAGTTTACTTGTCAAAAGTAATAAGTTATATCTTGCGTTTTAATAATTTTAGTCACACAATTATATTATTTTAATGATTATTATTCTTACACAGCAGAACCATAATCGCTTAATTTATAAAGATATAAGACAAAATTATTGAAACAAAAGATTTAAAACTAAATTCTTTATTTTCCAAACTAGCAAGTACTTTTTGTCAAGTAATGAGGTGAAATGATGTTGATATATTAACTAATTATATTAATTTTTTTTTGGGGAAATTGATCAATTATTTTGATGGTACCATTAGAAATATATTCTATTAATAGAATTGGGAATAGGGTACAACATAATTTATCTTTTTTTCATTACAAGCCAACAAACTACCCTATAGTATAGAGAGTAGTTTAATTGAATTAAATTGAGAAAATTACATAAAAATGCTTGTGAACCTTTCCCTTTTTCTAATTTAATTTCCCCTTTCTTGCTATTGTTTTGTAAAGTAGCTATATACTTATAATAGAACCATAATGATATCATGTTTTTTGTACAGCTATATGTTTCACTATATTATTATCTCTTAAGGGGAAAATAATTTTGTGAACTAGATATTTTTTAATTGTGCCAAGTACAAATGTTTATTTTTATTTTTATTTGTAAATTGTTTTTGAAAAATTTCAACAATTATATGTATATATTTCATTGCGGTAAATCTTTTACAACAAAGGTACACATGACATGATGAAGAATTTCGTAAAGTCATAATCTTTGAGTTATAAAATTTAATTAAATTCCATTTAATCATGTTATGTGCTACATCAATCTTATATATATTTTTAAATAATTAAAAGTAAGTGCTTATAAAAAAGTTATTTTAAATAAATTAATATAACAGTTTTATTATTTAATAATATCAATAAGTAAAAGCAATTTTAAAAAACACTCATACAATAAACTTTTTTTTTAACTAAAAAGTAAATATAATAAGCAGTCGATAATAGCTCTAAGACAGCTTATAACTTAAAATAAGTTAAAAGCGATTGATTTTAAATAATGAAAGACAAGCCAGTAGTATATGCATATGAAAAGAAGACTTGGTGAGTATATATATATATATATATATAAGTAATATTAGCATGGAAGTAGAGAGTGAATAAAAAATCAAACTTTTAACATTCTCAAATAATAAATCCTCACAATATCACATTTATTTAAATGCAAAGGAAAGAAAATAAGGAAGAACATATCAATTATTCATTCGTGTGTTTTATTTGGACATATTTTTTTCATTTTAAAAATATCTATCATTCTAGTAAATTAATAAAATATTAAATAATATTTTTCTTATACACCCATATCTTATAAAAATTAAATAATTGTTAAAAAATTCTCATTAGTTAGAACTATCAATAACTATAGGGTTTGGTTAAAAAAAAAAAAAAATAGAAGAATAATTTAATTTATTTCTTTTTTTATTCAATCATCTTCTTTAAATGTTGGGCCTGCTTATCTCGAAGCCCAGACAGTTCAGTGAGGTTAAATATATTGATGGGCTAGTGGCATCAAAGGTCTCTAGATTACGAATGATCCACATGAGAAAAGGCCAATTGGACCAAAAGCCCAATGCTAGAGAGGTGGTTAAGGTCCAATAAGTCCATACAAGAGTATATTGGCTTTTCACAGGTTTACTGGATCAAAATTCCTTGATATTGGGCCCAAAGGCTACTTTAATAAGTGAAAACAAAGGTATTCACGCTTAAAAAAAAAAAAAAAAAAATTCACTTTTTATTAGTATAAGAGGTGTCACACTATTTATATAACTATTAATAAAAGGATAACATAACTTTATAAAAAGAGACAACAATATGCGTATTATATAGGAATTAACTCTTGAATAAAGCAACAACGGACGAGGAAAAATCATGTTTGTATACAGGAACTCCGAATAGGGGATAAAAATATAATGCTATACGAATCAATATTGATTTGATTCATTAATGCAAACAAGTATTCAAGTATTACTTGTTGTAAAAATATATTTATATAAATAGGAAAGTAGAAAGTACATTTCTTTTGTTTTAATAAATAACTTACTTCTTATTTGATTAATTAATTAGATCCTACAATTTTTTGATATCGGTAATACAGATACTTTTTCTTTTACTCTTAGATTAGAGCTCTTTTTAAAAAGTTTCATAACTTTATTTCTTTGTATCTTTGGATGGGGGTGGTTTTCATTGTCATCACTTCTGCTGTTTAGGCTGATATAATATAATTCTTATTTTTTTCTGAAAAAAATATAAGTGAATCTAAGAAGAAGTTTAAAAGAAAAAACAAAAAAAAGAAGACAAAGTATGCAATAAAGAGATGATTAGAGTGATAACAAATCAAAGGAAAAGACTCCATCCTTGATAGATACTAAGTTGCAATAAAATCCACCAGCAAACAACATTAACTAATTGTTAAGAAATCATATGAACAAGTTGTATGGTGTCCTCAAAAGGTTGTTTCATTTGTGGGGTTCAAAATCTTGATACCCTTCATCTCATCAATATCATCTAATTAATCATATTATCTAAATGTCTCTATCTTCAGAATAATTAAAATGAACAATTTCTACACGTTTAATAGTGAATTCTCATGATATATATTATAATTATTATGTGGTGAGATCAATCAATTTGATGATCAAGGCATGGCAAGCTTCATTATTTAATAGTATCATTTAGTTTCTCTATTTATCCTAAATAGTTAATGAATTATTTGAGAGGAAATTATTAGAAGAAGAATGATACTAACTGCTCGTAGGTTTGGGAACACAATTTATGAGACTGATATTACTCACAATCTTTATTCGGCAATAGTCATTATTAAACCGGGATAAATATTTCAAAATAATTATAAATAAGGATGTATATTATACAAATACATTATGATATATGGGATAAAAGGGTTACAAATTATATGGAACAATAAAAAGAATTTTGTTATAAATCCGGACATAGTCTACACAAGAAATTTAAATATTAACCACATAATTAATATAGATAAACATAATTTAAAGGTTTTATTTTCCTACTCATGGATTAGGTCTGTAACATAATTTTTTTTATAAATTTATTATGTACTAAGCAAAGAAATGAATTAGTTGATTAAAAAAAAAAAACCTTAACAAAAAAAGTGTTGAATATTAATTTAAATCTCTAGTGGGTATAATTTTATTGATAAACTTGATGTCTTTGTGGGTTAAATTGCTAATTATAAGGATAAGTTTAGTGACAAAACTCAATTTGGACATAAAATCTCAACAAAAAATACCACTTTGAATTAAAGCAGGCGCACTAAATTGCCTTGAGCTACCAAAGTAGATGATGATAATAATTTTTATTTATTTATTTGAGTTTGCTTTATATCTATATGGGACACTTTACTTTGCAAGATTAAGGTTTATCATTTCATCAAATTAATAAACGACAATTACCAAAAAAAAAGTATTGATAAATTAAAGTCAATTCACTCCTAAATGAATTTGTGTTTGAGATTAATTTCATCTATAAAAGGTAATTTTTGAGGGAAGAATTGACGGTCAGATTTTATAAGAAGAAAATATGTTTACTAGATAATTAAACTGTGTTATTTTAATAATAGGTATTAATTACCTCTCTATATTGGAAAAAAAAAAAAAGCCTATTCAAAGTCTTCCTCCCGGAAAGAAATTATCCAACACTAAAATTCTTGGCACAGGTTGAGAGGAACGAAGGTTTCTCTAAAGTTAAATTCCAATGTGGGCCTGAGAGAAGGGGATCTTGTCAAGTGTCCTGAATTCGTCATCTTTTATTGGAAAAAAGTTTATTTTTCGTGATTAGCCTCTTCAACTGTGTATCAATCGAAAGCAGGGTAGCACAACCCCCTAGGGAATAATGACCTCGAGGTCAAATTATCAATTGAATCAAATTCAATGGGAATAGGGGACACTTTTTCATTCATTTGTAACTTAATATATGTTATGTAAATGCGTTTAGTACATTATGAAATATATACACTAATACTGAAATACTTATTTGTTATTATCAGCAAATTAAGAAAAAAGTTATATTTAGGTCTTTTTCTCATGATATAAGGGTAGGAAAATTTCATATTCATTAGTTACATGATAATTGTTTTTACTATTTCAAAAAAGTATTTAAAATTTATATTTATATATTATATAAACTTCACTTACATATTTTCATTTGGTATATTAAGTATGAGATTTTAAATTCAAATAATCTATGAACGGTTCAATACTATATATCAATTTTATGCTACTATTTAAAGACTTTATGCCATTCGATTGGGATGCCTTGAAAGATTGGGTATATATTTATCATCAATATTGGCTTTGGCTCTCCTACTCTTACACCGGTTTAGATCTGTATAATATTTCTTGTAACACTTTTTGTAACATTCCACATTTGGTATATTTTATTAATAAAACCTACCAAATAAAAGATAAACCTTGCGGAAAAAAAAGATAAACTCTAATGAAAAATATACTATAAAAGAAAATGTTACAGAAGATGTTACATGAACTGTTACGAAAAATGCTGAGTGCCCCTACACCTACCCCCACCCCTACCCCCCCACCCCCCACCCCCCATCCCCACCCCATCCCCACGTGCAAATTATATTTAACATTTCCTGTAACATTTCCTGGTTTGGATCTATATAACATTTCCTGTAATATTTTTTGTAGCATTCCTATTTTGGTATATTTTATTAATAAAATCTAATAAATAAAAGATAAATTCTAAAGAAAAAAGGATAAATCCTAATAAAAAAATATATTATAAAAGAAAATGTTACAGCAGGAGATGTTACAGAAGATGTTGAGTGCCCTTACACCTACCCCCGCCCCTACCCTCCCCACCCTCACCCCCACCCATCCCCGTGCAAATTATATTTAATAGTGGTGAGCGTGAGGGAGAAGAAGATATCGAGAAACAAGAGTACAAAGAATAAGTTGAGAAAAAACTACATTCACCATGGACAAAGGAGCCTCCCTCTCTCCCTCCCTAGGAATAGGATTTATATATATACTTATGAAATGGGAATCAATTTAGACTAGCAACCAACCAAGCACACATGCACCCTTTTTAATTTATCCCCCTTTTCTAATTTTTTTAATGTATAGATTCCTCCTCTTCTCCTAATAGTTATGGCCTTTGTAGAAAGAGTGGGGGATTGGAGGGAGGTATATAACTTCCATACTTCAATTTTTGTTTTGATTCTAATATACAATGGTATTCATCAATGTCACTTTTTGAATCCAGACATGTCTAGACCTTTAATACAAATATATAGTGTTTACAAAAACACAAAATTTGAAATTTTTAAAAGGTAAAAAGAAAGTTTTCAAAATAACATTTTAAACGATATAAAAGTCTAGCATATGATATAGAAATTCAAATATAACAAATAATAAATAAATCTTTGTCTAACAACCATTTAGCAAAATAAAAATATTTTATTTAAAAAGACTCACTAAATCTGTCGAATTTTTCCAAACTCCTTTTTATATTCGGAGTTAATCTGAATAAAAAAACATATAAGAAAATGAGTATGACTATTTAATAAATATAAAACTAACTCTAAATTATGAGATTGAACTAGCGTTAACATACATTATTACTTAATAATGTATTACAAATAAATAACGTCCTCTTCTTTCTTTTGCTGCTGATCTCACATCGAGAGCAGCTCCTTCTTGGTCAGGGTCATCAGATGAGAGATCTTCCTCCGATTCCGAGAAATCGGTCAAGCTTGCTTTCCTCCCTAGCCTTCCGTGAATAGCGCACAGCAAAGCGGCGCCCAATACACCGGCAACTCCCAGCATATGAAAGGGGTTCAACGTCCAATTATGAAACTCTTGAAATTCTTTCACTGCCGGTTCACTTCACTCCCTAAAGGCGGATTAAGACTAAAGCGACTCTTGGGAGGTAATGAAAGAGATATTCAATCAACCAAGCAAAACTTATTCGAATTATTTTGTTTTTTAAAAATTTAATGTAAATTTTTTAAAATTAAACTCTTTATAACAATATTCATATTGTGTTATTTTTGTAATATAATAATTAAAAAAATATAAAAATATAAAAAATAAAAAAAATTAAGTATGTGGAGTGCGTGGGAGAGGAAAGGCCAAAAAGGGCCTTGGGAGGGACAAAGGCAGAAAGGGGTTGTCTTGGGAAGGGCCGACCCAACAAAAGATAGTGGGAGACATACATGATATCCATATGCAAACTCTCTCTCTCTCTCTTTCCCTCCTTTCTCTCTCCTTCTTCCTCTCTCTCTCTCTCTCTCCAAGAATTGCACCCATGCTCCCCTGCCCTTCTGGTCTCCATTCGGTTCTCCTTAGCAACTCTGAGAGTATATTTGCTTCTTCTATGTCATGCATTCAAGTGCGTGCCTACCTACTTACACTTCCATTTCATATTCTATCTTCCTTCATTTTATTTCATATTCTATCTTCCTTCATTTTATATTAATTATCCCTTAAATATATTATTTTAATAAATTAAAATTATAAAAATATTAAATAAAAATCATATATATGTACTTAATATTATAAGAATAATACAATATATAAATATAATAAATGTTTAAAAAATAATTAATCTATTTAACTTCAAAAATTAAGATAATTTAATTATTTTCTTAATACTTGTATTTTAACTTACCGTTCAAGATAATATGAAACATGTATATATACTTCTTCATTTTCATATAATTATTACAAAAATAATTTGGTTATCTTAATTTAAAATTAAATAAATTAAATTATCCTTCCTTATAAATATGAATTTATTTGATCAATTATTTCTAAGCATTTATTATATTCATATATTGTATCATGATCCTCATTAAGGAAATATATATAAAAAATTTATTTAATATTTCCTTTATTTTACTGAAGTGATATATAAAAAAGTCATAATTAATTTAAAATAGAGGTAATTAAGCATGAGTTGAATGTAAATGTAGGGTGGAATTTTTAAGTTTACGTTAGTAAAATTGTCCGTTTTGAAATAAATGTAAATAATATTAAAAAAATAAAATTCACAAACTTTAAAAAGAAAATACACAAAAAAATTCGTATTAAAAATCTCTATCATACTAACCCTTAGAATTCTTAGTTGAGAGGGAATTTAGATGAAGGAATTATTATTGGATGAAATTATAGTTAGAAACAAAGAATAGAATGTGAGGGATATTTAAATGTCAAAAGAATATCAATTCGGAAATTATGATAAGGTTCTCTTTCTCTGAATTTGGGCTTAAAACCCAGAATTAGCATCATTTCATCAATATTCTCTCAATTTTCTCCTTTTAAACTAATTTCCCTTTATTACATCGTTATACTCTTGGCTTCATCAAGTACTAATTAATCGAAATATATATTGACAAAGAATAATCAAGAATATAAGTCATTTTATATTTTTTAATAAGTATTTATTGTGTTTTTTTATTTTTACTCATTTTTTTATTATTTATTCCAACTTTCTTATCTATTAAGTGTGTAAATAACATTTTTTTTTCAAAACTTATATTATTTATTTAGTATAAAAAGACTTATATTTCTAATCGAATAGATACTGAGATTTTTAAAGATTAAAAAGTTATTTTATTTTTGTTATAAAAAAAATTTTTAAAAAATATTACAAAAGATTCGAACAGAAGATACAAGAGAAATCAAACAAATTCTTTTTTTAATACAAGAACTGTCACATTATTGGTAAAGATTACATCAACTCTCACAATGGAAGAATGTTGAGATGCCTCAACTCTTGCAACTCGTACAAGACCTTGCAAGCGGAAGGATTTTTACTATAGCTAGTTCTTTTTTTTTTTTTTTCTCTTGGCATTGATTATTTCTAATTCAATTCTTATCCCACCAAACCCACTCACCCTATAAGTAGAAAAAAAAAAAAAAAAGAGCAGCTCGCACAGATATAGTTCAGTTGGTTTTGGAGCTGTAATGTGAGGGATAGTTCTTCACCATGATTTACATTCATCATCTGAACATCAAACAGTCTGATAGAAACTCTATAAACAAAAAATTTCACCTTCTAATACTAAGAAAAAAGAAAGAGCTAATTAAGAACGTGCAAGCATATATATATATATATATTATGGGCAAGTGGGCACATTATGTGTTTGAAAGATATAACCAAGTGATTGATGAAGCATCCATCAAAGTCGTTAATATACGGCTCAATGGAAGCTAAAGAAAAGCACCAATGCACCATCAGTCAATCACCTTCGATCCATTCATATACTCTTTAACATTTTATGTAATATTATATCGATATATATTGAGAATCTCACATCGGCTAATTAAAAAAAATAATTACTCTTTATAAAAATTTGGACAGTCCTCTCCTCTTGAAGTATCTTTTAAGGTGAGTTAAGCTCAAGTCCAAAAATTCTAATATGGTATTAGATTCAATTGTTGAGTTGCCCGAGATTAGGCCCAAGCCCAAAAATTCTAATAATTTCAAAAAAATTATATTAGAAAATAAAAATTACAAAATATATAGTACATTAATGTGATTTTACAAATACTCAAAAAAGAAAAACATCTTCATAACTTCAATAAAATTGGGAGTGGCATCTTGACCTAATATATACATATATATATATATATATGGGCAGAAGAAGTGAATGTGCTTCTTGCTTTTTTTCATAGAAGCCATCTATGAGGGAAGGGAAAGAAAGTTAAAAGCCTTTATATATTGTGGAATTTTTCTGACAATCCCACTTTGCATGGTGAGATTTTGGTATTCATTTTCTTTTTAATTATAAAAAAATTATCTCTTTTTAATCTTCACTTAAAAAGCAACTTTTTAAAGCTTTATTTATGATATATATATGGATTTGTGTTATAATTTTTGGGCTTACCTCAAGAAGGGAGGAATGAATATTCTGATTATGACACAATGTTAGAATTTTTGAGTTTGGGTCTAACTCACCCTACAAGATACTTCAAGAGGAGAAGACTGCCCAAGTTTTTATATGGAGTAATTATTTTCTTTAATTAGCTGATGTAGGATTCTCAACAAATTGTGAAGTTGTCTTTATCTGCCTAATTTTGCAACTGATGAAAGGAATGATGAAGTATATATATATATATATATGAAGTATATATATATATAGAGAGAGAGAGAGAGAGAGAGAGAGAGAGAGAGAGAGAGAGAGAGAGAGAGAGAGAGAGAGAGAGAGAGAGAGAGAGAGAGAGAGAGAGAGATGATAATGGCTTGGGAAGAATTCTCAATCACTTGTTAATTCTTGCTGACACAATGAAAAAATAAAGGGAAAAAGGAGCAAATGGACATTGGGATGCCATTTTGAAACCAAAATAGATAAATGAAAACAACTATATATTGCTTATTATTTGATTAATTTGTAATTAACTAGACCATGAAGCTACAAACACTTATATATATATATATAGAGGGG
This sequence comes from Catharanthus roseus, assembly GCA_028651295.1. Lineage (NCBI taxonomy): Eukaryota > Viridiplantae > Streptophyta > Magnoliopsida > Gentianales > Apocynaceae > Catharanthus > Catharanthus roseus. The sequence goes on from JAPQWS010000148.1 coordinate 7,857,708, forward strand.
ACAAAACGATAATTCAATTGATAAAAATAATTCTTAACGTAAGAAAGCTTTATTCGAGTGGCAAAAATTAACATTTCTCTATCAGATATTAAAAATTCAACACTTATATAATGAATATATTATTATCTTATAAAATTATTTTTCCCACCGTATAAAATATTGTTTCATATTTATTAATATTCCACTAATAGGCGGTGAAATACGTTGTAATTTAGTGATAGAATACTATATTAATTATAAAGACGGAAATCTTATATTGAATCATATTCTTTCTTTCAATATATATTTTAAATAATATATAACCTCTCTCTTGTATTTAAAGATGTAAATCCAATTCAGTTCTCATAGTTAATTTCTATATCTTCTACCTCCCAAAATTGATGTTTTATTATAATAAAAATTTCCCCCATTTTTTTTATTTTTTTAAAAATTTATTATGGCCTTTTTTTGTTCTTCTCTCCTTTTGTGGCCTTTAGCATTATATTGAAGGTGAATTTAAGAATATAATTGGAAGGATAAGCAAGCACCAAATTTTGGAATAATTTTTTTTGCTACCACAATGGGCAGCACAAAGATGGCAATTCTTTTTCTTGCATGCTTTTTTTTTCTTCCATTAAAAACGGTACTATAATTGCATAATTTCATAATTGAGGAAAATGAATATTGTCAACAATTAATTAAGTAAAAGCGATAATCAAGATTTTTCTTTTTATATTAATTTCAACAATTATTTTGTGATCCACTTATACTTTTGTTAACTATACTACACATACATTTAATAAAATTTCTTTTTTCTTCCTTAAAAAATTAATTATAACACGTATAATAAAATTTTTATTAAGATTAATTACAAAAACACCTTGTAGTCTATCTTGATTATTGTCAATCTTAATATTAGGGGTATTTTTGTAAAATTACATCTCACGTTAGTTAGCTAGTGAATAAATATATTCTTTATAAGACTACAATCATTTCCCCTCTAAAAATGTCTTTTGAAGATAAATTAGACTTTAGACCAATTTTTTCAATATATTACCAAAGTCACTTAATCTAATATTATATTACCATATTAGGTCGCAGTCTCGAAATGTGTAATTCTGCAAACTTCATCATCCAATGCTCGACATAAATGACAACCTTACGCCTCTTAAATACATTTTGGACGAAATTTTTCAACACCCTTTTTATTATTTTCCAAAATAAGGTAAATGTATTTATTCCACCCCTAATATATGTGAAAGTGTCTAATTATTATATTTGCATAAGTCTAGTTATCCAAAAAAATAACGGTTGTCAAATAAAATATTTAAATTATATTAGATTCACGAGTCGTGCTCTCTAGAACATAACACAAAGGTGACAGCTTTGATTTTGTATTTTCTTGAATGTTATGACAACCTTTACGAGGTTGAGGAATATCCTCTTGGCATGCATGTCTTGTCCTCCTCCTATCTATTCTGCTGTTGTTTTCCCCCTCTGGATTTGGGCGGCATTTGCATTTGATTTGTTCGTGAATGGTCATTTTTTACATGCCAACTTTTCTTCAAACTTTCCTATAACCATTCCAACTTTGATTCCCTTTGGGCCGAATGCTCAAGTTTTATTAAAGATTCATTAATTTTTTAATTAGGTGATGTGAGATTCTCAATAATAAAAGTCAAAACCTATGAAAGATTTGCAGTGCTTGATAGGCAGAATGAAACTAGATAATGATTTTTTCTTCTGATTAAAATTGACTACAAACAAGATTTTACAAAATCACTACTTAGCTACTAGAAGAAAATCCAATAAAGATTTCTCATGGCTCCTGCAATATTTCCCTTCCTCCCTTTGTTCTTTTTTCTTCTGGAAATCCATTGATCTTCAGTTCTTTTGAACTTTTACAAGTAGCTGCTAAATCTACTACTGGCTTGTACTTCCAAGGCTCTCCTCCCCAAAATCAAAAATATGATTTCTTCATAGTCCCACCAAAATGTAGTATACAAGAGTTATTGGCAATGCAATCAACATCCCAAATATCACACTGCAATTTTATATCAAAATCAGAATCAAAAAAAAAAAAACATGTTTTATAAGAAGAATATATATATATATATATACTTACGCTGTGCTAAGAATATCAGGGTGTACATTGTACTCCTTAGCAAAGACAAAAGGAACAATTCCTTGTGGTAAAGCTGCCTGCAAATTGGCAAGAAAAAATTTCTCACATTATTTATGATGGAATCAACATTTTAAGGATAAAAATTTATAGAAAGAAAAAAATGGGTTGGGTGTTTGGGGGGTTAAGTTGAGACTAGCATTATTATAATTCTTACTCCCAGTTCTCCAACAATATCTTAATTTACAAAGTAAAGCAAAGTAACAAAGTTGGATTCATGTGTTGACTGACAATACAAGAATTTTTTAAGAAAGAAATTCTATCTGCTTGATCTTTGGGAACAGTGTTTTAACAGTCCTCAGTCATACTAGCTAGAAATGGACAATGTAAGAATTCATTCAATAATGTTGTTCTGAGTTCTTTCTTGGACTCCATTAATGCAGCCCTTCTTATCTTTTCTGCACTCCATCATCAATTCATTCAACGAATGGGTGTTTCATATTAACCCCATTTTGGTAAAAACACCGAATTCTTTAAAAAACAAATAGGACTAGCGATTTTAAACTTAAAATTCGTATTTGCGTCTAGCAAAATATTCACCTTTATAACGTCTTGAATAAAGTAATATATGAATCACTTGATAAAGTATAATGCGCTTTAAATCTTGATGAGGTTCAAGAACTCAGAAGATTGGTCCCTCTCTGTGGATCAAGTTGGAGTCTTGGAAGAAACAAAGTGAAATGGAAATGCGATAAAGATATGTAGCTCAACTTAGCCGGTTCAATGGAGGTAAAATTGGAAATACAAGAAAAAATATACTTTCCGCTTGCACTCTATGAGTACAAATATGTCTAAGCATAAAATGACATTTTTATTCCGATTAAACTAATTAATTGACTTAAATATTGAGGCCTATAAAAAATGTACTGGTGAATGCTAGCTACTACGTATAAAAAATGGAATTTTAAAGGGGAAAAAGAAGAGAGATGGGAGTATGACCTGTACAATGGCAACGTGTAAGAGAACTCCACGAAGGCCAACAGCAATGGAAGCAGCTGCCATAACAGCTGGACCTGTAAGGAATCTCACGGCCATAGCAAAAGCTGCAATGGAATTCCCACATGCTATGATCCTTGGTTGCAAAGCCATGAACAGACCTGATTAATGACCAGTCATCAAAATCAAATCAATGCCGTCCATTATTCAAACAACAAACAAATGAACAATCCCTCTCTGTGCCTGTCAGTCACCACTCACCACCAGAGAGACATTTTGATAGACCTTTCATCATCACTACCACACTCACTGCTGCCCTTCCTTTTTCTACTCTCAAAGAATAAACATTTTTGACAGAGAGAAAGATACTACTACAGGCAGACATGCTATGATGACCACTCTAGATTTGTGCTTACTTTCTTTGCTTTAGGCTTTAGCACGCTTCTTTAATGAAATCACAAGTGGGTTTTTAATTATTATCAGTACAAAGAAAAAGATTGGCAAATTAAGCTCGTCAAATGGTCAACAATTTTCAAAAAGGAAATTGTTTTTGTTACCTAGACTGAACATGGCCATGCCAAGACCAGCATCAGATAGTATAGAAATAGATTGTGCTATTATAGCAGGCATTTGAACATTCCATCTGCAAAGGGAAAAAAAAAGATTACACAACATTATTAAGGCAAAAACCAAAACATGTTCTTGTTCTTGTTTCTTTCAATAATACAAAAATAAAAAAGAAAATGAAGAGATCCCAGATGGAATATGGAATAAAAAAGTTGAAGATTTTTGGTAAGAAAAGGAAGAATGAGTTTGATAGTGACATTATTAAGCATACCTGAATGAAATTAGGGACCATATAATTCCAAATAAGCTTGAATAAGTGTTGGGGTTTCTAATTAGTTTTCTCCAAACCATGATCAATATTAGCCTTGTCATTACACTAGTTGGAGGCATTACTTTAACTTTGTTATCTCCAACTTTGTCTCCTCCTTCATGGTTGTTCATATCCTTGTTTCCAAAGGTAAAATCCTCTCTCTCCATGTAACCCTCTTGATTATGATCTCTATGAGTATCAACTGCATGTCCAAAATCATTAGTGGCATTAAAATTTAGTCCACAAGTTGAAGGGAAGAAAAAAAAATCAAGAATTACAACTTTTTGTTACCTTTGCCAGGAGAAACAGCTACCCTGACTTCTTTAGCAGGTTGGTCTAAGGCACCATAATCATGGCCTCCTCCAAAGACATCAGAAACAGGAGAAGCACTAGAACTCCAAACAAACATATGAAGATCCTTTGCTCCTTCTTCCTTGTGTTGTCCATTAGGCTTCTTGTTTGGATTAGTCCCCATTGCTTTTGAACCAGTAGGTGAAAACATGCCTGGATTAGGGGCAGGGTACTGAGTATTATTATTACCTGGTCCACCAGCAGGGTAATGAAACCTGGGTTTTGCATTATCTTCTTCATAGTTTGAAGGCCTTGGAGTTGGCCCTCTTGAAGCGGAAAGGCCATAAACATCATTTGCCCCAAAATTTGAGTTCCTCCCAGCCGCAACCATAGAATAAAAATCTGTATGGTTAAAACTAGACCCTCTTGGAGTTGGATTTCTTGAAGATTGCAAAGAATAAATCTCTGCATTGGTCAAATTTGATGGCCTTGGAGTAGTGGAAGACAACCCTTGTGACCTTCTTGAGAATATATCTGATCTTGAAGCATTTGATTTTCTTACAGTAACATGTAATTTGCCATCTTCTTTAATTTCTGCTTCAGTCTCAAGAGGTTGTCTACCATCCAATGAAACAACATCAGAATCAACATGGATTGAAACAATTGAACCAGCTGTGTCTGGAAATTGCTCAGAAATCAACAGCCTAGCTCCTCTGAACTCAAACATGAAAAGCATCAAAGTATACCAAATAATACACTGAAGAACAACTATTTGAACCATTAAACTCCCAGAAAATGCCCCATACATTCCTTTAAGCAAAGGAATACCCATAACAAGGGTATTAGGGAGAGTGGATAAAGAAAATAGTGTTATGGTCCATTCTAAACAGCCCCTTTTGCTAACCTTACTCCAAACAAACAGGACAGTTAGAACAATGATTTTCTGAAGTGTATCAGCAGCAATAAATCTTAGGTTCATAGCATAAGGATTGTTACTAGCAATAAAGTGAAATGACAAAAGGGGAACAGCAAATAGAGCCACAAATCTGTTTATACCAGAACATTGATCAGGGGTAAAGATTTTCCACCATCTTACAGAACCATAAGCTAAGATCATGGCCACATAAAGTGGAACAACAGCAGTCATAACATGGTAGAAATCTGATAAAGTAATCATATTTGAAAATTTCTTGAATAGCCCAGATCAAGAAAACATACAAGGAAGTGAAAAAGATTGTGGGTTTAGAGAAAATTGAACAAGCTGAATAAGAAGGATTAGTCTTGGAGTTTGATGATGAAGAACAAGTGAAAGAAAATGGAAGAAAAGGTAGAGCATGTGTTTTGGTTTATGGGGTTTTGTGGGTACTCTCTGGCTGCTAGTACACAGAAAAGAGAAATATAATTTTGGCACTTTCGATAGAGGATACAACTTTGAGAGTTGCGAGAGCAAAAATTTGCAGAAAACTTGTAGTATCTAAAGCAAGGAAAGAGGGAGATGGGTTGGATTGGGGGTGGGAGCTGTAATTATATATTTTTTGCACACTTTGTTTTTTCCTCTTTGTTTTCAACTGTTGTAGGATTTGAAAGAGATGGGACTTCAAACAAGTAATTCTTCAATTCTTGTTTTTTAGCCCGCTCAATAAAAATATATTTCATATTAAATTTATAATATTTATGGAGGTGTATAATAGATAAGAATAACTAAAATAAAGTTGATGAGAAATAAATATTCTGAAAATATAAACATATGAAAAAAAGATATACATTTTGAAAATAAATATCTTAAATAGATAATATCTAATAATGAGATACTAATAGAGTTTTAATCTTACCTTAAATTGCCTATTTCATCTCTATCTCTTTATATTTTTATTATCTATTTTTTTATACTTTACCTGTTATATAAATTACAAATTTTAATAATTATGCAACACTAGTTTTAGCCTCCGATTAGAAATATAAGTTATTTGGGTTCGATCAAAAATAAAAATCATTTGAATGTGTTTGAAAATGGATAATAATATAAGTCTATCTATATTTTGTAATAAATATTTATTTCTATCTTTATTTTTTATCTATCTTTTCATCATTTATCATATTTCCTTATTCATCTTTCCTTATTTATTAAAAGTATAAAGATTATTTTATTTTAATATTATTTTCATTATCTTAATTCTTGTATATAATTTTTTTTTAAAAAAAAACTTATATTTGTAATAGTATATTTCTCCTAAGCCAAAATACAAAGGGAATGGACTGGTTTCTGCCATGCCCAGCTTGAGCTGTTTGCATAAAGTGGAAAAGCAAATTGGTAGGTGGCTGTGTCTTCAAGTAGTTGGTTTTGGAGCTTTTTTAAGGCTCTCTTTTCTTCTTGGATTCGCTTTTAGGCTCGTGGGCTGTTGATGGGCTTATTTATACCTATTTTTTCTCCCTTTTTCTACCCAAATTCTTTTTTTTTCAACAATATCATATACTATTTGGTATTTGTCCTTGTATATTCTTCTAAAAAATACCCATTATTATACAGTTCGTATCCTCTGTAATATTTTATATAATACTCTCTGTAACATTCCTAATTTGGTATATTTTATTAATAAAACCTACAAAATAAAAGATAAACTCTAAGAGAAAAGGGTAAACCTAAGGAGAAAAACATACTATAAAATGAAATATTACAAGAGATGTTACAAGAAATGTTACAGAAGATCCTGAGTGATTATGGGTATTTTATATAAGATTTTGTTTGGGTATTTTGTACAGTTGATAAGCGAATTTTTAATACTAAGAATAATATTATAGTTTGATTTTGTATGTATAATGTTATGTTGTGAAGTTTACATATTCATATACACTACTGATTGAAAGTAACTTGCTTTTGACCGTTAACATTTTTATTATAATCTCTCTAAGTTTGATGTTTCAGTTTCAGACTTTATTCATAATATTGATGTAGATTCTACGGATTTATCACGTATAACGTAAACATCAATGTTTTGGTCTGTTTTCTAGTTAGGACTGCTTCAAACTTTGATATAGCTCTGAATAGACCAAACATTATTCCTCAAAAGCTCTATACTAAAAGAATTTTAGGTTAAATTTTTCTCAGAATAAGAATCGGACGTTTTAAATACAATTCAGACCGAATATTATTATAATTTTACCGATTAGTAAGAATATTAAATGCATTAAGAAAAAACAATACTCCCTCCGTCCATCCACATAAAGATAGTCTCACTTTTCTTTTTCCGTCTCAAATTATAGTCTCATTTTCCTTTTATAACTAATAGTTAATTGCTTAACCTCCTTTTATACCCCTAATTATTCTACTTCTTAATAAAACATAACATTTCTAATACTTATATTCGAGGAATACGAGGGGTAATCCCTTTTGGAGCAGTATGCACTGGCATAAAAGATTAAAATCATTTAATATTTAAATAAGAATATAATAAAAAATTAAAATAAAATTTAATTAACTTTTCTTTCGTTTAAATGATAATTGAAATATATATATAGGACTCTCTTTATGCGACGGAAGAAATATATAATTTTCCATTAGCAATGGTGGTGAATTTGATGAAGGGGAAAAATATCATGTAGTACGACTAGGGAGAATTAAGCAAAGGGTAGGGAGACAAAAGAGTACCTAGTATGATATTTTGTCCAAGTAAAAGATAATTAAGGATATCTAAGAATTGTTTTTGTCTTAATTAGAAAGATTTTCTTTGCCCATTTTCCACCTCAAGTAGAGACAAGATATATATGGACATGATTTTCTTGCCCATTTACATTCTCCATTCATGTCCGGTCGAGGATGTAAATCATGGTGACTCAATGATTTTGTAGATTAGAGGCCAGATATTTGTGGGCACAAGGAACTAGTGGCAGAACCACTTAGGGATTCGGGTGGGCTAAAAAAAAAAAACTTTTGAAAATTTGATGTTTTTATATTCAAGCCCCTCCAATTTTGTTTTTTTCAATAGAATAGAGCCTCACAACTTTTGGGCTAGACTACTTATTAAAAAAATAAAATTTTAATGTTAATCAACCCCTCCAAATTTTTTTTTTTCTGGTAGGAACCACCCCTCTCATTGGAAAAATTGAAATTTCCACGCTGTTGCTGTCAAGATTTGAACATTGGTCCTTGGTACTAACTCTGCAGTCTCAGAACTAACTGAACTACGCCCATACGAGTAGAAAATGGATAGTTTGGAGGTCTTGTAGACAAAAACTTTCGCTTTTTTGACCGAGATATAAAAGAAAATAAAACTATTTTGTGAAATGGAAAACTAATTAATGAATGAAGGAACAAACTGTGTGTGATTTATAAGGTTTTCACATTATACATCCACCATGCAAGTCATGCCAACTTTGTTCACGATTTGTCTACATCTCCGGCTGCTGGGGTACCAGGTACTATGATTAAGGTTTTATTATCATTATTACTTATTATTAAGAAGACTGTTATTATTATTAGTCTTTGTCGAAAAAGCTTATCTTGCTCTTCATGTTTTTCTTGGTACAAAAGTTAAAATTTCTCGACTCTATTAGACTGCCCGATGCCTAGGTAGAAGATGTAAAAAATAGTGATTCAACGGCCCTATAAACCAAAAACCAGACAATAATGTGTTAAGATTTAAACCTTAGTTCTTAGTACTAATTCTGTAATCCTATAACCAATTGAGTAGCATCTCTTGATAAGAAAAGTTATAGAGCTAAGGGGAAGGTTTTGAACCCTAGTAGCAGAATGGAATATGTTTACCGGGCTTACTTCCATGCCAACACGAGTAGTTAACTCATCACTACCTCGTAAAGGCGTTGAGAATAGTTTTTACTTTTATTGCTAGAAACTTTTTGAAAAGTATTCAAATAGCCTTTGCATAGTTTACGAAGAACCGGTGAACCACGCGAGCTGGTTAGATGCGTGGGACAGAGGGCTCGTAGTACCTGCTAGCGCAGCTATGCAGTGGAAGGGAAGGAGCCTAAATCGACCCCCTTCTTTGTTTTTTTTTTTTCTTTGAAAAAAAAGCAGTAAAATGAGATTATAATCTCGGATGAGACTTGGCGGACCACAACCGGGCAGGAAAACCCTCCATTCTGCCTGAAACTTGTCCAAAAAAAAATCGAATTGCACCTACCATACTTTTTCTCCAATATATGGGATGGAAAAATTACCTAGGTCAAAAAAGTGTTGGGATAAAATGATGAAAAAGTAATCATCCTTCAACAGCTCATTGGCATTATTATGTATGATTATTATCTATTTTCAATTCAACACAACCTAGAATGTCAATTTTCATGGAAATATTCTAATTCAAAAGTTTTTTTTTTTTTTTGTCTTTCTCAAATTAGATTCATAACAGAATTTTCAATTCTCATACTATTAGCTCGAACATGCATAATATAAATCTTTTTATGGAGTTTAAAATAGTAAAAAATATAAGTAATTTTATATTTTTTAATGAGTATTTATTACTGTCTTCGTTTCATGTTATGATGTAAAATTATCATATTTCTCTTTATAAATTTTTTTTTCTAAATATATTTCTATATCACTTAATGTATCACTACTTAATTAGTACTCTCTTCTATTTCATTTTATCTGTCGGTTAGACATACTATTTCGTTTCAAAATATCTATCACTTTAGTAAATTAGAAAAGTATTAAATTATATTTTTCATGTATAATCTAAACTTATTCACATTTGATAAAGCCTTGAAATATAGAGAGATGAGATAGAAGATAAAGCCTTAAAATATGGGGTTCATTAAAATTAATGCAAAGGTATTAAACTAAGTCCAATCGGAAATATAAGTCACTATAAAGGGATTATAAAAATTTATACTCTTTTTACATATTTCAATTGTTATTTATTGTCTATTTTCTCATTCTACTCTCTCTTTAATTCATTTATTATCATGTTTCTCTCTTTCTCTCTCCTTATTTATAAAGAGTATAATAGATATTTTATATTGTTTTCTTAATCCTTGATTCCTGTGTATAAATTTAAACGGAGATAGTATTTTACTCTAAAAAACACATCAATTTTAGATTTTTTTTTTTTAATCTGTATGAAATAACAAATTACCGTACAATATAAAATGGAGGCAGTATATTTTTTCCCTTATTACCTATATCTTTATACATTTAATTCTTTTTCTTTTCTTTATCTTTCTCCTTATTCATTAAGATATAAAAAGTATTATAATTCAAAAATATTTTAATTTATTTGTACAAATTTAAAATGACATGTATTTTTAATTGCCTCACAAGAAGGGAAAAAGGAACATACATGTTAAGAGGTGATTGACGGCTGCAGATATAGACCTCACCTCATTGAGGAAGGAAGGAAGGATGATGCGCCTCGCATGAGTGTAGCTCAATTAATTATAGAGTTGTAGAGTTGATATTAAAGACCAAAGTTCAAATTTTTGCAGTGCCGGTTTGGGGGTGGTTTTTTGTGCGCACCAGTCTATAGTCTACATGACCGATGAGTCACCATGATTTATATTCTTCACATGAGTGTCAGATAATTTGATGAGGGTCCCATGGACACAGTGGCGAAACTACACCAAGACTTGGAGGGGCTGCAGCCCCTCAAGCTACCACCTATTAATTTTTCCTTTTATGAGTTTGAGCCCCTTGCAAGGTTGCCGTCGTTTTCTAACTTGACTGATAATTTTTCTCTTATTTCTCCTAAATTTCAAGTGTATTTGAACACCATTTCAATTCACAACAACTTCAGTCTTTTGTTTTCAACTCAAACTCCAATCCAAATACAAACAAAAATTCTGCAATCCAATCCAAAGGGTTCAAACAAAAATTGCAGAATTCGTTGCTGCTAAACTCTCCATTTCCAGCAACAAATTCTGGAATTTTTTTTTTTTTTACAGAAGTAGAAGCACTCGCACGACAAAGGAGTTTTCTTCTCAAAACCTCATATCTGTTTTTCTCATTGGCGGCGGAAGTTTTGGCTTCGGATTCGATCTCTTTATCTATCAGTATTGGTGCCAATTGGCGAGTTTTGCCGCAACGGTGGCCTTAGTACTTTGACCTTTAATATAGTTCAGCCCACTGTGTTCCATCCTGGTTCCGCCACTGCATGGACAAAAAATTTCACCTTTTAGTACCAAGAAAGGAAGGATGAAGCTTCTTCTTCCTCTTCTTCTAAGAAGTATATATTCATTAATGCTCGCATGAGCGTAACTCATTTGATTCAGGGACTACCAGTGTAGGAATTTCAACCTCTCCAATATAGGGGTGGTTCCTTATGCGCACCAATGTCTAACCTCCATTCTGCAGCGCTACTATATCACTATGATTTATATCTTCCATCCCAGCATCGTACAGTTTGATATGACCACGTATTTTTTTATACTAAGTATATATTCATTAATTTCAAAAAGATAAGCTTGTTAATTAATTAGTCACCCCTTGAAGTGATGAAAACAAAAACCCAGAAATGAAGCAAGCATGCGGTGCGGGGGGGAATGAATGATGGACTCCTCACAGGCAAAGATTGGCGTGTCAGTGTCAGACTCACCATTTCACAAACTAGTATTATTCTTGGACTTCATAATATCCAAACATAATGTCTAACTTACCAAATATATTATCCTCTTACAGCATATTCTTTTTAATAATTTTAAGATATTTTTATTAAAAGAATAATAATTTATAATTAAAAAAAAGATAAAATCAAAGTTTATATGGTAAACAAAAGAATAAAAATAGTTTTTATTTAATTTCTATTTATAACTAATTTCTCTAATCCTAATATAATATTGTACTACTTCTAATAAAAATAGAAATTCTTTTAATATTACAACGATCATAAATCTCATATTAACTTAATAAATTAATAAAATTTTTATAAGTTTAAACAATCTTTTTCTTTTTAAAATACATCTCGATAAATTAGATTCAAACTCAAATTATATTAAATAATAAATATATAAAATGGTTGTATTTTCAATACAATTTTTTTGGGGTGATGCATTATGCATATGCATTTGATTAGTTTAGTCAAAATTATTATGTTTTTGCTTTTTGGTAATCAATTCATTTTCTTTGAATTCTGGTTCCCCTTTTCTCTACTCTAGTAAAGATTTTTCTACTGCTCAAGAAATTGCGTGCTGCTCTTTTTTCATTTTTTTAATGGTTTAAGCCTTGAAGGAGCCAAAACTTTGTCGTTTTGCCTTGACCAATAGTGGCTAACATGAGCTCCTTGGGCCTTGGGCGTGTGCATGTAAGGCCCAATAGTGGCTACTTTGTTATTGGACTCATATTATCCACACTCGTGAACTACTACTAGTATTTTTTAATTGGTTAGTTCCTTATCTCATTGGGGCACATTTAATATTTCGATACTTCCGCATAAAAAAACAAAAAGTTATCGACTAATTTAAAAAAGGTTCAAAATATATAAAATTTTTAAACAGTAATATATATTTTTTAAAATAAAAGGTATATTATTTTATAAAAATAAATAAATTTTTAAAAGTTTGTTTAAATAAATGAATAATATTTATTTTCTTATTATTATATTTTCGAATGGTTTATTTTTCATTGAATTAGATTTAAAATACCATTTTAATTTTCCTTAAATAATAAAGTTTTTTAAAGTTAAATAATCAATCTTGAAAGAATATAAAATAAAAAGATATAATTACAAATTTTATGAAAGTATTTTGTAATAAACTATAATCATAAATTAAGTTATTGACTAAAATAATTTTATATCAAACTTTAGAGGGTGAATTTGCAACAAATCATAAGTTACATGAATAGTATTTTGACATTTTTACATATTTTATACTGCTTATTTTTAAAGTTAGGTTCAAGAGGGATCGACCCTCAATCAGTAGCATTCAATTGCTTCCTCGATAACTCGAACTCAAAATCTCTCACTCTAATATGTTAGATGGAGATTCTTGAGTGAAAGGGTCGCGCTATTGAACCACACATTTCTTATTAAAGTGTATAAATGCTTTTAGCCCAATTGAATGGAATACATATTCCACATATCATGCACTAAATGTGTAAATATGTAGCTCCAAAATTCTTGCTCCATACCGTTGGATGCCACTTTTTGGCAAGATTCCAGTCAATCTATTCTTTAACTAATGTTCAAATCCTGACAATGACAGTATAGAAATTTCATCATCTCCAATGTAGAATTAATTCCTTTTACGCAATAGTATTTGGTCTTTGATCTGCAGAGTTATTGAATTATCATGATTTACATCCTTCACTTAAAATCAACACAAATTTCTTTCCATCACCAAGTACAAAGAAGTATTGCAAGATTACAATTAAGTTTACAACAAGAAGATAATTACCCAAATATAATCACCCAAAAAAATATTAAAAAAAAACAAATAAAAAAAGTAACAAAATTAGTCAAGAACTAGCTACAAATCCTTGTACTTAACAGCAGAACAGTACAAGGTTTTTTTGTTTTTTTTAAAGTTTATGTTTGATATGAAAAACAAAACCCATAATGAAATAAAACATCTCATTAAAATACCCCTTTACTGCCAGGAAGATCAATCCATTGAAGTTGGAATTCAACTTCGCCGCATTCGACATTTCTCAATCTCAGAACCATATCTTGAACAACTCTACCATCTTTCCAGATCACTGCAGTTTCTTCAGCAAGACAATTCGATCTGCTCGGTTGAACTCTTGTTACCACAGTACCATCTGGAAGACCATTCAGATTCATCTTCAATGCTTCTATAAATGGTGTGATCTCGAACTGAGCATCTCCCATTTTATCGTCCATGCTGAATGTGTCGTGATCATATACAGTCTGAAAGTTGTGATGATCGTTAGTATAAGGTATCATGCCGTGAAAACTATTTTATGACAGGGATGCAGACAAGAACTTGAATCTTAACAGCAATGTGCAATCACTAGGCCACAAGTATACATGTGGGGAAATAATCAAGAAAGCGTCATAGATCACTCTATGAGAAAGCATCTTAGATCACTGTAAAAGGCGATGCAGAGCGAATGTGGAAAGCTTTCGTTATTCAAAAGTTCAACTAGCAGCACAACTCTAACTGTAGAACAGATAGGGGACTTTAAGGTTCCGTTTAGCTCAATTTCAACAACACCCCTGTTGTCCATCTATCATCTCTACATGGAAAGAATCTGTATTCAAGATGAAAGGCTCTGAAGGACAATGCATATTAACAAGTGGAATGAGCTTTTTGTGTAGAGCTCCACTGAGGAAAAGCTAGAGAGTAAAAGTAATCCTAGAAACAATGGCACCTTACTGCCATTGTTCATGCTTCCTGTAATAGTTTAGGCTAACTTATCCTTAATCCAGTAGAGGGCTACAAAACAATCACGCCTTCTCTTTCCCCAATCGGGCTAGGGGATGATCTAAAATCACCCTTGCATGTGAACCTTTCATCATCGTAGTAAACCTTTCTGTCGCTTCTAATGGTCTAGAAACTTGACAAAAACTATGGCCTAATATATGATGAAAGAAAGAAGCATGTACTCCTAATTGGATCAGAATACATTCTCTTATGCAGAGGAGTTTTCTTACCAGCTTAACTGGAATATTAGGATCAGCAACAGAAAGTGTCAAATCTTCGTTCCACTCAGGATTGACATCTTTTTTGATAACACGTGTCTTCAATTTCTGCAGAAAGTTTCAACAATATGTCAAGAATTCCAGAATAAAACCCAAGGACATACTCGGATACAGAAGATCACACCTTTTCATAGTACACGACTACTTGCTCACAAGTAGTTCCAATTAGTTTAGTTTTCAATCCCAAAAACGTAATCAAGTCCTTCAGTACAGTGGAAACAGAAACATTGGATATTGAGATACACAAATGCTATTGTGTAGTCAAATACTTTGTGCTGAGTTTTAAAGATTATAGTTCATATCAATGCCATGAATGCACATGAAAAACAATAGGCTTCTATTATGGCATGACAAATGGAGAACATCCATAAGAAGGAAAACTATTTTACCTTGTCATAAAAATTTCCCCAAACCAAAACAAAAAAGGAAGAAATTGAATATCTATTTAGATCAAGTACTTCAAGTATAGAATGTACTACTAATTGACTTTTAGGTTTCAACACCAAGATTAGTTTCCTTCTTAGTTTTGGGGCATAAATCTTTCTGATTGTGATTATGGATTGAATCTTTCAAATTCAATTTTAATCACCACAAAAAAACAACCCTAGACCTCTATGATGATGCCAGCAGTTAGTGATCACTCTATTCTTTGTTGACTCCTTCAACATCCAAACTTTGCCTGGTAAATCTTATTCCCAAGAATTAGGATCACTGTTTGGCAATGTAGCAAGAAATTTCACCAAAAAGAACATTTTTTTTTCAGGTGAAAAGAGAAACAAACTCTAGTCAGATGATCCTTTCACCTCATTCACCTTAAAAAAAATGAAAACTTGGCCTCATTCCTTACCCCTTAACAGATACCCAACTCAGAATTCATCTTTTCTAGCTCGATTTATGCATTTTTTTCAAGAATTACAATAAAATCATAAAGAACTCAAAGGGAAGAAAAATTTCTTCAAAAAGCACAGAGCAAGAAGCCGGTAACCAACCATGCAACACAAGTCAACCCATGATCACATCAAAGGAGGAAAAGGATCAAGATTCAGACCAGCCCAGATAGCAATTTAAACTTATAAACCCAAAAACAATGAAGGGCAAATCAAAATTTAGGGGGAAAAAAGATCAAAATCAAGAAATAATAAAAGATTGATGAAGAATTGAAACGGACGGACGGACCTGTTTACCCATCTTGACAACAACATAAGGATCGCTACTACGAACATCACGAACAGCCAGATTAACGCCTCTTTTGACTCGAATTCGGAGCAAACCCAACAAATTGTCCATTACAGACTTTGTGTTAGAGGGAGGTGGTGTTCCTGGTGACTTTGGTGAATCCATTTTTATATTGAGCCTCTCCCCTCTCCTTATATACTTCTTCTTTCCTATTCTTTGTCGCAACCCCTACTACCAAGTCCAACCTTGTCCGCCTGTCTTGTCTGTATGCAATAGAAAAACAATTAAAAACATTAAAACCATTTTCGTAGGTAAGCTATTCAAGAATCAAGAATGTTATTGGGTACTTAGGTAAGCTATTCATGAATGTTATTGGCTAGTACTTTCTTGACTTTTCTTGCTCGATTCTCTTATCAATTTACGAAAATACTATATGTTATGTTCAACTTTACACAAATATCATGAGTTAGTAATAATAGTAAAATAAATGAAAATAAATAAAAAATTTTAATAAATACACATTAAAGATTATAAAAGATTTTATTTTTAATATTTATAAATTTTATATATTATAATAATTAAAATATATTAAAATACAACAAATAAAAATAAATAAATATTGATAGAATGTAGAAAATAATAATAATAATAATGGGAGTGTGATCGAAAATGGAGTAGAGCCAACAAAATTATGTTTGCCAAAAGGACTTTTTTTTTTTTTTTTTTTTAACAATTGTTTGCTAGAAGGATTATGAGCTCAAAATTGATTAAGAATTATATTTACAATACAAAAGAAACTTTTTTTTATTCATAATATCGTTTTCTGTGTTAATTTTTCTTTCTATTCATGTATTGACTCACATTTTAGCTCAATTTTAATAATGTTCTAAAAAATTGATGATGAGATGTGACCAAGTCAAAAATGTAAAATTAATAGAAAATATTGGGTCAAGGCATATTAATTTAATTTGCATTAAGTTTAAGTGAGATTGATCAGACTAGAAATCAATTTAATTTTGAGAGTGATATTATTTCCTCTTAAAAATTCACCTCAAAGGAGTGATCCATTTTGCCAAATGAATTTTGGCTTATTGAATGCAAGAGATGATGCTAAATTAATATCAACATTTAATACTTTTAAAATAATAAAACTTCTATATTTAATAGGAAATGAGGCCATGTTTTAAAATGAAGAAAAAGAAAAGTGAGATTAAAAAATTCGGGAGGAATGTTGAAATAATTAATTAATTTCTTATCCATTTTTTCATGAATTCTTTGTGCTATTTGATGTATACAAGGAAACAGATAAATCAATCTTAATGCTTTTCATACTTAATAAATATGTTTTTGAAAATTAAAAGTGATAATAAAGATGAAAGATTTACCCAATGAATGAGGAGAGAGCTCTGGTAACACCTATTTTTTATCAATTAATACAAAATAACTCAAGAAAAAAAATAACATTCAATCAGATGCATTAAATCGAAAGGAAGAAGATCACAATAAAAAAAAATCAATGATAATCCTCTTCTTGAATTCTCCTTTGAATCTCTAATGGGTTTTTTTTTTCTCTCCCAAAACGTGAAAATGGAGAAAGAAGTAGAAAGAAAGGTGGTATTTCTTCTTGGTTAGGGAGTGAGAGAGAGAGATAGAGAGAGAGAGAGAGAGAGAGAGAGAGAGAGAGAGAGGGGGGGGGGGTGGGGAGGAGGAAGAGAGAGAGAGAGAGAGAGAGAGATCACCGGTCACAACGGTGCACGTCTTGAATGAGGACGCACCGATTAAAAAAAAAAAAAAAGAAAAGAGGGACATTTCTGTGTTGAGGAAAAAGCAAAAAGGAAAGGGGAACCGGATGTTCCGGTTACTAATGGTTGGTAAAGAAAGGCCATGATGGATTTGTGGGCTTTAATATTTGATTGACTGGCAGACATATATGGCGCGATCCACGCACCATTAATTCATTCATCTGAACGTGGCTATTCTATTCTGTGCGCCCCCCCCCACCGGACTACATTATTCTCTCACATTTCATTTCATTTTATTATTTTTTTAATTAAAATTATAATAATTTAATAGTCTGGCAAATTCCAGACTTAATAGGTACAAAAACTATTTCCACATTAAAAATATTAAAATTCTAAATTGATATTTTTCTTAGAAAGTATCGGGATTAGAAATCTTTTTATTTTTTCAACATAATTGCTTCTTTTTTTTTTTTTTTTTTTTTTTTTTTTTTTTTTGAAAAAACGAGCTAAATGATAATAATAAAGAGTGAGAAGCCACTCTTCGAATTCCAGCTTAGCTTTTCTATTTTATAATAAACGAGTTCTCTAGGCAAGGCTTCCTAGACTCTCTCATTACTTACGAGTCAAAAAATGAAATTTTTTACAAAATTCCTAAGTTATTATCAATTAATATGAATATTTGATTATTAGACCATGTGATTTGCAACGAACATTTGGTATATGAAGATATTTATACGTATCCTCATAACCAATTGAACTATATTCATGAGAAAAATTTTTTACCTTTTTTTTTGCATCATAAAAAATGCATAAATGAAATTGGACACATCACTTTAGTCATTTAGAACAATTATTTTAATAGTAATTTCTTTTTAAAGTTCATCTAACTTTTATTTTTGTAATATTTTTATTAGCAAAACTATTATAAAATATGTGTACTAAAAAATGTATTAGACGATTCCAGTCGCACTTTAGTCCAATAAAAGTTATAATTTTACTTTTGATAATAGTTGTTTTTTATATATTTAGTTTTTTTTATAAAAAAGATAAAATAAAATAGATATGAATTTCATTTATTATTTATGTTTTTAAAAAATATCTGCTACTATATTTTATTTTAACTATTAATATTTTTCTACTGATCGGTCATTTGGTTTATGCTACCCAATCCATGAGCAGCACGCTGACCTTTTTTTTCGGAATAAAAACAACATTCTCTTTATTTTCTTAAAAAAAAAAAAATCATCAACTATATTTTCTCTAATTAGTTCCCTACTAAATATTTTTCACCAATGTCTTATTCATAACTTTATTTCTCTTTAAATAAAGAAAATAATATTTTTAAACTAATTCTAGTCATCAACAGTTGAAATAAAACATAATTTTGTACATTTGATAAGTTATTATATAAATTATCCCTTTTCAAACAAAAAATAAAATATGAAATCCACATATATATATATATATATTTAAAGGAAACCCATTAAACTATTGACCCCTAATTCCTCATAGCCTAATTTGCATCTAATAATTTCTCTCTCTCTCTAAAATTATTTTATTTTTTCAAACCCGAAAGGAACAAAAACTCAAAATCAATAAATTCATATCAAATTTGCTAGAAATAAGCTAGAATGTGAATATTTATTCCTTTTACCTATTAAAAAAATATATATTTATACAGTTTTTAAAAAATTATCTTTCTCATAAGGGTTTTTTTGAATTAGAAATGAAAATAAAAAAATTAATATTTTTTTTCAATTTTCGTGAAAGATAAATTTAAAAGTGTAGAGTAAATGTGGAGTCCAATGAAAAAAAGATAAATGGGTGTTAGAGTCCCCAGTGTTTTTTTTGTTTTTTAAATATTTAAAAAGAAAGGCCCAGCCCAAATTAATTTCTTCCAAAAAGGCCCAAAAGAGTCAAATTCAAGACGCCTCTGTTACTGTATTTTCCCGCCAAAATCAAACAAACCCCCAAGTCGATGGAGGAGGCTTGGGCTTGGGAGGAAGCACTTGACGTTGACGATTCCGACCTTCCTTCCCTCCTCCGCCCTTGTAAGCGTCGTCTCCACCGCCAACAAGACTCCATTTCCACCTCCACCTCCACCGCCGCCGCCGGATTCTCCCTATCGCAACCAGTTCTCGAACCTTGTTCGAACGCTTCCAAAACCCAAGTAGAGAACCAAGCAGAATCGCCGGTTCGAGTATTAGAAAGCTCGTCATCCGATTCCCGTAACAAATCTGAACAAAGTCGTCCAATTCCTGGGCCAGCTGGGGCTGTACAATCAGCCATGCTTCAGAAAACTATTGACCGTCGGAATCATGATTTCTCTTCTGATCAATTCGCTAATCCAATAGCTACGCAGGAGTATATTAGGAGAGCCGTGGAAGATGCTCCGGAATTCGATGAGGATTTTAGTAGCAATGCATGGATTTCTGCACTCCGATTTGTTGGTATTGTATTAGTATTCAACTATAATCTGCAAAATTCAATTCTGTTCAGGTTCTTATTGGTGAATTAGATTATTTACGCTTGTTGATGAAATTTGATCGGTATTATATAGGCACGACGGATGGTGTGATACCCAGTATACCTTTGAGCTCTATCAAGGAATGCAAAACCTTAGGCAAGGCTGAACAGGTTTAATCATGAATCTTATAGTATTTTGACTCTGTTCAGAAAATGGGCATGTTAGAATTTTCTTTCTAGTCAACCAATGAGGAAGCTTTTTTTGTGGGTTTTTTTTTTTTTTGACGACTAAGATGGGGGAAGTTTTTGTTTCCTAATTAAATTAAGTTGATTCCAAATGGAAAAGGGGAGAACAGGGGAGTGATTTCTTCTATGTAATTGTGCTGTTCTACCGAGGCCATTGCTTATGTTGGATCTTTATACTTTATTTCTATCCTGCCTTCTTATTGTATGGTTTAGTTCCAATTTTGTATGAACTTAGAGTGCTTATAATTTTCTGTTGAGCATCATATTTATATGCTTAAATAGGTTGTGGCAGTAATCAAGTCCTGCACTCAGAATAGCCTTGGTGGTATGATGGTGACTCTGAAGGTATATTGATTATAGCAAAAAGAGGATTAATGTAGTTGAGGTTATCAAGTTAGTTACTTAGAAATTTATTGTCTGGGTTTAGGATCCTACAGGTACAATTGGTGCTTCTGTTCATCACAAAGTAATTGGTGAGGGCAACTTTGGGAAGGATTTTTATGTGGGTTCTGTTGTAATACTTCAGAAGGTTTTCTCCTGCTCCTTTTGAGAAATATAATTTTTAATAATTTGAGTTATAAAGGTTTCGTCCACTTTAAGGTGTTAGCTTTGGGTTCTTGCTCGCTGAAATGAAGTGGTTTTTCAGGTTGCCATTTTCTCTGCTTCAACATCCACTCAGTATCTCAACATATTGCTGAGAAATGTGCTAAAGGTACATATTTCCTTGTCATATCTCCATCAGCTTTCAAAATTAGTATAGGAAAGAAAGTATTCCATTTCTATATTTCATCCTCTAAAAAAAGAAACATGATAAAAAAATGGTAAGTTTATCCGTTATTCTAATATGGTCATTAGATTGCAATTTGCAGTGGCCAGGGAATATGTCAGAGACTTCATATTAGATTATAAATGGTCATTTCTCCTTCCTTTCCGAAGAGAAGGAGCAAATGACTGAACAAATTATGTCCCCTTAGGATTGAATGTCAAGTGGACTAAAATTCTGTACATTATGGGGATGATACTTGCGTTCTCTTTGACATAAAACACGCCAATCTCCTCAAAAAAGGGATATGATTTTAAACGGATTCATTTACTAGTCAGCTGCTTCATCCAACTAAATGAAAAGCAAAAACAGTAGTGGAACTAGAAGTCCAGGAACCCTAAAGAAAAATGTTATCACAAGCTAGTTTTCAAAGTTACGTTGGCATATATGAAATTGTCTCCAATTGCGTGTCTGCAGGTATTCAACAAGGATAAGGGTTCTGCACCACAAAATAATGGTCTTAGACAGTCAATAACATATGCTGTTCCTGGTATGTTTTTTTCTCCAGGATCCTCTTTTAGTGGAAACTTTATTTCCTTATGAACATAAAATGTAGATTCATTTGGGAAACAAAAGGAGGGTAGTATACATTACTGTTCTCAGCTTTGGTAGTCTGAGTATTCATTGCCTTTTGATATCATAGGATGCTCTAGAAGAGCTGGTTCATTGGAGAAAATAACTCCAGAGCTAGGAACTACTTGTCAAGTCATGGATGAAGACAGGGAAGCAAATTCTCACCACAATAGCCAAATTGAGGAAGAAGCTTTACTGCCCGGGAATGCAAAACGCAGCAGCAGATCCAGCGTCGTAGAAAATGTTGCCAAAAGCAATGATCCAACGATTCTATGGCAAGATTCTTCTCAAGAATTACATGAACTAGCAGCCATCAAGAAAACTGCCAATGTTAACCAAGGCTGTCCAGGAGAAAATGATGGAAGTCAAAGGTTGTCTACTCCACAGGACAGCCTCTCAGGCAATGATGCTGCAAAACACATGATGATGAAACAGATCGGTCAAGAAACTCGTGATGGAGGCAACCAAAATCAACAACTACTTGCTGCTGCTACTTCAATTCCACAGTGGACAGATGAACAGCTTGAAGAACTTTTTGCCGGTGATGATGACTGAGAATAACTGAAGGCTCTTTCTTCTTCTGAAGTTCAATACTTTTTTCTTATTCTTGTTTTCTGCTGAAGAATTGAATACACATGTAAATGCTTACTAGAATTCCTCTAAAGACAATGCTGGTTTATAATGCATGGGTTTTGCATATCATCTTCATCAATATAAAACAATTGATTCAATACATGGGTTTTAAAGCTGACTTTGCATAATTGATTTAAAATAATTTTTTTAAAAGCACTTATTTTTAATTGTTAAAAAAAAAAAAAGTAATAGAGAATAGGATCTATGTCTCGGATAAGCATTAAACAAACTATTGATAATAAAGATAATAATATTACTCATTAATTTTTTTTTATGAGTACATCTACGAAAATGATAGTTCAATACCTTTTGTTTCATAAAAATATTTATATTATTAAATTACAATCACTAACTTATCACATATGTCTATGAAAATGGTTGACTAATGCTAAAAATATATTGAACTAACAAATATAAATTAAGCAACATAAGCAAACATTTATTTCAAAATTAAGATAATAATATCTTATCTTAGATATTAATAATTAAAATAATTACCTTTTTTACAAGTATACACTTCCATGTATGGTATGCCTAAATATATACTAATAATGTTCATATTTATCATATCTCCATATATGCTAATTATTATCACAATATCAACATGTGTATATGTACACGAAGGATTTGTCTAACGTCTGTCCCTGAGTCACACGTTTATATAAATTAATTTTCTAAGTTAATGTATAAGTTTCTTTATATTTCAACAAATTTTATTATGATTTTAGATTTTATCAGATTTATCACTCTTTGATATTATGTTTTATTTAGATATGATATGTTTTATCTATATTAACGTGTGTCATAGAAACACACGTTAGATAAATTCATATAATAATTATGCTTTTTTATTTCATGGGGTATTAATTGAGAACCGTAAAACATTGGGGGGTTTCATCATAATGTATTTACAATACAGCCCCCCTTACGTTATTTTACACTTCTCCTCCTTCTCTAAGCAGCTAACTCGAAATTCTAGGTTTCCCTGTTCTACTGTTTCACTGCTCCTATCCTCCTGAAATCTCCCAAAACGTTCCAACCCAGAATCCATCCCCGCATAAAAACTTCCAATCTTCATCACCATATATGTATTCGTAAGATATCCGAGCTTTTCAAGCATCAGAATTAGAACTTTATTCAGCTAAACTACACACCAGCATATTTCAAGCGTTGGGAGTAATTGTTTCTGATTGAATGGGTTCTTCGTCGGCAAATTTATGGGTTTTGTTGGGGTTAGGAATAGCAGGGATACTGATTATGACGAAGAAGCTAAAGAAAGCTGTAAGAGCTGATTTTGGGGCTTTTGTAGAGCGCCTTCAGCTTTTGCCGCCGCCTCCACCACCACCTCCTAAAGCTCCTCACCCTCTTAATGGCCTCACCTTTGCCGTCTCTGACGTGTAAGCGCTCATTACACCTATTATTCGTTGTGGGAATCTCCCTTTTTCCTATGAACGTTCTTCTGTTGTAAATTTGAGCAAAAGTACCCCTGTGCAGCATAATCACCATTGATGGAGACCCTTCTGGTTCGGCGGCTGTTGAAATTCTTCATTTATTTTTTTCATATGTGTTATTTTCTTGGTGGGGGTGGTGTTTGAATTGGTTTTAGTAGATATCCCAAGTAAAGGAAGTCCTTGATAGAAATTATTCTAGTTAAATTGAGAACTTCTCTGTGGCCGAATGAATTTTCCCGAAAAAGTAATATCCAGTTATGACTGTGTTGCTCTTCCGACCCTGGTAGGGTGTTAAATATCTTTATTCAGTAGTTAAGAATTGATGTACTGTGAACTGGGAAAAAATCAACATCTAAGTAGGACCAACATAAAAATGTACATTATCAACTCTATTGTTGTTCACTTAAGTTAAAACTGATATGTTAGCCAGAGAGAGTGAGAGCTATGATATTGCTTATCCATCCAGTTAAATGGAATAGTCTGCCATTCCATTCCCCACTTGGGAGGTTTATTTCTTGTTGCTGGGGAGCTTCAAGAAGTTTTTATGGAATGATGATACTCAATTAAAAAGAATTAAACTTGTTTCACATTAGGCCCCACCTCTTCAATCATAAAAGTGAAACTATACCACAACAAACTAAAAAAATAACAACCTTTTTTCATTTTGAGCTATTGTCCAAATGCACCCCTAAATTACATTTCTATGTTTGTATTATTAAATATGATGATGAATGATGATTAAATGTTGAATCTGCTGGATTCATGGTAATTGAATGCTGTATGATTCGTCTTCTTTAGTAATTTCTGTCCTCTTTTGGCTTCCTTTGTACTCATTTGATCATACCTATTTCATGCAATATATATGGAAATCTGTTTGTTGGAATCATTAACCTTTTGTCAAATTTGATCCTCAGATTTGACATTGATGGGTATGTAACCGGGTTTGGTAATCCAGACTGGTCGAGAACACATGGTGCTGCCTCACAGACATCTTCTGTGGTTTCTGCCCTTGTTGAAGGAGGTGCTACATGCACAGGCAAATCTGTTGTGGACGACATGGCATTCAGGTTTATAATCTTCAATTTTGATTTTCCTGTTCTATTTTCAAGGTTTGGCCTTTCATTTCAGTTTAACAGAATGAAGAAAGATGGACAATTGTTTCATGCATGAACTTGTTGGAAAAAGTATTTAGTTTGAGAAACACTATAATATAAGAAGAAATGTAGAAAATGTCAAATTCTGGATGAAACAACATCTCTACAAGTTGAGTTTAATATTGAACCACCTACACGCACCCTACACTTGCTCTGTTAAAGAAAAACAAAGGACCAAAGTCAGTCTTTTAGGCTCTTGGTTACAGATTGTCCAAGCCTATGATACAGGATGTTTGACTTGCCTGTGCTTGTTCTCAAGTACAAAAATAAATTTAATCAGCTACATATCTCCTAACCAATTTATGGTTGTCTCTGGAATGTTTTACTGCAGTATCAGTGGAGAAAATAAGCATTATGATACGCCAACAAATCCTGCCGCTCCTGCAAAAGTACCGGGAGGATCCTCTAGTGGAGCAGCTGTGGCTGTGGCTGCTAGTCTTGTTGATTTTTCTTTGGGTGAGCTATTCTTGCTACCATATCCTTTTATTTTTTCCATGGATATTATTCTTGAGTTCCACTGCCCCGTTCTTTATATTCATAAATTTTCTGTTTATTGCTTGCTCAACAAAAATTAGAAGAATGAGCTAGCTTGGTCTTGGACTATGAGTTTTTTCAGCCATGAACTTCTTTATGCTATAAATTGAGTGGGGTAGTTGGGGATGCTGGACTTCTTTACAATTTCTGTTTGTTCTATTGCTATATTTAACAAGCTTGATTTGACAGGTATTGACACTGTTGGCGGGGTGAGGGTACCTGCTGGATACTGTGGAGTATTAGGGTTCCGACCATCTCATGGGACGGTGCCTCAGATGGGAATGATTCCTGTTTCAGCTAGCCTTGACACAGTTGGTATGTAACATTTCCATTTCCAAGATTTTAACATTATGAAGTGCATTCATTTGAGAATATAAATGTCATTTATGGTTGTGGCGCATGAATTAAGGAAGTTATTAATATAGGGTAAAAAGAAATCTTAATCTTCTTGAAAATTAATTAACTGATGTGGTTTAGTTTATAGTAAGGATGAGGGTAAAACTGGTAAAAAAGAATGGTACATACCAGCTTGATAATCCAAAGTGACGGATGTCTGCGAAGGAAAAAACTCCTAAAGCAACCGTTGTATTTAAACTGAGGGAGTAACATCATTTACTTTTTGATAAGGGTGTCATAAATTTAGCATCCTCTTGCTCTTTGATTTCACGTATCCAAGGATTTAAGTTGCAGAAAAGCACCTATACCTTTTGCTTTCTCATGGTTTATCGTCTATGGGGTCTATAATAGGCATCACATGCTTCCTTGATTTTGATAACCATTACTTTTAATATGTCTACAGTAGGCATTAGTTTCAGTTGCTAAGAGTTCTTGGTTAACTTGGAGCCACTGTTAATTAAAATGGCTTCTCTTTTAGGTTAAAGTTGCTGGACCTTTTTTTTTTAATTCCAAGTGCCAGATTAATATTTTGATTGTATAACAAGAATAATTGATTCTGTTTTAGATCTTCAATTATTTGGGCCTGATTCATGGCATCTTAAGGTTTCCTGATTGATCTTGTGAAACGGTTCCAGGATGGTTTGCAAGGGATCCCCAAATACTACGCCGCGTGGGACATGTGCTTCTGCAGGTTCCTCTGGCGGTTCAACGCAATCCAAGAAGTATTATAATTGCTGATGATTGTTTTCATTCATCAAATGTTTCTGATCGGGTCACTCAGGCAGTCATTAAATCCATTGAGAAGCTATTTGGAAGTCAGTTCAGCCCCCCAACTGGATATTTCTTTTTTATTTTGAATTTAATCTGATGTATAGTTTCTCAAACGCTGCTCTTTCAGGACAAGCTATTAGGCATGAGAAACTTGGTGATTATGTAAATTCAAAAGTTCCAAGCTTGAAAGCATTTCAAACTGGTAAAGCCAATGGTGAAGTGAAAACCTCTCCACTGTGGTCATTAGCAAATGTTATGCAGGTATTAAAGAGGTGAGATTACAACCTTTCCTTAGAAACCGTGCTTACTTTTAGTTGTTTGTCTAGAAGTTTTTGCTGATTAAGCGTGATAGTATTTCTTGTAATGAGATATTTGTGAGTTCTATTTAAAAGTATGGATGACAATAGCTATTGTGTCAATTAGAGTGCCTGGTCATGAGATTTATGGTGCAAAGCAGCTGAGAAACACTCTTTTCAAAATAAAAATTTTGAAGAGAACGATACTTTAGTGATACATGTGCAACAATTAGTTTTTAGTATTCTTCATGATCGGTCATCCTTCCGGCTGAAATCGGTTTCCTTGCTGGACCTTTTCAATTTGTTTTCATGTGTGTCATCCTTTTAGCACCTCTGCCCAATACCTTGATGTTTTTTTATAATTGCTGAATTAATTTAACCTGTTTATTTCATGAGATATTTCCCTGCCCTTTACCCATGTGAGTTATATTAGTTGCCCGGTTCCCTCTCTGGCATTAGACTGTTTTAATGATAAACTAGTTTGGGAATCGTGCAATTGTTACTCCACGTTATTTCCAGTCTTCTTATACTTTGATGAATGCTCTGCACAGACATGAATTCAAGCAAAATCATGAAGAATGGATCAAATCTGTGAAGCCTACTCTGGATCCTGTTATTTCAGCACAACTACGTGAAGGACTGGATGTAACAGACAAGGAGGTTGAAAATTGCCTTTCAGTGAGAAATGAACTGCGTTCAGCTCTGAATCTACTTTTGAAGGTATGGTTTCATAAGGCTATATGTGAGAATACTTCAATTTACATTTTCTAGTTACCTGCTTATTTCGTTGATGCCACCATAACCCCTTAATTCCTCTCATTTTGATGCCATTGGCATGGAGGAGAGTCTGTCTCGACCACTTGACTATGAGTTTGATGTCAGAGGTTGTAGCCAGACTGGAAAAATCCTTCAGAACTATGGCTAAAAATCTTAGCTCATCACTTTTAGGTCAACACCACTATTAGAATATCTTCTCCAGACTGCTTTATGCCTGCCAACAATGTTGTCTTTTGTGCAATATTTCTTAAGATTCTAATGCTAATTTCAGTTAGCTATTTTTGTTTGTTTGGATAATTTAACAGGATGATGGGATTTTAATCATTCCCACTACACCAGATTTTCCTCCAAAAGTCGGTTCGAAGGATGTTTTGTCAGAGGAGTATCATATTCGAGCATATACTTTTACAAGCTTAGCCAGCATGTCAGGTTGCTGTCAGGTCAGATTTTATCCTTTGTTCTTGCTACCTGATAAGCAATTGCGAACTTTACGTATCTTTCTCACTGGTTTTGTTCTCCTTTTAATTTGTCAGGCTGCAGTACCTATGGGATTTGATGAGAAATGCCCAGTTTCTGTTTCCTTTATCGCAAGGCATGGGGGTGATCGTTTCCTGCTAGATACAGTGCAGACTATGTACGCGGTCCTGCAGGAAGAGGCTGATTTAGCCGCAAAAGTAAAACCATCTAAAAATGTTGTCAGCCAGGAAACATCAGCTGAGATGGCTAAAGAGAAGGTAGGCAGACCGTATATCAAGTAGGCTTTAGTTTGACATCCATATAATTTTTTCCATGGATGTACAAGTCAATTAATGATATTATGGTATTTAAATTAGTATTTATACCCCTCTGTTGAATTTTTCTGCGTGCTTTTGCTCTCAATCTGGTTACACCTTGCCATTTCCTGTTTAGTTCCGTAACATAAAAATTTTAGTTTCAGATGTGTCGCAATTTTAAAATGGTTTTACTTGCTCGAAATTTGTACTGCACAAACATGCAACATGCCCCTTCATTGTAATCCTCATATGCTTTCTCAATCATGGATGGACTCCAGGGTGGATGGGGATTGAGATCTTATGGTCTCCTATATTCATTGGTTACTGAGGAAAAAGAAATAGACAAAAGATTTGAGATTAAAGATGATAGTTGGGACTTATTGTTAAATGGAAATTCTGTTTCAGGGTAACCAAGCATTCAAAGATAAGCAGTGGCAGAAGGCCATTGGCTTCTACACAGAAGCCATCAAGATCAATGGTAACAATGCAACATACTATAGCAATAGGGCTGCAGCATATCTGGAATTGGGCAGGTGAGGTTCCTTCATAAGAATTCTAGGTACTTGATGCCTTACTATCTTCTCAAAAACTTGAAATTTTGTTTTGTTCAGTTTCCTTCAAGCTGAGGCAGATTGTACCAAAGCTATTGATCTCGATAAGAAGGTATTTCATCTTTCTCCACGAGTTACATGATCTGATTATATGTGATTTGTTTTTGAGTTCCATTGCAACAAGTCATTTAAAAAAAGTTGGCGTAATTTAATTCACATTTATATGTTTGATTTAAACCAACTGATCATCTCCTCAGATCTGTTAAATAAAACCAATTTTAATCTTTTAGGCATAAGCTGTTTATCTGGTTTTGGGATGTCAATGTTTCTAGAGAAGCGCTTTATGAGTGTCTGAGAAATGTTCTAATCTTTCTATATAATGATTTGATATAGTTAAAGGAACGGAGATAAAATCTAGCTTTTCATAATGCACTCAAATGAATGAATGCGTGTGTATCTGGTGCATTGATGCCCTTCTCATGGGCGTTTTTACACAAGTTTTTATGTTTGTTGCTGGGAATTACGTTATGTAGTCTAATCATGGCTAGTAAAGATTCTATCTTATCGAGAAAGAACCCTATGCCACATCTCTTCAATTGATTGCTCTTCATCTCCGTTACTGTTCTGCTTTATTTTAGTCTCGGATTACATTTTGGGATTCTTTGTTACAATATGTTTTATCACAATGGGAACTGTTCTGAGAATGGGGCGTATACTAAGTTCTGATTCCCGTGTTTTGCAGAATGTCAAATCCTACTTGAGGAGAGGCACTGCAAGAGAAATGCTGGGATACTACAAAGAAGCAATAGAAGGTTTGTGCCTTTGATGATAATGTTTCCATTTCAAGGAACCATAGCGTAGTTTCCAGATAAACGACATTATTTATGGGAAACTTTTGAAGAAATTATCGTTGTTAGATCATTTCGTCTTGGCTTTACATCTGCTGTCTTTCATCTAACCTGTTCAACTGTCTTAACAATGCAGATTTTAGATACGCACTCGTGTTAGAACCAAACAATAAGAGAGCGGCTCAGTCTGCTGAACGATTAAGGAGGCTATTTCAATAGGTATAAAGCAAGAAATCTCAAGAAGTATGCCCAAAAGAATCACCCACAAATACAAAAGCCAGAGTCAAGTGGATTCTGTTGGCTGCCAAGGTCTTGGAGGCAAAGAAAACCACACCATAGCTTTCTGCTACTCAGAATCCGAAAAAGCTAGAGAAAAATTCTTTTCTTGATTGCCTCATCATAGGCATAAATTAAGCAGATGTAACCTTTATAATTACTCATTACAAGAGTTTGTAAGTAGGGGTGAGCGCTCAATTTTGTCTTTCTTATATAATACTTGTTATATTTTAGACATTATTCGGTCAGGTTTCTGACCTCAGCTTTTAGAGGACCTGAAAAACCAATTTTGCAGTGATCATTCTTTATCATCACATTAGTATCTCTCTCACTTTGTTGGTGACATAATAATTCTTTTGGGAAAATGGCTAAGATCTCGAGATGATTTGATTTCTAAAGTTTATTTTCAATTATTAAGGCTGCTAATAATTTTATGCGCTTTTGAAATAGATATGGATACTGATCATTTTCTGAGATGTCCTTTAACCTAAATAGTTCATGTGGATTTTACTTGAGATATTTTATAGACAATCGGGAAGTTCATGTTAACTATTTTGAACATTTTAGAAAGTGATCGTGTATTTAATTCAGATACCGTGAAATAATAAAAAACTATGACTGAGGCCTTAACTTTGGGTTCATTATCTGTCAAAGAAGATATATTGGGCTGGGAGTGAGCGCTAAATGAGATTGGTTTAGGATGAATAAGACGCATTACCTGAGTGCGTTAAGATATATCTGAGGCCACAACCATAGTTACTGTTAAATGAAACAAGTGAAAAACCCTCCCATAAACCCCTGAAATTTCCCAGCACCCAAAAATGTCAGCTTCAAGGCTGTTCACTCTCTTAGGACCCTCAATTTTGCGCAAACACCACCGCCACCACCTCACGGCCTACTTCCTTTTGCCGGTTTATCCTTTTCCTTCCCTTAATCTACGGTTTAATGGTTTCTCTTCTTCAGCTGCGGTGGTCGAGGCCAATACTACTTCTGTTATTGATGCGGCCTTACCCAATTATCATCCCTGGTCTGAATGGGTCTCCTTCGTTGATAAGCTCAAAACCAAAGGATACTTGAATGATAATGCTGCTGCCAAGGCTCAGGAGGAGGCTGGAAATGAGGGTCATGGACCTGAGGGACTTGTTTATACGGATATGAATCTGTTGAAGGATGCTTGCCTTAACTTTGCTCGTGACCGTTTCGATATTTTCAAGTAAGAATTCTTGGTATTTTTCCCTTGCCTTTTTTCTTTCTTTAGCAAAGAATTCAATAAAAAGAACAGTATGTTTAGGAATGTCTTTCTGTTGTTGCATTCAAGATGACGACTTATCTATTGGGCCCAGTTGGCTCTGAGTTTCCCTTTGATCAAAGTTTGAGACTTTGGAATTCAGAATATATAAATTTATTGAGATTCTAAGGAAATCAACTTAACTGCATGATTTTTTTTCTTTATCCTTCATGTTCTTTTGTTTCAACTATGTGGTAACAGCTGATTCTATGTAATTTGGATTGATTACCACCAGAACGTGATTAATTGAAAATAGTAGTTTCCAGGATGTGAGTTTCATAAATGGCATTTCTTTTTTATTGCAGATCAATGTCTAGACAAGAAATTCAGACCGTTGTGGACAAGGGATGTCCTAATCTTCAAAGGAAGGCTGTTAATTCTGCCAAACGGCTGCGAGCATATTTACAACTTGATGAAGGAGATGTAAGTTCTCACAGAAAGAATTAGCATTCAATTTTTTTTTCTTATAATAGATGAGGTGATAAAATGCATGGGAGACTGGCTACCATACATAGTTTATTCATTGTACATGTGGTTAGTTTTATATAAAGGTACTGGTCGCAGGTATGCAGTGCTTGCAATCTACGTGGATCTTGCGACAGAGCTTATGTTCTATTAAAGGGTTCTGAAGCTGATGCTAGAACAGTGGACATTGTACGAATATTGCTACTCTATGCATTAGACCCGCTGGTTACTTCAGGTGGAGTTAAGACTTCAGAAAGAGAGGCGATAGAAGCTTCTGCAAAAAAATTGCTCTCTGAGTTGATCGAGTTAAGTGAGACACCAATTGATCCTGCTCTCCCAGCACCTGCTGCTGTTAAAGTTTCTCAGAAGAAGAAGCAGTCTGTTG
The DNA here is from genome assembly GCA_028651295.1 of Catharanthus roseus. NCBI lineage: Eukaryota > Viridiplantae > Streptophyta > Magnoliopsida > Gentianales > Apocynaceae > Catharanthus > Catharanthus roseus. The sequence continues at coordinate 7,890,207 of JAPQWS010000148.1, forward strand.
ATTCTCTAAATCATTACGATTCAAAAGACGTTGAAATGAAAAGAGGAGATTGGATATGTCCTGAGTAAGTCATCCTTGAAATTTTTATTCTGATGTTCCATATGATCATAGTGCTAAAGCATATCTATTCTATTGCTAGTATAAGATTTAACTCACCATCTCTTTTAATATTAAGGCCAGAATAACCGATGTTCTGAGTATATGGAGCTCTGTGATTGAAGGGTATAATCAGAGCCATTAGGCTTTTGAGCTTAGTAGTCGTGTAACAAGCACACTTCCCCTTGTCACTTCACTCTTAGTAAATTTGGTAATGTGATGATACTCAAACCCCACGAAACATTCAATCTTTTTTTTTTTTTTTTTTTGGGAAATCACGAAACATTCATCTATGTTATATACAGGTCAACTTGCAGGTTTTGATCGGGCTGGTAATTGAACCATTTGTCAAAGCTAATGCTAGAACTGTTATTCCTTTTCTAGGGCTGAAGATTAAAACTTATAGATTCGGCAATGTATTTCTTCATGGCCGTTCTAATACCAAATTTCGGTCGCTCTGTTTGTTCTGTTATATACTTCAACCATTGTGATTCTGCATTCAATTAACTGGAAATTGCCTAAATGACTCATGATTTTTGTATTGTTAATTGATTCCCGAGTCCAATTCCTTAGGTATTCTTAGTTTGCCCCTGTTTTATTACCATCGTGATCTGTGGTCCAATAAAATCCGTACTTGTCTTTGAGTTTGAAGTGAACTCAAATTAGGGCTACTTGTAGAACTTGCTTAAGCAGAAGAGGTACGATGCGTAGCATGAAAAGTTTGGTTGAATTGATATGTTCAGAATTTTGACATGCATATGCTCATGATGCTTTTTCTTTTGCTTTATTGTTGCACTTTACTTAGCTTTACCGCATAGTTTACCCCTTAATCTGAGCCCTGAAATGCTACATGTCAGATGCAACTTCATGAATTTTGCCAAGAATGTGAAATGTCGTAGATGTGGAGAGGGTGGGCCTAAAAGTATCGGGGAGGATGACAGCAATTTGAAGAAAGGAGATTGGGTCTGCTCTGGGTAAGTTCCCAATCATTTGCTCTATTGATTTATATAAGGATTCTGATGCATTACTTTATTTCTTTCTTTTCTTTTCTTTTCGTTCTGCTAGAACTATTTTGTCATTTGTGCGCTTTTAAGAAACATTTTAAGTTCTTCAACACCTAATGTATCATTAGTCATCATATATTTAGGTATTAGAACTTGCATTTTTTGCATGATGGTCCTCTTAGTTCTTGACTACTATAGATGGTGAGGATGAGTGCTCTTTCCCTTCTTTAGGTACTTTCCAACAAGCAATACCAGGTCCATCCATGTTTATATTTGCTTAAGCTAGGAGGCAGAGGTTGTTTGTTTTGCTGTTCTGAATGCCATCTCATTGTCAATGCAGCTTTTCTTAGACACGAAGATGCATTGATGCACATTATTATTGATTGTACTTGTATGTATCTAATTTGCTGCAGATGCGACTTCGTCAACTTTGCTAGAAATGTACGATGTTTGAAATGTAAAGCAGAAGGGCCTACAAGGATTCCTGGGAACAGCCCTGTTAAGAAAATGGGAGATTGGGACTGTCCACAGTAAGTTTCTTTTTTTATGCTATCTTTTGGATTAAACTTTTTTCATGAAATTCATCTTTGCCGGACATGTAGGTGTAATTTCATGAATTTTGCGAGCAAACTGAAATGTTTACGCTGCCAAACACCACGCCCAAAAGTGCATGCCGGAGAATGGGACTGCCCCTCGTAAGTTCAAATTCATTTCCATTTTCTAATGTCGCGTTGAGCTGTATAAAACCATGCAAATAACTTGTCATCTGTGAAATGCTTTTTGTAGATGTAATTTCCTGAATTTCAAAGGAAATGATGTGTGCAAGAGGTGCAACCGTGAACGCCCAGAACAGTTGAAAACAGAACGAAACGATGATCATGTCTGGAAGAAGCCTTTCTGAGAAAATATTAACCATTGAACTAATCAGTTCAAATTTCCCAAGAAATTCTGCAGGCCTCCCTCAACCTGTTGAGAAGAATGCCGGTGGTGGCCGGAGACAACCACGCGGTAACTCATTAGCCCTGCTCTTGCTTTGTAATTCTTATTTTGTGTTCTTGCATTCTTGATTCAGACATTCCAATGGAATGTTGGTTGATACAGTGGATTTGAGTATGATGATCACAAGTTATATAGAATCTGGTATATATTTCTTGGCTATTAGATGTTTTTTCATAATAATTAATAGAGATTTATTTATTTATTGAGTTTTTATTCATTTTTTCACTTTACGTCCTACCTCTTTTGTTAGGAGTTTCAACAAATTTTACTTTCATAAATTCCAAGAAAGAAAAAGTATATCTTACTTAAAAAATAAATAAATCTATCCAAATAGAGCTTAAATTAAATACATCAAAAAGAAAAAGGTCCATAAATAAGATGGAAAAAGAAGAATAATATATAAAAATGCTCAATTAAGAGATAGGGTTAATACTATAAAGTATTTTCAACTTTGCTCATTATGTCAATTAAGTCCTTAATCTTTGAAAATGATAATTAAGAGTAATTTTTGTTTTTTTGTAAAATAAATGGAACGAAAATGGATCGAAAATGAGTAATGTATGTTATGTCTTAATAAAATTTGAAAAACTAATTTATCTTTCTAAGTCCAACAAAACACCCAACTATTACCAAATCCTATCTGAAGAAAAAATTGAGTTTTTTCTCTTTTTTTCCCAAACCCTCAAAAAGCATTTACCAAAGTTTCATCAAATCATTATTGTGGCTTAAAAAATATTTCTTTGGCTTGCAATTAACTCATCGAGCTACCTTTTCATCATTAATAATAACAAATTTCGAGACACTTTTTTTTATTAATTCTAAGAGATATGCTGCGTAAGTGAGAGATCGAATCACTTAAAGAACAGTTTAGTGTCACATACCAAATATCAATATCAATGGAGATGTTGAATTCTTGGTTCAAACATGATCACAATGGAGATGTTGCTCCAATGGGGGGATTTAATATGATGATCACAAGTAAAAATTTTGAGTTTGAGTCTTTTTAGTACCGGTTTCATGTTGTACTTTCAGTCTTGTAATACAGTTGACTTTGTGCCTTGTAAATTTCATTTGGATTAGTAAGAAAATTTCGGACACAAAATAAAAAATAGCAATTCATGAGGTTTTTTGGTCTTGTTTTTATTTTTAGATTGTAGTTTTTCCTTTTTTTTTTTCCTCTTTTCTCATGGTGTTGCTATGTATTAAAATTGTTAACAACTTATCGGTTGTTTTTTATAGTGTCTGAAATGCTATTAACTCATCGAGCTACCTTTTCATCATTAAATTTATTCGTTAAGAAAAAAGTTATAAATACCTTCCGACTATTTATAAAGTGCTGAAAATGTTTCTAAAATTTACTTTTCATTAATTTTACATTTTTGAGTCTCTAAAAGTATCATCAGAAACCACGGATTAGTAAACAGTATACTTTATAGACATTTTCAGCTGTACGTAAATAGTTGGAGGGCATTTAACCCTTTTTCCTTATTCGTTTATATTTATTTTTGAAAATGAAAAAAAATACATGAATTTATAGATAATAAATGTGGAATTTAATGTGATAAATAGACCTCATTAATACGCAATTTTCTTTTGAAAACAAAATACATGAATTTAAAGTGAGAAATAGATCTTTTTATTACGAAACTCATTAGTTTAGAGTATGATTTTTCTTTTGCAAATGAAAGAAAATATCAATTTGTGGGAAAAAATATAAAACTTAAAGTAAGACGCAATACAAAAATTTTAGATCATATATTATGTTACAAATAATATTTTTTAGTACAAAATATAAATATCAAACTTAAATTCCATAATAAACCTAAAAATATTAAATTCCATAAAATATCAAACTTAATTATTTGCAACTTTGTAAATATGTTAAAGATTTCATAATTGAATTCAAAATATTTTGATGCATAGATCCAATAGAATGGTAATAACTAAATCCTTTAAATTAGTTTATAAAAATATACAAGAAATTCGGGTATCAAATGTTAATGTCTAATAAAAAATAAAATTAAAATTCTTGGTTATAAACAATTAAAATAAGAGTTCATAACTACAAATAGAAAAGTATAAATAGTTTAAAATTATATATATAGCTAATTTCATGATAAATAATTTACATTTTATAAATTCTAAAAAAAATATTTTTTAAAATTAAAAATAATTCAAGTAGAGCCTAATTGAACTATTTTACTCTATTTTTTTCAAAAAAAAAAAATCTTATTTTCCTTTTGTTAAAAATGAAAAAAATAACAAATTTTATTTAAAATTAAACTAAAATCCAAAGGGTGGCATCTTTTACTTGGACTACAACTAGTAGGCCAGCCCACATACAAGAAAAGAAATGGGCCATTTTTCCTGATGAAATCAGCCCTAATCGCATTGGCTATATATTACAGTATTTAGCGCAAAAAAGAAGCGGTAGGGGAAAATTTGAATTGGAAAAAAAAAAAAACGAACAGAAACCCTTACCGGAGGAAAATGGGAGGCAGAGACGACGATGATTACAAATTTCTTCAAATAATTGACGCCATTGCTTCGATAAATCAGAAGGTTAATCTCATCGGAATAGTTACCGATACCAGTATTCCGAAGCAAAGCAAGGGCACTGGTAATGTAAACTTGTTTTTTCCTCAAATGATTTTTGGAGCATTTATTTCTGCATTATGCACTTGCAAAACTTTCAAGTATTTATATTTCTTTGCAGATTATTACTGTACGTTGAAAATTGTGGATGAATCGAAGCCAAATTCTGGTATTTTAGTCACTTTTTTTGCTGAAACGACGGACAGGCTTCCCGAGGTTCAGTGTGTTGGGGACATAATACAGCTCTCTCGTGTTGTGGTAACTGCAAATTTTACCCCTTTAGTGTTTCTATTTTGGAAATGATGATTTTGATGCTTTTGTGTTGTTGATCTAGGCTCTTCGTACCTAGTTTCAGTTCATTTTTGTCACCTCTGTCTTTCTTGAAGTTCAGATTTTAGTAAAATTTCATTTTGTTTGCTGGGTTGCTGATCATGTTCATAATAATGTGGGAGGCTTATTTGGTTTCTTTTACTAGTATGGTTGTTATGCTTAGCTACTATGCTTACAAGTGGAGCATATGTTTCTGCAGATGAAAACTCATGGATCAGAGGCTAATGCCATTTTCAATAAAAGATTCTCTTCTTTTGCATTATTTGAAGGGAAACATGGGACAAGCTTCGTTCCTTATCAAGTTTCTTCCAAGTACCATGCCAGAGAACAAGACAAGAAATTCATAGTGGGTTTAAGGAGATGGGCAGTTGATCAAATGGAGGGAACAGGTTTGCCTTCTCTCTCTCTCTCTCTCTCTCTCTCTCTCTCTCTCTCTCTCTCTCTCTCTCTCTCTTTCTCTCTCTCTTCATGAGTTTCTGCCCTATTTATGATTTTCCCACTCCATAGAAAAGGTTTATTATAGATTGGAATTTGAGAATTGTAGCTTCAATTCAAAATCCTGACTCTCTAATGTGATGTTTCTGTGATGTGTTCAACAATTTTATTATGTAATAATGATCTATGAGATCTTCTCTATGTCCAAGCACATTTGCGCTGAATTTCCTTTAAAAAGGATAACGTTTAGATTCAATTTGTTTGGGCACTTCATTTCTTGTGCTTTTGTGAAGCACAATGCTAAAAGAGCAATTTGATTCATATGCACTTTCTTATCAACTTCGATTCAATTTTGCTTGATAGTTTTGGGTGACTTGCGATCGCTGAAGGACATTGAGCAAGGAGAGCACTTTAATTGTTGTTGCAAGGTAATTACCTACTCCAGTACTCAGTGACATGATTAACTAGTCTGGTGAATTTCTGCATATTGCTCATTCGTTTTATCAATATGCTCTTATACAAGATCCTTCATCTATTTCAACACCAAGAAGATGAATGGGTGCTTTTTGCTTGGGATGGCACTGACACTCCATCAGTGGCAATCAAATCCAAGTGAGCTTTTGTTTATTTCTTCATATTTTCCCTTTTCTTTTGTGTGCGTGTGGGGTTTCGGGGGGTGGGGGTGGGGGGATTGAAGTTAATACTAGTATTTTATTTAAATGGTTAGATATGTACTTTGGAGCAGACAATTTGTGTTAACTATTCTCCATTGTTTCATTTATGTTTTAGGGAGAGATTTGTTACACCTGTTTGCATGTACCTATCATATTTGACTTTTAGAATGATTTCTTATCAGTCATTGAGATGTGAGTTGATTATGTGTCTTCTGTTTCTGTTGTCTTAATACATGCTTTAACCATGGCATTGTTCCTTTCTTGAGCTGGTTTCACTTTTGTGAAGTCCAATGTTGCTTTGGAATACTGTGGCTTGACAATTGGGTATGTGACAGGCTAGAAGATGAAATGGAGAACCCACTCTCTTTGCAATTGGAACACTTTATTCTACCTAGAGATATCTTGTCTACCTTTCCCACGGTTGGAACTGTGCTAAGGGTGATAATTCGATCGAATGAAAAGCTTGGTCTCAATGTCCTTAAAATTGGCAAATGGTATAAGCTTGTCAATTTAAAATGCGATCTCCATGCTTCGTTGTGGTTTGCTACTATAACGCACTCCACAAAGCTTTGTTGTTTGCCTGATGATGATGACCTTGTATTGCATCAACAAAGGTTGCAGCTTAATGTTGATACATACATACTTTTGTTTCTGTTAAATGTATCATATTATTGTACTTATTGAGCATTTAATTTGATTCAGGACTTATATTGAGAGATTTTCATCAAGATGGGGTAAGATGCCTGCACAAAGTTTTCCTTGGCCTTTTCGTCTAACAGGTTTGATCTGCTAGTCATTAGATATCTTGTGTGCTGATCCTATTATGATGGCACTACATACTGCTGCATGTAGTTAACAGCCATTTTATTTCTTGAACTCTCAGAAACCGACTACCCAAGCGTGCCTTATATGACATTGATGGATGTTCTAACCTACACAAAGGTATCTCCTTAGTATTCTAATTCCAAAGGCTTTTTTTGCCTTTCCTGTCAAGACAAGAGTTTGTACAACATAATTATTGATATTTTTATTAGATCTCCAGTCATGATATGGACATGATACTTGGTCACTTAGTTTGTTTATGGCATGGGGAGTTTTTTTCTATCATTATTATTACTTCAAAAGTAAATATTAGAGGTCAGAATACTCGTAGTTGGAACTAGTAAGATATACCGTAGCCAAAGTTAAGGTATATCTTTTTTAAATGATTCACTGCCTTTATTTGTTAACTGTCATCTGCATCTCTTTTTATGCCTAATTTTACCTTAGAAGTAAATTCTTGCTTTTCACATGAGAGATGTTCTAATTAGTCCAGTCTCTTTGTAGTACTTTCGGTTGTTTTCTCAATTTCCTTCTACATTTTTAAGCTCAGGATATATTTTGAAGTTCTATTGCAAATGGAACTCCATGAAGTGACAGCCTTGATTATGTTACAAACATTTCCTTAACTTGTGCCATGCTTGCAGGTGACAGCCAAATTCAGGTGTGTAGCTCGTGTAGTAGCTATGATGCCATGGCGGCCCGAGGACTTCCGCTCCCCTTCTGGGATGTACCGGATGCGATTGACACTAGAGGATCCCACTGCCAGAATCCATGCTTATCTGTTTGCCGAAGACGCGGTAAAAAGGCCATTCAACACTTTTCCTTCATGTAATCTTCACTTATTAGCTACTTCATCCAGAAATCATAAACATTTCCATCTCCAATATAGGTACAATTCTTTGAAGGTTATCACTCTGTTGATGTGATGACGAAGAAGCGAAATGTTTTGCTTGGAATTGAAGAAGACGACGAGATCAGAAATCCACCTTGGTTGGACCTTTGCTTGTGGTCATACTATATTGATGAGGGGGACATTTGGGGCAGCAGGGCCTATCGTGTATTTGGCACTAGATTCAGTACTGAGAAGCTCTGAAAAAAGGTAGATTATGTACTTCGCTGACTTAACAGGTCTAGTCCTTAGGTACTGCTTTCTATCTGTGTATATAGCCTTTTGCTGACAAGGATCAGTTCGTATTTTGCTCACTTTTAAACTTTTTTTGTACAAAATTTGTTTGCAATAGTGAACAAATTAAAATTGAAACTGCCCAATCCATTCACTTGAAGTATGATATTGGACAAAATGTTGTTTTATAGTTTTCTTGGGTATTTCTGGAAGATGTCCAGTATATTTCGGAGTATGTAACCTTAGCTAATCCAAATTCAACCGATATAGTAGTAGAATTTAACTCTTACTCGTCGTTTGGGTCTTAATTTAGACCCAATCCAGGCCAAGCAGAGGAATTAGTTTGAAATTCAATACAATTTTTCTTAAAACACTTATCTCCTCTATCATAAATAATTTAAAATGCTATAAAAGATCCAATATAAAAAATCTCATATCTCATAATCAAACTATATGTACATAAAAGAAAAAATAAACAAGATGTAAATCATCTGAAACTTTTTTTCCTTGAAAGATTGAAAAGAGTATATATCCTCGTGTATATTCTACATGGGTTAATCGTTTTTGTTACTCCACCTTGTCCAATGCCTCAATTTTACAACTGGCGGTAATCTTTTCTTCAAACTAAAACCCCTAATCTCCAAAAATAGGAAAAAAAGAAGAGGATCTATACAACGTTCTCCAAAAGAATCTTGCCTTATCATAGTACATGAAAAGCCAACTGTGATTCTCATTGACTTGGCAAGTTTAACGACCAGGAAACACACCATGCTCCATTGGTGGTTGTTGAGGAGGTGCCATATCTCCGGCAGCAAGGACAGCATGCCGTCGTTGCCGCTCTCGGAGATAAAGGACTGTAATGAGGCACACAAATAGAGTCAAAATGGTTGCATTGCCTTCCTCCATGATCACATTCTCCACCCATTCTTCTATTTTTGGATAGACTTCAGGCAGTGAATCAATTACCCCAACCTATATATGTACCAAGGCAATGATGACTTAATTGATAAACAAGATCCAAAAGAGGAAAGGAGCAAAGAGCTATTAAATAAACACCAAAACAACGAAATGATAACCAGCAAAAGAGGATAATAATGCATAGATAGCATCATACCAGGAAACTGTCGGCATAGTTCTTTCGCAACCACAAGCTTCCAAGTGCTAATGTCACGGGCAACTTAGCTGTGGGATCAATTTCTAATGCTTGATCATAGTACCGTTTGGCTAGGTGAAGATCAAGTGGTAGTCCTTGACCATGTTCATGCATGTATCCTAAGTTGAACATGGCTTGGGCATTAGATTGGGACTTAGCATGCATATAAGCCTCAGCAGCACGATCAAAATCTCGTTCTGTACCCTGTTAGATAAAAAAAGGAAACAATTGTAAGTAAATCTTTTGGTGGTCTGTTCCTTCCCTTTACTACTTGAATTATATTAAACGTAGCCATAAACTAGGATATAGCATTAAGATCGCTTTGGATTTTCAAGGTGTTGAACCATAATTCCAAAACCAACAAGAAGCTATAGTACATACCCGGCCATAGTAATATGCATCCCCTATCAGCAAAGCAGCGTGTTCATTACCCTGTTCAGAAGCTTGCCACCATAACGCATGAGATCTTCGATGCCTCTCAGCATCAGTGCAGATCCCGGACTCTCCTATGCACATACTACGGTCTCCATATTTGTCAAGAATCCATGCAGCATTACTTTGTGCAACCTCATACCCTAATTCTGCCATCCTTGAATACAAGAGGAAGGCTTTGCCCACATCGCCTTTCAGATACGATTCCAGTGCCCATCTAGACAAGGAACTCCACGGTCCACGTTCAGCAACTAGCTTGTACAGCGCAGTTGCCTGAAAATACCAAGACAAAATTTAACAAAAGCACAGATTTGTAACCCTTACCTTAGTAAAGACACTTACATTACAAAGCTATTGCACAGATAGAACCAAAACATAGCAAAAAATTTAACATAGGCAAACTCATTTGACTTCCACTTAAAAGAATTATTCCACCTCCCATATCTAGCTTAGAACCATTCTTTTTCAACCACAACTCTAAATTCATCTGAAAATTATTATACTTCTTGAAAAGACAGGTTGTCAAGTTCTTGGTTTGCTTTTAAACTATAGATATTGCCACCACAACAAATATTACTGACAAAGTTCTCCAATAAAATAGAAACTACACCAGGCACAGAATTCATTCAAAATAAACACAGCTGACAGAGCATTTGCTATTTAGTTTCACTGCGTGTGTGAAAATGTAATTGAAGCTCAACAAGCAATTCATCCTCTTAACTGCAAATATTTTTCCATACAGTCCTTGACAAAGTTGATTTCATAAATTAGTCAGAAGTCTCAGTTAATCCACAAAATTTGCCAGCAGTCCATTTTGGTACATCTTATAGCAGTAAACCAGACGTAGCTGAAAACGGTATAGATACAACGCATAGGTTTCCTTTAGACAACAAACAGGAAAGAAAATGACAGAAATTGGAAAAGGAAAAAAACCAAAACAAAAGACGACAATCAGATTTTTAAAAGGACAAATATAACTCCTTGTACTTACCATTGGCAGATTTTTCTTGAGCCCAACACCAGTATGGAACATCTTTGCCAACTGGTAAAATGCTTTTGGTTGACCTGCATTAGCAGCCATAATAAAGTAGTTGCATGCCATCTTCAAATCCCTTTTCACCCCAATGCCTTTTAGATACATCACTCCAAGGTTGTAAAATCCACCAGCTTCCTCATTGTCAGCAGCCTTCTCAAAGTACTCTTTGGCCTGTTACAAACATGTTTTCAGCTCGAATTATGCATAACTACATCCATCTGGCTAATGAAGGTAACCTTTTCCTCACTAAATATAAATTAACAGCAAACTCCAAAGCAAAGCTAAATGAACAAATCACTCAATCAATCATATAAACACCAAAATTCTTGTTGGAATAAATATGAGGAGGAGCCTTACCTTGGTAAAGTTTTTCTTTTCCACTCCATAGCCCTTAACATATAAATAACCCATCCCATTGTAAGCTGAATAAAGTTGTTGCTTGGATGCTAATGTTAGCCACTCCAGTGCTTTGGTATAGTTCCTTTCAACTCCAGCGCCTCTGGCATATATCTCCCCTAAAAGTTCCATTGACCTTGGCTCACCCTTTTCCACAGCCTTCAAAAACCACGATAATGCCTTGGCATGATCACGCCTTAGACCCCTTAATCCAAAGTAGTAAAATAATCCAATTTTGTACATGGCTCCTGCATTCCCCTTTAGTGCCTGGTATTCCAAAATCTGGAAGTCCTCGTCCTCCTCTCCTCGAGACTTCCTGAGTGCTTCCTTGTTTTCTTCAGTTCCACTGTGAATCCTAACTGGTTCAATGACAGGTGAATCCTTTGAAATTAGAAAACTGTTCACAGCTATTTCTGCCAATTCCGCATAAAGTTTGACAGCTTTCTCATGCATCTGCAACCAAATCAAAATACAATGGAAGTAAGAAAAGCTAAAGCTAACAACTAAGCTTTAGCTCAAACTGGAGTTTGAGTAACTAGTTCTTGAAAGGATAAAGACGTTAAACGTTTCTATACATCTGAAATTATAACGAAAACATGCTTTTATTACTGAAAAAATAAGGTAAAAGCATCATATGACTGTTGCTTATCCCTCTTTTTCCACTCCTCTAAGATCATTAATCCACCAAAATAATCCAATTATGGAAATCTGACTGAGTATCCTAATCTCATCACCAACGAAAATCATAGTCCTGTGCAACCTAATGCCACCATCACCATTAATAAGAAAACCTCCCGAACTAAAAAACTAAAGAATTACAGGTAAAACTACATGTTCATATGCATTCTGTCACATGTTTTCCATGTTTTAAACAAGAAAATTATAAAGCTTACTTACATCTTGGCGGTAGTAAGTGTAAGCAAGAACCATTTTAGACTGCATATTGCCTCCCCCAGCAGCAAAATAATGATTTAGAAAAGACTTAGCTTTACTTCTCTCCTTCATTATCCCCATTCCATAAAGTAACCCCATCACCGACTGCGCATGAGAATGCCCCGCTACCTCAGCAGCCGTCTCGATCTCTGAAGCAGCCTCCGCCATGGCCCTCTCATCACCACTACTCGCTGCATTCACCATCTTTCCGACCCCTTTATAGTAAATCGCTTCATAATTACTATCATCCTCCCTTTCGTCGCCGTTTCTCGAGATGTTGAAGTAAGGGGAGCTGTTGGGACTTCCGGGCTCGAATAACGGGCTCCATGAACCCGGGTCGAGCTCGTAATCAGGCTTAGCTTCGGAATCGATGAAATCGTCGAAGTCAGACTCCGTTGGATCGGATTCCGCAGTCGGGTCGGCTGTTGGATTTAGGTTGAGATCGTCTTGAGAGAGAACGAGGACGAAAGGACGGGCGATTGTAGATAAGGGAAGAATTCCGAGGAGTAAAAGAACGAAGCTCAAATTGATGAATTTCCGATTTCGGTTCATCTCTGTAAGGGTGGAGAAGGAGCCGCCGTCGCCGGAGCTCGGAGATAAAAAAAAGTGTCGGAGGTTTAAATGGCGGATGAGATGATGTAATTATATGTTTTGTTTGCCACGTCAAGGTTGTTGGACTCCACCACTCACAGGCTGCCAAGTACCCCTGCAATATATTTTCCCTAAAGAAAAAAATAAAAGGCATAAAAACACCCTTTTCCAATATTATTTTTAGGCAAAAATTTCATGCACTGTTTTCTAATTTTGAAAAAAAAAAAGGCTTTAACAAATTGGGCAAAAAATGCTGTAATTGATTTTACTTTATTTTGAGAATTATGTTTCTTAAAATGAAAAGAAGTATTTATATTGCAGGAGAAAATAGTAAATTAAAAAAGTAAGACACGTTTTTTAAATTATAAAATCCAAGTGAAATTTATCAAAAAAAAATTCAAATAAAATTTAAAAAAAGAAATTGTCCGTTTATTATAAACATTTTATTTGGCATACTAAAAATTACTTAAACGAGAGATTATGTTATCGGACTACATGTTTTTTCTCGTAATTTAATTAGTTTAGGAACAAATATAGCCTTTTTTTAATTATAATATAGCCATTTTTCCATGAAAAATATGAAAACTATATTATTTATTATTATTAATAATTTCATCAGCCTTCAAGCTAATGCGTTCAATAAGCATAAAACAAGTCACCTGGGTGTTGCCTTGTATGTAGTCTTCAGGAGAACTAAAGAGTAGAGCTGGTTCAGTATTGGTCGCCATGTCCGTAGAGATCAAACTCTCTCGATCGAATCGTATTTATCGCCCTGATGTAAACTTTCATTAACTAGCATCTTGATTAAATTCACTTTCAGATAACCGATTCTTTAGGTAATTTATCGAATTTTGCTTTTCAGGAACCTCTACAAGGCAAAATCATTATCAAGCTGTCATCTTCAATTTCTCATCAAGGAATCCGTCTCAATGTTAACGGCCTTGTTAATTTGCAGGTTGAAGACTTATTTTTTATTAAAGTTTTCATTTTTTTTCTTGATTTACATTATATTTATCAGTTCAGTTGTTCTGTGGATTTTTTAAAAATATATTTAGGTTCGTGGAGGATCAGCTGGAGTTATTGAGTCGTTTTATGGGGTTGTCAAGCCTATACCCATTGTGTAAGTGTTTTCGGGATTGGGTTTAGTGTTTCAAGTTTCAAGCTATTACATAGGATGGACCACACTGCAGTATTAGATGCTCTTTTTGTTTGATTTTGCAGGAATAGTGCTTAAATTTACATGCTTTCTTTCATATTGACGTTTTTACTTGTTTATATATACTTTGGTTCATGCTTTAGTTGTCTTGAGCAATTGTTTTGCGCATTAGATTTTGGTTTTATGAATGGTGGATGTGTTCTTTTGTTACTTCCAGACATTAGGAATGAAACATTGTATAATGAGACTTTGAAGTTTCCTTTCTTGTTGTCATGAAGTGGTCCGGTTGCGATTTTCTTGAAAGCATGCTTGCACATGTTGTGCTTGTTTAATTCTTAGCTTGAGTCTCATTACCTTCTCTGTGCTAGTTCAGGAATAAGACTATTGATGTCCGGCCTTCAGGCAGGATTGCTTCAGGTACCACAGAGGTATGATGCTGATTTTGGTAAATCCCAAGATACTTCATGCAAAGTGTTTGTTTTTCGTTTTTTTTTTTTATGTTTTATTGCTAGTAAGGTCATGTTTCTCCTTCACCAGCAATTGCTATTTTTCTCCTTGATCGTGAATCCATAAAATAGCTCGGCTGAATGTTTCTTGTTCAATCAACTGTTACATTGCATCATTTTTTTCAAATAATAAGTTGTGTCATTTCCCCTGGTCTTAGATTCCATTTTCTTTGAGCTTGAAAGATCAAGGAAAGGAAAATATGGAGAAATTTTATGAAACCTTCCATGGAGGGAATATAAGCATCCAGGTATGTAATGATATTTTAGTGCTTATTTGCTATATTAATCAACTAATATATTATTAGTTTCTCTTATTCTTTACATCAATTAAACGCTATCATAGTATCTGGTAACTGTAGATGTTGGCAGAGGATACCTTCATAAATCTCTGTCCACCACAATGGAGTTCATAGTTGAAAGTGAAAAAGGTGCCATCCCATGCATTCTTTCTCTTGTGTGTAAAGTCTTTCATAAAACATACTGAAGTTGTTTCATTTATATGCTTTCTTCAAGGAAATCTTCCAGAGAAACCTGTTTCTCCTGATACAGTCATCTTCTATATCACCCAGGACACTCAAAGACACATGTTACTTCCTGAATTAAAATCAGGTTCTTTCTTATGTCCCTCTCGCCCTCTCTTTGGATTTCTTTCTTTTTTCTTTCTCATTTAACTTCTATGGAACTCCTGACTTTCAAAATTTTCAAATATGCTTTGCTTGAAGACGCTTAGTTGTATTCGACACATTAGGGAAAATCATTGATGTTATACTTTCTACTGTTGGAATCTAAACTGAGCTACTGGAACAATGCAGTATTTCTATCTTGACAATTGTGAAGTCTTTTGTGCGGATTTGAGGGAGAGAATTATTTTGAATTTAAGAGTGTAAAAGTCATTGGTATGTGCCATTACTATGTACATGCTAGATCTATTTATGTCGAAGTTTGAGGGTATTTCTTCCGGTCACTATATGACTTGAGCAACATCATTATGCATTTCTAGGAATCACAAGATCTAGAGTTCTTCCCTTCTTTTCCTTTTTTCTTCTTGTTCTTTTTAAATAATTCATAATCATTTTCGTACAACTGGAAGTGAAAGGGAAAAAGCAAATGTTTTTGGCTAAGTATTAATGTTTAATACTTCTTGTGCCTTGTCATGACGTTCTCTGTGGTGACAGAGAAACCATGGAAATGCTATTGATTATTAGATTTTCCAGGTGGTTTTCGTGTAACTGGCAGAATATGTTCTCAATGTTCACTACTGGATCCCCTCAATGGTGAATTGACAGTTGAAGCATCGCCAGTTCCTATTCTATCCATTGACATCCACTTGTTTCGAGTAGAGTCAATTTTGATTGGGGAGAAAATAGCAACTGAGACCTCCTTGATTCAAACAACACAGGCATATAACCTATTATTATTTTCTTCAAATTTAGTTTCTTTTTTAAGCATTATATTTACTTGTGGAAAATTCTATTTTTGATTAGATAGCAGATGGAGATGTATCCCGGGGCTTGACTTTACCAATTTATGTCATGCTTCCACGTCTTTTGACTTGTCCCACTATTTTTGCTGGGTGAGTAGATATTTGTTATGTTTTCCTTTCGTTTATTGTAACCTTCTGACCCTTTCTGAAGCTTAATAGCAAGTTTGATGCATGTCTAAGCATGTCCTCAATAAAGCCTGAGGAATGCTAGTACTTTCTTCAACATGTTGACGAATATCTTAGTCATTGATGTAGGACTTAGGTTTAGGTTCAACTTGTTGGATTCAAATGACATTTTATTCTTTAGATACTGTTCATGTAAGTTTATCCAAATATTGTAAACTAATTTTTTGTGAGTTTGATACTGAATTTCTTGTATTTGCCACTTTATGCAGTCCATTTTCAGTAGAGTTCAAAGTTACCATTGTCATTACGTTTCAATCAGAACTCTCCAAGAGCTATACCAAATTTGATCCAAAAACACCTAAATCTTGGGTAAGCATGCAGCGCACATATAGTTCATTGTTTACTCTTCCCTGCACTAACATTATCTGTACTGGATTTAGCTTGCGATGGAAAGTGTGCCACTGGAACTGGTCCGCACAAAATGAGACGATTTTAAGGAGGTATGGTTTCTTTATTTTCTTATTTGGACTTGAATACAACTAAAAAAACGACTGAAAAAGGACTTGTGTTTATAAAATATAATGCTTGTACATAATACTGGGGGAGATGAATATGTAATTCTTGGTGAAGTCATGGGAAGGGCGCCTATTAGTTATATTTACTTTGTTAACTGTTGTGTCCAATTCTTTTCCTTGATCTGTCCTAGTAGGTGCATGCATTTCAATTCTCAACACCAGATCAGATCTTGGCTGAAGGCAAGGGTTGCAGGGCTACTTCACTGGTCCAATAGATCATTTGGTACTGCTAGGAAAACAACTTCATCTCATTCCTCAGCATTCAGCGCTTCAACCTTTCTTTTGTTCGCCATATTTGTGTACCTATTGACCTTTGTCCTTCTCCAAATCATGTTTATCCATCTCTCAAGATGAAATGGCGAGAACATTCGGATTGGATGAGTACTATGTATGTGTATGAGTACTATATAGGGAAAACAACATGGTCCATGTGCTTTTTACTATGTTTACTGTCTTCTTCAGATTTCTTAGTTACTAGGTCTGCTGTTGATGTTCTAAAGCATCAAGGATCATTTGGATATACATGATTAGAAGCCTAGAAACAGCTAAACTTCTTTTTATACATTCAAGATAGTTTGTAATATCTCTTGTTGTATTAAATTATGTAAAAAATTACATTTTATGCATTCAAGATCGCCTGAGACATTCTCTTCTAACATTTCGTTTTTTCTTAGTTGAGGCATAAACTGCATTTTAAGATCGTGTTGAACATTTCTTGCTGCTTTTTTCAGTTGAGGCGTTTTGGGTGGTGGGCTATTCCATGCCCCATGCGCTAATGACTGAATTTCAAGCCCCAGAAAAACATGAGAAATGATCATTTCTGGTTCTTTGAAAATTTTGTCATCATCATCACATGAAAAACTGGAAGAAAAGCATACGAATCAATGAAACATATTGATTTCAAGTCCTCAATCCATATGAAGAAAAACAATCTTAAAATTCCATAATTTTATTACATTGAGGGGTTCGTCTTTTAGTCCAAAGTTCTGATCTTTGCTAAAAACACCTAACATTGGCAAGCAAAAGCAGAACTTCATCAACATCTCTCAACATCTTTACTCCACAGAGAACTCATATAGCATGCTGTGTTGATACTTCTCACCAGGTCGAACGACGACAGAGGGGAAATTTGGTTGATTTATGGCATTTGGAAATCCCTGAGTTTCCAAACAAGCTGCAGACTGTTTTCCATATACAGCACCTCCTTTGCCAACAATGCCATTAACGTAATTAGCTGTATAAAACTGCATACCTGGAGCATTTGTCCATAAGTTCAGAACCCTCGAGCTATCAGGATCTTTCAATTTCGCAGCGTGCTTTAACCCCATCTTCTCGTCACCACAATCAAGCACATAATTGTGATCATAGCCCATACCGACCTCATTGATGCGACTACCAATCTTCTGCTCAGTGGTGAAGTCAAATGGAGTGCCTTTCACAGGCATGAGTTCTCCCGTAGGGACTGTGTTTTCGTCCACAGGAGTAATATGATTTGCCCATATCTGAATTGAATGGTCAAGAACACTCCCTGAATCATGGCCGGCTAGATTCCAGTATGTGTGTTGAGCCAAGCTGACTGGGGTCGGTTTGTTTTGAGGCACAGCTTCCATGTCAAGCCTCAATGTTGTTGCAGAGGTGAGCGTGTAAGTTGCAGTCACAGATAAATCTCCTGGATAACCTGTTTCAAAGAGAATTGCGCAAATGTGCTTTTCAGAAAGCCGTACGCATCAAGAGAGCATTATGCACATGTTTGTGTGAGAGGGTATACCTTCCTCGCCATCACGGCTATGGTATTTGAATGTGATGGATGGTGTTTCACCCTGCTTCTGTTCGGCAACTTCCCAAACAACCTTGTCATAACCCTTATGTCCACCTTCAAAAAAGAAAACAGTAGAACATTACAACCACATGATGACAATGATAGTAGATGCATCAAGCCCCTCTTACATGGAACCATAAAGGCAATGACATGATTATTAGGAGTGACAAATCAACTCGAAATCTACAAGGTTGTCAAGGGTCTCCAATACACAGAAGGAATTATATGAAGAATGAAAAAAGGTCATCGGGCGAGTTAGAAAAAAGGTTAACTATAAACCTATCTTTTGCTTTGGACTATTAATGTTTCCCGAGACCTGATTTGACACGAAACATGAAGAATGGGTAGGTGAAACACAATACTTATAACACATTCTAGTGAAAATTTGAGGATTTCCTCCTCTTTGCTAATGGATTTCTAGGAATATGCTCAGAATGAATAGAGAAAGGAAGAAAAGTTGAACCATAATATCCAAACCAGAAAGTTTTGTATAGTTACTAAAGTTAACAGCAGAAAGCTCCTCATGCGTTTACTATGCAACTAACTTCGTTTAGATTGACTAAACTATCTGAATTAACAACTTTTAAAACAATTAAGTGATTGTTCAACATTCAAATGAAGATCCCGTATAAAAGTACTTCCTGAACAATTACCAGAACTAGGATATGCTACTCTAATCAGCTGACAGGGCCATACAGATAACAAGAAACAAGTTAACAACTTGAGATGATGAAAACTGAAGAAGAAAGGTCTAGCACCAGCAGTTATCAAAACAGTAGTTCAACGGATGGCTAATTGTGAAACTGAACAAAGAAACTCTTACAGCGAGAGAAAAACAAAAAACTTACTTCAGATCACAATGTTATTCAGAAAAGCTAGTAACTTGGGATATAATAAGGGAAGATTTGTTCATGGATCTCAAAATTCTGAAATTCTTGGAAGTCCCTAAGTTCCACAACAAATCGAAGTCCCAAAATTCTGAAAATGCTAAACAACTTTTGCAACATTTAGATTGAAACACTCAAATATAAGTTTATTGGAATCATCCAAATCCTCCAAGAAGTAATGTATGATCTTTTCACACTCTTAGCAAAATCCCCACATTCAAGCAAAACTTGAAGCGGATTTTCCAGTCTATTCAGATATACTCAATTGACTGTTTCTCTTACCATGGAGACTGTTAGGGGGTTTGTTTATTGGCAAAGAATACTCAACGCCATCAAGCTTAAATTTTCCATCTTTGATCCTATTTGCCACTCGACCAACAATGCAGCCAAAGTAAGGTGCAGCCCCTTTCTGATCAAACGACAGATCATCAAATGCGGAACAAAAAAACGTTAAAAAAATCAAACCCTTCATCAATCCCAAACTTTAATTCAAACAATAACCTCTTAATTCCTTTAAATCAACCAAAAAATCCATTCAAAACCCAAAATCAAAATTTCATAATAAAAGCCTCACCAGATATGGTTCAAGAGTGTCAAATCCCAGAACAACATCAGCCAATTTCCCTACAGTGAAAAAGGAAAACAAAATTGATAAGATCATCCAAAGTGAAAAAAGATTGAATCTTTATAAATAGATCAAGAAAATAAAATCAATAAGGGAAAAGGGCATGCAGAGAAATAATACCATCTTTGCCGGGTATTGACAATGAAGTGATTGTGCAACCAAAGTTTGAAACTTTGAGTTGCATACTGCCATTCTTGAGTTCAAAGAGCTTTGGTTCAGCCATTGAATTACAGTAGAAATGATAGTTCAGTTCTGATAAACAAAAAAGAGTTTGTAGAGAGCAGAATTGAAGACTTGCGTACTCTTCAAATGACAGAGGAATCGGGTTCTTCCGTTGCTTTGGTGACGTAATAATTCCCCTTAAAGTTGATGGATAATTATGTTATTTTGTTTTTTCTTTTTTGAAATTTTTTTAAAATTATTTTTAGCTGGTATAATGGATAATTATATAAGGAAAATTCTACAATAGAAATTGAAAATTCCAATTATTAGTTCTTTTCCCTCAAAAAAAAAATTATTAGTTCTTTATCTTTTTTTGGAAGTATTTCTTAGTAAAAAATCTCTTGTTAAATGGTATATAACTGCCTTTTTAAACAAAAATAAGTAAATAATTGGTCGATCACAATTTTAATTTTGATCACATTTTAATTTATAGTAACTCAATCATATAGTGATAGAATAAGCTATATTTTGTTCTCTTGATCTATTTAAAACAATCGGCTTGAATCATTTGTATCATTTTTTAATTACTTTTTATCTAATTTTTAATTTAATATATTATAAAAAAATATGACAGCAAATAAGAAAAAAAAGTAAATTTTGAGTACTAAAATTTTACCATTCATTAAAATTTGTCAACGTGTAATTGTTTTTGAACAAATTTTTACATTATCTAACAATTTAAAGGCAATAATATAGTCCTTTTTCATACATTTATATTGAGTTATTTTATCTTTTTCACCCTTGCAAAACACTTGTGGAGCTTTCTTTTTCTTTTTCTTTTTTTTGGGTGGGGGAATTTATTTCTTATTATTAATTTTTTTTAGGGTACTTCTTATCTTTATTAAAGGTATTTAATTATTTTTTTACTAAATAAAAGTATTTAATTATTGTCTATTCGTCTATTATGTAGAGTTGCACTGTCACATCTGTCTAGATAAAAGTTGGGCTTAAGAGTTCAATTTCACCTTTTAGTCCATCAAATTGGGCTCATCCAAAATTTGCCCCAACATTCTGGCCCATCAGATTCTATTCCTCACTCCAAATTGGTCCATTACTTTTTTACAAAACCTTGATTTAAATATTCGATTATCAAAATTAAAAATTAAAGTATTTTATAAACAGAGTTCAAAAAGATTAAATTTTAATGATTTCATCATTTATGATTGAGTTGTAGTGTAACAAGACTCCAAATCTTTGATTTGGCCAAGAAATACTGCACTGCTTTGGACTCAGCGAAGGGGAATGAGTTCAGCTGCTTTTTCTCCACACTTCTTTTTTCTCGTGTCCGTTCAATTTACAATTGACTAAAAATAGAAAAATATTTTTGAAAAATATGATATGATAATAGCCTTGGCCTCCAAGGAAAAATAAAAATTACAAAGCCAAAGTCAAGTCAAGCTAGTCTTTTATCATAATAATTTAGAATATGGTGGGTTCATTACTTTGCTTGCAATGCAAGAATCAATTTCAACATTGTTTTTGTCAACTATTGCATGCATGCATGGCGGTTCATAAAAATATGATCCATCTCTTCTTTCAGACAGGACACTATATATATTATAGCTAAGGTGGTAGAATATTATCAAATTGTGCCCAAAGAAAAAGAAGATAATCAACAATGGTGTCACTAAGGTTGCAGAAGAGGTTGGCAGCCAACATTTTCGGCTGTGGCAAAAGAAAAGTCTGGCTTGATCCTAATGAGTCTACTGAAATCTCCATCGCCAATTCTAGTAAGTGTTCGGTATTTAGAAGCATAAAATCCTGACTGATTAGTCGAGATTCAATTTACTAGAGTTTACTTCTTTCTTTTTAGATATCTTTTAGAGGTGTCCAGTATTTAGAGATACACAATCTTGACTAATTTAGATTCGGCCTACAGAATGCCTAGATAATATATTTTTGCATAAGGTGTGGTATTTAGGGGAACACAGTCTTAACTAATTCGGACTTGGTTTATAGAATGCCTGTAAAGTCTGACTCTTACTTAAAGAAGTGTCTACGTTTATTTTATACGACTTTCTAAGGAAGATTTGAACTTCTAACCTCCCAAATCATCGTATCTACAACAAAATTTTCCATATGTCAAAGATCAAGAATCTATATATACTTGAAATTGGATATGCCTTGTGATAGAGATTATAATTCTTGTTCTTGATTTTGCAGGGATGATGATAAGAAGGCTAATCAAAGATGGGTTAATAATAAGAAGGCCAATAAAATTACATTCAAGATCAAAAGCCAGAGAATTTGTGGAAGCTAAAAGAAAGGGAAGGCACTGTGGATATGGAAAACGCAGAGGAACTAAAGAAGCAAGATCACCTACGAAACTGCTATGGATGAAGAGGATGAGAATTCTAAGGCGACTGTTACACAAGTACAGGGATTTCAAGAAAATTGATTCCCATATTTACCATGAAATGTATTTGAAGATCAAAGGAAATGAATTCAAGAATAAGAGGATATTGATGGAAAACATTCACAAGGTTCAAGATGAGAAGATGAGAGAATTCTTGATCTTTGATCAATTGAAAGCTAAGAAAGATCAGATCAAGAGTGCTAGGGAACGCGACTAGGGTGTCTAATGGCAGCTACGACTAAGTACTTGATAACTGCTCGAGTGCCCAGAAACCCGAATCAAGCTGCCATCAAATATCTAAGTCGCGCTCCATGTTCAGGATGCTCGAGCAGTTGTCAAGTACTCGATCAATTCGTAGTTGTTGTCAACTACGAATTGATAAGTACTTGACAATTATCGATTAAGATATTCAAATGCCTTGGAGTGCGAATAAAGTGTTTGACAGCATTTACGATCAAATACTTAACAACTTGCTATATTAATTGTGTTATTAATTGTGAATTCAGTTGATGTAATGTCTTATTTTTTTCACATACTAGTACTGTCTTGAAATGTGATCATTAATATTTACAAGGCTTTTCCAGCAGAGCCAAAAAGTTGCATTTTTTCAGCAACCACAGCTTTCATGGCTTCCTTAGCAGCTCCCATGGCATGGATGAGATCTTTCTTGGGGTTGCTCAATGAATCCATATAAGCTTTTCGAACCTCGGTGTTCACATTGAACTTTCGGACACCAAGTTTTATGCATTCCTGTAAGCAATCAAACATCAAAAAACAATCGAAGAAAAAGATCGCGTTTGTTGAAAAAACTACTCCAGAAAATGGATCAGAATATAATACCTCTACAAGTTGTTTTGGCAATCCCGAAGCTCCATGAAGAACAAGATAAACTCCTCGTTTTGAACTCAGATCATAGAGATCCTGCAGAAAAACAGGTTTAGAACCTCAACAGAGACAAATCTATATTTAATTACACGGAGAAGGACTAGTGTATGCTTGCCTTGAGTAAATCAAGTCTAAGATTTGGACCACTGGCAGGATACTTTCCGTGGACATTACCAATGCAAACTGCCAAAGCATCTATACCGGTGGAATTGATGAACTCATCAGCCTGAAATTTAAGGGGAAGCCCAAATCACGTAACAAATAACAGAAACAGGTTTCTATATTCAAGGCATCTCTTGTCGTAGGAAAGAGGGGTTCGCATAGAGAGAACCTGAGTAACATTAGTCAGCCGAGCATCATAATCTTCGACTGTTAGATCATCTTCAGTTCCTGATAATCTTCCCAATTCAGCTTCTACCAACAAACCTTTAGCATGTGCTGCTTTGGTAATGTATTTTGTGTATGAAATGTTTTCCTCAAAAGGAAGATGTGAACCATCAACCATGACTGAATCAAATCCCTGTTGTGCCGATTAAATTCAGAAAGTCCGGTAAAAAAATACACATAAAGGGTTGCAGAGTGATATCTTCAAACAACAAATTCCTGAGGAAGTCAACAAGAAACTCACCAACTCAAGAACCTCCAACAGTTCTTCTTTCGAGTTTCCATGATCAAAGTGAACAGTTATAGGAACCTGCAATTGATGTTCAAGCGTTCAACTGATAGAAAATATGCCAATCATCAAGCACAGACAACGTATTGCACTTAATATTTCATAGCATCATATATTCTATATACACGTTTGCATATTGGGAAACCGTAAGCACTAATACAAATCTACAATGATTGGTATTTAAAAGAAATAAAACTTACACTTGCTTCTTTTGCAGCAGAGATACAACAAGCCACTAGAGGAGTTCCTCCATGCTGCAAGGCACTAGGATGGATCTGAAAGAATAGAAGTTTTCAGTGGCTATAATATCCGAACAGTTGATGAATATCAAAACAGAGTTTCGGTGACCTCCACAAGAAAAGAAGAAGAAAGAGAGTTGT
Source organism: Catharanthus roseus (assembly GCA_028651295.1). Classification (NCBI taxonomy): domain Eukaryota; kingdom Viridiplantae; phylum Streptophyta; class Magnoliopsida; order Gentianales; family Apocynaceae; genus Catharanthus; species Catharanthus roseus. The sequence continues at coordinate 7,914,519 of JAPQWS010000148.1, forward strand.
TGGAAGATTTCTGGACTTCCTTGCTTTATCTCAGATTAGGGAGGGCCAGCGTTTTCATCATTTTTGTAGTAATATAAGCATCCTTTTGGACAGGATGGTCTAACAAACATAACCCATTGAGGAAGTTTAAGCATCCTTTCAGAAGGTGATAAGTTTTCTCCCAAACCTGTAAGATAGCAGGACTTTTTTTATCCTCTGCTGCAGCAACAACTGCCTCAACTCCTTCTAAATTATAGACATTGAAAGCTCCAACAGCATATCCACCTTTTTCTGCATTCTATGAACAGATTTCCAGTCAGTAACTTAAAAAGGAGCTGCGATTTGATTGATTAAGAGCTCTCTTACGAGGAGGATTTCCTTAGTTGATGTGCCTAGACGAGCCCAGCGATTCACTATCTCTGCCAAAGCTGTACTATCACCCACATTCCCTGAAAAGTGAATAAATATTCAAGTTTTACATCAAAATAGGCATGTATCCAAGGACTATTAACAGTATAGTGTGAAATAAAATATGAGTTACCAGGGAAAACAATGTATGGAACTTCTGGATGTTTGCTTTCAGGACCTAGCTGCCACAACGGAACACCAGGTAAAGCTTGTCCTACTATTTTGGCACGTTTTGCACCTAGAGCTTTTGTTGCAAGATCTGATGAAGTTATCCCACCCTAAGGAAGAAACGTTATGATGTTTAAATCATGATGACACCATGCAACTAAAGCACACTATTTATTTAGGAACATCACTAGATTGGTATCTAGATAAAAAAAGAAAAGACGTGAAAGACAAAATATCGACACCTTTGCATAAACACATGATTTTAGGATAAAGAGGAAGTGAATTAGAGTAAAAACAAAAATCACCTTTGCAAGAATATAACGAGGCCTTGTAGTTATCCTCTTTACTATTTCCACAAGGGCAGAGCTCACCTTGAAATTTATCTCTAAACTTTCTGAAGGAGCTGTTTGAATTTAAAAGGAAAATAAGAAGTAATAGATGAAGAATAGAAAGTAAACCTTCAGTGATGACAGAATTCAAAGATTAAAAAATTACTCAGGAAATCAAGAAGACCTCACTTTTTCCCGTTATAAGTTCTCTACTAGTCATTATCAGAGTGTCTTTCTGGTGTTTAAGGAATATATCAGCCATCTCAACTGCTCGAGTGATTTCATCCTCCGTATCTTCTGCTGACTTCATGGCCACTTTTTCAACAGAGATCTTTGATGGTGAACCAAAAAAAAAATTTAAGAATATTAGCTGAATATACATCTCCCACTGTGAATGAAATGAGAAAAATGCAAGCACCACTCCATTACTTCCATTATCAAGGAAAAGAATATCAGTTTTCTTATATAACAGTGTTATGAAACCCTGCCTCAATATTTTTTAGTAGACGACCACACTGTAACTTGAGTTCCTCAACCTGCATATTATAAATTTTGGTGTTGGAAATGAAGGAAAAAGAAATATGTTTACTTGAATAACAAACTCTTGGAGTGGCATAAACCTGTTTTGTTGTTTTTGGAACGTATGAACCAACAACAATTAGTCCGCCACTCTTTTCGCTATTTATACCAAGATCATTAGGTGAAATTGGAGCTTTTCTGATAATCCCTACTCTTGCTGAAACGAAACTGGCGGCTGTACGGCATAAGAATCGTTTCCCTTTCAGTTCTGCCTACAAGTGAAATCCAGGTAGAATGGGAGTTGGTTCACCTCAAAAGGAAACAAATACCGAAAAGAGAAAACAGACAAAAGAAAAACCTGAATCATCCCAGCCGCAAATACAGTCATGTCTCTTTCACTAGCTGCGTTAACTATACAGGTTGATCCCTGTTTTATCCAAAGAGTTAATACAGGAAAACATGCACAAAATAAAAATGCTGCAAAGATAAGAAAATGAAATGTAAAAGACCAATCTTGCATAATACAGGGTCCAGGAGTTGCTCATATACTCCTAAATACCAATAAACACTTTAAAACTTGAATCTTCACGGCTAATTATAATCCATCCTCGATGTCTACAGCACAATTAGTACGTTTTCAAAAGCTTTATTAACCCCCCTACCTTTGGCAAACTGCAGAGACGTTCGCAAACAGCATCTGGTCCCCCTTTTCTCAAAAGTTCAATGGAGATTGAAGCTATACCACTAGCTGGTATGCGGCCACCAGTTTTCTCTTCCACCCACTAAAGTTATTAACGAAAGGTTAATACTTCAATTTCCTTAAAGTTCATGAAGTGCTTGTGTTCAAGAAATGTGGTTCATGGAAGAACATACCTCTCGAAGATTAGAAGATTTGTAGCCAAAAGCAGCATCTTTAGCAAATTCTGTTTCCCCAGCAGGGACAAGCCTATGTACATCAAGCTCAGAAAGCACAAACATCAGCTACTTAACCAATGGTTACATGATCTATCAAAAGAGAGGATCAAACCTATCAGAATCTGCAACATAATGTGTGTCAGCTATGGTATATCGACCTCCTTCTAGGAAAAAAGGGCAAATTATCCATGCATCCATTTCACCCAGTATAGAAACGGCTGCATCGGCTTCCTATAACCAAGCAGAAATGAGTAAGTAAAGCTTATGAAGGACAAAATTGAGTTAAAAGGAAAGATCTTAGCCCTTGCCTCTGGAAAATGACCTCGTAACGTTGAATCACCCCGCAGAACTACTGTATAGTCCACATTCTCAACTGACTTGGCTGCAGTATTTAAGTTTGCACATATATCTGCTATTAATTTTCTAGCCTGTACAGAGACAATTCGCAAGATTATTTTATCAGGATAAATTTCCTGCCCAAGTCCAAGTGAAAAATAATATACTATCTTCGTGGAAACAAAGAGCAAATATAAAGAGCATTACTTAAAGCAAGTTTTCTACCTTCTCAGAATCCAGTGCTCGCGAGTTGGTCAAAATGAAAAAGCACTTAGGCCTTTTCTTGAATTGCTCTATAAGTGACTCAACATTCCTAAAAAAAGAATAAACAAACACTAAATATTAAAGCACAACTGAGGGATAATATGAGGCTAAAAATGAAAAAGCTATGGTCAGGTAAGCAAAGTTTACAATCGGATACAGCTAAAGCCTGCAGAGACTTACCATTCTGTCAATACTTCAATATCATGAACAGTTTGAGTTCCAGTTGGATCATCATCCAGAACAATCAATGTCTTTGAATTATTCTCAACTAATGTACGTATATCTTGAACAAGGTCGACAGGCCATTCAGGTGGAAGAGATTGCAGAACGGACGGTTTACTGAGAACTGGCAATTTTGCTTCAACTCTGACTCCAGTGAGTGTCTCATAAACCTGTACATAATGTTCATTTCCATTCTCACGCTTAAGGCCTTAAACCATATTGTTCTCATGATAAAGAATTTAGTTCAAAATAGGGTGGTAGCTTCACTCTAACAATACTTAAGTTAATCTTCAGAACTATGAATTATTTTGGATCCAAATTATTTCCATTCTTTCTTCCATGGAAAGACAAAAAGAAGCACCAGAAGAATGTACCTTCACAACAGCAGCATCATCTAATCGACCCCATCCAGCAGCAGAACCTACTCCATACAACAGTATTAACTTGTAACAGAGAACTAAGACATTTAGCAGAGACCTACCTAATGGTTTAGCAGTACAGATAACTAATCACTAGAAAAAGGAATTTCGAATTACGAACAACATAATATTTTATGCCTCTAGGTGCACAGAAGATAAAACGAAAGAAATCTTTCTTTGAGTGAAAAATGTGATTCCCATGCCAACTACCTGCCAAGAATAATTGATGAGCAACATTTGAAATATGAAGTGGAACCCTGCGAGATGAGCTTTCACGAGAAACAATGCCCTACAAAAAGATTAACAGCAAAAAAGAAAAAGAAATTAAACCATGACTATGTAATCTAATTAAACATTATTAAAAATCTAAACATTGTTTAAGCAATCGAATTAGTCTGACCAGATCCTTCACAAAGATATCAAGAGCAGACAGTGGTGTATAATCATTCTCCAACATGTGAGGAGTACGATTCTCAAACATCCTGCAACAAGTTCAAATAAAGCAACAGACTAAGAAGCCATCAACAACATCTGTAAAATAAATTAAATTCCATTGCAAGAGCAAATTGCATAAACTGTGGGAAGCAACTCTTCAAGCTATGCAGTTTTATGTAAAACAATGGCCAAAAATGCTTGAAGATTGGATTTGGATTCTGTGAGCACTGATTGGACTGAAAAACAGTTTGAAGCATCAATATTATGTTTTCCTTTTTAAGTATTTGGATTGTATCTGATAATGCAAAACAAGATACTTCTGTTTTAACCCAGCAAACAAAATGAGACACTTTTTAAACTTAACATATTTGTCCCCTTTTCCTCTCACAATCCAACTACATTTTTCCTTCTGAAATTCAGAATTCTCAAAATGAAATCCAATCCAAAAACTTATTTAAATCTTAAGGACAAAATAACAATTCATTTTCATGTTTTGACGTCAATACTTTATATATATATATATATACACCACTTATTTTCCATACTTTTCATGTTAGTCATTCTTTTTCAAGCATGACAATAACTATTGAAAATGTTCAAACACCTACCAAGAAGTGCCTCTACTGCTTGTAATGATATCATACAACATTCTTGTGTTAAGACCCAATCGAGCTCCAAACGCCATTGCTTCAGCTGATGATGCTATATGGACTCCAGCAAGCAATTGATTGACCATCTTGACACCACTAGAGAAGAGAATTCAGAAAATTCATTAGAAACTTTATGGCATATCATCAATATAGGCCAATATGATCTAGTTAAAACTATGAAATATACAAAAGACCGACTTTGAAAGAGAATTACCTTCCAGCACCGCAGCCTCCTTTAATAACATAGAGTTTCTCACTCATGGCTATTCAATAGCAGTTGAACATTGTTTGTCACAAGGCCTTGCAAACTAAAAGTTCAAAAAACCCAAATTGAAGTCTGTAGATTACCTGATAGCACTGAACCAGCATGCTTGAGAGCTTCATCTGTAGCTGATGCCATTATCTTGCATCAAGATCACCATTCAGATGGGTTTTCAGAAAGGACTGATATGATACTATCAGCAGGTATATGCACAAAAGTTTGTGTATAAATCTTTGATGTTCTCACCGTAAGTGTTCCTTCAGCAGCCCGCTTAACCCCACCAGACACGGGAGCATCAACCAATTTCAAATTCTTTCCTTCATCTACGAAAATTATGATTAATTTTGAATGTTGAGAATTTCAAGGGCGAAAGACAAGTACAAAAATGCAAAATTAAGATGTCATTCATTTTACTATGCCATTGGAGAAAATGGTACATGATTCCACTAAGTACCTAAAAAATGAACATCAGAGGAGATTCAATTGACTATTATTGGATCTTCATACACACAATGCAATAGATTTAGTTTAAATGGATCAAAACGGAAGTTATTAGTATCATAAAAGGGTTGGCTGTATACTTGTGGTAGGAAAGCCTCAATATGAGGTCTTTAAATTGATCATCTATCAATTTTGTAACTGCTAAAAACATGAGCCTGAGTCCTCATGCAAGAAGTTATATAATTCTTTCATTGTATAAACAAGCACCTAATAAAGAAATCAGAATTTACTAACTCAAGTTTTATATTTGAAATTCACAACACAAAGTCATACAATCCTAACTGAAGAAGTTGTGTAAGAGACAGGACATACTTTGCAAGCGTTGTTCAAGCTGGCTGACAAATGCAGGGGAAACAGTTGATGAGAGGATAACTGTTGCTCCTGATGAAAGAGCTAAAGAACAAAATAGAACGGTGTCATTCATTTTCATGAAATTAGATTAAACACTAAAAATCCTTACCTGTCACAGCTCCAAGTTCACCGTAGAGAACACTGTCAGCTTGAGCTTCATTTGTGACCATTATTACAAGTATTTCCGCATCTGGAAGATTATATATGTTAGCTTTTAGCAGCATAATCAAATACTCCAATATATTCCCATTTCAAGAATGTAGTCTCATAGTGAATCTACTTTTTCAAAAAGCACTAAGCAAGCCATCTTAAACCAGTTGCATTGCAAAATTAAATACAAAATACATTTGAGGGTTTTTTAAAGAAAGAAACACTGCGTAAAGCTCCTAAGAGACCTCCAAGCAAAGTCCATTACACAAAATTGCTTTTAGTTTTTGAACCACTGAGAAGGCTATAAGAAACATGGTTGGAAGCACTGTCACTAGCAATTTAAATCAACAATCTGAATCAAACACCATTGTATAATTGAAGTATAAGATTAGCAGCATTCAGTTACCTTGTGATACTTCAGCTGGAGAGCTTCCAGCTAACCCACCAGCATTAGTAAACCTTGTTAAAGTTGGTTTATATACCTGCCAAAAAAAATAAGATGGATATATCACCAATTACAGAAGTTTTAGGCTTTTGGAAACTATAAACATGACAATACAAACTCAATAACAAAAATTCACTCTATCAAAGCATTTACTAAATCTAATATGTCTATCTAATCAAACATGTTAAACACCAGTTAAGGGACATTACTTCACCGGATGCAGGAAATATTTCTCTCTGAGAGAATAACTATGCATATGCAAAACCATGCTTGATGACAGTGCACTAAAAGGACTACTAGGGGAGATGAGGAGAAGATCAGTGTGCTAACTGCCAAGTCACGTTTCTTGTTCCTGGGATACCGTTCCACATGTACACATTTGATCTTTTTTCCCTCTGGAACTTGGTGTGACCTATGATTTAACTAATATATGGAAATCTAAGAGGTTTAGAATTCAGTTGAACTGAGCACTTCTTGTAAACATATATATATATATATATATGCATCTCTATGCAATGATTGAACTCAACACATTGTCAGATGGCATGACCAAGAGGAACTCAGCTTCTTGTATCTGAGTTATAGTTTTGATATCTCCACATATTTTACAACCATTCTAATATCATACTTCCCATCCCTGATTTCTTAAACAAAAAAAAAAATCGTGGATTATTTTGGATTGTATGCAATCTCACAGTCAATTAGACCTAGTAAACAATAAATGAAAGTTATCTATTTCTTTAAAAGTGGAATTCCAACATATTCTGCATAATGTATAGAAACTGACTAAAGTTATGACCTAACAATGCACTACCTCTTCTTCATTTAATCATCTATATAGAGTCAATAAGTTGAATAGGAGCATTACATCATAGCCGATAACAGAGAAATTTGACTTCACAAGGTGAGTGGCCATGCCAAAACCCATAGCTCCAAGACCAATAAAACCAATCCGTTTTACTTTATCTGATTCCGCACAAATTTGATGGGCCAGTTCCTCAGGGTTATAGATTTTTGAATTTGCAGCATCTGTAATATTAACACCAAACATCTTTTCCCACACCTGTAGACATGCAATGTACGGATAAGATAAAGTAGGAAAAGAATCATGAGAATATAGACATCAATCAAAACTCTTCAGACAGATAGCACCACAGCAGCACCTTGAGCAAAGTAGTGTCATCATCATCTTTCCTTCCATATGAAGAACCTATCAAGATGAGTACAGATCAGCTTGAATCTAACTGCCTGGCACAGTCATATATGATTGTCTTAAGAAATCATTTTTACCTGCTATCAATTGCTGATAAGCAACTGTCAGAAGTGGAAGAGGGAAGACAAATGATTTTGCCATGTCTAATGAAGTTCTCTATCGTGAACATGAAAAATAAATTAGTTGCAGAACTTGAGGGATTCAAGGAGTTCACAAATGTTGCTTTCCTGCAGTGCTTAAATGTGCTCATAAAATGACACCAACACATTTTCTTACGGTCAAAGTACTTGCAGTAGAATCAAAATACAAAATGGTAATAATGGATCTCATTTAACGACACATTAACAAATTTATCAGATGTCTTAACCCTTAATGTCATAGCTGTCAAAAAGTTTAGCAAGTTTCTTATCTTTATATTTTCAAAGGAAGGGGGAGCTAAACTTTGGTTCTGGTATTCCAGAAATAGGCTAGAAACTGACTTCCCAAGAAAGTAGTTTCATCGTGTTTCTGTAGAGAAATTGACCAAAATCCAACTCCAAATCTCCTAAAAGCTATCATTTCAATAAAATACCCAAATTTCAGATGTATTTCTTTTAGCCATCTTCCCATCATACATGAGGATTTCTAACATATGCTAGAGTGTAAAAATAAGCAATTAATGTTGCTCTCCAACTACTTACATGAAATCCTACTCATTCATAAAGCCCATAACACCAGTTAAATTCAAAATAACATGGTTGAGAAAAAATTACCACATTTTGAACCAATGCATTGAGAAAATCAGGTTTTGTTTGGGTACCCCTCAACAGTTGAGGAAGATAGTTCTTGTAAACCCTGAAAATGTTATAAAAGTATTAGGGAAAAGAAAAGACAATTATCAGGCAACACATGAAAATAGTAGGAGGTGGATTATCCTATGGCCGAGAAAACTAAACTATGGCAAGTGTGATTTAGTTTACCAAATCTTAAAGTTTACCCGAGGGTTGTAAGAAAATAAAAAATCTTAAAGTTATATTGAGTCCAAAAGAAAATCTCCAGTAACTATAACAAAGAAATAAGAGGAAACAGAGAAAAACATGTGTGATTTATTATAAATTCCCCACCAAGAATTTCCAGCTGCATTAGAGATGATATCATAAAGTATCCACGGATGAATTCCAGCTTGAGAACCAAGAGAAATGGCCTCAATTGATGCAACAAAATGAATCCCCTCCAGAAGCTCAATCACCATTTTGGTTTTACTGCAAAAGAAATAACGAAAGAGTGAATTACGTTTGAAAAGGTAAATAATAAGATGACTTGTTCAGACAACATCAATATCATCATGAGGTAAAACAAGAAAGTACACCTTCCAGCTCCCAATTCCCCCACAAAATTGTAAAGTTTTCCACCCATCGCTGTTCAGGAAACAAAGCACAGTCAGCATATATGCTTAGCAGTTCCATAACAATTAATTCAATGGGTAATTCTCCAATAGAAATGCTTAAGCCAAAGAACACAATAATTAAGCACCAGAAAGTATTGGCTGCGCTCTATGGATGCTCTCTGACGTTCCTGAGGAAATAATCTGAACATTTTCCACCGAATAAAAAGAATTTTAGTATTTCAATAGTGAATAAAATAGAAGACAAGAAGAGCTACAAAGATGTTTAAGGGGAAAAAATACAATTTGTAGCCTTTACCATGACTTTTCCATTGAGATCCTCAGACACAGCTTGGGACACAAATATATCCACAATGGAGTCAATATGGTAACCTGTAATGTTAGGAAAGGTCAGAATTTGGAGTTAGCACAAAGTTTTCCATACTGCTCATGAAAAACTCAAACGACGGATTTAAATGTTCCACTATGCTCATATGTTTCTCATGAAAACTGCAGGATTGCTCCGCCACCTTACTGACTTAAAAGTATGTATTACAATAAAGAACAAAAAGCAACTAAAACGAGATCGCCAGCCTGGAAATGAACTGTAATTTTGAAAGAAGATCAAAACGGTTAAAAGAGAACTTCTGTTACATCTTTGTTTCAGAGTTGTCCCCAAATAGATTAGGAGTTTAGTACAGCCACTTTTAAACATAAGACTGAAAATTGCGAAGTTACCTTTCTGTGGCAATCAAGCCAAAATGAAATCCATCAGTTTATTTACCATAATTTCATGCTATAAGATCAATGGTGTTATGATTACTTGCTTCAATTTTCGTCACTTTCCATTGACAATGAAGACGAAAATAAGTTCATGTTCCAGGACACTTGTATGTTGGTTTATGATGGATGGAAAGATAATATACAGACACACAAAGCAGAAAGAGATGAATAAGAAATAGAAGAAACTTGTATTAATGTCTAAAAGAAAAGTAAGAATGCAATACCATCAATAACATACATAAGTACTAACATTACAAACAACTCATTTTCACATAACGTCATAGAAATGAGGGTAGAAGTAGACATTCAGGGGAATGCATGTAACACCTCTGAATTACCTGTTATAAACTTTGCCAACTTTTGAATGTGCAAATGTGATACAGCTGAATGGAGTAGTATAACTGCATCTTTTTGTAATGCTGTATATGGAAATTAGAGACGAACAAAATATTAAGCATTCCAACTGGTGGAATTACAAAATAACCTTTTAAAACTTTCAGCAAAAACAAACTAAAAACCTTTTAAAACAGCCTCATGCTCTATGATTATATCATTATTGCAATCACCAGAAGATATTAATATAACCAAAGCTGCGAGACCTGGATGAAAGTAAAGAGACAAATGAGCAAGTAACAGTGAAAGTATCACAATATGAGATGAAACAATCAAATAATCTTCATAATGTCACTTGAGAAGGGGAGAGAGAGAGAGAGAGAGAGAGACAGACAGACAGACAGAGAGAGAGAGAGAGAGAGAGAGAGAGAGAGAGAGAGAGAATGATCATAGTTTGAGTTTCACCTTTGCCCATCTCTATAGGGTCACGACATGTTTTACCTCCTAGCTTGGAAAAGTCATCCAGAAAAGGGCTACTTGTCTGAAAAGGAGCAAATGCAATGAAGGAATCAAAGGAGTGGCCTCAAAAGGTTGTAAATTTATCACTGCAGAAGCTAAATGAAAAGCAAACTCCATATGCTCACTGAGATTAAATGAATTTGTGTGTAAGTTCATACGTAGGACAAGATTCAATGGACATATTTGTGTCAATATTTCCTTGTTGTGACTTATTTCAGAACTGCATCATTCTTTGTGGGAAAAATAAATGCTGAGGTGCAACATACATCAGCAAATACTGCAGCAGAGAGAGTAAAAAGACCGAATTGCATTCATTTTAGTGATAATCCTGAAATTTTTCATATTCGCAAGAAGTGACATTTATGGCACATCTGGAAGTTTCCAAATATGTCCAGTAGAGTAAGTTGACTGGTAAATTCCACTGAACTCTTTATGTTGTGGACTTTAAGTAAAGAAAGCAACCCCTAGTTCAAGTCATTAGCAACTTTGCCTTTTTTTCTATCAGTTCATTAACTTAAAAAAGTATAATGAATCACCAGAGTCCAAGGATATCAATGTGATTACTCCAAGTCCTGTCTAGTAGAAACTCGTGCCAATGTAAAACATAGGCAATATATGGGAATGCTTTTGGATTTTGATCAAATATGACTATGATTAGATGTTTTCCTTGACAACATCCAATCGTATATATTAATGCAAACAGCGACTGTTCCATCTCATTGATCATTCATCATATAATATCGAACACATGATATTTCAACAATTCTTAAAACTAAAGGAAAGAAAGACTCAATTTTGACACAAATGAACATTCAGTCAGCCATTAAAGGGTCCAATCCACAAGAAAAAGAGGTAACACATCAGAATTCCAAAACCATTTTTAATCCAATAATCACTCAATGACCCCACCATTCGCAATAAAACTTTATAGAAATCAGCAAACAAAAGTAATTTCTTTATACAAACCTCAAATGCTCGAACAGTATAACCAGAACGGAGAAGAGAAGCAGCCAATTTCAAGCTGATTTCATCCAAACCAAGAAAACCCACTATGCTTTGATTCTCAGACACCATTTTGCAGCTGGAAAAGAAAAAAAAAAAACCCCACCTTCAAGAATTAATCTTTCTTTGCAGAATCGCCACCCTTTTTCCTATAGTAACTGCTCCCTTTTAGTTTCTTCCTGACCACCGTGTAAAGAACCCACTACTACAGGACAAGAGATCACCAGCTGCCGTGGAAACTAGTCAGTTCTTGGAAAAAAAAAAACTGAAATTGTTAAGAGTATTTTAAAAACTGCTCCGTTCTGGGAATCTTTGAAACACCCTGTATTAGCAGCCAGTCCAACTAGACTAATCAATTCAACACCAGTAGTAAGAGAGAATTAAGGATTGGTTGAAGGATTAATAAGAAACAAAATCACAATTTAGCAATTTAAGAGTAGTTAAATTGATAAGCCTAATCCAAATGCTAATATTAGTTCGCCAATTCGATGGCAATTAATCTCATCAATCTGTGAGATATCTTTTTCGAATTAACTCAATCAGAATACTAGTAATTGCCAAACTGGAGAGCTGATGGGAGGCTTTGCCGTATGAGTAATGTTTTTCCACGTTGGATTATATTATTCTTCCTTCAGAAGCTCATCGGATGATGTGGCAATGACTAAGATTTCCTTTAAATAATCTTTTTGGTCAATAAATTTTTCTTTAAATAAATGCTCCGAGGAATATGGATATCGAAACTGTACTTGCACCTAACTTTTTTTCAATGCGATTTTACAACATTGTCTCCTTTTTTCACGGACAAGATTTAAACATTGATCTTTATTATTAATTCTACAATTTGAAAATCAATTGAACTATGTTTATGCGGATTTTTTTTTCTTTTTAGCATGCTTTACATGCCGATCGGTAGAGTGTTACACCCTCTAATACTCTTTCTAGTACATATTTTTTAAATAATTTAATTAATATAAATCTTACATAATAAAAAATTTAAAAATTATTGCTAAACGAAGTAAGAAAGTGTATTGGATGATATACTAAACCATCCTGGATATTTACATTGGGAGGAATGTTTCTGGGACTATTCTAAAAGTACAGCAGAATTTAAAGTTAACTTTACTAAGAGATGAATCATATCGTTATGTGCAAAAAATTTTAAATATTTTTTTTTTCCTTCAAAACACTGTCTCTATACATATCTTTTCTTATTTCTCTCTAAAAAATGGTGATTTCTTAAGATTTGAAGTAAAAATTACAAAAAAAGGATAAAAAATTTAAAAATCCGATCTGACCCACTTAAGCCACATCTTGGCGCGAGTAGAGGTGATCCCGCACCAAGGACTGGCGCAAATCTTGAAATGGTCACACTAGTTCCTGGCGCGGGATTACACTTACTCGCGCCAGTACATGGCTCAAGTGAGCCATATCGATTTATATTATTATAATATAAATAATATTAATAATTATAAAAATAATTAAAAAAATCTATGAATCTTTGTAAATAAAAATAATAATAATAATAACTAATCATTCAGTTGGTGTCCCTAGCACAAATTTAAGGGGATTGGCGCTAAGAGTTGATGCATAGTCTTGGCGCCAATCACTAATTTTCACCACCAGGATTAAAATTTTTTATTTTGATGCATTTTTTAAAATTTTTATACTGATTAAAATGTAAATAATTTAATATAAAAAAATTTTTTTTTTCAAATTTTAACGATTGGATTTGAGCATATTGTCATTTGAAGTCTTAGCGTGTAGAGAAATATTAGAGAGAAATAAGGTAGAGAGAGAAAATGATTTGGTAAAAATGAAACTTTTTTGCGCTAAATAGGATATATATTATAAAGGAAACGTGAGGAAAGAACTCTAACATTAGAAAAATCTTCTCTACGCTGGTGAGAGATTATGAATGACCAAAAATAAATCATTCTCTATAATTAGCCGCTAATGATGCCATTGAGTTCACCATAATCCACCAAAAACGGCTAGACCTGATGATGACCTTTGCAAATAAAGGTATACCCAAGTAATTGCATACTAAGATCTTAATGTTGATTTTGTGTCCACTAAAAATTACATCGAATTAACTTTCAGAATTTTTGAACTCAGGAACTTCCAAACATATTGCGGAGGTACTAAAGAGATAGATTACACAAAGGATGATAAATGATGCTGAAAAGCCTGTATTCATCTAATATAAAAACTGACTGCTAGATGATTGGATTCTTAATGGAACAAGTACTTCCATACCGAATATTTTTTCTTTAATTTGATAATATAAACATTTTTTTAATTATTAAACACATTTTTATTTTCCTTCATAAGTGACCATTTTTTTCCTAGGTAATTTAAAAAATCCTTCTAAATTACTTATTCTTACACTACAATTTAAATATAAAAAATATCAAAATGTTTTCTTATTCAAATCTTTAGTAAATGTATGAAAATGACCTTTTTGTTCATATACATGGCAATTTAGGATGTCTTCAACATTACATCTACATTATTAGTAGGTTGGACAAAAGAGGAAACTTCTTGCATTATGAAACCTTGCTTAAAAATGAAACCAACATCTTTTATTCTTTTGGGCCAATTAATAGCCAATTATTTTGCTTGTCTTGAAATGGCCCGTTTTTAAGCCCAATCCCACCGATATATAGCCCCTTTCCCTTCGTTTCGATCATTTTTTATTTTTTTAATTTATATACGGGGAGAGAAAATATGATTCGAATATATAACGTTTGGCGAGCCAAACTGGTAAGGAATATTTTTATTACTTATACTACCACCTTGCCCCGTACTTTGGATTTTGTAAAGTACGTGCATATTAAAAAATAAAAAAAATACAACAAAATTTATGTTACGCTTTTAATTAATAACAATAGATAGAAAGAAAAAATAAGAAATAGATGAGAGAAAGAAGATGGTAGGATAAGAAAAAATTCACTTATAATTCTTTAATATATCTTCTTTTTTGAATAAATGAGATTCTGTTAATATTCTTTTTAATATATATCTTTTAATACACCATTTGTTAATCTTATTTTATAATAATTTCTTTTTAAATTTGTATAATTTATGATTTATTAAGAAAATTATTAAAAAAAAGTGTTGTAAAAAAGATATTTTAAATGATGTTCACCGAAATTAACATATTACGTGTAATATAACCCATCTAACAGTGAAACATGAAATTTTATAAAATATTTTAATTGTAAAACGGTGAGAGTTTTTGTTTTTTTTTTTTAATTAAATAAAATAAAATACTTCATCTTGCATGGAAATGGAAATCAATACAAAAATCTAATCTCAATGTACATACATTGAAAGAAAAAAAAATCAATATTATTGGAACTCGAAAGTTATTTGCACAAAGCACAATTATGAAATGTAAAATAAAAAATACACATATTAAATTGAACCACCCTCCTTATAGACTTGATCTTGGAACAAGAACAAATATATATTAATACTAGTACAACTTGATACATTATAAAAGTGTAAATTAAACTCATGATTTATCGTTTGATATATTAAGAAAGTGTGAATTGAATTCATGATTTATCGCATAATAAGGAGTGCTTCTAATTAACTGATTTGTCATATTGTGATTAATATTAACTAGTACAACTTAGAAGAATAAAGTATTTTTAATAAAAATAAATTGGTATTCAAAACTCCTCATTTTGGCACCTATGAAGTTACAATTATAGTTTATTATTTTTAGAGGAAAAAAAAAAAAAAGAAAGAAAGAGGATGATAGTCTCCAAGGTTGGCTTTATATATTGAAAGGTCTTTTTATCTTTTGAGGGAGAATTTGTGTTTTTTTTAAAAAACATTACCCTTCTTACAATTTGTGCCTTCTTTTCTTCGATATTCAATGAAATGTGGGTTTACAAATATATATATATATATATTTCAATTGATCCTTTTTCCGAAAAAGACAATAAATACCTTAAAATTATTTTCGATTTTTAAAAAATAACCGTCTCGTCATTTTAAAAAAAAAAATCACTTTCTTCAAATAGTTTTATTTTATTTTCGTTCGATTGATTATATAGCACAAAGCCATTTTAAGTAACAATTTTTGAGTAAAAATTACACGCGAATCACATTTTAGACTAAAGTTGTTTGTTTTCAATTTTACCCTTATTAAGAGTGAGAGATACGTGGATCACTTATCTTCTCCAAAAAAATTCATATTTAATGTGGCTTGATATTATATTTTGTTAGACGGAATAAAAGATAAAGATTATTTTTAAAAAAGAGTAAATCATTATAATTGTCCACCCATTATTCATATTTGAGATTGCTTGGTTCTATAATTAGTTAGACAAAAATATAGTATCATTATGAAAAGATAAATAAGAAAGTAATTATTTTTAAAGAAGAATAAATCATTATAATTGTTTATAAATAATTTATACTTTTATAATTTTACTTAAAAAATAATTCTTCAATAAAATTTTAATTCTAAAATATTTTCCGTGTAGATAATAATATCAATAATATTTTTATTGACAAAAATATTATTCAGACCAGTTATATATGCATTTTACGTGAAAGAAACAACGAAATAGTATAGTTGATAAATTGATATTATCACTAGACCGAAAAATACTTTTAGATAAAATCAAGAAAATATAAATTATTTATGTGATTTATAGCTATTTTACATTTATCTTTTTATTTTTTTTATGGGAAATGATTACACAGCAAAGTGTGCAAAGACTCCAACACTTTAGTGTACTAACGAAGAAGAATCATAATACTCTTCTTCTTCTTCTTCTTTCTGCAAAGGGATAAAGAACAAAAGCCAATCTCCTCATCATCAAACTCACCCTTATACTTCTTCTTCTTCTTCTTTCAAGCTCAATTAATTAATTTAATTAATTAATTATACTTACAAATTATGTTAGATCCTGCAAATGATCTTCTTCCCCCTCCTTCCTCTCCTACAATTTCTTCAGTTTCTTCCTCTGATCTTGACACTGAGGTAACCTTCTTCCCCCTAATCAAAAGGTTAATTATGTTTTCTGCAAATTCTGATTTGGGTTTTTTTTGGAACAGTCTACAGGATCGTTTTTTCATGACAGGAGCACGACATTAGGTACATTAATGGGAGTTAACTTTCCAGCAATTACATTCAGAGCTCCTCCATCTCGTACTCATTCCCAAAACCGTCAATTCCAACCTAATTCAACGAATGTCTCGTCAATTGTCGGTAATCGGAGAAACAACAAATCGAAGAAGAGCAGGGCGGCGATTACGAATTCGACGGCAGTCGATGAGGAGGAGAGGCGTCGATGGAGGAAGCGACGATGGTGGAGATTGTGCAGAGACGACGGCGATTGTAGACCGACGGCATCTCTAGGTGAATTTCTCGAGGTAGAGAGAAGATTTGGGGATGGAGCATTCTACGGTGGTGGTGCTGCTGCTGCGGCGGAGATTGAAGGTATTGTTCCAGTGGTGGATGATCATCATCATTCTAGAAATGGACGGGTATTGTTTGCTGACGGTAGGGTTCTGCCGCCTGCGGAAGTTGTTGATGATGATGCGGAGTCACCGGCGGCAGTCGCAGCTGGAGGTTTGTGTAGATTTTCCGTGGTGTCGCTTAGTGGTATCTGTAGTGGTGGCGCGGTGTAGGGGATAAGGATAACTTCTTTTTTTTTTTTTTTTTTGCGTATTTAAATTATCTCTCCATTAATGTTTACTTAACTTCATTAATTCTTAATTAACCATTAATGAAATGTTCCTTAATTAACCTTCTTTTGTCTCTGAATTTTCTGTTCAAATATTACTGAGATTTTGTATTTTTTTGCGCCAAAATTTTGGCATTTTTTGGAGTATTTTGGCTTCTCTTATTTGTCATTGTCTCATGGTTTTTAGCCCCTTTGGTACTAACAAAAAAAATGACAATATAATTAGATTTATTTATTTAATAAGTAACTATATCTACATATTATATTGATTTTTAAGTGTGATTGCAGTGTTTGATTTGATTTTAAATGTGTTTAAGCTTGATTTTTAAGGGACATTTGGATTATATTTTAAATAAAAATTTTATTTACTTTTTTATATATTTTTATTTTGGATTCACTTTTCAGCATTTCAAATAAAAAATATCTATTTTTTTCATTTTTATTTCTAATTCACATCAACCCTAAAAATTTTTATTTTTAAATTTTGTAAGAGTTGAATTATTTATAACTCTTTTGAGTGTGGATTTTATGTTTATTTTCGAGCAAAATTGTGTTTAAATACTTGTTTTACTAGAATACTAATGAATGAGATATCAAATTCAACCTTTTTGTTCGTGAGACAATGGCCTTATTTGAATTGACAATAATTGAAATTTTCAATTAAAAACCGTGAAGATGTTCAATTTTTTGTCAAAAAAATGTAATTTTTATTAATTTTTTACCTCTTTTGATTAAAAAGTGAGAATTTTCGGAGCACTTCTTACTATTTTGGGGACAATATTGCAGTCAGATCATTTAAATTACCTTTTAATACACTTTCTTTATAGAGTATATTAAAAAATATATTAGACGATCACAAGTAGACATTAATGTTTCAATAAACTAGGTGATCCACCTACATGAGCACGTTTAATTACATATCCTCACCTACACAGGTGACTGTCTTACTATGGTTAAAGATGTTCATATCCTCACTTATAGAGCAGGCGGAGTGGATCTTCTAGGTGATGAAAGGGCAAAAGAGTATACTTATGAGTTTAGGGCAGTTCGTAGACTGCTAACTAATATCAATGAGAGGTCACGAGTTAAAAAAATTCCATATTATACTCTAATTCTGAATGTAAGTCAAATTTTATTGAATTCAAATTAGTCAAAGTCATGTACCCTGAATATTGAGCACCCGTAAGGAGAAGGGCAAAAGAGTGTATAAAAAGAAACTTCATTATGAGGTTGGGGGAAAGGTAAGGAAAGGAAGAAAAGAAGAAAAAAAAAAAAAAAAAGAGAGGAAGAAGAAGCATCACAATCAAGATTTGGAAAATCCACTGATGAAGCCATGTGAGAAAAATAATCCATTTCTTTGACTGAAATCATTTTTTTTTTTTTTTTTTTTTGTGGAATGGTTTTTGGCAAATCTCTCTGCAAAGATGACACCCCAAAACAAAAACCACAGCTCACAAGTGCAAGTGCAAATGCTACTGTTTTCAACTTTGGATTCTTTTATAATTTGCGCCTAACTTGATGACCAATTGCCAATGCCATGGCCCTCCATAAACCATAACCCCCAATTTGTGTTATAAAAATTATGCATTTGCAACTTTCAAGTCTCTTTCCATGGGGGCCAATTTGGAACCTTTGGTGAAACCTCTAGATTGAATACCAATAATATTGCATGTTAAGGGAAAAAAGGAATCCTAATTCAAAAGCAAAAAGATTCACATGAAGGATATGATTATTATTATTATTATTATTATTGATTTTGCCATCTTCAATTCAATGTTTGGGAAGTTTCTCCAACCGTTTACCCCACAAGATGTTCCATCTTCGGATCAGTAAATTTGAGTTTTTGTCACTCATATAAGACTTCACGAGCATATTACATGGTTCTAATTAAAAAAGTTTTTAGCCCATCAAAATATAAAATTATATAAACTTTCAATCTTTAAGAAGGACATAAATGACATTAACTCTTACATTCAAATAAGACCTTAAAAATGAAACTTTTCACTTTATATAAATATAAAATCATATAAACTTTCTTAAAAATGGCCCAAAACCTTTTTCCTAGTCATAAATAAGCAATAATTGCTTAATTGAAATGGGGAACACCTTCATAATTTCTCAATTCTTGTTACCAAAAAGCGAAAAGATCATTACCAAATTACCGATATTCAGATAAAATATATAAATTATCGTGACTCAACAGACTGGAAGCTAGCCGAATTCTTGATTCTCCATGGAATGTCAAAAAAACAGTCATATTTATCAATTATCATCATCAGAAGAAAACTAGTGATCTAAAATCCTAAAAAATTCACATAGTAATAGTTACATCATATCACCATATAAAACTATATAGTGAAAAAAAAAAAGGGTCCAAGAAATATTGCAAATATAGGAAAAAAAAATCCCAAGAAAATACTGATTGAAGATCAAAAGCCTTATTAGCTAGGCATGTGGTGGAGTTGGCATTTCAATGATGGTTTCTAAGGCAGGTGTCCATGATCTCTGTCTTGAATATCTTTCAGTTTGTGCTTGATCAATTTCATCAGAATCCATTTTCTTGATAGTTTCTGAATTTGGGAACAAACAAAAATCACCAAGAACTGGAAAAATCTTGGAAAAATTCAAACTTCCCTGTTTCAATGCCTTTGAAGCCTTATCATTAAGCCCGATCATTTCCTCTGTTGTTAATACAGAATAGAGCATTTCCATTGGAAGAAGAAAGTAGATTTGCCTAAGTTCAAGTTCTTCATCTGCTGATAGCCCTGGAATTCTATGTCCAACCTTTAAATGAGAAGAATCACAGAGAAATGAACCAGGGTTTTCCATCATCAGTTCAGCTACTCTTACTGGCCTTGTATAAATCCTTAATCTTCCATCATTGAAGAAAACTTTCACCACTCCACTAGAGATTATTGAAGGAGCACATGATGCTGCTACATTTCCCATGGCAAAAAAAACAAACAGAGGAAAAACAAGGCTATAGATGATGAAATCACACAGTGTATCAAATATATTTAATGGGATGATGATGATTCTTGCTAAGAAACAACATTTGATTGAAAAAGAATTTGGGGGAAATTCTTGATTAAGAGGAAGAGAGTGAAAAGGGAGAGGTGAAGAAGTATGGAAATACAAAGGGATGGATTGAATTTTTTTGGTTTAAACAATTCATCAAGCACATGGTGTGGGATGGAGGAAGGCTTAGGGCAGTGTAGAGAAGTTCACATAAGGACACTACCAACTCAATGATAAGACATGGTATCAGGCAATTTTCTTCAATATTAATCTATTGAATATGATCTGGCTGCCTGCACCTCACCTAACTCTTCCTTTCTTCTTCACTTCTTCTTCTAAAACTATTCATCAGCCATACTCATATATCAGTACCAAATCAGAGTTGCAGAAAGGAGCATCCATTAGATAGGGTATCTTTTCTTTACAGCCAAAAATTTTTAAAAATAAATTATGATACAGTATTTTGATTGGTAATCTGTCACTCTCTAATGTGCTAGCTTGCATAATATTCCACTGAAATTACTTACTATCACCATCTGGGCTGACTATATTTCTTTAATTCATTTATTCATAAATTTATTTTTATTTAATAGGTTTTTATTAATAAAATATTATATTAAGAATATTACATAAAAATTTGATGGACACGAATCACAAGTAAAGCATACATCTTAAAATATATTTCTCAAATTATTCAGATGTATTTCAAAATTTGGGAGTTTTATAAAATTGCTAATTGCAATTAGCAACCAACTGGGAAATGGTTGGTATAGTATAAATTAAATATGTATAATTGCTCATGAGAATAGTTCAACAACATTTGGGTTTTGGCAGTTTCTTGTTGCGGTTGGACTCCAACTCCAAATATATACATACCACCCAAAGTAATTTCAATTTCAATTTCTCCGCCGCGTATCGGAGGATCGGTGGTTGAACCCTCAAATTAATAATCAAATTAAGGGTTCAAATTAAAATATATACAGAATTTTGGTTAGTTAGTTCGATCCAAATTCCAATCATTGTAGCTAGTAGAATGAATGATTAGTTGAGAGGCTGCATGCATCTGAAGCCGCCGAACACACACACACACACTCGGTGGTTGTTCGGCTGGCGGCGATTAGAGGCGGAGAGGGGTGGTTGGTGGCGGTGCTGGTGGTGGAGTGACATAATCCTTCCAAGAATTGAGTCATTCTTCTGGAGGGAATATGATTCGAATTATCTGTAACATTTTTTATAACACTTTTATAATATTTTTAATATAATATTAAAAAAATATTATAAAAAGTATTATTTGAGTGCTTTTCATGAAGATAATGTGTGCAACAATTATTTCATACATAATGGGTAGTTAAATATTACAAGCCTAGTATTTCGGTGATATAGATATTGTAAACTTGCTTTAATGTTTAATAAACTACACCGATCTCTTTAATTTGGACAAAAAAAAATGTCTACAATTATATAATATGTTTGATGAGTGTACATTAATTTATTGGCTATGTCGTTATTAATATACATTGAACTAGAGTTGCAAATGAACCAAACCGTTCACGAAATATTCGGTTCGAACTTGAGTTGACTGAGCTTGACTTGTACTTGAGCTCGCTTAAGTAATGTGATGAGTCAAAGCTCAAAATTTTCAAGTTCGGCTCAAAACTTGACCAAAAAGCTTGACAAATAAATAAATATATATGGTATTATGTTTTTATATATTATTTATAATATTAAAATTTTAATGAACAAAGAATTTTAATGATTATGATTTTTATTAAAATGTATAGTACAATTTGAGTTATATACTAATATAAACATAAACAGAAAGTAGAAAATTATAAACTTAATTGGTAATTTTATATTAATTACTTACTTATAATCTCATAATTCAAATAAAAATTTATAATTAAATTTACTTATTTATCTTTTATTCTTAAATTTTCATTTAATTAGTATTATATATTTTTATTTTTTTATGATACTAAAATATTATTTAAAAAATAATCTATTCATATATTTTTATACCAAAGTGTATTATAATGAACTGGACACTATAAAATAAAAACTCAAGAAAAGTTCGCGAAAAACTTCGTATTTGACTCAAACTCGAGACGAAGCATTAAAAAACTAAATTCGGTGATGCTCGGCTCAAGCTCGAGTTAAAAAAAAAAAAAAAAGTTAGAAAAGAAAAAGACTACTCCATACCATGATTAGACCCAAAAGAACATATTGGGTGTAAAATGAAACACAATAAAACATTAGAGATTAAAAGGAAAAACATGCGTAAATCGGTTCGGGTGGAAGAAATTCCGCCAAACCCGCGTCAGAATTTAACCCACGAAACGACCTTTACGGGTCAAGACCATTCCATTTCAATCCGACCCGGACAATCATTTTCAAGCACGAAAAGATTTTTTAGCTTGTGAAATGGATAACGGCCATTGAAGTAGTGCCCGGAAGCTGTTGGAGCCATTCGAATTCTCTTACACTAAATCAACAAGCAGACCTTGTAATTGTATCCATGGCGTCCGTACCATGTTCGGACATAAGCCACAGCTTATTGTGCAAAAGTAAGGCGATTTCTTCAGTGGGCTTGTCTTATTCTCCACTGCAAGGATCAAGGCCGAGGTCTGTTGAGTGCTTCAATAGAGGTCAGTGGGCAATTTTCTTGGTTATTGAATTATCTATTTTTTTTTCTTTCTGGGAATTAGCTTTAATTTGTTACTATTTGGAGTCTGGATTCGGAAACCTGTTTCCTTACAGTTGATTTCTTGATGTTTTATACACATGCAAACAGCATGGACTAGTTGAGTTTTTTGTATAAATTGTATTTGGTGGAGGAGTTGTGGAAACTGGAATCAGGGATATCCGATTAGCTTATAAAGAATGAAACTTTTTTTATGTATAGACCAGAAAATTTGTGAAAAATCGACATACACTCTGGCTTGAATGATTTTGTTCATTTTTTTGGTTTGGCCATGTATTCTGAGCCGGTCCGTACGCAGACAGGAGCACTTTTAAGCCATATAACATTCAGATTAATCTCTATTCGAGCCATAGGACCACAACTGTAGCAAAACTCTAACTTGAATGATTTTGTTCATTGAGACCTGTAAAATTTAATCCTGCCATGAAAGTTTAATTCCACAGAACAAATTTTAACAGCTAAGTCTCTATTTGGCTGGGCATTGTGTGCTTTTTCCTTCAGCAGTTTCTCACTCAGCAGCTTTCAATTGGTGGAAACTATAGTATTCGCTGCTAGAGCTATTAGGTAGCTGTTGTGGATTTTCATTTGAAGTATAATATATTCATGTAGAAGAATCTTTGAAATGCTGTTGTGATTTGTTTCTGACTTTTTTACTTGCAGAAAGAGTAATCTCAGCAAGTGTACTGAAACAGGGAAGGTCTCATTTTCTTAGTAAGGGATTCTATGGTTTGGTGTCGAAGAAGGTAGCTACAATCGCAAGGAGCAATGTTTCCTCAAACTCTGGTGGTAATGAGGATAATTCCTCTAAGCAAGAGAAGGCATGTCTTAATATTTGTACACAATATCTTCAAGATATCAATTCTTACATTTGAATATGTTCACCATATTATTTGGAATGTCACTTTATCAAACTTTTGAAAGATTTTGAATGATTAGAAATCACTGGTTGTGTATTTCTTGGTAATTGCTCGTGTGCGGTTTCATTCTTAGGTCTTCTAGGCTGCAACACAAGAACTTTCTTCCTTTTGTGAAGAAAAACATAGGGAGAACTTTGCAAGAGTAGATTGGTAGAAGTGAGACATCAAAAGTGAGATTGGAAAAGAACAAGAATATTTCCAGTTTTAATCATCAGAGGGAAACTGACATGATCTGTTAATTTCCAGTCTCTCTCTATCTGTCTGATTCTTTGTTGTGTGAAAAAGTTTTCATTTACTAGGTGCTGGCAAGCAGATATTCTGTTTTAGTCGTTACTTGCCTGCCATCAAAACTGTTTTGAGCTTCATTAATGAGGATAGTATGATCTCTTTACGTCCAAACCATCAACTTTGTTCATGATAAGAATTCCTTCTTGGATTTCTGTTTTCTTGATACAGACACCATTTGGGTATACAAGGAAGGATGTTATATTAATTGGAGTTGGAGTAACTCTTGCTGGGATAGGCCTGAAGAGTGGACTCGAGGTACTATTTTTGGTTCTTCCAACATATCTGTTGCATCACGAGTTCAAATGGCAATTCTGATTGCTTCGTATTTTGCAGTTCTTGGGAGTTGACCCTTTGCAAGCGGGGAACGTAGTTCAACTAGTCCTGGTATTAGGTCTTACAGTTGGATGGATCTCAACATACATATTCAGAGTCTCAAACAAGGACATGACTTATGCTCAACAATTACGAGACTACGAAAGCAAAGTCATGGAGGTACATTTACTCAACATTAACTTTCACAAAACCTCACTTCCTTAGATTGTTTCCTGAGTTTTTCGGGTAAATAATAATTAGTAATTCGATTGAAAAAGAATAAGTTGTTACAGAAGCCGCGGCTGGTTTTCTTTTAGTAGAATAAAGCCCGTCTTTGCTGTTGTAAGGTTTGAGGAAAAAACCACAGCAATGCTAGCTTGCTACGGCTTAACTCTACATTGCCAAAATACTTGCTGGCCGTGACAGCACTACATTGAACCTAAGTGTGTGCTAGCGCGCCCTTCCATTTTCTTGTTCCATTTTCTTGTTCGAGTTTTTGCTCTTTGTAACACTATCTTTGATATATTTTCTCATAGAACATAGATTATCCAAAAGTTGACACCGTGTCTCTCTCTCTCTCTCTCTCTCTCTCTCTCGGGTGTTTTTGCAGAAAAGATTGGAGAGTTTAACAGAAGCAGAGTTGGCAGCATTGCTTGAACAGGTTGAGGAAGAAAAGAGAGGGCTAGCTGGTGGTGGTGAACAATCTAAATGAAGGTTTCATGGCTTTCTAAGTATTCTTCCTAGATAAAATTGTACACATGCCTAATGTTTTCCTATTTTTAGAGGAAATGGTAGAATTTCAAGGTCACATTTCAATATCAATGCATAATTCTGATATTCTATTATATATAAATGAATTTGTCTAACGTGTGCTCACTTCTAACGTTAATATGAACAACACATAATACATAAATAAAATATATTATATATGATAGTTAAATCTTATATAAAATTTAAAAAAATTTAATAAAAATTGTAAGAACTCTAAGAAAATTTAAAGTTAATTTATATTAAGGTATGCTTTAGGGGTACGTGTTCAATAAACTCTATACACAACTATTCATTTTGTTTTATATTATCTGTCACGTTAAAACATGACACAAATATTAAGAAAATGATTAGATTGTCTTAATTTAGAGTTAAATAAATTAAATTGTGTTTCGTTGAAAGCATGGATTTATTTAAATTATTTATAAGTATTTATTGTATTGTACTGCCTCTATAATACAATAAAAGTATATACAATTCTTATTTAATACTTTTTTAATTTACTAAAATAACATATATTTTGAAATGAAGAAAAGTATAATCAGAGACTATAGCTAATATGAAAAAAAAAAAAAAAAAAAGAGTAAATTTAGTGGTTTGATTAATTTTATTAAAACTTTTCTAGAAGATAGTTGTTTCTATTGTTAGTTACACGGTATTAACACGGTATTATTAATTTATCTAATTAAGAAACATCTCTTATATGATGTATAAAAAAACAAAAACATCTCTCTCATTTGATTATGACTTCATTTTGAATTACTATAAATTATTTTTAACTTTATTTTAAGTCATGACTCGACAAGTAATAATTTTTTCATAAATCATAGGTTTTATTCATTATATTTAAATATTATATTAATATTTAAAATAAATTAAGAAATTAGTTATAAATAGTCCTGAACAAATCTAGTTTTTCAATTTATAATTATAATTTTTATTTATATTTTTTTTAATCATGAACTTTTTACATGTACTTATTTTTTTTATAAAAATAGCAATTATGTAATAGAATTCGGTTTAAAACTCACGTATATAACCCGTGATGTCAGAATTAAGGATAATTTTATCATTTGACCGACGAAATGAAGGGTAATTTTGTCATACTTTTAACCCCTTATTCTTTTAACCTTAAGTCCGTCGTCGAATTTCATTGTATATTTGATATTTTAACAAAAATAATCAGCGCAAAAAGTTTATAGTTAAAAAAAATTATTTAAAAAAAAGTGTGCACTTAGGATTATTAGGCAATATTTAGAGGAGAAATATGCAATTAATTAAAATCTCCCCACTATAAAAGCAGGTAATTACCGTTATATTATAATAAAAGGAATCCAGCATGGCCGTTACCCCACACATGTTGGGCCCCACCACGTCCAGATGTTCATCTCCAGATTGCTTCTTTGACACCCCACTCTAACCCAATCATTACTCCATTTTTTCTTCAATAATTAACTAACAACAACAAACCAAAATCGCCATAGACAAGAAAAACTCACTGCCATGGCCCTTCCTCTCCCCTTCATACCTCCCAAACCCCCTTTCCTTCTCCCCTTCAATTTCAAACCCTAGTTCTTCATCCTTTTTTTTTCTCTAAGATTCCTTGGTGAAAATTTTCAGTTATGGCGATTGTTACTGGAGATAGGTATCTCGAATCATTGGTTAAATTCGTCGAAAATAACGCCGAACCTTTGATTGAAGGAACGCTAGTGTTGAAGCTGAATCCAGTAGGGTTACGATATGTTCAATCGAGATTGGAAGCGCTTTCGGAGCTTGAGTCCTTGCTTTCTGGAGCTCCGGTTGACTATTTACGGGCTTATGTATCGGACCTTGGTGACCATCGTGCTTTAGAACAGCTTCGTCGGATTCTTAGGCTTTTACCTTCTCTTAAGGTCGTTTCTGTGCTTCCTCCGCCAGCTAGGGATCCTACACCGCTTTCTTTGTTGCCGTTTGGGAGATTGAAGGTTCTGGAGCTTCGTGGTTGTGATTTGTCTACATCTGCAGCACGTGGGCTGTTGGAACTTAGACATACTTTGGAGAAATTGATCTGTCACAATTCTACTGTAAGTTTTAGCATTATCTTTTGGTTTGTTTAAGGTCTTTATCTTTTTTCCTTGATGATTGGTTTGTTGATAATAGTATTTTCGTTTTTCTATATAAATGAATCCAGTATAGCTTTGTTCTTCTTGTCAATCACCTCTTTCTTGGATATTTCAATTTTAACTTCTTTTTTTTTGGGTGGGGTGGGGTGGGTTTTTTTTTGGGGGGGGTTTTCATGTAAGGATTGAGTTTAGTTTGAAGATCTTTTGGTGCATGCAAACCCGAGCTGATTACACTACTAAAGTCATTAAAATAAACCGGAGAAATTAATGGAACTGCTACAAATTGAAGTCACATGCTGGTGAAATGCTTCACATAGTGAATATAATATAAATCATATCAGGATGGACCTTTGCAGCTGTGAGACATTAGATCATATATAGTTTGGGTCTATATGGCATAAAACCCAATATGTAGTGTATGCACCATCTTTGCATTCTAGAGAAAAGATGTACTGTATCTTTATGGTGTAGTGATGTACTGGTTTAGTGAATTATTGTCTTTCTACCTTTATCTGTTTTATGCTTCTTGAAAGAGGCTACTGAATGATGCAGCTCGCTACAATTTATATTTAGTATTTGGGACCTCTGTCATTACTACTGATTTTACCCTCTTCCTCTGCGAATGATCAGGATGCATTACGTCATGTATTTGCAAGTAGAATTGCAGAGATAAAGAATTCTCCACAGTGGAATCGGTTATCATTTGTTTCATGTGCTTTTAATGGCTTGGTTCTCATGGATGAATCTCTGCAGCTTCTTCCTGCTGTTGACACCCTTGATTTGAGTAGTAATAAGTTTGCCAAAGTGGACAATCTTCGGAAGTGCACTAAATTAAAGCATCTTGACCTTGGATTCAATAACCTGAGAAACATTTCCTCATTTAGCGAGGTAGATAAGTTCTAGTTCCTTTTTTTTACTCTTTTCTTCTTCATTTATTCCATATCTTGCTATTTTCTTTCTTAAAATATGGTTTCATAATCCCTTTTTTTGTTTCAGTAAGGAAAGATATACGACACACACCTTAAGTTCATTCGGCAACATTTTTGCTGATAACTGTAAAACGTGCTTTTGACCTTGTGCATGTCTGTGGAAGAATGCCAACTTTAGTGCAGGGTTTGTTTTTGAAAAAAAAATATTTTATTGTGACATGAAAAGCAAATGTGAGAGTTTACTTGTACCTTTTCCACTGCAGTTGCAACCAAATTTTCATTTAGTTATTTTCTTTAGAAACAAATAGTATATAAAACTTCTAAGGTGGACCTTGTAGTTAGACTCTAAATGTATCCATCTGTTCTTTTCTGTTTGGGAGAAAATTCTGTAAGAGTAATGAGCAGCCCATCTTCTGTAACATGTATGATCTAATGGTAAGTTCTGCCAAAAGAAGGAGCTTCGTCATGAAATGAATAGGAGTTTAGATGCAAGAGGGAAACATTAGGATCATAAATGCTCTTTGCCTGACTGTAATTTTGAGTACATTGACTCTTTTTTTGACATTTGATTGTGGTGCTGTGGGAAATACGCCTCAAAATACCAAAGGTTTTCTTTTGGAATGTAACTAGATTTCTCTACCATAAAATATTGAACATCAACATTTTCTTTTTTCTAATTACAAAATTCCACCACATCTATTGTTTGAAAAAGTAAAAACTGCCATCTCGATGGGGAATCTTGTTTTGTCTGAGTTCATCATAGGCAAACAATTGGATGGTGTCAGAAAGTTGCTAGAAGCACTGAAATTATGTGGCTTCATTTAGTCAATGGAATGTGTAAATTGAAATTGGCAAGGAAATCTCCCATATGGTATTCATGATAGCATTGGAATATTCTATGATATATTTTTCAATAGGATTCTAGTGCTTTTGATTCTGGAAACTTTTCTTTCCTTTCCATGTTCAATCAACTGAACCTGTTGTTATCTTCAAGAAAGAGATGAAAAGAAGAAAATGTTTTTCTATGTTTCTGCATCAAAATTTGACTTATTCTGTGTTTAGGATTCAGCAACTGAGTTGCTCAATTTTGCAGGTCTCTTCTCAAATCGTTAAACTTGTTTTGAGAAACAATGCTCTTACAACATTGCGTGGCATCCAGAATTTGAAGTCTTTAGAGGGCCTTGATGTTTCCTACAATATTATTTCCAACTTCTCAGAGATAGAGATTCTGGCGGGCCTTCCATCTCTTCGAATCTTGTGGTTGGAAGGAAATCCTCTTTGTTGTGCACGATGGTACCGAGCGCAAATTTTCAGTTATTTTCCTTATGCCGAAAATGTAAGTGATCCATATTCTTTCATTTGTGGGATCTTTTCTTTGAGTTGCTTGGCAGAGATAACATGTTATCATTTAGTGAATCACATAGGCCTACAAACTCATCTTTATACAGAAGATTGACACATCCTTTCTGTCTGCCTTCAGTTGAATTTAGATGGAAAGAAAATCTCGACTAGAGAGTTCTGGAAGAGGCAAATTATTATTGCCAGCAGGCAGAAGACGCCTGCTAGTTTTGGATTTTATTCACCTGCGAGAGATGGAGCTCAATTAGAGGGGTCTATCAACACTAAGCGGGTAGAAAAATTTTTCACTCACATGATGTTGTCTTGCAGCCTGAAGTTTTGAAGATTTATATCTTTATTTACCTTTCACATTTTGTTTTGACATATGTGATGCAGAAGAGGATATCTCGTTTAGTTAGTTTTGAGAGTGAAGATCAGCGCACGTTTATGTGCTCTGACCAAGATTCCGTGTCATGTGATAATGAAGTTCATAGCAAACAGGACAATGCATTTTCAGAAGAGGAAGCAGAAATAGCTGATTTGATGAACCGAATCGAACTGATGAAAAAGGAAAGATCTGCTTTGTGGTTGCAGGAATTCAAGGAGTGGATGGATCCTGCTGCACACAATTTTGTCGACAGTAAAAAAAGCACAGGGGAACCTTTAAGTGTTTATAATTTGAAGAATCTGGGAAGAAATGTAAGAGATCATCTGGGTGAGACATCAAGATATATCTCAGACTCTCTTCATGCCTCTGGAGATGATAGCAGTACAAATAATTTGGAATCTGATAACTCCTTTGCTGAGACATCTGTTGGTTTGAGCGCCCAAAGCTACTTTGACCCAATTGGGGAAGAACCTCCAAGATTTATCATGCGGCACAGAAGTGGGGAGTCCCTGCCCATGATCAAAAGCTTGTATTCAAATAAGGAGCTCCTAAAGTCCTTGAGTAATGAAGGACATATGCATGCAAGAGGCAGAAGCTTGCAAGTTGATTCCTTTCCAAGAGATGGTAAGCTGATGGAAGAGCCTATAATTAGACCAATTACGGCAATTGATGATATTGTAGAAAGCCATTCTAGCTCAATTGCCCCAGGATCACCTCCTCACTACCAAGAGGACATTCTGCATCGTCGCCAAAACTTGGAAGAAGAGTTTCTGCAGTTATCTGCAGAATCGTTGTCTGTGGCATCTTCTGACAGTAATACCAGTTATAGTGGGGATGATTCTTCTGAATTCGGATCATGGATCCCTCAGGTAGATCAGTCTCTAATCGGAAATTTCTCAGGAAGGAGTGCGGATGATTACTCATCTGTATCAAATTTGGATCATGCACAGTATGACTGGAGAAAAAAATTATCTCCATCGGAGCAAAATGGTGTACATGTATCAAATGTAGGTCATAAAGGAAATTCTGTTTTTGATGAAATTAAGGAACTAGATAGCTCTTCCCGTTTTAATAGAAGCGCCATACCTGCTACTGTAGATGATGAGCACGAGGTGGATCCCTTGAAGAAGAGGAAACACAAGAGAAAACCAAAACGTAGAATTGTTTCACTATCGGAAGAATTTGCGGAAGATTTTAAGCAGGAGCAATTATGTATACCAAATGGCAATCTGGATAATTGTACTGAAGATACTAAGTGTGAAAGATGTTGTAATACTAATTTCTCTACATCTGTTGGTGAGACTAGAACCATTAACATTGCAATGGATGCATATTTTGCTTCAGATTGTTGTGAAATTATTTCCTTAAAGGAACCTCTATGCATGGAATCAGATGATCAGGCTTTGAGCTCCTTTCTCTCGAAGCTTGCAGATTTTGGTGTTCATGAATCTTATAAGCAATTTCTGCAATGTAGATGCTTGCTTCAGGAGAAATCTGGTTGGACTGAAAGGTAAATGCTTTCTTCTTTGCAGTATACTGTCTATGATGTCTAATATACTTATTCTTAGGTGCTCATATTCATTGTATTTGTGATTTCAAACATCACATTTTGAGCTCCACATATTATATGGAAAGTAACTCAATGCTTTCAATAGATTCTTGGGGAAATTGGAACACATTCTTTCCTATTAGAATATACTTCATGAAACATTAGTCATTGTCATTTTTTTCCCCTTTTCCCCCTGATATATTTACTGGAAGGACCATTATTGCCATCAGCTTTATAAATTGGTTCTTTCTGTAGCATAGAACTTTTGGTCGTCATTATGAAGCTTTTAAGAGGACTATTTCAGGTCTTGCTTTAAGTTTAATATTTTTTCAATGCAGTGAAGTGGCTATAGTACCGAGCAACGAGAGCAAGATGTATGTACTGCTCATTGATGGTGAAAGTGATGGGTCAGGTTAGCTTTGTTGTGGTATGAACTGTTTACATAGGGTTTATATTCGAATCCTTCCATTCATATGGTTTCGTTTGAGTGGAAATACTTATTTTATAGTTTTGTATTTGGGTTGTTGCAGTGACTGGCTTAGAACTAATTGGTTGTCGCTGTATTGAAGATATAACAGAGGTTACTGTCGGTCTGGGACTTCAGGTTGTAAGGTAAGCGAATACATCTAAAATGTCTTAAGAGTAAGAACAAATTTATTATACCTTTCTAACATCCCATATACGTATATGTGCAACTGATAGGATGTGCTGCAACGACACAGTATACTTGTTTGTTATGAGGAGTATCGAGAGATCCAGAAAACTGCTTTGTATGTTGGATTCCTTTGGCTTCCCTAATGTTGATAACAACTGTTCTCTGAGAAGGTGATCTGTTAAATTTTTTGCCTAATCAATTTATACCAAGAAGTCTTGATATCAAATTATTTTAAAAAATGTTATGGTTTCGTTCAAAGTCTAATAATCTTTCATTTTGGTAATGGGTTTCGAAACCAACTGTGGCAGTGTGGAGCAAATTCAGGTGGATATCTTTGAGAGGGATTTATGTGGAGGTGCCAAAACAAGTATATATCAGTATTCAATGGTGCTATTTTGGAACAGCAACTTACAAGGTTTGTGTCTTTGCACCCTACCTTTCAAGTTACCATCTTCCAGTTACATGTTTGATGAATTAAAAAGGTGATAATATTGTACTCCCTCCGTTCATAACTGAATGTAACATTCTTAATTATTTTACGTAGCAAAGTGCATATTCAATTTTGGATGGAAAAAGTGTTACATTCCTTGCCTGAAAAAAGGTTTTAGATATCACAAGAAATGCTGAAAGCAATTAGGAACAAGACAATTAAGAACAATGGAGGAATTTGAATGTGCAAATTCACAATATTCAAGATTTTCCTTTCTGAATCTTACAGAGGATCAATGGCTTTCAAGATCTCTTTTTGTGCTCAAGCATCACTTATTTTTGTGCGTTGAAGATCTAAAGCAGTTTAGCTTTCTTTCCGAGAGCAAAGCTTCAACGCCCTATTTCTTTCTGGATTCTTCTTGCTCTATCATGGACATATCTGAGATGGTAAGTATTTCTTGCATAAGATATCAATCTTTTACTATACTTTTCTGCTACATTTCACTAGCCATGCCCATGCACACAATCTGGACAATATTTATATGACATTTTGCTCACTCAACCTGTTTAGGTCATTGATACGAAGGAGAGCCTCTGTGTGACCTTGTCTTTGGAGCGTAGTAGCCCAGAGGAGGATGATCATGATAGACAGTTTCTTGCAAAACATAAAGTAACTTCTGGTCCTTTCTCATGGAAGCTCAAGTGGTTTTCGGAAGAAAGTTTCTCCAAGTTTGTTTCGCTTTTGGAAGCAATTCATTCTGAGTCATCCACACGTTCAATTCGTAAAAGATTTTTTACATGATTCAAAAGAAAAAGGAAAAGGAAAAAAGAAAGAAGGTTTTATTCATTTGGTTTCAGTCATAATATTCACTTCATTCTTTTGTTCTGGGATTGTTTTCCCAGTTCCATCATTTTGCTTATCCTTCTTTGGCTTTGATCAGTTAGTTTGTTTTTGTATTCTTTGGTTCTCTTCAAGCTTTGGATTATGTAAATAACTGTACATAATGAATGGAACAGTTTGTGTTTTTGCTTCTGGTTGTATAATAGATACATCTTCCTTCCTTGAAGCTTAATTGTTTAAATATAATAATATTAGAACATATATGAAAAAATATCATTTAATATTTTCTTGATTTAATATAGCAAATATGTTAAAACGGAAAAATTATGTTCAGACAACAAAGACAACAAATAATATGAATCGCAAGTAGTAATTCATAACCTCCTTTCTTACTTAAGGAAGGATTCCTTGTTTGTAGCTTAACATGGTACAGAAGCACACAAAACTTGGGTGCAAAATATTTTATGAATCAATTGCTTGTAATATAAATTAGCCCAAAAACTAAAAAAGAATTCATGTAAATATAAAACAAAACTGTTAAATTGGGGAAAATCTTAAATATTTAACAAAACAAAGCTATCTGTCTATCTCTGGCTCTGCCTCCTTTTGGGATTGAGTCTTCTAAAAGCCATAAATGTCACTGCAGCTGACAGAGAATACCTTCACAAAACAAAATCTATATCAGACATGTATCTAAGTTATTTGCATTTTACAATATCTGATTTGAGAAGAAAATAATGTAGAAGATGCTCGACTACGATCCTAATCATAAGAATAAGATGAATAAATCCAACATGCTGAAGAACAGGAAAGTTTACAGAAGTAGAACTGTGTAAACAAGAAAGCCAACAACTTTAAACAGCATAAACGTGATTGAACTGTCGTTCTAAATGAGATGGCACGCATATAAGCAACTATTCATTGGTTGAATACAACAAAGGATCGAAGTAAAGAAGCATAATACCAGAGCTTAATGATCAAAGAAGTGGACTTCTTTCCTTTTTAACATTTTCACTCGAGCAATTTATCCAAATACTTCTACTTTAACTAAGAAACAAGGAAAATGATCGGATAAGATAAGATCCGTGCATGACATCCAACTCAATGAAGCCTAAAACTACATAGAATATGTTAATGATGATTAGAGCTACAAATTCGCCTAAAGTGGGAATTTTGATTCATTCCCCATCACTACACTTAAAATTTAAGTCTCATATAAAAATGTGGTGGCAGTTAACAATGAGGTACCAAAATGAAATACTAACTCAAGACAGCTGCATATTGGTGATTGCAAGCAGAACACAGAGCAAAGACTAGCGCACACTGGACAATGAAAAATTGGTAAATATTGACGAGTACTCTTGGAGAAACAAATAAAGGTGAGAAAAGTACCACGTCATTATATAGTTAACATGGTCCTGAGGCATAACTGAACTGCGTATTAAGGTATTGCTATCTTTTGGAATTGGGTACGGGTTGCTAGGATCAACGTTGTCATTAACATCTTCAATGTAGACTGTGTTTTCAGGAAGTCCACAAGCTCGAGCAATTGCAGGAACATCAACATAAAACCATTGACTGGAGCCAGGATCGTTCGGAGGAACAAATATGCTAGGCTTTTCACTCCCACGAACAACTCCAGTGACTTCTACTGGGGAAATGACATTGAGATTTCCCTGTCAACCTTCAACATTAATTAGTTACGTTTCAAACATTAGCATTTTCATGTGTCTAACTCACTGCAAGATAAAGGAAACAACCTCCACAATATTTGGCTTCTTAGACCAGGTCCAAAACCTTCCCCAAGAGCTTTTTTGAATTTCTTGATTGGGAGAGGATGCAGGATTTGACGGCTGCCGGTCATCTTCTGGAACTTCAGGTGACTTGTCTCTCCAAGTGCGGGGCACCCATCCTCTATTCACAAGAATAGGTGACTGTACACTAAAAAACAACTTTTAACTACTATGTTAGATAACAGCGAAATCGACAATTAACTCTATGTAGAGAGACATTGCATCCAGCCATTGATAGTAATTAACTTAAACAAACATCTTCTGCATTATTTTACAGTACAAATGGGCTGATAAAATTGAATGATATCAATCTAGGAGCTTTTTCCGTCAATTCAGTTGAAGTATTCTTTTATAGCTATTGTGAGTTGTGCTAAATCCTGATTATACCAGGATCGATCCCTTATCTTGAAACACAAATATCCCTCTGGGAAAGGAAGCCTCACTTAAATTAAGGTTACTCCTTAACAAGTTCTACAAAAGCCTAAGCAAGAAAAAATAATTGAACATTTGCTAAAGGGCAACAAGCTCAAATTATTTCCACAATTCTCACCTCTCAGGGCTTCCAGGGACCGGATATAGGGGAGTAATGAGGTAGTAACCATTTTCAGTCACCCCAGAGATGCTTCTGGAACGTGGACCCACATAAATTGACATTTTCTCATCAAATACTCCCTTGCATTTTACCCTCCTGAACTCCAAAGAATCCAAGTCCTCCCTTGCAGGAACAGTTTGATCAAATTTGAGGGGTTCCATTTCTAACCTACTTTTCCTGTACTCCAGCATCTTGATCTGTAGAAACCAGAAACAAAAAAAACATATCAAGAAACAAAGGTTCCTTTGTGCTTAACTTCATCTCACCACTACAAATGAAAATGAAAAATGCATAAACACAAACAACATAAAGTTGGATAATTTCTGCCAATGAACATTTCATATCAGATAAAAAAAATCAATCAAATGGAACATGTGAATAATCTACAAAATAAAACTAGCATAAATGCAATTGGAGGGAGAAAATCTTCACCTTTTCCTGTCTCCTCAAAACTTGCCAAGTACCTAGGCCAAAAGCAATACCTCCTGGAATGAATAGCAATAGCTTCGCCCATATTGACCTCCCATCATTCTCTAGAAAACATCAATCATAACTCAATCAAAAACAAAAAAAAAAAAAAAAAGAAAATGAATTAAAGCTTTTCAACATTAAAGATCCATCTCCAACAAATAGAATTACAGAGACATCACATATACCCAAACCAAAGATTTTATATTTCTTTAAGATAAGATCAGATAACAAAAATATAAGTATAGGAAAAGCATGAAACCTTGAGATTGAGGGACGGAAGCGGCAGAAGGAGCAGAAGTAGTAGAGAAGGAAGAGGAAAGTGGAGAGAATGCTGGAAGAACCCACTTTGCCGGAGAGCTAGGTCCACCTCGCCGTGGATTCCTTACAAGGATTCTGGAGATGGAAGTTGCCATCGTATGCTAAAAAAAAATCGGTTACATCCCTTGATCAATGTTTAAGCAAAGTCTTGAGACTGAAAATGGAGCTACAACAACTCAGGAAGATGAACTCTTGGTTTTTTTTAGGGGTTTTGCGGGAAAATAAATAAAAAGGAAAAAGAAATTATTATAGTTTAGTTAAATTACGTAAATACCCCTAAACAATTTAGACTTTTTTTTTTATCAAATTAACCCTAAACCCTCTTCTTTTTTTTTTTTTTTAAATTTTATATCTAGAAATATTTTTTAAGCAATTTATTTATTTTGATAAATCATGCCTTAGGCATTATTTTGAATTACAAGCAAATGATATATTATGTAATGAAATAATGCTTTAATTCTTGTGTTCTCTCCATAATAAGGGCTTAAAACAATAAAAAATATTCTTGTTTGTAAAAATTAATCTGATTAATTTAGTCATATTTTTTTATATAATACATAATTTATCAAATTAGCTACTTAAAATTTTAATTATAAGTATAAAAAGGATGCCAAAAGAATTTATAATTAATTCAAGGAAAACACAAATTATCGATAGAATTTACTTTTATAATATTTTTAGTAACTTGGTAGCCGACTCTTATAATATTTAGCTTGTACTCGTTTCGTCCCTAAGGATTCTAATTGAAAGCGTGCTCGGGACAGCGCTTTCGGGCCTATACAACTTGGCCCGTAACAGCATCCATAAAAAGTCCAAGTAAGGCCCAACTAACTCTTGAAGCCCAGCCCTCTTAATTTTCTTCCCCCGCCCCCCCAAAATCAAGAACTAGGGCTCATTTTCTTTCATTCCGCCGCTCTCCCAATTCTCTCACCTTTATCATATCTCTTCTGACTCCAGCCCTGCCATTGATGAGCTTCCCAGAGGGTGGGAAGTGGAACCCGTTTCTTTCTGGGCAATCCTGTTCTATGTTTTAGCTGAAAAAATCGATCTTTTCTGGGTTGTTGCTTGATGAGCTCTGGGTGTGTAGATAGACAGATGTATAAATTGTATATAAGTGTGTGTATAGATTGATGAAAGGCAGGCAATGAGAATGCGTCGCTGATTCGCTTTTTCTAATGAAAGGAACATAGCGCGATCAGCCCTTTTAGTTGCCGATAACAAGTCTTGAAGAAGGCATGAGCTATATATGCTTGCATGGTGCCCGTTTTCTTTTCTATACGGCCTGTGCACTAATATGCTCGTAAATACTTGTGCTTTTTTCTTTTCTCGGGAAAAAAATCCCCTTTTCATTTCTTGTTTCTTGATCATGCTTTTTTTGCAAAAGTACACAATTTTTGGTTGCTTAAAAATTAAAATCAGAAACGGGTTGTGTTTTGCTTTTCTTGTTAAAAGAAAAAAAGCAATCATCTTTGTTTATTATAATGAAGCATTCGTGAAGTGTTTTGGTAAAATCTGGAGAAGAAAATGTATAATTTGTTTGCTCTAAAGTCTGGGGAGTTTAATCATTTGGGCTATGTTTGAATTTCAAGTTGTTACTGTAATTCTTCATTTATTAATAAGAAGGTGAATTGAAATGAATTAGTGAATCTGAATTTTAAAGAAAAATTATACTATCTTCGCTAAAAAAATATAAGGGATTCTGTCTGGATTTAGGCCTAAAGATTAAAGATCTTTGAAATATACTAATTTTTTAACTAGAATGACCCGACTCCTGAGTGAAATAAATAAATTTAAAAATGGGTAAATATGTTATAAAAATCTTTGTACTTTTGTTCATCTTCAATGGGCTATTTTCGACGGAGAAGACAGTGATGATGGTGTTTGCTAACACTTGGATGATGTTAAAGAAAAATAAATGAGGAATAAATTAATGGCCAGAATCCAAATCCTTTGCATTGAAGATAAAAGTGAACTGAATTCTAATAGTCTAAACAAAGAGGATAAAATCTGCAGAATTCTTATAATAACCTAACTCTAAATAGATGCTAATACAAGTAAAATGAAAATCTCAGAAAAATCCTATAGTAGAAAGAAGCATGAACAGAGCAAGTGAAATGGCTGCCTTCTCAGCAAACATGGCTTCAATGCCTGCAGATGCTGCACTCTTGGATGGCGTAGTAGTGGAACCTGTACAAAATTTTAGCACAAACAAACTGATACAATTAGAACTGATTTTCAGTAAATCAATTTACGTATGAAGATCATAGTTTGAAAAAAAAAGATGCACTAATGTAACTAATCAATGGAAACATAAAAGAGAATTCAAGAAAAGCAACCAATCTTTTGTTTGTTTAGTCAAAGTTTTGTTGATTTAAACAAAATTTTACTCAAGATTAAAATTTGATGGGCCGCTTAGAATGATACCCTGGAATTAAGTTCTTGAAAGTGTATTAGAACTTACTGTTAGAGGATGCTGGAGGAGATGGAGTAACTGGTGTTGGTGAAGATGGAGGATTATTTCCTGGGGCTGGAAAAAAAAAACAAGAATAAGTCACAAACAATGCATATTTAAATAAAAACCATGTACT
This sequence comes from Catharanthus roseus, assembly GCA_028651295.1. NCBI lineage: Eukaryota > Viridiplantae > Streptophyta > Magnoliopsida > Gentianales > Apocynaceae > Catharanthus > Catharanthus roseus. Next base: position 7,953,790 of record JAPQWS010000148.1, read on the forward strand.
AAATCATGATCATCGCGAGAACCCATTAACAAAACAGGTGAAATTTTCAATCTTGGAAAAAGATTAGAAAGAATTACGAGTTTTGCAGACAGAAAGATCAACAGTGGCATGACAATTCTTGGCAAGATTCAAAGCATCTTGTTGAGTAATATTAAGACCCTTTAAAAGAACAGGATTATTAAAAACATCACAAAGACACTGTGGATCATCTTGAATAATCTGTTTCAATGGTACACAACAAGTAGGAGGTGGGCTATTTGAATGGGAAACCAATGAGGCTTGGCATGGTAACAATTTCTGCACACACGGCAGAGATGTGCTTCCTCCTCCTCCTCCTCCATTGTCACCGCCGGTTGTTTGGGCAAAAGAAATTAAAGCCAATGAAGAAATGGTGGAAAAGAAGAAGAATAAGATGATTGGGATTGATTTGGAAGCCATTGATGAATTTGTTGTAATGGGATTTTGAGGGATCAGAGATTTATAGATGTAACTGGGATTTGGAAGGATTAAGGAGGAAGAGGAGGAGTTGGTTTACATTGTTGAGATTTTGATGGAGTATTAATTAAGGTGGTTTTGTTTTGGATGAGAAAAATATGGGATTTGAAGGCATCTCTTAAGGATACAGTTATCAAACCAACTCCTTCCATCATACCATGTCTTACATAACTTGTCTTCTTCTTGATATATATATATATATATATATATATTTGAATGGTTGTGTGGAGAGTTATAGTTTAGGATAACGGATAAAGACCTGTAACAACATTTAGGATAACGGATAACGGATCAAGCATTTAGTGATTGTTTTTTAAAAAAAGGGCCAAATAGGATAAAGACCTGTAAAAACATCCATGTCCTAACTCAGTGGAAAATTAGATTTAAGGTTTATGATCAAATTAACTTCTCGCACTTTGTTGATTTTATTGTTTCAAAATAAGAACTGAACCCAAAACTTATTCCCTCTAAGATCTATTTTGAAGTCTCTTCTGAAGTATCTCTTATTTAACTAGAGATGTCAAATGTTCTTGTAATTCTGTCTAACTCGATTAAAGATTAGTCTAAATATAATATAATTTGAAAGCTTCCTTCGTTTCTTATAAACTTACTCAAGAATTAGTTCAAGTATAATATAACTAATTTAAAAGTATCTTTTGTGTATTTACAAACACCCATGAAAGGACCAAAAAATAAATTTTAGCAAATCATATCTTATCAAGAACTAATCATATGATGGATGTATCTCTAAAAGATCATAAAGCCTCCTGATTTGAGCTCACAGCAGTGTATATATATATATATATATATATATATATAACAAAGAAGAGATAAGTTACAAATAAAGTACATTGCAGGAAAATTTGCTGTAACAATATTGGCCACAAATCTATCTATCTCCCAATAAAAATTTTATTTACTACATCAACAGGTAATGCATAAGCTGGATCTATAGCTTTCAGTCCTGGATATTCAAGAAGTGAAAGACCTGCACCCGAAAAAAATATATATTATAAAAGAAAATGGAACAGAAAATAGTACATAAAAGTTGTACAGACGATCTTGGATGCTTTCACAGGATAGTTTAGCATGATTATGAAATATTAAAAGGTAAATAATCGAAGGAAGCATGGCATCACAAAAGCTACATTTCACTTGAGAGATCAAATTCTTACCAGCAACTCCAAAGTATGTATGGAAAACATCAACTGCATCATCTGGCCTATCTGAAATTCCTCCGTTTTCCTTATCCTACATCCGATAAATGAGTACCAATCGCAGTATATCAGTGACGTTTTTTTGTTTTTGGCAAATATCGAAAAAGAAGTTTACAGATGTTGATGTATGAATTCAGACAGAACCTGACAGTCCAAGATGAACCTAACAAGCTTCTCCTTATCAATCCAGTGAACTCTGTCAATCATGATCAAGCTAGAAAGAACCCACCATGAATAACATACCTGGAACAATCCAAAGAAAAAAGAAAAGGAAACGGTAAGATGGGAACAGATGAACGAATAGAGTAAAATGGGAGAACAGACGCACATCGGGAAGCTTCTCTGGACGCCCATTTAGACCTCCAGATTTAGTTTGCCGCTCACATAACCACCACCCGAGGAGATCCTTGTCAACATGGTGTAGAGAACCAGTTATAGCAAGCGCTCCCACACAACAGAAAACTGCAGACGCAATGCCAAGCAATATGTATCATTTAATGTCAAAATCATTTACAACACAGATTTCCTCTGTAATGGCTAAACCACGAAATCATTGTCAGTTTAGTAACAAGGTTGCGATGATGCTCAAAATGGGAACTTCTGGCAAACTAACATGATTTTGACGAAGTGCAGATGTTTTACACCGATCAATTAACCTTGCAATTATCACGCAGATCAGTTATCAAGCAAGAAATGAGACAAAATTAGGTTCAGTCACAATTGGGCACAATCCCTAAAATAAGAGCTACGATTCCTGCTCATACATTTTAGGCTCAACTTGGACAGCTTTTTAAAACCAAAACATTTCACTTCTTTCACTTCACCTACTCATAAACAATTCACTTGTCATGAACTCCAAGACAAAAACCCCCTCTTCTAAAAGCAAAAACCTATCCAAGTTGGGCCTCAGTCAAACATAATCCAAGTGCCAGAATTTATAATTACATTTGCAAACTATACGAACCTAGAGCAAGACTGTGGTGGCGAAAAAGTATATTACAGAAGGGCATATCCCAAAACCAATGATCATAAGCCGTAAGAAAAAGGTCAAATCATCAAATAGAAGAATATGACAATATAGCTTTAATATTGTGAAAAGTAATTATTTATTTAAATTTGAGAGAGAATATAAACTAGGAACAGCAACTACATACTTTGTCCAGAATGAGACTCTGCACCAGGAGTGCATCCAAATCCACCATCAAGGTTCTTGCAACTAACAATATATTCCACAGCTTTGTCCACATTGATCTTATCCATACGATTCAGCAAAGCAAGAGAACATATTGCGATATAGGAAAACCTAAACAAAGAATTTAGTCATGTTTGTAACTGTCCTCCAAGAAGACAAAGTCTTCGTAATGTTTCAAAGAAAAGTTCTGTCAATGAATAAGGAAGAGATTACCTTGTGTCCACTTCACCCCACATGTCACCAGAAAAGGATCCATCTTCGTTTTGCAGGCTAGAAATATCTGGCTCCAGAGTAAAGTGAAAAAACCCAAAAACTCACATGCAGACACTATTTAAGAACAGATTCTAGAACATTCAAATTCTGTCCATAATTTTCTTACATGTATGCCATATACGAGTTTTTAGTTCCCTTCAATGAACCCCTATCAACAAAAAACATACTTGCACTTGATCTTAAGCACTCGTAACATAATTTAGGCTACATCTACTTGCAACATATTTGACACAATAGGAATTCTTCAAGAGAGCTAGCTACCAATGCTGTGAGTTATCCAAGAAGTTAATGGTTAAACTGCTAATCCAGCAAGTAAATTACTGGCCTGACAAGCACCAGGACAATATCAGATACTTGTCCAATTAGGCACCGCGTAGAGACTTGATGCAGGTTAATATAATAAGCACATCTTAGGCAGAGATCAAAAGCAACATAAAATATCTCCATAACCAATTCCTGTTAATTACATAAAGAAGGATACAGTTAGATACTTTTTCAATGTCAAGGACATCTATTTTGTCAAATAGAGCCAGAACTTGGATAGCACTGAGGGTATACAACAAATGTGGATCATGTCCAATGTTACCACCAAAACCACCTGCACAACCAAGCACGGAAGAAACTACACTATTAAGGATCTGTAAGGTAATTATGCCCACCTTTAGTTCCAATTAACCAAGAACAGAAGAACTCATATGTCCTTCCTGACAGACCCATAGAAATTAACAGGCAGACATTTTTCACACTAAAATAAATAAATAAATTGAGGCCAAAATCCACAATATTGTAACATGTAACCATATAACACAAACCAGACTCGTGTTGGCATTGCATCACCCAAGAGACAACCTCATCTTGATCTACCACATTAAGCTTCCCTAGCATATCAAGAGTAGTCAATCCCCAGTAAGCCCCATTTAATCTAAGATGTTCCATGAGCACGGATACAAAATCATCCTTCTTCTGAGAACAAAATACAGAAATTTTGTTTAGATGTACTATTTCATAGAAAATAAACAGAACTAAATGGAACAGAAAACATTTCTAATGCTTTAAGATGAATACCTTCTCGACTGATATAATGTACTTAACATGTTTCTCGACTTCCAGCTCCGTCATCCTATCATGACTTTGGTAAATTAATGATTTAACTCATAAAATGACCACAATAGGAAAGATACAAGCTAAAAGTATGAAGACATTCAACATTTAGTCAAAGTTAGATGTCATTCATATCTCTTCACCAGTATCACCAAGAAACTTAAAACTAATTAAAACTGGGCGTCAGTTGGCATTTCTGCTAGTGATTATTAGATGCAAAAAGAATTAGTCTTAGTTAGCGCAGAACCAATAAAGTTCTCATTTTTTTTCCTTTCGTGAAATGAAAAGGGTCCACTTCAGTAAAATCTAACTCAAGAACAATCTAATCATTGATCTGCAAAAAGCAACATGCCCAAAATTACATTCAAAACAGAGTACAAACTGAGCCCTAAGATAATGAGAGACAAACTGATTAGGAAACTTATTTAACTGAATAATCACAATTCCTACAATCTGTACAAGTATATCATATAATATCCAAATATATCTTCAATGTCTTCGATGGAATATATATATATATATAAATCACCAGAAAAAAAAAAAAAAAAAAACCTTTTGATAGATAAGCAGAGATTCGATCCGGTCGAGAAAATTGTAGACGGAACTAATGCTTCACGACTCCATAATCTAGAAGACAATATTAGTCCGACTCCGACCGCCGCAAGTGTGGCAATGAAAAGTTGTTAAGAGAAAGACTCCAACTTTTCTATTCTATCAATCAATCCCCCAACCCAACGGGTAAAATTCAATTTGGTCATCCAAAATATGGCATTGTCTCAATTGAGTCCCTCAACTTAAACTGGGTTCCAATTAGCAAATTTAGATAGTCTCACTCTATTGCTTTCACCATTCCAGTCCATCCAGGTTCGTCTGCTACTACTCCACTTTGTGTATCACTTTTTGTATTACTTTTCTTTGTTTATCTTTATTCCTTAAGGTTTATCTTTTTTTACTAAATTTTATTAATAAAATATACTGAATTATAAAGTGATACATAAAGTGGTGTAGACGATCCGAGTCAATTCTAGTCCAGCCATATTATATTTTGAGGGATCAATTGAAGTTTATCCATCTCCCAACATAAACGAAAAGAACGGAGATTAGGAGATGAATGGACAATAAGAAGAAGCCACCAATTAGGACGGTCAATGGATTTGAGCCGGTTCGAAGCCTGACCCATCCAATCCGAGATTTTAAGAGTCAAACTTTTTTAGTCAAACTGAGCTCTAATTCAACTTTTAAGTCTAAAATATTTGCAGACTGAATTGGTACTAAAGTAAGCTCGGATCATCTAACAATCCGATCCAACAAATAAATAAATATACATATATTTGCCAATTGTCAATTAAGGGATAATTTTTTTCCCTGGTGGAAACTTTTGAGTGAAAAACCGGAGACTCCAATAGTCAGAGGTCTTTTTTTTACCGATTCAATTAATTTAGAGGAAGAAAATTTTTTTTTAGATATTTGGAAAACTTGAAACATAAATAACTCTGCGATCGGAGGTCCATTTCACGCGTATGACCACTCGTTTTGATGGTACTCGTAAAGATAAACGTAATGCCATCATCAAAAAAGTGATCCGGACGCGTTTCGGGGCAAAAATTTACGTGCAAAAAGAATTCCAATATTTAACAACTTCAATCATTTGAATTTTTAATTAGAGCAAAAAGAAGGTTGTTCTTCTGTTTAATTTTCAAATTGCTATCGTAATTTTTTAGTTAAGAAGAGAGAAAGTATTAAAAAATTACAAAAACGTAAATTAAAATGAAAATAAGAGATTTTTGTGGGAATGGTTGGTGGAAGATCTCGAAAAAAAATACCTGAAATGCCCACAAGAATCGCCTCAATCGGACATCCGAGCGCAAAGTTATGCTCCATCAAAATTTTTGACTATACAGGACAATTTTTTGCCCCAAAACGCGTCCAGATCACTTTTTCAACGATGCCGTTGTGTTTATCTTTATGAGAACCATCAAAACGAGTGGTCATACGGGTGAAACGGACCTCCGATCGCAGAGTTATTCATGTTTCAAGTTTTCCAAATACCTACAAAAATTCTTTCTTCCTCTAAAAAAAAAAAGGGTTCGGGTCGGGAAAATAATGATTTTTTTCGCGCTATACATTCATATTTGCGAGTTAGATTTATCGACCCCTAATTTTTTTATTCAATTTAATAATATTAAATTATTTATGATAAAAGAGACAGTTGAGCTGCCCCTTGTCTAGAAGAAAATCAATGCAAAAATTTCGTCATATTTAAAATTTTTCAGTTACATTCTTTCATTTTTTATATTTTTACAACACATTCTTTCATTTTAGATACCACGTATTTTAATAACTATGATATAACAAACAATTGACACCTCCAATATTTCATATACTTTTTTGCTAAAACAAAACGGAAATAAAACTAATAATCATATAAATTGTGTGAAGTAGTAATTCGAATAAGAATATAAACGTATGTTTATTTTATTTATTGAACTAAATTTATATAAGATAATAACATGTTCAGATGTTACGGTATCCCAAGAACGTATGAGAAAATCACACTCAAAAAGTTTTAGAGGCTTTCAATGGCATGTTGGAGCTTTGAGTGTGGGAAAAGGCTATATATATCATCTTCTATGGAGGAGAAAGATGATAATGAAATTTTATTGGATAAGGTCCTATTATATGAAAGTCATTTGGCCTTTTAGGAGGTGATGGAGCATCGGGTGATTCAGCTCTATTTGGCCCTGAAGGAACAAGTCGTTTAACATTAATTGCATCTCTTTTAGGAGGAGGAGACAGAGGATTAGGTGACTCAGCTCTGTTTGGGCCTGAAGGAACGAGTCGCTTAATATTAACTACATTTCGTCTAGGAGGAGGAGACAAAGGATCGGGTGATTCAACTCTGTTTGATCCTGAAGGAACAAGTCGCTTAACATCAACTACATCTCTTTTGGGAGGAGGAGACAATGGATCAGGCGACTCAGCTCTGTTTGGCCCTGAAGGAACAAGTCGCATAATTTCAACTAAATTACGTCTAGGGGGAGGAGACAGAGGATCAGGCGACTCAACTCTGTTTGGTCCAGAAGGAACAAGCCGCTTAACCTAAATTACATTCCGTCTTGGAGGAGACAAATGATCGGGTGATTCTGCCCTATTAGGTCCCGAAGGAACAAGTCGTTTAATCTCAACAGGAGGTAAAGACCTTTTCAACTCATTAAGAAAGACCTTTAATGACTTTATAGGATCTGTTTGATTAGGCTCGGAAGGAACAAGAACCTCAAATTTCAAACGCCTACTCAATGGAGGAACATTTTCCAAAAGACCATAATGCCCTGGTATCATCAAATACAAAACCACAAGAATCAACAATGTTGTTCCATTGTTATGTCCTTTGAAAAACTTCATTTTTTTTTTTTAAAGGAGAAAAACTTCATTGTTGTATGAAACTCATCTTTTGCATAGTCTGCTTTTATAGAATGCTTTTGGAGATAATTTTCCATGATTTTAGGAGAACTATAATTAGCATTAATTTTGGAATCCATAAATATTTTGTCCAGATATACTAATGTTTTTTTTTTTTTTTTTATTTTGTGGATTCTTTGTTTAAATTATATGGTATAATTCATGTACACAAGCAGCTATACATGTCTATTATAGCTATAATAGTTAAGAAAGATTGGAGATTAACAAAGAAAAATGTACTTAATAGGAAAGTTTAGAATAAGTTTTTAATATTATAGAGATATATTAATAAGAAGGCTCAATCAACCGTGTACGTGTACCCATGTATCACACATTAATATAGATAAAATTATAATATATGAATAAATTATAGTATTATATAATGGTCAAATCTTATGTAATCTAAAAATCTAACAGAAACTGTTCAACCCTAAAATAAATTATATCTTAAATTAAAAAAATTAATTCATATATATATATTATTGGGGCACACGTTAGATAAATTCGGATAAGAATAAGGGTTGTATGTCCAACGTGTCACGTTGTAGTATATATATATATATATATATATATATATGAATAAAATATATCATATATATAATAGTTGCATCTTATAAAATCTAAAAACTTAATAGAAATTGTTCAACCTTAGAAACTTTTTTTCTTTTTTCTTAACAAAAAAGGGATTATATATTATTAATATTGAAAGAAATATCTTGCATTAAACAAACCAATTTTATTAATAAAATACTATATTTTGAAGGGGACACATTATGTGTCACTCTAACGTGTGCCCCTATATCACACATTAATATGGATTAACATATCATATACCATAAAATATACTCCATCTGGTCATAAAATATACTCCATGGGGTTTCTGGATTTATGCATAAGAATTAAGGGCATTGAAAACAAATTGCTTAAAATGATTCTGAATATTTTTCATGTTGTATAAATAAATCTGACGAAGTATCACGTTACCATTAAATCCCAAATACGTGTGCTAATCATCACGTTTTTTACGAAATTTAGGTCTGAAAAAAGTTTTTCCTAAAAATTGTTGAAAATGATTCTGAATATTCTTCTTGTTGTATAAATATATCAGACGAAGTATCACATTCCCATTAAAGCCTAAACTCGTATGCTAATAATCATCACGTTTTTTATAAAATTTAGGTCCGAAAAAAAGTTTTCCACAAAATTGCTTAAAACGATTTTGAATATTTTTCATGTTGTACAAATACACCAGACGAAGTATAACGTTTCCATTAAAGCCTGAATTCGTGTACTAATCATCACGTGTTTTAGAAAATTTAGGTCCGAAAGAAAGTTCTCCACAAAATTGCTCAAAACGATTCTGAAAATTGCTCAAGGCTTTAACGGGAACGTGAAAAATATTTAGAATCATTTTAAGTAATTTTTTGGATAACATTTTTTCGGACCTAAATTCTCTAAAAAACGTGATGTGTACACAAATTCGGACTTCAATGGGAATGTGATACTTCATTTGGGGTTTTTATACAACATAAAAAATATTCAGAATCGTTTTGAACAATTTTGTGGAGAACTTTTTTCGTACCTAAATTTTTTAAAAAACGTAATGATTAGTACACGAATTCGGGCTTTAACGGGAACGTGATACTTCGTCTGGTGTACTTGTACAACATGAAAATATTCAGAATCGTTTTGAATAATTTTGTGGACAACTTTTTTCGCACCTAAATTTTCTAAAAAACGTGGTGATTAGTACACGAATTTAGGTTTTAACGGGAACGTGATACTTCGATTGGTGTATTTATACAACATGAAAAATATTCAGAATTATTTTGAGCAAATTTATGAAGAACTTCTTTTCGTACCGAAATTTTGTAAAAATCGTGATGATTAGTGCACGAATTCGGGCTTTAACGGGAACGTGATACTTCGTCTAATGTTTTATACAACATGAAATATATTTAGAATGTTTTGAGCAATTTTGTAGGGAACTTTTTTCGGACATAAATTTTGCGAAAATCGTGATGATTAGAATACGAATTTTGGCTTTAATGGGAATGAGATACTTCGTCTGATGTATTTATACAACAAGAAAATATTCAGAATCGTTTTCAGTAATTTTTTGGAGAACTTTTTTCAGACCTAAATTTCATAAAAAACGAGATGATTAACACACGAATTCGAGCTTTAATGGTAACGTGATACTTCGTTAGATTTATTTATACAACATGAAAAATATTCAGAATCATTTTAAACAATTTCTTGGAGAACATTTTTTTAGACTTAAATTTTCTAAAAATCGTGATGATTAGTACACGAATTGGGGCTTTAACGGAAACGTGATACTTCGTCTTGTATGTTTATATAACATGAAAAATATTCAAAATTGTTTTGAACAATTTTTTGAAGAACTTCTTTTCGTACTAAATTTTGTAAAAAACATGTAATTAGTACACGAATTAAGGCTTTAACGGGAACGTGATAATTCGTTTGGTGTATTTATACAACATGAAATATATTTATAATCGTTTTGATCAATTTTTTGGATAATTTTTTTTCGGACCTAAATTTTCTAAAAATCGTGATGATTAGTACACGAATTCGGGCTTTAACGGGAACGTGATACTTCGTCTGGTGTATTTATACAACATTAAAAATATTTAGAATCATTTTGAGCAATTTATTGAAGAACTTTTTTTGGACCTAAATTTTCTAAAACACGTGAAGATTAGTACACGAATTCCAGCTTTAACGGGAATGTGATACTTCGTCTGATGTATTTATACAACATTAAAAATATTTAGAATCGTTTTGAGTAATTTATTGAAGAACTTTTTTCGGACCTAAATTTTCTAAAACACGTGAAGATTAGTACACGAATTCCAGCTTTAACGGGAATGTGATACTTCGTCTGATGTATTTATACAACATTAAAAATATTTAGAATCGTTTTTAGAAGTTTTGTTGAAACTTTTTAAAGAGCTAAATTTTCTAAAAATCGTGATGATTAGTACACGAATTCGGTTTTAAGGGGAACGTAATACCTCGTCTAGTGTATTTACACAACATCAAATATATTTATAATCGTTTTGATCAATTTTGTAGAAAAATTTTTTTCGAACCTAAATTTTCTAAAAATCGTGATGATTAGTACACGAATTCAGGCTTTAACGGGAATGTGATACTTCGTCTGCTGTATTTATATAACATTCAAAATATTCAGAATCGTTTTTAGAAATTTTGTTGAAACCTAAATTTTCTAAAACTCGTGACGATTAGTACGAATTCGGCTTTAAGGGGAATGTGATATCTCGTCTAGTGTATTTATTCAACATGAAATATATTTTTAATCGTTTTGATCAATTTTGTGGAGAACTTTTTTTCGTACCTAAATTTTCAAAAAATCGTGATGATTAGTACACGAATTCGGAGTTTAACGGGAACGTCATACTTCGTCTGGTGTATTTATACCACATGAAAAATATTCAGAATCGTTTTGAGCAATTTTGTGGATAACTTTTTTTCGTAGCTAAATTTTGTAAAAGGCGTGATGATTAGTACACGAATTCGGGCTTTAATGGGAACGTGATACTTCGTCTCGTGTATTTATATAACACGAAAAATATTCAGATCGTTTTGAGCAATTTGGTAGAGAACTTTTTTTCAGACCTAAATTTTCTAAAACACGTGATGATTAGTACACGATTTCGAACTTTAAGGGGAATGTGATATTTTTTCTAGTGTATTTATACAACATGAAAGGTCCAAAAAAAAGTTCTCCACAAAATTGCTAAAAACGATTCTGAATTTTTTCTTGTTGTATAAATGCACCAGACGAAGTATCACGTCCCTTAAAGCGCTAATTCGTGTACTAATCATCACGTCTTTTAAAAAATTTAGGTCCGAAAAAAAGTTTTCTACAAAATTGCTCAAAACAATTCTGAATATATTTCATGTTGTATAAATACACCAGACGAAGTATCACATTCCCGTTAAAGTCCAAATTCGTGTGGTAATCATCACGTTTTTTACAAAATTTATGTCCGAAAAATGTTCTCCAAAAAATTATTTAAAATTATTCCGAATATTTTTCATGTTGTATAAATACACCAGACAAAATATCACGTTCCTATTAAAGCCCGAATTCGTGTACTAATCACCAAGATTTTTAGAAAATTTAGGTCCGAAAACAAGTTCTTCACAAAATTGCTCAAAACGATTATGAATATATTTCATGTTGTATAAATACACCAAACGATATATCACAATCCCGTTAAAACTCAAATTTGTGTACTAATCATTAGATGTGATAAAAAGAAGATATTTGTATAAAAATCTGGTAGTTTGGCACAACAACTAACCCAACTTTGTATATATGAAAAGCGAAGGTTTGAAACATTTTCATGGTAACGTGAAACGTTTAAATTGTATTCTAATTTTTTAAGTAAGAATTAAGACTTTTCAAGCGCTCCATAAATTAAATCCTGGCCTTAATTCCCTATTCCTAGGAAGAGTCAGACTTCACGGGCTCTTTGTAAGCCGAGTCAACCGTGTACCTCTAAATTTCGGTCCCTAACCCCGACTCTTGTGTGTACCACTGTAATAATAAGATCTCAACTTCTCAAAAAATATTAATAAAACACAACAATATTCTTATAACTTTATGCATATATTTATAGTTTCAAAATAAAAAATCAAATCTCTTTAATATTAAAAAAAATTATAAAAGAGAAATCAAAATAAAATTTATTTGTCTAATTAATAAAAGCATTCTATTCACCAAGCTAAAGATTTTGGTTCGAAACACGTCCTCCTCCCCAATATATACAATCTTAATTCAATAAATTTTATTTAATTAATTCAAAAGTATACCAATTTCTCTCAAGAGAATTTGGTAAACTGAATAATTTATCTCCTATATAAATTAAAGCATTCCCCTAAATATAATCTTTTTTATAATAATTTAACCCGAATTAAAAAAGATTAAATGAATGCTTCCTCTTCGGGATTAAGGTGATCAACCATCATCCCAAAACCCAAAACTCCCTTCTCTCCACTGTGGAGAGAAACGCATTGGACGAGACCGTCAACTATATCTTTTAGTATATATTTTTTATAGTTATTGGTATAAATTTTATAAAATAAAAAATACATTTTAAATTTTAAAAAGATAAATTCTAAGAGAAATTACTATGTAAAAATAAACGGATAGAGCTACTCTTTAAAAAAAAAAAAATTTAATATCTACCTTACCCTATATAATAATAAAATATAACATCTCTCAAATGTTAGATTAGTTATTAAAGATTATTTTGATCAAAAGACATATTTCTTCTCTCTTCTCTCTAAACTCTCAAATAAATAAAAAAATATTTTTTTCTTTTTTATTTAAAATTCACAAACAATATTTGAGGTAAATAACTCTCAAACTAGAGACCCAATATTGAGTCAAAAAAAAAAAAAAAAAAAGAAAAGGAATAGACCCAATCAAAAGCCCTCTTGATTGAAACTTCCGACCCATTTATAAGTAGGGCCCATTCTCCAATTTTTTTGGTTTTTTTTTTTTTTACGTTTTTTAGGGGAATTTACTGTTTTTGGTAGAATTTTATTCACAATAATTTTATATGAAAAAAACTCAAATTATATTAAATATTTTGTAATAAACGAGACAATTGAACTACCCCTTGTCTAGAAGAAAATCAATGCAAAAATTTCTTCACATTCAAAATTTCAGCTACATACCTTTTAAAACAAACATATAAAAAAAATTGATACATCCAATATTTCATATACTTTTTGCTGAAACGGAAATAAAAATAATAATCATATAAACTGTGGGGAATAGTGCAATGAGATATAAAAAATATGTTTATTTTATTGAACTAAATTCATCCAAAACAACATGTTAAGATGTTAAGGCATCCCAAGAGTGTATGTAAATTTCCAGAACAAAAAAAAAAGTATGTAAATAGGGTTTTATTCATAAGCCAAGTTTTAAAGGCTTTGATGGGCATGTAAATACTCTTATTGAGCTTTGAGTGTGAGAAGAGGACTACATATTATCCTCTATATGAAAGAGGAGAGAGAGGATAATTAAATTCTATCGGATAAGGTTTCATCACATGAAAGCATTTGGCTTTTTAGGAGGCGACGGAGGATCGGGCGACTCAGCTCTATTTGGCCCTGAAGGAACAAGTCGCTTAACATCAACTACATCTCTTCTGGGAGGAGGAGACAAAGGATCAGGCGATTCGGCTCTATTTGGCCCCGAAGGAACAAGTCTCTTAATATCAACTACATCTCTTCTGGGAGGAGGAGACAAAGGATCAGGCGACTTAGCTCCATTTGGCCCCGAAGGAACAAGTCGCTTAATATCAACTACATCTCTTCTGGGAGGAGGAGATAAAGGATCAGGCGATTCAGCTCTATTTGGCCCTGAAGGAACAAGTCGCTTAACATCAACTATATCTCTTCTGGGAGGAGGAGACAAAGGATCAGGCGACTTAGCTCCATTTGGCCCCGAAGGAACAAGTCGCTTAACATCAACTACATCTCTTCTAGGAGGAGGAGACAAAGGATCAGGCGACTCAGCTCTATTTGGCCCAGAAGGAACAAGTCGCTTAACATCGACTACATTTCGTCTGGGAGGAGGAGATAAAGGATCAGGTGATCCTGCTCTATTTGGCCCTGAAGGGACAAGTCGTTTAACATCGACTACATTTCTTCTAGGAGGAGGAGACAAAGGATCAGGCGACTCGGCTCTGTTTGGCCCTGAAGGAACAAGTCGCTTAACATCGACTACATTTCGTCTGGGAGGAGGAGATAAAGGATCAGGTGATCCTGCTCTATTTGGCCCTGAAGGAACAAGTCGTTTAATATTGACTACATTTCTTCTAGGAGGAGGAGATAAAGGATCAGGTGATTCAGCTCTGTTTGGCCCTGAAGGAACAAGTCGTTTAACATCAACTACATCTCTTCTAGGAGGAGGAGACAAAGGGTCAGGCGACTCAGCTCTGTTTGGCCCTGAAGGAACAAGCCGCTTAACCCCAACATTTTCAAGAAGACCATAATGGCCTGGTACCATCAAATACAAAGCCACCAGAATCAATAAAGTAGCTCCATTCTTATGTCCTTTGAAGAATTCCATTGTTGTATGAATGAAACTTTTCTTTTTCTTTGTCTGCTTTTATAGATTTTTTATAATTCCATTGTATCTATAATTAACTCTAATTTAGACAGTAGAATATTTTTTCCATGATTTTAGGAATCCATATATATATATATATATATATTTTCCATAAATATTAATTTTTTTTTTGCGGATTGTTTGTTTAAATTATATGGTAATTCAAGTACACAACCAGCTATACATGTTCTGTTATAACTACTATAGTTAGAAAATATAGAAAATTAACAAAAGAGAATATGACTTAATAGGAAAGTTTAGAATAAATATGTAATATTAAATACATTCTTTTTTATTGTTAGGAAAGTAATAATGTAATAGGAAAATAAATTTTAATAATATGATTCTTAATATATTGTCATATTTTATTCATATGTTTTGGAAGTTTTAAAATAATATTTAGAAAGGTAATATAAAGTTAGTTATTTATTTTGTTTTAATATTTAAAAATAAATTATAATTTTTCAATATAATTAAATATCCCGTATTTGTATGTTATTGTACATGTTGATTTTTTTAAAAATATAATATAAATATAGGATTTTAAGTATATATTTGTACATTATATTCATTAATTTGATATCCTTCCAAATATAATAATAATTATTTTTAAAAGATTTCACATACACGTGTACATATACGAGAGAGAGATAAATAATAAAAAATCAAGAGAGAGAATATTAATAATAATAAATTAATAATCGAACATGTTTTTGTAAGAAAAAATGAACATATTATTTTATTTTTCTCTCTATATTATTTTTTGGAGTTAGGAAAAAAGAATATTTAAAGAGACATGAAGGATAAATAAGTCAATAAAAAAAATTATGAATTAATAATTGATGAACATGTACTTTATTTATTTACAAGAAATATTTTTATTAATTTTTATTTAGAATCTTTAGGAAATGAATCAGAATACCACCTCCAACCCAGGATTCACTATCTAAGTATTATTCACTTATTTTCCCATATTACTTTTCCGTAACATAGATATTAAGCTAAATATAGGATTTAAAATTGGGAAAGTGATTACTTTCTTTAACCCGCTTTCCTTATCAATCAAACGAGACCTAAGGATTTGTCTAACGTGCACCGATATGGCACACATATTAACATAGATAAAACATATTATATATGATTGTGAAATTTTATAAAATCTAAAAATCTAATATAAATTGTTGAATCATAAAAAACTTATATATTAAATTAAAATGTTAATACATATTAACAAACTTATATATTAATATATGAATAAAAAGAAGTTGGCAGTCAATGAGGGCGAGGGATATTTTTTTTTTTTTTTTTGGTAACATAAATTTAAAAGAAGTTGAAAAAAAAAATTGAGGATTGGAGAGAATTAGAAAAGAGAATCAAGGGACAAAATTAATTAGGAGAAGATTGAATATTTTGGGAATATATAGAATCGTAAGAGAAATTAATTAGAAGATTGAAATATTTTTAATAAATTTAATAATAATTAATATTAATTAATTATCTAATTATATTCATCTTCATCAGAAGGTAAGAAAGGCAATTTATATTATGCTCCATAGTTTTGAACAAAATTAGAATTTGATCCAATTTAAACTTCTCCTTCCTCTACTCCTCCGTTTATTAAAATCATGTAGTTTTGAAAGGTGCACCCAAATATATAATATAAAGACTCATAAAAACGATGTATCAAGGATGAAAATCAAACTAAATATCGTCTATAACATCTTTTTAACATTCATAATACAGTATGGAATTGCTTAACTTGTATGTATTCTGTAACACACGTTAATATAGATAAAACATAATATACATATGCTCTTACACAAACTCATATAATATTTTATTAATAAAACTTACTAAATAAAATATAAGGAAAAGATCTTAACCTATAAGGACCGTTTCTGAGTTGAACAAGGAAGATTAAGCAAAAATAGTTCAAAGATCTTACAAACGAATCTTGAAAGACATTGGAGAAGGTACGCGATATTGGCGCGGCTCAATCAAACTATAAGCAGAATATGAATTACTCTACATTATATAGTAAGATTGAACTGTGCCAATATCACAAACACTTGTTTTAAGTACCTCAACAAATCAATCAAACACAAAGAAGGAGGAGAAGAAGATTTTGGGATGATAGAAAATGTATAAGAATGTTAGGGTTTATATCTTTGGCATTGGTGAAGTTTTTGTAGGACATTTGGTAAGAAAATAAGTGGAAAATGCTTCATCAATAAGACAGTGAGACAGTGAGAATAATACTACAATACAAGATAGCATTTGCCGGCCTTTCTTAACATATAGTTTAAGCCTTTTTTTTTTTTTTTTTGTGTATCTAAATGTTAAATGTAATGAAAAGAAGATATTTGTATATAAATCTGATAGTTTCGCGCGGTAGATAAACACATTGTGAATGTTTGGAGGTTGAAGATTCGATTATGGTGTCATTAAATATTAAAATTAAGCGCAAATTTCTGAATAAGAGTCAAGATTATATAGGTCGAGTCCTCATCCTAACGCCTATCTACTAAAATTAAACTTTACAGATGCTTCATATGTTGAATCAAGATGAGTCAGAGTTCCGATCCTAACCTCCTACCCTCAATAAAAGTCAAATTTTGTAAACACTTCGTAAACTGAATCAAGATTAGTCAGGGTTGTGTACCTCTAAATACTGAATCTAACCACTTATTCCTAATAAGAGTCAAATTTTGTGAGTGCTTGGTAATAGTTTGTAGACCTGAATATTGGGCCCTAACCCCCTACTCTCAGTAGAAGTCTGACTCTGTGAACGCCTTTGTAAACTGAGTTTGAATTAATCACGATCGTATATCACTAAATACAAAAAAAGGGTATTTGTAAATAGATTGGATCAGAAAGGATCATTGTTCGATGCTGGAACTATCCAAAAATACATTGTTAGACAAGAATTTGATCATCAGAAAGGTTGTTCTATTCTTGGAAGTTGTAAGATTTGTACAGCTAATTTTCTATCTTCTTGACGTTAAGTTCAACCTCAGAAAAAACACTTGAAATTTAAGCACAGAAGCTCAAATAGAGCATCAATCACATAGAACCAAAGTGCAATATTGTCTTCATTGTATACATAGAGACAAATCTACGGTATGAACTAAGCAATCTAACGGTAACCCCAAAGTGTTTGAGAAAAACTAGCACAACCCTTTTCCCCTGGGGCGATTCTAACCATCCAAAATCTGTTCTTTTTGTCAAAATATCCATCAATTTATACACTTGGAATAGCTCAAAGTTTTAAAGAAAAGTTCTAAGGTCAAGAATTGTGAAAGTGAAGATCATTAGATACAATGTCAAAGTTCAAAAGGAGAGAAAGAAGCCTTGAAAGTTTGCTGGACATAGATGGGAATAAGAATATGGCGAGACAGAAGACGCGAAAATTGATTCCTGGACAAGGTCTTGAATTCAAGAACCTGTCTTATAGTATAATGAAAAGGCAGAAGAAAGATGGTGTTTGGATCACTAAAGAAGCATACCTTCTTAATGATATCTCTGGTCAGGCAATGAGAGGTGAAATTATGGCCATTATGGGACCTAGTGGAGCTGGAAAATCAACACTTCTTGATGCTTTAGCTGGTAGAATTGCTCAAGGAAGTCTTGAAGGATCTGTTAGAATTGATGGGAAGCCAGTAAGTTTTCATGATCATGATCTTTTCTGCTAAATTATATTAACTTTTGTCTAAAAGTTCATGCTTGTTCTGCAGGTGACAACTAGTTATATGAAGATGGTTTCGTCTTACGTAATGCAAGATGATCAGCTCTTTCCTATGTTGACAGTCTTTGAGACATTCATGTTTGCTGCTGAAGTTAGGCTTCCACCTTCCATTTCCAGGTCTGAGAAGAGAAAGCGCGTCTATGAGCTCCTTGATCAACTTGGCTTAACGGTATAACTTCTCTCTCCGTTCCTCCTACTTCCAAACCCCCCCTCCCCTTTTCCTGTAACATTCCACTTAAAAAATATTATAGAAGATGTTATTGAGTATTCATAGTGCCCAACTGTTAACGTTTGATGGAAAATGCAGAATACAGCACATACTAACATTGGTGATGAGGGAAGAAGAGGAGTATCCGGTGGTGAAAGGCGAAGGGTGTCCATCGGGATTGACATTATCCACAAACCATCAGTACTGTTTCTGGACGAACCAACGTCTGGTCTTGACTCTACAAGCGCCTATAGTGTTGTGGAAAAGGTTAAAGACATTGCAAGAGGTGGAAGTATAGTCCTCCTGACCATTCACCAGCCTTCTTTTAGAATCCAAATGCTTCTTGACCGCATAGCAGTCCTTGCAAGGTAATGAGGATAGACCACCATTACCTCTTGTTTTCTTAAACAAACTGTTGAATTCCCATATGGGCAAGGACGAAACTAAAGGGGGGCAGGGTGGCAATCGTCCCTCTAACATTTTGAAAACTTTCTTTATATGAATTCTCGTCTTGAACTGACTATGCCTGTGGATACATACAGGGGTAGATTGATATACCTGGGAAGCCCAACAGCATTACCAGAGCATCTCTCCGGATTTGGAAGGCCAGTTCCAGATGGTGAAAACAACTTAGAATACCTCCTGGATGTGATCAAAGAGTACGATCAATCAACAGTCGGCCTTGATCCTCTTGTATTGTATCAAAGAGATGGCATCAAACCAGATGCAATAGCCAAGACTCCCATTCCAAGGCCACCAAAAGCTCTAACGACACCCAACACTCCATATGGAAAGAGCCGAGGCCCTAATGCCATAAGCCTTCGTAGCAATCAGTTCTCTTCTAGTAATATGACACCAGCTCTTACAGTTACAGATTCTGGAAAGTTTGATTTTGTTGATGATGATGATGAAGAAGATGAGTTTGACAAATCCCTGGAAAGAAAGAGCAAGACTATGAACACACCAATGCATAGTGGTATCTATAATCCCCGTTTGGCTTCCCAATTCTATAAAGATTTCTCAGTTTGGATCTATCATGGTGTCAAGGGAACCACCCCTCGTCGTCCATCATGGACACCTGCAAGAACTCCAGGGAGGACGCCTGGAAAGACACCGATGACCTATTCAAGAAGCCATTTTTCAACTCCTCAACAAACACCTATTCGAATCAAGACACCAGTCGTCTCAAGTGAATCTGTAGAACAACCATATATGGTTTCTTATGACGAAGAAGAAGAAGAAGAATTCAATATGGAGGTACTTGATGAGCCAGAACATAGGCAAAAATTTGCCAATCCATGGATCCGTGAGGTTTTAGTACTTTCATGGCGGACAGCATTGAATGTGATTCGAACCCCAGAACTCTTTCTTTCCCGGGAGATTGTTTTAGCAGTCATGGGACTAGTTCTTTCTACCTTATTCAAGAGATTGGACCATTTTGATTTCATAACCATTAATCGACTTCTGAATTTCTACATCTTCTCAGTATCATTAGTCTTCTTTTCTTCAAATGATGCTGTCCCAACTTTCATCCAAGAAAGATTCATCTTCATCAGGGAAACTTCACACAATGCATATAGAGCTTCAACTTATGTAATCTCCTCCCTAATTGTCTATCTTCCATTCTTTGGAATCCAAGGATTTACCTTTGCAGTCATCACCAAATATATACTTCATCTAAACAGCAGCATAATAAACTTCTGGTTGATCCTTTTCGCCTCCCTCGTGACAACAAATGCTTACGTGATGCTAGTAAGCGCGGTTGTTCCAAGCTACATCACGGGCTACGCCATTGTCATAGCAACAACAGCCCTCTTCTTCTTGACCTGTGGTTTCTTCTTGAAAGCATCCCAGATTCCCAAATACTGGATATGGCTACATTACATATCTGCAATCAAATACCCATTTGAAGCATTGCTAGTAAATGAATTCAAAGGTAAAGAACATTGTTATAATGGAGCAGCATCTGACCTTTCACCAGGGCCTTTAGGAGAAGTAAAGATCAGTAACCTGCATAACAATTCAGGGTTACCTCAGAACTGCACTTTGATTGGGGAAGACATTTTGTTCAGTATGGGAATCAAGCTGGAAAACATATGGTATGATATCCTAATTTTGCTTGCCTGGGGAGTTCTATATCGCTTCTTCTTCTATTTGGTACTTAGATTTTACTCCAAGAATGAGAGAAAATAAAGGGTTTTCTCCCACTTTTTTTTCAGGCTTCTTCTGCTTAAACTTCTTGGTTTATATTTGTATTAGACCATTCATCGGTGGGTGCAAAATATAAATATATTATTATTAGAGAAATTGGCCAAAAATGCTCCGGTATAATTTATGTTTTTTAACTTACGGGCATTATTTATTCTATTTACAATGGCCAAAAATGCTTATATAGGACAGTGATGAATGATTTTTGGTCAATTTGTGTCACATAATAATGAGTAGAAATAACCTAACACATGAACTCGAACACACTATCACGATATTTTAACACATTTCAGTTGCATTTGACATTTAAATTAGTAGTTGAACAATTTTATTCTTACTAAAGATAATATATAAGTGTCACGTGACATAAATTGACCGAAAACCATACATCGCCACCATACAAAAGCATTTTTAACCATTGTAAAAAGTTATCAAACAAAAATGACCAATAAAATAAATAATATCGTAAGTGGCGAAACATAAATTATGAAGGGATATTTTTGACCAATTTCTCTCAGGTAGAAAATCTCAATTGCAAACTTTATCCAAATTTCACAATATGAACATCCAAAAATGCAGAGTTTAGAATTTCCTATAGAATGAAAAAGAAGCACTTTTTTTCTCAGAATCTCTGGTTTATATATTCATCATCTACTGCAATAAATTAAGCAGCATGTTGGGCAATCTTCATTTCAAGCAAATTTTTGTCAGCACCAACAACCTTGTCGACCTCCTTCCCATCTTTGATGAAGAAAAAGGTTGGAACACTGGTAACATGCCACCGTTGAGCAACATCACTCGCCTCATCAATGTCGATCTTCAGAAACACTACCCTCGGGTACTTGCTAGCCAAGCTGATAAAAACAGGAGCGATGAAACGACAGGGGCCACACCATGTTGCAGTGAAGTACATAATTGCTAGGCGAGCTGTCCTTGAAGCTGCGTTCAGCTTACTCTCCAAATCATTAATGGAGTGAATTCCAATAACTTGCCCTGCAGAAGGATTATCAAAGTCATGAAAGCAAGTCATGTTTAAAGATTCCATGTCCTTGTTCACGTACAAAAGAAAACGCACATCAAAATCATCACAAACACAAAACAATGGTCCAGAATAAGCTTTTCCACGTAAGTCCACAAGCAAAATGAAGCGAATACTAGAATGCGAACAGAAGACACAAAGATAGTATCTAAGACAACACATACATCAAGATGCATGCTTCTATAAGACGGAAGCACTGCCAAGCAATTGTGGCAATGAGACAAGATGAGAAGGTTAGTCAGGCATGCCCATGAAAAGCAAAAACATAAACAAGTGTGCCAGGTATTTACTCAAATTGATAAAGGAGAAACCATACCATCTTTCAGAACAGCTCCAGGGTCCTGCATTGTATTTCGAAGAAAAATCCAAGTCAATTGGATTTAAAAACAAAACTGAAGTTCCTATTCACCAATTGAATTTGAAGAAACATGGTTGTCCTCAAAACATACCTGAGCTCTTTGTCTCTCCTGTACCCTTTCTCTCAGCTCCTTTTCTTTACGCATGCGTTCATTCTTGCGGCGATGCTCCTGAATTTTGTGCACATTAGGTTCAATCTGCATTTGTAAGGATCCACTAGCATCAGTGGCAACTTAATTTTGAAGAAATATATTTTAAAATGTTAGAAAATTAATATTCTAACGAAACAAGCTACTACTGAAATTCCCAAGTCAAATATCAAGCATCCGGCCTCAAGTAAATATTTTTCATGGATCCAAATTTATATCTATTAAGTTCATGATAGTAATTTCAAGTCCAATTTTAACTCAAATACATGTAAATGCCCTTGTGCTCAGCCTGAGATTTTGATCATGTTTATAATGAAATTGCTGAACTCGATGACAAAGTCGGTGAAAGAAGAAGAAGAAAAATCATATGAAATTACATTAGAATATATCAGAATAACAAACTCAATTCCCACATAAAGAAGAATGATCCTCAATCCATTAAGAACCAAATGTGACTATTCCTCAACATCAACGTGCAACTAATAATTACCCTCAAAAGGTCAATAGGGCTTCAAATTGAAATCAAAACACCAATAACACTCGAGGCACCACAGCCATTTTATAAGCCAGGATGAGTAATCTCATGCACAAAACAAAAGAACTCCTTCAGGGTCACCTAAAAGTGAGACTGAATATGCTGTTATTTCTTCAAAGAAATGCCACAATAATAGAAGATGCAATGTAACTAAACAATAGTCACCACTTCTCAAACTTAAAGTATACATAGCAATTACCAATCTTGATTAAGGGCAAAGGAACATGAGACTATCTTAAACCTCAAGAACATATCTTTTTTGCAGTTCTGAGCAGAAGAACAGAAAAAGAACTTCTTACACCAGAAAGTATGCTATCTATATGGAAAGAACTCCTCCCAGCAAACATGAGACTATTGCCATGTATGTATATTTCCCTTATTTCTCTTCATGTAGAGAAGAATGAAGCATCACTATGGATTCCAAAAATTGGAGAAATAATACCTTTCTAAGCACTGCACCAATCTCTTCATCATAGTCTAGTTTGGATGCCACACGCAGATCGCCTGCTGCCTCTTCCCATAAACCCAACATAGCCCTTGCAATTCCGCGTACTTTATACCCTTTAGCTGAATCAGGGTTGATCTTTAACAGAAATTTGGTGGATAAGTCCATAAGTAGACAAATAATTAATGAACATTAATTTCACAGCATGTTCAGCTCAGAGATCTAGGGAACTCTAAAAAAGCTATCAGCTTAAAATCTACAGGCATACCTTTAAAGCTGCATTAGCATCACGAATAGCAGCATTTGGCTTGTTGAGCTTGACAAAGACACTAGCTGCAATAGTAATATTGGTTTGTAAACAAACACCAAAATACATAAATATGAACAAGAAAGAAAAACAGACTCAGTAAGTACCTCTAGTTGCATATAATATTGCTGAATTGGGATTGAGCAAAATGGCCTCTGTCAGATTATCTATGGCTTCAGTCAAGTTACCTGAAAGAAAAATAAATCAAGATACGATCTCCCAAAGAAAGAGAAAAAAACTGAAAAAGGGGGATTTGATAAATAGCCAAGAGAAGAAGCTGCCTTCTGAGATTGCATCAATCGCTTTTGATTTCAATAGCTGTGCAGCATCTTGATTCTCCTCAGTTACTTCGATTGAAGGATCTCCCATCTACAAGAAAATGACCCACAAAATTGTTTAAATATTGGGACATTTTTACAAATTAACAAGATTATTTCATTATTTTATTTCAAATCACCGACCTTCTGTGGAGGATCATTGTCAGGCTGCACAACACCACTATTGTCCAACTCGATACCAGACTCAGCAATGTCTTCTTCATCCAAGTTCTCCTCTTTTTTCACCTGCAGAAGATTCTCCATAGTCAATAGAAAGCAAGTGCTGACATAGTATGAGCCTTTCCAACACTCGCATCAACTTATATTCAACTTTGAAAGTCACATACGATATTTAATCAACACAAAAATGGAAAAGCACCTAGATGATGCATTATCCAAAGTGAAAAAAATTCGTAAGGCATCTGATTGTTCCAAAAATGCTTTCATGGTTCTCTTTGCAGGTCCCAGACAATAATATTATAACATGCAAGTGCACAAACCTGAACACAATGCACGGTAACCCCGCCCCCCCAACCCCCAAAAAAGAATTCTATTACACTAACAGGTCCAATCAATTGCAATAAACTACAACCACATCTCTTAACAGATCTCTCATCTAACAATCTTGATCTAGATAGGTCTGTTCCTGTTATGTCATTAATCAACTGATAGGATAACTCAGACTTGTTCTCATTAATAAAACTCCAAAATCAACAGAGAACAAAGGAGATGGAATTAAAGGGTCAGCCTTGATCAAGATTGAAGGAAAAACTCAGAGAAAAGGAAGAGCCTCGCTCACAAGTTTATTAACAAAAACTAGACAACCAGAAAAAGCTTGCTAACCACTACTTATACTAGGGTTCTACTCGAATCTTCTCCTCCATTTTTCCCTTCTTCTGGAATCCCCATTGTTACCCCCATGGCTGCTACTGAAATGCAGCTTCATGCTCCACTACACCTCCCCTGCCAACGTCCTTTTTTTAAGTAGGTTCGGAACCAATGCCAAGTGGCACTAGCCGTTGCAGGTGTCCCCGGAATGACCTAGTACTCGGCTTCCTCAAAATAACAGAGATGATGCCAAAACTGCACCGTTCCATTTACTTCTAATGTTGTCAAAATGACACCGTAACACTTAAAGCCCAACTGAAATTAACTACTTCAGGTCTCGTCTTCTTTCCTTTCCTTTTTCATACATAACATTTTCCAAAACAAAATAAGAAATGGTTATAGAAACTTAACTGAATAAAGCCAAAAATTTATGCAACTACAACATTTCATCGTAGAACAGTAGTACATTGTATATGCGCTGATTTTATCACCAAAGTAGCTATCATCACTAAAATGCAAACCATCAAGATACAGGGAACAAAGCTTCTCATGCAATTTCAATTCTCAATGTATCGAATTCCTAATGAAAACATTCTTCTTGGACAGAAATTACCATTTAAAAGGGGCTACATCCTCACCCCCCCCCCAAACACCCCCAACAACCCGCTAGCCGTTGAGGACACTCATCCAAGGTACAATCGAGGCCCAATTTTCAGGTTTTTTAGGTTGACTCGTTAAGGTAACTAGACTTGCAAAACAAATTAGACCCAGCCAAAAAAAAAAAAACTAGACTTGCAAAACAGGAAAACAAATTCAAAAAGAACAACTAGCAAATGCGTAACAATTCAGCAAAAAAAGAAGGATCATACAGACCTTTACCGATCCTGGGGGCGGCGGAATGCGAGCTCCGAGGCTGCAGAGAAAAAAACAAAATGCTTTCATACGTAAATTAATGGCGAAACAAAGTTGCGGAACTTTACAAGTGAAATGAAATGAATTTGCAGAAATTGATTCGATTACCTCTCAAGATAGTTTCTGAAGAAGGCAAGAGAAGGGCTCTGCAGAATTGAAGGGTTTGCTTTCAACTGCTGCACAAAAAGCTTCAACTCCTCAAGCTTCTGGGCATCCATAACAATGGAGTCTTCTGGGTTTTTGACCTTGTCTGACCTGTTTTTGCAAAGCGTGCAGACTTTCAGAACGAACCCACTGCTTTTATATTACAAACCAAAAAAAAAAAAAAATCGATTGCTTTTATAAAAAGTTTTTTTCTTCTAAATATTTGATTTTTGTTTTTAATTTTGATAAATATGAAATAAATAAATAAAGTTTACTACCCATCTAAGCTCCATTTTGCACTCATAAGTTAGTTATTTTTATGGTTAAAATCAAAATTACCAAAATATATGTATTTCTTTCAAACGGAAAAAAAAAAATAGCATCCGAAGCAACGCCACTGTAATTAAAAAAAGAAACGACGATGCTAGCTTTCTAAACTAGTTTTTTTTTTTTTTGTTATAGCTATGTACAGTGACGGAACCAGGATAGAAAACTTTGAGAGGGTGATTAATATTAAAAATTTTACTATAATTTTATTTATAAAATAAATGCATTGCAAGTACAAAAACATTCAAAGTGGGGGGGCTTGAATATAAAAACATTAAATTTCTTAAATATTTTTTTCCGGGCTCGAGCCTACCTGAGCCCCCAAATGATTCCGCCACTGAATATGTATGGTTGTAGTTATATAGTATAATTAGCGACTTTAGCTATTCGAAAAACAATGACGATTATAAGAGACAGATATTTTCAAATCAATACTCTAAAATGCAATACAGATTACATAAAAATACAGTATTACAAAATTTTTACTCTAATCTATTTACTATATTTTTCCTTCGAGTTTTTATTATTAAATTATTTATATATAATCAAAATACTTCGTTTTTTTAAAGTATTTTTAAAGTATGTTATTAATATTTAAAAAATAAATAATATAAATTTAATTAAATCATAATATATTATAACATATCAAATTTTATAAAATATTATTAATTGAAATTATTAAAACATAAAAAGATAATAATATTGGTAGATTTTTAAATAGCCTACTTGATTATTGAGTTTTATTTTAGTCCTTTTATCGGTGTGTCTAATATTATTATATGCATCTGTAAGTTTAATCTTAATATTTGCGTCAATAAATTTAATTTTATTATCGCGTTTATGTTGAAATTATTAGTATATTATTTTAATAAACTTTGATTATTTAATTTGTTTAAAACGATTTATTTTTTAAAATATTTCAATACAATTATTAAAAATATTTGTATATTATTCCAACCTCTCCATGCCTTTCGAGAAGCTAATCAATCAATGCACTAATTTACCCACAAAAGAAATAGGTAATATTTTATCCTCTTCCCCCTATTTATTTTTTTAATTGGACGCTTTCTAACTTTTTAATGTAGGTAGAATAAGCACTTTTAAAATAATTTGTACTCGATATTTGCTTTAATTAAATGGACTTTCTTTCTCGACAAAAGGAAATATATGTTTTCTTTAATTTATTAATGATATGAATTTTTTTTTTTATGTGGTCAGAATCATTAATATACTTTTTAATACACATATTATTAAAAAAAATTTACTCTTTTTAAATATATTTCTACTATAAGTCATTGAAAATAAGCTATAATTATAATTTTAGTTATCATTAAAAACTATTATCTCTATTTCATAATATACAGTTAAGTTACCATATGCGAAATTTTATATTATAAGGTGATTTACTTTTATAATTTTTTTTAAGGATATCTCTATACATTTAATATATCACTATTTAATAATTCTCAAAATCTAAATTTATTCACATTCGATAAAACATTAAAATTTGGAGACATTTGATAAACTTAAAATTTAGGGAGAGAAGAGAGAATATAAAAATAATAATGGGATATTATAGGTATTTTATTATAAAAATACCTTGATCTCATATTTTCTTAATTTATATATAAAAATAAAAGAAAACTTAACTGTATATTAAAAAAAACATATATTATAAAAAGTATTAGAAGTGTATTAAACATCCTCCAGGTTATTCTTGTTGCCTACTTCCCTCACTTAAAACAACTTTTTTTAAAAAACATAATTGAAGAAATGCTACTATCAAGTAAATAGTAAGATTTTTTTTCTTTAAAAAAAAAAATAAATAGTAAAAGATAACTAATTGTACCCAAAAAAAAAAAAAAAGAAAAGTAAATAAAACCAAAAAATAAGGAATAGAATAAAATCAAAAGAGTTTGTTAAGGGCAAAAAATATTTTTTACAGTGCAAAACTATAACTGAACACAACAATTTGTTCTGTTTTGAGAACAAAATTTTCACCTACAACCAACCAAATCTACTCACAAGAATACAACCTCAATACTTCTATATTAATAATAATAATAATAATAATTAATATTTCAATAGCCAATGCTTCTTCAACTTATGCCTATTTCCTTATTTTTCATTTTTGATATGCTGCTACTCCTGAGCTTCCTCTCAAACACTAGTTGATGGCTGA
Organism: Catharanthus roseus; assembly: GCA_028651295.1. NCBI lineage: Eukaryota > Viridiplantae > Streptophyta > Magnoliopsida > Gentianales > Apocynaceae > Catharanthus > Catharanthus roseus. The sequence goes on from JAPQWS010000148.1 coordinate 7,982,413, forward strand.
GAGAGGCAAGGAGCCGGAAGAGTTCATCGACAAGCTTCTGCTAGCGGATACAGGGGTGCTGCAATCTTCCGATTGCTTGGAGGCGTATGGCGACGCGCTTAATACTCTGAATAACAAAGATTAATAAAACATTTAGTTAGCTAAACTGACTCTGTCCCTTGCAGATAGAAAGAAAAACTCAATCAAGCTACAATCTTTAACTTAAATACACAAAAATGTGCTATTATTATTATTACCTTTCCTTGCGCTTCTCCAAAAATCTAGCTAATGATGCCTTTCGGAACTGAGGAACGGCTGCTGAGAGCAAAATTTACAATTACTTTATAGATTCATATAATAACGATGAACAAAGTCATGGATCACAAGTCGCAAAGGAAACAATGAGAGATTACCTGATGGAATTAAGGGAGCAGAAATGGGTCCTGCTGAACTGACATTCTTAGAAGGCTCTACTCTAGGAGGAGGAGATTTTAGGGTAGACGTGGATCTAGCTGTAGTGACATCATTTGCAGTAACAGAACCTCCAGCAGAGTGAGAACTGCTAAGTGTAGCTACAGAAATGGGGCTTGATATGCAGGGAGTTGTACGATGGGACTGGTTCACGGCAAAGCTATCAATAATGGGAGGCCTAACAACTGATATAGGAACTGGAGATGCAGGCACAGAAGAACTAGAAGGCAAAGGAGGGCCATTCCCAGCCAACAACATAATTGCTTGAGCCTGTACCCATGAATTGAAAAGGTTAGAAGGAATGTAATATCAAAAAACAACTGTTCACTAAATCGAAAGACAGTAGAGGTTGTACCTTTTCAGGCGAAACATCATCGTAGACACAAACTGAACCAGCATAAAAGATGGTCAACTGGGCTGGTGCCCCTGAGGCCTTGGATGTGCTCCTACAGAACAAATCATTTTTATCATTTTCATGATTTATAAATCCATATAATGCACCAAGTTGGATATAAACGTCTGTTCATGCACCTTAATTCTGTTGTACCCACAACAGGACTGGTAGTAATCTTTGCTGGAACTGGGGTTGCTACTGAAATAGGCTGGGGGTTTGTAGAACCCATTAGACTCTGTCTCACAGGAGAAATGAAGGACTGAGAAACAGTTGGACTTGTCTGGGTGGTGAAGGGGAGTCCTCTGACTTCATGAGGGCGTTGAATTGACTGCGCATCAAATGGCTTTGGAGGAAAGTTAGTCACCATATAGTGGGTTCCCCCTTGCTTTTCAAGAACCATATTTTTCTGGAGGATCAAAAGAGAAACCTAATAAGTACTTAAAATGATATATATTCCAGTTCTTACCAATACAAGAAATCCAAAAACCATAGTTCATTTGTAACAGAAGATTAAAAAAATTTTAAAAAAATACTCCTAGAGATTTGCAAGGATCTTTATGGTAAGATCTACAAATGCTTAATCTTCAAGAAAGAAAAAATGTGGATACAAGATCAAGAAATATGGATCCTGCAAAGTTTTACCCAAAAAGAAAATTGGAAAAGGAAAACTTAACAAACCTGCACAATGCTAGAATATGGTTTCATGCCAGAGTCAACAGCCTCTGAAGTTGTTATAGTTACCAATCCAGTTGATGCTAGAGCCTCAAAACCAGTCTTGGGCTTTTCTTCCTTTGAAGCTTCAAATGACAGGAACTGGGTAGCAGAACCACCCCTGTTGGGAAATGACCACTGCATTGTTGGACCTCTCAATAGAGCTGCAAATTTAGTGCACAAGATGTATCCTTATCAATTCAGCATTAGGATTGCTATAATATCTCAATATCAAGAATCAATATTACAAAACAAAAGACCAATAAAAGATCTTGAACCCAGATCACGGTTGCCAAATTACCTAAGAATGAGCAAACTATCCAATAATTTGGTGAAGTGTAATTCGGGATACAACAGAAGAAAAGCCAACTTTTTGAACTAATATAAATCAAGACGAAGTTATTTAACTTTTTATAAGAATTTTTATATATTTGTATGGGAAAATTCAAATGAATAAACGTTAGTGCTAAATGAGTGCAGCTTTAAAAGGGGGATGAACATGTTCATAAAATTAAAAATATGAACCAGAAGCATCTCATGCGCATTATTATATGCAATTGATATGCTCATAGGCCTATAAAAGTAATATCAAAATCCTTCTGGTCAAACAAACTTAAAATATTGGCCTTAACCATTTTGGGGTTTTTCAATATGATTAGTTTATTATTTAGTATCATAATTATTTTATTCACCTTCTGGGTAGCAGCACTGTAGAACCATAATTTAATATACAAAATTTAGGTAAGTTACTTGGAAGGCACAACTCATTTCAATATAAAATGATTGATTTAACAAATAAACTAATCAAAGGACTCATGAGGTGCATGTTAGCAAAGGGAGAATCTAACACACACAAGAAACAAGAAAGGCAATCAAAGAAATCATTAAAAAAAAAAAGGAAAAAAATTGCTAAAGCAAGCCAAGTTGGAAGGATAAAGAAAAAAAAAAGTACCACTTGACACTAGAGAAATAAACCTTACCAGACCCCATTTTGAACACCTGCACTTTCATTTTTTATCTCCCATTTAAACTTTTCTTATTAAATGTGAACCACCCCACAATTCCTAACATTGTAATTTACTACGAGAACAAAAACAACATCAATTATTGCCTAAAATAAAGAAAAGAATTGAAAATCCATAATATTCCTAACTGAAGACTGAGAAAACTGCAAACCGAGATGGAAAGAAGAACAAATAAGCAATCTTGAGCCCCGAGATTTCGTCTATTTTTTTTCTTAGCTACCAAATAATCAAAAACTCAATAAAATATTGAAAGAAAATAGAACCAATCTGAGGTTCAAAATCAAATTAGACAGTAATTTAAAAAGAAAAAGAAAAACCCTTTTCTAAACTCAGTAGATTAATTTCTTCCTTTCCATATCCGATCAATTTCAGCTTTGAAATCCAAAAAAGAGTTAAGAAAACAGAAGATTCATACAGATACAATACCTGAATCAGTGGTTGTTTCTTCAGGAACCTCTTCCTTCACTTTAATTGTCAAACCCATGAAATCTCTCTCCATTTTCAACAATTTTTTTGACTAAAATCACCGGATAACCTTTGATTGAATCAAAAATTGGCAGAAATAACAGCTGTTTTTCGTGGCGGGAGAAAAAAAAAAAACGGTCGTTGGCTGAAGGAATTGAAGCGCAGTGGAAAAAAGAAGAAGAAGATGAAAGAAAATTTGAGGGAAAATTTGGGAAGAGGTGAGGATTTGAACGTAAAGTTAGGTATTATTAATCTAATTACGGTATAATATCACATCTCACCCGTTGGATCTTCACGATGACGCTTTCAGTTAGCAGTTTGTTGTTTCCCTTCTTAAACCGGCAATACCCGGTAATATGTGGTCCCCCAGACCCAGAAAATAGTACTACTTTTTCTTTTTCTCTTTTTTTTTCCTTTGGAAAGAGTTTTTTTTTTTTTTTTTTGTGAGAATTGACTATAAATACTTATAAATTATAAATAAGGGGCTTAAGTTTAGGGCATGTCTAAATAGGTGGAAATTTGTTTTGCTAAGTATAATTTATCATGTATTGTAAATAATTTATGGGTATAAAAGTTTAAAAAATATATATAGTTATAAATAAAAATTAATAATGATTTATAGATATATAACTAATTTTTTTATTTACTAAAAAAATATGATAATCAAACAAACTGAGTATTTTCTTTTTTTAGTAGAGAAAATATTCATTAAAGTCAATTTAGTATTTCCTTTATTTAATTTTTTTTTTTTTTTGGTAATTTGCAAGGTGCCCATATTGTTGAAATAAACAAGGTAATTTTTCTTCTTTGATCAAAGTACAATTGGTTGAGTTTAAGCCATTAAAAAAACTAGCTAATTGATTGAGTAAATGGTCTTTTATATAAGAAATAAATGGTTAACATATAAATATTTAATAGTATTGATTTAAAAAATAAATAAATAAATACAAGATGTTAATTTTTTTTTTAATAAATTATAAGATTAAATGATTCGAATAAGTCTTGAATTATATTTATGCTACCATTAGTGATAATACATTTTATTTTTATTATATAAAAAGGATGTTGAATCCTATTTATGATTTATCATTTACATTCACAAAAATTTATTAGCTTTGAGCCTTGTGCAAAAAATATTTTAGTACCTACTCCCTAGATTCCACTAAACCCCTAAATATAAATAAATTTCATTTATATTAATGGTGATTTATTTATTTTAAATGTTATGATCAACATTATAAAGGATAATGTCTTTCTTATTATTCCATATTACACATCCTCACCCATCAAAATTCTTCCTTGATAATTCCATTTGCAATTCCAAGTTTACAATAGTCATAGTTCATATTTGGAAATTAAATTTCAAGTTAATACAACTTCATAGAAATGTGAGGCATATTATAGTGTTGTTTTACTTGACACTATTTTACTAAACTAATAAACTATAATAAATTAGTATGCAATTAGGTTCAACAAAAAATTTGTTATATATAAATATAAAACCTCATGTCAAAAGAAAAAATTTTTATCATAAAAGTATCTATAATATGTAGTAAAGATATGTGCATAATAATAAAACTCTACTAAAAAAATTTATAAAAGATAGTCTGAATATTTATAAAAAACTAAAACTTAATCGTTAGAACAATTTAAATAATTTATTATGTACCTCTCAACTCTTTTATCTTATGTTAATTTTTAATACTTAAAATCTCGAATAACTATAGTTGTTATAATTGAATATTAATAATAATTTTCAATAACTCTAAAAAATAGTAGGTTGTATTCATATTATATTAAAATATATATAAAAAAATTACACATGGTATTAACTCCGAATAGTAAAAACGAAAAAGTAAATAAAAATAGTTATGCAACAAAGTAAAATGCAATGGGGTAAAAAAGAAAGATAAAAAAATATTTGGGCCTGTTTGTAAATTATGAAAATATAATATGGGAACGAGTAGATGACCTTATGTTACCGGTACCACGTGCATCAACTCATTCTTAGAAATGGTATCAAATTAATACACGGCATGACACGTGAGTAATATATTTTGTGTGTATTGGGATGCACGACCCCACCCCCACCCCCCACCTCATGAGATTAATATATTTTTCCTTAAAAGCGACAGCTGGCTCGAATTAGTCACTAAAGCGTACTGTAACTTTTTCTTTAAATAATATTATGTCATACTACTTTTTTTTTTTTTTTATGTGCCACATTTTTATGTATTTATTACTTATTATTACGTTTTGAAATAATATATTATTTAATAAATTTTTTTATCAATATATATTCACATTAAAAATAATTTTAATATTTTTTACTCTTTTTATATAGAAAATAATAATAATAATGAAGAGAAGAGTTTGAAGGATATTTTTATTTACATAATAAAAAAAATCTAAAATTTAATATTTCTTTAAATAGTATGATGTAAGAAATGTAAACATTAATTTTAAAAAAATAAAGGGAATAGTATGTTTGATATACAAAAAGGAAAAATAAATATAATGACTTTTACTTTATTTTTGTATTTGATTGTATAATATGAGAAAATTATTTTTACTAGAAAGTTTATTCTAGAAGAAATGCGAAAAAAAATATGTTGCGTCTATTATATCTTATAATATTAGACGAGAAAGGTATTACAATATAACTAAGTCGTATAAAAAAAATTTTTTACGATACTTATATAAATTTTAATTTACAACAAAAGGAATAACTTATAATCAACTACAAATTAAAATTTTATCTTTTATACTGTGTATATTTTATGTGTACTTATAACTTGATTAATGTTTATATTCAATTTTCAAATATTTAGTTATTATATATTAAGATACTTAAATTATACACTGCAGAATTTAATTATATTTCGATAGTAAATAGTAATTTTAATACTTCTTCTTTCTTAAGAGAAAATAAAAAAATAAAAATAGTGTGCAAAAATCTCAAATTTTTTTTTTTTTTTGGGGTTTAATTCTTACACCATTTTCTTCTCCAATTAAAATAACCTTAAATGGTGGTCCAAATAAATATATAATATGTGAAGGCAAAAAGTCAATACTCTTTATACGTTATTTCCCCCAGCTATTCATCATTCGGGTTATATACTCTTTGGATCAAATTAAAGTTTTAATTTAAAAATAAATAAATAGATGTTCACTTTATGTGGTGCCCTTAAAAAAATGTTTACTTGATATAGACCTTATACATTATTCTTTTTGTGCGCAATAATAAATATATATATTTATATTTATATATGTAAAAAATAGGCATCTCTTGCAAACAAAAAAAAGTAATATTCTAAAAAATATATTTTAAATAAACCATAAAGAATCTAAATTTCTTAAACATATGGGTTTACTTTATTGTGCAGAACAATAAAATAAATTACAACCAGAATAATTGAATTAATTGTCAATATCTTTTTTTTTTCCCCTATAAATAAAGGACTTTATTTATTAACATAAGAAGAAGAGTTAGTCACATGAGATTGAAGAAGTATTCGAAAGTCATTGAATAATTTGCGAGGCATTGAGCACAAGACTTCCAAACAGCAATATAAAATTGTGAAGGTATTAAATATAGTACTGTAAAACGGGTCGAACCGATCCGGATGCGTTTGATCTGCATTTAAACGGTTTGATTTGGTCCGGATAGATTTTTAGCGGGCATAAATTCATATAAATCATATTTGCCTGTGGATAAACGGATCAGTCCGTAAACTTTTTTTTTAAATAAAATTTATTTTTAAACTTAAAACATAGTAAAAATTAATTTTATTTAAAAATATTCAACTAATCATAAAAATTATACTAACTTCTAAATAAGAAACAAAATAATTACACATAGATCACACACTATTTTTTGTATACAAATTATTTTTAACCTTAAAAAAAATATTAAAAATTAATTTTCTTTAAAAATATTCAACTAATCATAACATTATACTAATATATAAATATAAAAAAATAATAATTACACATTAATAATACATAAATAATGTCTAAAAAACGGGCCAACCCGCGATCTGGACCGAACCAAATCGGACTGCAAAAGCCGCACTAAATACAGACCAGTCCAGACTGATTTTTGACGAGTCTAATTTTAAAAATCTATATCCGTCCATTTTACAGGTGATCCGTACTACTTAAATCACTTTTTAGATGATTCAAACACAAGACGTCTCACCTTCCATCAAGTGCAAAAAGTTGCGTCATCAAATCACCTGCCTCTAACATAATACACAAGATTTTATAACTTCATTAAAGTAAAGTGAGTATTTTGTTTAACAAATATAATATATATTTTTTTCTTTGATATATTGCACTTAATTAATTTGTGAGCCTGCAAAAACATGTCTAAGTTCTTTGTTAACAGATGAAGGATTCTGGATTCTTCAGTTGCCACCTTAATTAATCTCTTGATTGGCCTCCCAATTGACCATATCTTTTGCTGCTTCCATTTCAATGTTTTATAAATATGATATTCTCTATTGTGAGGGAAATAAATAAATATATAATTGATTAACATATTAGCACTTGTAAAATTTTATTCGTCATCAATGACTATATATATTTAAATTTTCTATTGGTTTAGTAAAGCCATCCGCGTCGGCAAAAAATGGATTAGCTGCTCAATTTCTTTAAATAAATATTTATACACCTAAAATGTTTTTTTTTCTAATGATAATAATACATATATAGTGTTATTTTTAAATTAACAATAGTATAATATATCTTTAAAAAAAATTAAAAAAATCTTCATAAGATGATCATATTTAATTATGAGTCTTTGCATTAATTCAACATAAACATTAAGAGTCTTAAATTAATAATTTATTGACAAAAAGACTTCTTATCGACTAAAGGAAGACGAGTTGTATTTGAACTTATCTTGACACGACGCTGATTCGAATATTTTATAATAAGTTCGAGTTTGATTTGACAATTAATATTTATATGAGTTTGAATATTTATTTAATACATAATATAGTATTAATATTTATCTTGATGAGGCACTAGTCAATATTAAAGAGGTTTAAATTTGATTTGTTTTATTAACGAGCTCAATTCGAGTTCAATCGATATTAACCTCGAATCAAGCAGTTCACGAGTAGCTCGACTCATTTACCCATTAGCTAAAGGTTCAAATTTTAAATTTAAATCATATCAGAATGTATAAAAAATTAAAATAAAATAAAATCAAGAAACATGCAAGTGGTTAATTAATTTTTTTAAAAAATGGACGGTGAAAAAATATTAAAAAAAATCTAATGCAAAATCAAAAGGAAAAAAAAAAAAAAGGCTTATTTTCTACCTCAATTAAAGTGGTAAGAATCCCAAAAGTTGATTTCAAAATAAAGAAAGCAACAATTATTTTAATTCACATGACCAGATCAATAATATTCCAACTAATCATATAATAAAAAAAATTAAAAAATTGCATATCTAGATCTCATCTCAGCCATCAATGTTTTCTTCTTATATATATATATTTTTTTTATATTTCAATGAACAGAAATCGAAGAAATTTAAAAATAATTTATTGTTGAACGATTTTAAAATTAACATTAAAAAAACAGGTGATGAGTATAATTTAATTATGGCCGTTTTTGGACCAAGTCTTTTTTAATTAAAGAAAAGGAATCATTATAGGGGCATCTTAAATTTTTAATTCTGCTTGTTTAAATAAATAAATAAATATATATATAAATAATTCTTTCATCAAAACGATTGACTAATGAAGATTAATCAAAGTGCTTTAGGTATAACGGCATGGTTTTTTTAATGCGTGTCCGAGCACAAGTTAATAAAAAATTTAATAATTCAATAATTTTAATTAAATTTTAAATTTTATAAAAATTATTAAATTTGAATTATTATATATAATACAATTTTAAATAATAGCGAGAGATAAAATTTTGAAAGATATTTTAATTTAAACTAAAATATATATTTAAAATTTTATATTTATTTAAATAATATAATATCTAAAATGTGAAGGGTAAAAAAGACGGGAAAAGGAATATATAATACTGCATCATGCTTTCAAATCAATTTTTTATTTTTTTTTTGAAAACATGCTTTCAAATCAATCAATAATAAAGAATGTATTCATCTTTATAGAAATTGAAGAAATTTAATGGACAAATGGCATTGGAGCGCTAAAAGTGTCGGCCGAAAAAGGAGAAAATAAAAATTAAAAGAAGCGACAAGTGGAAGAATCTCATGACCTTTATCAATAAATATTTTAGGACAAATTACATTTCTAAACGATTTATTAATAAATACAAGACAAAAGAAAGAAAAGTGAAAAAGGACAGAAAACTCTACTAGATTTATATTAATTTATAAATAATGATCTTTACATATAAAAATAATTATTTAAAAAGGAGCTGATGAAAATTATCCAACTAATCAAGTTTTACTTTTTTAAATAGAATCTTATAGCATTATTGAAATATTAAAATATTATTTTTTTTGTTATACTGTGAATAAAAAGAATGTGTCGATTATTTTGTGTGCAGATTCACATGTTTTACTTTTAAGTAGAATCTTATAGCATTATTGAAATATTAGAATTTTTTTTTTTGTTATACTGTGAACAAAAAGAATATGCCGATTATTTTATGTACAGATTCTCATGTTTATTAATAAATATATAAGATTAATTAAATAATCAACACAGACACTTACTTTGTTGAAATAGTATTACTAAAAATTCGCTTCGAATTGTTTGTATCACTTTGTGTATTATTTTCTATATCACTTTATAATTTAGTATATATTTTATTAATAAAACATATTAGATAAAAAATGAATGATAAAGAACAAAATATATTATAAAAATAAATAATACACATAGTAGAAAATAAAGTGATACAAATATCCTAAGCAATAGAAATTATGTATAATTCTAGAGCTATCATCCTGAATTGGATGGATTTTATTTGATAAATATTTTTTGGAAAAAAATAAATTAATTTTTGGAAATTCAAAGTAAAGATAAACTATTGTTTTAGTTTGAACAAATGTGTTTTCTATTTTTGAATTTTCTAATAACATATTTAAGACCCGCAATGGAAAAAAATAATAATTATTTTTTGTTGTTCTCTTTCCTGGAAATTTAAAGGAAAATAATCATTATTATTTTGGGGTGATTAATTAAAACTATGTAAATGGAGGGGGCTGAACGAAATTTTAGAAATTTATTGTTATAGGTAGGAAAGCACGCGAGGGGAATGGAATAGGGCATGTGCGGCGGGTGCGAGGTGGATAAGAAAGCATGTGATAGCTGGATATAATATAAAATTAAAATTTTATTATCCAAATAATATTTTATTATTTGGTCCCCCCAGAAATAGACGACTTTGTCCAGCAAGGCATGGCCCCACTTTTTAAATTCCGTATCCATCTTATCTGATTCTCGAGGTGTTTCATTCAGGCTTCAAATGACGCCACTTCCCGCGTCACCGCTCCCGTTTCCATATTAAAAGAATAAAATAAAAATATTTACAAAAAATATTATAAATAAATAAGCGAATTATGTTTGGATATATAAAGTAAATATAATAAAAAAGTTAAATGTGAAATAAAGTAAGAAATTTAAAAGGGTTAAGAAAAATTGATGATGAAATTTTTAATTATGAATGTTTAAAATTATACATTGTCTCAATTGTCTAATAATTGACAATTAAAAAATAATCGTTTTTGAATTGACAAATTTTCAAATTTAAATGTACTTATTTGTTATTAATTTTTTTTATTTTATCAAACTCTTATTTATTTGGATTATTTGTATAATCGTAATATTATTGTATAACATTTTAATATAGTATTTTATTAATAAAATATAAATTATTAAAAGAAATATCATAAAAATAAATATTGAAAAAATGTTATGTACCATCTTAAGTATACTCCGATATACTACTTTTATTTCTAATTTTTTAAAAATTATGAATAAATAAAATCTCATTTTTACCAAACTATAAATGTTACCTATAAGTTTTATTTCTTTAATTTCTTTGTGATGGAGAGAAAAAAAACATACTAAAATATTATATCATACTTCCTTTCAATTTCATATTATCTGTTATTTAAATATATTTTTTTCATTCAAAATATCTACTGTTTTAGTAAATTAAGAGAATATTAAATGACATTTTTTCTTATATACCCCTTTGTTGTTCGAATTAAATAATTATCTAAAAACTTTCATAACTATAACTATTAATGACAATAAAAAAATAATTTAATCCATTTCCTTTTGAATATAAACAACTCAATCAATTCTTTAAGTCATATGCCATATTTTAAAGCAACAAATAATACAAAACGGAAGCAGTATATTGTGATAATTTTCACAAGCCATTTATTATATTATATTAAAATATAGAAATAAAAAAAAAAAAAGGAGAAAGGCACAATAATTATGGTTCGGATCGTATATATCATTTTGTGTATCAATTTATTAAATAAAAAATAAATTCTAAAAAAAATTATATTATTAAAAAAATTCATATAAAAAGTAGTATACAAAATGGTACGATACTTATGTTAAAAATAAATTTAGTAAAAAACAATGGCTTTAAAAAGTTGGTTTTTATATTCAAATCCTACTCTTCCTTTTTTTTTCTTTTGGGGGGAGGGGGAGAGGGGGGTGTGAGGGGTTTGTTATTGGAGGGAGAGTATTTTCAATTGTGGTCCACAAAAGATTTAGAAGACTGTGGAATCTTTGTTTTTTTTTTTTTTTTTTTTTCTTGGCCAGGTAGTGGGCCAAATGTGTAATATCTTATGTTTTTTAACAATAATATCTCATATTTTTGTGGAGCACCAACTCCAACGCTTCTTTTGATATATATTATGCATGCAAGAAAAAAAAAAATGAAGGGTTTATGAGTAATGAGTTGATAGGGTTGTTTAGAAAAATCAAAGTCATGAGATCGAATTTTAATTGTTGGTGTTGATTTTTTAAATTATACTTATTTTTTTATGGTGCTGTTTTGATGGAGTCAGGTTTGCGCTGGTTATTCATTTAATTTGATATGTTTGATAATGAATACGAGAACCTTAACTTGTGATAGTAAGAAGTGTATTGATTGCCTTCACTAACATACTCGTTTCATTTAGTCAATGAAAAATGAAGGGCGGTGGTAAGATATGAGGAAGTTGAAATTTAATATTATTTACGCAATAAAATTTAATCATTTATAAATATGTTTTGAAAAACGTGTATTATAGAGGTAACATGTTAATACTAATAAAGTTTCCAACTCAAGATTATAGCTTATTTAGAATTCAATCATTTTTATTAGTAGTTTTTATTTATTAAACTTAAATTATCATAATTAATATATATTTTATTAACCATTAGACACCTTGATTAAATTATGTTAACTATAAAATTAAATGACACTATATTGTCTTTTTATATGTTTGTACTTGATTTAATTAATTTTTATGTAACCTCCCACTAATAACTAGTATCATTTATTGTTCGAAATTTATTTATGGTATTAAAAAAATAAAATAAAAATCTATAAATAATATGAGAAAAACAATTGTTGATAAACATTTATTTTAATATATATATATATATTCTACCTAAGCATGTAAAAAAATACAAAGATTTCCTTCTTTGTGAAGCAAATATAAAGAGTGAGAATAATTTCTTCCTCTACTAACTCACCCTATACACTTGTTCCATTCTTGAAGAATCTTCCCATTGTGATTTTTTTAAATTAATATATTAATATTAAATTTATTAATGCATTAAATGCCTTGCATTATTAATTATAAATTATCATATACATATAGGTAGAGTACACATTAAATTATTAGACAATTTGAATACAAGAAAAAATGATGATCTCAAGGACCACTGACCATTCTTATAATTAAAAGTCACTTTCACTCATCCAAATAATAATATTAATAATAATAATAATAATAATACCATTCTTATAGTTAAAAGTCACATTCATATAGTATGTATGTCAACCAAATTCATATTGCTATTAATATATATCATAAATTCTATTAAAAAAAATATATATCATGATTATTTTTATTATCATTTTTTGACTTCTGCTCACCTAACACCACATGAACATCAAGAAACAAATAAATTAATTTCATCATGTGGTTTTCTTCATTTGGAAATGAGTGGGAAGAAGGAGGGCAATGTGTGAAGTGCTTTGCCATGAAGTGCACAAATTCAAAACTAGTAATTTAATTTTTAATTATTAATTTGTCAATGATAAATATGACTTATAAAATGAATAATTACGAGAGCCTTTATTTTGACTTGACATAAAATTATTTTTAAAAAAAAGTACATAATTTTGTACTAATGGCTATTTTAATGTTAAGATTATGTATTAATAAAACTCATTCAACTAAATTAGTTATAGGGAACATATTTAAGTTTTGGTATAATATGAATCAAATTTAATACTCGTGGGATATTCTAAAAACAGAAAAAAAAAAATTATATGTAGAGAAATATTTGAAATTAAGAAAGAAAAAATAATTTCATGCACCATAAAAATTATTTATATCCATGTTAATTTTACATAAATGTTTATATCACATCTCATTTGTTCTCATCGATATTTATATAATTTTTTATAAAAGAAAATCTTTAGGTGAATAATGGATGGAAATTCTGGAATATGGACACGTAACCTTGCCCTATCCATCAAAATAGTTGTGCTTAGCTGGTGATATACCATCATTATTAGAACTAAAATATAATTTTTTCCTCTTTTTGGCCCTTTTCGGATAATAAAAAACACATTTGTGTTAATAATACATGTATATATTACTAAACAAACAATAATAATAAAAGTGTAACAAAAAGAGTATATTAAATGGTGTATTAGACGATTTTTTATATTAAAAAGGCAAAATTCTTCACTCTCAAAGTTTTTATTAAGCTGTGCAACGCATTATTCTGACTTAACGATCTTACAAACTACACGCCCTAAATCTAATGCACCACAAGTAACCACTTCCCGTATTAGAAGGACTGAAATTCTCACACTAAAAGTGCCAAATTTCGAACCTTAACTTTCGATAATAACTTTACCTCTCCATAACCATAATTGATCATGCGAGTCAGGGTTCAACTAATCCTCCCCATCCCCACCAAAAAGGAAAAAAAAGAAAAAAGTGATTTGTGAAGCTTGAATTCTTGAACTTGAAGGTGTTAGTCACTTCCACCGAGTTAAAATCATGGTGATTCAACGTCCTTATACATTGGAAGCAAAGTTTTGGTATGCACAAAGAACCATCTCTATATTGATGAGATTGAAATTTCTATACTGATGCTGTCAGAATTGGACTTTACTCCTTATTATCAACTCTGCATTTCGCCTTTTGGTAACAAGTATTGACATTATTTAGGTCCGTTATTTAAAATCCACAGAATTAATGACAAATGGCCCATATTTAAAGAAAGTGAAAAAGTATCCATACGGCCCAAAAAATGTCTGGACCTTTTGGTTCGAGTTTGATTTTTTACAAAAGCCCATTGGGTTTTCTTGATGGACAAGAGAAAGTTGGTAGCTTCGATGGGGATTTTTTCTTTTTTGCTCTTGGGTTAGATATGTCCAGAAATGGGCCAGAAGTAGGCCCAAATATAAAATAATAAATGGGCCAGAGATGGATATGAGAATAGGAGTTGGGTCCAATGTTGAGATTCCTAGTCCAACATAACATTTCTAATTTTCCTAAAAAAAAAAAAAAAAAAAAAGAAAGGAAGAGTATCTTATTTAGTCCTTAAGTATTTAGTCCTTAAAGTTTACGCACTGATATAATATGATAGGATTCTAAAAGTTTGTTTTCTGTTTTATGAACCCGAAACAATTTATAACAATTTTATTGGATTCTTTTGCTTTCAATTTATTAAAAAAACAAAACACAAATTACTCACGTGTGACAACCCAAAGGGTAAAATAAGTATTATAAATTATTATGTTAAAAACAACACTCTATAGGTGCAATTTTGAGATGAGAAACAACTTTTATTTCACCTTAAAACTAAGTTTCAGATGTGTTTCGTTTGAATTAAATGACTTATAATGTATATTTTACCATTTAGATTCTCTCACGTGAGCATTTTGTTTAGTTTTATTGATTGAAATTAAGTGTTTGATGATAAAAAAAATCTTATTAGATTATTGTAAATTATTTAAGAATTATAATGGCAAAAAATAAATTTTAAAAATAATATCTCGACAAAAACTTAAATTTTAGGGATAAATAAATTGACATTAATGTAATATGATAATCATGATAAATAAATTCAGGGGAAAAATCATGATAAATGAATAGATACAAAATCATAATATCTTAATGCATTAATCACATTACTAAAATTACTTAATTCCTCAATTAATCATAAGATTTAAAAAAATATATATTGACCAAATCCTTTTGCTTTTTCTCTATAAAGGAAATAATTTGCTTATTAAAAACAAATATTTCCAACCATAACAAAAAAACAAACTCCACAATCTATTTGAAGATAACCAATGAATTTGCAATTTGGAAAAATTCAATGGACCTTATTCCATTGGTCTATAAATGGCAAAGTTTGAATGCCTTTCACCACCAAACAAAACTATAATATATACTACATTTCACTCTATTATTTGAAAAGTTATTTCTTGTACTCAATTCATATTAGGAGATATTAATATCTTAACCATATTAAATTAATCTAAAATCTAAATATTTACGGCATAAATAATGTGATTTAAAATGTTACGAGAGGTTTATATCTTCATTTATAAATCGAGTTTTTTAACGCTCAATTTTAAAAGTATGATTCACTCGATTCTTTATAACTATGCAAATGAAAAAGTTATTATTTTTGCTATTTGCGTCTGACTCATATAATATACTCGAAACAAATTGAAGCATGAAAGTGAATATTATAGGATTACATATAATAAATTATATGTTTGAATTAATAACCCAACTTATCTTTTAGCTATATTACTTTATTTTGATATATATATTTGGATTGGTTAAGAAACATTCGGCTCTATACGTTCATGGTATTTCGCATTATATAAATAAGATGTAAGTTATTTTTTTTTTTAAAGTATTATTTCTGTTTTTTTACTTGCCACATTTTATTAATGTTCATATTTTTATTTGTCACATTGCAAAAATAATGTAATATTTGTTGAGTTTTTTTTTATTACACTTTCCAACTAAAAGTAAATTTCAATATATTTTAATTCTTATAACGTAAACATTTGTAGAAATAAAATAATAATAATAATAAGAAAAGAGAATAATTTAAAAAAAATTTAATTAAAAAATATAATATTCAAGATATGAAAATTAACGCTACAAATTACGAAGACCCACTATAGTCAGAGTCTTTTCCTGGTTGCTTAATTCAAGTTCAACTCTCTCTCTCTCTCTCTCTCTGGTCCAAAATGTTCAACAAATAAATCCACTCTTCCCCTTATTTTTTGCTTCTTTTTCTCTCTCGCCAAAAAAAACTTTGAAATGTTTTACTAGAATTTTTATTCTGCCCACTAGGAAGAAAAAACCACTATTCATTACTCATCTCCCCGTCAATCTCCATTCCCATTCATGTTGCTGCTCTAGTTTACAATCGCCAGCCCTGCATTTTCTATGCTAGGGCTGCAAAAAACCAGCAGAGCCCGTTTGAAGTTATTAGCTGTGGTTATTATACTGGCAAAGATCGATTGAAGAAGATGGTGTTTAAGGGCCGATTTTTCTCATCCAAGAAATCTGATACTTCAAGCCCAGATGGATCTTCAAACAGTCCTCGATCACTGGGATCAAATTCGCCGATCCGATCTGATAATAAAAAGAAATCAAAGTCTACTAGCACATCATCCAAGGACAGTTCTCCAATTACTCCCAGTAGCAGTAATTCTTTGTTCAGAGATAGTAGTAGTGCTAAGAAGGATACTAAAGGGAAAGGGAGTTTGTTGAAATCTTCCGCTCAGTCTCGGGATTTGGCAAAACCCAGTTCAGCAGTTACCAGTAGTTTAAAGCCTAAAAAAGGGGTGGAAATAACAGGGGCAAAGGAAGCAAAGGATGTGGGTCCTGCTCCATCTGCGGTATCCTTGTCGCCGATAGTGGCATCGTCGTTGGGTTTGAATAAGATAAAGACGCGATCAGGGCCCTTGCCGCAAGAGAGCTTTTTTGGGTATGGGAGTAGCAAGGATAAGGGAAGTGCGTTAGGTGCTAGTAACTTGTCGAAACCCCTTCTTATTGGAGGAGATAGGGGTTCAAGTTCGGGGTCGGGGAAGAAGAGTGGCGGGAGGAAAGAGGGAGCTGAGGAGAAGAAGAAGACAATTGGAAATGTGGAAGGCTTTGGTTGGGTCGACAATGGGAGCAACTCAGATAGTATGTCGACTGAGAGTGGACCGTCCAGGGACCAGAGCCCAAAAGTCCAGGGAAGGTCGAGGCTTCAGAATAGTGAATCATCGGCTGAAGTTGGTATGATTCTATAACAGCTTTTTTGTTTATGTAAGAACTGATGTAATAACTGCTGTAGTGTGCCATTTGGTATAGGTGTCTATGAACTGGAGAGAGTAGTGTGGAAAGTTTTTGCATGAATGATATTTCATGTTTGAGTGGAATTCCCTGATACAGAGCTATTACCCTGACAGTTCAAATGTGGGGCGTTTTTTTTTTTCCAGACCAGCACTTCTTCACTGACAGTATTATAAGGCTTTGGTGCATTTATGTTCATGAACTTGATAGTTGTTAAGATTTTATTTGAAGTAGGAAAATTTGTTTTAATGTTTACTAGGGAAGCTTCTGTATGCTATAGGAGTGATCACCTCTGGTATATGGACCTAATAGGGGAATGGACACCTCGAGTTTCAACAGCTTGAAAGGTTTTATTGTTGTCAAGGATTTGGCCGGTGTTCTTTTCAGTGTGTTTGGTTTGGTTTAGATTAGGAAAAGTGAGTCTTTTCCTGTGAATTTAGTGAAATATAATTTTTTTTTGGGTGAGTGAGATGTGGGCCAAAGAAAAAAAAGGAGAGAAATCTTTTGGAGTGAGATGAATACCAAATAATTTTTAAATTCTGATAGGCTCCCGACTGGAATAGCAAGTATGAAGATCAGAATTTTGTATGCTAGTTTCCAAGTTAAGATCTTTTGAGTTCCAAAAGTTTCAATAAAGGTCAAGTTTATGGTTTAACAAATTATAATTGCTAGGTTAGAAGAAATATATTATTGTCCTTGAAGATTGGACACACTGAAGTATCCTATACTCCATGCCGGTTAGATTATTGTTTTATTGTTTTTTGTTGCACTCTGGAGAATTTTAAAAAATACTTGCTAGAGTTTGCAGGCCATTCTAAATCTTAATAAACAGATAGAAAATATTCTTTCGATCTTTTTCAGCAAGTTCTGCTTTAATTGATGTGCTAGAGCTTGTTAAATATGAATGTATTCCAAGCCTTTTGGAAAGAAGGTGATTGTTCAGGGTTGGCCTTCCAACTTCCAAGGAGGTTTTGCAAGGTTTACGCAGAAACAAATATGTGTATATTTTTCAATAAGTGTAGGGGATTAGGTAAACTTTCAGTCCTGTTGTTGTGGATTTGTGATTCAGCAGGTAATTGCCGTGATACTTAATTGGCAGAAGTGTATCCATAGAGGGTAGGGAGAGAAGGCGCCTTGGTCATGGGTCCGTTGAATCTGTATTCTAACGGTCTAAACTGCCAATACCTGAATATACTCAAATACATCTCTTAAAACTTCTTGTAATATGCTTATTTAGTGATACATCCTTAAAAAACTCTCATGTGTAGAGCATCATGGATGCCTTGATGCAACTGGAATTAAGTAGTTATGGCTTAAATTGGCATTTGTTTCAGCAGGTCGATTCAAAACTTCATGGAGCCATTCTGGAGGTCCAATGAGTTCAGATATGTGTACTCCGGAGGTGAAGGTACGAAGGTTCCTTTTTCCTGCTTTATGTGAAAATCAGTCTATTTGATAATATTCCTTCTTGGATTAATATTGTTAGTTTAATTGCAGACATCTTATGAATGTGAAAATCCCAAAGAGTCAGAATCTCCTCGATTTCAAGCTATACTTCGTGTTACAAGTGCACCTAGAAAGCGGTTTCCTGGGGATATTAAAAGTTTCTCACATGAATTGAATTCTAAAGGTGTAAGACCTTTCCCATTTTGGAAGCCTCGAGGTTTAAACAACTTGGAGGTAATTAGATTCTCTTCTTTTTTTGTTCTTAAAAGGTGCTGTAACAATATGCACTTTTCTAATTATACAATGCGATTGCAACAGGAGGTTTTGCTTATGATACGGGCGAGATTTGACAAAGCTAAGGAAGAAGTTGACTCAGATTTGCATATTTTTGCAGCAGATCTGGTTGGGATTCTGGAAAAGAATGCTGAAAGTCATCCTGAATGGCAAGAAACTATTGAGGATTTGCTAGTTTTAGCTCGGAGCTGTGCCATGACTCCTCCAGGGGAATTTTGGCTTCAGTGTGAGAGCATTGTTCAAGAGTTGGATGATAGGCGCCAGGAGCTTCCAATGGGTACGCTGAAGCAGCTTCATACTCGGATGCTCTTTATACTCACTAGGTGCACTAGATTATTACAGTTTCACAAGGAAAGTGTGTTTGCTGAAGATGATCATGCCTTTCAACTTCGTCAATCGTTGCAGCCTGCTGATAATCGTGTTCCTCCTGGCATGCCAATGGATGGAAAGACTTCTAGTCCCCCGAAGGCCCCAAAGTCAGCTGCTACAAGGAAATCTTACAGCCAAGAGCAGCGGGGTATGGAGTGGAGGAGAGCTAAGGATGTACAACCTGGAAATTTGGTGATACCGCCAGCTGAAGCTTCGAAATCCATTGATTCTCCAGCTTCCAGAGATCGTATGGCTTCTTGGAAGAAATTTCCTTCTCCTGCACGGAAAAGCCCAAAGGAAGCTCCTGCAGTGAAGGAGCTCAACGATAACAGTGTTGAAGCTTCGAAGATATTTCATAACAGAAGACCTAATGATGGGGATCTTGTTACTGATAAGCCTCCTGATGTTTCTCCTGGCAAAGATTCCCAGGTTCATTCAACAATTCTGTCGAAGCATCAGCGTCAGCCAAGTGTATCTGATGAGAGCTCAATAATTTGTCGCATTTGTGAAGAGGAGGTTCCTACTCTACATGTTGAAGAACACTCCAGAATTTGCACAATTGCTGATCGCTGTGATCAAAAGGGTCTGAGTGTCAACGAGCGTTTGATTAGGATTGCTGAAACACTTGAGAAGCTAATGGAATCCTTTTCACAAAAGGATTTTCAACATAATGTAGGAAGTCCAGATGTTGTGACTGCAAAAGTATCAAATTCAAGTGTTACTGAAGAATATGATCTTCTTTCTCCAAAACTAAGTGACTGGTCTCGAAGAGGCTCTGAGGACATGCTTGATTGCTTCCCCGAAGCAGATAATTCTGCTTTCATGGATGATCTTAAGGGTCTACCATCCATGTCATGTAAAACTCGCTTTGGTCCTAAGTCCGATCAAGGAATGACCACTTCATCTGCAGGCAGCATTACTCCTAGATCACCACTTTTGACACCAAGGACCAGCCAGATTGATTTGTTATTGGCTGGAAAAGGTGCTTATTCCGAACATGATGATATTCCCCAGGTAGGTCTTGCTTTAACTTGATAGCTGTTCTTTTTCCTTTTCTCGTTTATATCAGTATTATAGCAATGACTCTTGATGCAACATTGTTTGATATTCCCCAGGTAGCTCTTGCTTTAACTTGATAGTTATTGTTTTTCCTTTTCTCATTTATATCAGTATTATAGCAATAACACTTGATGCACCATTGTTTGACATTTATATGTCAATCTCTCTATTTTTTTGTGCCTTCTGTACTGAAACTTGGTTACAGCTCCGGTTCTTTGATGCTTGAATATTCCCTTCACGTCTGATGCAACTATGTATATCAGTAAAAACTTTCATTGCAAATTATCTCTGAGGTATTTTTTTAAAATAAAAATTTGCTCACACATTTTAATGCTTTTTTACTTTTGTATATTGAAGAATAAGAGTCTCTTCTATGGACTCATCATGTAGAATCTGAAACCTTCTTTGCTGTAGAGGGAAAGAAACTCATGTGCTGGCCATCACTGGACTAATGGACTTTGCTGAAAATTTTCTTTCTTGGTTTTGCCCTTTTAATATGTATCCTGTTATTATCTTTTTAATCTGATATATACCTCTTTATTCTTAATTCTCATGGAAAGAACGAGACACTGTCGAAAAGTGAGGAGCAAGGAGAAATCAATAATGGATAGGATGTTTCAGTATTTTGTACATAAATAAAATAGATTTGATCAATGAAAAAGATTTCAATATCGGGGCTGGACCGCGGTATTGCAAATTCTGAGTGGCATATGTGAGCAGTTTCATTTATGGGCCCAGAATCGTCTGTACCACATTTTGTGTACCATTTTCTGTACCATTTCCATTTATAATATATTTTTCCCCTAGGGTTTATCTTTTATTTAGTAGGTTTTATTAATAAATATACCAAAATTAGTAAGTGGTACATAGAAACACAAAGTGTTAACAATTTGAACCGGGTTTTATGCTATAGACACAGCAACTTGTGATTATGCCCTATCTTCTATTGTTTGGTAACTCTGCATTACTTTTGGCTCTACATTTTTGGTGTAAGTCTCTCTTTATGGATGATTATGTTCTGCATACTAGTTATATCATAAAGGATCCATCTGAAATCATTCCTTTTCTCTGGTTATTCCTGCTTTTTTGGATATAATGTTATGGTTTTGTATTAAGTGCGTCATGTTTTGTCATATTATAATTCTGCCATAGTCAAACCTTGACATTCAACTCAAAATAATTTATGGTTGACTGCCCATTATTTTATGACAACCCGCCTATATTTATTGCTGATGGTCTCCTACTTCGAAAATGTAGATGAATGAACTTGCTGATATTGCTCGATGTGTGGCAAATACTCCACTTGATGATGATCGATCCTTGCCATATTTGCTCTCTTGTCTTGAAGATTTGAAGGTTGTCACTGATCGCCGAAAGCTGGATGCTGTTACAGTTGAGACTTTTGGAACACGCTTGGAGAAGCTAATTCGGTGGGTTACTTTCTGTTTATTTCCTTGAGATTTTCCATAGCAATCCAGACTCCTAACTTGAACTCATCTACGCTGTTGAGAATGAAAAGTTATACAACTCCTTTTCAAGTCCTTTTCTGGAGAACTATTGGCCATTATAACCAAAAAGGGAGGAAAAATGAAGCAGAGGGAGCTTATGCACAAGTGAGAAAGCAAACAGAAGGCTTTATAGTTATTATTACGACTGCTGTTCTTCTTGTTATTATTATTATAGTTGAAGTATGAGAATTTGGTTAAGAAAAATGATTATTTTCCTGGATGATTGATGGATTTTTTTTTTTTAGGGAAAAATATTTGCAACTTTGTGAACTGGTTGACTATGATAAAGTGGATATAACAAGCACTGTGATTGATGAAGATGCTCCTCTGGAAGATGATGTTCTTCGTAGCTTGCGAACAAGCCCCATACATCCAAACAAAGATCGTACATCTATAGATGATTTTGAGATAATAAAGCCTATTAGTCGTGGAGCATTTGGGCGGGTCTTTTTGGCCAAGAAGAGAACCACAGGGGATCTATTTGCGATAAAGGTATGTAAGGTTCCTATAGGTACATCTTCCAGCTGATCATGTTCCTGTAGATTAACTTAGCAATTAAATTGTTAGGTTCTTAAAAAGGCAGACATGATACGCAAGAATGCTGTTGAGAGTATTTTGGCAGAACGTGACATTCTTATTACAGTTCGCAATCCTTTTGTGGTGAGCAGGTCTATCGGGCAATGTATTTTACCACACATGTAGAAAAATTGTTCTTATGTTAACTTGAATATTGAATATGTTAGGTTCGCTTCTTCTACTCATTTACTTGCCGTGAGAATTTGTACCTTGTGATGGAGTATTTGAATGGAGGAGATCTGTATTCACTGTTGAGAAATCTAGGTTGCTTGGATGAGGACGTTGCTCGAGTCTATATAGCTGAAGTTGTAAGTCAATTCTTAGAAGTGAGTTGTACTGCATGCATTACAATAAAATACTGAAGTTACATCATGTGGTCAGGTGCTTGCTTTGGAATATCTACATTCATTGCGCATTGTTCATCGTGATCTGAAGCCTGATAATTTATTGATTGCACATGACGGTCACATTAAGGTAATTCTTTGAAGGGCCTTTTCCCATATATTATGACTCAAAAGAATGTCAAGACTGATTTCTCTAAACTTGAACATTTTGTCTTCCCCTTAAGTAGTTTTCTTCATCCGAAGGGTATTTTTTTCTGACTTTCTGTGCATGTAAAATAAATTGATTTAATATGATGCAAAGGGGAATAGATATTGGAGTTCTGGTGGCTCTTCATACATGGAATATGAAATTGACAATATGGATATACTTACACTTTCAGATCATACATATAAGTAAAATAATTCTCTCCCTCTTTGAGTTTTTATCTGAATATTACATTATTTGGATTTGAGTTTGAAAAAGCAGTAAGGTCGGAATTGATATTTTGTGCATCGCAGTGACGTCTTTCCCCTGTTGGATGTCACTTAACATTCATAGGACAGAAATCTGACATATACATATGATGTGAACAGTTAACCGATTTTGGGCTTTCCAAAGTTGGTCTCATCAACAGTACTGATGATTTATCTGGTCCCGCTGTAAGTGGAACATCCCTGATGGATGAGGATGAGTACCAAATGTCTTCCACTGAAAATCAGCAAGAAAGGCGTAAGAAACGTTCTGCTGTTGGTACACCTGATTATTTGGCACCTGAGATTCTTCTTGGAACAGGACATGGTTGGTATACTAAGTTTCTTTGCTCTTGTTAATGATTATATTTAGAGAAATCTGCCTCAGTTACATAGAGTGGAACAATTCATGCCCATAGGGAGGGAAATCATATCTGCCAATGTTGTTCATTTAAATCATATATTGCATTAATCTGCGAAATAGTTGAGAATGGAAAATTTTTGCATGCCTCATACTTTGATTGAGGAGATGTTAAATGGATGCTTCCGATCTCTTGGGAACTAGGGTTGGACTGCATCCTCTCTCTTAGAGCATATTATTTTTCATTTTATTTATCCTAGCTACTGCTAGTCTCATTTCAGTTGCACTTGTAACAGTTGAGTTCATCTTGCTGTCACATGAATTTCTCAGGCTTTACAGCTGATTGGTGGTCTGTTGGAGTTATATTGTTTGAAATGGTTGTTGGTATCCCACCTTTCAATGCCGAACATCCTCAGGTTGTCAACTTGTCTTACGTTTCCTGCTTCTACTCATTATTTCTGATTGTGCTATCTTCAATTATTCATCATATTTGATGGGCTTTAGTACTATTGCTTAACATATTAAAGGCGATATTTTGTTACTTACACATATGTTCATATAATGTTTTTAAGCCCTTTCCAGTCTCTGATCAATTTGAATTATAGTTTTTAACATTTGTAGCTGGTTATTATTGGAAAGAAATGACCAATTTGTCTTTCTTGTGTCTCTTGTAGAAAATATTTGACAATATTCTCAATCGTAACATACCTTGGCCTCAAGTACCTGAAGAGATGAGTCATGAAGCACAAGATCTGATTGATCAGTAAGAGAAACTTGTGATTTTCCGTACCAGCTATTGACAACACCAACACCCCCCGTCTTTTTTTTTCCTCTTTGCTATTAAGGCCTCGGATATTGTTGTAATTTGAAGATATCCAAGTAATAATTTTCCTACACTACAATTTGGAGATACCTGGGATGATTAATCAAGAGATACGATGATGCCAATTGAATTTCTCAATTATAAATCATGTAGAGTAGTGACGTGTTTGAAGCAAGGAGGATGTTCTTTGGATTTGAGAAGAATGTTAATATTACATCCATCTGAAACAAAAATTATTATTTGAATATTTTCTGTACAACCTAGAGTACCGCTGCTTTATTAACTGGTTAGAGTTTTTACTTACTCGAATTTGTTCAAGTTGGCCCACCACCTTTATTTTGTTCCTACTAGTAAAATTATGTTTGCTTGGTTTTCTCCCTTAAATTTGTGCATCATTTCTAACTGGTAATGTTAATTTGCAGGTTACTGACAGAAGATCCTAATCAGAGACTTGGAGCACAAGGTGCCGCAGAGGTAATCCTGGCACATGAAGTTGGACTCTCATTTATGACCTTAATATATATCCCCATTTTATCGTTCTATAACTTTAAATTAAAAAGAACTTCATATGCAGGTGAAGCAGCATCCGTTTTTCAGAGATATAAATTGGGATACACTAGCTAGACAAAAGGTAAAGATTTTTCTCTGGTTTTACTGTTATTGTTTTATTTACTGTTTTAGGACTGCCTTCCATATTGACTCTCATACTTTTTCACAATTTGGGAACCATGGAAGTAAATTCTCAAGATTAACTACTATCTTATGGGCTATAAGCTATTTTGTCACTTTTGAACCTTTGAAAGGAAATGATTGAATACCAATCAACATTCTATTTTAGTTTCAGAAGACTAAGATGATGTATGTGAAATTGAACCTTGCTTTTGTTAAGAAAACGGTCATTTAATGTAAAACAAGGTTTGAGGTACATGTATAATTTCTTATGTTACTTCATTTCTTGCGTTTTTATTTTCTCAGGCTGCATTTGTTCCTGCCTCAGAGAGTCCACTTGATACTAGTTACTTCACTAGCCGCTTTTCTTGGAACCCTTCGGATGAACATGTGTATGCAGCCAGTGAATTTGAAGATTCTAGTGATAATGGTAGCATGAGTGGTAGCAGTAGTTGCCCAAGCAATCGTCATGATGAGTTGGTACGTTAAATTATTTAGTTAAATAAGTTTCGGAAACTATCAGTGCTTATGTTTTAACTGCGTTCAATTGGATGGATTAACTACAGGGAGACGAGTGTGTAGGTCTTCAAGAATTCGATTCAGGTGTTAACATCAACTACTCCTTTAGCAATTTCTCGTTTAAGGTAACTCTTCTGTTATTTTAACTGGAAATCAAGCTCGTCTCTTCTCATTAAGGTTGTACCTACTGTATATTTGATATCTAACATATGCTTCTGTCGATTTTCTCTAGAACCTGTCCCAACTTGCATCAATCAATTATGATTTGCTCACGAAAGGTTTTAAAGACGATCAGCCAACAAATCGTAATGCATAACTGGAAAACCTTGAGGTTTCAGGAGTTTGGCATTCGAGTGAATTCATTCAATGAAAAAAGGACATGGGGCGAAGCAAAGTCCTGTTTGTATAACCTGTAAATGTAGGATCTTTCAACTAAAGACGAACTCTTAACTTCTATACACTTCCCTCTCTTTTTGTTCAAAAAATCAGTTCTGATTGACATTTTTGCGCGCTGCAGATATAGAATCGCAGCTAGAAGGAAGGAAGACAAGCAACTCACGCGGGATGTGCTCTTACTCTCTCTCTTTCTCTCTCTCTCTCTCTCTCTCTCACTCATACGGGCGAAATTGCTGCCCTCAATGCTTTAAGATTCCCAATTTTACAAAGTGAGTTGTTTCATTTGGTTTGAGGATCTGAAATGTAGTTGTATTCTAGCTATAGCTGGCCTGTGTGAGGGTTCATTGGTCTTCTTACTTTCCAAATATACACTGCTGTAATCTGCAACATTCCGCTTGAATTTGATCCATGAAAAATGCAGGGGAAAGAAATGGCACACATGGAAATTTGGAATATATATATATATATATATATTGACTTGCATTGTGTTGTAACAGGAGGAGGCCTTTTCTTCTCACATAGAGAAATGAGTGAAAATGCCCTCGAATTATATACGTTTGTTTAGTTAGTCGCGTTTACCTTAAAATTTTAGCCATTTTAGCCGAGTAATTGACATGTGTTTAGTGCATGTTATATTATTAAGTGATAAAATTACTCCCTTATTTTTCAACCATATGTGTCAATTTTTGGGGAAAAAAAGGCTGGATTTTGGAGGTCAATGGCATAGATGATATTACTAAATAGTTTAAGGGTAAAATGTGTTTTAAAAAAAAAAATTTAGGACATGACTGACTAAATAAGTTGTAAGCAACTCACACAACAATTGGAGCCATACAAACTCATAAATTCGTTCTGATATTATGTTAAAAAAGTTAGGTATTTTAGAATGAGTGGGAAGAAGAAATAAGAAAAGAAAGGGAAACTTTGAGGAGAGAGAAAGAAGAGAGAACATCGAAGATTGTGTTTTAAACTTTTTCTTTATAAGGAAAAAGTCGGTGTAAATTTAATTAGTGTTTTTTTTTTTAATATGCAGAAAATTAAAGTTTACATAGACAAATCGCTTTTGTTTAATCGGATTCGATTTCTTAACCTCTCTTATAAAAGTATGAGTCCATTTCACTTGAGCTACCACAATGATGATACATCCAAAACGTTATTCCAGTCAATTTTCTGGTGATGACGAGCTTTACAATCAATTTGTCTTGAAGAGATTTTGGTGGCATTCGAGGCCTGTTTTATTTTAACTATCAGCCATGATACAAGAATTAAAGAAATAATTATGTTGTCTAGATTATAAAAATATAAATATAG
The DNA here is from genome assembly GCA_028651295.1 of Catharanthus roseus. Taxonomy (NCBI): domain Eukaryota; kingdom Viridiplantae; phylum Streptophyta; class Magnoliopsida; order Gentianales; family Apocynaceae; genus Catharanthus; species Catharanthus roseus. The sequence goes on from JAPQWS010000148.1 coordinate 8,010,148, forward strand.
AGTGATTCGCACTCTTGCTTGATTGTTGTTTCTTAGATTATCTTTTATCCATTCTGTTGTCTCATGTCTATTTTCACCATTTCATAGCTCAATGTAAGCAGACAGTTTGTTTGCCTAATATTTCGAGTGTGCATCATTTACTTTTTAGTAACCCGCTATCTAAAAGTCACCTATTAATCCAGAAGGGATTGAAGGGTATAAAATTTTCAAATAACAGGTCGCATTTTAAATGATTCGAATTCAAAATTCTTGTAAGGCAGCAATAGGGGGTGACGTAATCAGCCTCTTTCTTGTGAGCCCCTGAAGAGAAGGTTAGCAAGGGACTTGAGCGGAAATTTTGAAAATGTTTAGAAATTATGTATTTTTTATTCAAGTCTTTCAGAAATTTTTTCTTTTCAAAATAACCCCAAAACTCATACTGCTTGACTTATATTTAAAAAAAAATTAAAAAAAAAAATCTCATCTCCAGACAATCGTTCGATAGAGAAAAAAAAAAAAAAAAAAACCAGAGAGTTCACTCTGTCTCCCTCACTCACTCTTCGACTTTCACACACTTCTCCATTCTCTGGCTGCCATTGCGTACCCCTTCACCGCTCACTACTCCCGCTCTATCAGTCTCTCACCATTTGCAGAGACGCAAGAAGGGACAGGGCTTCTCTGCCGCTCAGCCGCTTCTCTCTGTTGCTCAGACGCTGCTCCAACTAAATCTGCGGTAAGTTATCTGTTTTCTATATTTGGATTTCTCTTTAGCATTTCTCTTGTGTACAACTGGTAAACCAAATGATTTCTAATTTATGGATCTCTGTTCCTACTCCTCTATTTCCCTTTTCTGAGTTTATTCTTTTACTTAGTTTTTCCCTGTTTTTATCTCTTCTATGTTTATTTGGAATGAAAATTTTATATTTTGATACAATAATGATTTAAAAATGACTTCTCTGTATTGATTTGTTTGGAATCCTTAAATTTTAGAAGCCTTTTGAGTAAATAGACGTTTTGCTTTATAAATATTTAGATTTTTAGGCATTTACATGGTTTATGAGTAACATTCTTGATTTTGTACTTAAAACATTATATGAATCTTCTCTTTCAGGTTATGTGTGTTTGGTTTGGCGAATCATTTGGAATTCCAGCGTGTCTGGCTTCGGAAAATAGGGCAATGTTTTTTCTTTTTTTAAAAAAATCTTTATTATTATATATATTATAATTGCCTAACTGTTTAAATGTTTTAATTGTATATTTGTTTAGTACAGGTTTGTGAATCTACGGTTTCTTCTTTCTAGTTTGAGTGGGATGAGGCTTGTTAGAGAAACTTATCTACTTTGTGCTTTTTATTTATGGTTGTATTAAAATCACTCCTTTGGCCGTTCCTATTTATCATTTTCGTTGGAACCATCCGAACAAAAGAGGAAGTAAGAGATTGTAGTAATCATGCTCCTCAAGCAATCAGAGCTTATAAAATGATTGTATTAGATAATAATAACAATAATAAAAACTCTTATGTCAAAGATAATGTACGTTGATGAACCTCATGACATGACTGTTAGGTACTTACATACTTCGATACTCGTGACATGATTAACTAGTCTGCTGATTGCTCATTCGTTTTATCAATATGTTCTTATACAAGATCCTTTACCTATGTAAACTCCAGAAAGATCGATGGATGCCTTTTGTTTGGGATCACACTGACCCAAATCCATTACATTGTTCATCTTGCATCACAGGCAGCAAAAGGCGTGACTCCACAGCCACTGTTCGCCGCTGCCACTGCTTGAGATCGAATTTCGATTGCAATAATATTACTAATAATCCAGAATCATCTGTGTTCTCGAGCGCATGCATCAGTCCCAACAATTAGAAAGAAGATTGAAGAGTGACTTCAAACTGTAAGGAATGTTTGATTTTGATGCTAGTAACTCAAGCTTCTGAATATTCTGTAAATAGTGAATAATCATTTCTCTTGAAAGTGGATCATCTTAGAAGGTAACTACAGTTGCAGGTTGATCCAATCCAAAGTCTTTGAACATTTTTTCCACATTAGTAAACAGGATTAAGAGCTGTAGTATGACTTTTCTTGAATGGGTCATAGTCTGTAGGGGTCATGCGTGTTATTGATCCATCTTTTGTACAGGGTAATTAGAAAATATGAAATTTACGGTAGACTTTCTTATGATTTCCTTTGAATTAAAAAAAAAAAAAAAGAAACTACTGTGCATTAGACCTAAAAGACTTATATTTGCACACAAGACGACGTATGTCTTGATTCCCGGTAGCCAGGGGAATTACCTTTTTAGTTTTGTTCCTTCATTGACTAAGTATGTAGTGTTTATATTATATCAACTCTTGATATTTCCTTACAAAATAGTTACATTTTCATGTTTCTAGTTCTCTTGGTTTGTGAATTTCTGACAATGGTTGTGTATTATTTCATGTTGACAACGTGAAATGATTGCTAATGTCTTATAATACTAATATAAGTGTATTTCTCTGCAGTTGAACAGTAAAAGATCAGGCACACTATGTACTGTTATTAACTTTACTTCTTAGAAGATTAATTGAATGAGAATGGCTAACCAAGGGAAAGGAGAAGGTGAACATTCAACAGATGACAACCAATCAACAAGCCCAACTTATACTGGGTGGCCAGGAATGATACAACAACAATACCTTAAAATCAAGGAAAATGCCCAAACTTACCCGTATGTTTGGGGTTCCTATATAGTTGTCTACGGGGGATTTGGACTCTGGTTTACTTATAGATGGAGAAAGCTCCGAAGAACTGAAGACAGGGTTCGGGTTCTGCAGGACAGACTCCGCAAACTTGTTGAAGCCGAGGACTCAGCAAGTTCTGCAGTTGCTGAGAAGGTACCACCAACTGCAGATAAACCCAGGATTCCTAATTAAAGCTAAACAGGTTCTGGAAAGCTTCTTAATTCACCTTTGCTTCGCTAATCCTGGCAGGAAAAAGGTACTTTAGTAATATGATTAGTAGTTAGGTAATATACTCTCTTCTGAGTTTAAGCATTGGGGAGCTAAAGAAATTTCTTTTGTTCAAAATTATTCTCTATAGTGTAGGCAAGGGAAATGACAATGCATGAAGCCAATGGGCTCCTGGATTAGTTTTCTTGGCTATTTCTCATGCAGTTAAAGGCATCTTATCTTGTTGGCAAACTTGGGAAAGAATTGGCTAGAAAAAAAAGGTTAAGGTTTCAAGAAAATTATTTACATTGAGATTTGCATGAGATTTATTTATTAAGGAAATGGCCTTTCTCCTCCCTTTTTGTTCAGCAAATTCTGGTGTTTATGCAATAGATTTGAAGTATTTTGGTTTTGATTTCCTAATTCTTGTACATTGTTTTAAAGCAAAAAGTTTATCTGGTACATCAGAATTACTCCATTAATAAACCCCAAAACTTCCATTAAACTACCATATCATTCCAAGCAAGTACTATTTGAGTCCAAAGTAAAAGAGTTAAAGGGTTAAAGGGTTTTGGTTTTTAAACCAATTCTAATGCACTACCATAACCATGGTCTGCACTTTCTCAAACAGAAATGGATGATTGCAGCACTTGTTCAACTCCGTCACAATATTTAAAAGTGAAACCTGCAAATTTTTTGGAGGAAATTCAAGTAAATAACAATGCAGGTTTTAAAATGTAAGGTGACAACAGCATCAAACCTCACTGCAACTAAATAACAATTAAAGATTGATTACTTAATTGATACTTAATTGTTATTTTTAAAGATTGAGTACTTAATTGATATAATTGGTATGGTTTATTGATATTTTTTTTATATTAACAGAAAGAAATTAGTTTCTTAATTATCATTTTTAAAGATTAAGTACTTAATTGACATAATGGACAGAATTCATATGCTTTTCTGCTATTAACCCTATTCTTTAAAGAGAAGGAATTAGGAAGCCGCTGTTATACCCCTCACCCCTCATTGCTCACTTACTCTCGCTCTATATGTTTCTCACCATTTTGCAGAGAGGCAAAGAAGGGTTCTCTGCCGCTTCTCTCTGTTGCTCCGCCGCTGCTCCGATTAAATCTTCTGTAAGTTATCTGTTCTCTATATGTGGATTTCTCTTTAGCACTTCTATTGTGTACAACTGGTAAACCAAATGATTTCTGATTTATGTTTTATGGATATCTGTTCCTACTCCTCCATCTCCTTTTCTGAGTTTATTCTTTTACTTAGTTTTTTCCTGTTTTTATCTTCTCTATGTTTATTTGGAATGAAAAATTTACATTTTGATACAATAATGATTTTTTCTCTCTCTCTCTGTTTGGAATCCTTAAAATTTAGAAGCTTTTTGAGTAAATATGCGTTTAGCTTTATAAATATTTAGATATTTAGGCATTATATGGTTTATAAGTAACATTCTTGATTTTTGTACCTTAAAACATTGTATGAATCTTCTCTTTCAGGTTATGTGTGTTTGGTTTGGCGAATGATTTTGAATTCCAGCGTGTCTGGCTTCGGAAAATACGGTATTGTTTTTTCTTTTTTTTATTCTTTATTATATATATATGCTATATTGCTCATTGGTTTTATCAATATGTTCTTATGCAAGATCCTTTATCTATGTAAACTACAGAAAGATGGATGGATTCTCTTTGCTTGGGATCGCAATGACGGTTTCAAATCCAAGTGAGTGTTTGTTTCTTTCTTCATCATTTTCTTTTGTGTGTGTGTTGGGGAAGGGATTGAAGATAATACTAGTATGTTATTTGAATGGTTAGCTACGAACTTTGAAGCAGAAAATTTGTGATTAGGTGTTCACCATTGTTTCATTTATGTTTTATACAGAGATTTGGAACTGTATTAAGGATGCTTCATTGTAGTTTGCTGCTATAATGAAAGCTTTGTTGTTTTCTTGATGATGACAATCTTGTAGTGGACAAATAATATTTTGTAACTTTGATGTTATATATATATATATATATATATATGATTGGGAAGAAGATTAAATGTATGAAGTCAGACAGCATTATTGCTGATTAGAAATTTTTGTTGGGCTTCTATGCCTATTTCATGGGTTTTTTTCGTATGAATTTTGGTGGATTCAAATTGAACCGCTCACATATTGGAGATTTCTTAAGAATTTGTTAGTAGTGTATATATATATATATATATGTAGGTATTTGAATCTATTGGAATTATTAGTAATAATAATATGGCACGAATTTGAAATTTAAATAGAGGAGCAGTATTGTTTTTCTCTAATTAAAAATTCAAATGATTGAAGTTGGTAAATACTGAAATTTTTTTTACACGCAAATTTTTTTCTCGAAACACGTCCGGATCACTTTTTTGACAATGCTATTGCATTTAACTTTACGATAACCATCAAAACAAGTGGTCATACGCGTGATCGGAGGTATCAAAACAAGTGGTCATACGCATGAAACGGACCTCCGATCGCAGAGTTATTCATGTTTCAAAGTTTTTCAAATACCTACAAAATTCTTTCTTCTTTAAAAAAAAGGCTGGGGGTCGTCGGATGTGAGCCGGTCGCTCGTCCGGGCGATCCGAGCCTAGTTTTGAAAAAAAAAAATTATTTCAACTTTTCTTACGTCTAAATTGATATTTTCTTCTACAAATTCTTCATAATGATCTCTCCAATACAAGTTTAATGTTAAAGATTTTAATTTTAGAGTGGAGAAGGAGTAGAGAGAAGTTATAGAGAAAGAGTAGGGAAAATAATGACTTCTTTGCACTATACATTCGTACTCCCAAGTTAGATTTATCGACTCCCTTTGAAATTAAGGAAATATTTTATTAATATATTTTTTGTTAATAGAGAGAAATATAAAGAAAGAAATGGGAGAAATTAGTAAGGAGAGTGATGGATAAAATTGAAAATGTATAATAAATGGTTGTTGAGAATTGTAAAATGACACTTATTATTGACAATTTTCTTCTAAAAAGACATTTATAAGAAGTAGCATAATTCTAGTTAATTTCATATCTTTTATAGAAGTGTTTTTAGTTGAATACGTAATAATTATATTAAACTAACAAAAATCAAATTACACAACATATAAAGATGATTCTCCGACCAACATTGGAACTCCGACAAAGCCAAAGTCCAAACTCGGTCGTAGGAGAGGAGAAAGACGAAAGGCGGGAAAAAATATCGTAAATATCTTTGATGGAAGTCTTCGGGTACTCTTCGATACAGTTTAGAATTGAAATTATTTTATTGGATTTCGAAAAAAGTAGAATAGTTTGTAAGAGAAAACGTGAGTTCCAAAAAATGATATTTGAAATTTAAGATGCTCTCCAGTCTAATCCTTATAATTATATAATAGTATATTTCTTTGTGCTAACTTTCCATATATAACTACACATAGTTTCTCCATATTAAATATACGACATTACATTACGACCAATACCGAGGCAAAAGATTGAATAATAAACTACATTCTAAAGTTTTGATCAATTCTTTCCATTAAAAAAAAAAAGTTTGGATCGCTTCTCGATATTTTTCATGATATCAAAACCTTCCATAACTAATACTACTAAATTTGATGACGAGTATTCATTACTACAAGGATAACATTATGGTGAATGACATTCATTATACATATATATATAAGAAAATTTCTATAAATGATAATCAACAATCTATATTTTTTCAGTATTTGTAAAATTTTTATTCAATTCGTTGTGCTCATGAATAATTTTTGAGCTATTGATTTGAAGAATTATGTGTTCTTGTGATGGAATTTGATTAAAATATCATGTTCAAGTCATGTTTTTATTTGAATAAATATATAAAATAAAGGTGTAGGTGTAAAAATAATGAGATTAAATTGAAAATTTAAAATATTCTTGGGGTTTATTTGAAAATTTCTATGAATATTGAGAAAAACAAGTTTAAACCCAATAATACTTTATTTATTCATCGGAGAATTTTTCTCAAATATTGGAGGGCAATTTTATATAGATTTGGAGGAAATTTTTAAGTATTTAAAGAAAATTTTATATAAATCACAAGAATATTTTAAATATTTAATTAGACCCCATTATTTGTTTGAATACAATGATGGTAAGTTGTATAAGTATCTTTTTGACCGGGTATCTTTTTTTATAATTTCATGAATTTTTTTAATTATATTTCTGCTTTCCATTTTAATGACGAGCTTCCCTCATGTAAAAGGATAAATTAGTTTTTCAAATTTTCTCAGGGCACAATAAACATTACTCATTTCTAGTCAATTTGCGTTCAATTCATTTTACTAGAAAAATAAAATTGTCCTCTAATTATTATTTTAAAAAATTAAGTACTTAATTGTTATAAGGACAAAGCTCAAAATACTTTTCTTAAATTAAAACATAATCTAAATACTTTAATTAAATATTATTCGTCAATTATACATATTTTTTATTTTAAAATATATATGTGCTTCGATCCTTCTTATTATCTAGATTGACTTTGTAAGCGATTTAGGCTATCTATCTAGATTTAGGAGCACTCTTTTCATTCGAAATATCATAAGAAAAGAAGAAAGAAGATATGTTAGTTCTGCGGATGCAGGTTTGGATTGTTCATCGATCTAGTGGCCGGTGAATCACTGATCAAAGAGCGAGCAGCCGCCGAATGAGAGCGCATGGTACCCGACTTGTTGAAAAGCCAGACGCAATGGCTTTCTCTGATAGGGGCTCGCTTAATATATATCATTTTAATAAGACAAGAGGAAATTAAACTCTTATGAGGACTATTAATAGGCGCCGCTGTGCCCCCTCAACCCCTCACTATTACCGCTCTCTCGGTTGCTCACCATTTTGCAGAGACGCAGAGAAGCCCTAACCCTTCTCTGCCGCAGATCTCAGCCGCTTCTCTCTGTTGCTCCGACGCTGCTCTGACTAAATCTGTGGTAAGTTATCTGTTCTCTATGTGGATTTCTCTTTAGAATTTCTATTGGGTACAACTGGTAGACCAAATGATTTCTGATTTATGGATCTCTGTTCCTATTCCTCCATTTTTCTTTCTGAGTTTATTCTTTTACTTAGTGTTTCCCTGTTTTTATCTTCTCTATGTTTATTTGGAATGAAAAATTTATATTTTGATACAATAATGATTTAAAAATGACTTCTCTGTATTGATCTTTTCTTTCTCTGTTTGGAATCCTTAAAATTTAGAAGCTTTTTGAGTAAATATGCGTTTCGCTTTATAAATATTTAGTACATGGTTTATAAGTAACATTCTTGATTTTGTGTCTTAAAACATTATATGAATCTTCTCTTTCAGGTTATGTGTGTTTGGTTTGGCGAATGATTTTGAATTCCAGCGTGTCTGGCTTCGGAAAATACGGTAATGATTTTTCTTAAAAAAATCTTTTTTGTTATATATATTATAATTGCCTAACTGTTTAAATAATTGTATACTTGTGTTAAATCTTTTAACTAGACATCCACTATTTTTTAAAATTTATTGTATATGTTTGTTTAGCACAGGTTTATGAATCTACTGTTGCTTTTTTCTAGTTTGAGTCTGATGAGGCTTGTTAGAGAAACTTATCTACTTTGTGCTTTTATTTATGGTTGTACAAAAATCACTCCTTTGGCCGTTCCTATTTATCATTTTCTTTGGAACCAGCAGAACAAAGGAGGAAGTAAGAGATTGTAGTAATCATAATCCTCAAGCAATCAGAGCGTATAAAATGATTGTATTTAGATAATAATAACAATAATAAAAACTCTTACCTAGCTAATGTACGTCGATGAACCGCGTACATCAACCTCGTAATGTTAGGTACTTACCTACTTCCATACTCTGTGACATGATTCACTAGTCTGCTGAATTTATGCGTGTATTGCTCATTCGGTTTATCCATATGTTCTTATACAAGATCCTTTATTTATGTAAACTACAGAAAGTTCGATGGATATGTTTTACTTGGCCCGCACTGACGCTCCAAATCCAAGTGAGCTTCTGTTTCTTTCTTCATATTTTCATTTTCTCTTTTTGTGTGTTTTGGGGAAGGATTGAAGTTAATACTAGTATGTTATTTAAATGGTTAGATATGTACTTTGGACCAGACAATTTGTGATTTGTTGTTCGCCATTTTTTCATTTATGTTTAAAAGTTTAGGTACTTAATGGGCAACTAACTACAAGTACATGAGTGTTTTTGAAATTAACCCTACTGTGTATCATACTTTCTATGAATTTCTAGAAAAATCCTCTCCCTCAATTTTATTGCGATTCTGTCAAATAATACAACATTTGTTGCATCGGACTTCTAGGGAATCTGGATTGAAGCTAAGGTGTTTGTAAAATTAATTCGAGGAGAAAACCACACCAGAAAGGGCCACCATGCAATCTCTAAAAGACCTAGTGCCAGCAGCACAGAACAATATAAACAGCAAGTTCATCTTGCTGGAGAAAGGAAAAGTAATGGTAGAAGGACAAAACAAGACATGCTTGGCACTGGTAGCCGACCAGACCGCGGCGGTTCACTTTCAACTGTGGGGCGAAGAATGTAATGCATTTGAAGCTGGTGATATCATAAGTTTGTCTAATGGCATATTCTCTTACAACCGCAACGAGTTGGTGCTGAGGGCAGGCAAACGAGGTAAGATTCAAAAGGTTGGTGAATTCACAATGACCTTTGTTGAGACGCCTAATATGAGTGAGATACATTGGGTTATAGATCCTACTAAATCTTCCCATACTTATGTACAAGAATCCATTATCTCCCCTACTTCGCGCCTTTTTCCTCCATTGCCATGATTTCATGATAATCCAGGATCGTTTGTACCATTTTTTTGTACTATTCTATGAAGATAATACACAAAGTTATACAGATGATTCGAGTTGGTCCATGAAGTCATTTGTCATTGTTCTGCTTCTCCCTCCTTTTTTTTTGGATAATGAAATCATCTGCTATGAATTGGCATGTGCATGAGCTTGAGCTTAGCTTTGTGGAGTCTTCTCTTTTGTTTTTCATTTTCTTTTGAAAAATTGATCAATTTCATTTCTAAAATTACCAATTTGTTACTTATAGGTATTTTTCTGGTTACTATGTACTTTTTCTTCTTGATTATTTTTGCTATTTCAATGATATGGTACTTAAAGAATATATTATCCATAAAAGAAAAATTATGTATGAGAAGATATATTCCATCAATTTTATTTATTTCAATTTTTTTGTGCTTTGTTTATATATTGATGGGTTTTTTCTATCAATTTTTGTGTGTTGGAATCGAATCCCTCATATGTATAGGAGATTTCCTTAGAATTTGCTAGTATTGTATGTATATATTTTTTAGACTTTGTCGTAATTGATCTGTAATAATAATAGCATAATTCTATTTTCTGAATACATAATAATTCTAATAAGTAATAGAAAATAAATTATACAAATGAATAAGAGACATATCCCGACCAGACCATCTTTTGGTACAAAATAAAACAGGAAAATAAAAGACAAATAAACGTAGATTGATCTTCTTTCTCAATCGTCCAATTCCAGATTCCGTAAGGACGATGAAATCAGTATTTATCCATCTCATAAGAAGCTTTAATCAAAAAGTCATAAGAAGCTTTAATCAAAAAGAGTTTTAGGCGTATTTAAAATTGATAAAAGGTCCAGATCTAAGTTTAGAGATAAAAAGAAATTTAATTAGATTAATAAATTTGATTTTGATTCTGTTTTTATACTTTTTGTCTTGAAACTTTATAAATATAGACATAAAGTTATTTGAGTAATGCGTGTTTTATAAATATTAATATTTTTTGAAAAATAGAAATATTTAGTAGTTAAAGATGTATAATGATGAGGGATACAATCGAAAATTAAAAATTTAATTACTATTCATAAAAGAAAATGATATTATAATTTAAAGCAGAACATAGAGAAAAGTACGGCAAAAAATTTGTGATTGAGGCCATAACATATTTCCTTGTGTTGTGAACTTTTCTTATATAACTAGGCATAGTTTTGTCCAAATTAAATACTGCGACCAATACACATGCAAAAGATTGACAAAAAAATACATTCTCAAGTTTTGATCTATCTAATACGTGTCCCTATAGCATATGTTAATATAATATAAGTAAAACATTTCGTATATGAATAAAACATACTATATACGATAGTTAAATCATATTAAATCTAAAAATGTAATAGAAATTATTAAACCCTTAGAAAATTTATATGTTAAATTGAAAAGTAAATCCATCTTAACATTATCTTACGGGCACTTGTTAGATAAATTTATATATATTTATATATATATTTAAGTAGCGATAAATGAATCAATATTAAGCCAATTATAATGGTTAAATGAAGAAAGAATAGTCATTCCCGAGCAGAAATACATGTAGCAACAAGGGGTAAAAGTATACTTTTTTCTTAATTTTCCAACCAGCGATAATCTCCAAAGATCATTTTAACTTTCTTTTCTCCTCTCACGAAACTACTCTCCTTATTTTAAAATACTTGTCAATTTAGAACAATAAACTCGTATTAAAGATTTATTAACATTCATACGGAAATAAGCATAATACATTTTTTATGCATGATATTCAAAAGAACGGAACACTAACTAATCTAACCTCAACTTGTGTAGTATTTTCAAAATCTGACACTTATTTTTTATGATTTGTCCTTATAAATTTTAAACTAATAGCACAAAAAATATGGTATTTATTGTAAATTACCTGTCATGTCAAACTATTGGATTAGACTACCAAGTATTTTGAAGTAAGAAAAAATATAAAAATTTTACTAGTATTTTGAAAGGAGCCAAAGATATTCAAAAAATTCAAGAATAGTTTTGTACATTTTATATCTTATCACATCATATGAATGAGTTCCCCTTTTTTGTAACCATTTGTATGTAAAACAAGATTTTCAAACAATGGGTGATGTAAATAAATAAATAAATAAATATAGAATGCCAATTCAAACTCAAAAAAGGCCCAAAATGACAAAAAGGAAAAAACATCCCAGTTTTTGTCATGAAAAATCAAAATCATACAAGTTTTTTTTTTTTTGTTTTCTTGCTTCGTTTTTATTTATTTCAAGAAATCTCCAAATTTTGTTTTCTTATAAAAATAAATCTTCCCGTTAGAAAGCCCAAAGATTTCAATTCTTGAAAGCTTTGGATGCCTGAAACTGTCCCACCATTCATATATCAGTAAACATGGACCACCCACCATTGCCATTGCCATTGCCATTGCCCTTTGCCTTGCCCCATATGGATCTAACTGTTTGTGCATTTCATTATGAATCCCATCTTTTTCAATGTCTAAAAAGTTCTTACAAATAGCTGTCATGTCATGCTCACAAGGTTAGAACTATGATAAATGTATCTAACTTGGGTTTTTCATTTAATAATCCTAAGAATGCCCATTGGATAAAATTCTCATAAGCTACACGAGCTATAACCAACGGCGGATAAGTTAAGTCTTGTGCGAAAGACTTATGCCAGATGGCTCACAAACTACTGGAGAGGTAAGAGACGATAGACAAGTCTTGCGTGATAGGCTTATATTTACGAAATTACACAAGAAGAATGCTAGATAGTTGCCATTGAACCAAGCTATTGTCTTTGTTACGTCCATGGACCAATGTTCAAATTCAGTTTAAGAATTTCAACATCTCCAATGTGAAGGTAGTTCCTATATCCTCCACCTAAGCATCGGACAGTCTGGTAAAAGCCCTGTACGCGAGGGATTTCATCTTTAGGTATCAAGCTATTATCTTTGTTAATTTTAAAAGCCCATTTTGCTAATTAGGATATGACCAGTTCTGCCTCTAACATGAAGTACTTATTCCAGTACTACTACAACCAAACACACACTTTGATTGCATAACCACCAGAGCATTAGTTTTCTTTAAGAATGGTTGGGAAACCAATATTCCAGGTGGTCCAGCAACAAAAGTTACCACCTTCCAAGAAATGCTTTGGATAAAGTTGCATCTAACTTGCTTAGCCAAAAACCTCTACTCAGATGCTTTTATCAAGGCAGGTTTTCTATTAATTCAAGATTTAGTAAACCTTGATGTAATGAGGAGAAAACAGAGCATGAAAATCACCAGAAGAACATGATTGATAGCCAAACTCAGAGAGTTTCAAGAATCTAACGCCGAAATTGGATCCCAAATCTCATTTTCTCTCATAAGTTATTTAACTTTAATGGGATTCAAGATATAAATCTCAAAACCAAACTGTATTCAAGCGCAGGCTAAATGATTTCCATAACAGCAAAGCTGAAGTTGAAAAAGCAAAAGTGAAAAATAAAAAAAAGAGAAAGCTGAAGAAGTAATAATTACAGCAACCATAACCCATACAACATGAAGAATGGAACAGATAGGCCCCAGAGAGAAAAAGATAAGGCTGCTAAAATGGGGAGAAGAGAAAAAGAAAAGAAAAGAAAAAGAAAGAACATGTGCCCTGTTAAATTTTTAATGGAAGAAAATGAGGCCTGGATTCACAAACAACAAGAACAGCGGCAGGTAAACACACTAAAAATCTAAAATGGGCAGGTTGAATATTTGGTGGCAGCAGAAATCAGATACTAACAGGGTTTTGTTTTTTAATCAGTAGCTTCTTTAACTTGATCAGGCTGTTCTGGATAATCTCTCAAGCTTGTTCGCCTGAGATCTTCAATCCTCTTTGTTACCTCGGAGATTGCTGGTCGTTTATCTGGATATTGAGCTGCACAATCTATTGCAAGCTGCAATAGCTGCACCATTTCCTCCTCAACGTTCTGGTACCTAAGAAGCTCGAGATCAAATACTTCAGAGGTCCATTCCTCTCGTACGATTGACTGAACCCATCTCGGCAGGTCCACACCTTCTTCATTAAGGATGGCATGAGTAGGTGCCTTCCCGGTAAGAAGTTCCAACAGCAATACACCAAAGCTGTAGACATCAGCCTTTTGTGAAACTTTGCGAGGATCAGTCACCTCAGGTGCACGATAGCCAGCAACTCGGGTAGGAGATGATGGGGGTCCAACTAGTTGGGCTAAGCCAAAATCTGAGACTCTTGCATCATAAGATTTTGTAAGGAGGATATTGGATGATTTTATGTTCCCATGGGAGACATCTGGACCTTGAGAATGCAGATATTCAATACCACGAGCTGCTCCAAGTGCAATGCCAGACCTCACTTCCCAATTTAATGGTGTCCTACCAGCTCCTTTGTTTCCTGATCAGGAGAGAGGATTTCAATTGGAAAGATGATCAGAAAAGCCAAAAAACGAACTATTATCTAACCTACTTAAATAAAAATTGTTCTTAAGATGATTAGAAGATTGAAATTCCATCAAAGTTTAGCAATTCCAGACAGAGCATGATGTAAAATTTTTGCAACATCAAAGTTGCAGGCAAAGAGTCTTTAAACAAAAACTAAAATGAATGCAAAGAGTACACAAATACAATGTTCATATGCAGAGAATCGCCCTTTTGGACACAAGAGAATACAGCCTATGAAATAATCACAACAGACCATATAATTGTATGTTCATAGAAGAGAGTTCAAACCAATGTCTCCACACAAAAGTTGCAAACAACTAAATAGGTTAATTGCAAGCTTTTGAGACTATGACCCATGGAAGACTTGGATTTGAGGCTTTCTAATATGCTATTAAAGAACTTATAGGAACTTATAGAAGGCAACCCCATGTATGATTCTAATAAAGAATATGATGTAACCAATTGAAAGGGAACAGAACACAGTGCAACAGGAATGATGCAAAAACCTATCAAAGATGAAAACTTTCGTGGAAAAAAACTCCCTGCAGATAAAAACTTACCATGGAGAAGTGCAGATAAGCTTCCCATTGGCATGTAGTCATAGACAAGGAGCTTTTCCTCCCTGCTATAGTAATAAGCCCTGAGTGGTACCAAGTTCTCATGATCCATTGCTCCTACAGCCTCAATCTTTTCCTTGAATTCCTTCTCAGATATGGTCACATCTCTCAATCTCTTAACAGCCACCACAGTGCCAAACTCCAAAACAGCCTTATAAGCTGTTCCAAAGGTTCCTTTCCCCAGAACCTCTGCAGATGCTCTCAGCAAATCTTCTAAATCAAAAACCCTGGAAGAGTTGCCAAAGAATACCAATTTCTTGGATGCATTTCCGCCTCCAACACTACCACTATCCCCCTTCCCGTTAGTTGCCGTTAAAGCAGCTGCAGCTGCTGCTGCCACTGAATAACCATTATTAAAACTTCCATTATTTTCTCCCTCCACAATAGGTTTCTCACCAGAAATCTCAGTTTCTGGATGTTTAATGGTCGCCAAATCAACAGACCTTGCGTTGTTACCGCTCCTTTTTCTACATAACACAAAAACAATCAACAATAGCAACATCAATCCAACTACAGATCCAATTACTATACCCGCAATTGCACCACCAGATAACTTGTTTTTCTTACTAGGATTTGGAACAAAAATCCCTGCTCCATCACCCACTGCCAAAGCAGGAGGAGTAGAATTTTTGGGACAATCATCAAGAGGCTTCCCACACAATGCAGTCCCAGAAAATGCATCAACAGGCATTGCCTGTAGACTTTTAGGAACAGAGCCATTTACGCTGTTGGAAGAAATATTAAACTGCTGGAGATTAGGCAGCTGCAAGTCCGGAATGGACCCAGAGAACTGGTTGTTTTCAAGATAAAGGGTTCTCAAACGAGTCAAATTCTTCAACCCAGCAGGAATTTCGCCGGAAAAACTGTTGTCGGCAAGACTTAACCTTACTAAAGACCTTAAACTGAAGAGGGAATCCGGCAAGGGGCCAGAAAACTTGTTTCCTTGAAGGTAGAGATTCCGAAGCTGCGTACACTTGGAAATATCGGAAGGAAGCGGCCCAGATAAATGATTAAGACGAAGACTAAGCGTACGGAGCCCAGTAAGGTTACAAACAGTATTAAACGGCAAAGTCCCTGAAAGAGATGAAGCGGGAAGGCGAAGAACAGTAACCTGATTGTCCTGACATTGAACGCCAGCCCAGTTGCAAGGAGAAGAATTCGAGGTATTCCAAAACAATGTACGGCCGCCGACGGCAGAACGGAGAGAAAGAAGGGAGGCTCTGTCTGAAGTCAGATCTGAAGAAATTGCAGAAAAGAAATGGAAGAAAAGCACAAGAAACAGCAGCATTGTAGATAGCTTTGGGTAGTAGTGAGATTGGGAATGAAATTCCATTCTTGTCTGTTCAGTATAGAAAATTTGTTGTTTTTGTGAACAAAAGTGGGGTTTTCAAATCTATGGGTTTTTTTGTAGTAGTATCAATTTGGGTGGATGTGTTCATTTGGATTTCTCTGTCTTGTGCATTTTTGATTTGAAGGTTTTGTGGGTTTTTTTCTCTTGAGCAGGCAGCGGGCAGCAGCAGCAGCTATAGGAGAAGAAGAAGAAGACACAAGTAAAAGTATGACAGTGAGTGTATTGAATGGGTCACTCCTCACAGTGAGTGAGTGTGTGTGAGAGAGAGAAAGTGAAGGATGAGGAGAGAGAAAGAGGGGGTAGACAGGCTGGGTTGGGGGGGGGGGAAGGGGGTTGGGATATTAAAAAATGTGTCCAGCAAAGCAGTTAAAGGAAGAAACCCTAGCTGGTTGATACTCAACTGTAATTATAGATAGGTTATAGATATGGTCAAATTGCTTTTTTTTTTTTTTTTTCTTTTCTCTCTCTTTTCTAATAAAATAATCCTCCGATCATAAATATAATAGCTTTATATTTGATGAGTCTTGAAAATAATATAAATTTTTAATTATAATACTATTTCTATTATTTATAAATAAGAAAAAATATAAAAATAAATAAATAATGAATAAACATGAAAAAATTTTAATAAATACTTATTAAAAACTGTAAAATTCATTATAGTTTTTATTTATATTTCAGACCGAAAATAGTATCATATTATAAACGTTACAATACAAGAAAGATTTCAGATGATTCGATACATGAAAGTACTGATAAATAAACTATATTACCTGAGTATAACAAAGTATTCCCTCATATTCAATCTAGTTTTTCTTATAAATTAGTTATGTGTTTGTCTAACATATAGACACAAATTAATATAGATTAATTTTTTAATGTAAAATAAAACTTTTTTTATAGTTCATTTTTATTAAATTTTTAAATTTTGTAACATTTGTTACACTTAAATGATATATTCTATTCATATTAATGTGTACTCCTGTTGCTACGTTAAACAGGCCCATTAATTATATATGCTTATAAATTATTTTCATTTTTTATTGATAATTAATTTTTTCTTAAATTTTGTTTTGTATTTATAATCTATTTAGACAATTTTGTAGGCATAGCAAATTATATTCACATGAGAATGTATATATATATATATATATATAAAGCACTGAATGACTGTTACATAGCTAAAACTAAAAGAAGACGTTTAGTAAATATACATTCCAATATAGATCAATTCTTATTTTTAATGATATTAAATGAAGTTATAATATCTAATAATTTTTCTAGTTGTATTAAATAATAATGTATGTACCACAATTGTGTACAATAATTTTTATTTTTATAATGAGTTTTCCAAAAAAAAAAGTATAGTAATTTCACATTTTCTTTTTTACAAATCATCAAATTTTACTAAGTATAATTAGTATTAAATATGTGTATCTAGTAGATTGAAAAAAGGTGAAGAAGAAAACACTTTTTCTCTTTTCTTCACGTCTATCTTTTCACTTTTTTTTTTCTTCATTTATTTTTTTCTTCTATATTTTAAATGAAAATTCAACAACTTCCTTTATAAAAATTTGTTTGTGCAAGATTCACAAGAAACAATTTGTTAAAAAAAAATTCACAATAAATTATTTATTTATTTTTTTGAAAGCACACACACAACCTTTCCCAAGAAACTAAATGCATTAGAAGTGGACAAAGTGAATTGAGTGTGTAGTAGTCATTGTATTTTGTTTTCTTCTTGAAGGTTTTTTTGTTTTTTTTTATTACTAAATGTTTTCTTCTTGAAGTTGTTTTGTCTCCTTTTGGAATTGTTATGAAATAACTCAACACTTTAATTTAAATCATATAATATAAAAATTTTGAACATTTATTATAGCATTAATCAATTTGTGTATGAAGGTTGTAGTAATAAATGTATTACATTTTTTTGTGTTATAAAATATATTAAAATTGTATATTTTATATTTCCCAATTAGTATTAGTATCATTTATTCTTAGAATGTGGTATTAGATAAAATCACTTTAAAGTTTTCATATATATATATATATATCGATCAAGTAATTATCTGACTCATTATTTAATTAAGATTGCTTTATATTATAATTTTATGCAAGGACTTTGAAACATCTCTATTTTGATCATATATAATTATTTTTTTTGTAAAAAATAATGTGATGGGTTAGATTTGTGCCTTTAAAAAAGGAAAGGACAAAGTTCTCATGTACAAGTATCTTAGCACATAATAATTTAAATTATGTTTCCCTCAAGTAATTTAATAAGAAATATTTTACTTTAACTAAAATAAAATGAATTAATAACTCAACAATCCAATTTCAAACTCAAAAATTTCCTAACTCTTTTTTTATGAACCTCTTCTGATAAATTAAAAAAAAAAGTAATAAAAATGAAAAAAAATAACGAGGTAGCATACTGTTGACAAAACACTCTGAGTTTGAGTTACTTTATTAGCGATTCTATGTTACATTTTCAGCTTTATGTTTCATATTTTTTTTTTTAAATTAGTCGAAAAATTTCGGACATTAAATAAATGAAAAAATAATAAAAAAATGCAAAATAAGCATAAATGGTTAAAGATAGTTGTCTAATATTAGAAGTTAAGATTAATAAGTCCAAGAAACAAACCTACCTAATCAAATTAAAGCTTAGAGAAAATAAAAATACTTGCTGGATCTCAGTTGTCCTTTCCTTTTATCTAATTATTTGTTTATTTCATGATGGTAAGAGATAATCTCATAATTGTCCTCAATACAATAATTGAAATATCAATCACATAATACTTACACTTCTACCTTCCCAAAAAAAAAAAAAAATGCTCAATTTGGATTGGTTTTTATGTTGAAAAATATGTGTATTTTGTTTTAATTTTTATAAAAAATACTAATTTCTTCTTTTTTTTCTAAACAAAAGTAATTTATTTGTGAGCAAAGATATAGATTTCAAAAAAAAAATCCAATTTAAAACTGATTCAAATTCAACAGTGATATGTTTTGTACACTTGAATGATATGAGATGGAATCTTTTATCACCCGCAATCATTTCTCATCCAGAAAGGAATGAGATCATCTTTCCATTCCAATCCTTAGAAGGAAAAGACATAATGGAATTATGATTCCGTTTCTTTGTTTGGAAAAAGTTATTATTTTATGTCGGAATGGAATGAAATTATATATAAATATGACATAAATGTTCTTCTAGTATAAAATATTTTTTTCATGCCCTAACACATTAAAGCTTCAAAAAAACATCAGATATTTTATTGAAGTGTAAATATTTTCATATATATGATTAAAAATAGTCATAAAACAACTCATTTTAAATATTAAAATAAATGAAAGTACGATAAATAAAAATTAATTGAGCGTAATATATGTAATATACAGTGGGTATGCTAGTCCAATATTTTTTTGAAGTGATTCCCACTTCACCTGAAAAGGCCTTTCCATAGATTTTAGTGTGGAAAGGCCATTACAGCTTCTTCCTATAATGGATTTTCTTGTAAAAAGGTTATTCCTACTACTAATTTGAATAACAACATTGGAATGGAAAGAGAAGTTGAAAAAGTCATTTCATTCCACCCCATTCCCGCATACCAAATATACCGTCAATTCCACTTAGCATTGAGGATCATTTAGTAATCTTTCAGTGCTCTCTAAACAGGTCGAATCATTTATACTACTTTGTGTACCATCATTATGTACCATTTTATAATTTAGTATATTTTATTAATAAACTTATTAAATAAAATATAAACTTTATAGAAAAGAGTGGTACAAACAATCTAAGTGCTCTCTTGTAGTATCCTTTTATTAGTAACTTTCATAAGAAATTTACATTAATAAATGTATTCTAAAAGGAATGTATTATTTGATATACTATTTCAATTAAAAATGTCAATTTTTTTGAGATTTATATAATATCCTTAATAAAAAAAAATAGATAACAAGCTAAATAAATAATTAAATGTATAATAAAATTAAAAACTATAAAATAGATATTTACTACAATATATATTGTATACTAATTAAGAAAGGCAGCCATGTTGGGGGGATAGGAGTAGTACTCAAAAACGGCCAAATGTGATTTTTTAAACCAAAAAACATTTGATGGTTCGACCATGCTCGTGCTTTTCTTGTCGGATCAATAATTAATTTTTGTGCCCTTTTTTTCTTTAATTATTTTTGGCCATTAGTTTTCTATTTTTTGGGTATATTTAACTAATAAAATTAATAAAAACTGTTTTTTTTCTGGAAAAAATTAATATAAAAACTAAGAACAATATAGAGAAGGAATCATTAAGCCTTAAGAGGACATGTTAGTATATTTATTAGGGTAGTTCAATTCGTCAGAATTCCTTAAAAAAATAAAAATAAAAATATCGTCAGAATTAATTTTTTTTTCCTTAAATATTGGCCAATAGAATCATGGGTTGATGAGACAATAGTGACGCTTTATCAGAAAAAAAATTAAAAATATAATGTCTGATAATGTCGTCAACCTTATGAATTTTAAAATCATAGTATTAATAAATAATTTAGGGAGTCTCTTAATTTATTTTTAATGTAAAGGGAATTTTATGAATTGGCATTAGCTACTTCAATGTGAAGGAATCATTATCTTGTGAAAACTCTCAACAACACATAAGATTCAATAATAGTAAGAATAGTCCAGTACACGATTGGTACGATGGAATGAAATAAGAAGAAATTTATTTCTATTCAAAATTGTTTTTCAGTAGAGTGAAATTAAAATTCTTTTTATTTTATTGATTAGAAGGAAAAATTAGAATGTAATGATTTTTTTATTTAGTAATATTATTATTTAATATCAGAATAAATAAAATTTCACAGACTAAATACTTTAGAAAATACAAAGTAATAATAAGATCAAATTAAGTCCATTATAGACAGATTCTTACTGGAATAATTTAATACTAAAGCCTAAAAATTTCAAAATTTGTTGCAATATTTTAAGCAAAGTGTGTATATAAATTAAAAGTAATCATGAAACGAATCAATTTTTTTTTTTGTTTTTTAAATAAGGGTTAATTATATTTTCCTCTTTGAGATTTGTTTAAATTACAATCTCATCCTTATATTTTGTATAAATTATAAATACATCTTTATTGTTTATATTTTTATACCTTACTACTAATTTCAATGAAAAATTTTTATCATAAAACAATGATTATATATGGTAAAAAGTTAAAATCCTCTTAAAATATTAGTTTGCAAGTTTACTTCTTATATCATATATTAAGATAATAATATCCTTCATTACAAAAATTAGACTAATTAAAAAAATTAACAAGGGTATTATTGTCTTTATATATGAAAATAAACAAGCAGTAAACTTGCAAAATGATATTGTCTGAAGAACTTAAACTTTTACC
The DNA here is from genome assembly GCA_028651295.1 of Catharanthus roseus. Taxonomy (NCBI): domain Eukaryota; kingdom Viridiplantae; phylum Streptophyta; class Magnoliopsida; order Gentianales; family Apocynaceae; genus Catharanthus; species Catharanthus roseus. The sequence goes on from JAPQWS010000148.1 coordinate 8,031,751, forward strand.
ATATAATCATTATTTTGTAATAATTTTTTTTATTGAAATTAGTAGTATGGATTAATAAGTTATGAAAATATAAACGATAGGGATGTATTTATAATTTATACAAAATAGAGAGATGAAATTGTAGTTTAGACAAATTTCAAGGAAGAAAATGTAATAAAATGATATGTATTGTTAAGCTTTTCCAAATAATGCTAAACTTTTTTATTATTATAAAAATATGAGAAGGGTAGAATAGACAAGAATATTTATCTATGTTTCCAGGTTCTCTTGAAATTATCATTCCTTAATATTTTCTACAGAATAACCTTCCCCACTCTCCATGGAATGAGCTTTCCACGGGAAAGCCTATTCCAACATTATTTTTCCAAACCGGAACACTGAAATGAAAAAAAAAAAAAGTTAAAAAGATTGTTATGTTTCATTCAATTATAGCATATTAAACGTGCCCATAAGAGGTATAAAAAAAATTAAGATAGAGAAGATCTCAAGTGAACTACAAAACTAATCAAATAGTAAATGGGATAAATTTTTAAATTTGCAGAAACGCTATCTAATCATACCATTTATATAGGCATAAATTATGTTACATAAGTACATTAAGATATTTATTTTGTCATTTGATATAAAAAATATTTTTAAATTTATAAATCGTGCTCTCGAACACAAGATTGAATAAAGATTTTTTTTTTTTTTTTTTTTGGAAGGGGATAATGACAAGTTTAGAGACAAAATTTTCATAATTTTAGTAGGAAAAAGAAGCAAATGAAAATGGAATCACCAACCGAATAAGAGGTGAGAGATATAATGAGAGACAAAATTTAGGTGGAAAGGACGGGGACGCTTATTATATTAAAAGCGTGCCCAACATTGTGTTTGATCAACACGCGCACCGTATAATTTCTTCTACGCCACCACGACTTAGCTGTTAAAAAGCTTTCTATTTTCATACGCTTTTTCTCTTTCCTATCAAGAATAAAGGCTCTTGTTGGACTCATTTTCAGCTTTTCTTGCCTTTAACCATTGTATGTATATATGTACATGTCACAAACTAAAAAAGGGAGAAAAATGGCTATAAATTGATACTAAATTATTTTTTATTTTTTTGGTAAGTAATCATCATTTTTTAATTTATTTTCATTTAATAATTTTTGTACATTTTTTGGATTAATCTCAATATCGTCCTTGAAAATATGAATTTGTCTCAAGTTAGTCCTTACAATTCAATTTTTTTTTTTATAAAAAATCCTTGGAAATATAGCTTTTGTGACAATTAGATCCTTGGCTCATTTTCTGTTAAAAATTGGACGGAAAAAATGAGAAGAAGGCTGAAGGTGGGATTTGAATAAAATGAAAAATATTTGTGGGGTTTTAATGAAAATTTATAGGGATTCCCTCCCTTCCCCCCTCTTCCTTCTTTCTCCTCCCCCTCTGTCCTCTACGTCCGGCGGCAGCGGCAGCCACAGCATATCAGGCGGCGAGACATGTGAGAAAGAGATAGGGGGCAAAGGGAAGGCATTAGTGAAGGAGAAAAGGAGGAAGAGTGGCTGCCGACGGACATATGGAAGGAAGGGAGAGGAAAAGGGGGACCTTTATGAATTTTTCATTAAAACCCCACAAATCTTTCTCGTTTCTATACAAACCCCTCATTTACACGAAAGCTATATTTCCAAAGATTCTTTATAGAAATTTGAATTGCAGGGACTAACTTGAAATAAACCCATATTTTCAAGAACGAAATTAGGATTAATCCACATTTTTTTATATTTAATCAACATTTTATACATTATTTTTCGATAAAGAAAAATGCATGTATCTCACACTTACAAAATTTTAACGGACAAAGTTACTATTTTTTTTCTTTACTTATCACATTATACTAATATGATTTGGAGGAATACTAATAAGAGAATTAAAATGAGAATTACAAGAAATCTACAAAAGTCTCTATCTGAGTTTGACAATATCATGTTTGTATTAAATATAGAACCACCACCGGCCGGCCGACCGCTGACTGCCTCCACCCATAACCATTCTCTCTCATCCTTTTCATATATTTTCTTTAAACACATAAATTGAACAACTTCAATTAAAGCCCATCCATCCATCCATCCATCCATCCATCCATCATCTACCAACTAATTACTATATCAAAACTGATACCAAAAGAATCAGTCTACTCTATACTGTTGAGGAAGATTTGAAATGGTCATCAAATTTCAAGAATTTCCCAAAGATACCTGTTGTTTGCCCTCTGAATGCTGCTGCTTCTGCTTTAAAGATCAATGAAAATGTTTACAAATTCTGTAGAAATCTGCATAGAGCAAAAGTAAGATTAGATCAACCAAATAGATGATTTAGAAAGAGCATGATCATTAAATTGACAAACCTGCTTCTTTTGAGCTTGTATGCAAAAATGCAGCTTCATCAGAGATGTCAAAGTTAGTCCAACTTATCCATCCATCGCGTCTATGGAACAAAACATGGCATAAAAGAACATGGGCTAGGAGCGTTTCTTCGATACTAACCATCCAAAACTCAAAGATGCAGTCTTTTTTATAAATGACGTTAAACTTCACAATTAAGATCATATGCTATCAGCTACGGTATGCAGTCTAGTGGCTGTAGATCAGTTAATATGTTGTTCTCTTTGTCCTTTTTGTACCATACCAAGCAGTTTTTCTCACCAAGACAAAGATAACGGTTATGAGGAACAGAGTAGACGTATAAATCTTTGCTGAATAACTGGGTAGAGGCCGCCTAAGTGTCCATAATGTTGATGTTTCTGTGCCAATTGACGCGAATGTTTTTCCAGATTGTTTTTTCCTATGAATTTGAGAACAGAAAAAATGTAAGGTAAAGTTTGATCCTTGCTAGCCAAATTCAGGAAATCAGACAGGACAAAGAACTAAAAAATGAGTCGTACCCCAAAAACTTCTTGATTGAGTTCCACAGATCTACTTTATTTGAAGTTGGATTTGTATTATCTTTCTGATTGTCACTTTCTGAATCTGCAAAATTGAAACAAAACAATTAACAGCTAGAAAGAGTAAAAGCTTACAAATCATACGTGCAACCAATTCATAAGAAGTAATTCGCCATATCCTACAAAGACAACAAGCGCAAAAAGAGTTACCATTGGGTAAAACAGAATAATCATTGTATGTTGCCCGCATGGAGGCCAACCTTTCAACTAGAGCGCGTTCTGCATCACTAACATTAACATGATATGATGTCAGAATAGTATAGACAATTTTCGACCATAACATGTGTAATTTTGATCTATAATTGACTCCCTGAGGGAGAAAGGTGGACTTATTAAACTCAATAACACATATGGAAAAGCTTGTTTAAAAAGAAAATATATGTGCTAGTGAAGTTGTATAAACCAAAAAGCTAAAGTATCATGATTAAGCTACAGCGGCAACACAAATCTAATAGGAGGGGAAACCTGATATCTTTTGGGATCTGAACATCCACCACAAAGTGATGATCGCCTCGTTTAGAAGGTTTATTCATATCAGGAACTCCCATGTTTTCCATTTTGAGTGTATCTCCAGGTTGAATTCCAGGAGGAATTTGAAGATATCTTGTACCCTCAACAGTTTCAACCTGAAAAGTTAGCATGTCAAGAAATGTAAACAAACTATAAACGTCGCATGAAAAATCTTGCCACAACCTTTAGTAGCCCAAACCTAAGGTGAAATACCGAAAGATAAAAGACAACAAAAATCATAAGGAATATGAAATTTGACCTTCGCAATGAAGCTTTAGTCTACCTTAATAACAGTCCCTAGAATTGCCTGTGTATAATCCACTTTAATCTTTGAGTATAGATTGAGACCATCCCTATGAATTCCATGCTTTTCCTCAACATGGAGGACCAAAAACAGATCACCGGCTATGCTCCTGCATTCAAGAGCCCAACATTATAACTCAATAACAATCTGCAGACTTCAGGTATCAATTGCAATAAAAAGAGAAACTCTAAAAAAATGTCACACTGAAAAAAAAAAAAAAAGGATGTTGCAGAAGCTTTTCTGACAATTTCATCATGCTCGAAAACTCTTAGAAGCAAAGGCTTCTCAATGGAAGAAATAAAAGGTCAAAATAAAAATTGCCAAATCAATGAGGGGAAGTTGAGTAAGGAAACTCCTTCACGGTCGCTAAACGCTTATCCACCAATAAGGCACTGGAAAATACCAACGTAAGATTGGAAATTCTTTGATTCAATGAGGAAGAAGCTAAGTAAGTAGGTGATGGATTTCTCTGCAGCTACAGTATGAGTGTGATGAAAAATAATCAAGCAGACAAGCTATAGAGAATGTATACTCGAAGTAATCTCATCTCCTAACTTTTCCCAATGGTTTAGACCTTATGAATTCAAGATAGATTATTTTTCTGCAACTCAAAGAGCTTTAAAGGTTACAACAACTTCCTCAGATCTTATAAGCAGGGTCTATAATGGAAACTTGTGTAAGTAATAAATGTCTCAATTCTTCCTAAAGTTTACACTTTACACCTCTTTTGGTCAATATTTCCCTCTCCTCGTACTTGCATCGTAGCGCCATCATGAACACCAGGTGGAACGACAATGTTAATCCTCCTCTTTGATTCTAACTGGCCTCGTCCATCACATTTTCGGCAACGATCCGTAATTATTTTTCCATCACCCCGACATTTTGAGCATGTAGAAACCTATAGTTGGTACCAGTTCACAGCACATGAAAGCAGCAAGTTAAAATAAGGAATTTATATTCATATATCAATGATGCATGTCCAGTGTGAACTAACAGGAAATACACACCTCAATTAGCATTTTAATAAAAAAAGGGTGAGTTCTCTTCTTATTAATAAAAGCTATTGCTTGTTAACAAGAATACAGGTAGCAGCAAGTATCAGTCCCAAAGAAAAAAAAAATGCTATTATTAAGCATACGGTGAGCAATCCTAGCAAAACTAACATGTTGAAGTCATGAAGGTGGGAAATGGCAAATGGACTAAATTTTCCAAGGAGTTCAATATTACTATAACAAAACTACCTGAGACATTATTCCAAAAGGTGTTTTTTGAGTTTTAGCCACTCCTCCTCTGCCTTCACAATCACTGCATGTTTTTATGCAATTGCTTGATTTTGCACCAGTTCCGCCACAGCTTTCACATGTCTCCAAACAAGATAATTCAATTTCTCGCTGTCCCCCAAAAATGGATTCGTCAAAGGTCAAATACAGATCATATCTACAATGCAAAGAATCATAATTCAATACATTTTGCAATATTGAGGAGAAACTCCAATTTGCACTAAGTTGGTTGACCATAGTTTAGTTCCTTGTGAAGCTGTCCCTGGGTTGGCATCGGAAAGAAGAGGTACTAAATGAGACCCTTTTCTTCTTTCCAATCTCAATTATGGCTTTTGAAAGGCAAACTTGCAAATTAAAAGCGAGAACTACTCATACTGTAACTAAATATCAAATAAGAGATGGTCCTAGACATCATATCTCCAAAATCAAATAGTTTAAGCAGTACTGAGTTGTTACCTTATGTCAAGATTCTGCTTCCCATTATTTCTCACATTGAACTTAAAGCCCCCGGGTTCACCTCTTCCTCCAAAGAAATCACTTGTCTCACCGAAATATTCAGCAAAAATGTCAAAAGGATCCACCTAAAATATCAAGCATTTAGATTTAATTGTAACCGCATTCCACATTTTATCAATTATTGGCAAACACATGAATAGAATAAAAAGACAGAATGATATTATAACAAAAAAGATGCAACAGAGAGAAATACGAGCTTACCCCTTGCGAACCACTGGCAGAACCAGCAAATTCCCCTTGTAAACCGTCTTCACCAAAACGATCATATAAAGATCTTTTGTCTTCATCTGATAATACCTAAACCAGAACTTCAACTTTAACATTTCCACAAGAACATAAAGAAAGAACAAGCAATATATTACAGTGCGATTTAGATACATGAACCCAATCACTTTAGCTCAACATAAACTATTCAACGATCAATCATTCAAAAAACCTTATGGAGTAATGAGACAATAGCAAAACCATCAAACTGGACAGAAGCCAACAATTGGAGGTACCTCATAAGCAGCACTAATCTCTTTGAACTTTTCTTCAGCTCCTAGAGCTTTATTCATATCAGGATGATACTGTTTTTTTTTTTTTTTCCAAATTAAAATAAAAAAATCATAAATTAACCACTCAGCGGTGAAATTGCATAATAGTAAAAATGTAGAAAGCAAGAACCTTTCGAGCAAGTCTGCGATAGGCAGCTTTGATTTCTTGCAAAGAGGCATTCTTGCTGACATTGAGAACGGAATAGTAATCGGACCTGGAGGATGATGTCCTAGTGGCGGCGGCTACAAACGGGGTAAAGCGCCAACCTTTTGGCTTATCAACGGAAGAAAATGGATAAGATTGTGTAATGAAAGTTCTGCTGAACGCCGGAAACAATGAGCTAGAGAATTTGGGAGTCTGGGTTTCGAGAGAATTGGTGAAAATTGGTCGGAAATTTGGGAGAGAAAAAGGGTTTTGGGTTCTGCAGTTGAGGTGGGAAACGGTTACTGTTAAAGGGCATTGCATTTGGCAGAAGAAGCTTTACGATCGTTCCAAGGGAATACCGAATGTATAGAGAGGGTTTAGCAGCAGAAAAGTTTCTCTGTAGTGGAAGAAACGTTAAAATTATTGGAACTATTATTGTATATATATATATTTGTTTTGGGATAAATAGGTGCTCGGTATCAATACTCTTACTCAAGGGTTAAGACATGATCAAAGACATTTCAAGAAAGTTCTAATCTTCCTAAACTTTCTCGGTACTAGAAAGAGGATTTGAGATCTCTCAAGTATTCGCAATGAGGTTATTTATATTCATTGCGCCAAATCTCGAGTTGAACTGGTTTGGGGGATGACTTCAAATGGCCAGTTTTCCATTATCATATGAATTTGCAACTGTTCTTGAATTTTTGTCTTAACAGAAAAAAATGCAAAAGCACCACTTCTCTCCTTTTCTTTTTCTTTTCCTCTTTGTGTCTCCATCAAAATTTTTAACAGAAGAAATGCCATTTGGTTTGTCATGTGGTTTCAGTATCAAAGATGTTTTCTGATGTAAATTTTATGTCTGAAGTTTAACTTTTTTCTGCAAATTGAGGTGAAAATTGTAGCTGAGATAAACTTTTGGCTGATAAAAAATTGATAGCAGATTGTTTAGGTGAGCTAAGATTTCCCGAGTCAGCGCCCGAAGCCAATTTTTGATGGACTTGTGTACCTAACTGGGAAGATTTGTTAATTTTCTGTTCTTGATTGAAGTTGGAAAGCTCATTCACAAGAAACATAGTATAGCTTGAAAGCCATAAAAGTTATAAAAGCTATAAACTGTTTTCTGCAGACTTGATTCCACATGATAAAGAAAGTAAGCAAATGCTGAAGATATAAAGGCTAAGCCAGTTAGTTTACTACTCTGGACATTTTCCAGGCTTTGCTAGCTTAGGTTAGAGAACATCAGAATGCCATAGATTACAGGAAATGGTTCATCTCAGCACAGGTTTGGCAGGAAGAGCTTCTCACAATCTCTCTTTGTCTGCTCTACGAAGCTCGTCCATTAGTAGATGTGCCGCTGACTCATATCCCATCTCCCTTGCTGTGTTTTTGCAAATAACAAAGTGAGAAAGAAAGCTTATTGAAGAAATGTACTAGAACAGCAAATGAGTACAACATAAACCACAAAATAATCCTCACACACCTTTGAAAATAGTTATTCCAGTGGGTGCCATATTCCTTTTCTTTAGGCAGATTGAGCTTAAATCATCAAAAGAACAAAATATTTAACGAACTATAGATTATGAAATACATTGAGAAATGTTCCAAATGGATCCACTTGTTCGTTCGTACCTGTTGCATATCCAAAATGGTTTCAGTCCCTTTTCTTCAACACAATGAGGGCACATCCATTGTTTATTTGTTCTAACATCATCAATATCTAACAAAGAGAAACGAGTTTCGGTGTAAACCAGACCAACAAGGCCGGGATAGATAATTTCTTATTGTTGAACTAAATCAAAATGTCTCACAATATCTTAACAAATTTATCATATTAGGTTTCCTCAAAAGCAAGATTGGCTCTTGTATATATGTATGAAAAGGGTGATACTTTCGCAAATATATTTTGTGCGGATCACATTACATACCTTCACCATATCTAACCTTGAGGCAAGCTCGACAGAAAACACCAGTACTCGAATGACAAACTGAACAGTCTGTCTTCCCTACAACAGAATTACTTTGAATTACCAAAGAGCACTATAGAAATTATCAGTAAATGCAAAGAAAGATCAATTTCGATACCTAGGCATGGTTGATTTATGTCCAGATTACCACATCGGTTGCAATCTTCTTCGCCACACAATTTCTTTTGCCTGCAGTATGATTTAATGAACTTATACACTAGACCAATATGTACAAACTCAAAGCATTCAGACCACACTGAATGAAAAAACTTGTTCAATGACAATTCATAAACTTTCCCTCTTTGAAGATGTAGTTCAACTTTGAAAATATATAATGTCCCTCTACAAAATCAGCTCAATCTAGAGAATCAAATGTCAAATATTTAAACTCTGTGGACTATGTTTGCTTCATTTTTCTTCCCTGACTTCTCAAAAGTTAACAAGAAGGGACCTGCTTGAAATGATCCTATAATGTCACTCTAAAAGATGGAACATGGATTCAGTAAAATTCTAGGGGAAAAGCAAAGAAAAAGCATCATCAAAATCAGTAAAATTCTATTACCAAGGAAAAAATAATAATTACATATACATGGTTATTTCCAATAAATTCTTTTCCCTTCTTTCATTTTCATTTTCTTTTGGTTAGGGGTTGTGGGGGAAAGCAAAAACAGGCATAGTTGAAGCTTCAACTTCAACTAAGCCAAAAATGATTGAACCTGCAGAAATGGCAGCAAATTCCATAAACAGGATCCCACAAACTTCCCCTCCCTCTACTTGTGCAGCGCCGAGCCAAAGCCTCTGGTGAAGGCCGTGATACTAAACCATTTCTCACCCTTAGCCCAGCCCTCTTCCCGCTGTCATATTCACCATCGTCACTATCTTCAAAACGATCAATTGACCCTAAAAAACGAACAAAGAAACAAACTTTATGAAAATTCATCATCAAATGGAAGTCAATAACACATTTTAAAGCATTCTATACAAACCTTTCAATGTTGGTTCTGATTTCCCCTTCAAACGATTCGAACGGCGCAAAGGAGTGGAAGAATAATAAACTTTCGTATACTTTCTGGCATGGTTTTTTGTTGATTTTGCAGATGAAGTGATTGAACGAAGTTCTGATATGGTTTTTTGAAGTCCCAAAGAAGCTAATCGAGCCTTCTCCGCATAAAAATATAAAACAAAAAATCACCAAAAAACAGAATTTGCATCAGTAATTGCTATAACAGAAGGAAGCCCAAATCTTTCTATATAAAAGGAGAAGAAATTAACCTTGTTTTCCAAAATGCGTTCATTTCTGAGGCTTTCATAATCCGTCTTTGCTCTGAGCCTACCCATCGTTTGACTGATTTTGCTGCTCTACTGATTCTTGAAATTTCTCCAGTTCATTTGGATTTGAACTTTGAAGGGGAAAATGGTGATACTAGCGACAGTCTGTGATATGAATTCTGTGACAGACAAGAAGTTGATTTTTCAACAATGGAACTTCTCTTTACTGTTTGTCCGTCAAGTTTTTTCTGTGAACTCTGGTGAGTTTTACCTTTTGTGTTCATTTTCTAACGGATACATTTCAAAGTGGCGGAACTTTGGAAATTGGCAAAAATGGTGATTCTCCTCTTCTGCAGCGACTGGCCATAATATTAGTGGTAATGCAGGCGACTCATACACTAATTCAGGAGAGATTAAAAAATAGAACTTTATCTGTATGAGTTCAGTGGCATTGTGGTCTTGTATCACACTGATTTATATTTATTGGACAGTCTGATGGAGGTCTTGTAGGCAAGAGATTTCGCATTTTAGAACAAAAAAATAAAACTTTAAATTATAATTAAAAACAGAACTTTAAATAACAATACAATATTGGATATGTGACATTAAACCGCTCATTAAATGACTAAAAGTTATGTTCTGTAGAGAAACAAAAATATGCCATCAAGTCCTTTTTCTATTTCCCTTTTTCTTAAACATTATTGCGAGATTGATTCGAATTCAATTTGAATTGCATTTGAACTCGAGAAGATAGATAAACATGATTCACGTAAGATTAACTCTCTCTCGTGTACAGGTCTAGGAAGGTAACTTGGGAAATATTGAACAAGATATATACTTTATCATACCAAATCTAAGAAACCCTGAAATATAAACCAATCTAATCTAATCTAATCATTCAAGAACATACTGCTAAATGGTTGAGATCTTTAATTGTATCCAATCTTTAGACGTCGACCTGTTCTTGCAAATTCAACTCTTTTTAAGGTCAAGCTTGATACAAAAAATGATCCTAGCAACATGTTTTTCACAAGTCAATCCCATCCTAAAATGATTTCAAAGATTTTACAAAGTCAAAACCTTTCTCAATGATAAAGAACAAGAACAAGGGATTTCAAGACATTTCAATGATGGGGGACAAAAGATCAAGTTCCTTTTTTCAATCTGAGCTTAATTCTTTTTTATTGAAACACTATATATATGATAGAAATTACAGAGATACAATCTGAATTGATAACTTAGTATATAAACAGTTGAAAAAAGAATGAATGAATCAATAAAAGAATCAGTTCAAACCTCTGTACATGTCTAACATCTTCTTCTTCTCCTACTCTATCAAACTACCTTAATAATATATTCAAACAAAAGTGAAATCTCCACTTTTTTTTTTCTTTTTTTTTTTTGCTACTGTCAGCCCATTTCATCATTCTTGAATTCTTATCAAGAACTCCTATGAAAACAGAGGGCATTTTTTTCACAACTCTTCTTGGGCTGGTGGTTTTTATTCTAATTATTAACTAACAAGGCAACCACCAACATCATCTTCACCATTTTGTGTTACCTTACCAATTCTTGGTTCTTCTGTTCTCAAGAATTCTAACGAACAGTTCATCCGGCAATCTTCTTCTTTTATTTGAAGATGTGCAATGGGAAGGAGGTGACAATTAATATCTTCTTCCAGTCCACTTTGTGTAACAATTCCAATCATTGATTCTTCGGCTGTAAAAAGGTCTATTAAGCAGGGCATTCGGAATTTTTCTTCCTTTATTTGAAGATGATGTGTAAGTGGAAGGAGATGATGACAATTAATACCCTCTTCTTTTCCACTTTGAGCCACAATTGTAGTTGTCCTTGTTGATTCTTCGGCTACAAAGAAGTCGAATAGAGCAGTAGCAGTAGTAGTAGTAGGAGCCTGCTGTTCTTCTTCCATGCTTTGGAGTTCAGATAATTGACAAAGAAAGACATCCAGTGCATATTTCATCCATTGATGCACACATTTCTCTCTTGCTTCACTGGCTGGCAACTGCATATCAAAATCGCTAAACCATTAGACTTCTGATCATCCACAAAGCACACCACAACAAACAATCAACAAGTGACATGAAAACTGATACTATGTAACATTATCTATAACATTACTATCATAGTATATGTAATACTCTCTCGATAACATTTCTATAATAGTATACACGGTCTGATCCTATGTAACATTATCTTTAATACTCTATAAACATTTCTATATAGTATAGAAAACAAGAAATGTTACTGAGGATGTTATAGAGGATCCGGGGTAGTGAACTTACCCAAAGTCGTTTGCGAACATCTTTCTCAGGCCAAACATCTAATTCTTCCTTAACCTCAAAAGCAAACATGTAACCTTCATGGGAGCAGTCTTGGCTTTTGCTTTGGAACCTCCACATGCCTAATTGAACCTGCAAACATCCAATACAGTTAGAGAATGACATATTTACATGACTTTCTGAAGTAGTAAGAGGAAAAAATGCAACCATGGCCAGTAATAATACTCACCCCAACCTCTCCAAGAACTCCAGCTTCTTCCATTGTTTCTCTAATGGCTGCCTCTTCCATACTTTCATCTAATTCCCAACCACCCTGATAATTTCATTCAATAATAAACATTATCAGAAAATAATATTCAATGAATGGTTGAAATTTCTCGTTATCCAACCACCACCAATTGAAAAATTAGAATCAAAAGAAAAAAAAATTACCTTGGGAAACATCCATTTTGGACTTTTCTGTGAGCTAATCAAAAGAAATTCAATCTCATCCATGATTGGTCCGTGAACAGAACCAGATTTGTTATTTCTTCTGAATCTCCAAGGAATGCATCTGTTCATAAAATTAGGGCAAAAAAAAAAAATCAGATTTTGATTCTTCAAAAAACCAATCCAAGAACAAAGGAAGTCAAGAAAGAAACATCAAATTCAAGATTCAAAAGCATTGAAGAAAAGGGATTTGAGATTCAAATCAAATCAAGAAAAAGAAAAACCTCCATTTTCATTATCTCACAAGAAACTTTTTTTCCCCAAATCAAATCAAGAAAGAAAATCAAGAACAGGGGCATACCCAACAACTTGACGACAGCCCTGAAAATTATAACGCTGAAATTCTCTTCCAGTACGAGAGGTCATAGATTCCAATTTCTTAACCTGCATAGTGGTTCTCTGCAAATCTTGAAAAAAGATCCCGTCTTTTCTCCCCCAAAGAAAAAAGGACAATAAACACAGAACAAACCCTTGTAAAATTTATACCCAGAAATTTCAAGAGCCGAAATTGTCGTTCCACCGTTGTAAAAACCCAAGATTATAATTTAGCATATACTAGAAATTAAACAGAAAAAGATCCCAAGAAATGAACTTTTTTTTCTTTTCCGGAGCAAGAAATGTGGGATGATGAATGGTTTGATTTAGTAGTGAGCTTGTACAAGATTTAAACACGTAATGATATGCTTGCTTGGTTTCAATCTGAGAAAAAGGCGTGTGGTATATATAAAAGTGATAAGCAGTTGGGGGATGGGAAGGGGACGGCCGTGTAGGACGCGGTTGGCGTCGTTTTCGGACATGACCCTCATGGGTGGTCTCGCATGTCATCTTCTTTTGTCGCAAACATTATTTTACAGGGACTCCCCATTTCAGAGAAAGACTCAAAGAGTGAATTAAAATTTTGATTTTTCTAATTGCAAACCTTTTATGGGTTAATTACATTTTATGCTTGAAGTTTTCCTAAATTATAATTTTTATCTTTTTATTTTTATATAAATTATAATTATATTTTTATCATTTATATTTTCATAATTAATTACTCTTTAGTATTAATAATTGATTAATTTTTACTATTAATTTCAATCAAAAAATCTATCAGAACACAATAATTTTGTAATAAAAAATTAAAAATTTTCTCAAAATATCATTTTGTAAGTTTGCCTTTTGCTTATTATCATACATTAAGACAATAATATTCTCCATTAAAAATTAAACTAGTAATAAAAAATTTTAGTAAGAGTTTTATGATATTAATATATAATATAAATAAAATTAAACACGCGAAATATATTTTATGAAAACTTTGAGAGCAAATCGTTATTTTGTCATAATAATTTACTGAAATTAGTAACATAGATTAATGAATATATAAATGATTTAGGATGTATTAGTAATATATATATATATATATAAAATAAGAGGATGAAATGTCTTTTGGATAAACTTCAAGAGGGATAATGTAATCAAGCCATATTTTATTTGTATCAACATGAATTTTGAAGGCAGATGTTAAACAAATTCTTAAACAATAAGATATTATATGATACAATTAATTGAATTAAAAAAAGAATAAAAATATTATCCATTATAAAAAAATACTTTTTATTAATAAGCTCAAAAAGTACTTTAATTTTTTATACATCTAATATATTTTAGAATTTTTCTCTTAGGTTTATCCTGTATTCTAATAATAAAAATAGAATAGCGCAAGCTATATATCATACCATCTGATGTAACACATGTTATTTTATTTGATATTAATAATATATAATTCTTTTTTTCTAAAAAAAATTGACTCAATTTTAAATATTTTAAAGATAAACCTGTCACAAGAACATTAAGTTGGCAGGCAATATGTGTCGCATAATTTTTTAGAATTTAAAACCTCTAACTAAAAAGGATCAGGCAAGAAAACAAGGGATACATCAATGGAGTTACCATCTTTTCACAAAAATTAACACTTTTTTAAAGTTTAACTAATTTCATCATTTAGTCCCACAATTTTTTTATTATATAATTTCTAAGAATATATTGCAATTAAATTAGTCTTTTCAAATATGTGATGAGTCATTTTAGTTGCATTTGTATTGTTCAATAAATAAAATTAGTTTAACTTTTAGAATCAAAATAGTCATTTTTTATTTATTCTACAGAATTTATTAATAAGCCTATCATAAATAGAATATTGTAAAGAAAGTGTTACACAATTTTTAGAGGCTTTTTACTAATACGTCTTTTAATATATTTCTTTATAAATTTTATTTTCTAATTATATTTCTTATAGTTGGATTTGTCTCTTATTATATAAAAAAAAGATTTTTCTAATAACTGCCTCAAAGTTGCACATATATATTAATTTTTAATTTAAAATATAAACATTCTAAAATATTGAAACTTGAATTAACAAATACATTATATTTTATTCGTATTATTTTTACAAAAGAATTAGTTTAAAAAACTCATACAAATATAAAAGAATTATATTATAATATATATTAAATAATTCTAACTTTACTTTTATTTCATCATTTTAATCTTAATTTGATAAAAATTATTTTAATACAATTATTCGAGATTTATCGACTAGTCCTAAGAAAAAAAAAAAAGATGTAGAAAACACAAAATTAAAAATCGGCACAAATTCAAAACTTTATATTTAACAGCAACTCACGTTTGTTTACGCTGCGCGTTCCCGCGGGACTAGACACATGTTAACTGTAGGAAGTATGGTTCCGAAAGTGACTTCGGTTCGCCAATTCAGGCTCAACTCCTCGCTTTACATTAGCGGACCTACAGGTCGGGCCGGGGCTCCGCCTTCGCGTTGCGACTCCTCCATTCCGCTGTAGTCTCATGAACTAAACTTCGTTGTCTTCCCGCGTACGAAGCGAATAGGCGCTGTACTGTATGCTGTACCGTGGGTCAGTTTCAGGACAGGGAACCGAAAAGAGATCAAAAGAATGCTTCATTTGAATCGACAGACTTTTTCAAGTATAAAAAAATGAGAGACTTACCATCAAACTGTTCTCCGCTGCCTAATTTCAACAAACATTATCCTTAAAAGAGTTCCAGAAGACGCCCACCTTAATGCCCTTACGCTGAGTCCGCACTCGGTTTTTGGTGGTGGTTGGTTCAAAAATTCAACAGCCAAAATCTTCCTCTTACTTCTGGTCTTCTATACTTTCTTTCAATCCCGGTTCGGTTCTAACACGGTTTCAAAATAAACCCCCGCACGCACACACGAGTTACTTTGGACTCGCTCTGATTATTCAACTCCAATGTGTTAAATTTAGTGGTAAAATAACAACCAATTTAATTATTAATAATAATACCATTTTATTCCATTCAAATTGGAATTTCTCATTATATTATTTTACAATTCATTTGGTCAGATGGAAGAGAGTGAGAATGGAATGAAACTTATCATCGTGCATGGGAGTGGCCACATGAATATATATATATATATATATATAATAATATATTATATACTTTCGAATATTTAATAAGAAAAATATCAATTTTAGTAATGAATTATTTTAATCAGTTTACAATTATAAAATTTTATTTTATTTTTTTTATAATCATTCATTATTTTTTATTTTCTATTTATAGATATAAATTTTAAATTTATCGTTTTTTAGTCAAACTTTTTTTTTTTCTCCTGAAAATAGTCATGAAGTATCTTGACCTCTCACATATAGTTATGAATTATTTTTAATAAATTGTTATATTTGAGACATGAAAAATAGTTTTATTTATAGTTTCTAGTCAATAACTATTTTTTCTCTGAAAATAGTAGTGAACTATTTTCGCCTCTCAAATATAGAGTTTGTGTCCTCTTTAAGTATATTTTTAAAGAATGGTACTAAAACAGGCATTTTTTTTTCTTTCATACTTTAGGCATATCACATATGGCATATGCGATATTCAAATATTGCATATGGCATATGCGATATCATTAAATTATGATTAACTTTGTGTTAATAAGTCCGCATGCTGATTTGGTAGTAGATATGGTAAAAGTTATTTAGGCATATATCAAATTCGGCATGTGCGATATGTGTCGCCTATTTACTCTTTTATAGAAAATAAAAAGAATAAAATTAATTTTTTTATTTTCTATTACTTATATTTTTCTTATTTGTGTAAAAGAAAAACAAAGTATTTATGTTTTGTATCACTTTTATGTGTGCGTGTGTGCTTTTTTTTTTTTGCATTTTTTTATCTTAAAATGGAATTGTAATATATACGATTGTAGTAATTGGGAGTCTTATTAAACTTAAAGCCAACTTCAATTTGCCAAACTAGGGTTCATCTTGTGTAGTTTATATTATTTTTTCATTTTGTAACTTAAAGTTTTTCGTTCTCCTGGTCACAAAGTGAAATATATATATATATCATTTGAAGATAAAAAATATACACAAAGTGGCACAAAATATTAAATACTTTGTCTTCCTTTTTCACAAAATAGGAAAAAATATAAGCAATATAAAACAAAAAAATAATTTCATTCTTTTTATATTCCTTAAAAAAATAAAGTAGGTTGTCGATATCGCAAATGTCAAATGCGGTATATACCTAATCAATCCTGGTTTAATGATGTCGAATAAAGCATATGCAATATTACCTTGAATATTGCATATGCCATATGCGGTATGCTTAAAGTAGGAAAGAGACCTATCTATTTTAGTGTCATTCTTTAAAAAGACACTTAAAGAAGGTAAAAACCCTTCAAATATAGCTACGAACTATTTTTAATAAATTATTATATTTGAGATGTAAAAAATAGTTCTATTTTTAGAAAAAAAAATTAATTCATAGCTAGAAAAAAATAAAATAAAAATTTGTGACTATAAACAAAAAGGCAAAAAATGTTTATACTTTAAAAATATAAAATTAAAATTTATAATTATAAATATAAAAGTTAACATAGTTCCAAGTTTTGTTATACCAAACATTTTGACTCATTTAAATTCTGATTAATGAAATTCCATTTTTACCCTTAAAAAAACATAAAAGTTAACATAGGTCATAGCTATTTATAAATAAAAAGTTAAAATAGTTAATGTCAAACTTCTCTTTTTATTACTTATGTCACTTTAACTTTTTATGAGTGGTTAAAAATATCAAAACATGAAGGTTTTTGGTTTCTAATGGGAGGCACCCACTATAGGATAAGTTTCTAAACATAACGAAACTGCTGATAGGCTTATAACAACAATGTTTACCTATTTTACCCTTTTATGACCAAATTATGCGTAACTCACCTAAAAACTATCGCATTTTAATATCTTTTATTCCTCGTAAAAAGTTGAATGATGAAAATTATGACAAAAAAATTAGCTTCAAATTAACATAACCAAAAGATGTAAAAGGTATTTTTAGCAAAATTTTCTTAGTATATATTAACTCAATTCTCTTTTTTACTATTAAAAAAATTATCTAATCCCATGTTAGGAACAGAACATAATTGTAGTTTGCCTCAATTAATCAAGAATTTGTTTAAAACTATATCAAATAAATCATTTTAAAGACGCTCAAGTTAAAACACATGGAATCCAATCAACCAAAACTTGAGTGGTTGAAGGAACATTCTATTATGTTGCTACTTGTATTGGATTCCAAGAACAATTGGCCATTATTAGTATACTTTTGATGGTTTTTTTTCTTCTTTTTTTTATAATCCACAAAGTGATAAGAAGAGACTTATTGGGGGACTATGTATGGACTTTTGGTGCTAGAGAATTTGTATGACAATGGTAATGATAATGAAAGAAAAAAAGCATATACCATAAATCACTCATTTTTATTTTATTTTTCACAATTTGCTAACTTTAAATATTAGTTTGGCATGGAATTTTAGCAAACTACAAATATGTTGGTATCAATCTGAGTCATCACTCTTGGCCACTATAGAAACCAAACAATCCCACTCTTGCTTCTACACTCATCAAAATAGGAAAATGTGATAGCTAATTGATAAGTCGCGATATGGAATATAGAATGTGAAATTATAATATTATAGAGAATCATTATTTCAGACACAAAATATAATATAATTGGTTTAGTTAAAGATCATAAGTCGCATAATTAATGATCGTTCTTCTAGATGAGTTTCAATAGTGTTAATCATCTCATGAGTTGCAGAATCTGTCAATCGTCTTCCCAAAACAAGTTTCGAAGTTGCTTTAGTCAAACTTTCTCCACTTTTCAGCGATTTTTCCCTGATAAATTTTCCAACTAAAGCGTTGCTGAGATATGGTGCCACCTTCTTCACCTGACGTGCCACTTACAAACATAGACCTTGAGTTTCTGGTTTTTGGGAGTATTCCTTCAATGAGAAAAGTCACGGCTCAGAATATGGGACCGGCGTCCGACTTCCATTCGAACGTCGATTAGGATCAGGGACGGAACTATATGGGGGCTCGGGTGGGCTCGAGCCCCCCAGACAATTTTATTTTTTAAAAAAAGTTTGAAGGTTTTTACATTTAAGCTCCTTAAATTTTCTTTTTTCAATTTAGCCCCACAAAATTTAGGGATTGATTTATAAAAAAAAAAAACCTGAAAACCCTCAATAGCAGCAGAAACAAAAAAAAAAAATCAGCTTTCTCTCTCCGATTCCCTCCTCCTCCTCCGCGTAAACAATCGATCCTCTTCCTCGGTCCGAGCTCGACAGCGACGGAAACCTCGCGACGGTGGAGCTGCGGACAGCAAGCTGCAGCAGCGCGGCAGCACAAGCAATCAGGCAGACGGAGGATGGCGGCGGGCCGACGACTTCGTTCCCTGTTCTTCAAACTTTGAAGAAGAAAAAAAATAAGTTTTTAAGATTAATCTATGTAGAACCATTTTTTATTTTGGTAAATAGATTTTAGAGTGCTTAAATTTTGATTTTGATAGTAAAAAAATTTCTTGGGTTTTTTTGGGCAAAAATATGATTATTATGTAAATTTAGGATTGTAATGCTTATCCCGTGAGTGATGGGTAATCATTCATCGTGAGTGATGGGTGATCACTCCTCATTGGTAATAAGCGATTACCTATTATTTTGCTATATTATATGTAAATTTGGAATTGTTTGAACGTCTTTTGTACATGGAATGCATCATTTTATAGACGAAATTTGGGTAAAAAATTTTTCTTCTCCAGCCCCCCCAACAATGTTGTGCTGGTTTCGTCCCTGATTAGGATGATCCACGGCATCCCTTGGCGACACCTCCATGGGCTGAAGATTTTTGTTCCTTCCGCATAGATGTCATGAATTGTCCTTTTAGACACAAAACATGATACATACCATTAGAGTTAGTGAATCTCTCTTTTAAATTAATATCAGACACGGAACGTTCTCTCCCCGAAAACCTGCTCTTAACAAAATACAAAACGTAATATTATAATATTAGAATCAGTGAATCGCCCTCCCAGTTTATGTTCATGTGTGGTAATGTACCTATACTTTTCAAACATATATCCATATGTGTTGAATATGAGAACCTTTGCCCTTCTCTAAGGCTAAGGTTTTCTCTCATTGTCTGTTGCAACTTGCCAACAGGCAGAGAAAGTGTGGGAGAGGCTTCCGATCCGACCTAATCAAATTGGCTTGCCGACATTGGATCAGGTGAGTCGGATCCTGGCAAGTTGCCCCCAAATAGATGCTAGAAAATATCAAGATGAAGAAGATTTTGAATTGGTCGAAGCATATGGGACTGGACTGGATTGGGGTAAAGAGGATCAAATTCTTTATAAAATATGCTCATAAATTTTGAATCTTATTCGGCGTGTAAACGAGTCAAGTCGAGTTCAATTAAGTATGAAGTTTGGCTTGAATTCGATTTCAATTGTTTTGAAAGGTATATTATATGTAATAATTAAAATAAAGTAAAAGAAATTATATATGTTGGCTCGATAAGTTTGATGAGCTATGAGTCATTATTAAAGAGGGTCGAACTTGACGAGTCGGATCGAGTTCAACTCAAAGTCGATCGACAGCGAACTCGAACCTAGTTTTGATTAGACGAGTTGGCTCATTTACAACCTTACTCTTACTTGGTGGTTGGTGTCTGATGATGAATTTGGGAAGATGAATAATATCTCTATTTATCGATGATTTTCTCTTTGGAGCCTTTGTAAAGATCTAATGTGGGATAAATGTAGAATGAACCTCTTGGTTTTCTTGACCCTTTCTTACGTTCCAAAGATTCCCACGAGATTAATGGGTTGGAACATTTTATGGAAGTTGAACTTTCCTCTTTTAATATTTGTTGGAATGAATTGAACCCCGCCTGATGAAAAAGCTATTCAAGACCTTTAAAATAAACTCGTTTTTTATTAGGGAGTTTAAAATTTTACTGTATCATAAAAAATATTATTTACAGTATTAAATCTTCTATACCGACCTTTTAAACATTTTACAGTATTAAATCTCACTACTTAATTGTTCGATATATCCTCTTGAGTTACTATTTGAGATAAGTTAGGTTCAAGCATAAATTTTAATATGGTATCAGAACTAATTTTTGAAAGAACAATCTTATTCTCTTGAAATACTTTTTGAGATAATTAGATCCAAGTCCAAATTTTAATATTTTCTTTCTCAATTATTGAGGACGATGATGATATGTTTTTTGAGGTTGTAATAAGATGATTTGATCGAATACTGAAAGGTAATGGATATTTGTGGTTGACTTGAGTCAATGCTCCTTGTTTGGATCTCATCAACATTAATGATTTGACCTGTAATTGCAAACCACCTATATCTTTTATCTATAAGCTATTTTAAAGTTATTATTGATTATAATTGTATTTATTTTTATTTAAAAAAAAGTTTAGAAAAAAGCTACTTTTAAAAAGTTATTGTAATATTTTTTTAAAAATACTTCTTTTTTTAAAAATAAAAGTATTATATTAATTTATTTAAAATAAAAATTGTTGAAAAAAAGTATAAGCAAAGGAGAATATAGCCAAATAATCCAAATATCTCCTACCAAACTAAGGTATACTTTTTTTTTTTTTTTTTTAAAAAGACGGGTTTATGATAAATGATAATCATAGTGTTTGGGCCGGTTAGGAAATAGGGGTTGACGACCCAGTCTGAATAGCTGAAATAAAGCCCATGTAGCCCAGCTAGCTATTCAAGGCCCATGTCCATCTTGATGAAAAAAAAAAAAAGAAACAAAATAAAAGCTTTTCTTTTTATTTTTTTTTAAGAAAATGAAAGCTGATTATTTCATATAATAAGAAAGGCACTTGGCAGTGACAAGGGTGTGTGCTATGACAAATACATGCACTTGACATTTATGTATCTACACTTGATATAATTTTATAACGTTATTCTTTTCGTTTAGATACTTTTACTTAACATACAAAGTGAGATATCATGAGTTTGAATCTTTATTTTTTTGTATTCGGAGGCACAAACCACAATTCTAAAAGGAAGGTTAATAAACAAAATTCGATGATTTATATGTATAACGTGAAAAACTTTATTTTTTTCTTCTCTCTAACTTAATTATCTCTAATTCAAAACTCAACATTTTCACATTCAAGATAGATATTAATAATTCTGAATATTTTTGCAAGAAATTATAGATTTTAAGGTAAAAAAAATCCCAAAATTTTTTTCAACTTTGTTGAGTTTTTCCAAATTCGGGAGAAATTTGTGTTAGTTTTTATCTTTTTTTCTAAACCCACTGAAATGAATTCCGTACTTGGGCGAAATTTTAGAATTTCGCCAACCTGAACGAAATTCCTTCAAAAAAATTGGCGAAATTTTCATCAAATCTGGGAGAAACTCTGAATAGTTTAAAAAAATAACTTTTGAAATTTTTTTACTTTAAAATCGATATTGTTAAACAATCAAGAATGTATATGATTTTTTTTAATGAATAACATATATAGATTATTGAGTTATGTTTATTGATCCGAAAATGTTTCCAAATTCGCCATATATATATATATAAAGAGGAAAATGTTTTGCTTTTATTATTCATAAAAAAAAAAAAAAATCATGTTAACTACCAAAGTCCGGACTGATATTTATGTTTTTCGCCAGAAGAACCATAAAAAAAATAAAAAATAAAAAAAATCTGCGCCAATTGGCTAAACCGCCACCACTTACAATGCTCTTTCCGCCCAAAAGCCACACCGGTCTTATTGTTAATTCAATTGATGCTCAGTAGCTCCTCCTCCAATCTTCAATCCCTTCCTATAAACCCTAAATTTACAGAATTTGATTCTGTTTTTGGAGGAGATACAACTATTATCTGAAGCTATACAAATATGCAAACATCTTCTGTTATATTCAATACGAAGCCTCATGTGTTTGCTCCTGTTCAAGCTAATAAGTCAATACACTCTACTGCTGAACATTCATGTTCATCTTCTTTAATATTTTCTGGTCATAAGAGCAATTGGGTTCATCAGAGGAAGGCCATTTCTTTGCGCCCGCGTAGGTATCCGCAAAGTCGGGCTTATCATATTACTTCCAAGGTAAAATTGTTGTTCGCATTTGATTTTAGTTGTACTTTCATCTTTTGGTTGGTTTGATTGGCTATTGATTGTATATATTAGGGAAAACTGAATTCGGAGTAAGATTTGAATTCACTTGGATATTTGTTGTACTTCCGTTTTGGTCATCTTTTCATTAGTTTAGTTGGTACTGAATTTGATTTATAGGGGAAAACTGAAGCGGGTTCAGAATTGAATTTGGACGAAGCAATAGCTATTGACTACAGTTGGACTATTTTGACGTGTTATAGGTTGAACTCTGCTGTTCATCTGAACCTAAATAGTTTTTGGATTCTAGGCTGTCTTTGTAATACATAGGAAAGATAGCAACTCTTTGGGTTGAAAGTTTGGAGAAATTCTTGAGAAGTCAGAAAAGCTAGAGCTAGAACTCATCATAAAGCCTTGGAACCTAGTGAATATGGTTACGCCAAATGACCTCGGCTGTTAAGCTGTTATTTAGTTATACGGATGCGTCCAATTGTCAAATTTATCTTGGGCCAGCCTAGAGGTCTGTATGTGGCAGTTGGTATGCTTGTATGCTCTCCTGCATAAAGAATGAAATGGAGATTGGAATTTGTGGTCATGCATAATAAAGTTTTCACATGCAAGCAGTTAGAAGTAAATATTGCATCAAGAAGTTAAAATAGTTTTTTTTAAAATTCTTTTTTGGTAAATAAGAAGTTAAAGTAGTTAATACATCCAGTTTCGACCTTTGTGAAATCAACTTGTGGTGTTGAGTTCCTTATTGTATAATTGTACATTGCTTTACATTTGATGGACCTGTTGTTCTCTCTAATTTTACCTTACTTTTGATTGTAGAATCCATTGAGAAGATATTCTCTTGAAACCAATGATCTTTTGATCCGTCCGAGATCCTTGGATCGGTGTAAACATATATCTTGCTTCCGTCATCAGCAAAGAAAGCGCAATACCATTAGCAGATTTAGAACAGGTGTATTTTATGACAAATCTACATTTCTCTTGACAAAACAGAGGGTTGGTGATTCTCATTCAAATAAGGTATCAAAGAAACTTATGAGTGTTTTCCTAAATAGACGCCAAAATGTTCGTAACCGGTATCCTGTCTTGATCTGGTTAGCTAATAACTACAAAAATATAATTTTCAGTTGAAACCAATTTACATCCCACGTGCAACTGTGGGTCCAGATGAGCCCCATGCAGCAAGTACAACCTGGCCAGATGGTGTTCTTGAAAAACAAGGTGTTGATTTGTCAGATCCTGAACATGAAAAATCAGTGGTGGAACATTTTTTGGGTTTGGACATTCCATCACACCCAAAACTTTTCAGAGGAAAGCTAAGAAATGGTCTTCGTTACATCATTCTACCAAACAAAGTTCCTCCAAACAGGTAATGACAAACTAATATGCGTCTTGACAAGAACAGTTACTTATCATATGTATGGTTACAGGCAGTTCTTTATTCGTTAGGTTCTCCCTCTTCACCCTCTTTTAGAGACCTATTGACATCTCTTCAAAGTGTAGGTTTGAGGCACACATGGAAGTTCATGTAGGATCCATTGATGAGGAAGATGATGAGCAAGGTATTGCACACATGATTGAACATGTTGCTTTCCTGGGAAGTAAGAAGAGAGAGAAACTTCTCGGAACAGGAGCAAGATCAAATGCTTACACAGATTTCCATCATACCGTGTTTCATATCCATTCACCAACCAATACAAAGGTTTCTTATCTCCTCCTTTTGTTGGCGTATGCCTTTTGAGTAACCAATTGTTTTTGACTTGACATATTTTATCCGTGGTCATATCCTCCATCTCTCATGTCTATCTTTTCTGGTATGAATGGACAACTTTCGAGACTTCTAGACTGGCTTATGAAGTATTAGCTCTCTGCAATATGGTTCTCTGGGCTTTCATAACTAACTTTCAGCATGTGTAGATAGTTTAATACTTGCCATCTCTTACTGTAGATGGAACATTTTGCAGGATTCTGATGATGAATTACTACCAGTTGTTCTTGACGCTTTAAATGAGGTATGATTCCTTACCATCTATTAGTGTAACTGCTTCATCGAACTTGTGCCATTGACCTTGGTTGATCAAGTAGAATTTGGTGAACAATTTCTAGATTGCATTTCATCCCAAATTTCTTGCTTCTCGGGTTGAAAAAGAAAGAAGGGCCATATTATCTGAACTGCAAATGATGAACACGATAGAGTACCGTGTTGATTGTCAGGTAATTTCTTTTTCGGCGACGCAAATTAAACTTGTCGAGTTCAATTTCCTTTTATTTTCCTGGCCTATTGAGACAAGTTTTCATTTTTTTTTCTTATTGGTGTAGTTGTTACAACATCTACACTCTGAGAACAAGTTGAGCAAAAGATTCCCAATAGGGTTGGAAGAGCAAATTAAGAAATGGGATGCTGACAAAATAAGGAAGTTTCATGAACGTTGGTATTTTCCGGCAAATGCCACCTTGTACATCGTGGGAGATATCGATAACATATCAAAGATAGTGAACCATATTGAAGTATGTTACACATCTATTATTTGAGGAACTTTTTTTTTTTTATTTTTATATTTATGTATAAATGTGAAATGGAACGTATACGCATTTTGTTTTCTAATCATTTTAGGATCTGTCAACCTTTATTACTAGTTTCTGAATAGTAGACTATTGTGCAGAACGTTTTTGGGCAGACTGGTGTAGAAAATGAGACAGGTTCACCACCTAGTGCTTTTGGTGCAATGGCGAGTTTCCTTGTTCCGAAACTAAACGTAGGATTGACTGGAAATTTCTCGCCTGACAAATCATCTGGTTCAATGGAACAATCAAAAGTCCTTAGGCGGGAGAGGCATGCAGTTCGGCCCCCTGTCCAGCATAACTGGTCCCTTCCAGGAAGCAATCAGGACATGAAGCAGCCGCAAATATTTCAGCATGAGTTACTTCAGAATTTCTCAATCAATATGTTTTGCAAGGTAAGAAAGTGATACACTTCTTTTTAACTTCCCATGCTTTCTTCATATTTTGATTTTTCTTTCATGATAACTACTGGAATAATGAACATTCGTTTCTGAGATTGCTGAAGTAGTAAGCTGAATCTTAGTTATTTATAGGCTTATTAGTTTCATTCATATTTCTACCAAAAAGTCAGGTCAATTACTCTTCAGCAGGGTTTTTTTTTTTAAAAAAAGTTTTATCTGCTTCTCTATTTTGCTTTAGCAGCGTTTTAGGTGAATAATTCAGTTCGAATTCTTTCCACATCTCCACAGATAAAGATTTGAATTT
The DNA here is from genome assembly GCA_028651295.1 of Catharanthus roseus. Classification (NCBI taxonomy): domain Eukaryota; kingdom Viridiplantae; phylum Streptophyta; class Magnoliopsida; order Gentianales; family Apocynaceae; genus Catharanthus; species Catharanthus roseus. The sequence goes on from JAPQWS010000148.1 coordinate 8,057,808, forward strand.
CCACTCCATTTCTTGTATACATGTTACGTCACCGACTTGGGGGGGAAGGGGAAGGGTGAAGACATGTCTTCTGTTCCATGCTGAATTTTCATCTTTTTTGGGGTTACGTTGCCTTACAAGTTTCAGTATCTTGTGACAGATTCCTGTGAACAAGGTTCGAACATATGGTGATTTACGTAATGTTCTGATGAAGAGGATATTTCTTTCTGCTCTGCATTTCCGTATTAACACCAGATATAAGGTGTGAAGACTTACCATATTCTTTTGTCAATGCAAATGAATTTTTTTTTGTATCATAATCGTAATAATCTTTTTTGCTCTAGTTCACATTGTTAGTCCCATTGTGCATAACTGTGTTTGCTTCTTGAATGTCATACTTAGCTTACAATTGTACAGTTGATTCTCAAATTTGTTTTAGGGATATCAGAAGTCCTGCGAGATGATTCTCAAATTTCTTTTAGGGATATCAGAAAATTGTTTTCCTGTTTTCATATGAAATTGAAGGGCGAAGGCTTTCAATATCATTGAAAACAATGCTATGTAGAGCAGATGATGTGTGTTTTGTGAATAGTGCAACCTCTGATGTATTCTTTTGTTATTGTAACTCAAAATTATCTAAGATAAGTTTGATTTGTTTTGTTTTCCTATTTTTTGGTTTTGGAAATTAGAAAAAATGTTTATTGCAAGGACCTCTTTCTGAGCTGAAAGTTAAATATGTGGATTTTATAATAGTCATATGCACTTCACAAATTTATTTCTTTTCCAGTAAATCTTATGTTCCACTTCTTTAGATCCCTTTTTTATTTTTCATATTTTACTTGTGAATTATTCAACACTAAAAGGTTTGTTTCCATCTAATTCATAACATATTTCAGAGTTCAAATCCACCTTTTACTGCAATTGAATTGGATCATAGCGATTCTGGAAGGGAAGGTTGCACTGTTACCACACTTACAGTGACTGCTGAACCTAAGAACTGGCAGAGTGCAATTAGAGTTGCTGTGCAAGAGGTTTGCAGTTAGTTTGCTTTGATACCTTCTTTCATCATGTGCATTCTTCATTTAGTTAATTAGCATCTGATTCTGTTTGTTGATAGTAATGGACACTCTTCATGAACCCCAGCATTATAACTTTCACCTATGTCATTCTATCCAATGTAAAATTTCCAGGAGTTGTCTCTTGGCTTAGTCATCCAGCTAATATTGGTTGTTCAATTACTATTGTATTTGAAACCGAAAACTACCAATATCCCATGTAAAGCCTGAACCATATGCCATAATTTGCCAGGCAATACCACTTCTGAGCAGAGTTATTCCAAAAATACTAAATATCTTTTAATTTAAATTGATTATGGGTGACACTTTCATGCCCCTGTTCCCCAGCCCAAAACAATTACTGGCGTACTCAATAAGGAGAGCTTTATCTTTTATATGATCTTTAAATCCAGCTTGAAATTGGCGGATCTACTTATATTGCCCGTGATCTGTGTTGTCAATTCTGCTTTTTTGCTTATTTTCTTTGTCATGTGTTTTTGTATCCTCCAGGTTAGGAGGCTTAAAGAATTTGGTGTTACAAAAGGTGAATTGGCTCGTTATATGGATGCACTTATAAAGGACAGTGAACACTTAGCAGCTATGATCGACAATGTTCCATCTGTGGATAATTTGGATTTTATAATGGAGAGTGATGCTCTTGGCCACACAGTTATGGATCAAAGACAAGGGCATGAGTGTTTGCTTGCTATTGCTGGGACTGTTACTCTTGAGGAGGTATTCACTGAGTTCTTTACTTGGTTGACATGTTTCTCTATCATCTCATTGGAGTTTTCTACAGTTTATCATTTCCCCCCTTTGTTCAGGCTATATGCATAACATATTTGGCAGAACTATTAAAATTAGAAGATAATCTTTTCTCCTGGTTTATGATCTTTTGGCCTGGTTTTGCTGGTTTTCTGTTATCCAAGGGTTGATACTTTCTATACAACTTATGCCATTTTGATCCACAAGATTGCAATATTGTGGATGTATGAATCTCATGAGTATGTATCTTGTGGAGAATTAATCATATACTTGAAAAGAATTTGGCTAAAATATCAAGTTGCAGGTTAATGCTGTTGGTGCAAAGGTGTTGGAGTTCATATCTGATTTTGGAAAACCATCTGCACCCCTTCCTGCAGCAATTGTTGCTTGTGTTCCAATGAAAGTACATGTTGATGGGATGGGGGAAACTGACTTCAAGATAACACCAGAGGAGATAACCGCTGCTATCAAAGCAGGTTTGCAGGAAAACATTGAAGCTGAACCAGAGGTGACCTTTCCATTGAACTTGTTTACTGCTTTTGGTTGTATTTCAGTTCATTAGGTGCATCTGAAGTAAGCATGGATGCGCCCTTTTCTTTTAAGAACTTGTTCTGAGAATCCTTTATGGTTCGTACTACGTAATTTCTGGCTCCTAGTTGAGAATTTGATATTTTACTTTTACTCTTGCAACCCTCAAACACGCACCACCTAAGGTAGAATGAATCGGGGGGATTCTATGGACTTCCCGGTTTCTCATGTACTGAGTTATATGCTATTTCTACAACTTACAGCTTGAGGTGCCTAAAGAGTTGATTACCTCAATGCAACTACAAGAATTGAGGTCACAGCAAAAGCCCTCATTTATTGCTATTGGTCCAGAAGCAAATCTGACTAAAATCTATGACAAGGAAACTGGGATCACTCAACGGCAGCTTTCGAATGGAATTCCTGTAAACTACCTGGTACACCTGACCTGACTTTGATCTCATCTTTATTGTGATGTCTTGGAAAAATAAATGTTTCAAGTCTTTTTGGCATTTGAGTTTTATTTAAACCCATTCCTAAGTAAATATGTTGCATGAGTAGATATCGAAGCATGAAGCAAAATGTGGTGTCATGAGACTCATAGTTGGTGGTGGACGAGCTGCTGAAGATTTGGAGACAAAGGGATCTGTTATAGTTGGTGTTCGAACTTTGAGTGAGGGTGGTCGTGTGGGAAACTTTTCACGAGAACAGGTAATGATGCAATATTTCCCCTCTGAAATTTTCCTTGCTGACTCTTGGGTGCTATGCATATTTCACTTTATCATTTCTTCTCGAATGATCAGTACAAAATCAATGACAAAACATATTGGTTCACTTATTTCTTGGGCGCCTTTGATTGATGGGACATTGATCCAGTTAAAACTATTTCCAGGCTTTGGAGATAACTTTATTTACTCCACTACTTAACTATTTTCTTTTCCATTCTATTTGGGGCCAGAATTTCAATGGAAGTTAATGTCTCATAAATGATATACATCTTGGAATTTAAATGATCAGAAGGCTAATACATGGGAACTTAACCTTAGATTTTTGGAAGTTAAACTTTTCATTTGACATGAGGACATTACCTCAGTTCAGTTAGATGAAACCTTAACTTGGAAGACAGTTCTTCAGCACCCGCACACTGTTTTGTTAGCTCTTAGCTGTCTCCTTAAAGAATTTCTATTGGCTTCTTGTCTGGAAGTTTGAAAGCACTGCTATGCTGTATCTAGGCTCTCTCAACTGTATGAGTCATTTGGTTGAGGACTTCTCTGGTAGATGTCATTTTCCCAAACTGAACTGCCATCTAATGACCTTTCTATATGCTGTACGCTGAAGCTTGTTTCCTGGTTGGGTTCTGGACTGTTTTACGCATTATTGTGAGGCCTAGATAGGGTTACTGCAGTTGAAGTGGCAAATCAGAGTTGGCACCAAAGTTTTAATGGACTATATGTTAGTATTTGGTTCTTACAGGGTTTTCTTTTCCTTACACTAGTGATCAACTTAATCTTTTTTTTCTATAATTTTATTTTGGTTTCTAATCGGCTTCGGTGCTCTCAAGTGCTTTGACTTTCTCTCTGTAAAGAGGATGGGCTAGTATACTTCGATTGTTAATGGGTGGTATTTTGCAAGTATATATGGTCATGACCTGTTTTTTTGTGATGATATGGCAGTCTTGTTCTTTTCAATTGTTGATGTAGAATACCTTTTGATGCTTTCTCCAGGTGGAACTTTTCTGTGTGAACCACCTTATTAATTGCTCATTGGAATCAACTGAGGAATTTATATGTATGGAGTTTCGGTTTACTTTAAGAGACAATGGGATGCGTGCTGCTTTCCAATTACTTCATATGGTACTTGAGGTAAAAAATACCCATTTCTACACTTGGCGTGATTAGCTAAATTTGCTGATATAGTATACTTGTAAGTTGCATATAAGTGCGCTTATCTCCTCTTCTGTTCCTTTGGGTTTTTCTTTTTCCTTTTTCCCCCCTCTTTTTGATCTTTTCTTTCCCTTTATGTATTATGAATCTTGATTAGGAAAAAGTGATAAAGCGTTTGCTGTGGTGCATAACTGAATATCAGCAGAATTAAGGTTATGGCACAGAATCTATCTTTAGCCACCGACATTAAACATATATCTATGTTTTAATAGAATAATTTTATCATTAAATCTTTGTATGCTTTGTCTATCAGTAAGGATCAAGTCGCTTAAAGTAGTTAAAATTCTTGTTTTTCTTAATGAGAACATCAAGCACTGCAAATACTATTCTTTTGAGGTTGATTTTGCTATTGGGCTATAAATGATTGCATACATCTCATTCTTACACGACTATTAATTGTATTCAGCATAGTGTCTGGCTGGATGATGCCTTTGATAGAGCAAGACAGCTATATTTGTCATATTACCGATCAATACCCAAGAGCTTGGAGCGTTCAACTGCTCACAAACTCATGGTGGCCATGCTCAATGGAGATGAGCGCTTTGTGGAGCCCACACCTCATTCATTGCAAAATTTGACGCTGGAATCTGTACAAGATGCAGTGATGAGTCAGTTTGTTTGTGATAATATGGAGGTCCAAAATTATTCTTTTTTCTTCTTGTTCCTGTTAATTGTAGATCTTTTTATTATTTTCTATGAATATTTTGTATTGATCAGAAAATGTTCCACTTTAATTTTGCATTCTTAATCAGGTAAGCATTGTTGGAGACTTCTCGGAGGAGGAAATTGAATCATGTATTCTTGATTACTTGGGTACAGTTAAGCCAACAAGAGGTTTTGAGAGAGCACAGAAACATAGGCCAATTACATTCCGCCCATCAACTGCTGATTTACAACATCAACAAGTAAGAGGCAAAAGTCCTTGGAAGTATAGATTTTTCTTCTCTAACAGTCTAAATCTACATCTAATATACGGTGTATGGTACTTCGATAATGCATAATATGGTGTATGTTAATTATACCAATACATTAAGAATCATTTTCTTTCCTGCCATTTTTCAGGTGTTCTTGAAGGACACTGATGAGAGAGCTTGTGCTTATATTGCTGGCCCTGCTCCAAATCGCTGGGGTTTCTCAGTTGAGGGGAATGACCTGTTCGAGACTATCAGCAGTATATCAAGAAATGAAGGTTAGTTAACTTCCATACTGGACTCTTTGTGCTGATAGTCTTATGGCATTCATTTATTGAGTGACTAGAAAATAGCAGCCAAGAGTTGGAAGATGGAAAGTGGGAGTGAAATATTTTCTGTCCTACAGATTTGTATATGATCTTTATATACTACTACGAATATGGTAGCCTGTTCCTGGAAATCTCTTTTGTAGCAGATGATATTGGCTGATTTTGGGAAACAATTTTTTTTTTTTTTGCTTTTTATGGTTTTTAGCTTTTTAATGAAGGGTAAGAAAATACTTACAGGGGTTGTGTGTTGTGCATTGGCAGTAGGATTTTCCCATGGTAGTGGAACATGAATTTATTCAGTTGAGCTTCTCCTTTATGAATCCTTGTACGATACTGTTAAATTACAGCCTGAACTATTATTGAGTAACATACTATAAAGAAGAAGATTCACTGTGTTCTGAAGAGCAAGCCTCCTTTGAAGTAATATGAAATGGAGACATTGCCATTGAAGATCTTTTCAACAAGCATGCCACCAAGTTGTTGAGAGGATATTTATATTAGCATTTTTACCATTCTTTGGGTCTTGTTGAGGATCCCCCTTTGAGTAGTTAGTGAAAGATAACTCTTTACAAGTTTTGGCAATCCTTTCTCTCAGAGGATGACTAGCCCTGTGCATGAGGGGATGTGTTGAGAATATCATGTTGAATAGTTAGTGAAAAAATGAACTCTTCGTAAGTTTGGGAATTCCTTCTCTCTAGAGGTTCCTTTTTGGGGTGGAGTTAAGCTCAAGCCCGTTAATTTTAACAAGTCTTATTTGTCATAGGAAGTCCTCATATCTTGAAAGACTTATCCTTTAAGGTAGGATGCAAGATGAACTTGTAAAAACTCATTATGCATGCATGACAACTTCTCAGGCACACAGTTGATCTTTAGGTGTGAGATTTGAGAGAGAAAGGGGAAATCCACTCGAAACACGTCGTTATGCTTAGTGTTGAGTGTTCACTCATTGAAAATTTGCTAGAAATTAGTTGATTATAGATTAGTATTGGAGAGCTATAATTGCAGTCATATGTGTTCCCTGATCACAATACAACATTTGAGTGTGTAAGACCTGATCAAGTAAAATGACAATTCGGTATTGTTTAGCTGTAATTAGGACCCAAAATCTCATGTTTTCTTGTTCATGCAGTTTGAGAGTTCTAAGTATTTGAGAGATGGATTGAGGTTATATAAAATATCTATTCTTTCTAATTTTACCAATGTGTGCCTGCAATTATTTGCAGATGAGGGCCTAAAGTCTGAGGAACCACTTGCCAAGCTGGTGAATAATGGAAATAAGTTGCAAGGGTTTCGCAGTCATCCGCTATTTTTTGCCATTACATTGGGTCTGTTGGCTGAAATAATAAATTCCAGGTAAACTGATGTGTGTACCTTTTCTCTTATTGACGTTTGGTTTGTCAGAATTCTACTAACTCATTGTAATACTCTCTTCACAAACTCTTGGTAGCAAATTTCTTTCACTTCTCATCCTTCCCACAAAATGTAAAACATTGCTTTCAATTACTCCATTTACAAAAAACTGCGGTTTCATTGCATGTATAGGAGGCTGTTTAGAAAATTTGATAGAAGATAATGGAAAAATAAAAGGAGAGGCATTAGCATTTATTGTCATATTTGAAGGAATGTCGTAGGGGCTGAATGTAGTCAAAATGCTTGGAGTTTTCATAACCTCAAGTTTGTGGCTTGTGCATTTAAACACACAAAATAGCCCATGAATTTTTCAGTTTACAAGGAACACTACCCTGTCCACTTTGTTATGTTACTCTTATTTTATGTTTCTTTCAATATGCAATGTGGATATATGCTATGGCGATGTTAATTTCTGTGGGTTTTGGTACAGGCTTTTTACAACAGTTAGGGACTCCCTTGGATTGACATATGATGTATCATTTGAATTAAATCTCTTTGATCGGCTGAAGCTTGGTTGGTATGTGATTTCTGTGACGTCAACCCCTGGCAAGGTACAATGGATTTTACAGTTGCAATACCCCTTATGGTTCCTAAGCCAGTCTCTTACTCAATTAAGATTCACACAGGTCCATAAGGCAGTTGATGCTTGCAAGGATGTCCTAAGAGGTTTGCACAGTAACCAAATTACCCCAAGGGAGTTGGATCGGGTTAGTTGCTGCCCTTAAAGATATTTTGCAATTGTCCAGTAGTGAAATTGTTTTGCACTAGCACTGCCTTGTTATACCTGTAACTAATTTGAGACACTCAATTTGTCTATATGTGGCTGCTCACTAGAGGAAGATGTTTATGGGTACATCATTTTACTTGGAAACGTATAGTAGAGTGTTTATGAATATATGTTGTTGTCTGGGCTGTAGTTTGGAACCTGATCATGAGTCTCCCATATTCAATTTGTTACCTCTCTGTCTTGGCTATGAATGGTTTGAACGGAGGTCTGCAAGACCAATTCTGTTTGTACATTTCTTTTAGACGATAACCTTTGAATCAACGAAATGTAGAGATTATTGTGAATAGAACTTCTGAGAGAGATCAAAGATTTTACGCATTCTTGTGATTGTTACTGATTTGATTGAAAAGAAAAGTTTATGTGGATTTAGGGGGCTGAATATAGCAGAAATAGAACTCCTAAGTACACCCACTGTAAAGAAGGAAGAATAAAGTAAGAAATGAAGTCATTCTTGTGCAAAAAAGTGAATCAGAATGACAAGTATCCACATTGATATTACTTAAACAAACAAAGATAATTCCTATAGTTGATCCTAAATTGAGAAAGGCCTTCTTTCAGTTGTGTCAGTATCAAGATTTGTGGTAATCAAGAAAGAATGATCCTTAGCAATCATTGACAAGCTTAGAAAAGGAGATAAGCTTTTTCTGAGACGTGTTCTGTAAAAGGTTTCCTTGAAATGTTATTTATTACATGTTTCCTAATTCTGTATGTATCAACAGGCTAAGCGGACTCTTTTAATGAGGCACGAAGCGGAAATCAAGTCAAATGCTTATTGGCTTGGGTTGCTAGCTCACTTGCAAGCCACTTGTGTCTCTAGGAAGGTGAAACAAGAAAATCTCATTTTACAGCTTTCTCCCAAGTTCTTGTTATCAAAATGGAAAATAGAATAATTATAGTTCACATGGGAAAATAAAGGTTCAAAAAATTGTAAGGTAGTTCTTCCTTTCAATTAAGTTGATTTTTCTTGTCAGGATATCTCTTGCATCAAGGATCTCAGTTTGATGTATGAAGCTGCCAATATTGAAGATATATATCTTGCCTATGAACAGTTGAAGATAGATGAGAATTCCTTGTATTCTTGCATTGGAATTGCTGGCTCTCAAGTTGGACAAGAACTTCCAGGTAGAAAAACTTCTGCATACTAAACATTAATTATTGTCCTGTGAACAGCCCTCATATCCCGCGTTTCGAGGTGACAATTGTATAAGCAGTGGAAATTGAGCCCTAGCATTCCCTATTCAGCCTGAAATCCTAGAAAGTTCACTGTGAGACTGGCTGTGTTGAGCAGGCCTAATTGTGGAATATATTCATGCCAATGATTTATGAATTCTAGAACCCAAGATCAGCAGCTTACGAGTAGATTTTCTCATGGTCTCATTCTTTTGTCTAATTTTGCATTTTTAAGTTGATATTCTTATTACTTTTTAATCTTTTCTGGATCATATACTCCATTGGGGTAGCAATTAGCATCATTTCCATGGATTATCTTTCTCTATTACCTATTCCTGATTTGGCTTTGTGCCGATCATCTTCTATGTTACATTGGATAAGAGTTCCCTTGATGTAGTAGTTAGTTATTAACTTATTTTCTGCTGTGCAGTGGCATTAGAAGAAGACGAATCTGTGGATGGTCTTCCAAGTGTCATTCCTTCAGGGCGTGGAGCATCTACAGTGACACGTCCAACGACATGAAGTTCAAGAAAACCAAACATTCTTGCAAGGGATAGAGCATAAAAGGTAATATCATATTCATACTAAAATTAAGATAGCTCCGCTCAAGAGAGGAGATTTCTTATTTTCAATGTTCTATTCCCATTAGCTTTTCGTTTATTCCAACTTATATTCTCTATTTGTTGTTGTAGAACAAAGAATCATGTTATCTTCAAACTACATGTTTTGCCAGGTTGAAGTTTTTCAAAGACATTTAGATGGTGCTTGCTTGTTTGGCGAAGACCGATGATCAATAAGGTCTTTACCTGGGCTGCTCATGCTCTCTGCTGCATCTGATCTGAACAAGGTATGCCTAGATATGCAGCAGCAAGCAGGCGGCCATGCCGTCTGATCCAGACTAACTTTTAAGAAGTTCTTTCAGAACTTTCATAGTATCATATCACCTGATTAATTGTGGCATCCAAAGGGGGTTTTATCAGCTTTTGGAACTGTCAAATTTTATTATAAAATCCATTTTTCTTCAGTGTTGATAATTGATTATTGATCTACATATGAATAAAATTGTCTAGTAATGTAAAGTTCTCACCATGAACAAAACCAGGAAATTTTCTTTTGGAAGTGTATTTAATCTAATGCCATATAGAGGGCAAAGGGGGCAGCCTCCTCCTGCATTTCTTTTGAATTCATATTGGATTATCTAGATTGAGTTTGTTTTTTAATGAATTCCTAAAGAATTGTCTTGGGTTTCATTTCGTAGAGACTTTATTTGGATTGACTTTTAACAGAAAAAATAGATTGTTTGTGAGAGAAAAGGTAAGATTCACGATTAAAAAAAAAAAAGAAAATTAAAATTTTAGTTAAATTATCAATCCAAATAGACTTCGTGGAATTTCCATTTTAGTTTTTAATACATATATTATTGAGGTAGTATAAAAAATATCTATTTCATTTCGTAGATACTTTATTTGGATGGACTTTTAAGAGAAAAAAGTGAACTTTTTTGTTTTTAGATTTGTGAAAGTTAGATTCTTTGTGAGAGAAGACGAAAAAAAAGAAAAATGAAAATTTTAGTACCTTGTGGAATTTCCATTCTAGTTTTGGAATGAAATCCTGTCCAAATATACTTTTTTTAATATATATATTATATGATTAGTTTTAAAAATATTTAACAATTAAATATTTAAATTAAAGTTTCGTAAAAAAATAACTCTTAAAAAATTTTTAATTTTAACAAATAAATATTGAAATTAGAATTTTGTCGTTATGTCAATGATTATATTTTTTAATAAAATTAATGTGAATACTTTATTCTTAAAAATTAAAAATTAAAAGTTGAAGTAATTAATTAACTAAAATTACATTATATTATGTAATATAATTCGCTTTGTCTCCTATCTTTTTGTATTGTATAATACAAGTAGTTTTAGTTTGGAATCCAACACCACTCCCAGAATTGAGTGAGTTCCAATTTCATAGGTTCACATGAAAACAAAGAATCTTCAGTTTATTACAAAATAATAATAATAATAATAATATGGTTTGGTGACTCGAAAAAGATATTATTTCCAACGTACGTAAGAAGACCGCCACTTATCACATGGAACCCATTTCCACTTCACTTTTCCCCATTTCTCTCTTCTCTGCTTACTTATTATTATGCCTTTTACTTTTATTAGGATAAATACAAACTTATACTAAAAATACCCTTTTATAATTTTTGTTTGTAATTTGAGGATATTATTCATTTTATTAGTTACTTCTATTCAATAACTTTTTATAATAATAAAAGATGTTTATTCATGACGATAATGAGTGATTTTTTGTCAATTTATATAACGTGATACTTACATATATATTTAGTAAAGATTAAAATATCTAACTACTAATTTAAATGCTAATATGCAATTTGAATAGGTCAAAATATTCATATAGTGCATCCAGATCAGTTTTAGCCATTTTAGCTATCGGTTGATGCTCAAATTAGGACTTACGTGATAGAAATTGGTCGAAAATCACTCATTGTCACAGTCATCATAAAAAGTTATTGAGCAAAAATAACTAATAAAATAAATAATCTCCTTAAATAGTAAAACGTAAACTATACAAGAATACTTTTTACTACTTTTTACTTTTTTAATAAATACTCAAACTTTTATCAAATTTTTTTAATTGATATAATTTTCTCAGTTCCATTTAAAGGTGATTCCCTTAAGATTATTAACAATTTATCAAGTTAAATATGAACTTTCTGAATTACATAATGAATTTTTCCTTCCACCAAAAATAATCAAATAAAATTACATTAAAAAATTTTGAATCTGAATCACATGTTTTAACTTTTTCTTCTTTACCATCACCATGTATTTAAAAATAATAATAAAAAGAAAAAGAAATGGAAAAGACACCAAAGGCTGAAATGAAGTGACAAAAAGATGTGGCTTTTCATTTAAAAAAAGAAAAGTGATTAAGAAATGTGACATATTTAATTACAAGTGGAGTTTTAGTGGTTGGTGATTTATTATTGACCTTATATTTTATTTTTACACAGCATTCATCATTAAATAAATTAAATTTATTTGATAAGATATTTTCTGGCAAATTGGAGAATACATGGCTGGCTGCCTCATTATTTGACCACTTTCCAACCATATTTGCAAATTGCATCTGACAACCTTTTTTTTTAATCAAGTGTGTGCCCCAAATCTGCTGTTCTTCTGACCATATTTTCATCATCATCTCTCCTTTTACCACTTCAAAATTTTTTGGAAAAGTTGCCCACTTTGTTTTAGGATATTTGGTGGACACATGTCATATTTATGTGGTAGAAATAGACTAAACAAAGTATCATATTCGTGTACTAATCATTACATTCTTTATAAAATTTAAATATGAAAAAAAGTTATCCAATAAATCGTTTAAAACAATTTTTAATGTTCTTCATGTTATACAAATACACAAAACGAAGTACCACATTCTTATTATAGACTTGGTTTATTCATCACATTTTTTACAAAATTTAAGTACGAAAAAAAATTCTCAAAACAATTTTGAATTTTTTTGCATTTTATAAATACGCAAAATGAAGTATTACTTTCTCATTAAATCACAAATTCGTGTGCTAATCATCACATTTTTTTACAAAATTTAGGTTTGAAAAAAGGTTTTTCAAAAAATTGCTGAAAACAATTCTTAATATTTTTCATGTTGTATAAATGCATAAAACGAAGTATTACATTCTAATTAAAACCCGAATTCGTGTGCTAATCATCACGTTTTTTACAAAATTTATGTTCGAAAATAATTTCCCCAAAAAATTAGTCAAAATGATTATTAATGTTTTTCATGTTATATAAATAAACTAAACGAAATATTACCTTCTTTTTAAAGCCCGAATTCGTGTGCTAATAAACACGTTTTTTTATAAAATTTAGGTCCGAAAAAAAATTCTTCAAAAAATTACTCAAAACGATTCTTAATGTTTTTCATGTTGTATAAATGAACCAAAACGAATTATCATTTTATTTTTAAAGCCCGAATTCGTGTGCTAATCATAACGTTTTTTACAAAATTTAGGTCCGAAAAAAAGTTCTAAAAAAAATTTCTCAAAACGATTATGAATGTTTTTCATGTTATATAAATACACCAAAAGATTCCTATTAAAGCCCGAATTCATTTGATAACCCTCACGTTTTTTAAAAAAATTAGGTCCGAAAAAAAGTCCTCCAAAAAATTGATTAGAACGATTTTGAATGTTTTTCATGTTGTACATATACTTAAAACGAAGTATCACATTCCATTAAAGCCCGAATTCATGTGCTAATCATCACGTTTTTTTATAAAATTTAGGTCATAAAATAAAATAAGTTCTTCAAAAAATTACTCAAAACGATTCTGAATGTTTTTCATGTTGTATAAATAAACCAAGTAAAGTATCACTTTATTTTTAAAGCCCGAATTCGTGTACTCATCATCACATTTTTTACAAAATTTAGATTCGGAAAAAAATTCTTCAAAAAATTGCTCAAAACGATTTTAATATTTTACATATTGTATAAATACATAAAACAAACTGTCACATTACAATTAAAGCCCAAATCCATGTGCTACATCACGTTTTTTACAAAATTTATGTTTGAAAAAAGGTCTCAAAAAAATTGTTTAAAATGATTCTTAAAGTTTTTCGTTATGTATAAATAAATGAACGAAGTATCACTTTCCCATTAAAATCCGAATTCGTGTACTAATCATCACATTTTTTACAAAATTAAGGTCCGAAAAAAAGTTCGTCAAAAAATTGCTCAAAACGATTCTGAGTGTTTTTCATATTATAGAAATACTCAAAATGAAGTATCACATTTCCATTAAAGCCCGAATTCGTATACTAATAATCATTACATTTTTTTACAAAATTTAGGTCCGGTAAAAGCTTCTTAAAAAAATTGGTCAAAACAATTCTAAAAGTTTTTCATGTTATATAAATAAACCAAAAGAAGTATCACATTATTTTTAAACCCCGAATTCATGCGCTAATCATCACATTTTTTAAAAACTTCAAGTTCGACAAAAAGTTCTTTAAAACATTGCTCAAAACAATTCTGAATGTTTTTCTTGTTGTATGAATAAACCAAACAAAGTATTACTTTCCTATTAAAGGTCGAATTCATGTGCTAAATCATCATGTTTTTTAAAAAATTTAAGTACGAAAAAAAGTTCTCCGAAAAATTACTCTAAACGATTCTGAATGTTTTTCATATTGTATAAATAAATAAATGAAACGAAGTATCACTTTCCCATTAAAGCCCGAATTCGTGTGCTAATCATCACGTTTTTTACAAAATTCAGGTACGAAAAAAAGTTCTCCAAAAAATTACTCCAAACAATTCTAAATGTTTTTCATGTTGTACAAATATTCAAAACCAAGTATCACATTTTCATTAAAGCTCGAATTTATGGACTAATCATCATATTTTTTAGCAAATTTTATTCTGGAAAAAAGTTCTTTAAAAAATTTTGAAAGACAGGTCTGACCCGTCTTTAGGTACTTTTGAAAGACAGGGAGCGTGACAACATATAACAAAAGTAATAAAGGGAAGCCATACCCGACTATGAGACTATGAGATATTTCGTACTTTTCTTGCTACAAAAATAGACTACCCCTCTTCTTTGAATGAGAGTTGGTCCTCCCAACCAATAAATAAAGAGTGAAATACACTAAGGATACAATAAGAATAGACTAAATATATAAAAAGATAAATAAAGAAAAAAAAATTCAATAAACATTTATTAAAAAGAATAAACATTTATTAAAAAGTATAAGACAAGATTATCTGTGCCACAATATATTTTTTATTTAAAAAGTAATACAGAAATTTTTTATTTAAAAAGTAATACAGAAAGTAATACATGAATTAGTACAAGAAATCATCCGAACACCTTAAAAAAGATTTATATTTTTCATTCAAGCTTTTGACATCATGCAATGTCCTAAAGTCATTTCCTTCATCTTTAGTGATGAAGCATTCACAAAAGCTTACAACACAATTGGAGCTCTTTGACATCATTTTTCCTTGGATTTTAGGTATCCTAACATCATGTTTTGACTCTTTTTAAGGGCTTTTCCTTCCACTAGGAAAAGGCATGGGTGAGGGTTCTACTATGAATCACCCAAAAACTTCTATTAACAAAAAAAAAAAAAAAATACCAATGCAGATAAGATATTTTAAAACGAAAAAAATATATATAATAAAGACAGAAGAATTGTCTTAGAAAATGTCAAAAGTAGGATGAAAAATGGTGATAATTTAAGACATTATGCCAATGGACAGCTAATCCTTGACCTTAAATAGAGAACAAACTAGGACAAACAATAATATGTTGTCCATTTCCTCAAGAAAGATACGGTTTTTATTCAAGAAAGAACCAAGCATATATGAACAATCAAATTCGAAATCATCAAACTTCAAACGCAAGAAGAAATCCCAGCCTTCCATTTGATTAAAAAGCCAAATTGACAATTCTAAACAAGTAAAGGAAAATAATCACTTTCATGTGATCTTTAAGAATGTAAAATGATGATATGAAGGGGCATTGGCCCCTTTTTATGGCTTCCAGAGGATGGTTGTTTCTGCAATCATGGAAGTGACAACATAAGGATCCATGTTTGATGCCGGCCTCCTGTCTTCGAAATAGCCTTTGCCTGCCTTCTCTGTATCTCTGCCTACTCTAACTGAGGCTCCGCGATTTGCCACACCCTGAAATCAACCACAAGTGCCACAAGCAAGTGATTAGTAGTAGACACAATGTAAAGGAGATGATGAAGAGATGGCGTTTAACAAATGAAATAAGATGAAACGATCGAAATGAAATCTTTACCCAAGAGAAGGAGTTAATGTCAGCTGTTTCATGCTTTCCAGTGAGACGTCGCTCATTGCCCTCACCATAGGCAGAAATGTGCTCCTTATGCCTCAATCCAAGCTTTTCAATAGCCTTCTTTATAACTTCAATGCCTCCATCATTTCTCATGGACTTGGTACTGGTTTAGAAACATCAAACTTTGTTTTTTAGGAATCACTCAAAAGGGATAGAAATATAACTCGGAAAATATACCACACTACTTCATTTGCCTAGAGAGCTAAACATTAAAAAGGTTAAAGCTTTATAAATCCAAACCTATAATTTGTGTGAGCACCTGCGCCATTCCAGTCTCCCTATTAAAAAGTGGACGAGTTTTAAATTTATGAGAACTATATTCTGTTGGGAAAACGGAAGATAGAGTAGGCAAACACAAGAATATCATCTACATCATACATACCGGAATAGGCTTTGGATCGAAAGACACAACAACTCCAGCAATTTCTGCTATCCTCTGTTAATACACAAACAAAGAAATGCAATAAGCAGAATATAAAACTAACAGACTAATGAATTGAAGCTTACAAATGAATTTCAGCTTCTTCATAAGTTTGAATGGATGATGACTAAAAGAAAGTACCTCAAGGAGGTAGCGAGCCATCCATACTTCATCACCAGAAGAGATTCCCACGGCAGGACCAACTTGGAATTCCCACTATAAGACAAAAGATTATGTGCTGATTTAAAGCTTCAATTACAGGCTGCATTTGAAAATTCTTCGTGCCAAATCATGAACACTAACAACTAGCTCAAGAGACAACAATTTTTTTACCTGGCCTGGCATAACTTCTCCATTGATGCCGCTTATGTTGATTCCAGCATAGAGACAGGCTTTGTAGTGAGAGTCCACAATATCACGGCCAAAGGCCTTATCAGCGCCAGTCCCACAGTAGTAAGGTCCCTGGCAATGAGAAAGGATAAAAGGCTATATCAGCAAACAAATTGATGAATTGTGAAGAAGCAGGACAAGCCAACAAAAAGGCAAACATAAATCTGCCTAATTGAAAATATAAGCAACTAATTGAACAAAGAGAGTCAAGCAGCAGAAAGGAAGCGTGGAATCGATAGGGATGGCAGAGGATGAAGATAAAGAAAATCATTTCACCTGAGGTCCAGGGAAGCCTCCAACTGGCCACCCAAGTGGCCACTTACTATCCTTTTGCAACAATGTGTACTCTTGCTCAATACCATACCTGTATTTCATAATTAATCAATAGATTCATGAAATTCTTGAACTATGCAGAAATGCAAAAGAATCCAAACATACCAAGGTTCCTCTGCCTGAACATCAGGATGACTAAATATTTTAGCAGCATTGAACCTCTTGTTTGTTGGAATAGGTTCTCCAGCAGGTGTATAAGCATCACACATAACCTATATAGGATCAAACAAAACAGAAAGTATTCAGCATAGTTTATTGCATAACCTATAAGCATTTATTGCTTTTTCAAGAATTCAGCATAGTATGATTGATGAATTGAACAGGTAAATGTTCGGCACAAAGATATACTTACAAGAATGTTATTGCCCCTCCTAAAAGGGTCCTTGAATATTCTCTGAGGACTGATCCACAAGCAAATAAGATATTAATCAAAAGCAAATATGCAGACTGCAAAATTTTTAGACAAAAAGAAGGCAAAGAGGCTTTACTGTAAGATGACTTCACTGTCTTCACCAGGGGCTTGGCCAGTGCTGGAACCATCATAATTCCACTTCGGAAGTTTGGAAGGATCAGAAACTGGTCCAGGGAGAGTCTAATCGACAGTAAAACTAAAAATCAATAACCAGATGAATGAAAAGAGAAGTTCTACAGTTATATATAGAATCTAGAATTTACCCTGGCTTTACTTCTGAGATCCATACCAGATCCACCGATCCTAGTAAAAAATCAAACACGTGCAACCATCAGAAAAAAAAAAAAAAAAAGACTTTTTCTTGTCGACAAAAAAAACCCAAACAGCCATTTCTGAAACCACTGATAAACTCGAACAGATGTAAAAAACCCATCGAGAAAGATGCAAACTGTAGCCCAAATTCATTGATCATGAATCTAAATGCAACAGCCCATATCATAAAAACACAAGTTTGCATGGAAACAAGAATAGATTATGTGTTCTCCGTCTATCTTTTTGCATAATCAAGAATAAGAAAAAAAACCCACGGTCCCAAAGGTAAAAATGAACAAAACCATGCAATAAAAATTCACAAAAGAATCAATAAAACCAAAGATCTGGAGAAAAAAATAATTAATGATGCTTACCATACGTATTCGGCAATGATTTTCTCAGTAGTATCAGAGAGATTCAAGTTAATGAGATCAGAAAGAGCAGCCATTTTTGGGAAAGCCAAAGAGCAGAACAAGAAGAAAAATCCCTGTTGTATCGGTGGAAAAAGAAGTAGTACGGAGAGAAAGAGGAGGAGAGAAGTGAATAATGAGTGAAGAGTTGGGGAATTGGTGGTCTTATAGGAAGAATGCAATAAATTAGTGGGTAGCTGGAATATGAGTGATTAATTAAAGGATTAATTTATTCATTGAAGGAATCGAAATTGAAAATAGTAATAGTATATTCATGTTTTCTGTTCATCATCCTGATCCCTTTTATATTACACATAGAATGGAATCTCTCGAGTTGACAAAGGCGGATTATATGGGATTGCAATTTTTTTTTTTATTTGTCATATTTTTTTTATTTATCACATAAAATAAATATATGTTAATAATATATGTCTCTATAATATAGGTTAATAAGGATTAACTTTCTAATTTAATATATAAGTTTTCTTATAGTTAAATTATATAAAACTTACCATATGTATATATCACACTATTATATATTATATATGTGTCAACAAATTTATAAAATCTAGAAACTTTTTTTTTTGAAAAATAATATTTTTCATTGTTTCCTAAAATATTAATTATTTATAATAAATAATCAAGAATAGCTTCAACGATCAACTTTACTTATAGTTTAAACTATAATTTTTATGGCGTAAGTTATATATGATTGTTTTTTTTATTTTTTTTATTTTTTGATATTTAGATGGCGGCTTGCTGGGGATTAGTTGCAGCTGGTGTTAAGGGAAACCTCTCTAAGTTGAATTGGTTTGTGATTTCGGAAGCTTTGTTGATTTTTCGTTGTTCTTGCCTTGGCCCTAGCTCCCTTCTTTTTCCTTGTTACATTATAGTAATCCTGTATTTTTTTTACTTGTCACACTTTGAACATCATCAAATTGTTTAATAAAATACAGAATTTTAGATGTTTTTTCTTCTATAGACTAGAATGCCCTTCAAACTTTTTCTCTCTCATCATTATTGTTTCTACTAGTTTCAATGTTAGAATAATGAAAATAAGTTGGAATTTTTATTAATGGGAGGACATAATAGGAAAAAGTTCATTAATTATTATCTTGGACACACAATGTGACAAGTAACAAATGGGAGGGCGGCCTCACCAGTGATGCCCTTGCCCGAGACACCGGGGTAGAGAGCGTCTCTCCCAAGAAATAACTGACTCACGGGACCTTAACGCAAGAAACATTCAGCAAAAAACTTCCACAGAACCAGAAGCCCTCATTGACACTAATATGGAAGCCTTGGCAGCCAATGAAGGTCCGGCAGTGGACGAGGACTAGACAATTGATGGTCTTGGACGGTCGTTTGCAATGCCATCAAAGGTGATGGCATAGAGCCCCCTATCTATGTGGTGGAGGAGGATGAGAAAGAGGATGATTTCTCCTCGATGGAAGAAGTGTATGGGGGAGAAGCACATATTAATGCTACGGATCCACACAAATGACCGTTCATGGATATGAGAGTCGAGGCGTACCAGAAGCTTTGGGCTTTATGGCGGAAAGCCCTTATCATAAAAGTTCTAGGAAGGTCTATAACCATCTCTTCAGCAATCATATCGTGAATGATCAGTTGAAGTTTTTGAACTTGATTCACAGTAGCTCTAGAATCAACAATAATAAAATTTAAGAATTTGGCCACTAAAAATTTCTTAGTACCAGCATCTTCCGATTTGTACTTATAGTTTAGTGATTCCCAAAACTCTTTAGTTGTCTTCTTAACACAGTATACCTCAGAATGCATAAGATAAGCCATTTAGAATGTAGTTATGGCAAAGAAAATTAGAGTGCTTCCAAGTTTCTACGACGTTGAAGGCCGTAGCAACATCTACCTCATTCTCTCTAACAGTGGGAGGATCATCCTGAAAAATTTTGGCCAAGTTCAACATGGTCAAATAAAACAGTATTTTTTGTTGCCACGTTTTGAAATTCTCTTTAGCGAATTTTGCAGGTTTTTCATTGTGGCTCATTGTCATTGGCAGCATTTGGCTCGAGGCTTGAGCAGTGAGAATAGTATCAGACTGAGAAATATTCTGTTTATGAAAAAACCAAAATTCTGAAACACTTTCAATTAAACATCTTTTTTTTAATAAGTAAAACATTAGAAGCTAAAAACCAGAAACAAAAGATATACTCAAACAATTCTGTTACAGAAAGAGAACCGCAATTCGTTTAAAGAAAGAAACACAAAATTATATATTTCTTTAAGAAAATAGAAAGATAATTTTGTTTTTTTCCTTTAAGAAAAAGATAAATATTTTTTTCCCTTTAAAAAAAATAAAACCAAAAAATAATATTTATCTGTACGGGTTTTTTTTCTTTTTTTCCAATAACTTTCCAACTTCCTTAGTTACAGTAATTTGTTCACTTTGGATTATATAAATGAATCCGTCTTAAGATTGTTAGAAATAATATAGGAATAATTATAATAATCCAAGGAAAAACATATCTAAATGAAGTAGAAGAAAAACAAAAAACCTTAATCGAAATAAAAAGAATTGTTGAGGCCTATATAAACAGTTTCCTTTAGACAAATTCGTCCTCCCCGTGGTAACTGAGAAGAATTTGCAGACGTCTATCTCCTATGATACAACAACAAACGTTCAAACACTGTAGCACAACTGTGATGAATAAAATAAACTTAACCGAGCATTTCTTCTATCACCAGAATATACTAACTAGAGAGAATATCTAAAGAAGAGTTTGTATTGTGGTTTTTTTTAGTTATTGTAAAACACGAGTGAGCTTTCCCTCTATGTATAGGAGAGGAGAGGACAGGTGAAATAAATTAAACAGAACTTAAAACATAAATGCAAGAAGAGTTATGCACTTTAATTAAACTAGAAAATAAAGACAAGTAACAACTTATCATCAAACACCAAGTAACTTAAGAGTTACTAAAACAAATTAAAGGCGAAATAACATCAATCCTCGTTCTCTCTTCATTCCCATAACTCCAACATTGTATATATATATGTATATATATGTATATTAAACGATCCCTTTCCAGCGGAATAGTTCTTAGCACAAAATAATGACCGCACCTCCAACTTTCGACTCTTGTTTGTTCTGAATAATCAAGAAATTCGGTTGCTAATGGACTTTTTGTGTCATTTTTTATAACGCTATATTCGAGAGTAATTGACTAGTTTCAGAAGAGATTAGAAAGTAATAAGTTCTCAAATACAAAAATATAAAGATGACATGGGACATTAAATTATTTTTTAAATGACTCGAATTTAAAACTTCTTATTTGACATGTCATGTCGGTGCAAGAACGAAAATCACCATCACACACTTCATGTCATTTTGGCTAAGGAATCATAGGTCCCATCAATGCTTTTAGTCAGTTTCTTTCTTAGTTCAAAAAAGGCGAAATCCCTCGCCCTCAGGATCCCCACCAGACTGGTGACTCAGCGATCCTGCAAACTGGAGGCCACTATCAAAATTCGAACCTTGGACTGGTCAGTTTCTTTTTTGCTTCAAAGAAGATGTTGATACCAAACTGCTGCATATTCTGTTGGCTTCCTTCTGGGCCTCTTGTCTATGCCAAGACCGACTCACTTTCTTTGGACGTGACATTACATTAGCGCCCAATGGATTTTTAAGTTACCGAAACATTTGTATTCTTCTTTAAAAAAAAAAAAAAAACTGACACTTAAATAAAAAATATAAATCATGGTAACTTAAAAACCTTACAAAAGCCAAGCCCTAATGCACAACCTTACAATTTCAAAATCAACTGTGATACGCCCATACAATAAAAACAGTTACATTCTTCTCCCAAGTACCAAATGTCCAAAGCTCTCACACCTACTAGATGTATTTGGATGGATTCGATTTTAAAATTTCTCACTTTTTTTTGTTTAATTATATAAAGTATTAGACGCACTATCAAACCATAACATGCTCAAGTTTACATTATTAAAATTCAAATTCGAAACCTCAATTCAAATTCGAAACCTCTCACTAGAAGAGACGATATCTCAATTATATCACTTTTAATTCTTACATATTTTTTAGACAATTCAAATTTTATGAAATTCAAGACAGAAATATCAAAAGTAAACTCTATACAATCACTAGTTCCATAGGTTGCTTTGCTTGCAATATGATAATAAATCATTCTCTTGAAAGCTAATTACAACAAATAAAAAGAAGAGGGAAGAAGAAGATAGTATTTACTGTCACTTTCTTTCAAGTAGGTGCTTCTGCTTCCCACCCACTCAACTCAACCAACAAGAAACAAGGATTCAGAACAAGAATGTCAAATCATTGGCTAAAAATGTCTCAACCACCTTTTTTCTTCTTGCCAATCATCAAGTTTCTTACCTTACCTGGGATAAGTGATGGACACCATCATCAAAAGAGTACAAACCAACATTTCCACATCATATTAAGCCAAAGAACAGGGATAACAAAGGTAGACAACAGAAACAACCTGGTGGCTTGGCACCTTTCAGAAATATCCAAGGTAGATTAATCTAATTAGTTGCTTTGATCAAAAAGAATTTCATCATGTGATTAGTGAAAATCACATTGTTTCATTTATATGTGCACTAATGGAAACCAAATCTGCTTAGAAAAGTTCACCTTATATAGCATGAGCATGAGTTCATCAAGTTTTCATAGAATAGAAATTACATGCTTACTTCTGTAGCATATACTTCCTACTAATTCCTTCCCTTTCTCAAGTACCTAAAAGAAACTACAAGGGGAGGTTTAGCCTAGCAGATAAAGGGTTGTGCATCGGAACCAAAAAAAGAACACAACCACGAAAAAAGGGTTTCGAAACAAATGAAAAAAGGAATATCCATACCGGAGAAGCTTATACAGTTTCTATCTCCTCCATCCTGGATTGTTTTAACACCTGAAAACAACAAAAGCATCATACCCCTCAATCATATGCCTTTTCCCAATCATCAACTACATCAGACATCTCATCAAGATCTGCTCCTCCTTCCTGTTTTGTTTGCAAAACTGGACTACTAGTCCCCGGATCAGAAGCTGACGCCAGAGGACTTCCTGGTCTATTACTAGGATGATCCTCTTTGTGGCTGGTTCCCTTAGATGATGAACTTGATGTGGTTTCTGATTCTAAGACACTCCACCTGTTCGTCGCGGCAATGGGAGTGGGAGCTTCCTTTCCCTTCCACACGGAGGAGCGCCCATCACCAGAATCATCAGACCATTCCTCCGCATCCCATGCACTTTCCCTGGAATCAGGTTCCTGCATTACAGCTTTCTTCCATGGATTTGATTTGAGAGCTGCCACTGCATTTCCATCCCTAGTTCCTCCTGTTGATCCCCAAGCATTTGGACCAGATACTGCTGCTGAACTACCCCCACTATGAGGAACCACAGCAGCACCATGATATATAGAACCTTGATCCAATCTCCTCATGGCAGTTGCTGCTCGGGCAGGATCACTAAAGACAGCCAATGCGTTCTTGTCATTCAGCCAGACAAGCTCACATTCCCCACCAAACCGCAAGACCAAAGCACTGATGTCTGCATCCCTTGGCAAGTCAAATAGAGAGACGACAAGCCTGGGATCCATGTCCACCAATGGATCAAAAACTGATGGTTGTAACAGGCTACCAGCAACACAACCTTTCACACCAAGCATCCGAACTGGAGCTTTTGATTTTGGGGTAACATGGACAACAACGAAGCGTTTTGGTTCCCATCCAGCTGCATTTACTGACAGCTTCCATCTCTCAGCTATTAGCCTCACAGCATCTCTCTTTTCCTTCAACATTGGGCAAAAGACATGAACTTTTAGGGCATTTAGTCCACCTCTGCCCCTACCAAGGACCAAATACTTGCATCTCTCTTCCACAGACAATACCCACTTAGGGTCCCTCCTGAGAAGGTCACTGAGAACCTCAGAAACAACTGACGTCTCCCCAAAGTGAAGAGCTTCTAGGTTTGGTGCAGCAACCCCAAAAGCATCAGCAAGGACCTTTTTCCTCTCCATCTTGGAACATTCTTCATCACACATCAGCTTCCTCTGACCAAGAGGCACCTTTACAGTACCTTCAATGGGTTGCAGTGGTGCAGGCAACTTATGTAATATAGAAGCTTCAAGAACAGTATCAGCAGTATAGCCACTGTTGTTCCCACCAGCATCACACGGAACGTTTGCAGTTATTCGGCCACAAGAACATGAGATAGTTACAGGAAACTCACACCTTAAATCAGGACACGGAGCAGAGGGATGACAAAGTGCACTACATGTATGTCTGCAGTCCCGCCTTGGAGCACCACAGGTCTGGCCACAAGAAGCTCTGGATCCAACGGCTGGTTCAGTAGGACAATCACAAGGCGGAGGATGACAAGTTCTAGCACATGCGTGTAAACCACACTGTCTAGTCTTGCCACAGAGTTTATTGCACCGTATGTCTTTTGATCCGCATGGAATGTTCCTCAGAACCACATGACCACCAATGCACTCTTTGGCTATAGGAATTGTACAGGGAGGACAGTCTCCAAAGTGACAGCTATGAGTGGATGAATGGCCACACGGCTGCGGAACTGAGCATGGATACTGACAAGAAGGGGAAGGTGTACCGCAAGGCAACGGAGGAGGAATTGAAGTCCTCCCACAAGCACAGGTCAAATCTGTAAATATGGTCTCCAAACAGGGAGGGCAATGCCCACTATGACAGAGTGAAGGGCAGGAGTGCTGCCCACACCTCAACTTCTTTCCACATGGCATTGAGCAGAAATGTGGATCCCAATTCACAGCACCAGAACTGTTGGAACTGGATAAGGGGCAACACCGCTCGCTGCACCGGTGCCTGCCACAAGTTTTCTTACGCCCACAAGGCTTATCACAAGTAAACTTCTCATTTTCCAACTGTGTTTTGTAGCATTCCACAGTCCGAGAAGTAGAACCACAACGACATTTCTGGGTAACAAGAATAGGACATGGCGCACAAGCTCCAGAATGGCACATCTCTTTACATCGATGCACCCCACAAGGCAGGAGTTTCTCGCACGTCTCGGAACAAGTAGGGACTGGATCCACACAGCTCTCTCGTTTTTCCTTTAAGCTCGTTTTACCACAGCAGCATGTCTTGATCTTACTTGGCAACATGCTACATTCCCCACAAGGTCCTGGATGACAAATTTCAAGGCATGCATGGTTTCCACAGTTCAGTTTCTTCTCACAAGTAGAGTTGCATGAGAACACACCATTTTCTACTCTGATTTCACCCTTCAAAGCCATGTCCCCACATAGAACAACTTCAGTCTTCTTCTGGCAAAAACATGAAGCATTGAAGAGAACTTGACAAGGATCACAAGGGCCAACATGGCAAATGCGCTTGCATCTATGACGGCCACACTCAAGAGGCTTATCACAGATCTGTCCACATGTAAGGACAGACTTCCTATCTGAGCATCTTGTAGTGATTACTTTCTTCCCACAAGGACACCTTCGTGGCGGAGCAAATGCCCTACAAGGAGGACAAGGACCTGGATGGCATTGCAGAACACACAAATGGGGACAAAGGTCATCTTTGCTCATACCAGCACCAGGAATCTCCTTCTCAAGTGGCTTCCCACAAGGTTCTCCACAAGAATGTGGAGTCAAATACAAGTCTGAAGGTGGATCATGCCTTTTCCCACAGAAACAAACATACCGAATCTCCTTCGATGATATCAGCTGCACTGCTTGGCAACCTGGGCACCTCCAGTTAAAACCCTGACTCTTCTCAGCTGACAAATCAACTGAAGTAGGAGCCCTTGCCCATTTCTTAATGCAACTCAAGTGAAAAATAGAGAAACAGCCAGAACATGACCAAATAGGGGCAGACCTCCTCACCATGTCGTAGCAAATCATGCATTCAACAGCATTTCTCGTCAACTTATCCTGAATTTCTTGAACAAGTAAAGGTATATTCACGTTCTTCGAGCCTTTATCGTCTTTAGTATGATCCCTCTCCTTCTCTTTCTCCCGCTCTCTCCAATGGAAAGGATGCTGCCCCCTGCTGCCTCTAAATCCCTGATTGGTTCTATTATGATTAGCTGGTGGAACCAACATAGTACCTGAATCCCCATTGCTCCCATTACCATTGACATTATCAACTGCCAACCTGGGGCTCACTTCAGTAGTAGTTACTGTGGCAGTGGGCGTAGAGCCCCGGGGAACCCACTCATGACGAGCTGTTTGAACAGGATTATTCCTATTCCTTGATCGACTATGATTGTTATCCCTCCTATTGCTTTGGACCGGAAGGCTCATATTATGTTGAGATGTGAAGTTCCCAAAATCCCAATGCCCAGACAGTGTTTCACAGTTGAAATTCGATCCAATAACAAAAATACCCTAGCTTTAATCCAAATCCCTCTGTAAAACACAAACCCAAAATCAAAAGATATCCAAAAAGAAACAAGATTGTATTCGATCATTATCGATCAGATAAAAAGAAACAATTTTCATGTCCCAAAAAAAAATTCCTAAAAGATCAAAATCAAAGAACCCAGATGAACAAAACAACTAAGTACAGCTTCCAAAGTAAATAACCTTCAATATTCGGCACATTAATTAAAGATAATTTAAGAATAAGTACCTGATGGACAAAGCTTGGCAATAAATCGGAGAAAATGAAAAGCCCAGAAATGATTTTGAAATATAAATCGCAGTTGAACACCGCCTTTTGCTCTCAGTTCTTGTATTCTCCCAGTAATCAGGGGAATTTCTTTTCCCCTCTTGAAATCGAGATAGGGAGTTGAGGAGGGTATTAGCGAGGGCAGTATATATACAAGCAAAAGAAAACTGATAAATTGGGGAATTCTTGGAGCCCAAGGGGCTTGCCAACCCGGCTTTCTGGTGCCTTTCCCTGGAGTCGGTCTTCTTTTGACTGTCAATTGTTTTTTATAGAATAATCGATTTTTCCTTTTTAATTTTTTTTAGCGTGCTGCCCAAAATACTAATGGAGTAGTCTGCTAATTTATATCATGCACTAAATACACTTTGCATCATGAAATTTGATCGTATTTCAACCAATGGTCCGTTTTTTATTATTTAAAATCAATCGCTTTTAATTTATTTTGTGTTATAAGCTCTTTTAGTATTGTGTTTATAACATACCGTTGTAAATAGCATTTTGTGTTCTACCTATAGTTGATTGGCTATTATAATGAATACAAATAAGCGACACTGATTTTTCCACTTCGGAATATCCTCAAATAAATGGCGTAACCATTCAACCTCTTCTCCACACTTATCTAAAGCAATAAACTCACATTCCATCGTGGCTCTAACAATCACGATTTGTTTTGAGGATTTCCATGATATAGGTGCTCCAGCTAACGTAGACACATACCCACTAGTGGATTTGGAATCATTTATATCCGTGTGTAACCTTCTAACACAGTTAGATTACCCGTATATCCTCAATTTGCTTACTACATAAGTAATATTTGGTATAGTACAACTCATTAGATACATTAAACTTTTAATTATCCTTGCATATCCTACTTGAGAAATAGCATCTTCACGATTTTTGGATAAATAAAGACTATTATTTAATGGCGTTCTTGCAATTCCAGAGTCATTATTGTTAAAATTTTCAATAATTTTGTCTACATAAATCACATCAGCAAGTCTCATATTTTTCATGTCAAATTTAGAATTCAACATGTTTTTAGTAAAGACATAAAATGACGTATTCATTTTACATCTCTTTGATATAAACACATTTATCACAGTCATTAATCTTAAATCCACTGGAAATCATTGCGTGATCGAACTTTTCATGCCACTTTTTCGGTGCTTGTTTCAAAACCATACAATTATTTAACTAGCTTGCGGACTTTCTTTTCAGTACCTGGAGCTCTAAGCCCATCGAGTTCCTCCATGTAGATTTCTTCATTTAAATCCCCATTCAAAAAAACTGTTTTAGCATCCATATGATGTTTGCAATAACAAGTATCAAAGTAGTTTAAGCCTTATTTCTGCCTATATCTTTTAATTACAATCCTAGCTTTTATATTTATCAATGGAATCATCTGGTTTCATTTTCCTTTTTTAAAAATCCACTTGTAAAATCTACTTCACTTTTTATGACCTCTTTCCATAAAAGCCCTTCTAAAGAACTCGTTTCTTTCCATTCAATTAGATTGAGAGAATATGACACAGTTGCTTCGTGGAATCTTTTTGGGTCTGGGATTTGCACCATCTTTAGGCACGCGTACACAAGACAAGGTAATTGCCTTAACAATTTACTCATTCAAAAGCCTTTCTGCATATAAAAAGTAATTACTTCATTTATTTTTTTATGTGGCATTCAAATCCCGTACATATTCTCTTAAAATCATTTTTCCTCATTTATATCACACTATTTTCCAACAATAAGTAAAACCATATTTCTAAGATCTTGTCCAATAAAAAATAGTAATTTTTAATAATTTAACCTAAAAATCCATCCTAAACTTGAGTTTTTCATATTTTACTTTCTTATGCAGTTTTTTTTTTCTTGGTTACTGATTGTGATTTGAATCAGAACCAGTCCAAGAAAAAACCTTGAATAGAAGACAAAAGGAGCATCAAATGGGTTTTTTTCCCACTTGATCAACTTGCAAAAGTAGTCCTTTCTCTCTATCCCCATTCCCATTTTCCAGCAGACACAAATCACAATCCATTTGTCAGGTAGGCAGAGGCAGATGGATAGGCCTTACAATATGTAGAGTGAATATTCACCACTCAATTTTCTTCCATTTCCGAATTTTATAATTGGGGACTCTTTCACCCTTTTTGCCCCTTCCAAACTTTGCTCTCTTTTCTTGATTTTCCTCAACAGGGTTCTTTCCATTTCAATCAATGGCTACCCTTTCAGCTACTTCTGTGAGGTTTGGAACTTCATTTAATCAGTCTTTAAAGACTGCCCAGGTAAAAAAATTCAGTCTTTTTTAACTTCAGTTATTGTTTATGGTTTTATTCAATGCTGAGCTGAATTTAACTTCATTCCTTTTTTTGTATAGAGATTGTTCGGCTCTGTTGTTACTCTGAATCTGTTTCTGTTTTCTGCTTTAGACCTTGAAAGATCTGTTCATGAGTTTTGGACCTTGTAATTTTACATATCAATTAGATAAATTGGTTGTCCTAGTTTTCTCTAGTGTGCCTGTCTAGGTGCCCAATTCAAACAACATGGTTACATATTCCAGCATTTGTGATTTCGAGTGATGAATGTAAATTTTTGTAAAGAGTTCGAATCATGTTAAACTCTTTATAGTGTTGTTTTTTCTTGATGTGGGGAGTCTAGAATCACGTTAAATTCTTGATGTTGTTTTTCTCATTTCTCTCCATATTTTGTGTATTGCTTCCGCTACCTGTTCCTAACATATCCATAGATAGCAATATGTCATATACTTCATTAGAGATTGGAAAATGAAGGAAACTCTAACGGTGCTTACATTTTCAGGTGATTAAGAGAAATACAGGTCCAAATTTGGTTTCTTTTGGTTGGGAAAGGACAGGTTTCCAATCTCTCAGGACTTCTCACTTCCAAATCTCTTGTGCTGTAATAAAAATCTTGCCCTTTTTAGCCTGATTTACCTTTGTCCCTTCATTTCTAGACAAATTCATGTTGGCTGATGAAAATTAACTTGAACTGATTGAATATGAATGGACAGGCAAAACCTGAGACAGTAGATAAGGTTTGTCAAATTGTGAGGAAGCAATTAGCTTTGCCAGAAGATGCTGTGCTTACTCCAGAAACTAAGTTTGCTGAACTTGGTGCTGACTCCCTTGACACTGTGAGTCTCCTCTTTGCTATATACATCATTACAATTGAGGCAAAAACGAACAAATTACTATATGCGATATCCTGTCCCACATATGATATATCTGATAAAAACGAATAATATAAGTTCATAGACATAAGTATTGATTCATTTTTGTTAAGCTAATTCTAGTTTATAGGCAATTCTCAAGCTAACTCAAAGATAAAGATGCCTATGATGAACTCTAGGAGGGTAATTTGGCTTCGGGCTTTACTAGATTCATGAGTTAACGCTATAGACTTAGCTCTAGACTATGCTGGGCTCATGAGTTATGCTTCCGGGACTGTAACTTGACTTTAGCCCCTACTAGGCTCATGAGTTATACTGCAAACTTGGATGTAACTTGGGTTCAAACCATTGCAGACTTAACTTTTTTTCGGTTTTGCTGGGCTCATAAGTTGTGCTTTCGAGTTTAACTTGTCCCAGTGTGCATGAGAGCTAAATGGTTATATATGAATGAATACAGGTGGAAATTGTGATGGGGCTTGAAGAAGAGTTTGAGATTACAGTGGAAGAGGAGAATTCAGAGAACATAACAACTGTTCAAGAAGCAGCTGACTTGATAGACAAACTTGTGGAAAAGAAAGCAGCATAGCCTAGGAAGTAAGGTTGAGAATTTATTTTCTTTTTTTTTTTTTTAATTTTTTGTAATGAATCTAGTGAATTTTTAGAAATTTTGATTTAATTGAATTAGGATTTGTAATTTTGATTGAAAAATAATTCAGTACCTTATTGGTACATTTTTGAAGAACTGGATTGTTGTTTGATTGATTATTCATTGACACTATTATCATTTGGATATGATCATATTTTTTCATATTTTTTTATGAAAAAAATATCACCTTAAAAATATCTTACAGCTCAGATAGAAAAGAATAAATCTCTAAAATATCAGTAATAATTTTTAGAAAAAATAATAAAAAATACATTTTTATACTTTTTTAATATCTTATAACTTGTTCGATTTTGAAAGCTGAATTTCAAAACCGGCATGCTAATCCAATCCGACCCGTGTTTCACATATTGGTTCCATGAGTCTTGATTTGTCTAGAGAATAGTGTTTTTATACTTGAGTTATACTTGAGTTCTGTCTCTTATTTGTACGATAGTCCTAACCAATATGCTAATAGTGCATTTGAATTGGATTTAAAATTCAAAATTCTTTTATTTTCCATATTCGCTCTCAAAAAAATCTACTTTTTACGAAAATAAGTTTCATTATCAAGATGGATTATTATGAATTTTCTTCTTTTTTTGGTAAATATTTTGAAATAGAACATAGAAGCAAAGGAAATATTTTTACTATCCTTAAAGTCCATTGACATTTTCCAATTAATAATACATGAAAAAATAATATATTCTATTGGATTGGCCAGCATTGTTTGTCTTCCTTCATGGAAACAGCTTTTGCAAGACAAAGTCATTGCTTATTCATTATTATTCTTACATTCTAAGTATTCACAAAAACCTTTATCAGATCAATAGCTAATGTATAATGCAATTACAAGTATTGTATAAATTATATTTTATAGGATTTGAACAGTTACGCTTTTCGTAAGATATCGTTTAGAGTTAAAATTAAACACAAACTCATTTTCAATTGTCGCAGAACTAAAGGGTTGGGAAGGGCCAGGGCCCTTCCTAATTTTTTTGGTGAATTATATTTTATATATAATTATATTTTTGTGTTAATATTGAGCATATTTTGCTATTTAACTCTCTAAAATATTTGTGTACTTTATATAATACATGCAAATATATCTATTTTTATGGTAAAATGAACATGTTTTTTACTATTTTAGTCCCTTTTTTAATTAATAAAACTTAAATTAAAGTATAAAAGAAATAATAATTCAATATTATTTTATGAAGTTAAATGATGTATAAATTTTTTACCTTAAATTTCGGTTCCTCCAAACATGATTTTTGATACAGTGTTCGATAAATTTTACGCTTCAAATTTCTATTTTCGACGAAGGTCACTCATACTTATCATAAAATATATCTTTTTTATCACGATACTAAATATATTTAGTGTATAATTTTATTCTATATTTATACTTTAGGAAGATCTATTAAATCCAAAAGAAACCATAATTTCCTTAAAAAGAAAAAGAGAAGAAGGAAAAAGCAAAAAGATATCGCCGTTGCCGGGGATCGAACCCGGGTCACCCGCGTGACAGGCGGGAATACTCACCACTATACTACAACGACTTGTTGAGATGAAACCACCCAGAAATTTTATAAGACTTTTACGGATAAAATCCGACCCGGTTTCGTAACCCACGGTTACTCATCGCTCCGAATTAAACGCCTCCGAAGAAAGTAAAACATTTCAACGGCCTTGTTCTCCGAAAATTCACTCCCGCGACACTCGATTTTCTCTCCTCCAAATTCAACGCTTTTTCCTCCCCCCAACCGGAGAAGAGAAAATCTAGCTTCAATTTTCCCCTTTCAAGAGAAAATATAGCTCCAATTTTTCTTCTCAGAAAATCTAGCTCTCCCGCCGCCGCCGTTGCTGCTGCTGATATAAGTAAATCATATATTTATATATATTGAAATTGAAAGTCCGATATGGATCGTAGGAGGACGGAAAGTCCTGTATACGCACGCCAGTGGAGTGGTGGATCGAGTAGTACAGGTTCATCTTCTCCGGTAGGATCACCGGCGCATCCGCGATCGAGGTTGCCGCCGGTAGCTACGGGTATGTCTACTATTAAAAGGACTCAGCACGCAGCTGCTAAGCAAGCTTCGCACCGTCTTGCGCAAGTTATGGCTTCGCAGCCTACGGCAGCGGATGATGATGATGAGGATGATGATGATCTGGGCTTCCGGTTTGCTGGAGCACCGCCTGCTACTGCTTTTTCTAATAATGTGAATAAGAGTAATGATAGGAATAACAGTAATAGTGGATTTCCTGTTTCGCTTGCCAAGCCTAATAGATCTCCGTCACCTGCGGTAATTTTAAGAGATGTTTTAGATTAATTCATATGCTTATGGATAATTTTTTTATTAGGTTGCTCGTCATGGTCTAGGTGGTATATGTTTGCTAGTGAAATTCTTATTTCTGTGGTTGAATTTTAGCATATAATTTCAATTATTTATTTTTGATTTGATTTAATTCAGCTCATTGAAGAATGCCAATCCTTTATCTTGATATCTGCTTGAAGGAATACACTTGATGTATAGAGAAGCTTAGATACGAGAATATAATATACTTTGTCTCGGCCATTGGAAATATATTTGACCATGCTAATTTCAGTTAACCAATAATCCCTCTGTCCAAAATTGAATGTCCACTTTTTGATTAATTTTGTATAGGAATGTGAACATTTAATTTTGGACCGAGGGGATACCTAGGTCATTTTTACAATGAGAAAAATTATACTGGGGGTGGATAATGGTTCCAAAAAAACCACACTTTCCATGTACAATTGACCATCTTGTGGAATGGTTCTTTAGCCAGAGAGAAAAATTGTCATTTGGAACATGTAAACAAAAAGGATTTCAGATTTTTTACTTTTGTGTGTTATGAAAGAGATATCAAAGTTTCTAACATATGCCACTTGTTCGGCATTTTGCAAAGCAAACTCATTCATTACTCACCACATTCTTTAATATTTCAGGACAACAAAAGTATAGATTAATTTTCTTGGTTGTTGTTCTGATGGCTTATTGGATGTTAAAATGTGTAGTTAGGTCGTAATTTTATGGATCATAATCCCCCAGTTCGGTCCACATCAGCAGGCAGACCTTCCATGTCTGTCCGGACGGGTGCGGCTACTGTTGTCCCACCAAGTAGATCTTCACTGAGAAGTCCTGTTGCCATCCCGCCCATAGAACCTCCTAGTAATAGATTACGAGAAAAGAGGTCAGAAAAGTTTCCCTTACTACTACTTGTAACTATTGTCTTTGAAATTTTCTCGTTGCTTTCCACTCTGATATTCCTTTATTTATTCAGGCTTTCAATTTATTTGCCCACAACAAGGTCTGATGCTAACTATATATGACTTATTATCTTTAATATTATGCTACTTCGGTTGTTGTGGTTGGTGTTTATGTCTGAATACTAAGACCTTTCTCTCTTCCGGGGATTCACTGGCCGTACATCCTGCAGAACACATTAATTATGGCTAAATTTCAGTTATTTGTCTGTTTTGACCTGCAGCTTTTGAAGTTTAAAAGGCACCCCATTGATTTTATACGTTTCTTTTGTAGAAAAATCTTATAACTATTTCACTTGAATGTGCTAGTGTTGTTGGCGTGTGCTGCTTAGTTTCACTTATCCAGGCAACTAAATCTATGGAGTAATGTATTGCTTAGTTAATCAAAGTTTTGGGGCTTTGACATTTTTACAAAAAGCACTTTCTCTATAACCTCAAGCCGCCCAGTGCCAAATTTCTGATAAAGAGTCCGTATACTTTGACCATTTACATATACAAAGGATGCTTCTTGTAATTTTGGGAAATTTTAGCACTTTTTCATGTAAGATAAGAGGAAAAAAGGAATTGTTTGTGCAATTGCTTAGTTATTCATATAATTGTTTTCCTCTTCTGATATGGAAGAAATATAGTTGCTTCATATAGTTCCAGTGTAAAGTCAAGGGTTCTAATCTCTTAGTCCCCGAAGAAAATGACACATTAATTAACATGATTGGTTATTCCACTTGCTGCTAGCATGCCTAACTGATTCCTGTGTATTTCTTGCATCTTCCAAGGCAAGCGAAATTTGTTTTCTGTTCTTCTTGTTACTCTGCTTTCCAGTTAATTTAGTTTTTTTCCTAATTAAATGCTTTAACTAGCTGTGCTTCCCTGTAATGCTGCCTCTAGCTAATGTATGGGATATGATAATTTAATCCTCTAATTGTGCTTGACTTCCTTTTCACAAATTCGGAGATGACAATGAAATTCTTTATGCATTGAGGTCAGTGGATCTTAGATTGTGAGACTAAAAATGATTCATCATTCAATGCAGGTTTATACCGGATGTAGGACGAGTTGACTTGAAAGGGTCAGGAAATGAACACGAGGCTTCTGCACTTCGGGATGAAGTGAGGCACAAAACCATCATCTTATCTGAACTTTACTGTTGTTGAATATACACCACGTTTTTACATAAAAAAATTTCCTATCAATTTAAAAACTATTTACTTTGTGCTATCAAAATTCTTGTCAAGATACCGAGATCCTTGATTGATTTCTGACAAAAATTTCAATAAACTTTGCAGCTTGATATGTTGCAAGAAGAAAATGAGGTTATTTTGGATAAGGTAAATCTTTCACTCTCTGTTTCTTCTGTGTATGCATGTCTGCATGCACACACGTGTTCTCCTCTAGCAAAAAGGAGAAAGCTGAAGTTTTTGGCCTTGACAAGAAAAAGATACGATTGCATGCATTTTTCATTTTTCTCCTCCCTAATTTCTGATTTCTATACAGCTCCGTCGTGCAGAAGAAAAACGTGAAGAAGCGGAAGCCAGGGCCAGGGAGCTGGAGAAACAGGTGCAGCAGCTTACTACACCTCAACCGTTCTCCTCCACTCATTGCAATTTTCTTTCTAAGTTTTCTTCATTACATGCTTTCTTGGACTTAAACCCTATACTGGCAGGTTGCTGCTCTTGGGGAAGGTGTATCGCTGGAAGCAAAACTGTTGAGCAGGTAAATCTTCTATTTTTAACTTGTATATATGCATATCATTCTCAATGACCTTGGTCTGATGTGATCTATTATACTTTGCAGGAAGGAAGCAGCAATACGGCAGAGAGAGGTAACTATAGTCTGTGAACCGAATATATATTCATTTTCTCTTGATGCATGAACATTTCCTTCTTTTTAATGCATGGGAAATACTACCTAAACATTACCACTATGTTCAGGTAAACTAGCACCACTATCAACTCTCTTTCTGATTCCTTTCACCCCCCCGCCACACACACACACACACACCCACACACCCACCCCAACTCCCCCTCCCTGTGTTTATGTATTTTCTTGCCTGCAAATCCCTTTCCTGCCCATGATTAAAATAATATACTAAGGATGCAGTACTCTTATGCTTTGATAATTTTCAACTCCAGATTGCTCTTAAAGCTGCACAACAGACGAAAGACGGGAAAGATGAGGAAATTGCAGCCCTTCGTTCAGAAATTGAGGTGTGCATATAGCCATATACTGTCGGTTTTATGTATTAGTTGACAGGGTGCCCCACATGA
The DNA here is from genome assembly GCA_028651295.1 of Catharanthus roseus. Lineage (NCBI taxonomy): Eukaryota > Viridiplantae > Streptophyta > Magnoliopsida > Gentianales > Apocynaceae > Catharanthus > Catharanthus roseus. Next base: position 8,093,947 of record JAPQWS010000148.1, read on the forward strand.
ATTTACTCCTCCGTTAATTGTTTTTGTTCAGAATATAAAAGATGAGACAGCTAATGCTTTAGAACAGTTAAAGGAAGCTGAGTCTGAAGCAAAAGCCCTGCGCACGATGACACAAAGAATGATTTTGACTCATGAAGAAATGGTTGTCCTCTAGAACCTTATGTCATTTGGAGATTCTTTGTATTATGACAAAATACTAACCTGATTTCTCCTTTTCCATTTTTGTTTGGGGATGTCTGTCTGTCGGGCATTGCAGGAGGAGGTTGTTCTGAAGAGGTGTTGGCTTGCTCGCTATTGGGGCTTAGCTGTACAATATGGTAATCTTCTCAAGACATATCTACTGTGTGAAAGTATCAGTTACAGAACTTCTGTTTCTTGGTGCCTGATGCTTGACAAATTGGTCATGTATGTTTGCTGAATCTGTTTTTGTTTGGTTGATTGTGGTACAATGCTTCAAGTAGTGCTGCAAAGATTTGGTTGCATCAAGTTTCTTTTTGTATTAGGTTAAATTCTTTTGTTCATTGACGTTCTCATCTTATGTTTTTATGACTGTTGCATTTTCTTTCTGTCTCTACTCTTCATTCTGTGTCAGGAAGCTATCGGCTTCAACACTATCCTTCATATGTTAAAGTTCCGTTAAAAAATTTGAATTTCTTCAATGTATTTTGTGTCCTACAGGAATTTGTGCTGATATAGCTGTGCTGAAGTATGAACACTGGTCATCTCTAGCACCTCTTCCATTTGAAGTAGTCATTTCTGCTGGACAGAAGGCTAGGGAAGATTCTTGGGATGGTATCTGTAATCTTCGTTGCTGTTGTATTTAACATTTGCAGTCAAATGTATGGCTGCTAATAGTTTTCTGGTGGTTATTAATCACTACGCAATTTTCTTTAACATGGCGCAGCTGGAGATGATTCCGACAGAAGGAGCAAACTTGCACGTGATTTGAATGACTTAACAGGGGAAGGAAATATTGAAAGCATGCTTTCAGTTGAGATGGGTTTACGGGAATTAGCTTCCTTAAAGGTTAAGACTTTCTTCTTAACTTCTGACTTGTTTCCACACATACTAATTAGTTCTCTTTTGGGAGCTCCTCAGTTTTGTGACATCCTTTATAAACATTCTTCAGTTTTTATATTTTAAGTTTTAATTTAAAATTAAATTTTCCTATTTATTAAGTTTTTTTATGGAACTCATTGTCAATGAAATGAATTCTTTTTCTTATTCTCTAGGTGGAGGATGCTGTTGTATTTGCTCTGGCTCAAAACCGGCGTGCAACTTTGGTTCGCCAGTCCTTTTCTGGTATGCCCAGTTGTCTGGCTTATTTACTTTACACTGCTAGAGTTGCTAGTGGATTTGTTCTCTTGAACACACCCTGCAGATAACCGTATTTGAAATGTCTTGACCTTGATTTCGGATCTGACCCCGTAAAATTCTTGAATAGTCTAACCTTCAGAGAAAGCCAAAGACAAAGATGTAACATGCATACCCTGGAATCACCTTAGTTTTGGAGAACTAAAATGCTACACTTAAAAGGGTTATGGCCTTAAGATTAAGTTTTATGGATCAAACTTCTATTAAAGAAAAATTTAGCACAAAAGCAGGTAACAATGTTGTCTAGGTTTTTCCATTTCAACCTCTTTGATTGCCCATTTTACCAATTTTTCTCCTTCAAGGTAAAATTTATGGCTCCAGAACCTCTCTGAATTCTAGTTTTGATGTTTTCTACTCCTTATTCTGCAGATCCAAAGTCAACTGGTGAGACGAAGTATTTGGAGGCATTTGGTGAGATACATTCTACTCATTCGTTTTGTTCTTCAATTAATGTGCTGCTCAGATCAATCTCATTATATTTGATATTTGCATAGAAAAGAGTGATATAGCTGCAACTAAGCAGCTTCTGTATTCTGATTGCAGAGTTGAGTCAAGAAGAGTCGGAAGATGTTCTGTTTAAGGAGGTAAGTTCTTTTGTCTCCTTTTTTGGTTTTAACTTATTGTTCTATTCTGTTTAGTGCCTTCTTATTCTTACTAGTCTTAAGATGATCTCCTGTATTCTACAAATAATAAGAAGTAACAAGTATTCTTCGAATAATACTAGTTTGAAGAAAGGGTAATATCTACTCACATATCAAAAGCTGCCATGAAGGTTTTAGCTTAATGTTATTCTCTCGGGAAGATCCTGGCCTTTTGGCGGGGTGGGGTGGGGTGTGTGTTTCAGCTACAAGGGGACATGTTTGACTGGTATGATGCTGCAGCTGCTCTCTTTTCTATAAATTTGGAAATACTACACCATCTAATCTCATTATCAAGACTAAAAACAAATCAAAACTGTTCTACTTATATGGGAGACTTGGGTCATTTACCATTGCTATCATGTTTAGTTGCATTCTCTATTTCATAGAATATTTGCTACTGAGCTTACACGTTTATATGATTTCTGTAGGCATGGCTTACATACTTTTGGAGAAGGGCGAAAGTTCATGGGGTGGAAGAAGATATAGCAGAAGAGAGACTTCAGTTTTGGATAAGCCGTAGTGCGCAATCACCAACATCACATGATGCTGTTGATGGTAATTCCTTTTGATTTTGTTTCAGTCTGTTCCCTATTACATCTTTAGCAAGCAAGCCACTTTCTGCATAAATTTGTGACCATCAGTTCCCCCTCCCTTTTTTCTTTTGTTCCTCTCTTTTGAAGAGAATTGATGGTTTCTTATTATACTTACCATTGCTACCTCAATCTACTTTGGTAGAAATGGTATTTAACAATTCGTCCATTTTGACAGTTGAACGCGGTCTGATAGAAGTGAGGAAACTGGGAATAGAACAGCAGCTATGGGAGGCATCCCGTAGGGAAATAGACCAGCATCCCTCTTCTGTTTCTATTTCCAGGCCGGGTGCCGATTCAGATAATTCTTCATGATAATTTGAATGTACACATTATTGTTAGCTCATGGCGTGGCGATTTTCTCTTATTATATCTTTCTTGTTATTTTTCCTTCATATTTAAACATCCTATACAATTTTCCTGGTTGTAAGTAAGGCTTTTTTTTTTCAGTATTGTTTTTGTTGAGCTGGTTTCTTATATTAGAATCCGAGGATGAGTTTTAGTTATATGATGATGAGGAAATGTAATTACTTAGCCTGTGTTATTTAGAGCTGGAAGAGATGTAAAGGAGATTTTGCATTCTTTTCTCTTGATTATTTTTTGAGTAAATATCTGAATATATATATATAATATATATATATATATTCAAGAGCGTCAAATCAATTTACTCAGTATATTTTATTTTTTACTTCATTATCATTTTCTATCTCTCACTCTTAAATTAACTGTATAAAACATATTTAAATTTTCTTATTATCCAAGTCCAAAAAGATTTGAGAGGTAAGAATATAAATGAGTCTAAGTTTGGTCAAAGTTTGGTTATCACCTAATTCAAAGTGACACGAAAATGAATTGAGTTTGAGCGTATTGAACTTGTATAGAATTAATTCGTCTAGTCTATCGAATTAATATATATTTATATAAATATTGATATTAGATATATATAGTATATATATTAAATGGATTCGAATTCGAGTTTGTGATTCAAATTTGTATAAGCACGAGTTATTGAACTAAATTTAAACTCAATGTAAAGAATTAGAATTAATATTAATGTATTCGATCAAATTCGAACTTGAATAAAAAATTCATTATAAAAGTTCAAGTTCATCTCGAGTCAAAATAAGTTTGTATAAGTTCAAATCTGACTCGATCAAATTATCACTATTTTTTGTATTAAAAAGTAAAATTTCTCGTTTATAAGATTTTCACTAAATTACTTAATGATTACGAAATTTCTACATTATCGTTACCAAAATTTGAATATTGATTCTTAATACCAATTTTGCACGGCTGGATTACCACTATTCTTATTAGATGTACAAGTAGAAAAGAAATAATAAAATGAAAGGTAGTCATGTGTTGGTTAGAGTGGTTTAGCATAATAATGTCATCCTCCATTTTGGCATGATAATTAGCCGACAATTAACCTCGTTTTGGGTGATTTTGTGAACCCCAATGCACCTAATACTGAATGACAAACAACTAATGGATTTGAACAAAAAGACAATTATCCCTCTAATAAGCAAGGATTAAAAATATGCCTTTTGTCTTGCAACTTTTCAAAGTTTTATTAAACTCACGCCCTAAAATGCCTCGAGCTTTCTAATCCCTAATTAATTAAGTAATTAAATTCATTAGCCTTATCCACAAGGGATCGATAAATCTAACTCGAGAATATGAATGTATAACGTGAAAAAAATCATTATTTTTCTCCTCTTTCTCTCTCTACACCATTTCTCTTTGACTTATTTCTACTCTTTCTCCACTCTAAAACTAAAATATTTAACATTGAACTTGTATTGGAAGTAGATATGGATCACTATGAAGAATTTGTAGAAGAAAATATCATTTAGATGTAAGAAAAGTTGAAAAAATATTTTTTTTCAAAATTGGAGCTCGGATCCTCGGACATGAGCGGATCGTCGGTCCTGGCAACCAGAGGTATTTGGAAAACTTGAAACATTAATAACTCTACAATTGAATGTCCGTTTCACGTGTATGACCACTCGTTTCCATGGTTCTCGTAAAGAGGAACGCAACGGCATCATCAAAAAAGTGATCCGGATGCGATTTCCACCAACCGTTCTCACAAAAACCTCCTATTTTCGTTTTAATTTACGTCTTTTTAATTTTCTAATGCTTTCTCTCTTTTTGTAAGGCACCAAGTTTGTAATTTTTTTGTCTCGAAACGCATCCGGATCACTTTTTCGACGATGCCGTTGCATTTATCTTTACGAAAACCATCGAAAAGAGTGGTCATACGCATGAAACGGACATCCGATCGCAGAGTTATTCATGTTTAAAGTTTTCCAAATACTTACAAAAATTCTTTATTCCTTAAAAAAAAAAAAAAAAAACTGCTCGGGTCGCCAGGACCGGCGATCCGCTCATGTTTGGGTCGCCCGTCCGGGCGATCCAAGCCACAATTTTGAATTTTTTTTTTACTTTTCTTATATCTAAATCGATATTTTCTTCTACAAATTCTTCACAATGATCCATATGTACCTCCAATACAAGTTCAATGTTAAAGATTTTGGAGTACAGAGAAGTTAGAGAGAAACTGTGTAGAGAGAGAAAGATGAGGAAAAATAATGATTTTTTTCTCGCTATACAATTATATTTTCGAGTTAAATTTATCGGCCATCTATTCACAATACATGTATGTAAAAATAATTGATGCCTTTCTTAATCATAATTATAAATTTTAAATTTAAATTTTGAGAATGTAATTAAGATACTTCCGAATTTTGATGTTCTTATGATTTTAAATAACACGAGGAGAGATTAGTCCAAATGTGATACGATTTAAAGTGTCATTTTTGTATGCATAAGATTCATTTGAAAAAAAAAAAAAAAAAGCCTTGTGATATTTATTTGCTTTTCTTTTCTAATAAGTTTATGATATTTATTGTGGATTAATAAACGTAACAATTGTGTGTTTCATAAATATAATATCGAATAATTTTACTTTTAAAAACTTTACTTTATATTTTTGAAGCTTGTAAAGAAATAAGTATAAGTGATGATACAAAGTTTGTAGATGATGATGAAAAAAAAATCAATAAAAATTCGATCTTTTTATAAAAATAATGAATCTACAAATTTTTACAAATTTCCTCTTATATATAGGATTTTGAAAATTTTCAAAAATTTAAAAGTTGAATGTTTTTATTTTTTATAAACAAATTCCAACGAAATAAGAGAGTAAAATTGTAATTAAAATACTAAATTATATTATACTTATTACATTTCATTGAAATTTAACTCTGAATGATTAGAATTTTTTGTTGTTAAGTTAAAGAGATTGAAAGCATTTTGTTTGAAATTAGAAAATAAAAAAATATTTTTTTAAAAAATAAAACTGTTCAATATTATGCTTATGTAACCCGATCGTATTAATCCCTTATTTATTTGCAGATATAGAAGAAAATGAGTATGATACGTCTACATCTTTTGACAGTTATGTTAGTGGGAAACAGAAAAGAATTATTTATAAATATATATATATATAGAGAGAGAGAGAGAGAGAGAGAGAGAGAGAGAGAGAGAGAGGCAGTTCTTTGTAAAGACTCCTTCCTCTTGAGTTATTTCAATGGTGGGGGTAGTGGGGGGTGGGGGACCCCTGGGGTTTATAGGGTATGATGAAGGGTTTTGAGAGTGTGTGAGAAAGTGAAATATGAATGGATGAGGGTGGTGGATACCCATTATTACAAGACAACTTTTAAGGTCAAAACAAAACAAGAAGAAGAAGAAGAAGAAGAAGAGCCCCACACATATGTTAGACATTTCATTCCAAAATATTAACATCTCTTGTGAGCAAACCAAAGAAAGAAGCACAATCAAGAAGAAGAAGAACCCCACACATATCTTAGACATTTCATTCCAAAATATTAACATCTCTTGTGAGCAAACCAAAGAAAGAAGCACAATCAAGTGATTATGTTATTGTCTAAATCCCCCAAAGAAGAAGATAAGAGTTGAATATGTAGTTGTTGTTGGCAGGGGACATTATGATACAGGTCATATTCACACTTTCTTTTAAGATGGTTAAAGTAAACTGTAAAGTCACTTTCTATGGAACAAACAAAAAAAACCTCCTCTTGTTTTGGCTTTGAGTATATTCTTCTTGGTTTTTCGTTTTGTATTCATCTTATTGGGAAAACCAAAACCATAAACACAGCACAGATCTGAGCAAATTCAGAGAATTTTTTTTCAAGAATTTTCAATTCACTTGAAGGGCTTCATTCTCCATCTTCCTTTTCATCAGTTTTCACTTTCAAATCACCCAAAAAAAATCCATTCTTGATTGTTTTTTTTTTTATTTCCCTCTTTTTTATTAAACCCTTTTCTGATCATCAATTTGTTAGTATCAGGCCTGCTATAATTGTGTTAATAAACTAATAAATACCATTCAAGGCATGCTATTTGTTTAGTGTTTTTGCCTCATTTGTAGTCCATGACTCTATGCCGTCCACTTCCACTACCAACAAAAATATTTATATCATCTTCACCTCGCTCATTCCATTTGAGGTCTTTTTAGTGCTGTTTACTTACCAATTTCTTACACACATTCTTGAACTTTTGCAGTAAAGAAAATGGTTATTATCTTGTTATTTTTTCTGGGTTTTTTCATAGAAGTTAAGGCTTCATTGCCTCATCCTGACTTGATTACTAGGCTTCCTGGGCAACCACAAGTGGGGTTTAGTCAGTTTTCTGGTTATGTTTCTGTGGATGATAAGAAACAAAAAGCTCTGTTTTACTATTTTGTTGAGGCAGAAGTAGATGCAGCTCTGAAGCCTTTGGTTCTATGGCTAAATGGAGGTATATATATGCAAAAGTTTTCTTTCTTCCTTGAACCCACTTTGAAAAATTCATCAAAATCTTATCTTTTTCAGTTTTCTTGGTGTGTTTTTGAAGGGCCTGGTTGTTCTTCTCTTGGTGTTGGTGCATTTTCTGAAAATGGACCTTTTAGGCCTAATGGTCAAGTTTTGCTTAGGAATGAATATAGTTGGAATAGAGGTATGAATTAAAGCTTGCTGATTTTCTCTTTTGCTTATGAGTTTATTAGAGCAAAGAAGTAAAGAAATGATCTTTTTTGGTTTGAAATTTCAGAAGCAAATATGTTATATTTGGAGACACCAATTGGAGTGGGGTTTTCTTACTCAGCTGCTACTTCCTCTTATGAAACAGTCACTGATGAGATAACAGGTGTATATTTTTTCTGCAAAGGAATCAATCAAATGTATCTTTTTCCCTTTATTATCTTTATATCATCCAAAAGTGAACTTATCATATATAACAAAACAAAAGATTAGAAGTTTCTGCTTAATTTTGTATGTAAAAAGACATTTTTTCTTGCAAATGATTCGTAGACCTTTTAAGTAGACTTTTGTTTCATTCATTGTAATGAGCTGTTCTTTTACTTTATGTTCTATCTTTATATTGAAAAATCTCTAAATGCCTTGTTACTGTACTTTTAGCCCGCGACAATCTCGAGTTCTTGCAACGTTGGTTCGACAAATTTCCACAGTATAGAAACAGCAGTTTGTTTATAACTGGGGAAAGTTATGCAGGTAGCTTTTCCTTTCCCTTCTTCTTGGCTTCTTGGGTTTACTCTTTACATGTTTTTCCATTGAATCTTTAGAAACGCGAAAAGGCGATCATCTTTTCATTTTCACTACCAGGGCATTATGTTCCTCAACTGGCTAATCTCATGATGCAATTCAACAAAAAGGAGAAACTGTTCAATTTGAAAGGAATTGCTGTAAGTGTTAACCAATTCTTTTAAGTATGGCAAGAAACAGCTGCCCTTTTGGCTGTTTGTTCTAAAGATGTGTACATTTTTCTCTTTGCAGCTAGGAAATCCGGTTCTTGAATTCGCTACCGATTTTAATTCAAGAGCTGAATATTTCTGGTCTCATGGACTAATATCAGATACAACATACAAAATGTTCACTTCAATGTGCAACTATTCGCGATATGTAAGCGAGTATTATAGGGATTCTGTTTCTCCAATTTGTTCAAAGGTTATGAGTCAAGTGAGCAGAGAAACTAGTAGATTTGTGGACAAATATGATGTTACACTTGATGTCTGCATCTCTTCGGTACTTTCCCAATCCAAAATCATTACTCCTCAGGTAAAATTTTGGTTCACTTCCCTCCTTAAACCACTTCCAAGTATGTATTCCGGTTACTGATCTTTGAACACATTGGCAGCAAAATGGAGAGAGGATAGATGTATGTATAGAAGATGAAACTGTCAATTATTTGAACCGACTAGATGTGCAGAAGGCTCTTCACGCTAGGCTTGTTGGAGTACGAAAATGGAGTGTCTGCAGTGAGTAAGTTCTTTTAATCCACTCGGAAAATTCCAAATATCAAAGCAATTGCAAATGGAAAAAGTTTTCATTTACAAAACAATAACACTACATTATGCAAGTCCTTTAATCGTATCACTTAATGTAGCTAAAAACTGTAACCAAGACTTTGTTTTGGCCTTACAAGTAAAATTTCTGTCCTCTTTCGCAGGGTTCTAGACTACGAGCTGCTTAACTTAGAGATACCTACAATATCATTGGTAGGATCACTTGTTAAGGCAGGAATCCCGGTGTTGGTGTACAGGTAACTTAGATGATTAGAAACTTATAATTTCGTATTTCCCTTCTTCGTTTTCCTTTCCTTGTTCAATCTGGACGTAAAGTTTCATAACTGGACTAATTACAAACTGGAAAACTGGTAAAAGCAGTGGTGATCAAGATTCAGTAATCCCGTTAACTGGAAGCCGGACATTAGTCCATGGATTGGCAAAACAACTGAAATTGAACACAACAGTTCCTTATAGAGTCTGGTTTGCTGAGCAACAGGTAAAAACTCTCCTATATTTCACCCCATTGCCTAAAAGGGACTTCAAGAGATTTTATAATGAGCCATTTTTTTTTCTTGATTTTTTCAGGTTGGCGGATGGACTCAAGTTTATGGGAATATACTTTCATTTGCTACCATTAGAGGGGCTTCTCATGAAGCTCCTTTTTCACAGCCAGAGAGATCACTTGTTCTTTTTAAATCATTTTTGGAGGGAAGACCTTTACCACAAGTATTATGAACATCAAGAAAGTAAACAAGTACCACATAGTAAATAGGTTTTTTAAGGTTGTAATTATAATTTATTGTTTGCCAAAGATCTGTCAAATGTATTTCATCCACCAAAGAGTAAAAGATTTTCTGCATGTCAAGTATATGAAATGCCATTGGTCTTTAGTTGCTCTTCCCTCCGAGTGTTTTTTACTTGTTATATTTTATTAATTCTCATATAATTTTTTTATTTGTTATATTATGAAAATTAAGTAATATTTAATGTATTTTTTTCATTTTATCCTTCAAAGCAAACAATCTTTAATCCTTTTAATTGATGTACGACATTAATGTCGTTTAGTAACTTCAATTCAAGGTAAAATCTTTCACCTGGTAGAAGTACTTAGGTAGAAGTACTTGGGGGAGAGGAGAGGGATCCGACCACACATGCCTTGTCGTGTTTAGAATTGATTTCCCTTTTAAAAATTTTGACTTTTTTTAATTAAAAAATTCCAAGTGGAGGGGAAAAGGTCGGTTGATCCACATCCAAAAATACAAGAAGAAAAAGGGAAAGAAATAGATAATTAACTAAAAAAACCGCCCAAATGAGGAAGTGGAAGAAACTGCACTCAAACCCGAACCGACTAGTAGAAAGATACACTATACTTGTTTACTCTTTCTTTCTTCTTGAGTTGAGTGTGCAAGAAAGGCGGTTTTGTGCTGTATTTTTGAAGAATCGTGAATCCCACTTCCTCCATTACCCTTCTGCTATCTCTCTAACAACCCCAGAGAAAAGCGGGGAAAAGAAAGAACCAGTCTTTTTCAACAGAAAAACAATACTCATTGTCCCAAGAAAAGCAATAATCTAGCCCCCCAGAAAAAAAAATGTCCAGCCAGCAAAAGGAGCATCTTTATTCATGTCAGGTATTCTATTTTTCTCTCTTTGAAGAAAAAGGGGGAAACTTTTTTTGGTTTCAAATCATTACCCCCGCTCCCCTTTTTCCCTTTTTCAATTTGGGCACACACATGATGAGTACACTCAGAGTATGTACGATAGTGAAAAAGATTTCATTTTGTGATTGTTTTTTGAGTAAATGTGATCATCTAGATCTGGGTTTTAGCTTATAGAAGGATATATGCAGGAAGAAGAAGAAGAACAGAAGGAATTTGATCTGGGATCTGAGGAGGCTGACTCCCCTGTGCCCCTCACTGTTACTTCTAGGGTTAGTTATTCTTATTACTTTTCATGATTCTTGAGAGCACAATGGGTGGTTTATGGGTTTTTGGTGGATGGAAGTAATCGCCTAATGGGTTTCCTTCCATTGAAATGAATTGGTAAGATGTTGTTTTACGGCAATTTCACAGGTACTTTATATGTTGGGGGATATAACATCAGGGCCTGCGTACCGGTTTGCCCAATGGTTGGAGCTGGTCCGTAAGAGAAGTGGGAAGTACAGGTCGTCCGGGTTCCCTAACAGGCCTCATCGAGCTGATAGTATGCTGTTAAGGTCGTTTATTCATTTTGCAGTACTTTCGTAAAATGTGGCTTTGATTGATTGAATACTGCCCCATTTCATAGTTAATTGTGTCTAGTATTTTTATTCTACAGCTCACTCTACGTGTGATCAGTTGGAATTTAGGTGTAAGTCTGTACGCACTGGATTTAGAAATGAAGAGTACTTCACCAATTTAAACAGTAATTTGTGTCTAGTGCAGGATCATGTGGATAGTATACATGGTCTATCTTGCTGTCTAGGTACCTGAGGGAGGACTAATTTGACAGCTAAATATCGGGACATATCCATAACTTTTGCTTTATCTTATTTACTATCCTATTAAATGAATAAGAAGATCAAGATTGGAAGATTTATCTTGAACTCTAATGTGTTCCAAGGTAAATCTTTCTTGATAAGTAAGTCAACCGCAGATATACTAGTTACTAGCATGAGCATTAAAGAAGTAGTAGTCTTGATAATGTGAATATGATGTATTATATGCATGACATCTGGATTCAGGTTCAAAAACTATTTCAATTATCTGTTTAGAAACTTTTCTGTGCGAACAAAATGTGAAAGAAAATGCTAGTTTTCATATGCTTGCCCTTTGTTTTTCTCCTCTTTGATGTTTTTATCAGTGTTAAGACATATATACACTGTCATTCTCTATGCATAATTCATTTTGTTAAGTCCCGTTTTGGTTCAGTGCAGAAGAGTCAGCTTCTGATGTAAGTTCTCCTGTTGAGCAAGCTACAGAAGTTAGTTTGTGGGAAAGGCTTGGTAATTCTGCCATGTTGAACATTGAGTCAAGCGCCTTTTCTTGGAATATGCTTTCTTCACTTCATCACACGGAGCATACTAGCAGTACTGAACAGTCTGAGGATGAAACTAACAAACCATTGGAGGTATCTCTCACTTGACTGTATCTCTTGAGTTGTCCATGTTGCATCAGGAGACCTAGCTTTTCTTTTTATTTTCCCCTCCTATTCTGCAAAATTGGGGTTTTTTCAGAAACCTACGTTGACATCATTAGCTATCTTTTCGCATTTTTCTCACGGTTATTCTTCTGAGGACGGCCCTGTAAATTTAATTTCTATACACCATTGCCTTTATGGTTCTATACTACCTCCTGACCAGATGGCCTTTGATCTGTAACATAGTAGGGGTTCATTGTGGTTGCTGAAAATTTTTTGCTTCCTTAATAAATCTTTTCCTTGATGCTTTCGTCTTAGTTCCTTTGTTTCTTATAGACTCGCTCCTGTTTTATGTATTGAAGCTTTCTACGAACTGGAAGTGTATATTACTCCATTCTCTTAGTTAATTTTTGTGTTGCTGCAGGTCACAGTTAATTCTGGGGGTGTAGTCTTTTTTGCACTCTTCAACCAACCTGAAAATGATAAATCTTCTACGAAAGAGGCTGTAGCTGTCATAAAGATAGCATCTTCTAGGATGGCCACCCAGTCAGAACGCCTTGGCTATGAATTTGCAAAGCGCCTAGGTGTTCAAACTCCACAAGTCGTAACTTCTTACTAAAGTAATTGGTTGTTTTTATGCTGTTTAGCTAGCAGTTTAACATTTTGGAGAACTTTATGTGCATATTGCAGGCCAGGGTCATTCACAACTCAAGTCCAGAATGGCTCCAGATAAAAGAGGCTGCAGAAAAAGCTAGAGATGCTGCAATTTCAGAAGGAGATGAAGCCGGTGAAATGACGTGTTCAGAGCTTTTGGAAGCTCTTGAGCTCAGCCGATGCCTTCTACTACTAAAGTGTGTAAACCCTACCCCTGATTTGTATGATATATAAGTTATAGTTAAAGAATCTCCATATTTTGTTTGAAAATTCCTTAGATCTTGCTGACCTCCTATTTTCAAGCTGTAGTTTTCATCAGTTTTCCATGATCCATGGACCCCTAAACTTCTTAATTTGGCGCATGACCTTACCATTTTGATTAAGTCTGTGGCGGAATATCTGTTACTTACCATATGAGTGGAGTTGCCAATTTTTGTGTAGATTTTCATTTACCACAAAGCTACATTCTGACACACCTGTACCATTTCACTACGAGAATTTCACTCATAATGATTTTAATTCTTCTGTTCTTGCATTGAGAATCTTTGTCTCTGCAGTTATGTACATGGTTCTCCTCTACTGGAAAGCTCCAGCGCATTTGAATCGCAAGAAGCTGCAGAAAAGACAGCAGCAGCTCTTGGCAGGATTCTGCTGTTGGACCTTGTAATAAGGAATGAAGATCGCCTTCCATGCCATCATCTTCGGTGGCGAGGAAACTCTGCAAATTTATTGTTGGCTGACAAGGTAGCTAAAAACACAGATGCTCTTGAGCTTGCCATGGATTCAGTTATTAAGAAATATGGACCGAGAGTTATGCAGGCACTTCAGAAAGAAAGAAGGTCGACTTCTATTGAGAGCAGATTCGGTACGCCTAGGTCAGGATTGGTACCCCAAAATGATCTCTCTGATATTGCAGGATCTCCAAATGCTGGCAGCCAAACTCCAACTGAAGCGAAAAGTCTTGATTTTCATGTCGTGGCAATAGACTCGGGGGTTCCTCGTAGACCACCTGCTGGAAAACGGGCAACCGACCAAGAAAGTTACCCTAAGTTAGTTGAGCTCCTCATCAACAGTTCCACGTATGCCTCAAATATATTGTATGAAATTACCGGAGGGAAGCTTGGATCTTCCCCTGAAGACTCTGAAGTGATAAACAATTCACAATTGACTGACATGGGTTCAATTGTTCATGGATTTCGGAGTGGATTTCGTGCTGCTGTCCGGGATATGCAGGGATTTCACATATTTCTTCTCACCCTCAATCAGAAATTGGATGGACTGTTGCGAATCTTTCTTAATACAGTCAATAGAGCCTCTGGGGACCCAGACAGAGAAGATATGATGATTCCTCAGTCACCATCACAGTCTTGCGGATTTAACATTCATGTTCCTTCCCCCCCAAGCAAGGAGCGGAATAGTGAGAATAATTCTGATGTAAATATGGCAGAGTCACAGAGCACAGCTCCTAGGTTGTCAGCCTCAGGATGTAGAGATAGTCTAGATTCAGGTTCTCCACTCTCACGTGAGGCATGGCATGGAAAGTTAAACAGAGGGAGTGGAGAAGCGTTACATGGCCTACGCATGACATCAAAGCTACGCGACTTTCAGAAATATGCTAAGGTATGTGATCCTTTTTTGATCAATGTAGAGTTCCTTGGAGGAAAGAATTCTTTTTTCATAGTCTACTTGAATTAAATAAATTGGTGCTTGTCCATGTAAAGGATTCAAATTCCACTGTGTGATATACCTACCTTGACAGTAACACTAAACTCGACACTCTAATTATGTATCTCTAGTTTGCGAAAATTATTTTCATGGATGATTTAGTTGGGAGTTGCAGATTGGTATTAGTAATTATAGGATATGGCTTTTGTTATAATTTGTTGCCTTATAATGTGGATAATTTCCTGAGTGCTGTTTTGGAGGTAAAATTAAACAAAGAACTGATGCCTGTTCCAGGTAGATGCCGAATTAAACAAAGAACTAGAACAGTGGAATGAAATGTTAAGAAATGATGCAGTGAAGTTATGCCAGGAAAACAATTTTAATACAGGATTTTTCGAAGGCAGTGATAGCAATTGTGTTGTTGATGCTTATGAATTGAAGGTAAGATTTCTTATCTGATTCATTGGCAATCTTGGAGGACCAATTTTTCACCCTATGCATGTTCAATTTGGGTTGTTATTTTCTTAACATGTTAACACTGTAAAGTACAGGTGAGACTTGAGCACATCCTTGAAAGGATACAATTGATATCTGATGCTGCTAACACAGAAAAGCCATCATCAGTATCAGATTACTTGTTCATAGGTGGTGCACTTGCTGCAAGATCCGCTTACACACTGCAACATCTACAAATTTCGCACATTTTATGCTTGTGTGCCAATGAAATTGGTCAATCGGATTCTCAGTTTCCTGACCTATTTGAGTATAAGAACTTTTCTGTGAGTGCTTAAATACTTTCATCTCATTTATGCAATGAATCTCCATGGCACTACTTCCGTCCCCTCTTCCCACGCGTAAGAAAGGTTCCCCTTAGGTGTATATATGTTTGTTCACCTGCACGACTGTTCTTTTTAACAGTGTCTATCATCTTCTTTGTCGGGTTGAATCTGGGGCCTTGCTGAATTACTTTGATTGAACTAGGCAGAAATTGGACAGACAGTTTTCTTTTTTGGGGACGTTATGTGTGTGATGATTATATATATAATAATGATTTGCTGTTTTTATGAATAGATCTCTGATGAGGAAGATTCAAATATCAGTGAAATCTTTGAAGAAGCGCATGAGTATATCGATCATGTTGAACAAGAAGGTGGAAAAGTTTTAGTCCATTGCTTTGAAGGCAGAAGCAGGAGTGCAACCTTAGTTCTTGCTTACCTTATGCTCAGAAAGTACGTACCAATGCCATCATTCAGAAAGTCTTGTAATTCTTTAGAGCTGTCTTTCTAGGAGCCTTCTTGGTCATCTTTCTTATAACTTGTGCATACGAGTTTTCCAAGAAAGATGGCTTCTATCACGAGTTTAGGTCCTTTTGCTGTTCGGGTGATGGGTCTGGGACCACACTTTGTTTTTTGGAAGTTGCGTGCCATTATTGATTGATATCCGGAAGCAATTTGCTGACTGATTGTCTTTTATGTTGCAGAAACTTCACCTTATTAGAGGCATGGAACACTCTGAAAAGAGTCCATCGTCGTGCCCAGCCTAACGATGGATTTGCAAAGATTCTTTTGGATCTCGACAAACAACTACATGGTAAGGTTTCAATGGAATGGCAACAAAGAAAACCAACAATGAAGGTCTGTCCTATATGTGGCAAGAATGCAGGCTTGAGCAGTAGCTCATTGAAGCTTCATTTGCAGAAATCACACAGAAAACTTTCATCTGGAAGTGTAGATAGTGCCATGACTATGGAAATACAAAAAGCACTTGATGCCCTTAAGATAAGTAGAGGTGGAAGTATCAGCCCTACACAAAGGCAGTCAGTAGAAGGCCCTTTCTAAGGTTTTCTTTTTTCCCAAGGGAAATGGTTCCATCTCCGAACTGAAACTTGAAATCTTTCAAACCAGATTGTAACAATTATAAGTTGTTGGATTCAGTTGTAGATTTTTCTCACCTGGTTATTGCAAAACCAGAAAATGCATTTTGTTTTCCGGCATGGAAGTCTTGGTGAACTGTTACTAATTTATATCCTACCAATGGTCCTAGTTCCAAACTATAAGCCGAACAATGTAGTATCATAGTATCAAATGGCAAAAATTGGGACTCTATAGTAGAAAAGATACAAGGGGACATAATCCAGCAACCTGCTGAAATGCCGAGCCCAGCGCCTAACCCAAGCTAGGAACTGAGCTCAGCCTTAGCATGTTGCATCAGGCCCTTTAGCCTTGGCATGTTTTGCCAGGAACTTGGCGATCAGCAAATGCTGTACAAGGTTGTTCCAGAAAATTAACCCTGTGAGACATTATCATGAGGGGCAGAAAATATGACATAATCTTGTTGAAAGTTGTTATTCTTGGTAAACATCATAATCTAGTATAATTATAAGAATAAACATGTGCAAATCCAACATCCTAATATGACTGTCTATAGCTCCACCAGAAACCTAATATACGTAGAAGAATAAGACCTTAAAAAGCTTGCTTGCTGGCAAAAGAAGATGCAACCTCAAGCACTCTCATGAGAAATACAACCATGAGCTGTTTAAGCAAGCTATATATGAAGTCGTCTACCGTGAAAATCCAATCCCTCTGCAAAACCAGGATATTGTTGGAGCCAATTCAAACCCGAAAGTAGCAGTACAAACAACACATTTTGTGAAATGTTAAAGACGGCACAGGATCTAAACCCCAGCTGGTTGTGCTTCTAAATCACCATTCAGAACGGTAACATTGCCATCAGAGTCTACATCCACAATAACTGAATCGCCTTCTTTGATTTCACGTGCAAGCATCTTCTCAGCCATGCTATCCTCCAACAGCCTCATTATAGCTCGTCTCAATGGTCGTGCTCCATAGCTTGGGTTGTAACCTTCTTCCACAACTCTTTCTCTAAACCTCTCTGTTACATCAAGCTTTATGTCCTTTTTCTTCAGCCGGTCAAAGACTTCCTTGAGCATTATGTCGGCTATCTCCTTCACTTCAAGCTTGGTGAGTTGACGGAATACAATCATCTCATCCAATCGATTCAAGAATTCTGGTCTGAAATATTGTTTTAATTCCTCGGTCACTAAACTCTTAATTCTGTTGTAGCTACTATCTTTCTCATCGTAGTCAAGATCAAAACCTATACGCCTGCCACCTTTCTCAATAACACTGCTACCAACATTAGATGTCATAATCAGAAGTGTGTTCTTGAAGTCAACGGTTCTACCTTTACTGTCTGTTAACCTTCCATCCTCAAGAATTTGAAGCATCATGTTGAAGACATCAGGATGAGCTTTCTCAATCTCATCAAATAGCACAACAGTGTAAGGGCGACGTCTCACTGCCTCAGTCAGCTGACCACCTTCAGTGTAACCAACATATCCCGGGGGTGAACCAATAAGCTTTGAAACTGTGTGTCTCTCCATGAACTCACTCATATCAAGTCGTATCATTGCTTCCTCAGAACCAAAATAGTAAGCAGCTAGTGCTTTTGCAAGTTCCGACTTCCCCACACCAGTAGGACCAGAAAAGATGAAGCTAGCAATGGGCCGGTTGGGGTTCTTGAGTCCAACACGAGCACGACGAATGGCACGGCTGATGGCCTTAACAGCTTCATCTTGACCGATCACCCGTGTGTGGAGTGTCTCTTCCATCTTGAGGAGACGATCTGATTCATCAGTAGATACCTTCTCAACAGGAATACCTGTCCATGAAGAAACGATATGTTGAATGTCCATTTCTGTCACAGTAGGACCACCCTCCCCAGCCTCTGACTCTGCCTTGCTCATTTCTTTGTTCTTATCTATAAGAGCAGATATCTGTGCCTTAAGATCCATTTCTCTGTCACGCAATTCACCTGCCTGCACATGAATTAAACTAGCATAAGCCTCAACAAGGGACATGAGACGTATGTTGCACAATGAGATACATGGAGAAATCAAGAAAAAGTCAGACATAGTATAGGAGAAAACCTCAAGCACATTATTATATCTCTCATAAGCTATATTCTCAATAACAAAACAAAATTGCTACCTTCTCAAAGTCTTGGCTGCGGACAGCTTCATTTTTCTCCTTTGTTATCTGCCTGAGTTCCTTCTCTAGCTCCCTAGCTTCCTCAGGGAGCTGCAACGTGATAAATATGTCATGCCAACAGTACAAGAAAATGAACGAAAAACATGACTACAAAGGAAAAGCCCAAACCTGGGCATGACGAAGTCGAACACGAGAACCAGCTTCATCAATCAAGTCAATAGCTTTATCAGGCAAGAAGCGGTCACTGATAAACAAATAAACAGTATTGAGAAAAGGTTCTACATTAATACAGAAAAAAATAGTTAAAGAACTACTGAATGCAACATAATAATCAGAAGATACAATCTCTAAGCATTGCCATTTTTTCTTTTGCCTTTGCTTTTTCTTTGCTCGCAAAGGCTCGGAGTTTTATCTAATCTGCACCCTTGAGGGTCCAAAGATGATAGATTAAAGTTTGTACTACTGCTGCTGTAAATCTGAAAGGTTCCTAAAGGATGATTCAGGCACCCTCCTACAAATGAAAATCATTGAAACGGGAGAGTAGAACTACATGCATGGGAGACAGATTGATAAATTGTTTCACCAAAAAATGAAAATAAATAAGACAGAAAAGAGAAACAGAAGGCGACCAAACAGGCAAAGGGGAACACAGAAGTAAGAAATCTGCATACCTGATGTACTGGTATGACAGCTGTGCGGCAGCAACCAAGGCCTCATCAGTGTAGCGGAGTTTGTGATGAATCTCATACCTCTCTCTAAGGCCCTTCAAAATTTGAATAGTTTCATCAACTGAAGGTTCAGGTACCTTGACCGGCTGAAAACGTCTTTCAAGTGCAGGATCCTTCTCAATGTGCTTTCTGTATTCATCTAGTGTGGTAGCCCCTATACACTGCATGAAACAACACCAAAATAAATTCTTATTCGTTCAAAACCCGAGGATAAAATGATAATGAAAATAATAATTTACAGAAACATGAACAGATTGCCGAGATTACTACAAACCATTGGTTGAATCTTAAGCATAAAATCTTTCATAAACCTGTGCAGTATGCATAAATAAAGAGGCTTTTGCCCATCTGGGGCTCCCTTTGAATAATTTACGACCGAGTACTTTCAACAATCTCTGAAAAGGAAGGCTAAAGACTGAACGACTTACATCCAAAGAACAGACTAATTATACCCCTTTCACACACACACACAAACCCCCCCCACCACCAGCACCACCACTCCCACCCCCCCCAAAAAAAAAGGATTGTTCCATACAAGATTCATAAAACGACAAGATACCAGGCATGTGTCAAATGTGAGGTCAAGGATATCATCAGATTTGACAAATGCAAGTCGGCCTAAAGGTCCTGTATGCCCGAAGCACCATAATTGCATTTGTGGTTGCCCGAAAGGACCCAGACAGGTCAAAAACCCGAATATAGGCTCCTTCAGTCAGAAAGCAAACACTATAGACATCCTAGAACCATAAAAAGATGACGGGGCAGATCATCCCAACTCCATATTTATCCATGTTCTCGAAGAAATATGTGCCATGTAATTTAACATTAGATAACAGATCTATTTCAAGAGCTTGATTTCTTGCACTTAAACAGAAGCCATAGCGTGATTATTGCGGATAACCAACCTGAAGTTCACCACGAGCTAGAGCAGGTTTTAGAATGTTTGCAGCATCAATTGCACCCTCTGCTGCTCCAGCTCCAATTAATGTGTGCACTTCATCAATGAAGAGTATAATTTCATCACTTTGTTTTATTTCCTCCATCAATTTTTTGAGCCTTTCTTCAAACTCTCCACGATATTTTGTACCAGCCACCAGCAGACCCATATCCAAAGTAATAACCTGAATAATGGCCAATAAACAGGTTAAACAAGAAAGAAAATAGTAGATCCATGGGACTAAGACATTTATATTATTTAAGAAGTCACTCTACCTTCTTTCCCTCTATTGTTTCTGGAACATCACCATTTGCAATTCGTTGGGCAAGACCCTCAGCAATAGCTGTTTTCCCTACTCCTGGCTCTCCAATAAGGCAGGGATTATTCTTCGTCCGGCGGCCCAATATTTGAGTAACACGTTCAATTTGATCTTGCCTTCCGACAACAGGATCTAGTTTCCCCTACAAAACAAGAACAGCTGAACAGTTTGAACTAGAAGAATCGCAGCTTTCATGCAATAGCTAGAAGTCCATAATACCATACCTCCTCAGCCAGCTTTGTCAAGTTCGTACCATATTCCTCTAATGTAGGCATCTTGTTGCTGGAACTACCACCTCCAAGACCAGCAGCAACAGCTTCTGCACTTTCACCTACCATCCTAATGACCTATTTGCAATACAAACACAATTATCAAAACCTAATTTTCAAAATCTCAACCAACAGTGCTGAAGCAAAGTGGATAGGAAAATTTACCTGCGTGCGAATGTTACTGGGGTCAGCACCTAAGTTCTCAAGGACACGAGCAGCAACACCTTCACCCTCACGAAGCAATCCAAGCAACAGGTGCTCTGATCCAATATAATTGTGGCCTAGAGTCAAGGTAAAACTAAATTAGAACATATGCTCAGATATCTTACTGAATCCAAAAGCAGAAAAACTATAGTACGCGGCAAGAAAGACATGTCAATCTGCACGCTCAGAGAGAAAAGGAGAGGTAGAGCGACAGAGAGAGCACAAATTATGATGAACAAAGTTCGGCACCAGCTACGTATCAAAAGATCAAGCATTAGTGAGACCAAATGACTAAACCAGATAATAAAATTGAGAGAACGATACCAGAGAGAAGAAAACCTACCAAGTTGGCGGGCCTCCTCTAATGAAAGTTCCAATACTCGCTTAGCACGTGGAGTAAAGGGGATTTCAACAGCCACAAATCCACTGCCCCTTCCAATTATTTTCTCAACTTCTACACGAGCATCTTTCAAATTAATGCCCATCGATTTAAGGACCTTAGCAGCAATTCCCGTACCCTCACCAATAAGCCCCAGTAAAATTTGCTCAGTGCCAACAAAATTGTGGCCTAACCGTCTTGCCTCCTCTTGTGCAAGCATAATAACCTTGATAGCTTTCTCTGTGAAACGCTCAAACATGGCTCTTGGTGCCATTCGGCTAGCCTTTCTCCGGCCAGAGGTTGCATTTGCCACTTTCAAATGTAAACTCTGTCCAGATTTAACCATGTTATCCAAGGCAGTGGACCCCCGTAATCCAGAGAAACTTCTGATCCTTAGAGGTGCCACATTCTGAGGGCAAAGCATTTTAACTGCTCTTGATTTACCGGATTTACGGAACCCTTTAATTTGTCCATAACCTCCCGCAACCGCTGAAGGTAAATTAGTCGATTGTACTAAAGCTCCAGCCATGACTATAAGAGAGCGATCTACATCATGAGAAGACAATAGTTTTTAAACAGCCATATAATGGACAAAAACTACACTGATAAACCAAGTTTCATGAATAGTAAACATTAGAACATTATTTTTATCCCTTCTTAGAATACTAAATCATGAATAACAGTAAGCTTAGCATAAACAGGCTTCTCAAAACCACAAAAGAAGCTCACATATTGCCCTTGCCCTTACTTGCACAATTTGGGGGGAAACAGGATTAGTAAACATACAAGAAATGTCAGGTAACTGTATGCAACTCAACTAATTTTCCAGATAAGAACTATGAAACTTTAGCATAACAATTACAAACCCCACAAGTTAGCTGAATGCTTCAGTTTATGCCAAAATAGAAAATAAATAAAAGAAGCAAAACACCTCTATTTCTTAGTTAACATAAATATCCAACTACATACTCCACTCTTCAATAATGTCGAAATGATCCATGTAAAGCACAAAGTTATAAAATTTGCCACATACTCCATTTGGGAAAGACACAAATTCTATATGTTTGAAGTACAAGGTTTTAAACTTTGAAGGGGGTTTTTGGCGCACTTCAGTTTCCTTCCAGATTCTTTCTAGTCTATGAGCTAAAACATAAACAAAATATAGTGTTCTAAAACAGGACACACACCAAATTTGACTATTCAATCCACATCTTTAATTACATAACAGTAGAAGGATTCAAAACTTCTCTATGCCCATTACAAGAAGAACAATCTAATCAAGCTCAAAATACTTGCACCCAAAATCCAAACAGAAATATCCGCAAAAAAACCACCAGCTTGCTTCAAACCATGATTCTGAACACCAAATTCATTCATAAACAAGCATGACAAACAAAACAAAGCAGTACAGACGTAACGAAATTCTTTCTTGCCAACAAAATAGAAAAAGTATCTCTTTTTCTTCTCCGTCTACCTCGAGTCAAATCAAAATAGAAAGGGCAAAATACGTCCTTTGAGTCTAACAGCAAAACAAGTAACTAAAAATCGATATTATCCATAAGACCCATATCAATTTAACACAGTACCATCCCAAAATACCCCAACTTCTATGCTCAGCAGCCCGTATCATCAAGAACACGAACACATAAAAATATTACAATTTCGAAACCCAAAACAGCATATCTGACCGACCCATCAATTAACAACAAGAGGAAATATAAATTAAACACCCAAAATAGCAACAAACAATCCAACCTAACCCAAAACCCTACCTCTTCAAATTAATCCAAATATCACCAAACAGATTGAGTTGAAAGCATAATTTTTACCTGAACAATAAAAATATCACCCCCCACGAAGAAAGGAGAGAGAAGAAGAAGAAGAAGAAGAAGAGATTAAAATGGTGGTAGGGATGGATAGGGGGTGGATGACAATTGATTATGGCCGCTCTCTTTCTCTCTCTATAAATATATACCAATTCTGCTTCTATCGTATATCTGGTTTACTATCTGCTGCTCCATTGACCACGATGCACCGTCATACACACAACCAAAAAATCTTTCCCGTTCTATCTAGTGTTCTCGTCTCGCAAGTGCCTTTTACAATCTTAACCGTCCGATCTTTGATACTCTTTCCTAGACCGATAGATTATAGGGTCAAATTGAATCGTGGTGACCCATATGCTTTTCGCCAATACGTATAATTCCTATTTTACCCCTCCTTGATATTTCTGATTGGCTAATACTAGAAGCTAGCTTTGAGAATATCTTGTTATTGTTGTAAATAATTATTATACAAGCCATACACGAGACAATTCAAAGTTATTTATTTTTTTATTATATTCATCTAATTTTCTTTTTTTTTTTTTTTTTGAAAGGCTAATATATTTTTTTTAAAAGCATCAATTTCGAGTTTAACGAATGATTTTAACAACCTTAATTAATTCAAATTAAATTTAATCAGTATACAAAATATAACTTTTATTTACGAAAATAATGCAAATATGATCAATCAGGAATTGAAAACATAAACTATAAAGAAGGTAGGTAGCTAGGAGGATTATTCAATTTTTTTTTTTCTTTTTCTTTTACTTTTTTGTAATAATTAGAAGAGACTAAAAGTGAAACTTGGAAGAATAAAGGCCTCACATTTGAGGAGATATAATAAAAAAGGGGTGAAATGAAAATATCAAACAATATTGGGCCAGCCAGCCACAAACTTGGGAGTATTTGTGATTAGAGAGATTCAAACCTTATTCTTTACATCAAAATCAATTCCAAATTTTCTTCTATTTTGCTTATTATACATTATATAGATTCTACTGGATGGGATTTGTAGGAGTGTGGGATACTACATAGGGCTTGATGTATATTGCCAATATAGATGTGAAAGTTCACTTCCTTTAGATATTCTTTTGGAAATTATTGATATTGCAATTGGTAGCCACTTTATTTATGATTAAATTTAATGTGTGCTAATTTGAATGAAATGAGATTATTGTTTTCGCTCTTATATATATATATATATATGAAGAAGTAGGGGCAGTAATAATAATCTTATCGATATTTTTACAGTAATGAATGTGGGTGATAATAGTGACAGAACCATAATTTAAATATTAAGAATGAAATATAAAATTATACAAATTTAGTTACCTTAATATGATAACTCAAAAGAAGTGAGGGGATATAGAGGATATAATACTGACAGAAATTCAGGTCTCTCTGATTCAGTTAATATTCTAGTTTTAAAATTTTTATGCAAATCGAGATCGAGAATAGGAAGTTTTCCAATCACTGACCCAAACCCATTGTCGAATCCTACTCAGCAGAATATGGAGGTACTTATACTAGAACGGGCAAATCTGATCTTTCACAATAAATCGAATTTTTTTTTTTTTTGGAAGGGGTATAATTTGAATTAAGATAGAATAATTCAACTAACTTAAAAACATTCATTACTATGATAAATAAGTCACTTATTATATTCATGAATCCTCTAATTAATGTAAATAAAAATTCATACATGATTGAAGATGCACTTTATGAATTTTTTTTTTTTTTTAAATTCTGCTACATAATAAAGTTTATTATTTTAATCATATGTCCTCCATATTAAAAAAAATAATAATAAATCTGATAGGATATGGGCTGCCCACCAAAAAGAGTAGAGCTTTGACCACTTAAATGGGCTTAGGGCCTTCCTTTCATGGACTTAGCAGATGTTTCTTCGAATAGAAATTTGACCACTTAAATGGGCTAAAGCCCACCCACCTTAGAATGGGGAGACCCAATATTTCAAGAGGTTTTTTTGTTTTTTAAGTACAAATATTGGGTTAATTACATTTTTCATCTCTTTATTTTGTATATATTACAAATACATCTTTATTATTTATATTTTCATAACTTATTAATCTTCATTACTAATTTCAATGATAAATTTTTATAAAAAAATAATGATTATACAGTAAAAAGTTAAAATCTTTATTTTGCAAGTTTGTTTCTTGTTTATTATTATATATAAAGACGATAATGCCCTTGTTAATTCTTTTTTAAATTAATCTAATTTCCGTAATGAATAATATTATTGTCTTAATATATAATAATAAATAAGAAGTAAATTTGTAAACTAATATTTCAAGAAGATTTTAAACTTTTTACTACATAATCATTATTCTCTGATAAAATTTTTCATTGAAATTAGTAATAGGGATTATTAATAAGTTATAAAAAATATAATTGATAAGAATTTTTTTGTAATTTATACAAAATAGATGAATGAAATTATAGTTTAGATAAACATCAAACCGAAAAATGTAACTAACCCTAAAATATTTTAATAGTTTAAAGAGGTGCCCCAATATTGTTGTTTTTTTTATTTTTTTGGTAAATTCCACAAGTTTGATTTTAGTTTTCTCATTTAAAAATAATGAGATTTTAAATTAATTCTAGATGACCTGTTCCCAAAAATTTTCTACATGACCAGAGCATAATTTTTCTAAAATTTGTATTCCTTAATTAAAATTGTCTGTCAATTATTATCTAATGTAAACAATATTAAAGTTTTCGTGTCTAATTTTAATATTTGTTTTTAACATTTTTAATAGTTATAACATTTAATGAATATGAAGCTGTCACGTGTCTGATACCTGCAATATTAGACGTACAGAGAATGTACTCCCCAAATGCACTCTGACGCTCAAGAATGCTTCAATATGATTTCTTCCAACAAAGAAAGCGGGAAATAAATCGAATTCAATTTTTATAATTTTGACTTTTTTATTTGGATGAGAGTGATATTAATATATATATATAAATATATATATTCGAAATTATGGGTTAGTGAGGAGGATTGTGCTAATGTGAGATTCTCAACACACTCCCAGGCTGATCGTCCACTTGGAGTATATAGCTCTGATACCATGTCAAAATTCGGAGTTTGGTCTAACTCATTTCAAAAAGTATCACAAAAGAGAAAGATTGTCCAAGGTTATTAAGTGTTTATTAATGTTTTAATTAGCCAATGTGAGATTTTCAATATATATATATATATGAAAAATTAGTTAAAAATAACCATAAACTATTTTAGTTTTTCTTTTATAACCATGAACTTTTATTTTATATTTTTCTAACCATAAACTATTTTTCTTCTTTTGAAAATAAACATGCATTTTTATGTTATCTTTTATAACCATGAACTATTTTTGTTATTCTAAAATAGCCATGAACTATTTTTTACCTCTCAAATATAGAGGTAAAAAATAGTTCATGCTATTCTCAGAAAAATAAAAAGTAATTAATGGTTAGAAAAAGATAAATAAAAATTCATGTTTATAAATAGAATATATAAAATAGTTCATAGTTAGAAAAAGATAAAATAAAAGTTTATGGTTATAAATAGAAAAGTTAAAATTTTTTTCTGGTTATTTTTACCCAAAATGATAAAATAAAAGTCTATGATTATAAACAGAAAAGTTAATTTTTTTTTCGATTATTATTACCTAATTTCTCTCTCTCTCTCTCTCTCTCTCTCTCTCTCTCTCTCTCTCTATATATATATATATATATACTTTTTGAAAATTGACGAGTTTGATAAATAAAAGAAGAAGCAAATTATAATCAATCAACATCCCTCAAGTCTAGTTCACGAGGTAAAGGGGAATTGAATTAAAGTTTGCTGGAAATAGCAGAAGCATCTGCTGTTTCTGCCACTTATCAAGAACATGTTTTCAATTTCCTCACTCTTTTATTTCAACTTTCAACTTAATTAATTTGCCTCCTCTTAAATCCCATAAATGCTGCACCCATATTTTTGAATTTTATACCCTTATGCTCTTTGCTTGATATTTAATCAAGTGGACCATCTCTTGTTTGATACTTTTCATTTTATTTTTTACTTTTAACTTTGAAGATATATAGATGTAGATATTTTATTTTCAAATTTTATTTTTTTCCTTTTTTTTATAATTTTTTGTGATTTGTTGATTCAAAGATTATAGGTGGTGTACTTTGTTTTCTTTTTACTTTTTATGTTTTTCTATTTATTGTCCCCTCAAATTAATTGATTATAATGTTGTTGTGGTTTCACCACCAGCAATCATATACTCAATTAGAGATTTGTTAACGATGGTTGTTGTTTTCTTTGCTCCTCGCAAGTTCGCATCTATCTATTATGGTTAATGGTTGGTTGGATTGCGACAATAGTAACGATAACTGTTTGAGTGATCTTTATTGAGTACTAGAAGAGTTTTTTAGTCGTTTATGACTTCGCATTGCTTGTAAATACTTTGATACTTTGTTTTCTCGTATTGCATATATTATCGAATAACTATTAAAAAAAAGATGTTGCTTCCACCATTATGGGAAGCTTCAGTGATCCCTCAGTAAGGGCTAGCTTTAGAGTTTAGGAGAGAATAGAAAAGAAGAGAAACTTTAAATTATAAGATAAGAGAAGAGAAAACAAGTGGGGTGATTTATTCTAAATATTGTTTGTCAGTTTTGGATAGAAAATAAAGGAGATGTATTATTCTTATTTGAAAGTTTGGAGAGAAATATATATTTTAACTAAAATAACTCTAAATAAAAATAATATGACAGTTGAAAGTAACTTGGTTATTATTATATGAGGGCCAAATAGAAATATATATTATTTTGAGTGATCTTGATCGAGTAATAGAAGAGTTTTTTAATTGTTTATGACCTCGCTTTACTTGTAAAGTGTTTAATACCATTTGTTCTCGTATTGCAGGTATCATCGGATAACTATTAAAAAAAGCTGTTGATTTTCACCATTATGGATGAAACTTCAGTGATCTTTCACTAAGGGCTAGTTTGAGAGTTTAGGAGAAAAGATAAAAGAAGAAAAACTTTAAATTAGAGTATAAGAAAAGATAAAAAAAAAGTGCAGTGATTTATTATAAATATTATTTGTGAGTTTTGGATATAAAATATAAGACATTATTTTATGAATTTATCAATTCAAAACAAGATTCTCTAAGAGATCTGATCGTGTTGTAGCAAATGCTCAATATATTAAAATTAGAAATATAATATATATTGTAAATTATATATTTTTTTAGAAAAACCTGCATTTGAATTGAAGTTTAAAATAAGTTTTTTTCCTCATTTTCTATCCTCCACCTCAATTTTCTCTTATAATTAATTTAACGCCCAGAAATTAAAAAACCACTAAAAACTCAAATTAAATTTCAATCAAATGGTCATATAAAAAAGTGCTAAAAAAAAAAGAAAAAGAAATGATACTGTGGGCGAGGTGTATGAGATCGGGTGCATTGGAGATGTTTAAAAGGCTGCTGGGTGTAAGGGCCCCACAGAATTAAGGGCAGTTTGATTGGGTATTGGTTTGCGGTGAACAGAGGAAGAGGAGGACGAGCCCTCACGAGAATCCTGTCTCCATATCCTCCTTTTGTCTCTCTAAATTCACCTTTTTTTCTTTTCTTTTTATTTTGCAATTTCCTATGCACCATTATTTCTTAATTATTCAATTCTAATAATTTCAAAAATTAAAAATGTTTGTATTAATTTTAATTTTTTGAACATTTCAAAATGACTCATAAGGTGGGGTTTATTGGGAACATCATTCAACCAAATACGATAAACAAAAAACATGAAACTCATATGAGTCAAGTTATCTGTTACAATATTGACAGTACGTCTAACAAACTTCACGAGAACTTTGCCACTGTTAAGAGACGAAAGAGAGGCTTGGATTGCTCCAACTAAATCTTTGATTAGGGAAATATTCGATTTTCTGGAATAAATTGTATGACAAATAGATTGTGAACCAAACTCTGCAATGAAAGTCGAAAAATTACACCTAATAAATATTCACTTCCTTAAAAAACTAACACTTAATATCGTTTGTAATATTTTTTGTAATATCTCCGTAACATTTTCTTTATAATATTTTTTTTCCTTAAGGTTTACCTTTTTCTCTTATAATTTAATTTTTACTTGGTAAGTTTTATTATTAAAATACTGCGAAAAATAATTACATAGTTTATGAATAATGTTTTCCCTTGGAAGAGAAAATAATTAATAATTATTAGTTTAACATTGAGACGATAATTATAGGTTAACAAAGGGTAAAATTTTCTGTTAAAAAAAAAAAGGTAATTTATACATAATAAAAAAATAAGGTAGGTGCAATTTGAGTGCTTTGAGAATAAAAAAATATGTTATATATTATAATTTAAGTTTAATAAATATTATAAAATTTTAAACAATATACAAATCGTAGAGTTTTAAATTAAATACTTACTCATATTAATGCGTGTTTAAAACACACAATTAAATTTCTTTAAAAATAATATAATCCTTAGGTATATTTATGCTTTTACAATAGTTTATAATTTTTTTTTATAGAGAGAGATTATGATTTCTAGTTTTAGAAAAAGTACCATTAATTTTTATCTTTTTGTTACATCATAAATCTTAGTTAAATTGAATTTAGTTTTGGTGTAAAAGGAGATTTTTCCATTAAAGAATTTTGGTTTTTTTTATAAAAGATATTTTTTTTAACAGGCTATTAAAGTGGCCCTAAATTTAAAATTTTTTTTTATACAAATTGATGCCGTAATTTTTTAATTAACAAGAGAGAAAGTATTAGAAAATTATAAAAACGTAAATTAAAAAGAAAATAGGAGGTTTTTTGGAAACGGTTGGTGGAAACTGCCACAAGAATCGCCTCAATCAGACGTCTGAGCGCAAAGTTATGCCTCCTCAACGTTTTTTACTATACGAGATAATTTTTTTATCCCAAAATGCGTCCGGATCACTTTTTCGACGATGCGATTGCGTATATCCGATCGCAGAGTTATTAATACTGATGTAGCTGATAACGTACAAATGTTATGCATTATCCGTCACATGGGCGGATTAAGGGAAAAAACTTGAATTAAGTGATAATGCGCAATGATTGTGCATTATCCTAATTAATAACTTATAACCATTGTGCGCTATGGCCAATTACAAATAAAAACAAAAATTCAATACTACTTTAGTAATCTGTTTAAAAAAAAAATGTTTTTTTAAGAAAAAAACCAAAAAATTCATAAAGACAAACTACAAGACGTAGGAGTAATCCCTGAGTTTGTTAATTCCTCATACAATCTATAAATAACTTTTTCAAACGAATATATTATTATTATTATTATTATTATTATTATTATTATTATTATTATTATTATTATTATTATTATTATTATTATATGCCAAGAAAACTCTGGTTCAAAGGGGGCCTTATAGCCGCCATACTCGAGCCACCTCCGGACAGTTGCGAAGGGCATGTTGAGGTTATTTAACACTGTACTAAATCTAAACTACTAGCCAACAAAAAAGATAAATAAATAAATAAAGTATAAATTTTTAAAAAAAAATTGGATGAGATTGTATAGTATTTTAAATTTAAATTTGGGGTTCTCATATCTTTTTATGAATTATTATGTTTTTACGAAAGTTAATACAAAATCTCGAAATCAAATTCAATCCAAATACAAGTAGCTTTTGACACAATAAATTAGTTAGGTATGAAAGTTTAGGAGACGTTCGAGATCGTTTAGTATTACCCCCAGTCAAGAATATAAGTTCTTTTGAATTTTGCACACGAATTAATGATGGAGAAACCAATGCAATTTTTAAGGTAAAATTTTTATTTTACCCTCAATAAATAAGGAAATATAACGAGAGGAAGAGAGATAATAAATATATTAAAGATGGTAAAATTTAGAAATAGACAATTAAAGATGTGTAAAAAGAACTTATAATTTTGACTAAAAGAACTTATATTCCGACCGAAAATAGTATTCTAGTACATTTCCTTTCCTTTAGTAATAACTTTCTTTTAGAGTTTATGGTTATATTAATAAAACAATTATAAAAAATGTGTATTACAAAATGTGTCTAGCCGTCTTAAAAATTAAAAATTTGAATCATCTTTTTATATTTATAATATTGTAAAACCTACAAAACTAAGTCCTAACTCCAAAATAAAAAAATAATTTCATAATAAATCAAATCTAAATTAATCAAAACAATATATAATATCGTAAAACGTATAAAACTAAGTTCTAATATCTAATCTAAATTAATCAAAACAATATATAACATCGTAAATAGTATAAAATTAAGTTTTAACTCCAAAATAAAAAAATAACTTCATAATAAATCGAATTTAAATTAACTAGAACGATTAAATTTTAATTTCAAAATAAAAAATAATTTCATAATAAATTAAATTTAAATTAATCAGAATCGTATGGCGTGAACGGATATCTAAGTCTACTTTCCACCGGATGATTACAAAAAAGTAAAGGATTGTTCAGTTGCAAAGTAACTTCACTTTTTTCACAAAATTCAGCAAAAAAGATATCAATCCCATCCCATACAACACAACTCTCTCTCTCTCTCTCTATAACTTTAACAGCCACCATTAATGATGAGTTTCTTTGTATTAATAGAAAACTACAAAATGCAAACTCGCCATAATCGTGCCCTTTCTCTTAATCCCTCCTTCTCTCTCTTCTTCTTTTTTTTACATAAAGCCACAATTCTCTCATTCTCTCTCCCTTCTGTTTTTCTTTTTTTTTTACTGTCAGTTTAATAGCAAAATACTACTTTATTAATACATTTAATAAACTCGTCCAGTGAAATATTTTGAATTTAAATTATTTTATGAACGAACGATTTTATATCATATTTTTAATCTCGTGTTGTACTTAATTCTGTTTCTTGTAGATTTTTATTGAATTAGTCGATAAATCTTTGATACTGATAAAAAAATGATATAGTTTTATTTAAAAATTGTTGAGTTGTCGGTGAGATGAAATAAGGATCCAAAATTGAAATTTGAGATTGTATTCGACCTCACTTTATGATTCAGTGCATCGCCTATGAATGATGACATGAATTATTTGGACTATATAAACATACATTATTTATATGGTTAATATTCATTCCGTTCTTTTTTACTCGGTAAATTTTTGGATATTACACTATTTAAAAAAATACGAATTTTTTATATTTTTTCTTGTGTAGTCTATAATGCCCTTAAACAATCTCTCTTCTCATTATTATCTTTACTAGTTTCCGTGTTAGAAAAATAAAAAGATGTTAGAATTTGTTATTAATGAGATGATATAATAATAAAAAGTTTATTAACTATTACCTCAGAAGAAAACGAGGAAATTGACGTAATGTGATAAATAAAAAAATAGAGGCATTATCTAAATCTTATTTTAGATTATATGTCCACTTATGAAATAAAGGAGACAATAATTAGTCATATAAAAAATAATGTAACTTAATATAATTCAAGAGATCGATATCCTTACTTATGAGCCATGTTATATTAAAAATAGAAGAATAAGAATTAGATATTCGTATAATATTGTAACTTAATATAATGGAAGGAATTTACGTCCCCACTTATAATTTGATTTCTTTTTTTTTTTTTTAAGGTTATAATTTGATTTTTGATAACAGACGAGACAAGAATTAGTCACACAAATGATAAGACTTAATATAGTTTAAGGAATTCATATTTTCACTTAAGAACTAAAGCTTCTTTCTCTTGTAAAAAATAAATGAGATTTTAGACTTATAAAATGTATCAAGAATATAAGGAGTTTTGTAATATTAAATAAGTATTTATTAAATTTTTCTATTTTTACACATATTTATATTAATTTATTTAATTCTCACTATCTATCTCTTTCATCATTTATTAGAGGTAAAAAGAGCAATATAGTTAAAAAAATTATCTTCTTTCTAAAACTATTAATCTGTGTACAAATATATAAATTTTTTTATATTTATGACTTAAGGGAGTAATTATTTTCATTTTTTTGTTTAGAGAAATTTGCTATAATTATTTTCAAACAATTTATACTTTCTCATTTATCTAAAAAGACTTTACTTTTGTTGAACAAATTTTGGATAGCTTATTGTAATAATTAATGTTGGAGAAGCTAAAATCAAGCTAGAGAACTATAAAAAAATAATTTAACTATATGTTTAATTGGAAAAAAAATATAAATTATTTGAGAGTAATTATAAGAAAGATTTGTTCTTGTTAATTTGATAATTGCATATGAATCTTGAATTTGAGTTCATATAAAATTTGCAGTGATGATGATGATGAGGATGATTTCATCAGTTTAATTTGCTGGGGAACATAACGTTTGAAGCTTGCTGCCATACATATAACATATGTCACTCACTCTGCTCCACATAAAGACCTCTCTCTCTCTCTCTCTCTCTCTCTCTCTGAAAAAAGCCATTTCCCTTTTCCTCTGCTACGTCTTCTTCCCCTATTTGCTTCCCTTTCAGCCCTCTCTCTTTCTTTCATTCAAAAACCCTTCTCACTTCAGAACAAATAATTTTTTTTGGGTCTACATAATATAAGTGGAGAAGAGGGGAAAAAGGGAAGAAGATGTTATCGAGAGTTAACAGCATGGTTTGGATGGATGGGAAAGATCAAGAAACTGGTTCATGGGATCAAAACCCCATGAACAATGTTGGTGCTAATAGTAATAATAATAATCAGAATGGAGTTTTGGAGAACAAGGATGATATGGAAATGGGTCCTCTTTCAACTTTTAAGTCTATGCTTGAAGTTGAAGATGAGGACTGGTATTTAGCAAGTAATCAGAATCACCACGGCAACAACAACAACAACAGCGTTGATGGCGGAAACAACGGCGGTAACATGCAAAGTCATCATGAATTGAGGGATTTAACTTTTTCAGCAAATTTCACCGATGCTGACCAAAATCTGATGTTGCATCCGGTGGATTCTTCTGCTTCTTGTTCTCCATCCCCTGCTTCAGTTTTCAATAATCTTGATCCATCTCAGGTACATCACTATTTTTTGCAGCCTCCGCCTAAAACTAATTTGCTTTCGGGTCTCAATGTCTTATCTGGTAGCCAATTAGACGGCAGTGGCTTTGATTTGGGTTGTGAAACTAGTGGTTTGCTTGGGAATCATCAGGGCTTGAGTGCTTTCGGTAGAGGAGGAGTTGGGATTGTTAATGGCGGATTCAGTGATTTAGGTTCTCAAAGTCAGATAAGCAGTCCCAATTTGAATTCGGGCACTCAATTTTCGAGTGCCCATCTTCTCCAAATGCCCCAAAACACTGGTGGGGGCTTTGGAACTTTCGGGTTTGGAGAGGGTTCAGGGAATGTGAATTCCTTGTTTCTCAATAGGTCTAAGCTGCTGCAGCCACTGGATAATTTTACTTCAGTTGGGGCACAACCTACTCTCTTTCAAAAGAGGGCTGCACTGAGGAAGAATCTGGCTACCAATGGGAGTAATCTTGGAGTTTTGGGGGGCGAAATTGGTCAGAGTTCTGCTACTAGTTTAGATGCCTACAAGAACAAGGAAATTGGTGAGGTGAATCTACTTAAGAGAAAGAATAGCACTGGGGACGATTTTGAGGATGCCAGCATTGATGGGTCTAATCTGAACTATGATTCAGATGACTTAACAGAGAATACAAAGCTGGTGGAAGATGGTATTAGAAATGGTGGAAATAGTTCGAATGCCAATAGCACAGTCACCGGAGAGGATCAGAAAGGGAAGAAAAAGGGACTTCCGGCAAAGAATTTGATGGCTGAAAGACGCCGTAGGAAGAAGCTCAATGATAGGCTTTACATGCTTCGGTCTGTTGTGCCAAAGATTAGCAAGGTAAGAAATTCTATACAGAAAATTCTCGTGAATTGTTATACGATTTCATTTTTAACATGTTTTAGGCAATTACATTACAATTCATCCAATTTTATGCCCTTTTTTTCCAGTTTCTTCTTTTTTAAAGCTTAAGAGTTTGGTTATATTTTGTCTGAGAGTCTCCAAAGTTTTTTCAATTTGCCATTTGCATGGTTCAAAACTCCAGCAGCAACTTAAGGCTGCTATATAATGACAGCATTTAATACACTCACATGTTCTCTATGAACTGATATGAAAAATGTCACCAACAAAATCTTTGGACCACAGCCAGAAATTTGGAATCCTACCATTACTTGATAGATACTGCTGGTGTGACAGCAATCCATCTTCATAGTTATTTTATCCACTGTTTTATACTCATAATCTTAGTAATACTAATTAAATATGCTTATTTCTTCTTTTTACCACTCCTGTTTTTTTTTTTTTTTTTTGGAGATGTGATAAATTTCTTGGTTAGAAAAAACTTGGCATTAATGCTACAGTTCTTGAGGTTAAGATGCTTTTGTGCTAGTATAGTTTTTCTTGTGGTCTTTAGATTGCTCTGTGACAGGTTACAATGTTTTTGGTCCCCTTGACAGATGGATAGGGCGTCAATTTTGGGGGATGCAATTGAGTACTTGAAGGAGCTTCTGCAGAAGATCAATGATCTTCAGAATGAACTGGAGTCAACCCCTTCTGGCTCTTCATTGACACCAACCACAACCTTCTATCCTCTGACTCCTACGGCATCCGCCCTACCTTGCCGCATAAAGGAAGAAATGTGTCCAAGTTCATTTGCAAGCCCGTTGTCTAGCCCAACTGGACAACCTGCAAGGGTATGACGTCTTCAAACTGATGAAACAACTATTTACCTTTCAGTAGCCTAAAATTGCTTATATTTAGTGTTTCTGAAGTAGTCTGAAAGAAGTGTATGTATTTACAGATCGAAGTCAGGTTACGTGAAGGAAGAGCTGTAAACATTCATATGTTTTGTGGTCGTCGACCAGGACTCCTGCTGTCAACGATGAGGGCTCTCGACAGCCTTGGCCTAGACATTCAACAGGCAGTTATCAGCTGCTTCAATGGGTTTGCCTTGGATATTTTCAGGGCTGAGGTAATTTGCTCTTTCTTTGCCATATCTTAATGAAGTTTTTTAACTTTTCCCTAAATGCAAGAACTGGGGATATCCCATAGTGATTCCATCAAAAGCTATGGTGAAAACAGTCCCTTTGAACCATAACTTCAAGAGTCCTTGGAATGAGCTGTCAATATAGGTTATCATGTGCCCATAACGTTCTTCATTTCCATAGCATGACAAAAATGTACCCTTTTCATAGTGTTTCACTTGCACTCGATTTCGCTCTCTAATCTTAGGATATTTCCAATGCTGCCCGAATATGTTAACTTTGCCAAAACCAAGAAAACCTTTGGTAGCTTCTTATAGATAAATGAGTTAATAACCTTGTTTTGTACCCTGCCCGAGGGGTGAAACTCTTTTCAATTCTAGAGAAGGGAAAAATTCATCTTAGTTATCTCATCTCTTTTAAAAATATACAAAATCTTCAGTCTGGTAAGTGACTTTTGATGTCTTATGGTTGTTAATTTCAGCAATGCAAGGAGGGACAAGACATCCCACCTGAACATATCAAAGCAGTACTCCTGGATTCAGCCGGCTTCCAAGGGATGGTTTAAAGGCTCATCAGCTGAAGGTTATGGAATTGCTCCTCTTGTTCTGTCAGATCAGAAATCCAGTTCCCCTCTGTTATCATGGGCAAACCTCCTTCTTCAATCGCAAATTTAGCTAGTCAGTTTTACCGAGTTTTCTTTGTTTAGTTTGCATTTGCTTGAAACAAGCAAACTCTATGGCATTTAGTTTTTTATTATGAGGAACAGATAAATGTATGTTTAAAACTTTTGCTTCATTTTTATCGACTTGGGTAAATCTCCCTCTAATGTCTGTCAAAATGTGTTTTCTTTACATTCTAGCACTGCAAATTCTTTTACTTTTAGCAGTCCATGAGAATGAATGCTTCTCTTTTCACCATAATAATTGGGGAAGGGAAGATGATGCCAAACAAGAAAAAAAGATGCTGTTTTTGCTGGAGCTCAAGAAAGGGACTGTGGTGGTACCCCCTACCGTTGTCTTCGTCGGCCCACAGGCAGAGAGGCACATAGGGGGGGGGGGGGGGGGGGGTGAAGGGGCACCAACACCAAACCAAAGTGCCAACTCAAGAAAATGTACTAGTGCTTCTCAGGACAATGTGATGTGGGTCTTCCTCTTCCATGGTGAAAATGGAAACCCACCATTATTACAGCTCCCTTGAAACTGTTTCATTACGGTTTTGACTTCACGAGTGTCATTTTCGAGACCGCTCGGGAATATAAAAGATGTGTGCAACTTTCTCTCACTTCTCTCTACAATCTTGTTAAAAACATTCAAAGTTTTTGTTAAATTTTTTAAGAATTCAAGTAAAAATATAAATAATTTTGAAGATTTTATTGAAGAAAATATCGATTTAAAAGTAAAAACTACCAAACATCTCATCTCTTTTACATCAAAATTGATATTTTGTTTAAAATCTTAAAAAACATCCATGTTTCTTTCAGAACTTCAAGAATATTCAAAGAGTTTTTAAAAAAAAGGAGAGAGTCAGGATAGAGAGAGGAAGTAAGGGAGGAAAAAAAATTCTTTTAATGCATACTTTTTATATTCCTTACGTACCCTATCAGTCCCCTTTATCTTTCGTGGGATTGAAGGTGTGAGGAGGGGCGGGGGCGTAAACATGCTGAGTCAAACACAAACTTACTTTGATTCAAGCTCAGCTCGAATCTTTTCTAAGAAACTCTTATTAGTTGTGGTAGAGAGAGAAAGTGAGGGAGGGAAATATTATTTTTTTTTAATTTTTACACATATCTTTTATATTCTTGATTTATATCTCAATTCATAAACCAATATCATATCTGATTATGGGATCCGAGATAAAAGAGATAACGCACTTATGTTACCTGGCACTCATAAGCCCCTAATATAGGAGAAACGAAGATAAGTTCATTTAGAAAACCACTACTGTACCAAACAAGGAATTTTCAAAAAAACTACTATTAGAATAGTTTTTGCCGAAAGAAGCGAGCACTACTGGTTAACGAATTTACAAAAGATACACCTATATTGATCTACCTCAAAATCTCAATTCATAAAACATGTAATCTGTATTAAATTACATCACCCTTTTGTTCCTTATTCTAATAGAAAAAACACACAGCGAGGGGTCTAACTTTGAGCCTTGCCAATGGCTGCCTCTCTTTTAAGTCAGAGGAAAGCCAAGTCCAAACCTCACTCCTTCAAGATTTCAGTGGGAAACTTTCACATAGACCAGACCTTGACCTGCAAATAATCCAATGTTGACATTAAAAATGCCATTTCCCCATTGGCAAAGCTCTAGAATTTGAATGTGTAAGGATTACACTTGAGAAAAACCTGCACTTCAATGTCCAAATACAATAATAGAAACAGATGAGAGGCCAAACAAGGATCACAGCTAGGCAGTGATCATAAAATTAAACATCTCAATAAGGTAAAGGTAGAGCCT
Source organism: Catharanthus roseus (assembly GCA_028651295.1). Classification (NCBI taxonomy): domain Eukaryota; kingdom Viridiplantae; phylum Streptophyta; class Magnoliopsida; order Gentianales; family Apocynaceae; genus Catharanthus; species Catharanthus roseus. Next base: position 8,132,516 of record JAPQWS010000148.1, read on the forward strand.
TATAAGGCAACATATTTATATATATAAGGTAAATTGGCTGCTGCTGGTGCTGGCTATGTACAAAAAGCAGGATGGCACAAAACAATGTAGAGAGCCATGCCTTAATGATGATGGTTGGTATTGTATATATATATATATATATATAGAGAGAGAGAGAGAGAGAGAGAGAGATCATCTACTACTAGTATCAAATAAGAGAGAGGGGGAACCCATATATATTAGCTCCCAAAAAAGGGTTGCAAAATTGCATATATAAACAGCTGCTGCATCTACTATATAATCACTGCCTTGCCCGGCCAGAGGTTGGACGGCTTTCTGCATGCGTCTCTCACTATTATGTCTTAAATCCATTCCCCAAAAAGCTTCTTCTTCAATCCACAATAAATTCAAGAGTAAAGGGGAAGAGTCCAGTCTTTCATGCCTCCTGTCATGAACCCGTAATTCCAGTAGGATGAGCAACCCACCAGGAACCTGGCAAAACAATATAATTAAGCTGAAGAACAATTCATTCATCCTGGCAAGGTGCAATGCACGTCAGCCCAGCAAACCATCATTGTAATAATTTCAGACAAAAAAGTTTCAATTACCTGGATAATGGTAAAACCTAACAATCATCAAGATTGGATGTTGCAGTTAGTGGCAGATTCTTCCCTTCTTTCACGTCCAAGCCTTCTGCAACTGATGAATTCTCCTCGCCTCTGGAACTGAGTGTTCCCGGATTCATCTTCTGCACCTCTTCTCTTGTGTAAATAAAGATCTTACGAACCATGCCACAAAATTCTCTGTTTTGATACAATCGTGACAGTTTGATGAGCATGAAACTAATAAATACCTTAACAAAGGGAGATCACTCAATCCAAAAATAAAAGTATTATGCATTTGAATGTCAAGCAAATGGAAGGATGAGTTCTTACTGCCAAGGATCATCTCCAACAAGCATCATGTCACCCTCATCATCGGTATAGACAACCAGCCAGTTCTTATTATGAGCCTTCAGTTCTCCATTAAAATCGAACAACTGGTCCAGTTCAGATATCAGCCCATCATAATCGTTGAACTTAGCAAGATCCACAGACCTCCCAAGTGCAATCCCTTGTTTATGCACCTGAAACCATCGTCATATAGAAGTGTGAACAAAATAAAATTCAAGGTAAATAATTTTTCGGACAATTGCTTCTTAAACATAGCTGAAATGCATCTACGCAAAATAGCAACAGAATCAACTAACCTTGGTGCAACTCCTGGCCGAACCACAGTAGACTTTACCCTCTCTATTATCTCTGGCAATCTGATGAAAGCTTTGAGATTGTTTCTCCTGCTCATTATTGGAGCTAGGATTTTCTACCACTTTGGAGACTGGGGATTGTTCAGACCTCTGGTCAGGTTCAAAAGCAGGGGACTGATGAAAGTGCAACCCAAGTGGAGATTGACGTCCAGAATCTATTACTCTACTTTTTTTAGATAACGCTGGATCCATTGCAGCAGAATTACTAATGAGGGGGATACCAAAGAGCCTGCAGTTCCCTTCTTTAGGTTTTGTGGTCTCATGATGTTGCGCCAAAACAGGGTTTTGCGCCATCTCTCTAGAGTTAGCAGGCATCTGAAGATATGAGGTCATCGGTGGAGGCATTAACCAGTTAGTTTGTTGATTGTCAAGTCTACTCCCTGAAATCAAGGAATACTCCCTAAAACCGCTGTATCTGGCATCCCCTCGGGAGTGGTAGGACGTGTCGCCTTGACAATAAGTCTTTGAGCTAGAGTCCATCAAATTAAGTGACAATCCAGAGGACATTAAAGACCATGGGTTACCAAGTAAGTTGAACTTCCCCTCATGATCTTGAAATTGTCGCTTCATTGAACTAGCAGCAGCTACTGTTGGATTGCCAGAGGTAATGCAGAAATCACTTGTGGCATTGTTATGGTTCCCAAAACCGGAAAGCAAATCTGTAAATGATGATTCAGCCCTTCCTGCTTGTAACCACCTCTCTGATCCATATCGCCGGGAAGCAGAAAGCTCCATCTTTTCATCTTCCAATGATGGCGCCCAGACAACTGGTCTTTCAGACGAATCAGACTCGTTACTCTCTGCAACTGTTCCTCTCAAGGTCGATGATTCTTGACCTTGCAAGACCCTTGATAATCCACTTGCTGGTGAAGGGTCTATGCTTATCTTAGAGGAACCTATACAAGTTAGGAAATGTATGAATAAAGGAAACACATTCAATATTAAGTAAAAACAATAATTTATTTTAAAAAAGAGTAAAGGAAAAGGTCAGAACTTTACCTTCTCTTGTAAGAACAGAAGAATCAGGAGATGATGGCAAAATGCTTGATCGAGGCCTTTTTGCCCTTGGTACAGGAAGAGGATTAAGTGCAGGAGGAGAGAGAGCAGGTTCAATTTTCCAGGGTGATACCCTATCAGGACGAGATATGGTAGAAGTTTCATCCCATCTCACCTGAAGATGATAAGATAGGCATTTCAGTATATCATCAAGAAAGCAAAAGATCAAACACAAACGTCTACCTTCAGATATCTCCATTTTGAATCTTTCCATCTTTTTGGATCAGCATCTTCAATGCCAACTATGGTTCCAGTAAACCTACAAGATTAACAAGTCAAAGGTGCAGAAAAATTAATGGCAGTTGGTAAATAACACTGAAAATTATCAGAAGTTACAATTGAAATTAAATTCATATGAAGTGCTAAGAAAGTTTTTACAATGTTAACAAAGTAGACATACCTCTGCTCTGGGGCTTCTTCACCTTCAAATCTCATTTTGAATCTCATTCCAATAGAGTAATTGTTTTTCACAGATTCCATATATTGATCAAAAGGAACAATAAACTCAGCAGGGCTTGTCCTATAACATAGAAATTACCACAATTAATTCGCCATTAGCAATTTATAATTTTCCAACTAATATACATTACTCATTTCAATTAACATATAAAGGTACAATGTCATCATTTAGGCATCTAACACATCCCATAAATGACCGAAGATCAAAAGCGACATTTGTCAATTTTAAGGTATTCATAAGTTAGGGAAAGTACATGCTTATCATTTCGCCAATAGGCACCTTGTCACAGGACAAATCATTAAAGTAACCACAGATGTCATTTATGTTATCGTTAGAGTTTCAATCAAATAACCAGCATTCAGCCGTTGCAATGACTGCAAAATTCCATACCTGGGTTTGTAGTAAACTGTGAACATTGTTTTCGTTTGAATAGCATGCCAGGCTGTAGCAAGCACACCAAGATGCATACTGTGACTAGAGATGACAGATGATGGAGCATTGCCCTGCTGTCTCATGGCACGTCTAACACCGACACGAAGCTCACCATTTTCACCCCTAAAATGTTGACAGGGAAAACTATTAGATCTCAATAAAGATACTGAGTAGACTAAATTCAGGTCAAGAAAGCAGCAAACCTAAGAAATATGAAAGCATCTCCAGCAACAAGTCTCTTGGAACTAACAAATACACTCCAACCACTCTGAAGGAGGTGTCTTCGTGGCTGGCCTGCAGATTAAGGGAAGTACTAGTTTATTACAATTTCAGCTTAAAGAAATACAAAATCGAGCACTTGGGTACCAAAAAATAATACTAAATACTCGGAGAAATGAAAAGATTAGAAGTATCAGAAAAGTAATCAAGGGAAAGTATAGCATCTTAAGTAATGCTATGTTAAATTTGGAGAACCATCTTCAATATTTTCAACCCTCATCTGATCAGAAATCTCAAGATCGAGCTCTGATGCATGCTAAGGAACTGTGGTAACAGCATGGCAACCAACATTTCATTTGCCAAACTGAATAGCTCATATAATTGAGGAGTTTGGTCACACACGGTCAACTGATTAGTAAACACTGCCTATCTAATATATGAGGTGATTAAATCAGGAATTTTGAGGCCATACCACGAAAGATGTGTCTGAAACGCCACTCATTTCCATGCAAATCTTTTGCCACTAATTCCTGGGTTGGGGGTTGCCTTGACATGTCCTATCATCAATCAACAAAGTTCCACCACGGTTAACAAAGAAACTGCAACAATGTTGTGAAAGACAGACCTCTAACTCCAACAGAAAAATGAACTAGATGACATAAACCCTTCCATGAGTAAAAAGCCCTCCATACCAATGGGGGAAGACATTCATCAGCATGTCGTCTCAGCACAGAGAATCCACCATGAGTGCTTGTATCCGATGCAGTGAGTGTCTTACAGAAAGAATGCACATGAAACCTAGGTGGGGATGGAGGCATGGGATCCTTCTTCACGGCATTTTCATCTTGCTGGCAGTCACAGTAAAGCATATCAAATTTTCTACCAACATAGCTAACTTTTTAAGCCTTCAGCAAGCTATTTATGGATTCACATAGTTAGGCGGTGAAACTTACATCTAGCTCGGGCATCAGGGTCACTTGTGCAAAGACCTCATCGGTGTCAGGTTCAGCCTGTGCACATTTGAATTAGAACTTCAAGCAATAACAAGCGAAATTAAAGTGGAAATATTTTTTTAAAAAAAATGGACATTCAAGTTCCAAAACTAAAGAGGCCTGAATATCAAAATCACCTTCAGTTGGACATTCACAACCCGGCAAAGGATCTTCCATGGAAGGTTATATACTGGCATCGCTTGGTCAGCCACTTGATTAGTAGATGCCTCAACCTAAAGAACAACAAACAACCCAAGATTGGTAACAATTATAAGGCTTCCTAAACAAGAGCTGAAATTCAAAACACCCATAGAGGCTAGAACTAAATCAAGCACAATTAGGCGCCTGAACCAAGAAGGAGAAAATCTTAAAAACAGTATTTAACAAAAATTAAGAGGCCACCGGAAACAATGGTGAGTTGCACTTAGGAAAAGGGAATAGAAAATAGAGCTGAAATGGCTATCTTAAAATAATAGAGGGCGAGAAAGCAAACCTGCTCTATGTGGCCTTGGGGAAAATAGAAGACCAATTCTCCTTCACGAGGCACGGTTACCAGCGGCCCAGCACAGGCACGCCACAGCTCCGTGTACAACGCCGTCTCAGCATCAACTAAAGAGTAAAATAACGCACAACCAGAAACACAGAAATCAGAGCTAAGATAGACCACAAAAACCCAGTAGTCTAAAAAAGTATGCGAGCAAGCCAACCGGAATTTACCTTTTCCGGCACCGGAAACACCCATAGTCGCCTCCGGAAGCCCTCTGGAACCATCACCGGGCTCACTGTAGCCCTTGATCGACACCTCTGAAGTAGTCATTTCCTTAAGCTTTCCTTCAAGACAGATCTCTCATCCCAAAACCCCCCAAACAATAAAAACACAATCCAACGGCAACAAAGAACCCGAAATATCCAGCTCCTTCAGCTCCAACAAATTTCTCAAACAGAAGAAGAAAACCCACAAATTCCTTTCACTTACTCTTCCAGAATTGCATGCAAAACACGCCTAAAAACAACACCAAAGCAAACCCATCATCAATATTAAAGCCGGCAGCAGAATTCTTTGGTATTCAACAACCTTTTTCAACCCTTTGTCAAGAATAATGAGATCAAAGGAAGAAAATAAGAGGTAAAAAAAAGTAGTATTATCGAAATACTGAACCACTCCAATCACAGATGCACAGCAAAACAATATAGAGAGAGAAAGAGAAGCACTTTCATGTAAGTGAGGTGTGAGAAATGTGAAGATGAGAGAGAGAGAAAGAGGATGGAGAAAGGAGAAGAATGGCAATTGGTTGGGGGGGGACCTTTGGATAGCCAGAGGGGTCAAAAACTGGTACAGCAATAATTTCAACCGCGGTCAAATTCTAACCCGTGTAATTACCTAATATATCCGGTAACAAGATTGCTTTATGACCGGATGTAGCCGGTTTTAGAGACAGTATCTGGAGGGAACAATTAATAAAGGCGGCTTAACGGAGGAAAAGTAACGTCGTTAAGTGCGTGTCGAGAAAATATTGGGTTAGCAAGTAACGGCGAGTGTCTTAGACGTTACTGGAAAGTTGTTCAGTTTTTATGGGGAAGTGGCCCTGTCGTGGTAGTAACGGGCAGAGTATAATGGAGAGAGGAAAAGATGGTGCCTAGGTTAACGTTAACCATGGTTACTTTTAGTCTGTTTCTGTTTCTTTTTTTTTTTTTTATTTTAATTTCTGTCCTTGTGCTTTCGTGCGCCCGGATGGCATGACACCATACGGTCCGTGCCATTATCAAATTACCACCAATCCTCTCTCTCTCTCTCTCTCTATATCGATTTCTTTTTTTTTTTTTTTCGCAAAAAGCTCTCAACTAACAAAAAAATTATAGAGACCCCCTCTATTATGAATCCAATCGGATATGAGTGAAGACATGAACCTCTCTATTTTTTTAAAGAATTTCGTCTAGGTTAGCGAATTTTTTTAGAGAATTTCATCCATCTGAGAAAAATTTAGCACGGTTAAAAAAATGTAATTTTGAAAGTTTTTTACCTCAAAATCGACCATTTCTATCTTGAATTTGCATTGAATATGAAAGCTTTGAGTTTTGAGTTAAAGGGAAAAATTTTAATGAGAAAAAATGAATTTTTTCGCTATACATGTAGATTCTCGAGTTTTGTTATTAACTCTCTTTTTTTAAGGACATGCAGAGATCATGATTCCCAAAAATGATTTTTTTTACTCCCTCTGTTATTTTGTTTAATTATTTTCATTGTGGTTTAAAGACAATAATTAATTAACTCTTTCTTATTATACCCTCCATTAATAACAAATTTTAACATCCTTTTATTCTTCTAACATAGAAATTAATAGAAACAATAAACATCTAAAATTTAAAGGACATTTCAGTCTATACAAGAAAAAACATCTAAAATTTCGTATATTAGTAAATAGTGTAATGTTCGAAATGTGACAACTGATAAAACAGAGGAAGACAAAAAATTTCGGTCCCCCAAAAATTACACTTCAAGCTCCACCACTGAACTCACGTAATATAATTTAAATAATTCATGTTCTCATCTATATAGATTTAACTTTGATTTTGCATTTTTTTAGTTATGGCTTTTTTTTTAAATAACTAAGAATTATTTTTTAACTCTCAAATATAGCAATTTATTAAAAAGAGTTCATGACTATATTTGAGATGTTAAAAATAGTTTATGGCTATTTTTCCAAAAAAAAAGTTCATGGTTTAGAACAAAATAAAATCAAAATTTGTAACTGTAAATAAAAAAGAAAAAGTAATCTATTGTTAGATAAAGATAATATAAAGTTTGTGGTTATAAATAGAAAGAGAAATTAGCTACAAATACCCTGAAACATTTTTACGTTTTTTTTCTTTATACCTAAATGTTTAATTTTAACTCTTTATATCCTCAAACATTTTTCAAGTTATATATTGTTATAATTATAATAGAGAATGGCAGAACACGATGACAGTGGGCACGCCCGACTCATGTGTATACTAAAAAAGGTCAAATTGATGTTTTATTTTAACTCCTTATGACTTCAAACATTTTTCGAGCTGCGTATTATTATAATTATAGTGAAGGAATACATAATCCGATGGCGGTGAACATGCGCCACTCATGTGCACCTATGTGCGCGTGAGTTCAGCGTGCTCACCGCCATCAGATACTGTCGTCCTTTACATAATCATAACAATCCACAAATTGAGAAATATTTGAGAACCTAAGGAGTTAAAATAAAATATTCAAAGTATAAATAGAAAAACATAAAATATCTCAAGGTATTTATAAATAATTTTTGTAATTAGAAAAGTTAAAATATTTTATGACCATTTAACATTAATTTCTCAAATATATGATAAAGAGATTAAAAAACGTCGCTCCCCCTATAACAAAATTTCCAAACAAGGTAAAAAACGTCTTCTATGATGAAACCCCAATAGGATGAGCGCGCAATGAGGGAACTAGCCCATATTAAGAGGGTCCGACAATTCCCTATTCGTCTGAAAATATATTGAATTTTATAAGATAATTTTGCGTCTTCCTCCAATCTTTTAACTCTGATTCGTCACGAATGAATTGGTAACCGAATCTTTAAGGATGGACGAGTTTCATACACTATAATAAGAAGAAAAAAAGAAAAGGAACTGTGGAAAAGCAGTGACATTTCATCTACTTTCTATATTAACCAAAGATGTAAAAAAATTTCTTGAAAATATGCTTCTTCTTTTTTGGTCAAATTTTCCTTGTTAATCCCTCTCTCGTCACTGTCTCTATGTCCCATTTTGCCTTTGCTTGCAAAATCACATTGACTCTTTTTTATATGACCAAAAGATCTTCTTGTTTTCATAATATCTTCTTCACAATCAAAATGTAAAAATTAAAAAAAAAATTAAATTGTAAAAATAGTATCATGGTTTTGATAAACAAGACATTGGAATAATACTAGGCCCGTGACAATGTACCTTTGTTTTTCACCTTGTAATAGTTTTCGACTATTAAAAATAATCATCATAATAGAAGACTTGTTATCAAATCAAAAGGTTACTTTCACTCTTTTGAAAAAGGGAAAGTGTGTCAGTCAAAGTCTATTACCTTATTATAGTCGTTTTTATTACATATGAATATCTCAAGTTGATCATAGATGTTTATATTTATATTTATATACACAATTTAAATATATTACATATATTTGATATGGGATAGCGTCAGCGTTAAATTTCACATCAAACTTAGCCCAAAATGACCAAGGATATGACATTCTACAAGTGACTCCCACTACGTGCGATATATAATCTCAGCCCCTTCACTAAACTGTTCCATCAAACTTAGCCCTTATCACACTAGGGTTGTGCCTAATTAAGACCAGACCAAGAGTGTGGATACTCTAGAGACAGTTCCCAACGTACATAATGTATAGCACTTAATTCATACACTTCTGATTGATAAATATTATTTGATACATAAAGGCTTGCAAGTTTGAGAGAGGACGATATTAACCTAACAACACTCACAATCCATTATTTAACAATCCTCTACTGTACACGATGCAATCATGCAACGTTTAGTTCCTACACTGATATAATATCATAGCAGTCTGCAGACTTGATAACACCCAGTATTCAGTACTTGTCAATCGTTTCACTAAAATAAAAACATCTCAAGATGCCATCAATATTTAGACACATATTTATATACTATTCAAATATATCACGCGTACATATCTCATGTGAGATAGAAATATCACAAAAAGTCATATTAATTTTCTATAAAACAACCCTTATGATGGTTACTCAACATCAATGAATCAATCAAGAAACAAGAAATGAAGACCTTGTACATTGCTTTATAAGTCTTGGAAAAAGTTAAATACAATTACCCTTTGCATATTATTGACTTTATATCCATCATAGACAAAACTAAATCATAATTTTGATGGTATGAAAATTAAAAAAAATTATAATATTCATATTTTGTGCAATAATGGTGGATTAAGGATTGAATGGGATTGAGAAGAGGAGAGAAAAGTCTTGTTCCAAAACCAAAAAGGACCCCAATTGAGTTGTCTAATAGCAAATTGTGTGTGGTGTAAAAGCAGCAAATGGGGGAATCTTTGTCCTGAAAAAAGCTTTATTGGGGGCTTATTTAGAGTCTCTATCTATATTATATATATCTTCTTTTGTATATCTATGGTTTTGGCCACTACACAAGCAAAGCACCAAATTTAGGAAGAAACATTTTTGCTATAAATTTATGGTATAAATAGTTTGAATTATATTAATTATTTCACTTTAAAAAATAAACGATTCAAGATATAAATAAATGTGTGATTCACAGTAATATGGTAAAAATCTTAAGAACGATGAGTATAATTTTAAAACTTTACATTTGATACTTTTATTTTTACTTTAGTCATTGATGGCCTGAACTACTCATCTTAAAATTATAAATTGACCAAAAAAAAAAAGTAGTAACTTTAGGAAGTTAGATTAATGCTTAGGTAAAAAAAAATAAGGAGGTCAAGTATAAAACTAATAGTGAAAAGAAAAGTGAAAGTTATTGATTAAATTAAAGTCAAAGTTAAACTAAATGTGAAGATTAAAAATGCGATAGTATAATAGTGCAAGTCACACAGGAGTTAGGATTGGCACAAAAATAATTTAAAAGATTATAAACATTACAGTTAGATTCTCAAGATGTTTTGAAATAGGCGTGGTCATAATTAAAACAGAAGTAGATGCACACTTTATTTTTATATATTTCATTATATTGGATTTTTTGCATTCAGTGCGCTCCGGTACTCCCACTCGATTATATATTTGCCACTGATGATGGGACGTAATATGATCGGCAAGGTGGGTTATACTATGGTACCCAAATGGGATTTTCCGTATACTTAACTTAGCCAATAGATATTTGACACATCATTAAAGATAACATGCTCTTGAGTAACCCTCCTCCTCTTGAAGTACCTTTTGGGGTGAGTTAGGTCAAAGTTCAAATTCTAACATGGTACCAAAGCCATAATGTTGGATCACCCGCATATGACGTCCCGCAAAATGTGAACCTTTAATAAACTTGGACAATCCTCCTCCTCTTGAGGTATCTTTTGGGGTGATTTATGCCCAACTCAAAATTATGACAATTCAATAATGTAAGTTTACCATTGTTAATTATAATTTTATTAATTTCTTAAATAGTAAATATGATAATAAAGGTAGTAAAATATAATGTATATATATAAAGTAAATTTTATATATTACCATTAAATTTTTTAATTTTGTCAAATTTAATTCAAATTTTACTTTTTTAAAATAGAAAGTAAATAGAAAAATTAATAATAGAATATGATCAATTTTATTATTTATAATAGTAAATTAGATTTAATAATTAATAAATTTATTAGGCAATTTTTTTTAAAACAAAATCTCACTAGGCAAGCATGTAACGCATCAAGTGCAAAATAATAAAAAAAATTAAGGCACTCCTTGTAATGCGTTTTGCCTATTGGAACCAAAACAAAGTCGCGAAATGAAGTTGCCAAATTTGGTCTCCCTTTTTTTGGCAACTGCCTTGCAGAACTCATTACTTCGTGGAGGATTTTTTATTTTTTTATTTTTTGCACTTGACGCATAAGCTAGCAATAATAACCTACTTTCTTATTCCACTTGATACACTGGACTCCTAGTTTTTTTTTTTAAAAAAAAAAAAAATTGGTTTGCATAGTGAATTTACTAATTATCAAACATAACTTACTATTTTAAATAATATAACTTATTATATCTATTATAAAATTTTTCTAGTTTAAAATGGTAAATCTTGAATTAAATTTGAAAAATAAAAAAATTAATGGTAATATATAAAGTTTATTGTATAGTGGTACAAATTTATCTTTTGTATAGCATATTTTACTATTTTTACTATCATACTTACCTTTTAACGAAAATAGTAAATTTCATGATAAATTAATAAAAGTATAATTAATGATAGTATATAAAATTTACGATTTAGTAACACAAACTTGTCATTTATATAATATATTTTACCAGATTTATTATCATTCTTACCATTTAAGAAAAAACAATAAAATTGACATAAAAATTAGTAAATTAAAAAAGATATAAAGTAACCTTGTACATCTTAAAGGTAAGATTTAATGATTACTATTTTATACCTTAATCTTACCAAATTTATCTTTAAGTTTACCATAATCTTATTAAAATTTACAAAAAAATAAATAATTTTTATTTTATTGACCTGTTTGACCAGTAATCAGTAAACCTCACAATTAAAAAATAAAAATATAGAAACCGGTTAAAGCAAGTTATCTTTATTGATGTGTAAACATCCATTGGTTAATGTAACAAATTCCCGAAAATATTTATATTTTTCTACATATAAATCGTGTTTATAACGAAACTAAAACATACATACATTAGGGGAAAATTTTTCTTTTTTTATTTTTTACACTTTTTGAAGTGAAGGGGATCAATTAGAAAAAAGATTGTTTGGTTATAACTTTGCAATGACAAAAAAGGGCCTAGTACTACTACTACATATATGTATATTGTCACTTTTTATTTATATTTCAAAAGCACAAACAACTGTATCACGAAACATGAAAAAAGCCATAAAACAAGTGCAATCATGTAATTTTGTTCTATCCCAAACAAATATACATATTTATATATATATAAATATATATAAATAAATATATATTTACCACAATTAAATTGATGGTGGTCACACAAGTTTGGCAGCATAGCATAGCATGCACCTCTTAAGGAAATGAATAATTTACGTGTGGCCCTCCATGAAAAAATTGTAGGTCACGAGCATACTATTGTTCTCAACCTTTATAAAAGTCATGGCTTTATAGTTTTTGATATTTTGAGGGGGAAAAAAACAGCAATGAAAATCAAACTTTGATACTATGAATTACATAAATATGGGCGTTACTTTTAATGTATTCATTTTGACATAACGAGGACGGTTATCAAGTAGGATTGTGGGTTCTTCCACGTTTCAAACGCATAAATTGCGTTCTTGAACACGTGAATGTGTAGAAATAAGTGATACGTGTACAGTGGACAGGAGCCACCTATAACATACTGCACCCTAGTCCTAGTATTGGGCTAAGTGTGATGAGGCACCTAGCGAGGAAATTAGTGCATTAAAAGCAGATGAATGTGATAGCTATATTATGTATGTGATATGTGTGGTGTATTTGAATGATATATAAGTATGCAAGGCCTAAGTATCCATGATAATCTTAGGATATCTATTTTGGTATAGCGATGACGGTTACCAAGTAGGGGTTGAAAGTGCTGTCAAACTTATGAATCTAGTGCCTTAAAGACCGATAAATGTGATAGCTATATTATATATGTGATATGTTTGATGATATATAAGCATGAATGACTTAAGTATCTATGACACTCCTAGGATATCTATTTGGTTATAATGAGAACGATTATCAAGTAGGGGTTGAAAGTGCTGCTGAACTGTGAGTTATACATTCAAGTTCGAGAGTCCAGAACATGACAATTACTATGTCATTATATCATCGACTCAAATAATGCCTCATCAGCTAACAAATATCTAGGCCTTAACTTATTATTAGAGACCTCCTTGGCAAAGAATAGTCATTCAAATAGGAAGTGCAATTGGGAAAATTTGAAGGGCTATGAATGTAAAAGTACCAATCTTGAATATTGAAAGACAATAATAATAAAAATAGTAGCATCTAGTAAAAGCTAATAGTAGCACAAATGAAGAGCAACAAATTCAACATTGAAAATTACTATTAACTAACTTGAATAAGATGGTGAAGCTATTATAGTATAGTAGCTTTAGGGGTCCTATAAATGGAAGGATGGGGGAATCCCAATACCCATCCTAAGTATGTAAATGGGATTAATTCTTGATGGGTAATATATATATATATATATATAATAAAAATAAAAATGTTGCTACAATACATGTGACAAAACATTTCATATGAAAGACATTTCAAGTGTATTGAGTTAAAAGCCAACCATCAATTTGCATTGGTGGGAGACTCATCTAGAGAAATACCAAAGCTATATAGAAAGAAAGAACAAGAAAAGTTAGAGGAATGAGTAAAATGTGAAACAATTCATATGTCAATCAATTCCATGTTAGCCTTTGTCCTTTAAGGGGCAATATGCCCTTTTTGGGACAAACATTTAAAACTAGTGTACACAATTTTGGTAATCAAATGTGCCCCACTAAACCAGGACCATAATGTTTGAAATTTTTTTAATTATTTCTAATAAATTAATTTGCATTATTATTTATTTTTCCAAACAATAATTCTAATGTTATTCACGTTCTCTGTTAGAACTTAGTACTGTATTTTCTGATTCATCTTGTAATACATTTTGTGATTGTTTTTAGACTCTTTTTTACTTTTGGCAAAAGGCAAGCATGAGATGTGTGGGTTAGGCAAATGTCATGGGATCCATTAATGGGTTATTTTGTGCTCATTTGCAATAGGTGTGGTCCTTTTACTAATGAGTTTTGGCACATAGGAGATGAAAGTAAAGGGATTTTAAAGGCAACCATTTTTATGAAATGAATGTTGAAAACAGCTTAGAAGAAGGTGTGGGACTACTAATGTTTAGGGTGAGGTAGGTCTCTTTTTTTAATTTTTTTTAATTATTTTTAAATATCGTAACGTAAAAGAAAGATGTAGTTTGAATTCAAAACTTTTAATATAATAAATAATGTTTATATCACTGAATTATTGTCTTGAATCGGGTAAGATATATCTAACCCTATAATGTGGTAATTAATTTAAAAACTAAACTTTTATGAAGTTAGTTAGCTCATGCTTTCGTTGATTTATATTTATAATTCTCACAAAACTTCTCACTATTAGTTTCACATTACATGATGAGTAATTTTAGATTCAGTACATACTCAATATTATTATTTTATACGTGTTCCTTTTTAAAGGGGCTGAAATATCTGAATCTTGCACTTCTTCCATCATATTTTACTTGAAAATTGAATTTAAAACAAGAAACTAAAAAAATTATTTTTCTTCCAAATATTTTGTTACTTCTTACAAAACTCAATTTAGGAAACACACACAAACCTTTATAAAACTAAAATAAATAAATAAAAGAAAAGAACAAGGTTCAAATCCTGGTAGTGACAGTGTGAGAATTTTAACCTCTCTAATGTTTCCTGGCCTCCAGTCAGCAGGATCGCTGCGTCACTATGATTTACATCCTCTACCTGGGCGTCGGGCAGTATGATGGAAACCCTGTAAGTGAGAAATTTCGCCTTTTGATACCAAGCAAAAAAAACAAAAAGTAAACAACAAAAATGACATAAATAGCCCTAAACTATTTGCACATAGTGGGTGTAATTAAGACTTTTGACTTGGTCATAGGGTTGTGGGTATGGGCAAATTTTATGGACTTTTGACCCTCTTTGTGTGTATTGGCTGACCAACAAGGAATCCAAGAATGGGATGGAAGCCAATAGAAAAGAAAATATGAAACAAAAGACATAGATGCAACCATAAAAAAATATATTATATGCAAAAAATAAAATTCTAGATAAAATTCCCTTTTTAAGGAATAATAAAAGTAATCACTAAGTAGACAAATGTATAACATCAAAGGAGATTTTGTCTTTTATATTCTCCATTCCTATGTGTAATTTGACCATATTGCTCAATTTGTAATATTAATGATTTCATTGCTTCAATTTATAATTGCCTTTCCTATCCCATCTTAAAAATTAATCACTTAACTTTAGAGTAAGTTATTAAAAATATTAATTAAAAAATAAATTTTGCGTGTAAAAAAAATATTTTAGCATAAAATATAATATTTTAACGTAGAAACTAATGTTATGAATAGATAACTCTTTACATCCTTTACAAAATCCAATATAATATGGAGAAAGAATTCAAAAGAAATATTAGAAGAAATTTGTTATCCTAATAAAAAGAATTTCTTTTAGAATATAAATTTTATATATCATTTTTTTCGTACGTTACACGTTCTTGTGATATAATTCACTTATCAGTCAACCAAATACTGAAAATTTAGATGTGGTCTAATTTTTTTTAATGAAAATGTGTAATATGTTATAAAGAATAATTTGTTTGACGGATAAAAAAATTTATAGAAGACATTATTTTTATCTAAATATTGAAGTAATGAATAAAAATAATATATTTTTAAAATACGCATCGATATATTTTCCTGTCCTTTAATCATCCAATATATTGGACTTTAATATTTAACCTTTACATTAAAAAAAATATTTTAGATATAAAAGTGGCCCAATGATCAAAAGAAATATATTAGACATGCTTTTTCTTTAAGGTGATCCAAAATAAATTTTTTTCTTTTGAAGGGAAAATAATTTTTTTTAAAAAAGGATGATCCAAAATAATTTAATAACCATAAAAATATACTTAGATATTCAAATATATGATGTGGTGATTCACATTTTGTTCTCATCGTTATCTATTTATTTTTTATTTTCATGGATTTTTTTTATTATTTTAGAGGATGATGTCATTCTTACTCCAAACACCCCCCCCCCAAGGGAAATAGCAGTAAAAACACTATATGGGCAGCTGGAGAGTGGCAAATGACGATTGGCTTAGCAGCCCACAAACTAAGAGGGGGTTGGTCGCTTTAGAGAAGCCCTTTAGAAAGAAGAAAAGCATAAACTTTCCTCTCCGGACATAACTCAGTTAATTTTAAAATTGTACAATTAATATTAAGGATCAATATTTAAATCGTAACAGTGACAATAAAAAATTTTCACATCTCTAATATGGAATGATTCTTTATGTGCATCAATATCAAGCATCAAGTCTGCAAAATCATGAAATTATCATAATTTATTTACGTACCGAATAGTCTGATAGAGACTTTATGGAGGAAGAATTTTGTGATTTTTAGTGCCAAGGAAAGCACCAAGTCGGTGGTGGGTGATGAAAGGGGACGACGGAATAGTAAGAAGAAGAAGGAGAAAGAAGTGTGTTGACTGGGTAACGCTTCTTGTATTAGAAAATTGAAAAATCGTAAAGGGCCCACCGTTTTGTTTGTCTCCTTTGAAGCGGACACGAAAAGAAGAATGTGGGGACACGCTTCTTATGCTTCCTTTGGTATTGGCATTTTGGACAATCTCTCCTAATATCATTTCTTGACTCCTAACCTGCAGACCAAAAGCATGTTTCTCTCCCTCAATCTTCTTTAAATCAAATCCCCTCCCATTTAAGTTTATATTACAACTAGTATTTTTTTTTTCCGGCTATTTCATATTATCTGTCACGTAGATATTAATATAAATATAAAAAATTTAATTAAATTATATGTTAGATAGTGTATATTGTTATTTTTTGAAATATAAGTTTATTTGAATTATCTTTAAGTATTTTTTATATTTTATCATTACATAATAGTAAATAAGAGTATATATGTAAAATTTTAATTTAATATTTTTAGATATTTTGAAACGAAAAAAGTATGTTCAAATGCCATTTTCTTTACGTT
The DNA here is from genome assembly GCA_028651295.1 of Catharanthus roseus. Taxonomy (NCBI): domain Eukaryota; kingdom Viridiplantae; phylum Streptophyta; class Magnoliopsida; order Gentianales; family Apocynaceae; genus Catharanthus; species Catharanthus roseus. The sequence goes on from JAPQWS010000148.1 coordinate 8,149,509, forward strand.
TATCATGCTTCAATGCATCTTGAAAAATAAATAATTACTAGCACTTTTATTTGAACTATGGTATAGAGGATATCTCAAGAGGTGAGAGAATTGTTCAGACTCATGAGGAATTTATTTTGCTCACAAATTAATATGTGAAAAAAATATCCACTCATGATTATATAATATAGTACGTTCTCCTTAATAGTAACTTTCTTTTAAAGTTTATGTTTTATTTTATATGATTTACATTAATAAAATTATTATAAAAAAATGTGTATTAAAAGTTGTATTAGACGATTCAAGTTGAAGAATCTCAATAACAATAAAAAATAAATATCTTTTTATTTCAAATAGACCTACAAATTTTCAAGTTCTTGTCTCCCTCAAAAAAAAAATGTAACTATTTAATTAATATTAAAGTAAAATATAAAATAACAAACTACCATTAGCAATTGAGTCATTTTATAGCTTGGGTTTATGAGTTTTTATACCAATGAATAGAGTTTCTTTCTTGTGGACTTGGAAGTTGGAATTTGAGAAAAGTTTTCTTGCCTTAGGTGTCCAAATTGGAAGAAAATGAGAGCCAAAAGGACTTGTATTGGATGATTTTTCTTATGTAATATATATATTACATAAGAAAATATATATTACATAATATATATTACATAAGAATATATATTAAATGGATCGAAATTTAAAACATGAAGAAATGGAAATGAGAGCCAAACAAAAGACTAGGTAGGTCAAGGTTGTCATCTTGAAATTATTTGGCAAAAACAAAATGACGCATGGAAGAAATGGTTATCCATACCATATATGTATATATATATATATAGAGAGAGAGAGAGAGAGAGAGAGAGAGAGAGAGAGAGGCGATTCATTAGTTGAATTAATGTACAAAAGAAAAGCATATATAAGACACAAATGACACATACTATATAGACCTCATCACAAAGGCCGGCAGCCAAAACCAATAGTTTCAATTGCTTCGTTATAGATAGTGTCAATTCTTCCACCTCACTTGATCCTTGTTTGCACCCTTTTCTAGTTTTTATTTTTATTTTTTTTTTACTCGAACAAGATAAACTCACTCTAAAAAGTGATTATATTGACCTTATTAACTGGCTTACGTTTAGAGAGAAGAATTTACTTACAAATGTGACATTCAAAGTGTTCATAAGTGATTACTAGAGATCAGAATTATGTTGCTTTGGAGCTTCTGTTCTCTATTATATTGTTGTTGCATAACTCACTGAGTAAACGCTCTGTAAATGTTCAAGATATTTGTATTTTATTCTCGGTGCCATGAAACTCCCAGATCTAATCATTGAGTAAGAAACAGACTCTATATACATGTCAAATCTACCTTAAAAAAACACTCGAAATCGTCTAATATACACTTTTTATAGTTATTTTATTAATATAATTAAAAGTGTACTAGAGTATATATTAGACGACCTTGAGTGTAAATAAAGACACCTCTAATATGTACTTAAAATCGCTTAATACATCCCTTAATACACTTTTTTAATTTAAAATTTATTTTTTATTTTCTAAAATTTATATTAATAAAACTATTATAAAAAATGTGTATTAAAAGTTACATATAAAAATCTCAAATGAAAACCAATCAAGATGGGAAATGAGGAAATTTATTACGTCAGGCTTTGCTAGTTCCATCACCTTCAATTTTTTTTAATTTTTTTTTACCTTAATATTAATATTTAGGAAAAAATGTCATTTTCACAAAAAGCTCCAAAATTGTCAAATTGAAGAAGCAAAAGAATCAATGGGCGTTTAACACCTCCGTCTTTTTGTCTTCAACCGCCACCACACCACGACCACGCGGCGGCGGTGGTGACGGGGTGGTAGAGTGGTGGACCAAACGGTTACGGATTTTAAATCGGAGTTTCATTACGACATATAACGAACTTCAAATCGAATATTTAATTTGATTTTATAGCAAAAAATTAAAGGCAGAAGTTATTTTATTGAATGCAATCAGAATTTGCCACGTGGTTAAAGCAGAGGTTGATTACACGTGGACAAATCCAGTAGTGACAACGCATTGGCGGAGGAGGGGTTTGTTTGTTTAGAATTTTTGTTGCGTTTCGTTACAGGCTTCCCGCCGTTGGGTGATTATAGGTCCACGGCGCGGGTGACGTAATCAATCCTAACAACTTTTTTCTTTTTTTTTTTTTTTTTAAATACTAAGTAACTTGAGTAAAAAAATATCTATTTCCCTTTTTCCTTTTCGAAGGTAAGAAAGAAAAACCCATAAAAAGAAAAAAAAGAAGTAGAAAAAGTTTTTGAAGATTAAAAGCTATTTTGAGATGTATACGGGCAAACAAAATTAGTTTAATGGTGCATTAACTTTTTATACAACGAAAAAATAGTTATATATAATTTTAAATTATTTTTTATATTTATGGTCATAAATTTTTATTTTATTTTTAAAAAATAAATTATAAATAATTATGAACTAATTTAATTTTTTATTTTTTATTTATAAACATAAATTTTTATTTTACTCTTTTCAATTACTTTTGTTTTGCTGTTTATAACTATTTTCGACCTGTCAAAAATAGTTATGAATTAATAATTTACGATTGGATTCAGTATATTTTGGCACATAAATATATGTCACAATATAATGTTAAAAAAATGACTAATCCTTAAAGTTAGGTTGTAAATATGTAAAAAGATACAACAAATTTTACCACAAAATAATTAAATGATTATAAAATTACTATGTTAAAAATAATTTATCCAAAAAACTGATAAATAAAATTTTTTAACTACACATAGATACAATAAAAGTTCATATATGTAAAAAGAAAAATAAAAATAATTTAAGATTATATAATCGTATTTTTATTACTTTTGTCCTCCATTGCTTTTAAATTTCTAATTGTTATTGAATTACTTTTGTAGTTTCAATATCATTCTCGAATTCTTTTTTCTATCTATTTTCATCCTCGAATCGTTTTAAACGAGCTAATATAACTAAAAAAAAAATCTAATATATCAACCATCAATTCCCCTCGAAATAGTTCAATGGCCATTATAATATGATTTTTTTAAAGTTTATATTTTATTTAATAAAATTTATTAATAAAATATAAAATTAAAAAGTGATACACAGAATAGTACAGACAATTCGATCAATAAATAATGGATCATATGAGATGCTTGATATACTTTTTCAGCATTTTCTATTCGGATCGGGCTAAGGTAATTAATTAAGAAACTTATCGGCAGATTAGACTTTTTTTTTTTTTTTTTAAAAGACTAATAATACGTGATTAGAGAAAGTGAGTGAGCCAAAAATAATGGTTGGGTTAGCGGGAGTTAGGGGTGATGGAGCCTGGGGCACACAAATAATGATAATTTACTATATTTCTTAATTTATTAATGAGTTTATTACATTTTCATCCCTTTATTTTGTATATATTATAAAATACATCCTTATCGTTTATATATTCATAACTTATTAATCCTTATTATTAATTACAATAAAAAAGATTATCAAAAACTAGTGATTTGGTCACAAAAAAATTTTTAAATTTTCAAAAAATATTATTTTACGTATCTAGTTCTTATTTACTATCATATATTAAGATTATAATATCCTTTCTAAAATGAATGATATTATATCTTATAAATATTTTAAAATTTTCACTATAGAATCATCTTTTTCTGATAATTTTTTTTAATTAAAATTAGTAGTAGAGATTAATTAGTTATGAAAAATATAAACGGTAAGGATGTATTTATAATTTATATAAATTAGAGATATGAAATTGTAATATGTTTATAATTATCTCCTTATTTATTTAATTATGTTTCCTCTTTTTTTATTTAAAAAAAAGGGATATCATCCCATGTTGTTGTGGGAAAAAGGGCAGAAGACAAGGATGCGTGCGACATTGTCCCCTCACAGCAGCTGCCATCTAATGTCTCCATAATCATCGTCATTATCTTTAATCAAATCAAATGTTTAGATCATAATGATGATCTTAATTAAGACCAAAGATCTAAATCAACGACATTGTTGGATTAGGCTTGCACGTTTCCTTAACATAATCAAATATTTTTATTTTTTAATAACGATAAATCACGCCAACAATTTTTATTTTTTTAGCTATTTGACTTTTTCTTTTAATTTATAAAATATGAATTAATTAATTAATTTCAGCTGTATTTTTTTATTACATTATTCTTGTATGGATAATTCTTGGCCCAAGTGGAAGCAAGCTGGTGTCTTATTTGGTCATTCTGATGATTGATGATGCTAGGAAGAAGAAGCCTAGACAATTGAGCTCCAAGATTAATGGGGTTAATCTTATTTTTTTAACAAAAAGAAATGTTTAAGGGTTAAAATTTTTTATTACTCTTGTTAAATTTTGACCTTTTTTTTTTTCGGAAAAAAGATATTAAATTTTATTAATGTCTAAAAGAATAGCATGTGCTACACAAAAGGGAATGTTTCGCGTCCATTTCAAAGAAACAACCGAAAGTAAAATAGACTTTGCTAGAAGGTGGATTGATCAGTTTCTGTTAAAATTTGTGTTTCAGTATAACTCATCTCAAAATGTACCTCAAGAAAGAGGGGAGGATTCTCAAACACCCCCCCCCCTCTCCCCCCTCCCTCACGCCTAGGACTGGACATCTAGAGCATGAATTTTGCAGGATGGGACATTTGCGAAAGTGGTCCAACAACTCGCTCTGATACCATGTTAAAACTTGGGCTTGGGCATAACTTATCCCTGAATGTACCTCGAGAGGGAAGGACTGTCCAAGCCTTTATAAAGAGTAATTATTTCTCAAACACTAGCCATGTGAGATTCTCAACAGCTTCGTATCATGTATACATGTAAGGAAAAAGTGGAAGAAAAATCTAATATTATTAAGAAAATGTGATGATAGAGCTCTCGATTCAAAGAAATCATATTGGACAACCAAACAAAAAGAATCACTCTCTACGATCAATTGACAAAATATAAAATAACCAGCTACATAATTTTCAATAACACATTATCATCATCCATTGAAAAACGGCTTATATTAAGCATGATTTTAGCTATCTCTTTTTTTTTTTTAATACTTTTTTATTTATATTCATATTAAGAATAACCCTAAATTGAATTTATATTTTAACCATGAGAACTAACTCTTTTATATATATATATATATATATATATAAAAGGAAAATGATTAATGTGTGGTAATTTCATTAATGCAAGTAATTACTCTTTAATTCTTATTTTTATGAAAATCATAGCTAAGGTTGCTTGAGAAAGAAAGAAAAGAGAATGTCATGGTCCAAAGAAGAATAATTATACTTAATTAAGGGAGATAATATTAATTAATTAAGATGAGGAGTAGAATAATATAAATAAAAAAAAGAAAAAGGAGATAATCTTTGACTATGATTAAAATAATAATTACCGCCCAAAAGGAGTTGTCTTGAGTTTAGTTTAGCTAAATAGGCATTGACCAAGAAGAACATGTCACATGTTTCACCATACCATTAAACAAATGATTTCATAAATTCACATTAGCATTTGCTAATTGCTATACTATTCTATGTTCGGATTTTTGTGTTTATTATTTTATATATCAAATTAACTGAATAAATAACAAAAATATAACTTTCATCAAGTAGTACCGGTTAAATTAACTTCTCGAAAAAAGAAATATAACATTTTCAAAATATATGAGAATAAATCACTTAGTCAGAAGATAGCCAGCGGACTATATATATATAGCCATTATTAGTGAAACTCTCATTTCATAAATTTTTTTTTAAGGAAAGATTTAAAAAACCGAGACATTTTGTTATTCATTCATTTAAAGTTTTTTTTTTTTGTGTTAATTGGGAGATAGAATTCAAGAATTCTGGTAAATAATGTTTCTAACACTAAACTACTATCTTGCTACGATTTATTTGAAGTTATTTTCACTTTTTATTAATAAAGTTTAAGAAAAATTAATTACCCTCTCCACTTTAAAGTTTATGAATATCTATGCCAAATAATATAGTGAATTAGTGTTGATAATCAACTTGGTCAAAGTAGAAATAAAACAAAGCAAATAAAGCCATTAATTCCAAAAAGAACCAATCAATATCCCTTCCCCCACGAATGCATATTTCTCTTTGCAAGTCAGCTAAAGACTGCTTTTTACTTTAGAGAAAACATGATAGAGATTGGAGAGTGGGTATAATTGTATTTTTACTTATTTACTTACCCTTGTTAATTTGGGTGAGGATAAGAAAAAAGGGGAGGGGGAGGGGTGTAATTACTTTTTTCTCCTTCGAAGTATATTTAAATTACAATTTCATATACACATATTTATCTTTTATATTTTCATAACTAGTACAATTAATTTCAATAAAAAGTCATTAGAAAACAACAATTCTGCCGTAAAAAGAAGTTTAAAGTCTTACTAAAATATAATTTTACGAGTTTACTTATCGTTTATTATCATATATCAAGATAATAATATTATTTATTATTAACATTTAACTGACTCTCGCTCTGGGATGGTAGTCTTTTCAGATGTTGCTTTGCTTCCCTAGTTCGTGGCTACTTTTGTTATTGATTCAAGCAAGCCTTGGCAGAAGACGATGAACTTAATATCCTCTCTCCTGTTTGTTCAAAAAGCGTCTGTTTGAAATAAGGAGTTCCGGTAAGCAAGTAAGCAAGTCGGATGTCTTCTACCTCTTTTTTCTTCTTAAGGTAAAGTAAAGGGCCAGGCATGGTGGGGTAGGAGCATCTAGTCGGGCAATGAAAGTCTCTGTATCATATTCTCCTGCTATAAAGCGGCTGTTGCCTCTTGATTGCTTCTTTCATACAGTCGGACAGTCTTTCCTTTCCCTGGCAGCAATAAAAGATAAAAGTAAATCTAATAAAAAAATTTGTGATTTTAATATATAATAGTAAATAATAATTAGATACACCAAATATTATTTTAAAATTATTTTTTTTCTTCTTTCTCCAAGCTTTTGGGTGTAAAAAAAAAGTCAAAACTTCATCATCTAAATATTTATAATTCAACAAATACTCATAACAAGTGTCACATTTTTACATACTTTTTACTGCTTAATTAAGGAGGAAATAGTGGTCGTTGAGAGGGGTTTTACCAATTCCTCACATGAATCACTCACATAGGTATTATCTACTTAAAACTAACTTAATATTAAAAATTCAAAGGCATATTCATAGACTATATATGGACCAAAAATACCACTATCCATATTGTGTAGATAAACTTAAATAATATTAACAATGACAAGAAGTGGATCATTCCTAATTAATTTATTTTATTTTTTGCTAAATGTAATTATTTTAAAAATAAAAGCCCATCTTTACGTGTCCAAAACTTTGCGATCATCTGACTTTATTATGGCCAACCATTTCTTCTTCATATTGTCTTGTTTCACCGACTATGGATAACCCCTCATCAAGATTTTTTTTTCTCTTAGTCATTAAGTACTAAATTAATCATGATTACACCCAAGAATTTTGACCCATATACTAATATATAATTTAATACACAAAAATATATTTAAAAAATATCAAATGATTTGAATAATATATGGATTTTTTTAGAGATAATATTGCGAGTGATTTTAACTTTTAGTAAGTGTCAATTTTTTTAAGATTTAAATAAATATTTTGACAAAAAGTACCTAAATAAGTTATGGGTTTGAAGTAGATTATTTGCTTATGTATATGTATATATAATAAGAAAGAGAAAAAAGGGAAAAGAAAAGTTGTTGTGTCAAGAAAGACATTAGAAATGTCATGAATAATGAAGCAATTAAGGTTAGGTTAAATTAATACAAAAGATTTGGTGTCCACCGCCTCCCTCATCTTATCTTTTGCATAAATACAAGTCCCGTTAGGTATTGATAGAGATATATTTGCCAATTCTTAAATTTTATGATTTTCTTCTGAATTTAATTTTAGTTTATTTGTTTTTGCTTCCTCGTCTTCATTTTCACCTAAAAATTAATAATTTATTTTTTAACCGTTGATCTAGAATTACAGAAGAGATCGAAAGATACAAAACCCCCAAACAACAACACTGTACAACATTAAACTGCTTATTAGATGACTCGAACTCAGTACCTCTCATTTACTATAACAAATAGAGGATTTTAAGTGAAGAAGATTACGCTATTAGATAATTTAGATCTATGTCCGACAATTTTTTTTTTCTTCTGACCAAGTTGTGAATATTTCATTAAATACTAAATTCCCTCATTAAATAGTTATGGATTAAAATAAATATTTTTAGATATGGATTATATATATGGCTTGACACTCCTCCCCAACATCTTGCCTTTTTACCTTTTTTTTTTTAAAGCTTAAATGCTTTATCATTAAGCTTTTGTGCCTGCACATCAAAAACAATTTTCAAGCACCAATAAATTATCCCTGAAAAAAAAACCACCACTAAATTATAATTCTGCTATTTTTCATATTTCTCTTTTACTCTTTTAAATTCTCTGTAGTATTTTTTGTGACGCATCTTCGATAAAATATTATAAAAGATTCGAAATACTAACTTTCACAATGAATAAAATGGAGGGATACAGTTTTATAAGAAAATAATGAGAAACTATTGATCATGACCCCCAATTTTTTTTAACTTTATATATATTTTACTATTTTATTAATAAAAAAATTATAAATATCCCTAATAATTAATTTCTATACTACTATATATAGAGTAGTAATCTGGAATTGTATGGTGTTGTTGATTTACACTTGTTTTTTTGACATTTTTCTGCAACCTTTTGGGAAGAATGCAATTCTAGCACGAAAGATATCGATTTTGGAACATAAACATATGTCAAAATATACATGGCATTCATTAATCTTTCTGTGTCTTTTCTTTTCCGAATCCTAGTACTCTCTATTATTATTATTATCATTAATCATTATAATACGATAATTTCACTTTATAATATGAAATTTATATATGACAATTTCACCTTATAATATGAAAATGAAGTATTATATACTTTCTCTTGTCAGAAATATAAAGGGTTTTGCATTGTGCTCGAAAATTAAGGGCATTGGAAACTAAGCAAATTTTGAAATAAAATACCCTCTACACCCTTACTAATACCCTAAATAAATAGGATTATTTACCCAGTTGAAATTTACAATTTCACTCATCTTTATCTTTTATATTTTCATAACTTATTAATTTTTACTACTAATTTCAATAAAAAGATTTTATCAGAAAATAATGATTATGCGATAAAAAATTTAAAATATTAATACAATAACATTTTGCAAGTTTACTTTTTATTTATTATCATATATAAAGACAATAATACCCTTACTAAATATTTTTTTATTAGTCTAACTTATGTAATGAAGGATATTATTGTCTTAACATATGATAATAAATAAGAAGTAAAGTTGAAAATTAATATTTTAAGAAGATTTTAAATTTTTTACCACAACATTGTTTTCTGATAAAATTTTTCATTGAAATTAGTGGTATAAAATATAAAAATATAAACGATAAGAATATATTTAAAATTTATACAAAAACAGATGGATGAAATTGTAATTTTAACAAACCTCAAACAGGAAAATGTAATTAACACGATGTGGAATAAATGATAAGATGGATAAAGATGAAATAAATACAATAAATACTCATTATAAAGTAAAAAAAGACATATATTTTTTTACCAGCTTAGATCGTTTGTACTATTTCATAATTTAATATATTTTATTAATAAAATTTATTAAATAAAAAAATAAATTTAAAAAAAATATATCATAAAAGAAAAAAATATAAAAAATATTACACAAAGTATTACAAATGATTGTCGAATACCTTAAAAACTCTTATATTATTATTTTAGTGGAGGAAGTATATGAAACCATTCATTAATTGCTCAAAGGAGAAGAACAAGTCTTGAAGGAAACACGTGAAAAATTTCCAATATTGAAAATCCAGAATTATTAAATAAGAGTAAAAATGCATTGAACTTTCCCAATTTGTGTCATGAGTTTCAACTTTCAACTCTATATTGCACGTAAATACATACTAGAGAAAAAAAGAGTGGGGAGGGGAGTGGGGGGGAGTCCCATTTGTACAATTTTGTTCTCATCAAAACTTTCAAAGGAAATAAATGTAACTAACTTTCGCAAATAATTCACATATTTATTCAGTGATAAAAATATTCTTTAAAAACATTTTTTTCAATTACTTGTATATTTTTTTCGCTGTTAATAAAAATTTTTTAACTTCTGAGAGCAAATAATTATTCATCATGTGAGAAATTCAATTGTTAGATCAAAATTTGAAAGAGAGTTTTATTTTTATTTTTGAAAATTTTTAAAATATATTAGAGGAAGAGATGTAGTTTAAGTTTCGGATTTTTTTTATTTTATTTTTTTTTATATATTCAAAAACTGGTAAAAAGTACTTCTATCATTAAATTATTACGGTCATTTTGTCAGTGACTTCTCATTTTCTATCACAAAATTACAATCTTGGGTGGGGTGGGGGAGAGTTCATTTGGATGAAAGAAGAAAGGGATTAAAGGGGAGTGTCGAGAGAAACTTTATATGTCAAGAAAATGGGAAATAGTTTGGATGCCACTATTATTATTATTATTATTATTATTATTATTATTATTATTATTATTATTATTTTCAACTCACTCTTCAATTAATAATGGATTTCTTCTCACGCATTAGCTTAGCTTAGCTTATTATGAGTTGTTCTTACCAAAACTTTTACTTTTTTACCCCTTTTATCAAATAATTAAGGATAAAGATGCCATGTTTAGTAACCTAGATTGAGATAGTGATTAATTAGTATTATGCTACTTTTTTACTAATTAAATATTTTATAATTTTTCATTAGACTCTTATTCATTTTTCTCTATTTAAATTTTGTGTAATATTTTATTTAAAAAAATTCGATTATATTATAAACGTAATTCATAAGTAGAGATGTAAACTTTTAACTTCTATTATACCATATCAAATTTTTTATCGATCAAGAGCTCCAAGATTTTAATAAAAAGAAGAATGATGTGACTTAATAAAAACCAAATGATTTGTATCATTACTTATGAAGCGAATTTATAATAGAATTTTTCATATATCAAATACTTTTGTTGTAGTATTTTATTAATAAATTGCAGTAAATAAAAGATAAATTTTGACGTGTGAAAAATAAACTCTAAGAAAAAATATATTATAAGTAATTTTTTTTTTTGGTATTTGAGAGTCATCGACCACTTCTTAGGTGACTCGATCTTAGTACTTCTCACTTGTATGCCACGTGCAGGTACTTAAGTGAGTAGGCTCAGCTCTCGCCATTGAACCACGTAACTCTTGTCAAATATTATAAGTAATGTTAGTAATTCGGTATTTGAGTGTCATTGACTAATCGGAAAAAGATTAGAGTGCACAAGACCCCCAAATAATAGCACAAAACTGATATATAACATTAAAATCGCTTATTAAATGACTCGAATTTAAAATTTCTTACTTAGCATGTCAAGTGGAGATACCTAAATGAGGAGAATCACGCGACCGTCTTTACCAAATATTATTAGTAATCGTTATGGAGGAGATGAGAGATACTAAAGTACCCAAAAAGAAACTCCATGCACTTTTGGGCTCATAAAAGGTCCACCTTTGCAGCTTCTCCATGGTCCAATCCCTAAGTCATTTGTTTAGAAATAATGGGCCTTTATGGGCTGGGCCTTTTCTGTTCCAGTTGAGATAAGCTGGGCTTAACCCAGATCTTATCGGGTCGACCCGTTTTCTGTTGAGTTCACGGTAAACTCAGCAACAATGGAAGGTCGCCGTGAGGAAGGGAAGGGGAAGGAGAAGAGGCTTAGGAGATTCTGAAATGGTTACTGAAAATGAAGAAAGTAGGTTAATTTAATTCCAAGGGAAAATGGGTTTATCATTCTTGCATAAATCCTACGCCTTGTGGCAGCAGAGGTACAGAATCAAGAAATCAAGCCATTCTTATATTTCTCAACGATCAAAGCTTTTCTTCCACACATCCAAAGATAGTGAAGGCACTGCAGAAGAAATTACAAAGATTCTGCGGCATAATAGCTGGAAATCTATTCTAGAATGTTCAAATGTTTCTCAAAAGCTGAACCCAGATGTGGTTCGCTCTGTGCTTCAAAGAAACCAGATGAATATGCATCCTAGACGCTTGTTTGATTTCTTCAGTTGGGCTGATCGGCAAATGGGTACTTCTCAGAACCTTAATTCTATGTATTTTCTTCTGTTAATCCTATGCAATTCCAAAATATTTACACTTGCCAATGTTTTGTTGGGTGAACTTATTCGAAGTCGGATTCCGGTTTCAAATGTAATGAGCTCATTGTTCAAGGGTTTTGAGGAATTTGAGAGCTTGAAATCAAAGTCCCTTGTTTTTGAATTGCTAATTGATGCTTATAGGAGTAAAGGTAGATTGGATGATGCTGTTAGTGTCTTTTTGGGTATTATTAAACATCATGACTTTTTACCAAATGTATTATGTTGCAATTCTTTGTTGAAGGATTCACTTAAGGCTAACAGAATGGAGTGTTTTTGGAAGGTGTATAAAGGTATGGTGGAGAATAAGCTTGATATTGATGTATATACTTATACTAGTGTCATTAGTGCACATTGTAAAGTTGGAAATGTTGGGGAGGCGAAAGGGGTTCTTCATGAAATGGAAGAAAAAGGGTGTTTGCCTAATTTGGTTACTTACAATGTACTAATAAGAGGATTGTGTGGAGCTCGGAGTGTGGATGAAGCTCTTAAAGTCAAGAACTTGATGTCTGACAAGGGGTTGATTCCTGATCACTACACTTACTCAATACTTATAGATGGTTTCTGTAAACAGAGGAGGTCGAGAGAAGCTAAGTTGATTTTGGAAGAGATGGATGAGATAGGTCTGCAGCCTGATCAAACTGCCTATACAGCTCTCATAGATGGATTCATGAAAGAGGGTAATGTAGATGATGCACTTGAAGTAAAGGAAGTAATGGTGGCACAAGGAATAAAGATGAATATTGTGGCTTACAATACAATTTTGAATGGGCTTTGTAAAGTTGGTCAGGTGGAGAAGGCAGCAGTTTTCATGAATGAGATGACTGCAGTAGGCATATTGCCTGAAACTCAAACTTATAATTGTTTAATTGAGGGGTATATTAAAACTCAGAATGTGGATAAGGTTTGCGAACTTCTTGCTGAGATGAAAGAAAGAAAATTGGAACTTTCTATGTACACTTTTGGTGTTATAATAAATGGGTTATGCCATTCTGGAGATTATAAGCGTGCCTATCTTGTTTTAGACAGAATGATTGCGGAAGGTGTCAAACCAAATACTGTCATCTTAACTAACATAATGAAAGGTTATGTCGAGGAGGGTAGATTCGAGGAGGCAAGAAATATTTTGACAGAAATGTGGCAAAAAGGCATATTCCCTGATGTATTCTGCTATAATTCCATCATATTTGGGCTTTGTAAAGCGAAAAGGACGGAAGAAGCAAGAATCTGTCTAATTGATATGAGAAATATGGGATTGGTGCCAAATGCATACACTTTCGGGGCTTTCATTTCTGCACACAGCGAGTCTGGGGAAATGCAACTTGCAGAACCGTATTTCATGGAGATGCTTGAGTGTGGTATTGCCCCAAATATAGGCAATTATGCATCCATGATTAATGGCCATTGCAAAGTCGGGAATGTTGAACAAGCCTTCTCGATTTTCAAATGCATGCTCAAAAGAAGATTGCTTCCAGATTTGCAACTCTACGAAGTTCTCATTAATGGCCTTTCAGGGAATGGAAAACTGATTGAAGCCATGGGAGTTCTATCTGATCTTTGTGATAAGAAATTAGTTCCCAATGTTTTTATCTACACTTCCCTTATTTCTGGCTTCTGTAAGCAAGGGGATATGGAAAAAGCATTTCTGCTTTTTAATGAAATGTTTCAGAAGGGTATTAATCCTAACATTGTCACTTATAATGCAATAATAGGTGGCTATTGTAAGGCAGGTGATATTAAAAGTGCTAGGGAACTGTTTGATGGAATCCCCGGGAAGGGTTTGGCACCTAATTGTGTGACTTATACCACAATTATAGATGGGTACTGCAAATCTGGAAACCTGGCCCAAGCATTTGCCTTGTTTAAAGGAATGCCATCAAGGGGGGTACAGCCAGATTGTTTTGTCTACAATGCCCTTGCAAATGGATGCTGTAAGGAAGGAGAAATGGAGAAGGGATTATCCTTGTTTAATGAAATGATAGAGAAAGGCATTGCATCTACAATTACCTTCAATATATTGATCGATGGCTTTTGCAAATGGGGAAAATTGACTGAAGCTATGGAGTTGGTGAAAAAGATGAATACTAATAGAATCATGCCAAATCATATAACCTTCACAATTTTGATTGATCATCATTGCAAGTTGGGGATGATGATAGAAGCAGAGGAGCTTTTTGCTGATATGCAGAGCAAGAATCTCAAGCCAAATAATGTTACTTATGCATCACTTATGCTGGGGTACAGCAAAAAAGGAGATTATCTGAAGGTATTTTCATTGTTTGAAAACTTGATTGAACAGGGTACAGAGCCTGATAATGTTATATACGATATTATATTAGATGCATACTGTCAAGAAGGGAATTTGGACAAAGCCTTTAAGTTGTGGGATGAATTGGTGAACAAGGGCTTTTTGAAGGGATCGGTAAATGATAGTTTGGTTGAGGGCTTCTGTGGGGATGGAGGAATTTCTGGGGTACTTGAATTGCTTGAGAAAATGGGGAGTCAAGAATATACACCTTGTCTAGCTACATGTGGCGCTTTGGTCCATGGTCTCAATAAAGCAGGATATGCAGGAAAGTTAGATAAAATTCTAGAAACTATGTTGAGATTTAGTTGGGTTCCAAAATCCACGAGCTTAAGTGATTTAATCAGTCAATTTCAATCAACGGGTTCTGAGAATGCCAGCAATCTATCAAAGCAAACACCTCTAGAAGTTGCATGTGAGGTTTGAGCCTGGTTTGATTCGCGGAAAATAGTTGATTCCTTGCTCGTTTACTCTCATTGCGGCCATGTACTGAATTGCCTTTGCTAATGGAAAGGAAATTGCAGCTTTTTCGAGTTCTTCCACAATTAAGGCAGTGAAAGTTCTCAATTCTGGTGGCAGATACTTCCTGGAGAAGGTAAATAGACTTGCAACAAATTCCTCAAACTTAATCTGTAGTTATTCTTTTAACATCTTGTGACTTCCACAGGACTCTGTTGTATGCTGGGCATTTATGGGTAATCCCAGAGACAAAGAAAGAGCAAGAAGGGCCATTTGAGGCTCTTCTATGGATGTGTTCCCATAAGCTCTATTCTTGAGCAAGCAAAGTGGCAAAGAATCTGATGGATATTTGCAGATTCTTGATATTGAAAACTCTTGATGTAAGCCCTTTTATTTATTTATTTTTTTTGTTGGGGGGGGAGTAGGGTGGGTGGGTATCCTTTCTCTACCCTGTTAAGACCTATACTTTTGTTTACTCTTCTTGATTTCCTCTCTTTTATCATGATGTTATGCAGATATAGCAAAGAGTTACTCTTCCCTCGTAAGTCAGCATGTTCAAGGAAGTACTGCAATGTATAGTAGCCTCCTAGGTACTTTGTTCAAATTGCGTTACCATGATTAGGATTATACCCCATTCATTTAGCTGTTCTCCAAAGTTGTTGGAACATTAAAAAAACACAGATTCCGTTCTTTCCTTGTAATAATATATATTCTTTATTCTTTTTGAAATAAAAAGAAGCCTCCCTGACATGATTTGTTGTACTTACATTACATGCAAAAGAGCTGTGCCAAACCTAGTTAACTATTAACAAATGAGCCCCCTGAGGTGGCTCCCAAGATTATCCACTACTAGGAATGGCTTTTACAAACGTGAACTAATAGCATATCTTTGAATGAAGCAACAAACAGATGAACCATTGATCATCATTTTTGTGGTCTTTTTGGGAGAATGATGTTGGGACGGTGCTATCTTCTTGCACTTTTCAAGAGAGCAATGATCTCCACATCATCTAGTGTAGATTCTTCTATAAGTTGGACAGGAGTTTTGCCTTCAATATCAGCAGCTTTTGGATTTGCACCCCTGAAAGAGTGATTTTGCATAAATATTTGGCATTCATTAACCGTAACAATGGCAGAACATGAATTTGAAGGTTGCAGAAGAAGAATACCTGGAGAGCAGAAGTTTGGCTATTAAATTTCTTCCTCTTATTAGACTATGATGCAGAGGTGTCTGGCCCTTTGAATCGCAAGCATGAATATTTGCACCATGTTGTAGAAGAAGCTCTACCATCCCAATATCAGCAGTTTGGCATGCCAAGTGAAGTAAAGAGCAACCATCAAGAAATTCATCATACAATGGATCTTCTTCACCACCGCTTTCTGGATTCATTTGATCCATGCAGTCAAAGCTCGGACTGGTGTTCTGTTGTTGCTCGTGCAATCTCATGCCTCCTTGGCTTGATAATGCTTCAGGTGAGGCTTCTCCATGTATTGCATTCACATCTACATCACATACAGCAATGAGGCGGTATACAGTTTTCTTATCATTCATTCGGACACTTTCCCATAACTGTTCTGCAACTGAAAGAAGATGCTGACTATCTTTTACTTTCTGAAGAAAACGTTTTTCTGCATACTGCAACCAGATAAAAAGATCATTAGATCTCCTCTACTGCTAAAGCAGGATATATAACTCTTTCTGCAGAGAATTGAAGGAAATCATCAATGACAATGAAGAATTTATCAGGATGAATAATACCTTTGCATTAATAAACTTCTCCTTCACAGATATATGATCATCATGACGAGGTTTGCTAAAAAACTGTTTGGGTTTATCAGATTCAAAAGATCTACAGAACAAATATTGTTATCTAATAGTTGAAAAACCAGAACATATGTCAATCATATCAATTATTTATATAGAGTTCTCACCTCATTGGTATTTCGTCAGCTTGTAAAGTTCTTCTTGCATTCAGGAGCCCCTCCCATATAGAATTCACAAAGATATTGCCCAAGGATTGAAATAGAGTTATGACAGAAGGTTCCCACACTTTCACATCAAGCGTTAATGACCTTACCTGTATCGGGAATCATTTAAATGAGATTGGATGAATAGCCAGAACAAATCCTACCACTCAGGTACGTTTCTCAACTTGGAACAATCAGCCAAGAGTTTCTTGTTCACCATTATTTTATCTTATCCTTCTATTGATCTACATCAAGATTATAAATTTTTGTCTTCATCTCTTGCATTAGAAAGACGAAATGATTATTATGCTCTAGGATATAACAATTACTGATAGAAGGATAAGATTTTACTGTTATGTAACTTGCCTTTGATATGTGAACTCCAAGATTGCGATGAACACCAGAACATTCAATGCAAATAAGAACGCCAAGATTTAAGGAAGCCCAGTCAGGTTCAGATGCACCACAATCAGCACACTTATCGTTCCCAGGTAATCGTTTCAACATATTAACTGGCTTCAGAATTCTTGTGCCATATTGTAATTGCAGTGAACTTCTTGATGGACGTATTATATTTCTTGAAGCAACTTCCTTATCAGATGGATATTCTTCACATGACTTTACATCGTGATCTGGGGGACTTCCAATGGAACTGCAGTCACTAGGAGGACTAGCAGCAAACTGAACATACAATTAGAGCCATCATGTTGAAAACGACCGCAAAACTCAAAAGACTACATAAATGACAACATATTGTAGTAATAGTTTACCCTCTCAGGTGCCTGGGAACTTAGTAAGGATGTAATTACTCCAGTGATTTTTTCAATCCAATCCATTTGCTCTGTTGCACTTTCTGCCTGTATTTCCAATGCATTTCCGATTTTACTGATTAGCACACTGACCATATTGAATAACTATACGCACTCACATGCTTTCAGGTGGTTGCCAAAGTTTACCTGTAAAGTGTAACTCTTTGTCGGTGAAATAATCCTGAAGCAGAATCTTAGATCTGATTGATCTGCATCGGATTTTATAGTTGATGTTAGCAGATTCACAGTGACACGCGCTGCAGCTTTTTCATCATGTACACCACCATGATAATGAGAAGACAACCATCGGCCAAGAAGTCCAGAACCAGGTTCAGAGGGCGTACTTCGATGTCCAGGAAATTGACTACTACAGCCCTAACAGTAGATATATTCTATAAGCAGAGAGACCTCAACAAAAAACCACATTGATATCCAACAATTGTTTTAGTGGTGATACTTACAGATGCCCTGCTCCATTGTTTGCGGTAATAATACAACATTCCTCGGTTATCAAGGACAAAAAATCTTCTCTTCCAGTCGCCCCTCAAATTAGAGGAACGTTTTGAAAGATATCCTTGCTTAATGGTTTGTACCTAAACTATTGAAATCTTAGGCTATATAAATGAAAGTCACAGTAACCTTTAAGGAGAGTTGTGGAAATAGAATGGGATTAGTAATTTCATATTTGAATACCTTCCCTTCTGCTGCAGTCTGCATTACTGCCTCGATAAATTTATGTGAACTTTTAGGGAAAACTTGCGCAAGATCACGACCAGGAGAACCAATTGACCCATTGAAAGATCTCCGGCTCTCCTGATCCACCTGTCTCTTGTATTCCTGAATCCTCTCGAAGAGGGCTGCCTGCTCGTAGTTGGAACTTTCCCTTGCATGTCTTGCATAAGCCAAGACCTGTAACCGCGCAATATGGCTAAACTATAAGTAGGTATAATTGACACGAATTAGGACAAAAGTAAGAGATGCATTATGAAAGCCAAATCAATTAAAAAGAAAAACCTGGTTGATGAAAGGTTCCATCTGATGCAATAGCTCATATCCCTGTGAAATCACAAACTCTTTATTGAGATTTATGCACTTACATGGGAATAATTACTAGCTTAGGATCAACAAATACCTGTCTAAAAAAATGAAGATGAGCATCCATCATACTTCCAACGGCCTCCAAAAATTCAAATCGCTTTTTAGCCTCAACAGTAGCAAGAGCTCCAACCTGGCATAATGTCAACAAACTTCCAATGTGAATAACTGTATCTTCAAGGAATCCACATTATTCAATCATCAGATGCATATTTTTAAAACCAAATCTTTAAAATGCTTCACTGACCAGATTAAAACGCGCTTGTTCAAACATGGATCTTGCATTGTGAAGTTCCTGGAACGTCTCACTAACAAATTAGATTTAACAGATAATGGTCACCCCTAACCACTTATCTCACCAATCTAAGCAACTGGAAAAGTATTCTTATGCTTTGATCTAACGCTATTACCTCCTCAAGAGCAGCTGCAACGTCTGCTTTGGCACTTTTCCTCAATGACAAAAACTTGTCACGGACCTGAGACAGAAGGGGCAAGTTGTCTTATTAAAAAAACATTATATGGACCGATAATTTATCTTGTGAAATGCTGAAACAAAGAGTGCAGAGAATATTTCTCTTTCTTCTTCCCTCAACACTTTTCGGAAAATATATCTCAGTTGTATCAGAACATTTCAATTTCATGATTAAAGGAAGACCTATGAGTCCATCTAAAAAGTACCTGGTCGTAAGTGACATTAGTTTTGTCAAAACGCTTTCGAGTTTCCTGCAGTTAGACGATCTCCTCAGTAAAATGTAGTTTTTCATAACGGAAGGAAGAGGAACATGAGAACAAACACATGGTAATGGAATAAATAGTTGTACGGAAATTGCAATAATTATATGATATAATAGAGTGACTATCACCTAAGAAAAGAGAAGAATGATCTATGGTTTATAGGTCATAATGGAATAAGATTTTCACTAAAATAGGCGGAGGTTCAGCTCTTTAGCTGGATTCTTAGCACCTCTTCCATCGAAAAGAAGACAAATCATAGAGAAGACTTCAAGCTTCAGTACCTTGACATCTTGCAGTTCAACATTAGCAAAATTGAGTAATCTTTCATTCAACGTGTGTTCTAGCTGAACAAGAAAAAGGAAAATAAGCACAGTCAGCTCTTAGCATCCAACAGTTACAAGATGATGACATTGACAATAATATACTTTATCCATCATACTTAGGGATGAAATCAACCTAAAATTACAAAAAAGGAGAAACAAAACCGGTTAAAATGAAAGGAACAATCTTTGTGGTAAGTCCAAGAATATTTCTCAGGACATAATTGATTTGTTTGACAATATTTGCTTTCAAGATAACAGTGCTGACTTCCTAAATGAATTCTGAAACTCTGGATTTCACCGTCAAAACTCTTTTAACTTTGAGTCTTAATAACAAAGGACCTAGAAATGTAGAATGAAGATTCGTGTGCTACAGCCGGAGGCAACCACTAATTCTTGTACAAGAAAAGACCAAAAAGCAAAAGATGCTCCATCCCGTGGTGAATGAAACGTTGAAGATAAATTACTGAAATTAAAAAGTCAAACCTAAATGCATTTGGTTTATTATGCAATCTCTCTATCTCTAGAACTAAAATCTATGTGGACTCCCCATTTTTTGCTTTTACTTTCTTTTCTTTAGAATGAGATAACAAAGTAAATCTATGTCTCCGTGTATGTATTACAACTACTCCTAAACACTATCCATGCCAAATTCAAACATATAAGAGCCAAATATTGAATTAGCATGGCAAAACACTGTAAAGAAAGCAATTGAATCTTCCAAGGGTCAAGAAGAACTAAATCAACTGCAACAAAACTAGCTACCCGTTCTACCTGTGATCGAAGAACTTCTTTGTAGGTTCCAATCTCCCTTAAAGCAATTGCAAATTTAGCCATATCAGGGCCTGTAAATGCAGAACCAATCACTCCTAACATTTTCTATTGTAAATAATTAATGTTTGAATGACCAACTAAACGTACCTCCAAATGCAATAGAAATCGGATCATTATGACCGCCTCCAAAGGTTTCAACAGCACTTGCAAAACCAATCTCCCTATCATATGCTTCTCCAAGCCCTTCTCTGAAAATTTTGATCAGAAGATATAATTGCACAAAAATGGAGGAGTTGTACTAAGTCTGATGAATCAAGTGATAGGAGACTTCCGGAAAAGGGCAAACAGAAGTCATCTTGGAATGATAGAAGTAAAATATCAAACATTCACAAGAGTAGCCAGAGGAGAACCTAAATCCTAAACATAAAAGCTTAATAATAATGTTGATCATCTGAACAAGTAAGGGACAAAAAACAGATCTCTACTTACGTGTACTTTCGACATCCTTTATAGAACTTCAGACTTCTTTCCCTTAATGTCTCAGCACTGTCTTCCAGACATTGGATCTGACTCAACAAACATAATGTTAAAAAGTTATACACCACAAAATATTTCAACTTGAATATCAAATATGACAATACTCTCAACGGAATATATCTTGAGCATTTGCATAAGTGAGAGTTAAGTTCTCAATCTCAACCAGAAAATCAGAAAGTGGCCTAGTTTTATTGATGAAAGGTATGACAACAAAATATTTCAAGGTCACCAAGGTTTTGATTTCACTCTGCTACCTGTATGAATAGCTTGGCTTGATGACATTTCTACTTGTAATGCATAGCTATAACCCCTCAAGTAAAAATCAAAAAACCAAATCACTAAAGTGAAAGTAGCAGAATATAACAAAGAGATGAAGACTTTGTACAACCCATCTTATTACATTAACACTAAACTTAATACATTAGTTGTGCATTTAAAAGTGATTATCAAGTAATTGAAAATTCAGATTACAAGAAGCCATAGCATTAGGTAGCATGGTATGTTAGAAATTATAGAGTCTGAAATACAAAGACAACAGAGATAAGGAATTTATCCACTTTGAATAAGAAAAAGAAGAAGGCCAACTATGATCGTACGAGTACCCACCTCTGATACACCATACAAGAAAGAAACCCTTCTAATATATCCTTAAATAAAGAGCAAAAATGCAAAGAATATATCATATTAAGCAGCTGACTCTACAACTAAAGAAACTTTTCCCCATTACATAAAACACAATTGGATATTTCTTCTTAGGCATCTCCTCCTAAAAACAGCCACCAACAACAATCCCTCCAATTTTGATTTAGGATATCATCATTTACAAGTCATTCTCATTTTTGCTCAAAGATAAAATTGCAAGAGAGGAAGGATCAACAAATATAAAATGAATTAATTGATGAAACAAATACCTGTTGCCTAAACATAGGCGAATCATCAAGCCTAGAAAAGTGCATTTTTTCTTCTTGCATCTGAATACAAAACAAACTACACCATCAGCAAAAGTACCAACTCAAATACACTTCCACACAAGCTCAAATCCATCCGAATCCCATCTTTCTTTGCCAAGTAATCATTAAAAAAAACAATCTTTAAATATTCAAGAAAAAAAAATATATGATCTTTTTTGGAAAATCTTGAAAACAGAAAGAATAGAAAGGGGAAAGGATATCGAAATGGAAGATGGGTTTCATGGGGGGGCGGTTAACATAGAGCGAAAATGGAGGAGGCAAGATGGGTTGCTGAAGAAAGGGGGACCAATACTTGCGATATTTCATGGCTGTCACTAGAAAATGAAAAGCTTATATGATAACAACTCTCTTTTATTCAATTTCAATTCCTCTCAATTCCATTTTTTCAGTGGGGGTTTGATTTTCTTTAATAATTTCGACTGCTCCAACATTAGTATTAAATTGTCAACATGTCTCCTCTCTGGTGCGCGCCAAATGCCTTTCAGCTTTCCCTGCCCCTGCCAACTCACCCGACGTTTTTTTCCTTTTTTTTTTTTTTTTTTACCTTTTCAATACTTTACAATTTTAATTTCTTCGTCTTAAATTCGTAATATTACTATGATAATTATAAATAAATTCTTTTAATTAATCTATTTTTTAAGTCAACTTAAAATAATTTTTACAGAGTATTCTATAAAATAAAGAAATTTATTTTGTTAAGTTCGTTTGTAAATAGTGAATTGTTTATGAAGAAGATGTGATATGGAAATAACTTTATTTTAAAAAAACTACTCAATTTGAGTTTAGAGGCCAAATTTTTTTCTTTTTTTTTTTTATATTGGGGATTTTTATTTCTTGGATGGAAACATCACAAAAATAATTATTCAGAAAAAAATATAAATTCTTTTTGTTAGAGACAATATAAATATAAATTCTTTGTATTTATTACTAGAAAAAAAATAGTAAAGAAAATTTTCAGTGTATAAGGATTTTGTTACAAAATTATTATCTGTGATAATTTTTTTACCAGAATGAGTAATGAAGATTAATTAGTTATAAAATATATTCGTAATTTATACAAAATAAAAAAATAATATTATAATTTAGATAAATTCAAGAAGAAAACGTAATTTTTTTATAACCTTAAGAATCATTAATTAAGATACAAAACCTTCAAATAGCATTAAACAGTTTCAAAATTTCTCATTTAACATAACATAAACAAGAACTGAAGGTATTTAAGTGAGAGTTTTCACAACCGAACTGCATTCCCTATAAGGACATGTAATTAACTCTCATTTTATCGGGTCAACATCTCTTTGGCGATAGGCCAATGGCCTAATAGTTTAATTGAGTATTTAAACTTTTAAAATTAATAATTAAATACTTATTTTAGGTTTTTATTAAAAAAATTTTAACGAAAATGATAAAAAATACCGATTATCCAAAATACACTTCAAATGGAGGGAAGTTTATTATGTCTAATTCCTAAAAAAGTAAAAAATAATTAACGATCATTAATGGAAATAAGTTATTAGGAGAGATATTTTGGGAAATAGATTCATCAATGCTCTATAAAACACAAAAATTGATTTTTTCAAACTATTTATCGTAACTTTTCTAACAGAAAGTTAAAATAGGTACTTAATTGTTAATTTAAAAAATTTTAGGTACTTAATTAATACTTAACTCTAAGTACAGGGGGATTTTTGAAATTAACCCTTAACAGAAAAAGAAAAAGGAAAGCCGGATAATGCGTTCGTATTCCATGGACGAGTTAAAATGGATGCGTTCTTGATATTGAACGCATTACCTCTTGTTTCGTAGTACTGCTCGATTACTTCACCTTTTTCTGCCTCATCCTCCCTCCGTGACTCCTCACTTCAGTCCTCCCCTCTCCCCGGTGAATGAAGAAGAATGGAGCTTTGAAATTGAAAGGTTAGTCTCTTTGAACAGTTTAAGAAGAGAAGAAATTGATAAACAATTCGCTCATGCTCATTATGATGGTGTTTTGTATTGTACATTTTTAAATTTGCTAATTTTTTTTTTTTTTTTTTGTAATTCTGCTTCTGGGGCTTTTCAACTGATACTTTTTTTGTTTGATGACGATTCTGGGCTTGAAATGCAGCATTCGTCTTGCAATTTTCAAAGAATACTGTGAGGGATGCATCCATATCGTTTTTTGTTCTTTTCCATCCAAGTTTGAGAAAATGAAGTTGTATTTTGCCAATTATAATCATGAAAAATGGTGCTTTTGATCTTTTCGGACAAGAATTTTTGTGCTGAGTCTAGTTCATGGTTTAAATTTCGTCTCTTATCAATCTAATGTCTTGAATATTGAAGCTGATTTTAGCTGAATATACAAAAATAAAATGGAAAATAAAAGAAAATTGATCCCTTCTATTAGCACTTATGTTAATTTGTTTTAGGTTCTTTTATGAAAGCTAGCTAAAACCCCTACTGTTCTTGAGGAATTGTTCTTGTGCAGATGCTTTAGTATTATTTCTAAGCTGAATATAAGAAGTAGTCAAATTATGAAGATCTCTCAAGAGGTAGTGCTAGTCCTTTTCTGTTTACAGTCACTACATTTAGATGTAGTAAGATATTAATTTCCATTAATACTTTTATTCTGAAAAAAAAAAAAAATCAGGACATAGGATAGTGAAATAAATGAGATTTTGTATTGAAGGAATCCCTTAATGTAACAAATAATTTGGATCTATCAGTGATGATGCAAAATCATCCTAACAAGATATAATTTGTTGGTCGCCAGTAAATCTACATCTCCCACGAAGGATCAAACTTAAATAACTTCTGTGTGATGATGCTAGTTAATGTCTTGGGCAATATCGTCGAATAAAGATTTTGTTGTTTTTCAAAGATTTTAGGAGGGCTTAACTAGCTAGCATTTGCTTTCTTTTTTCTTTCCCTCTCTGGTTTTCTGTCTAGTTAGCTTCAAACTTTTCATCACTGGATTGCTTGTCGGCTTAATATAGGCAGATCAACTTCAGAATTTCAGCAATCTTGGAAGTGCAAATATGTCAGGAAGTGTAGATATGCACAACAAGTTAGTGGCTCTTCGGGAGAAAGAGACTGCAGAAAAGATGATTATGAGTAAAGATTATGTCAATGCCCGTGAGAAATTGATTAGAGCCCACCATCTTTTTCCACTTGATCACATTGATTCTATGCTGACTGTCTGTGAAATCTTGTCTGCTTCAACTAACAAGTTTCCAGGTTATGGAATGGATTTTTACTGGATACTTAGTCTACCAGCCACTGCCACCATATCTGACATAAGGCAACAATTTCAGAATCTTGTAATGATGTTGAAAATTATAATGAACCAGTTCCCTGGTACACAGTTAGCACTTAAGCTTGTAGAGGATGCTTTCTCCACTCTCTCAGATAACAATAGACGTTCTGCATTTGATTTGAAAAGAAAAACTACCTGGATAAACTATGAGTTGCCTACCCCAGAAGTATCATCCTGTTCTTCTGAGATTAATCAGGACTACTGTAACTTTGACAAAGACAGAAAAGTCAACAATCTAGAAACAGATCAAATATGGGCAGTTCAGTGTCAAACAAATGGTCTTCAAAATCGACGCTATGCTAAGATAGTAACCAATTCTATGTTTGAAGTCAGAGTCATCTGGCTGAAACCAGTTCCAGTTGGTGATGGAGAGAGAAGATGGTGCGAGGCAGGCCTGCCGGTTGCATGTGGCTCTTTTTGTCTGGATACAGAATGCAGTGAACTTGTAAGTTCATCTATGCTGTTTTTCTACAAGTGCTCTTGTATTCCAGGATTAACAGTTGATCAGTTTGATATATATCCAAAGAAAGGTGAGGTTTGGGCAATGTACGAGGATTGGAACCTTGATGAATGGTCATATAATCCTAATGCTATTAGCACCTGCCACTTCAAGTTAGTTGAAATACTCTCAGATTTTTGTAAATATTCTGGAGTGAGTTGTGCCAGTTTGTTGAAGGTTAGTAGTTTCACGAGTACTTATGAGAGACAACTGGAAGCAGGGTTGCTTACCACGTTTCACATTTCCCCTGCCATGTTATACATCTTTTCTCATAGAGTTCCAGCATATAGATTTGAAGGTGGTGAAGTTGATGGTGTAGTTAGTGGGATGTTGGAGCTTGACCAGTTATCTTTGCCGGATAATATGATGAAGAAAGTGGAAAGTTCAGATGGTTCCAGTTTGAGTAACCACCACTTACTAAATACTATGAACACCGGTCAGATATGGGCTGTTTATTCTGGAAAAGAATTCTTGCCTCGCGCTTATGTTCTGATAGATAATGTGATTTCAAGAACCCAAGTAAACGTCAAAATCTTGGATCCTGAACTAATGGCAGACGAGATGGATTGGAAGCAAAATAGCCTACCAATCTCTTGTGGATTATTTAAAGCTGGAGGAAGTATGCTCAAAATGGAGGTATCTCAATTATCCCATCCAGTTAAGTTTGAGAAAACGATTTCTAGCTACATGATTTATCCTCTAAAAGGGCAGATTTGGGCTATGTACCAAGAATGGCATCAATCAGATAGGGAAAATTGCCAATACTGCATCGTTGAGATTCTATCGGATTTTACTCAAGGTGAGAAGATTGTGGTGAATAGATTGGTGGAAGTTAAGGGCTATGCTACTTTCTTTCATGGATTGCAGTTGAATGGTTTTGAACAAAGTCGGAAAATTTCAAGAACTGAGATTCTTAGTTTCTCCCATGAAATACCTTCTTATAAAGTTCCTGATATTGGTTATTATGGTATCCCAGATAGCTCTTGGCATTTAGAACCCAATGCTTTGCCATCAAAGTTTCTAAGAACTTAGAGTTGCTTTGCCTGGACACTGTTTGGTCTTTATATGAAATTATGAATGGCAGAAGAGCCCTAGGTAGTTTCTGTAAATAGCATTTGTAGAGAGATTGAAATACCGAATTAGAAACAACATTAGCATTGCCAAATACTTTAGCCCTAGTTTGATTCGCGCAGGAGGACACAGACTTTATGTCTCAAAAATTAATTAAAATATCAAAACTGAATGTTGTCATCAGTAGTTTTGCCGATTTACAGTCTAGTGAGACAAAAATTTTGAATGAAATAAATACCCAACAATTGACAGGAATGTTACAAGTCATGACATTCCTCAAGTATCAGCGGTCCAGTGAAAACCACAGGAAATGAAAACCCGGAAAAAGCTACCGCCAGAGCCTGCTAATAAACCCTTTCTTGTCCTTCTTCATTCTGTTGTCAAGGGATGGGAACTCAATGAGATTGTAAGCAAGGTCAAGAACGATAGGATTCCTAGCAATTGCTTGGAAGGCAGGAGGCAAGCGTTCAATACGAGCAACAGATTTGACACCACTAGTATCAACTGCTGATTCGTATGTATCCAGGTTCTCCATAAGAAATTTCTCCACCTGAAACAACAGGAACCGGTGTAGGAGAAAGATCTTAGAAAATATTAAGGAAACGATAAATCAGAGTAATGTTATATGTAAAAATATGCTTTTTAAACTGTTCTGCTGCTAAACAAGAATGTCAAACCAAAAAGGAACTGGCAAAGGCTTCTACCAATTACAGAAACTTCCTAAACAATGAAGTCGCATAAACATAATAACAATAAGCAGTACCTTCTTGTTGTCTCCAGTCAATGATATTGAAGAGATCTTTTTGGATAGATTTTCGGGAGCCTTCTCCTCCTCCATAACACCAATTGCATGCTCTATACAGCTGTTTGCCCTACTATCATCATACAAAGTCTTCAAGTCCTTTATCAAAGCCTGGTAAAGAACGGAAAACAAAACAAGAAATGAAGCAATCAGCAAATGTACAAGTTCGTATAAAGCATCAAATCTTTCAACCAGTAATCCAAGTCCATCAATAGTTTCAGAAGTATTAAAACTAGGAAAAAGAAGATGACAATAATTCTACAGTTACATAAAGCAACTAGGCATCCATGTGCATCAATATTCTCAGAAGTCTTACAACTAAAGGAAAGGATAACAATAGTTTTAAGGTTACATGACTCTGGATCAACTTAATCAGGGTAACCAACTTTTGTGTACAAATCCTACGAGCACAGGATTCCAAACTTAAGAAAACCAGAGATAAGTATCTAAGAGCTAGTTTCTTTGTCAGGTAAACAATGAACTACTATTTATATTTGCTCAGAGATCTTTATCATGGTCATAGTAGTCTTTCCTTGACGTCATAATAGCCTTTCCTATGGAGTCCAACCAAGAGAAGGTAATGTGTATTTCCTAATATTCCCTGGTATTTTGTTCAAATATGAGTTATTCATTCCTTCATTACCATTCATGAGGAAACAATAAATAAGTACATTTTATTTGTGCACCTGATCCACATTTTTCACACTCTGAAGTTTATTAAGGGTGGTATCAGCTAGAGAACGAGCTCGGGAGTACAAAGCATATGCTTCTGCCCTCTTTCCAGCCAAACTGTAGGATTTAGCCAAGTAGAAACATCTGCAAGTACAGTTGCAGAATTAAAGTTAATATGGAAAAGGAATACAGTAAAACATATTAATAAAATCATATCTTCAAAAGAATAGCAGAGAATCAGAACAAGAGTTCTGCATTTAAAGGTAAAATGATGAAAATCAAAGCAAAATATCAAGGGACGCAGAAGCAGAAAACAGCTCAAAATGTCCTTGTGCTTCTCAAATTAGATGCCCACACATAGCAAATTGATAGTAAAATTTAGTGCTAGCTGCAATAGCAATCCCTTCATGATTTCATTCATTCCTTGAGAAATTCTTTTCTACAGACAAAAAACTAATCCAGTTTACATGGCATTTGGGAGATCCACCAACCTATTGCTTTGACAGATTTTTTCTACATTTGCGTTCAAGTTGCAAAGAAGCACTTGTTGGACAAGGACAGCAGAAACTTAAGTAAAAAGTTTGGAACTAATATGCTGCAAAAGGAATTATAACATAATGGAGTGACTCCAAACCTTTCTGCTCGGAAAACAGAGCTCCTGACTTCACACTCTTCAGCAAAGGCCACCTCTTCTGGCTTCCTATCTCTTCCAGAGCTAACTAAATCTGAAAGATCAGCAGTATTCTGCCAGAGAAAATAGCAGTTATTCGAGCTTTGCCAATTAAGTGGTGAATACCTACTAATATATCCATAAAACTAAAAAGTCTATATCAAAAGAGAAAAACAGAAATATGAGCAGTATATAGACAGCAGAAATGCTGTTTGGTCATTCTTAGCCAATGTAGGAGATGAAATCCTACTGATGGACCAAGTAGCAAGCCTTAAATACTATACAAAGAAACGACACAATAAACAACAATAACAATATTATGGTCATTACCTGTAATAGAAGATCATATAACCTGACAAGCTCTTCAGGCTTGGTAACTTTCTCATTCTTATCCTCACGGGTTCTATTGAGTTTACTTTTGGCAATGCTGACCAACAGCTGGTTCCGCTCAATAGTTCGCTGTCCTAAAACGGCACTAATAGCTTTATCGAGGCCACTGAGATCATCTTTCATATTTTCAGAATTGCCTGCATTAACCTAGAAGAAAGAGAACATAGAATTGAATCAGCACATTGGAAGGATGGAAATCTTTTTCTTCATGCAAAAAGATTCATTAGAAAACCTTAGCATCAGATACTATAAGAAACATGCTTTAATGATATACAACTATCTTTACCAAATCACTCCGGACAGAGCTTCTGGCTTCATTATATGCAGCAAAAATCTTGTCAAATATGACAAGTTTTTTATCAGATGAAAGAGAGTCTGCTTTTGGGCCAATAACATCTTTCTCCAGTTCCTGAGCTGATGACATTTTATCATGCCAAAAAACAAAATGTTTCAGGATGACTGTGTAATACTAAGGAGACTGGTAACTAAAAAGCAAAAACATGAAATACAGAGATAAAGTAATGACAACTAATAAATCAGAAACTATCAGAATATGAATACACGCCCAAAAGCCTATAGGTCGGTTAACTACATCTGCACATCGGCATGCAATATGAGGTTAGTGCAAAGCTGCAAGAATTTCACAGAAGGGAACGAAAGTTTCAAAAGTCTGAAGCCAATTTCTGACATATGATAACCATAACTAGATATGTTTTTTGCATAATTGCATATGATGTGGAAAATGGGGTGAAGAAAACGGATACAATATGCCCATGATGCAAACGACAAAATAAATTATGTATCCCTTTACATTTAGTATAAACTACCAAATTGCTCTAACAAGGAACCGAAACTCTAACTTCTTACATCTATGTCAAGAATCAACTCGACTCTATCCAACCCCTTATGCCAGTCCTCACGTGTTTGAGTCAAATTCAAGAATACACAATTTAATGAAGATTGACAATAATTTGAGACATGCAAGGATTTATCAAAGCATATTCTAAATTTATGTCCTTAGAGCAGTGTACTTCCTCAATGAAATGATGACCACAAAACAATATGTTGAAAAAGTAATCACTTATAAAAGGTCTTTTGCTGGTAAAATAAATGCACACTAAAAGAAACTTTAAATTGGGAATACTTAGCTATGCTGTAGAACAGAACGAGATATAAGACAATATTTTGACAAATTTGGCATGCAAATCATCTCCATTTTGCCATTAAATTTGAGTCATCCTCGAGTCCAGTATAAGATCAATTACTAACCCTTGAGTATGGATACTCGTGTTTTTGCATTTGAAATTGGAAAGCGTTGCCCTAGCCAGAAGAATTCTGTCAGTGATGCAGCTTGCTGCGATCTAGCCTCAGCCATTGCAGCCTGTACATAAAAGACAAAGCAATTGATGAATAGAACGAGGAACATTAGACCTTTGAAAGGGAAATCATCATTATCTCTTAAATGCTAAATTGACCTCACCTCCAGTTTTGCCCTAAAAAGGTCTAATGCAGGCCCTTCCATTTCACCAATTCGTACGAGTTCAGAAGTTTGTAAATTTGACTCTCCAATTTTGTGTAAACAGTAACGAATACTTGGCTCTAGTTCCTCGACCCGTTCACGACACAAAACTTGGTTCTCATGGTCTCCGTATTTCCCAAGCTCCTCATAAACAGCCCTAACAAAGGTAAAGTTAATCCTCATTAAAGCTAAAACCAAAAATACATCTGAAGCAACATCATAACAGCTGAACAAAAGTCAAGATATAATACCTAAAAGAATCAGAAAATAATATTTTCAAGGTTTGCATGCCTTTGGCTAAAGATTTCATCAATGATGAGCGAGACAAACCAACAAATCCGTCTAAGATAAGTAAAGACATGAAATTACCTTGCACTTTTGAAGCTCTTGAGTGCAATTTCCCAACTCTGATCTTGCTCAAATAACAAATTTCCTCTCATATAAGAGGCATACGCCTGCAATTAAAATATTGGAAGCATGTTACTGCGAGTAAACCATTTTTTTGTCAAATTCGAAATCAAAAGTCAAAGAAATGGGCCTCTAACATAAATACATAATCAAACAACATCTATGAGGAACTGTTAACATGCAAGATCAGTGGCCAAAGCTTATGGAGTTACTAATTAAGGAATCCTCAGCCAGCATGAGAACTTGTATCCATAAATTATTGAACCCAAAAGGGCAAGTACACTCCACAATCTAATCATATAGAGACCACATTGAGGACTGGTAAGAGATAAAAGCCATCGGGTCATTGATAACTTCAGCACCCGTAACCAACTCAAATAGTTTCAAACAACTAAGCACAGCACTCTAGAATCCAAGGAATTAATTGCAATGTTATTGCAATGTTTCACTCCATTTCAGACCAGATTTGGCTAGTCATGGTCAGTAGTCTCCAATAGACTAAACATCCAGGCTTTTGCAAAGTTACCTTCTTCCTTTTTTCTCTCCATTTTATTTCCCATAATTTTTGTTCAGCATCCAGAGGAAAAGGGAAAAGACAGAGAAGGTACAACTGAAATTTTAATTGCAAGAACACTTTGGCAGTCATAATTGCATCTTCATGCAGATATATAGAGATTAGAAGAGTATTACATCAGATGAAACATTTTTATGTTTCAAACTTCAAATGCAATAATGAGACCCTTTAAAAGCCATTTCCTATTCAAGAGTCACGAAAAGATTATAAAGATCCTTTCACATTTTTCACCAACCTGTTGCTGTCTTTACACATGAAATTAGCACATTAACAAGTAAACAAGTTACGATGAAAATCAGTACTATAAGATTAAAGAACATTTTAATGACAGGATATTTGACGACATTATATCTCCTATGATACGCCTCCAGCCCAGCCCAGCCCAGCCCCGTCTCCCCCCCCCCCCCCCTCCCTCCCTCCCTATGGGTAATAAAGAAATAAAACCGGAAACAAATTAAACTCTGGTGCTTCAACAACTACATAAAGCAGTGCATGTAAAGCACGACATTAGCAATAAGATCGTTGATCAAGTATAACCAATTATGCCCACCTCAGCTTCCAACGATGTCCGAGAATCTCCCTTGACGGCGCACAATTCCTGGAACAAAGTAGCCCATTTTACGGCCTTCCTCAGCCTACCAATGAGGTAGCTGCGCTGACGTGCATTTGGACCGTCTGGCAGCGTTTTCTTCTCCATGGCATGGCTCCAAGCTCTTTCTGCAGTATAAAGAACTAAGTGGAGATACCTACATTGGCCCCAAAGGAAACCAATCAGAAAAAGTTTCGAAGTTAGAAATGAAAAAAGAAGTTGGTAGTCTTACTTTTCAAAGTACTTATAAAAAAAATCCAGAAGTTTAGAAATTGAAAAGCAAAATATTCATTAGAACATCAATAAAATGCCACCAATTTTTCCTTACAACCATGAACAAGGTAATGACAGGAACAATCACCTGACTTCGGTCACCGTTGAAGCTGTAATAGCTTTTTTAGTATATTTCCCGCGGCCATGAGTGAATTTCAAGGACTTATACAATCTTCGAAGCCTAGCAGTGCAATACCTCCTACAAAATTCGGCATACACCGTACATCAATTCTCCAGTCCCAACTTTCAATCGTTACGACACCACATTACAGTGAAATTCAGAAACTTAAATCCAAATCCAAAAAGTCCAACATATCAAAAATGTGAAAAACCCCGCAAACAAACAAACACACACAAACACACGCAACAAGAATACATATGAGCCGAGTTATGTAAGTAGCCAAATCATACCGGTAACGAACATAATCACCGAAGCGCAATCCATGCTGCATCTGAGACGATTTCAACAGCTGCAACACTGTAAAAGCCAACAAATTAATAATTTCAAAATGTGAGATACGTGAGTTTGTATATAAAATTCTGTGTGTACAAACCATTGATAGAGAACTTAGGGTTATTGATTTGATCAGAGGGAAGTGAATTCTGATCATCGATTTCCATAATCGAGGCGTCCTTTTCTTTCGTCATTGAAATACCCCCAGAACCTCAGTAATGTATAGATCTCGAATTGGTGCCGTCTAACGGAAATAACACGGCTCCGATAAGGTTTTCCCTCGTTAACAGAATTTTCCGGTGTTCCCCAACTGCGGTATGAGTACCCGAACGCTGGTGGCGCCGCCGTGGTTTAACTTTGTTGCTCAGCGCACAACGTAAATAAGCAACGATGGCAGTTTGGTATCAGCTCAGAAGTTCACTCTTATATGAAATTGCCGAGGGTCAATACATTTTTGAAGGTTTCATAAAAAATTAAAAAAAAAAAAAAAAAACACTTTTGAAGGGAAAAACGATATAAAAATTGTCTTAAAATACCTCCAAAAATTATTTATAAAGCATTGTAATGTAAAGAGATATTTCGTTGATTCCTATCTTTGTATTTGGAAAAGGATACAAGTGATCGACAAATTTAATCCAATCCAATTTTTCTTAAATTTTCTATTTCAATCAACGACCTCTTACGAACTCCTGGAAGTTCTTCATCTACTCGTAAACTAGAGCCAGTTTTTATTCTGCAATATTTTCTTCATTAATAACTCTAGATTCCTCAATTTAAACTTTCAGGAACTCGTAAAGAGATATTTCGTTGATTCCTATTTTTGTATTTGGAAAGGAATACAAATGATCGACAAATTTAGTCCAATTCAATTTTTCGTAAATTTTCTATTTCAATCAACGAGCTCTTACCAGAGTTAGGGTAGTCAAACCAACTCGCATACGAGCTCCCGGAGGTTCATTCATCTGATCGTAAACTAAAGCCATTTTTTATTCTGCAATAATTTCTTCATTAATAACTCCATATTCCTTCATTTGAACCTTCGGGAGCTCGTAAAGAGATATTTCGTTGATTCCTATCTTTGTACTTGGAAAAGGATATGAATGATCGACAAATTTAGTCTAATCCAATTTTTCCTAAATTTAAATTTCAATAAATGAGCTCTTACCAAAGTTAGGGCAGTCAAACTAACTCGCTTATGAGCTCCCGAGGGTTCATTCATCTGACCGTAAACTAAAGCCACTTTTGATTTTGCAATATTTTCTTCATTAATAACTCCAGATTTATTAATTTCCACGTAAAGATCATTTCCTTTCACGAGTAGGTTCACCCATTCCGCCAAACACGGATACGCCCTTGAGCTTTGGCAATATTGTTAATCAATTTCATAATGAGTACAGTTTTACCCACCCCAACTCCACCGAAGAGTCCTATTTTTCTTCCACGGCGATAATATTTATAATGTTAAATCTTTATATGTAATAATAATTTAACTTTGTGTACATAAATCATGATAATAATTTAAGGTTGTATACATAAATTATGAACTATTTATATGTAACCATAAAAAGACCATCTATAGGTAACAACAATAATTTTTTCTTGCTCAAAAAAAAAAAATAAATTTTCTCTTTAAGTACTAGAGACGTTTTATTATTGATGAAAATTATATAAATATCAAACAATTAAACATAGGTCGAGAGTTCTCAACTCTTTCCACTCAGAAAAGACCTCACGAGTTATAACAATAACTTTATTTTCTAAATAACAACAATAGTTGTAATGTTAAATTTTATTATTTAAATTTGTAAATTATTGGTATATAATAATAATTTGAGGCTCTATATATAAAATCTAACCATATAGGATGTGAAAAGGAGAGATTTTTTTGTAGAGAAAAAATTAAAAGCCTTTTTTTTTCTTTTAAAGAAAAAGAATTACAATTTTAGGCTCTAATTTGATTGCATTTTTTATTTTTTTTATATTTTAAGTCCATATTAATTTTCACAAACTCTAAGAAAAAAGAACTCATTCTTTTCATTTCATCGCAAAGAATCTATCTAGTTTTAACCTTTCTAATAACAAAGATTAATTACCGACAAGATCTCCATAGCTTGATAAGTACGACCCTGCTTGGTAAATGTTTCTTTGGTACGAAATAATTTTATTCTTGATGTAGAAATTAAATTTTTTGTGAAAAAAAAGAAATAAAATTCAAGATGAATAAATGAGTAAAAACTCAATATATATACATATATAAATTACTATGTCATAATTTTTTAATATAAAATACGCTACACTTGATATATATATATATATCAATCTAAGTGTACGCACATCTTATATTAAAAAAGATGACAAAGTAATTTATCCTTTTTTCTTATTGATAACAAAAGACGAAATTCCTTACTCACAGAGTTCCCACCAGACTGCACGACGCTGACTAAACAGCCCTGCAGATCTGGAAAAAGTTAATGTAATTCAATTTTTTCTATCCTACTATAAGCAAAGGGCAAAAGCAAGGGAAGAAAGCCATGGAATGTCTTCTTGGTGCAGCATTCAAACAAGTCATACAAGATACTAACTCAATACTATAATATATTTACAAAAATAATTTTGCAATACATGTTTGTCCATTCTATTTTCCCTTTTGTTGTTTGGGGGTGTTTCAGTAAGTAGGTACATCTCAAAGTATAAACCAATAATAGATACAAATTAGCTTACAGTAAGTACAAATTTTGCTAAATGAAGATGAGAAGGCCAGTCATAAATCAGGGACATAAAGTACATCAACATCAGCAGGACCTTTGTCGACTTTCCTAGTACTTTTCTTCCTCTTCCTATCGGGTGGAGGTTCTTTTGCTTTTAGATCGTTGCAGAATGACCTCAACGAGGAAGCCAACTGAGTATTCCTATGTGCTGAAACAATGCCCGGAAGCTTAAGTTCCACGATGATTTAGAAGAATAAAAAGAGACTATTGACGAAAAGATCCCCAGAAGCTTCAATATTATTGCAAGAACTTCAACAACGGAATTAAAAATCATCATTTCATGCAGAAATGTAACGAATCATGCTGATGATATTTATTATTCATAACCAATGCAGAAAATGAAAGAGAAGAGATGAAAACCTGGTTCTTATGTCTAAAAATGTGTAGTTGCAAATGAAAACTGTGAATTTGAATCACTGTCTTGCTCAAGTAAAATTCAAGAAAAGCCCAATTTGTGCATTGCTTTCCTTATTTCAAAGGAAGGGCTACTATTATGCTAGCCAAACATTCTAAATAATGGCAGGCAAACTGAAGTATGAGTTGTGTGATTATCTTTATATAAGTTGCAACAAAATGATCTCAGTCGACTCACCAGCAAGTATGACATCTTCCATGTTTACAGACTTACGACCAGCGTGTTGTGAGAATAACTCAAGGTCCTTTGCCAACTGCTCTGCTTTTCAAAAACATTTCTATATTAGTTCAGCCACCATAAGAAGCTTTGTCCAGCAAGAACCAAGGTTAACATACATAAGAATACCTTTTCTTAACTAGAACATCAACCCCTTGCATACATGCCAAATCGGGACTTTTAACATAAAGCTTGAAGTAAAGAATCAACTTCACTGCTAAAATACTCATTTGCCATGTACAACCGAGTAAATATCTCCTAATCTTTTCCCATTTTTTCAGCTGAGATTTTGTGGACAACAGAATGACAAAAACAATTCAATTTCTTCTCTTCTTTCTAGGGGTAAAAGCAAGCAGTAAGGCAATATATGCAATTCCGTCCTACTTTAGGTCCTCAACCAAAAATATAGATCACTATAGGCAAACTTTATTTGCTTATTTACTACACTCAAATTGTCACCTGGTTATCTTCTACTTTTAGTCAGTAATTTCTGTTTACAGCTTTATAATTTACCACACCTACCTACCTGGAACAACAGAAACTCTGGTAAATCAACACAGATTAAAGAACAAAAAGGGGACTTCTTTCACAAAGCTACTGGAAACTAAGAGAAAATTTTCTGCCAAAAAGCTAATATACAATATCCTCAAATTCAGATAAAAAAGAAGAAACTTTGTGTTTGTTGTTTATTTTGTTCTTTCAATTTTGACAAAGAATTGAATAAGTCAGGCATCATGCTGGTAGACCAAAAGGATTGATCTAACTCTATGTAACTCGTTCTTTTTATGTGCTACTTATCGAATTAATACATTTATAGTGCGTAAAAAAGGATCGGAGGTGGGAAGAAATGCATTACCGGCGTATTTAAAGGCTAAATCGGAGACGCAAGACATAATCGGTTGAGAAATTTCCATTCCGTTCTCCTTCGCTGCTCGAAAAACACAAAAGAAACTAAAAAGTGTACGATAATGAGCACCGAATTGAAATTTACAGATATAATAAACGGCGAATCACACCTTCGGCTTCGGCAATAGAGATGGTGCAGAGTCGAAATCGATCTTTCAAGTCCTCGTTTTCATCCTCCCTTTCTACTTCACTTCCGGTTGCTCCACCCCCTCTATCCATTTCCGATCGATTTACTTGAAAATCCAATTTCTTCTTCCTAGGGTTCTTCCTCGATTTCGAGAGTTCTATGAAGTGCCAAAATTGCGCGGGAAGAATGGAAAGAAAAACGACACGTGTACGCATGAAGTTGTGGGTTATTGACCTATTCCTATACGAAGCCCCGCCCCGCCCCGCAATCTCATAGAGCCTCAACGCATGAGTGCATGCGTTATATTGATTTCTTAATTGTTCAGCTAAAATTTGTCAAAATAGCCTAAGACTATTCTCTTAAATTGCATTACATTTCAAAATTCATTTTTTAATTTTTTTTATTAAATTAAAAATATCAAAAATAATCCGTCACCACCAAATATGATAAAATCCACTAGAATAACTCACGTATCAGTCACGTAAGATGATTTAAAGGTGTTTGCACCAAAAAACGACTTCATGAATATAATATAACTTTAAGTAAATAGTACAAAAATATTACGATTGTAAGATCCCAAAATAAAATTTTGAGATTGTATCAAATCTTACTCTTAAATTATACATTGTCACGTCATCAAAGTAAATAAATATGTTCCTATTCACAGAGAAAAAGAGTTAAACGTTTCTATTCATAAAGAAAAAAGATCAAACGGTTAACAAGTTGAGCGATGTAACAATGTTTAAGTGGTCCATGTCACAAAACGTTCAAAGAATTAATGAGATGGTGACGTCGTATAGGTGGTCCATGTGACAACGTATTGACCGTGAAAATGTTTTTATATTATATTATATTTTAGCAATTAATTTCCTAAAAAAAAAAAAAGTATTCAAGCAATTAAGGTACCAAATTCCAATTGGACTTGTGGATTTTACCAAGAAAAGAAAGATAATGTAACTGAAGAATCCTCAGCCTTAATCAGCATCATTTCATATACTTTTGGTAATAAATCCTCATTCTGCTAATTCCCATCTTTGGCATAGGCCCCCTCTGTACAAAAGATGTATTTATAAAACTCAAATAATTTCTATGAAATTCCTCCATAGTTTCTGCCATAAATTTCTCCATGGCAGCTTCAACAGAAGATGCCCCCGCTGCTGCCATAGATAAAAACGCTGCATCTTTATCTATCATTGTTGAAGATGATGATGGAGGAGGGCAACAACAAGGAACTGATGACAAAAACAAATTATCAAGACATCCTCGTTGGACAAAATCAGAAACATTTGTCCTAATTGAAGGCAAAAATATTGCAGAGAATCAAGGAACAAGGGGAAGATCCAGTTTGTTGTTTGGGGCAGGACAACCTGAACCTAAATGGGATTTTGTATCTTCCTATTGCAAACAACATGGAGTCAATAGAGAGCCGGTTCAATGTCGTAAGAGATGGAGTAATTTGATCTGTGATTTCAAGAAAATAAAGGTGTGGGAATCACGGGTAAAAGGACAAGGCGAATCATTCTGGATGATGAGAAGTGATGTGAGGAGAGATAAGAAACTACCTGGTTTCTTTGATAGAGAAGTATTTGATGTCCTGGATGGGAAGGCGGCAGCAGCAAAGTTATCAGCAGATGAAACGAATCTCCTGCCAACAATAAGTGTAGATGAGAAAGAAGATGGCGGAACAGAAGAAAATGAGACAGAGCCCGAGGATGATGAAGCCGAGGAAGTTCATGAGGGAGAAAGTCCGGACAAGGGAAAACGGGCTCCAGTTTCCACTCCTGGAGAGCCGGAATCAGAGGAAGAATGCAGGGCTGCAAAGGTAGACATTGCATCAGGAGTTCCCTCAAATACCATCCATACTGCAGAACCTATATCAGGTACATCAAATACTCATCTATTGTTTTCAACCTTATTAACAGACTTATACTGCCAGACTCTTATTTACCTTTCAAAGAAAAGCACCAATATCAAACATTTTATAAACTGCAGAAACACATAGCTTATTCGATTAGAGTACATAAATGCAGATCATCCAAAGCCAAAGAGTGCTCAAAAAACTCCGCCTCCTTCCTACTCATAATAATATCAGTAGTTTTCATGGATGCATCAGTGGAATTTCATGTATAAATAAACACTGCAAAAGCCCTTTCCTTCCCGAGTCTCCTTTTCGCAGCTTGAATAACTAATATTCACACTTCATCAAATGAGAAATCGCTTTCCATTTCCCCACCCGACCAAAGATAAAATTGACTGATGTCCACAGTTAAAATAATGCTTTATACTCTTTGGTACTCAGAGATTAAACAATCAGAGAAAACCAGGATTCTCAAGATACAGTTTCACCATTGCATCATCCTTTAATAAAGTAAAAATAAGGCATGTCTTGTCTATTAGCTCTACTCATTTCATTGAATGTTGGTTATCCAGACCCACTTAAAACAAGGCATTACAAACAACCTCATATTACTGTAGATATGTTCAAACAGAAGACCTTAAACTTCTTCCTCGATGAAAGATAGGACATGTTCTGTTAACCACGATGCAGTGTATATATTCTTGAGTAAATTCTCCAGCCATACTAAACCCTGATGCTGTGTGCTACAATAAAATCAACAATTCCTTCAAACTATTTTTACTTTTTTTTGGGCTCTACCCTCAACTTCTTTTTCTGGAGCAGCAGAACTTCTCCCGTTGCCATTCTTAGATAGAAGTTCTCATGCTTATGATGTATGACTACAGAACAGAGATCAGGACAACTGAGATTATATTAATTTGACTTGCCTTGACTGACAGTGAAAGCAACACAGACAGGCATGCTGTACAGAAGAGCAATATTGCAAGGGGGAGAAAAAAGGAGGAGACTTTCATTTGATGGATTCCAAGATATGAACCTCAACGAACAGTTAATCAAAGTCATGGAGAGAAACACACATGTACTGAATGCACAACTTGACACCCAAAACATGAATTCTCGATTAGAAAGAGAGCAACACAAGGACCAGAGCGACAAATTAATTTCTGCTCTAAGCAAAATTTCGGATGCTTTAGCAAGAATTGCTGATAAGTTATGAGAAACAGGCATAGTATATGTTTAGGTTCCTTTAATTGTTTGGTTTTATCCAAAATATTTGAAAGTTTGAAGTTTTCATATAGCATCTGAACTAGTTGCTTTTCTTTCTTTACTAATATATAGGAAGTGCCTCCAGCAGTGTATCGAAAACTTCAGTTTAGAAGCATGATTATTTTTGCATACTTCCCATTGTTTCATTTTAAATTGACAGAGAAAGCTGATGCAAGGGTGTGATGACCAACGGAGTTGTAACTTCAATAATGTTTATCTATTTCTTCATCTCACCTTAGCAATAAAAGGAACCAAAATTAGGAACTACAAAAACACTTCAGACGCACCAATTCATCAAGTGAAGCCTGGATTTTCTCTACCACATGAACATGACAAAAGAAGGGGACCAACCAGGTGACTACACCAAAAGACAGGATTTTCGTCTCTAAAATAGACGATGAAAAAAAGTTAGAAGGAATCAGCATTGTGTCAGAACATAAACCATAATATAGAGATGTTGTGATTTGTTTATACATTGGGGTGTCATGTATTAGAATTTACAGAACTCGACAAAATTGAAATGTTCTCCATATAAATATTCCAAATGTGAAGACCAAAGTT
Source organism: Catharanthus roseus (assembly GCA_028651295.1). Classification (NCBI taxonomy): domain Eukaryota; kingdom Viridiplantae; phylum Streptophyta; class Magnoliopsida; order Gentianales; family Apocynaceae; genus Catharanthus; species Catharanthus roseus. The sequence continues at coordinate 8,191,126 of JAPQWS010000148.1, forward strand.
GAAACTTCGACACTGATTCTAGTATAGATGGTCTACAAGGAAATACGTAGAGAGACAAAATGTTTAGTTAGAGCTCTAAATACATTTGGGAAATTCCCAGTACTAGCAACTAGAAGGACAAGGGGAAAGCAAAGATCAGTTCTGACCTCTCTTTCCATGCTATGCAGGAACAGCCTCAATGAGATTTGCAAAATAAAATTGAGTATTAATAAAACCTCTCTTCCTAATTTTCCAGCCTACATTCTGTAGTGCCCTTTCAACATCCGCGTCAGCATGGAGATACGCTCTTGTAGCCTTTGAAGGCCCGGGGAACAGTTCTCCTATTCTTTTCAACAAATCATAGTAGAAGGTCTTGGGAGCAAAACTCAAGATCAACCGATTTTCAGCCAATGAAGCAAGATGAGAAATCATTGCATCTGCCTTACTTTGTGGATAATGAATCAGGACATCTAAACAGACAACTGTATGGTACTTCCCATCTAAACTCTCCAAATCCTTGACTTCAAATTTTGGCATAATTGGTGCAGGAGAGAGCTCTTTAACTTTTGCCAGCTCTTCCTCTGCCTGTGCAAAAGCAAATTTCTTGAACTATCACATAAAAGTCTCAAAGAATATATAATTAAGTAGGAACCAATATAATGCATCTTGAATGTATAGTTCTTGAAATTTTTTTATTTTCCTGAAATCAAAAAATTTGGGTATTTCTTTCCTCTTTTTCCCATGGTAAATCATCAACAGAAAATCCTCAAAATTTAAGCTATTCTTTAGGAAGACCAGTTAGAATCTTGAACAGCAGATTTTACACAAATTATGCACACCCATTTGTTCATTTCTATACCTAACATTTCCTCTTACAAATTCTATCTGGATATTTTCAACACTACATTGTAGAATCAAATACTAAACTTTTTAAATAGAGAAGCAATTGAATAGCAAGCAAACTCATAATAGTCAAAGCTCACCTGCTTCTGAGCTTCGGCAACCATAGCAGCAGAGATATCACTAGCAGAAACAATGGCTCCTTCCTTAGCCAAGGGAATAGATAAGCATCCAGTTCCACATCCAGCATCACAGACTGTAATTCCCTGTAAAGAACCTTCATCGGTCAACATTTTCATAACATTCTCCACAGTTTTCGAGTGTCCAAGTCGTATATCCAACTGAACTTTGTTCACGTCATCAGTATCCCCATATATCTTTTTCCACCTTTGAAACCCATTGTTATTAAAATACTCTTTTACAACTTCCTTATCCCCTCCCCCAACCTCCTCCGCCTGCATCTTCCGTCGTCTCTCCGGATCAGCTAAAGAAATCACTGCAGCAAGTGCCGCCATTGATCCACCACCAATGACGGCAATAGTTGTGCCGTCTAACGACGGCGCCACGGCGGAGACATCAGTTGCCAGCGGTGGAATTGCTGCCACTGTAAATGGTTTTCGGAAGGTTTTAGTGGGTATAGGGTTTAGAGTAAACCGAATTGGAGAGAATAGAGACGAAGAAAACGACATTGTTGGTCGGGATTTTCTCTCTCTAAAACGGCCGGCGAGAGAATCTGTCGGAGAAAAGCTAAAGGTAGTTGATGAGTTGATGATAATGTAATCGTGGATAAGGATACGATTTGGCGCGAGCTTTTCTAGTGGGACCCGCCTTTTACAGAAGGGGATGAGTTGGAGAAGATAAAAGTGTTAATTACATTTTCCCTATCGAAGTTTATTCAAATCATGATTTCACCCCTCTATTTTATATAAATTACACGTACATTCTTATTGTTTACATATTTATAGCTAATTCATCACTCAAGATCCTCTAGTACATCCTCTAGTACATTATGAATGACAATCGAGACAAGATGGGACGAGAATGAAGAATCCCATCATCGTTCCACTACTTTATATTATATCCATCCATGTCCCATCCTGTATAAAATTATGTCGGAAATTTTGATACAAGAAAAATGGTTATAGATAGCTTTATACGGTACATATGTAAAACTCTCTAACTTCTTTCTTTGAGTTTCTGATCATTTATGATTAGCTCTTTATAAGAATTTTTTTTAGAAAATTATATTTGAAAAACTATTTGTTATTGATAAAGTTTTGAGGATTTAAAGTTGTTATATTTTTTTATAAGCTTTTGCATTAAGAATTTTCACAAGTTCTGGAAAAAGGAAAACCAGTCATCCGACTTTTGTTTAAGAAAATCGGTCTTCTGATTTTCTATTATTTATAAAATCGGACGTCCTAATTTTGAACTCTCATAAAAACCGATCATCCGATTTTTTAAATTGGACGTCGAAAACTTTTAAGCATACACAAAATTAGTCTTCTTATTTTTGTTCTTTGTCGATTTTCTGTTCTTTAAGAAAATCGAACGACCACTTCCAAAACTGGTCGTCCGATTTTGTTTTTACTATAAAAAAATGATTGTTGTTGCTGACAGTAATGGCAATTTTTTACCTTATATATAATAGGACTATTGATAAGACATAAATAAATGAAGTTTTAAATAACACTTTTAAGAGGATTAAAATTTATATTTTCAATCTTCTTTATCATATTAAAAAAAAAAAAAAAAGAAAAACTTATTGAAGCTGCATTTATTGATCATTCTTCAAAGGAGGAAAGGAAGTTTGTAGAAGCATTTTACAAAGTTGTATCATTTTCTTTAATAATATTGTTCCAATTCTACTTTCTCGTCTTATATTGTGATTAAAGGTTTTGCCAAAACTCTTTGCGTGATCATCTGATATTTTGATTATCTTGTTTTGTTTTGTGATTATTGAGGTTTATGTGCAAAATCCTTTGAATTGTCATCCTCATTGTGATGTAACTCTATTGAGAAAGTGAGCCACTATAAATCTTTTGTCTCTCTTTTTTGTATTTTGCTTGTTATCTCCATATTTATTGTTTGATCATTTTTTTTAAAAGAGATTTTGTTTGGTTATGAATTTTATTAAAAAGAGTTATTACATTATTCTTCGAACAAAATCGAAGGTTCTATATTTTAATTCTTTTTTTTTTTTAAATTAGCAAAAAACCTTATTCACCTCTTCCCCTCCTCCCAATGTTTTTCAAAACCTATCTATTTTCTTTTTTTTTTTTTTACAATTTAGTATCATTTGTTTGTTGATTGAAAATTAAGTGACCAAATCAGAATTCTGGCCAGATTAAGTTTGCTAAAAATATTGTGGCCCACTGTCATGTGCAATTTTTTGACAGTATGAAAATTCATCCATCTTCTTCTAGTCCATTAGAGGCAAAATGAGAATTTTTGTTTAAATATTTACAAACAGTACAAAAAATCACTTATGAAAGTGGTCTAAAATTCTGATTTAGTCATTTAATTTTCAATTAACAAACAAGTGGTACTAAATTGTCAAATAGTCAAACAAAAAATACTAATAAATTAACAAATAAATGGTACTAAATTATTGAATGACCAAGAGTGTACTGAAATGAAATTAGCCCATAAAAATATTTAGAATACATTTGGATTGATATTTAACTTATCATTTAACTTATTTTTTTTAAACTACAAATTTAACTTTTTTTTGGACAAAAATTATATTTATATATATATTTGCACCCTTTATACAAAATTTAAAATGTGAGAGATTTGTATCTATACAATATCCATTAAGAAAATACCGCTAAATGAGAAGGCCACGCGTCATATCATCATATAATAGTATCATATTTGGATCGGATCTTCAAGATTGGATTTTCATTTATAGGAAATCCATAAATGTATTTTTTTAATCAATGAAATCCATTAATGTATATTCCTTATCAATATACGTTATGTGATCTAAAATAAAAAAAAAAAAAGTATATTTAACGTATCTCTATGAAGCACACGTTAATTTATATATATTATACTCTATATAAATAAAACATGTTAGGGTTGTTAAAATTTTATAAAATCTTAAAAATCTAATAAAAATTGTTGAACATTAACATTATTATGTTCGGTATTCTGGTTCGGTATTCTGAGGTGAAATTGAATGATAATTTCTACTTCTTTTTTCCATTTCCGTATTGTATTAAAATTATAAGTAGAAATAACCTAACCACGGGAAAACCCATTACAGAAAGAAGTTGAAAAGACCATTGCACACTAAAAACTTACGAAGAGATCTTTTTCAAGAGAAGTGTAAATCATTTCTAAAAAAAAGATTAGAATATATATTATCAATATATTACATATATTACCCGTAATTAATTTTTATATATCGTATATTTTTTTTTATTTTGATCTTCAAATACAGTTTTTTTTTTACTTTTTCAATCCATATATAAAAATTTACACTCCAATAAAATATTTAATATTTTTTTTAATTTAATGTGTATTCGGTATGAAAAGTACATTTTATATTAATAGGGGCATTTATGTCATATTATATATAATTTCATTCCATACTGACATAAAATTATAATTTATCCTAACAAAGAAAATGATTAATCGTTCTATACTACATTTTCCTTCCAAACACTGGATCCAAACATTGGAACTTAAAGATGATTTAGTTATATTTCGGATGAGAAATGATTATGGGTGGTAAATGATCCTATTTCATGACATTCCAGTGTATCAAACGTGCTGTAAGAAACATATATATTAAATTGAAAAATTAATTCATATTAGCATATACCCAAGGAGATTCGTCTAATGTATGCACCTGCAGTATGAGTTAGAAATCAAGGATATATTTTAGTAAGAGCGATTGAATAAATAAATAAGGAGAGAGATGATGATAGAATTGGAAAAAATATAATAAATACTTCTTGAGAGTGATAAAAGGCACTTATCACAGGGTTCAGATTGTATTTATCACTTACTCATGTAGTATATTTTATTAATAAAACTTAATAAATAAGAGATAAACTTTAGAGAAAAAATATAATTCTAAAGGTATTATAACAAAGAAGTGATACATAGAGTAACCACAATATGGTACAGACGATTTTGGGCCCTTATTATTAAAAAAAATTTAATTTCTAAAATGACACTTATTTTAAAACAAAGGAAGTATATAATAGAAAAAAATATTAAATATTAATATCTTGAAAAGATAATGTGACAAAATAAAAAAAAAAATTTGACACAATACAAAAAGTAAAAAAAGGAGAAAGAATATATAATTAACATAAATTTGCTATTCTTACCATATATATATATATATATATATAAATTTACTAATAGTTGATAAGTTAATGTATCATCCCTATCCTCTGAGCAAGCACCATGGTAATATTCTCTGTATCAAGTTTATCAGATAATTTACCAGTGTTTAACATATGAGAAATGACTGTGAAACTGGATAAGTCCATCATTTTATTCACTTGGAAGTCACTCTAATGGTCAAGTCCACTTAACCACCGCCGATTCTCTCTCCCGGGACTGAAGTGTTGCTCAATTGAACTTTGCTTTCAACATCCTTTTCCAATCATTGAATCCAAACACACACTCGAAAAGCCTTCAAAGAAAGCGACTTTTTTCTTTTATTAATATCCCAATTAATAGTATTTTACTTATTCCACCCGATTATTCGCTTCTACTGATTCTTGATATCGTAATTCTACTTGGGCTTTTGACCTATTTATAGGCGGCCATTTCCTTGAATCATTGAGTTGAGCTTATCCCTGATTTATTTTCTAGTTCTTGCAACTATGGCGAGGAAGTTCTGTTTTCAAGTTTGTTTCTTGGTTATATTTGTGGGTTTTTTGTGTGTAGAGTCGAAGTATATGGTTTACAATACTGATGCCAAGATTGTTCCTGGGAAACTTAATGTTCATTTGGTTCCTCATACACATGATGATGTTGGATGGTTGAAAACTGTTGATCAGTACTATGTTGGTTCTAATAATTCCATTCAGGTTCATTCTCTTTCCGGGTTTTTATTGTAATCTTAGCTGCTGCATTTTTTTAGTCTTAGAAGTGTTTGATTTGTCTATGCAGGGAGCTTGTGTGCAAAATGTGCTTGATTCACTAATTCCAACATTGCTAGCTGATAAGAATCGAAAATTTATATATGTTGAACAGGTTTTTGATTCTTTATTTATGTGGGGATTTTTTCTGTTTCATAGGCGTGAAAAGTTATAGGACAGTTGCTGATTGATTTGTCTTGGCAGGCGTTTTTCCAGCGATGGTGGAGGGATCAGAGTCCGGCAATGCATAACACTGTTAGGCAGCTAGTTAATGCTGGCCAACTTGAATTCATGTATGACTAAATAATGTATATATCATTAGCTTCCATTCTAAAGAATGACCAAATATGAAATGCTAATTGGAATTCTTTGTGGGAAATCACATTTAAATGGAATCTTAAACAGTTGGTGTTTTCTTGTATGTTTTCCCTGAATGCGTATGTCTTTCAAGCTTAGAAATAATAGAGCTTATTATGTTCTCTCAAATTCATAGAAATGGAGGCTGGTGCATGCATGATGAGGCTGCAACACATTACATTGACATGATAGATCAGACAACTTTGGGCCACCGGTATATCAAGGAGGAGTTTAATGTTACTCCAAGAATTGGTTGGCAGATTGACCCTTTTGGACATTCTGCTGTCCAAGCTTACCTGTTGGGGGCTGAGGTATTGCCTCTGAATTTACAGATACCTGGTTTTTGCTAAGAAATTCCACTTGATGTTTTTGCTTGATGTTTCCTAGAAAAAGCTTATGAATATGGTTGTGTTTCTGAATGCAAATTTTAAATTTGGAGTTGTCTCATGGCTTAGATTGGATTCGACTCTCTTTTCTTTGGACGCATTGACTATCAAGACAGACAGAAGAGAAAAAATGAGAAGAGTCTTGAAGTTATCTGGCAGGGTTCGAAGACTTTTGGTTCATCTTCACAGGTTAAGCTTCTAGCTGTTTACATCTCTTCTATGTTTTGTTAATTGGTATTCTTTGCTTATCTTTTAAACCCCTCTTCTCTCTCTTTTTTGTGTCACAGATTTTTGCTGGTGCATTCCCAGAAAACTATGAACCCCCTAGTGGATTTTACTTTGAAGTGAATGATGATTCTGACATTGTGCAGGTAAATTAAATGAGGAATAGAACAGTTCTCTATGTGACTTTTGCTTGGGAAGTAGGTCATGATATATTTCTACAATGATTTATAGGATGATACCGATTTATTTGACTACAATGTTCAAGAGCGTGTGAATGATTTTGTAGCTGCTGCTTTAGCTCAGGTTAGTTGTATAGTGGTATTAATATCTTTAAGCTTTTACTTTTGTCCAACAATTGTTTACTCATTGGCAAAATCATACTCCTCATCATCCTCTTTGGAATCCTAACTGTCCTCATTGGTGTTGATGAGTCTAATTAGCTAGCTTCCATACTTTCTACAGGCAAATATTACCCGAACAAATCATGTAATGTGGACGATGGGGACAGATTTCAAATATCAGTATGCTCATACGTGGTTCCGGAACATGGATAAGCTCATCCATTATGTCAATGAAGTTAGTCTTTCCTTCTGTTAAAATCATGTTTCATTGAATTCAAAGCCCATTACTAATGAATATGTGCCTTTGATTTGCAATTCCTCCACATAAATTGGAACAGTAATTTTTCCATTGTTCTTATCCTGTTCTTTGTATATATGTCTATTTAGGATGGCCGTGTCAATGCATTATATTCAACGCCATCAATTTACACAGACGCAAAGTACGCTACTGGAGAGTCTTGGCCTCTTAAAACTGACGACTACTTCCCGTGAGTCTGATATTTATAAAATTCATTACTTTCTGCTAATTTGCATTCTCTGTTTAATACATTTTCCAATATTAAGATATGCAATTGTTTCCAACAGATATGCAGACCGTTTAAATGCTTACTGGACAGGATATTTTACAAGTAGACCTGGCATCAAAGGCTATGTTAGAGCACTGAGTGGCTACTATTTGGTAACTCCTTGCGTTTGTTCTTTGTTGGTTAAATAATTGTATTGGTGCATTATGCATATGTTTTTCTAACTAGACACATACATATAATTAGGCTGCGAGACAGTTGGAAGTTTTTAAAGGAAGAGATGAAGCAGGACCAACCACTTACGCTCTGGGAGATGCTCTGGGTATTGCTCAGCATCATGATGCAGTTAGTGGTACAGAGCAGCAGCATGTAGCGAATGATTATGCAAAACGGCTATCAATAGGTTACAAGAAGGTGATTTTTCTGTAAATGTCCTAGCAGTCACCTAGAGCATTGGATGATATTTCTTTTCATTTAAACAATAGGGATTGCAATTGTTACTTGCAGGCTGAAAAAGTAGTTGCAGCTTCATTAGCTTGTATGGCAGAATCAGCTTCAAAGTCTGGATGCAAAAATGTGGCTACAAATTTTGAACAGGTACACATTGATTGACGATTGAGTTTCTTTTAACCCCGGTTGAATTTTCCCATTTTTTCCATCTGTATGGGACACTGGTGGTGTTGGGGGGGTGTTTTGATGTGTAACTTTGGGACTAATTTTGCTCTTACTTATTTCCTGCCAGTGTCAACTTTTGAACATTAGTTATTGCCCTGCAACAGAAGTCAACTTATCTCATGGGAAAAAATTAGTAAGTGCAACATTCTGAATACTCTTTAGCTCCTTGAATCGCTATTTTTACATCGATGGACTGCTGAACCGGTAGATTTTTTCATGGTATAGCCATTTGTGGCATTAAACAAACTGAGATGCTCAAGATCACATGAAATTCTTTTGTTTTAGGTGGTTGTGGTCTATAACTCTCTTGGGTGGAAGAGAACCGACATTGTGAAAATTCCTGTGAGTTTATCTTGCCATTCCGTTATTTTCTCTTAGATGTGTATCTTTTACTTTTTTGCAATGGTTACCTGATCGATGGACATTTGCATTGATGACTCTATTCGAATAATTGTTCCCTCTATCATTCATGATTTTTATGTTTTAATTTCTTTCCCCCTTTCTCCATAAACTGATACAGGTTATCAGTGAAGATGTCAATGTTCAGGATTCCAGTGGGAAAGAAATTGAATCTCAGATTCTTCCTGTACTCGATACCTCAATGGCCCTAAGGAAATTTTATGCTGCTGCTCATGCCGGAAAATCCCCTAGCTCAGGCCCTCTATATTCGCTTGCATTCAAAGCAGAGGTTCCTCCTTTGGGATTTAACACATACATCATAACTAGTGGTAAACCTGCAGGTTAAAATTCTGTGCCCTCTGTGGAAAGTTGATCCGAAAAAGCAGATATATTTCTTGTTTCATCTTATCCTGCATGCATCAGTATCAGACCGTGTATCTTGTTTGCCTTCTTTTTTGGCTAAATGCAGGTAGAGCTTTTGCTTCAGTAAAGAAGAGCTTTTATAATTCTGATGGAAGTCAAAGTGATGTTATAACAATTGGGCCAGGCAATTTGAAGCTTATATACTCCGAAGGGAAACTCACGCAATATATTAATAGCAGAAACTCGGTAAAATATGAACCAGAATATTCCCCCTATTCTCATCCATTTAGATCTAACTTCCCTACCAAATTGACAATAAATTGCGGAAAATTTAAAGCAAAAATTTGTTTTCTCCCTGTACTGCCTGTTTTCATTTTTCTTTTCCTTTCTTAAAAACTATGTTTTGTTCTCCTAACTAGTAACATGTTCCAGTATTCACTCAGAATTGAGAAGTCGTCGAAAGATGTTGATCTCATCGACTGATTTATTTTGTATTTTAAGGTCAATTCTTCTCTAGAGCAATCTTACAGTTATTATTCTGGAGATGATGGGAGTAAGGACAAAGCGCCAGTGCAGGCTCAGGTACAACTTCTAGTCTTCTGGTTTCCTGTAATTTGTTCTATTCCATCAGTTCATTGTTCAAAGCATTTAAAACTGCAAGCATTGATCATTGGAATTGTCGTTAAAGTTCCTTTCCTCATGACCTATTGAAGTTTGAACTGCCAATGAAGATTGAATTATCATGAGAGCCCATGCTTTTAAATTTGTGCCTTGATCTAAGGCTAGTCTTGAATATTTTTTAGCATATGTGAGGCTGCTATATGCGTTCTTTTCCTGAATCCATTTCTTTCTTTTTCTTGACAACCGCGCATTAGAGAACTTACACTCATTAAACTTTTGGTATGTGTTTCCTGTTTGGAGTTTGTTTTCGTCAATATTTTGGCCAACCCATTGCCAGAAACTTCACAAGATGGACTGGGTTTGGTTCTCTTATTGTGAAAATGATGTTAAACAGATTTTATCAGAGTGTTTTGCCGAACCTTGTTGTGCGTTAAATGCTTGTGTACTCCAAGATCAACGCTTAATGGAAGCAAGATTTTAACTTTAATCACACTGGGAGTTCCTATTAAAAAAAATAAACCTGTAATGCTGATTTGTTTGGATCAGTATATCTATTTGTTATCTTCTTTCTGAGACGTGCAAGGATCATAACGACTTTCTTTACTATTTGACTGTTAAAGGCTTCTGGAGCATACGTATTTCGCCCAAATGGCACATTTTCCCTCGAATCCCAGTGGAAGGTATACAAAACAAATCATTCAAAAACTACATACTTCCAGCATCATCTCAAATAATCTGTTGTACTAAAATGTCTTTACTCTGATGTAATAGATTCCACTTACGGTACTCAGGGGACCACTGTTTGACGAAGCTCATCAGATTATTAATTCCTGGATATATCAGGTGATTGAACCAGTGATATAGTTTCTAAGATTTTACTGATCTTTTCAAGATTCAAAGTTCTTGTATCATAGAAAACATAGCTCAAAATGATAAGGCACCATGGATTCAGTGATTTTTTTCGACAAGTTAATTATCTGCCACTCTTTCCCCTTGTGTGTGTGGGGGGAGGGGGGGGGGGGTAGCGGGTGACTTCATACAAATATTTGACACTGCTTTGGTAGTTCAAATTATTTTTTTGTGTATGTTAACATATCAATTGGCAGGTTACAAGAGTATACAAGGAAAAGGAGCATGCTGAGGTTGAGTTCATTGTGAGTTCTTCTTCCGCTTAATGAAAAAGAAGGATATTCTGGAAATTTTAAGCTCGAAGCAGCTCCTTATATGATGAATTTCCTTCTCAGGTTGGCCCAATACCCATTGATGATGGAATCGGGAAAGAGCTTGTAACACAACTTAAGACCACCATTGACAGCAATAGAACATTTTATACTGATTCCAATGGACGTGATTTCCTTAAACGGGTATGTCTCATAATCTTGTTCCACAAAAATCTAATGTCATAGTTTTCGTTTGTGCCAGTTTGGCTAGCATATTCTCTGTTCTTCACCCATCATGTTAGCTTATTCGAGAGAAGATTCTGAAAATTCCACCAACATTACTATGTTACCCTTCTTGGCAGGTACGAGATTACAGGGCAGATTGGAATCTTCAAGTGCACCAACCTGTTGCTGGAAATTATTATCCTGTACGTTATGAATTTGTCTCAACATACCATATCTACGTTCTGTTTCGCTAATGATATAATATAAAAACTATGGCTCTTCGGGGAGGGAGTAGAAACAATGCATTTTACTGTTTTATTGCTGCTAGCAGCAGCAACTGATGAATTGTTAACGGGCATAACTGCTGTTGAACTATTCTTCAGGACCCTTTCAATGCTTAGGCTGTCACGTAGGAGTTGGAGAATAATAGTTTGCTGTCTTTCAGGTCAATCTTGGCATGTACATCAAAGATAAAAGCAGCGAATTCTCACTCTTGGTTGATAGATCTGTGGGAGGATCAAGTATTTCCGATGGAGAATTGGAGGTGATGCTTCACAGGTTGGTTTCGTCTTCTTTCCTTCTTCTCTGGGCATTCTTGCAAGCAGCATTCACTAATCTTTTAACCATCTGATACGGTTTCAACGTTTGTCATCTTGTCTATTAAACTTTTACAGGAGATTGCTCAAAGACGATGGCAGAGGTGTTGCAGAGGCATTAAATGAAACAGTCTGTATTTCCGATGGTTGTGCTGGATTAACAGTAAGCAAAATTTCCCTTTGAATTTAGATATCTGCATGTCTCTTTCGCATCAAATTCCATAACTAAAGTTCGATAAAACAGAACTTTGTTATTTGCCTTTTTTTTGTCCATCGAAGTTATTTTCCAGCCATATCTGATTCAAGCAAATGTCACAGGTTCAAGGGAAGTTCTATCTCAGAATTGATCCACTCGGTGAAGGAGCTAAGTGGCGTCGTTCTTTTGGCCAGGAGATATATTCCCCACTATTATTAGCATTCACTGAGCAGGTTACCGATGGACCTGACCTTATTTCGTTTGCCAGCATGATATTTTTGTTCATTCTAAAACGATATCTGCATATAACAGGTTGAACACAAAGGTGAAGTCTTTCAAGTACCAACTTTTACCGGAATTGATCCTTCCTACAGTCTTCCTGAAAATGTCGTCCTTTTAACTCTTGAGGTAATATTTGAAGTCCCATCTCCTCCTATCCTACGTTACCATTCTTAGACTACGAACAAAACAAAACTTTACCTATTTTTTCCTTGCGATTCTGTCTACTCCAGGAACTCGCCAATGGAAAAGTTCTTCTGCGCTTGGCACATTTGTACGAGGTTTGTTTCTATCTTACATTTGATCAGATCAAATCTCTATATGATTGGTGCAAGAGGATCTAACATTCTATGATTTTTTGTTTAGCTTGGAGAAGACAAGGATCTATCAGTAAAGGCAAATGTAGAATTGAAAAGACTATTCCCAGACAAAAAGGTATCTTCTAATTACTATACAATCACTTTTAGTTAAAAGATTTATTAGCTAAACTAATAACTCTTCCGAAATATTTCATTCAGATAATTAACGTTAAAGAAATGAGTTTAACTGCAAATCAAGAACGAGAAGAGATGGAAAAGAAAAGATTAGTATGGAAAGTAAAAGGCGCGAGTGATGATGATAAAGTACACGATGTTTTGAAAGGGGGACCTGTCGATCCCTCTAAGCTAATAGTCGAGCTTTCTCCAATGGAGATTCGTACATTCATCCTTGAATTCGGTGAGAAATGATAAACTTTTATAGTATTATTCATCGTTGATCTTTCTTGATCTTGAAATATTGTTTGTGTTGGCATGTAATAATGTAATTGCAGGTAAGACTCATTTCAAGAGAATTCTGGCAATCTAAGTTTAAAAGCATTTCTGCTTGCTTCAATAATCATCCATGGAGGAAACAATGTGCCATTGTAAATGCAAGGGAAATAAGGAGAGAGGGAATGTATTCACTGTTGCTTGGGGGTTCTTTATTTCTATTTTTAGAAAGGAGGGGGTGTGGGGTGCCCGGGAGGGGGGGGGGGGGGGTTCTTTCTTGTACAGTTTTTTCTTTGTCGATTGGATTTGGTTCTTAATTTTTAATTTTCATTTTTTTCATCTCAATATATTTTTATTGTTTAGATTTGATCTTTAATTATTAATTTTGTTTTATCGCTAATTATTAATTTTATGAATTTGATCCCCAACTATTAGTTTAACTTTTTTTTTATTTTTAACTAATTTAAGTGTAATTTTTTATATCCTGTGAAACGATTTCTATTGATTTTCTATTTTTGTTACAATTAGATAACGAGAAAAGACTTTAAACTTATGCTTTGTAATTCGATTGAGAAATGGAGAGTGAGGATGAAGTATTTATTACCTTTAATGAAAAATTATAGAGGTTCGATGCGCGTAAATTAGGTGAAGATGAAAAAAATTAAAATTAATAGTCAGGAAATAAAACCGACTAATAAAAATATATTAGGAACGAAAAAAATTAAATTAAAAGTTTAAAGAAATAGTTATAAGTTATCCTTTTTACTATAATTATAATTTATATTTTAAACTATAGCTATATACTTTAATCATAAATTATATTTTAACTATAGTTTTAAAACATGGTTATATATTATAATTATAATTTAATTTTAACTATAGTTATATATCAAAATTATAAATTGTATTTTAAATTATAGTTATAAAATTTAATACTATATATAATATTATATTTTAGAATAATTTATTACTTATATTTACTTTATTAGCTAATGGCATTTCACTTATAAAAAATCAAAGAAATTCACTAATCAAATCAAAGTTTGACATGTAACAAATATATATATATGTGTCTCACTCTCACGTCCTTCTTCCCTAACTTTTATATCAGTCGGAATCGTCTAGTACATCCTCTAATACACTAGAGAGTACTAGAAAACGTCACAGGAAATGTATTAGATGAACCTGAGTGCTTTTATATATATAAATATAGATTTTTCATCCCTAACATATTCATGTGTGTTATATTTTGGTTCTTAACTATTAGGGTCCACTTAGATTCGATTTAAGAATGAAAAATCTGAAGATTTTTTACTCAAAATATAATAGGTTCAAAATAAAAAAAAATAAACTTTTAATTTGATGTTTTTGATTTCCAACTAATTTAGGAGAATTTTTTTTTTTTCATTCGGGACGATTTCTAACATAGTTGATTAGCGGTTAATAATTTATTTTCGAATATATTTGAGTAGCGGTTAATAATTTATTTTCGAATATGTTAAAAAGAAGGGTAAAAATGGAAAAAAAAGGGCAATATATCTATCTCATTAATTACTAGTTTTACTTCTTTTGTTTGTTTTATTATTACAAGATGTATTTTAATTAGTAACACTAATTTTTTTAGAGCAAAAGGAAGACCCGAGTAATCTGCCTTAATTTGCAACTACATAGGAGGAATAGTTTGTAAAACTAAATTAGTAAGTCTCAAAAAATAAATAATAATAACAATACGTATTTACAAAAATATTATCAATTATTTTTAACACATGATACAAAAATTAAGAAATTAATATAAGATTATTTAAATTCAAAATGAAATAAATTAAATTACTTTTTGATTGAGATTAATAATTCTAATGAAAATTCATAGATTAAGAGCATATGAAAAAATATTATTTAATATAATCTTAATTTTTTAAAGTAACTGATTAAGTTATAGATAATATGAAGTAGACAAAAAAAAAAAAAAAGTTTATATAAGGCACCTTTCGAATGGATAAGTTTATCTAGGCGTAAATGATCTTGAATGAGGTACATATCCTAATGTTTTAAGGAAAAATTATAATTATTATTTAATGGCAAATGGATTTAATTTAACTAATAAAAATGTATTTAAGAAATAATTACTTTGTCCAGATTCTCATCATTTTTCAAAAGAATTTCAATAATCATTTAGTGCACAAGTTAAATACTTCTACCTAGTTATATCTTTTAATACACTTTTTTTAAAGTAAATTTTTTATTAGAATTTATTTTTTATTTAATAGAATTTTTATTGATAAAATTACTATAAACAATGCTACATTCGGTCAAAAATATAAGTTATTTTAGAAGTATTGAAAGTTATCAAATATATAAGTTTTTTTACATTTTTCTATAGATATTTAATGCTTATTTTCCAAATATACCTCGTTTATTTCATTGGAAATGAATAGTGTTTTGACTATTAATTTGAGTATTTAAAATTAAAAGATATTTTGAGTTCAAGAATATTAATATGTGTATATAAGTCTAAAAAACCTATATTTATAACCGAAAGTAGTATGTACTATAAAGTATATTACAATATATAGTAGATGATCCGAACAGAAAATTTACAGTTTATTTAATAGTTCAATAATAAAAATACTTCTCATCGCACAAAGTTCTGAATTCGATCCACATTCCTCCACACATCCATGTATAAAAAAAATGTCCAAATCTCAATTAAATGAATTAGAAGAAGAACATAATCCTGATTTTCCTTTAAAGAATTAGGAATATTAATCCTAACACATTACCTCGTTTTCCTGTTTCGTGTAAAAGGCCGGAGAGGGAAACAAAGAAAGAGAGACAGAGGGAGCTAACAATGGCGGAGTGGTCTCCGATTTTGAAAAAGCCTAAGATCGAGACAGTTACAGAAGAAGAAATCAAGAATGGTGGCAACGAAGAAGATGATGAAGAGCAGCAAAAGAAAAGGCAAGAGGAAGAAGTTATCGCTCTCTGGGAATACCGTACTAAAGAAGTCCAACACCTCCGCCGGCGCGTCGTCCATTACCAAACTGAGGTTTTTTGTTCTGTTCCTTTTTTTTTTTTTTTTTGGTGTTTTCTGTACAACTGTATAGAGAAACGTAGGTTTTGTCTATCTGATATTTTCTTGGTGAAAATAAAAAGTCTTTCGTACAATAAAATGTTTTTTGTACTGCATTTGCAATAGGGTTTTTAAATTTGTGAATCGAGATGTGTGTTGTGAGTAATTTTGTGGTTTATGTGAAGTTTAACTTAAATTCAAGAGCAGCTGTGTGGTTGATGGAGATATACTGAATATCTGATTAGTGAATGATGCAAAAAAGGTCAGAATTGACTGAGAAAATAGTCTTGGCTTGGGGGGTCTGAGGAAAAAAAAAAACTAGGTTTGTACTTGTATTATCATTGGACCTCATTCAAATTGATCAGAAACAAGCAGAAAAGTGGAATTTATGCTCTCCAGCAAAAAAATTAAAAATAGAAGGGGAACTTTTGTTCAAGAAAATATTTTTTTGTAGATAATGAAGTTAGTTTTCTATGTCAATGTGGTATGCTTTTTATAGTGACTTATCTGCATACTTTTGCTTGTAAATTGTGGATTAACAACTCATGTGCATGTGGTCTACAGCTTGAAGAAGCTGAAAAAAGATTAAAAGACACAGAACTTAAATTGGCCAACATCCGTGGCCGCCGCCGGGACAGCAGTGCAGTGGTTAAAAGCTCTCCTGGGAATGGTATGAAAGAAGTAAAAGTTGAAAAAAGATCCCCTAGTCCTGCCAAGATCAGTGTAGGCACCAAGTTATCAAGAAGCCATGAGAAGCTTGAGCGTGAAACAGCTAGTCCTTTGCAACGTAGTAAATTCTCTTCTGAAAATGTACCTCAGTCTAAGCCCCTGCTTGTAATTCCTCCTATTGAACCTAAGATTTCCCAGCCAATGAAGATCAAAGAAGCTGGGTATAGAGTTTCAAGCAGTTCTGGTTCACGGCCTGACATACCTTCTCCTTCTCGTGTTAGTGGTATTGTTAGAATGAAAGAGGACAGATCTCGCCGAGAATCGGCAGAACAGAATGTTATTGAAAGTCAATCAAAAGGGATGAAACGAAAGTTAGGTAGTACTGTAATTTCTCCGACCTCTTTCCATTTTATATTATTTCAGTGTGTTTTCTAGTTTATTTTTATGTTAAATACCAAATATGTTTACGTTTGCATGATTTCTTTATATGATAGGTTTGTACGTTTATTATCTTTTAACTTTTTGAATACAGAGCTGAAGGAACACAAAGAACTTATTCCGCTTGTACGTAGCAGATCTTCACCAAGCATGATTAGTTGCCGAACAGGCTGTATATCTAGTCAACACAAGAGAAAGTTGAGAAGTCTTGTCTTGTGTCCAACAAATGATCAGCTATTTGCTACAAGGTAGATTTCCATTTCTGGACATTCTGTTTGTAAAGCACTTGGAACATGTTATTTTGGTGTTTAGGTCATATTTCCTTCTTGAGGTAAACTATGATGGTGTTAATTCAATGTAAGAATGCTTAGCCATTTTCGAAGTTGTTCCTTGTAGGATTAAGTTACTTATAGGCTTGGATTTAAGACTTGAGCAATATCCTATAAGAGCAAGAGCACATGATTTTTATTTTTTGACAAAGGAGAATTGCTGAGGATTTTCAGAACGTTATTGTGTCTGAGATTAGTTTATCGAAAAATTGTGTTTTGTCCTTCTCATGTTCTCATATGTGGACCAAAGAGAACACATGAATGTGAATATGTGCTCAATAACCAGGGATTTTTATCAATTTGCATATTATGTTTGGGCATGCAAATGCAGACACTATTAGAGGATGTGGGATTTGTATTAGATGTAAAAGTCCATGTTTGATTCTTTTGATGTTTGGTTGTTTCATTTTTGGAAGAATAATGCTTTCTGTTATTCTTTTCCATTGAGGTAACTTGGGGGCATTGAACATTAATTGAATACGACATTTATATCTTGTAATTTCCAGTGGAAAGATAAGCAGGAAAGCAAGTACACTTGGTTAGGTTGGATTGGGGGAGGGGAGCGGTAGTAGATCAGTTGAACGCAGTCCGTTGTAAATTTCTATAGTTGCTTGGTAAATTTCGTTACATTTTAGATACCTTGGTCTCCCTAGATACTGTAATCTTGAAGTGACCTTTAGAATTCCTTGTGCTATACAAGGAAACACGTGAAAGTGGGTAGTAAACTTCAAAATCTGTTGGCATGCCCTAATTGATGTGTATTACTATTTGCTGAATCTAGTGGCGTAATACTATCCAAGGAGCTCAGTCTCAAGTTGTGTTCTTCGTTAACGTAACTGTTCATCTTTTCATGACAAAGATGAAAAATGTAAGTGAAGGTAGTTCATGAACTGATAAATGATACTATGCCTTGGACCTAGGATAGTAAGTTATACTACCTAGCACGCTACTTTCTGTTACTCCCTCCATGTCAATTTATTTGCTGCTTTGACATACTCAAAATATCTGGGCTCTAGTAAATCAAGAGAGTAATAAATGCAACTTTTCCACATATATCCCTATTTACTGTTATTGAGATGGTACGATCTGATAAATGCTAGATATAATTCAAATAAACTCATATTTCCAAGTAAGCTTGAAAAGAAGAAAAGAGCGGTCAGATCATGTCCAAGTATCTGCTTTTAAAGGCACTCTAATAGAATACCTTGTATAGGGCCTAATTGAAACTCAATTCTTAAGACGGAAAACGTTGCTGGAAGCAACTTTCATCAGAGTAAAAAACTATGAACTGATTTTGTTCATACTGGAGCTTGGAAGATGTGGAAGTTCACTCTGATCCTAATCTATGAAACTTAATAACTCTAAAATCCAAACTACCTAGGAGATGTAGCAATTCAATGTTAGTACTGTACTTATATTTCTAGAATAGCTCAGGTTGGTACTTTTTGTGAAATAGTAAACTTATGTTTCTTTCTTTTTCAACATCTTACATTTTGGAAGAATGTATCTATTGATTGCATCCTTTGTCCCACTGAGCATTATTTCAATATCTTTCTTCCTTCCTGTCCAAATTCTTCTTTGCTTCTCCCAGTTTTACATTCTAACATTCGGTTGCCCATTTTGTTAAACCTTGCCAGTGCTTTGGATGGAGTTGTCAACTTGTGGCAGGTTCAGGGTAGAGGGTAAGTGTCTGGTTCATGGTTTAACCTTTTTGCTTCCGAAATGATGATGTTTAAAATTTACCATACAATTTTATGCACTTATCAGCTCACTATATTATTTATGTTGGCATATTAGTATTTTTGCTTTTTAAGAGTTGCATATGCATCAGGAACCAACTTCTATGTGATTTTTGTTATTAATTTCAGTTCATCGTCTCTATAATGTCAAACACAGCTCAAGTGCCAATCTTCTGAGTACAACTGACTGTGTATCAGCCAAGCATAGGAGATGGCCAGAAGACATAGCTTGGCATCCTCAAGGAAATAGTCTGTTTTCAGTCTACAGTGCTGATGGTGGGGATTCTCAAGTATCCATATTGAATTTAAATAAAACAAAAGAGGTAACAGTCATTTGATCGAGTCACATATTAATGTTTGTCATTTTTCTTGGTCGGGTGTTGGTTGAATCTGCTGCATTTGATCTTAGCCTGCTTGCTGTTTACATGAAAGACAATCAACGTTTGTGATGATCTTTTCTCCCTTATAGTATGGATCTGTCTTTTTTACCGTCTGTTATACAGCAGTTATGCCTATATGAATTTCTTTTCCGCATGCCCCTCCCTGGCAAAAGTGGATTATTCTGTTAATTTTACATAAGCTCTGATGCTACGCATTGACTTATTTGCAGAAAATGCGTGTATCTTTCCTAGAAGAGAAGCCTCATGTTAAAGGCATCATCAACAACATCATGTTCATGCCATGGGATGATAGCTGTTTCGTTACTGGTGGCAGTGATCATGCTGTTGTCCTTTGGACTGAGAAGGGCGGCGAACATTCATGGAAACCTAAAGCATTGCACAGAAGTATGCACTCATCTGCTGTGATGGGGGTTGCTGGGATGCAGCAGAAGAAAATTGTTTTATCTGCTGGCGCTGACAAGAGAATTGTCGGGTTTGACTTGAATTCTGGTAGATCAGATTACAAACATCAGATTGATAGCAAATGCATGAGCGTCATTCCAAATCCATGTGACTTTAATCTCTTCATGGTTCAGACAGGGTAAAGTCATAACTAACATCTCTTGTTTGACCTCTATTCAGAACTATTATTGTCATAACACTTCTTGTTTCAATATTTGCTACTGACATACATCTCATTGTAGTTAAAAATTGAATTTGCTCTCTGGCAATTTACACAACTTTCTTTACACTATTATTTGCAGAACTCCTGGAAAACAGCTTCGCTTGTTTGATGTTAGATCGAGGCAGTCAGAGCTTCATGCATTTGGGTGGAAGCAAGAAAGTAGCGAATCTCAATCAGCCCTTATAAATCAGGCTTGGTCTCCCGATGGATTATATATTACATCTGGATCAGTGGACCCTTATATCCACATCTTTGATATCCGGTATAATTCTCATCAACCTTCACAGTCTATTAAAGTTCATGAGAAACGAGTCTTCAAAGCTGTATGGCATCATGCTTTCCCTCTGATGATATCAATCTCTTCGGACTTGCACATTGGGTTGCACAAGATTCTTTAGATGCTATCGCGAAGTAATGCTGCCCTTGAGGATTGCCATACCATTTTGTTTGTAGATCAAATTTTTGGATACTGAAATATCCCTTGACCTATTTTGATTCTGTTGCTTGAAGGCAAGGGGTTCGTTCTGTAGGCACAGTATCATGGCGTTTTGATATCTGCCTAATGCTAAATCCTGTGTCACAAACTGTAAATCAAAATGTTTTGTAGCCTCAGCATTGTCTTATAAATACTTTAAAATGTCATCATTTGATAACTTTTTTATTCTGTTGGTGTTTTCTTATATTGTAGTCACGCGGGAAAAATGTCGATATATATTAGGAAAAAAAAGGAAAAAAATATAAATTAGAACTTAAATATATTAATTGTTTGGTGTTAGTATGAAAATAACTGTTGGATAAAGAGTATTTCTCAACATATTACCTTACATATTTAACCTAATATGGAATAAAATTGCTTTTCCTTTCAAATATAAAAAAAGTAATATATCTCTTACTTAATTTGAATATAAGGTAAAAATAATAGAAATACAATTTGTATAATTTAATATTTATACCATGCATCTTACTTGCCTAAATTTTACTTTTGTTTAGAAACTTTTTTAATATTTGTATACCTATAAACTATTTTAAATTATTCATAAATAATTTTTAAGATCAATTAGGATAGGGTTTAAGTGAGGAAAAAGTGAATTATTTTTACTCAAATTTTGTAAAATTAAATTATGTGTGACAGAATGTGAGACTCAAAATTATCACTACCCTCCTCTGAGATAAATACTAAAGAAAAAATATATAAGAAATAATAAAAGGAGTGCTCGTTAATAGTTGTATACTTATAAAATATTTTTTGTGTTATGAATATCATTTTTTTTTTTGTTTACTTACGACAAAGTTCGACAAATTAATTTAGAAAATTTGCATATATAAATGCATTATATTAGTAGAGACATATAAAAATATCTTTAAAAATAAAAATACGTGTGAGAAAATATTTTGCATCATCTTTCTATTTCCGTTGTATTTTATTAAAAGCCAATCATATTCTCTTAAAAGAAAAAAATATCTACTTTCTTATTCTCACGGCATATACTAATATTATCTATTATCAAACACATTTAACTCAATAAGTATTTAACGGATTCATTTTAAGAGCTAAATTAATGCCTTCATCACATAAATAAATGGATTGGAGGCAAATGTTTGATCAACTTTTTTTTTTTTTTTTAATAATCAAATTATTCATAACTTTTTTTTCTATATATACACAATGTATCTTTCGAGTCCAATGTACATTGTAAATCTAATCTACCTATAAAAAGATTAAGGGTGAAAATCAATATTATTTTAAAAAATATTAAGAAAGAGATGTTATAAACTTGCAAGTTTGGTTCGATTATTAAATAAAATATACTAAATAAAAAAAATTTTAAATCCACAATAATAAATTGGAAGAGAAAATGTATTATAAGATAAATATTATAAATAATGTTTCTTGAGTAATGTCTCCAAAGCTACTGGCCCACAAGAGTTTTAAATTAGTGAGAAGTCTTATATTTGAATAGGTAAAAAAGCCGTTCCTTTAAATGGAGTATTTTAGGTAAAAAAATATGTCTTTTTGTAATATCAAAGGATGATAAAAAAATACGAGTTTATTTCTTATTTTTTTATATATATTGAGAGATATAATTTAAACTCAATATTTATAGTTTGATAAAAAATATTTTTATTATTGAACTACTACTTTATCTTGAATATAAGTCCCTTTATATTTTACAATAAAAATCTATTACACATTTTCTATTTTTATCGTACGTTATTCATTTATTTTATCTTTATTGCATATTTCTCTTTATAACCGATACTTTGATTTAAAACTTATTTTCATCACTTTTAATTCTTGTGAGGACTTATATTTCTAACAAGAAATAATATTGATAAGCTATTCTTTTCTCATTTATCTCTCAAATTTTTTTACCCAATCAAATTTAATAATTTAACTCACGCAAATTATATATATTTATGTATTGTATTTATATAAATAGACATAAATATCTTTAAAGATAAAAATGCATGCAATTTATGATTTGAATAGATTTTTTTCATCATCATCCTCTTATTTTTGTCTCTTTTTTTTTTTATTTTTTATGAACAAGTTAAACTTTTATAAATTCATGATAAATATTTGAAGCTGACAAAATTTTATATTTTATTTATAACAGATTATTTTATTATTTTATTGAATTAATTGAAAATCGCCATACTATTTTTCCTAAAATAAAACAATCAATTTGTAAAGAAATATACTAAAAATAAATCATTGCAAAATTTATGTAAGTATTTTAAAATAAACTATAATTATAGATTAGTGTATGGACTAAAAAAATTTCATATCAAATTTTAGGAGTAATTTTGTAACAAATCATAACTTACATGAAGGTTATTTTGGACATTTTGCTTAAATTAACCTCTGACAATTGGTCTTAGAAGGTAAAGTGCCTATTCTTTAAGTTTGGGGGTTAAAGCATCGATACCCCCTTACTTCGGGGGTATTTGCTATAAATACTAGGATTTGATTTAGGAAAAAGTGGGGTATTTTTACTTTAATTTGGTTAAAGTTAAATTGTTTAAGTGTATGCGAGATACAAAATAAAATTAAAAAAAAAAAAAACTGTTTTGCTCGTTAAATTTAAACCAAAATCACCCTTAATATTCAGCTCGATCAACTATACTAAATCTGAAACGAGAAAAGATATATTATAATGAAAAATATATTATAAAAGAATATGTGATAGAAGATCGTATAGAGAAGTGATACAATAATCTTGGGTACTTAATATTTATATATCTATAAACTTTTTTTTCGTCATCATAAATAGAGAAATTAGCTATAAAAATTACTTTTATATTTATAATTACAAACTTTTATTTTATTTTTTTTAATTATAAACTATTTTTGTTTTTAATTCATTGCAAAAAATTATGATTTTATTTTTTAAAATACACGCAATCTGTGTGAGCGAAAAAATATTTTACGTCATCATCTTCTATTTTTTGTTTTTTTTCTTTCTAAAGTCCATCATAATTCTTTTTGTGACATCAATATACTTCCTGCTATTACATGTTCGAACTTTCGTGTCCTCAACAAATATATATATATATATAAATATATATATAAAAGACTAATTGAATAAGTCAAACTCATGACCTCAATTTTATTAAATCACACGAGAATAAATTTGGAATTTCATGACCAGTTAAAATAAAAAAATTTAAAAAATTCCTTTTTTTAATAAATCGATATTCGAAAATTATTAATTAATTCGTGAAGGATCGAAAAATATATAATCCTTAAATAACAATTACGATAAAATATATTATTTAACTCAGATACGGAACCATGACAAAAAGGTTAGAGACTGAAGAATAATAAAAAATTTGTTATAATTTCGTCCATTTTATAGATGCATCTCAGGTACAAAACTATTCAAATAATTCCAAATTTCTTAAAAATTAAAGAGTTTGAATGTAAAATATCTAAAAATTATAAAAATTTCAAAATTTTCTGGGAGCTCTAAT
Organism: Catharanthus roseus; assembly: GCA_028651295.1. Taxonomy (NCBI): domain Eukaryota; kingdom Viridiplantae; phylum Streptophyta; class Magnoliopsida; order Gentianales; family Apocynaceae; genus Catharanthus; species Catharanthus roseus. The sequence continues at coordinate 8,215,434 of JAPQWS010000148.1, forward strand.
CCACCCGAACCCCGCTATTCTGTCCCTGATTTAACTATTCTTTGAATAAACGGATCACGTTATCAGACCAGACACGCTAGCGTCTAAAAAACACAACATGATCTTCTCGCGAACGCGACCCCTTGTCATACGTGAGCATTCTCGTAATGTAGCTAACGGAAGAGCGGCTGCGGCGGTGGTCTCGAATAAGTGGGTCCCAAAACCGAACCGCGAACCCACATTACATAAGTTCCTAATTCCTTCAACAAAATCTTCACTCCTCTCTTCATCCATCCTTCTGTCTCTGTGTCAGCATTAGTTCACTTCTTCTTCTTCTTCTTCTTCTTGCTTATCTGTCGTCTCATCTCTCCTCAACCACAACTCCGAACTCAAACTCCTTCTTTCGGTGAATCATTTTTCCATTCTTTAATCTGCATTTTTTCCGATGGGTTTTTTTCTTTTTCCTTCTTAACTTATATATATAAACCATGTAGTTTGATAAAGATTTGTATGTCGGTTTTTTGTTTGCGGTTCATATGATGGCCTCTGTTTACTTTTCAACTCCGTTTTATCTCTGAACTGCATGCATTTGATTGAACGGCAAAATTTTGTTCATTTTTTGTGTAATGGGCTTTTAGCGGTGGAAAGTTCACAACTTTTTTTGTGGGTTTTTTTTGTTGAGTCGGTGTTTTTTTCTTAAAGATACATGAACTTTTGGGGATCTTTAAAGTTATTCATGCATATTTGATTACTGTGTGTTTGTGTGTTTAATCACATGGTGTTTGATGAATGCTGCTAATTTTGTAATGCATGTATGATGTCTTTAGTGTTCTTCGGTTGTAAATGTATTTCTCACTTGAAGTTTATTGTTTTGGTTGATAGATTAAGTCGCTAGAGAAGGATCGAGCCTGATTTTACTCTTAAATTTATAGGTTTTGTAAACCTAACTGGTAAGCATTGATTCTTGCTCTTGAAAAGGGAAAATTGTTGCTGATCATTAAAAGAAAGGGGTAATTTTTTGGGATAGTTTATATATAAACAAATTCTTGATGTGAATTTTGGTGTGAATCGTTTTTTGTTTTTTATAATTTTATATGAGAATTAAAAAGGGCTTGTTTTTGCAAGTAAATATGTTTCAACAGCATATAAAGTTAATTCTTCATCAAGATTTAGTGATGATTTAATATCTAGATACAATTTGCATGCATTTTCAGTTCTATATCTGTCATGGATCTTGTAGTGTCTTTGTTTTCAAGGGAATTAATATGTATAACTCATAAACTTCTTTTCAAATGGAAAATAAAGATTTATGAACTGAACTGCTCATTCAGGATAAAAGGCAATGCTCTTGTACTAGTGCGTTTTGAGCTTGTCTAATTTGATGGAAATTTTGTACTTTATTTAACATTCTTATGCCGTCCTGTTTCTGTTGGATAAATAACTTGCTTTATGTTCTTGTAGACAGTAACCAGCTTTTGCATGCATTTTATGCATATAGTTGAGCTTTTTTAAGTTTACCTGATAGTTTTCCATCTGAAAAATGTGAGTGTAGCATACCGGCATGATCCTATCGTATGTGTACTTTGGTATCAACATTTTACTTGGCATCTTCCCTTTTACTAGCAATGGGATTCAGTCTTGTATTGATGGCATCTGAGTTGTGTCTATCCTTGTTTTGTTACAGCAGCTTTGTTCGTGGTAAAGGCGAGAGGGAAAAGGCTAACAAGCATCATGTCACAGACTGAAAAAACAGTGAAGGTTTCGAAGGTTAAGTCAACCACTGGTTCAACTTCAAATCCTGCTCCTGTTGATCCTGCCCCTGTAAGTGAGACTATGGAAACCAAAGCTTTGGCTTCCGCTACTGACAGCACTGGACCTCCTGCACAGGTTAAGGAGAAGGGTAGAAACAATTCAAACAGCATCATCCCTGGCTTTATATTTCTGTGTAATGGAAGGACCCGACCTCGGTGTTTCAAGTACCATGTTTTTGGGCTTCCTATGACTCAAAAGAAAACTGTGGAGAGGATTAAGCCAGGCACAAAGCTTTTTCTTTTTGATTATGATCTGAGGCTTCTGTATGGTGTGTATGAGGCTGCATCTGAAGGGAGAGTTAACCTTGAACCGGATGCTTTTTCAGGAAGATTTTTAGCACAGGTATATGCAAACATTGTGTTATTTATACCAAATCACTTCATTTTCAGAAGCTATATCAGAAACAAAGTTGCAAATGATCATGAAGAAAAGAAAATATATATTGACTGAAGATCTGTTTTGATGAACTTTTGACCCGCATAATAAGTTGAAGTATTGATGTTTGCATTAATTGCATCATGCATCTGTATGTCAAGTGATTTCCAAGCAGCTTGGCTTTTGATATTATTTTTCCAATAAAAAACTTCGCACCAAATGCGTTGGTGAGCAGGATGCTAATGTTTTAAAATCTTCACTATATCCAGCAGCATATGCATACAATGATAGGCCCAGAATGAGAACCATGACTAGCTCCTTTGATATGCAATTTCCAGAGACACTTCTTTTGGAAACTAGTTCCTAATAGATCTTTATCCATGTTCACTGCAAGAAATGTAGAACTAAATAAATTAACTTACTGAAAATGTAGTATAATCTTTCTACTCTTATTTGATCCTTGTTACCTATTAGTAAGGACGCTGTCGAGTCACTCAATACGTGGCATCTGTGATAACTTTCATCTCATTTATATCCATTTTGATGATTTTTTTCTAGATTATTAGATTCTGGTCATTCACTTCCTGTGGCAATCGTTTCTTCTCTTTCAGGTGAGGTTTATAACTCTTGAGGAGTGTTTTCCCTTGCCCGAGATTTGTTTCAAAAGTGCTATAATGGAGAACTATCAGGGTACAAAGTTCACACCAGAACTCACTGAATCCCAAGTAAGTCATTATTTTTCTTTCTTCAGAATTAGATGCTTTTTTTCAGGGCTAGGTTCTTTTGCATCTTTTATGCCTTTTTAACTATGGTAGAAACTTCTACATTGCAGGTGGAAACATTGATATCATTGTTTCATTCTCTCCCGTATACACCATTGCCCCCTTCAAACACACCATTGCCAAATGCACCCCCAGCACAGATGATGCTTTCTCTGCCCATGGTGGAGCCTCAACGAGCTCAAACAGTGCCGGTTATGCAGCATCATAACTACATGGCTGGTACACTTGGGGATCATGTTCATCCAGGTTTTCAACATCAAAGTTTTCCAAATCCCATTGATCCATTTAATGCACATTTCCAAGGGCTGCACTCCACTGGGGACCATATACAGGTTACCCAAGAACCTTACCCCAGGTATGTTGTGCCTTCTATCTTTTCTCTACTTTTAGGACTTATTTTCAGATGACTTCTTTTTAGTCATGAAGTTCACAAACCAATTTCTTATATAGCCACCATAATTGGCATTTTATGACACGTTTAGCTGCTTCATGATTAATTGATGAATGAGCTTGTGGATGAAACTAATTTGGCAGGTAAGTTCACAAACTTATGCCCCAAAGGAAATGCATCAAAAGGGATATCTATTTATGCTTCCTTTTTCTTGAAAAAGAAAAGGAAATTCTAATGTAGTTCACTCACGGATACACTAATGTCTACATAGATAACGATGTTTCTACCGGATGCATCACAATAATTTTCTCCAGAATCTTTTTGCACTAACTGATATATGTACTTTGGAACTATTGCTGTGACAGGTATAACTCAGAGGGGTTTCCGATGTATCATACCATGGGCTTGGGCAACGATCATCCTCCATATCAGCTATGGTGCGAGCCTCATGAGCAAGGACATTACCCTCCAGAGCAAGAACGTAACATCTGGTACCATCAGCCAGCACCTTCATTTAGGGGGAGAGAAACTACCCTAACTGGAACTAGTGGTGTAGCTGCTCCATACACTTCAGTGCCTCATCTTCCTGCATATGAAATTCCTACACCGGGTTATCCTGTGCCTGTCTCCTCTTATCTGCATCCGGAACCTCCTGCTACTGGAATGCCTGTCCCTGCCTATTCATCGCCTGGAGACTATTACTTCTCATCCCCTATGCAGCAATTTGCTCCGCCATCTGGAAGGTCTGAACCTCACTATCTAGTGCCTTCGGCTTCTTATGCTTCATCCACCATGTATCCATATGCTTCATCTTCTATGCAGCCATAGCTGCAAAACAAACTGCAGCCTCTTTAACTTATGATACTTATAGACTCTTTATCATATCTCTCTGCTTATAGTATGGCCATCATTGATCAGACTGCATTTGTGAATCCCCAAAGTTATTACTGTAGACTTTGAAAAACAAAAATAAAAATTCCCATATAGTATAGAGAGAAATATAGTTTACCTGTTTTCTTATATAGTTGAATGTTATAGGGGAAATATTTGTATTAAGGGGTCATGAGACAGTCAATAGATTCTCTTAAACAGTTGTTTGTGGTCATGTTATCAAGATATTTCCTTTATATGTAGTTTTGAATGTTGTAATCATTAACTTAAGGCTCTGATTATGATTTTGCATCTGTTGCTGCTATCTTTTGATCTTACATCTTTTCTGATTCTTTATGAATTGGGTTTTCGTAGATTATAAGTTTCAAGATCTTGTATTGCGTGTATTGAAAGCGTTTTACAATGTGCGATATTTTATGAAGTTTTTAGTCCATAAAGATTCCGTTTATGATAGAATAATTCATTGAATAATACTTGGAATGTCTTGATTTGTTTTTACCGGATAAAACTAGTAACTTTTGTATATTTTCTTGACTGTTATTGGTATGGTTAGGATAATTCGCGCACGTACTATTAAAAAAGTCTTTCTTTACAATTAAGAAATGAAGAAAACCTTATTTTAAGGATTTTTCTCGATTTCTTTACTAATTGTTTTATGTGTAGGCCATCTGAATTGAACCCATAATTTAAAAATAATTTTTTTTACATCAAATTCGGCAAAAATGTATTTTATATCTATTTTTTTTATCTTATTAATTATACTCTTAATTAAGACAATTAATTATTTCAATATCGAAGGCATATAGTTTTTTTTCTGTAGTTTGGCAACTCATACACTAGTCATCATCCGCCATTCATGATCCTCTAGTGTTTGACCACATCCAAATGACCTTTTTTTGTTGTCAATTTGTCACTTACCCCAAAACCAAATATTTATGTGAAGTGAATTCCACATCCATATTCTTTATGTCACCAAAGGTGTAATGTCAATCCTTGTCATTTGATATTCTCACAATTTCCTTAATTTCATCCTCTTTGGATGGGGCATTCGATTTTTAGAGTCTGACTTTTCAAATATTTTATTATAAGGTCACGATAAACTTTTTAAAATCTTTTAAATATTCACATTGTGTTTATTTACTGTACCTAATCACGCCCACGAAATTCATATTATATTATTTTTAATGTAACACTATTAAGCATGGCCAACAAGTATTTGGTTGATTTATATGCTTTTGAGTGTGTTAATCATGGGTTGCTTCCCATGTTAAAGAAGATTAATCATGCTCTCCAAAAGATAGCAACTTGCCAATTGGAGATGTTTGTGTTCTCCGTTGGAGCATTCAAGATCGCATGTAACATTTCCTGTAACATCTTTTATAATATATTTTTTTTTTTAGGGTTTATTTTTTTCCCTTAGAATTTATCTTTTATTGGTAGGTTTTAGTAATCAGAGAGTGTTACAGGAAATATTACAGAGAATCCGAACCACCATGGGATTGAGGAAGATGGTTCTTTTTTATTTTAAAGTAATTTTATATATTATTATTTTATTTCGGTAATTAATGATAGCTGACAAATTTTCAAATCATAACAAATTAAAACAAATAAATCATATTTTCAAATTATATTCTGCATCTCGATATTTTTTAAATTCAAAGTCTAGTCACGTATTTATTTCTACTCACATAATATATATATATATATATATATTTTGTTAAGGTTTACTTAATATTAAAATCTTAGTCAAGCAAATCCATTATAAATCAAATTAAAAGTGAAAATTTAAATAACAAAAGTTGAACCGAAATTCTTAACCAAAAAAGCTATAATAAAGTAATAGTGCTTCCTAAAAGCAAAGCAATGCTGCTGATTAATAAATTCCCATACTCATAATAATTTTTGAAATGATTTTATATGAAGCAATCAAGACAAATTATTACTGATCTTTATAATCAATAGCAATTATCTATTAAAAAATAAATATTAATAATATATTTTAAAGAGAGAAAACATACAACAATTTTAACTTTCGAAGAATTTCTTAGCTCATTCTTGATATTAAAAAAAGGAATATAATTTTATAATGTTGTTTGACGCTTTGATAAAAAATGTGACCCATTATTTAATTTAGATAAAATTGATCATGAATTAAATATAATATGCATATATAATAAATTTATGAGTGAGATATTGAATTTTTATTTTTCCCGTTATCTTATTTTATTATAGTATATTTAGATAAAATTCTTTCTAAAACTTGAGGAAAATTTTAAATTTCATATAATAAATAATTTGATTTTTATAAATTCACAACAAAATCTTTTAAATCCAACTTTATTCTATTTCTTGATTCCAAAAAAAAAAAAAAAACTATATTCTATTTTTTTAGGAAAAAAAGTAAAGAAATTATATTCCACGCGAGTTGGCTGGCCATCGCATATGGGCCATGGACCAGTTTTTATAGTTGACGACACAGACACAAACCAAATCCATTGTGCACCAACTAAACCAACTCCATGATGGACCAAGGGTATTTTCGTCCTACCATAGTTTACAGGTCAAAACAAGGATTAATTTAAAAAAAAAAAAAAAAAAAAGCTTAAAGTTTGAGTTTGGTGTAGATTAGAAACTTTTCTTTTATTTAGGATTATCAAATTCTAATAAATTCTGTGTTATCAGCTTCTAAAATTATATTTAAATATTAATTTAAATTTGATAGAATCAATATTTATATTGGTTATTCAATTGGTTTGATATATTTGTTGATGAACACGAGAGTTCGAACATTAAGTAGCATGAGGTATAGACAGATGTACAACGAAGACACGTACTCCACTGATCCTCAGTAAAATCCTTTATATTATATAGTGATGTTTTTTATTTTTTTAAAGGAAAATAAATAATTATTTTGAAATTTTATTATAATTCTTGAAAATTAAATATCAATATAATTAAAATAATTCTTTTTTATAGGCTAAATGAAATAGTTTAGTTGTATATATATTCTCTATGAATCATAATAGATATGAAGGAAAACAAACATATATATGAAACCAAGTAATAAAATTGGTCTAAACGTTAAGAACCTGAAAGATAATTTTTCAAAGAAAAGAATATCTTTACAAGAATAAAATTTTATACGTAATTTTTTCACCGTATATTCAACTATATATTTTGAATTGTTACTTAGTTGTAAAAGTATATTGCATTATCACTTTTGTTTTCGGATGGAAATTTTAAATGAATAATTGTCTAGTCACAAATGTCAGAAAAAATTATATTCTAGAAAATTAACAAGGAAAAAGTTATCAAATTATAAAAATTATAAAGGTTTATCATATTTTTTCGAATATTAACGATGTGTTCACTTGAAAGAATTGAGTTTAAATTTTTATATGTATTTTTAATTTAATTCTGATTATTTGAAATAAAAATGTTAGTGTATACCTACTAATTGTCTACTAAATTAGTGTATACCTACTAAACTTCTAGGTGTTTGTTAAATTGATCCTCAAAATAATTTCAATAAAAACAGTCAAAAACTTGTAAGCTCAACCGTCAAAGGTCTCACTAAATGCTTAATTAATACTAATTTCGTTTTCAAAATATAAGATAATTTTTTTTATATATTGGAAAGAAGGGTATCAATCGAACTAATGACCTATGGCATGATAAATGATGTTCTTAGCGAACTAAGCTATCACTTTGTCCCAGTTGATACCGGTTAAAATAAATTATTTTTTAAAAATTATGATTATGGGGTTTCTTTTTTAAATTGAAAGCAACGTGCTTAGCCTTTAATCCAGACAAAGTGTGGGCCCCTACCCACCGTTAATTATTTTTTTCATAACATATATTTTTTAAACGTTTTTTTTTATTTTTCTATTTCACTGTTCCCTCAGTCCTTTGAACTTGTTCAGAAAGCTTCATGCAATAGCGTTACAAGTAGTAATAAATAATATATATATAAACACTAATATATATTTTTTATTTGGATAATCTTGTGTAGTAAACAGAGAAAGCGTTGAGAAAAAACCAACAGGCGGCTCGGGCGGCGATGGGGAATTGCTGCTCCGACGTGTCCGGTGGGAAGTCGGCAGTTGGCGGCACAGCTTCATTTCAAGCTAATTTGCCGAACTCTGCAAACGATGCTGTCGATGCTTTCATGAAATCTCGAGGATACAATGGTCTCTTTTCTCAGATCGAGGTTGCTCTTTGTTTTTGAAATAATTTCTTCATTCCTGAACTAAACTAGCTGGTATAATTTGTGCATTTGAGATATTTTGTTATTTTATACATATTTGGTGAGTTTGACATTGAAGCAATGAACGATGGATGCTGTTTCAACTGAAATTGAATGATTAGTTGTAGTTCTAGCAATTTGCTTTCAATTTATAAAGGATTTTGAAGGAGACTGTGAGTGCCTGAAATTTTAGAGGTTACTCTAGTCAATTTTGAGCTACCTATGAAATATCTTTGGGAATTTGAGTATTCGCGGGGTAACGATCGAATGCATGAGGAGTAGATATAAAAACTTACAGAGATTGAAACGAATTATTGTTGGAAACTTAATATGGTTTTCCTCTTTCCGTTTTTACCATGAGATGGTTTCGGCAATCAGACCTAGTAAGCTAATATGATTAGCAAATAATCAAATATTTCTGTAAAGATTCGGAATCCATCATGTTTCACTTATGCTTGTTGAGTTATTCGATTATAATATGTAAACGGAGGAGTAATCTGGTTTTGGAAGCCAGTGTAATGGATCCGCATCGATTGACCGGAAGAAACAGTGTTACCAAATCCCAAAATTAGGCAAAATGCTTTTCTATATTCCAATTTAATGCTAAGTAGTAGAATTTCCAAAATTTCTTCTGCTAAGGGACAAGATATGGAGACTTGAAGGTTGATTGAGTGACTTAACTGATCCATTATGGTAACATTTCAATGATAAATTTTCTTGTACATGGAATGATATTAGTGAGCACATTTTTTGAGACATATCACACTATAGGACTTCATAAGGTGGAAGGTGGTGCTTTGTACATGGTCCGAGCAATATGAAAACTATGCCCAAAAAAAGGAAAAAAAAAAGAATTAGAGAACTGCCGATCGCCCACCCACTCCTGCTATGTTCTCCATTCATGTTCTCCCATTTTATCACTTATTTTGGCACGCTGAGAATAATTTAGGTCCGCTAGAATTTGGTGGAAACAACATGTAAACTATGTCTAAAGGTGGAAACAAGGATTGCAAGTTAGGTCAATGAGGTTATTGCATTATTGTTTCAGCTATTTTATCTGATGACAAACATTAAGCGTAAACCACATACCAGAGAACCATTACGAATAAAACATAATAGCCTTTAGAGCTTGAAAGATCATTATTGTTTCTAGTTGTATCTTTTATCTATTTGTCTTGGTATTCTGATGCTATTCCTTTTTGAATATGTTTGCAGCTATCTCTTTCTGCCAGAAATTTGCGAGACAGGGACATCTTCTCCAAGGTTTGTTGATCATTTAATGAAATGCTTAAAAGTTTATCCAGAGTTATTTGTGCATATTATTGCTATCATATAATGTCAATTAGCTTTGTTTTCCCTTTATTCCTACTACTTACATGTTAAGAAGTTTGTCATTGGCTCATTGATATCTATCATTGATGCCTCAAGGCCCAAAGAGGTTACGAAAGGAGATATGTTCTTTTGTTAAGTATCAATTTAGTAATCTTTGTACAAAATTTTCCTTTTATATTCTTGTTTGTGTTTGGATTACTCTAAATCTCCGATAAAGAAAACCTAGAGCTTTGCATACTGGTTTAAAAAATCCATGCTAGATGCTCAATGATCCACCGAAGATGATGGTGGATAAATAAGGATATTACCGTTACTGTTCATTGTGGATGAGTTTGCATGGCTTACCTTTCTCTTAACTTTAACGTTTTTCGGCCTTTGTTATTATAGTTCTAGTTATGACTTCTTTTACTACAAAACCTTTTCCTTGTTTGCTGAATAAGAGAGAAACCAAGAAAGAAAAGAAGTTTTTTCGAGTCAGATTCATGGTTTTTTCAATTACAGCACATATCCATTTGTGAACTGTTATAAACTTTTGGCAGAATATCTGATAGAGCTTGGCTTTGTTTTCCAGAGTGATCCAATGGCAGTTGTTTATATTAGAAGAAAAGATGGTTCGCTTCAAGAACTTGACCGTACTGAAGTAGTTTTGAATTCTTTGAGTCCTCAGTGGATTAGAAAGTTCAACATTACCTACCAGTTTGAAACGGTGCAGAATTTGGTGTGAGTTTATCTCGTTATCCAGGTTTATATTATGCAAAAATTTGTTTCTCTATATCTGTATATAGAACTTGATGTTTGTTGTTGCAGGTTTCGTGTGTATGATGTTGATTCTCAGTTTCACAATGTAGACGCTAAGGTACATTTTCTTTACCATTAAATCATTTTTACAAGCAAGAAAAGATTTACAGATGATTTTACTGAGATAATGTAGGATTACCTTGTTGTTAAAATCCTTGTTGTGCATACTTACGGAAGAAGAAATATTCACTACTATTCTCGCATTAGTCACAATATTCTCTTCGTGCCACGTAATAATTTATCAAGAACCTCGGTGCTTATGGCTTGTTGCCTTCCATGTCTCTTCTATTTATTTCCTAGAGCATGAGATGGGAAGATTTTCCATTATTAGCTAAATAACATTGCGGAAAGACTAAAGTGTTCTTGAAGTCACTTTGAAGATTTTATTTTTCTGGGTTGAGCTAATATTTGGTTTTCTTGATTATAATGCTTCACGGGAAGACTTATAATCTACGTTTATATTGTTCTTTGAGTCAAATCTGTCAACTATGAATACTTTATTTATTAAACTTCACTTGGCTAATATAGATGCTTAAGCTGGAGGAGCAGCAGTTTCTGGGCGAGTGTCATTGTACATTGTCTGAGGTATGGATTACTTATTATTGACTAGGAGTTATTTCCCAGTTTTTAAGGCTAACTCAACTTCTATAATTGCATCTCTAAGGTGAACTAAGATATTGAATAATGCATTATGTGACTTGTGAAGCATTGACAACTCCTTACCAGCTGGTTCTGTTTACAATAGGACTTTGCATTTTCTACCTACTGTGCGGTGATTCTTCATGTTATCCATTTGTTTTGCATTGGGTCTTTCCTTCTTCTAGAAATAGAGCTATCAAAACCCAGTCCCTCTTGCATATAGTTCAAAAGAGGAAAAATTCAACTCCGTAGGCTTTACGCAGATTTTATATTCTTTGGCAAGTTACATTTTGAAACTGTTGTTCTACTTTCCGTTACGCAGATCATACCAGAGGTCATCATGATATATTAAATGCACTGACATGTATTCTGCTATTACATAGTTCCATGAGATGTCTATTAACACAAAATCTTTTAAATTCATTCTAGGTTGTTACAAAACCAAATAGGTCATTAACCTTGGATCTTGCCCATGCTCAAGATTCTCCTGGTTCAGCTATTTCTCAAAAGTTTGGTCAGCTCAGTATTTATGCTGAAGAAAGTTTCACCTCAAAGACAACAACAGAGTTAGTGTTTAGATGTTCAGATTTGGAATCCAAGGATTTGTTCTCAAAAAGTGTATGCATATCCTGATCTCCACCTTTTCTTCTCCTTTCTATCAGAGATCACAGTCATTTTGAGAGTAAGCTTTCTGTTGCTTGTTGCAGGATCCCTTTGTCGTTGTATCAAAAACTACAGAAAGTGGAACTACTGTTCCAATTTGCAAGACTGAGGTTTTGAAAAATGATCATAATCCAAGATGGAAGCCTGTGTTCCTGAGTATTCAACAAGCGGGAAGCAAGGTACAAGAATTTTCCAAATGCTTAATAAAATTTCCTGAGGTTGCATGCTTTACGAATATCCTAGTTGAGAGAATTTTTAGTAAAATCAGCGTATGTATATGTTTGATTTGCATATGTTACATCTTCACACACAACACACACAGACACACACATGTTCATGCACATAGTATACTTGTCTACATGCACAGCGGAACTTGGATGATGGAGTTTGATAGATTAACATATCTGATGGTGGTCTCACCTGTCCACTTCTAGTGATACATCCAGTGATTTGTATTGATCTCACTCTCTTTTTTACTGGAGTCACTCACTTGTCAGATCTGAAGTGCAAAAATTTTTTATTTTGGGCCTCTTAGAGATAGATTGTTACTAATAATCTTATTAATGCAGGACAGTCCATTGGTTATAGAGTGCTTCAATTTCAACTCTAATGGAAGACATGATTCACTTGGGTAGGATGGTGGCTTTCTCCTTTGTTGTTCCTGTTGCTATTCCCCAGTAATATGTGCTTGATTTGCCTTTTTGTATTGTGATGTTTCAGTAAAGTTCAGAAATCCTTAGCAGACTTGGAAAAGTTGCATTCCGCTGGGACAGGAGCAAACTTGTTCATGTCAACAGCAGTTGGCCATACTCATCAAAACAAGGTAAGAGACGAATGAAAAAGTGATTTTGGTTACTAATTATTACTATTAACTGGTGCTGTTCTATCTTAATCCAGGTCCTAAAAGGTCAACTCTTTGTGGACAAGTTTTCTGAGAAAACTCAGCACACATTTCTTGATTACTTGGCTGGTGGTTATGAACTGAACTTCATGGTTGCTATTGATTTCACTGGTAAAATATTTCGGGTTCATAATATTGCATCTATTATGCTGAGCTAGTTGGCTTCCGTATATCAATTATATATAAGGTGTAGGTTGCTGAAGTTTTGCGCTGTCTGGTTAGCATGCCTATTGGTAACACATATACATGTACCTTTGCATGTTTGAGAGTACAGCAATTGGTGAAAACTGTTCGATCCTGCCATTTAAATTTTACAGTCATGCAATATCATGTCCAATTGGTTGCTAGGCGCTAGGATGAATTTGTCCTTCACACCAGGATGCTTCATGTGCTTGGCTTTTCTGTTCTTGTGTTGTTGGCAATTCACATTTGCTTTCCCTTGGCTTTACCCTTGCATGGCCGGACCTATTCTTTAATCTTTCATCGAATGGCAGGCATGAGTCTCCTTGAGGGCAAATCTACAGAATCAGTTAATTTAAGCACCTCACTTAATAAAAGTGACTTTGCTCAGCATGTTGGACAATGGAAAATATAGTTTGGCTTTTGTAGGAGTCTTCCTTATATAGAATGTATTGCCTTTTTAATATACCCGACCTTGAAACATATTATTATTCCTCCAATGTTGCAATATTATCTTTTTCTTTTTCTTTTCACTTCCTTTGGGTGGGTTAGCAGTTTGATGATGGATTTAGACAACTCTTTGCTTGGCAAGGTTCATGTATGATGTCATTTTTCCCAAATTTCCAGTTTTTCTCATCTGTTTGTTATGATATCTTTTTGCATTTTGGGGGTTCAATAATGCATGGGGTATATGCAACTTGAAATTCATGCAATGGCCAATTTGGCTTTACTTCAATAGAAAGTAGATGAATAGTTCTTAAAAGTAACCTGGTTTGAAGGAGACATGACTTTAGCATTTGACAGAAGTAATTTCAGAAGCAAAAATTTCGCATTCAAGAAAAGCAGGCACGAGTTTAAGATGGACCGAACAGTGAATACAACATTCAATTTGGGGAAGTTTGAAGAAAAAGAAAGATATCCTATTTTGATTCTTTTAGCACCATTACTGAATTAAGTACTCATTTCACTAAATTTCTTTTCTTTCTCCCGATAATTTCATCTTTTGAATGCTTGTAGTTCACAATTATTTTTAGTTGAAAATTTTCTGTGGTAGAAGTATTTCTTTTGCTTCTTTTTAATACATAGTATTTCTTATACTTGGGTATCTTGTTTCAGCATCAAATGGAAACCCCCGCCTACATGATTCATTGCATTACATTGACCCTTCAGGGAGGCCAAATGCATATCAGAAGGTGAGAAACTTTTGTCTTATATATTGGTCTCTTTGAGGCGTTGTATGTGGACATACATAATCCACTTTGCCAATATTATCAATTTCAGGCGATCCTGGAGGTGGGTGAAGTTTTGCAGTTCTATGACTCAGACAAACGCTTTCCTGCTTGGGGTTTTGGAGCCAGACCAATTGATGGGCCAGTCTCTCATTGTTTTAACTTAAATGGAAGCAACAGTTACTGCGAGGTAAAGCTGCCACGAAGAGAATACACCAATTTTCTCGAAGCTATATCTTGAATAGCTTCTTAGTTTCAATTATTCTACTTGATCCATTTTCACCAAGTATTGCTTTCCTTTAATTCTAGGTAGAGGGAATCCATGGAATTATGATGGCATACATGAGTGCACTTCATAATGTTTCGCTTGCAGGACCAACTTTATTTGGACCAGTTGTTACAGCAGCTGCACAGATTGCTAGTCTAGCTGTCTCAAACAATGAACGGAAGTACTTCGTTTTGTTAATAATCACAGTAAGGGATAACTTTTACTAGAGTAACCTCTGTGGATTCTGATTGTGCTAATTTTTCATTCCCTGTTGTTATTTCACTGATTTTTAAGCTACATTTTGTTGCTCTTCAGTTTTCAATGAAATGGATATTTTGAACATTGTGATTTGTCAATCATCACTTTTTTAGGATGGAGTAATAACAGACCTCCAAGAAACAAAAGATGCTCTCGTTATGGCATCAGATCTGCCATTGTCAATCCTTATCGTCGGGGTTGGAGGAGCTGACTTCAAGGAAATGGAGGTTTGTCTTCTTCTTTTTCTTCTGTTTGCTGAGCCAAGTAAAATGGCAGGTTGTCAATTGATTGCACTTTTTTCTTTCTTTGGAGGCGCCTGATTGTTCAAGTACTTTCGTAAATTGTGCTCCCTGGTTCGACATTTCTAACTTTTATCTTCTCCTTAAACCCTTCTCTTATATAGATTTTAGATGCGGATAAAGGGGAGAGACTTGAGAGTACAACTGGCCGTATTGCATCACGTGATATAGTCCAGTTTGTTCCATTCCGAGAAGTGCAGAGTAAATTAAATCCATTTATGAAATTCTTTTCGTGACCCTCTATTTCTTACTCTAGAGAGAGAGTGAGAGAGAGATGTACTAATATTGTTACAATTGATTTGCAGATGGAGAAGTTTCCGTTATTCAATCGCTCTTGGCAGAATTACCATCTCAATTTTTGACATATATGCGAGCAAGAAATATATTTCCTGTCAGCTGAACATAGCAAAAACTTGTACATATTCAATACATATGTATTTTGAGTATTGTGCCAATTGAATGGCCTTCTTGAAGTCGTGGTAAACGTAACGTGACATTGGGTTCTAACATCATAGTCAAATATCATTTTCATGTTTCTAGGAAAGATATTTTTGTATTCTGTTTATAGCAATTTTTTGTCAACTGTAATTTCATCATATAGAGGTAATCATTTGTTTGGTTTATGTGTTGCAACGAGTCAATTCTTCTCTGCCTGTTAGTTGCAAGTGCAGGTTGCAGATAACCTTCTCGAGTCTTCTCCTTGAGTGACTCGAAGTTAGAACCTTTTACCTGGCAGTGGAGGATCATAAGTGAAGGAGGTCCCGCCATTGACCACATAACTCTGGTCAGCTTCCCATTGTTTTGAATTTCTAAAGTCAATTATTTGTGAAAGAATTTCCCTAGCCTTGCCTTGTGTTTCGGTTTTGAAACCAACCCAACTATGCCCTTGGTTTGTCGTCCTCTTTTAACATTGTCTGTATTATTTCTTTTTATAATATTTTTTGTCTATCTTTTTTTTTTTATCGATTTTATTAATAAAATATTATATTAAGAATTTTATATTGAGAATCAGAAGCGATTTGTTACCTTGAGGATATTTCAAACTAGGCAATGATCACAGGGGTGTGTCATGTGTGTCATGTGTGTTATAAGTCATGTTGACTTGGTAAACGAGAAAGCAGAAAGTCTCTTGTGTGCTCTACTGTTCTTTAGGAGAAAGGAATGGGAGGGGGCAGTGATCGTTGAATATTTGAGGATGAATTGATGAATTATTAGGTCAGCTGAATAAAATGGTCATAGGTTAGCTGATGTTGTTTTCCTTGGGGGGTTCTTCAATTGAATTTTGTTCCTTGTTCGTTGACAAAGTCAAGATTCTAATACTGTTGAGACTTCGACAGAAAAATCGTAACTGTAATATTTTTTATAATATTCTTTTAAATATATATATATATATAGATTGTTACATAAGATTCGAATTACATTAAATGCCCACTACCGTAGGTGGCAGTTCTCAAATAGAAGTATAGTTCAAATCTCTCCTATGCTATAAAAATTCTCATATATTAAAATTTTTTTATAAAAAATTTATATTTTTTATTCATCTTAGATTTTATTGGAGAAAAGTACCGTATAAATTTAATAATAACGAAATAGATGATGAAATTGAGATTAATACTTATATTCAAGTAACTTCGAATTCTTTAATACATTTTAATGCACTTTTATAATAAATTTTTTACTATTATAAAAAAGAGTATTAAAAAATTATATATTACAAACTATATTAAACAATATCGACTATATTTAGATTATTTCTCAAAGGTTCCATTCTTTCTAAAGATAAAAAAAATACAAAAAGAAAATGTTGATTTTGGGTCCCCTACTATGTACTCCTATTTCCCAATCCTACTCCTTTACTGAGTTAAAGTCCTTTAGTTGCTAATCTATCTCATGTCATTATCAAGAAACCTACAAAAAAGAGTTTCATTATTAATTGAAATATTAGAAACTCCAATTCCATATTGCATAGTCTTATAATAATCTCCACCACCCCGCATGCACCTCTCTTTTCATCATGCAATATGCCATTCACGGTCCGATCATCTAATACATCTTCTAATACACTCTGATTAATTATTACTTTGCATTACTTTTGGATTATCAGACGGGAGAATAGCTTCTCATTCCTATCCTAGTAGTACAAAAAAAGCCCCCTGCAGCTAATGCAAGGGTAAGAGAGTGAGGCAATGAGTGAAAGCTTTTCCATTAGACAATAGGATTTTTTTTCCCAACGTACTTAACAACAACGGATTTGTACACTTTTTTTTATACTAATTCATTAATATAAATTTTATAAATAAAAAATAAACTTTAAAGTCTAAAACATAAACTATCAGAAAAAATTATTATATTAAAGAGTGTATTAAAAGATATATTAAACGATTTTAAGTGACGAACTCATGTTAGGTAACCATTGTTAATTACCATTTTCACCCCAATATTTTATATTATGCATTGTTCTAACGTTAAAATTTCCAGCATATATATATATATATATATACACACATGCATTGGTTATTAATCTATAATATCAAATTAATCACATTTTCAAACTTGAGAAATGCTTTATATATATATTGTTTACTTCCTTTCCATGTTTTACACGTACTTATTATCAATCTCTATATTGTCTTTTATATCATTTTAAACTTTGATACCTAACCTTTAGATGTTGATAAGCACTTATAAACCCAATCCTTAATTTAAATAAAGAGAAATCCGAAAAATATATAATTCATTATTGGATATCGTTTATAACATTTCCTATTATATTTCGTTTTATAATAGTATTTTTTCTTTTAAAATTTATTATTAAAATACTTCATCTGTTTTAATTTATCTGTCGCTTCAGATAATATAAATATTAAAAAAATTATTAAATTATCCTAATTAAAGGTTGAATACACTAATATATTGTCATGTCGGTACAAATACATTACTGACAGCAAATCGAACTGTACCTGATAATTTAAGAATTTACCATTTTGTATTATTATAATAACAACAAATAGGAGTAAGTATGAAAAATTTTTATTTAATACTTTTTTAATTTATTAAAACAACAAATATTTTTAAAAAGAAAAAATATGTCTAAATAATAGTTAAATTGATACGTAAAAAATAATATATTAAAAAAATATTACTAAGACTGTTGTAAAGAATATTACAAAGGATTCTCAAAGCACCTAAGATTTCATAATTCTGCAGTTAGGTATAGTCGTAGATGCCCTTTTCTAGTTGTTTATTTATATAACTAAAACAAGGTGATTAATGGTCATAATTGGCATTCTTCCTTTTGATCTTTGAAATTAGTTATATATATAATTCCAATCTTCAACTTCAAATTAAGTTTCTTCTTCTAAAGAATTGTTCTAGATATAAAATAATAATAATTTATTTTTTGGTTTAAATAATATTTAATAATATTATTATTTTTTTATTTTGGGTCAGAGGTATACTTCTTTTCTGTCTTTTGACAATCTTAGGTCAGTAGGGGATTGAATATAAAGCAAATTAGATTAGTTTATGGAATAGGTTTTGAAGCCAATTGAAAAATTCATGTTAGACTTATAATAAAATATATATAATATTGAATGGAAGTATTTAAACAAATTATATATAATAAGGACAAAAGAAAAGAATAACTAAATAATTTAATCTATAATATAATATAATGTACTAAAAAACACACATATTGCAATTCCCTTTTGTGTTTTTAACTGCAAATGGTGAATTAAAAGAGAATTTTAAAAGCTTAACATTATTTATAGGTTGATTAAAATAGTATTAAACTTTTTATAAATTTTACCTTCTAACTATTTTCGAGCTGCTAAAATTGTCATTCTGACCAATTGATGGCTTTCAACCAATTTTATGGTGGTCTACGGAGGAGACCACCACAACATTGATTGGAAGGACAGTTTTAACGATCCAAAAATAATTAGAGGGTAAAAATAGTGAAAAAGAAATTTTTAAAAATATTTTAAGTAGCTTGTAAATAATGTAGGGAATATTTATAACTTTTCACTCTATATTATACTATAAAAATTTGAAAATATTTACACAATATCTTGCAAGTAAAACCTAGCTAAATACATATATATATATATATAAATCAATGTGTATATAAATTAACCAAAAGCTTTATTTTCATATACTACAATACAATAATGAAGATAATCTACTCTCTTTTTTTCTTCAATGTTACTTTAATATTTTTTAAATATTCAGATATATATAGGGTATCGGCTTAGGGCGGACCTTAGTATTTCTCTAGCTCTGAAGGTGATGACTCAGCTACGGTAAGAAGTACGATGCTTTTAGCCAATTAGAACTCTTAGCGAGAGCGTTAAGCATAAGGGAAAAGGTAGCTGTAGTTAGGCTTACTAGCCCCTGCTAGAGCTTATTAATTTTCTTTGTGCAATACAATAATATAGAGTAATATAATGCTAAGAAAATAATTCAATTCATTAAAATTTATTCTTATCAAAATCTTATAAGTATTCTTGAGTTCAAGAAATGGAACGCATTAGCTGTTTGCTCTTAAGTTGGTACAATAAGGGTACCGCTTTTTAAGTCCTCAACTGATTTTATCATAGAAGTCAATGATATACAATTCCGAACATAGTTTAAAAACAAGAATAATGTGATATATTATCCATATATCTCTAAAATAGATTTATAAATGAATAAAATCAAGAAATGGAATTTATAGGGGTAAATAAACAATAAGTCGAAATGAGGCACACTACTAAAATACTCTTTGCCCGGCTATTCATATTGAATTCGATTCACATCTCCGTCCCATCCTCACGTTAAAAATTAAAAAAAAATAAAAATAAAAAGCAGGTGAGGTAGTCTTGTAAATATATATAAGTATATATTCCTTCCACACTTTGTGTTCAAACTCTGTATTTATAGATAGATAGCATTTTAGATATTTCATGGGACAAGAGAAACCCTAATTAAATCTCCCTTTTTCCATCTCTCTAATTCTCTCTTTCCTGGTTCCTTCCTTCTTTCCTCCCTCTCTCTCTCTCTCTCTCTTCTGTTAAGCTAATTTTTTCTTCATTATATATATGTGTTTGATCAAACTGAAAGAGTTGATTCAATTCAATACTGTCTCTTGAGGAAATAATTAATATTAAAGCATATTAATTTTCAAGAAACAAGAATTCACAGTGGATCATCGAAGATATGGGAAGAGGGCCTTTTCATCTTACGAATCGGCCGCCGATGAGGAAAAAGAGAAAAAACAACAACAAGAACAAGAAGAAAAAGAAGTTTTGTTTCCCTTTTATTCAGCTAGATCCCAACAAGACATGACTGCCATGGTTTCTGCCCTTTCTCAAGTCATAGGTAGCAGCAGCAGCAGCAGCAGCAGCAGAAGCTCCACAAACATTAATAATCATCATCATCAACAAGTGTCTGAACTAATTGGGGCTCCTCCTCATGAATATCAATCAACTCCAGCTCATGTACTTGAAATCCAATCTCAACAACCTCTTCAAGAACAAGGTAATTATTATATATATATATATATATTAGAAAATGCTAGCTTTTGTTACAAACTATTTAGGGTTTAGTTTCGTTATTAGATCGATTCACATTCTTTTCTCCTATGTATAAAAATGAAAAATTTGAGACATTTCTTGTCACATGTTGATATTTACCAAAATCTTGTTCTAAGAAATCACATTATGTGGCTAATTAGCTCAAGATCTAATAAGGGCATGTTTGTGAACAAGGTGATAGGTCAACTAGAAAGCACCTCTAGTTTTTTTTTTATTCTTTTCTTCATACATTATTATGATAGGTCATGTGTTTGATTCATATTCATGTTTATGAGATATTGGTTTATGAAAAATCTCTTGTTATTGTGTAGGGAATTATAATAATAACCAAAGGAGGAGACATTATAGAGGAGTAAGGCAAAGACCATGGGGAAAATGGGCAGCAGAAATAAGAGATCCAAAGAAAGCAGCTAGAGTATGGTTAGGTACATTTGATACAGCAGAAGCAGCTGCACTTGCTTATGATGAAGCTGCTCTTAGATTCAAAGGAAACAAAGCCAAACTTAATTTCCCTGAAAGAGTTCAATCTTTATCCTCCAAAACTACCCCTCATTTCATTTCCTATTTACCTCCCAATCCTCCACATCATCATCATCACCAACTTCCATCTCATCATAATTATCCTTATAATAATAATGTATTCTCATCAGCTGCTGGAGGAGGAACATTTGTTTCATCACATGATGAGTTGTCAGCTAATTCTTCATCAAGTTTTTCTATGCCAATATCTGATCATCATCAACAACAAGAACAAGGAGGACAACAATTTCATCAAGGTTTTTCATTTAATCCAATATATAATAATATTGAGACAAGTAATTCCACCTCTGATCCTAATTCTGAAAGTTGGGAAGAATTTGATAATAGTTATGGAAGAAGATCATAGGTAAAATATATATATATATATATTTCTATCATGTTGGGTTTTTATTATGTAAGAGTTTTCTTTTTTGAGATTAATTAAACTTATTGGCTTTTGATCATCATCTTCTTGTATTAATGTCTTTTTACACCCCAAGTACTCTGGTATCCACGAGTCACACTCGAATGCCATGGATTCTTGTGTATGTAGAATGCATTATAAGGATTAAAGTATGTGTCTTAGCTAGCCTTCAAGAAATTTGTAATACTCATGTCTTTGTTTGAACGATATCCCTCATTACCGATCAAATTTTTCAATAGAAATTTCATGTGTGTTACATAATTAGGGTTTTCTTCATGCTATTACATGTCTTTAATTTCTTGAAAGTGAAGATATTTACACGTAATTTTATAACATTTTACATCCCAAAAGGATTAAAGAGAGGAATATATATATATATATATATATATATGCACAAGAGAAGACCAATACTATCTCATGAGTATTCCTAATATTGGATGGACTCCATTTGTTGGATATATAGGATCTTTTATATATATATATATATATATGTTAAGTACTGGCATGAAAAGTTTGAATACATTTTAATTAGGAGGCCGGCTAGTATTGATCATGCCTATATATGCATTAATGAATTTGCCTAACTGTTAGGAATAAATCAAGATTTTGAAAAAAGTTTTACAACTTGGATTCATAGCTAGCTAGCTAGCTGGGAGATTGATATTAAAGTTAATATTTTTGACTAATTAAACCAATTACAAGTACTAATTAATTAGTGTTCAAATAATATATGTGTATTGATAATTATGAGTGATAAAAATAGATGGTTAGACTTGGGCAGCATCGTCTATATATAGATATCATTTCATTCCCCACTCTAGCTAATTAAGGCAATAGCGATCAAAATAATGTTTACATCATATTGGATAGCTACTTAGGATATATCTACACACTCATTTGTATTTTATCCAACCTTAAATGGCATATTTATAAACCTTTTGAGATATCTATTTTAGCATATCGAGCGTTTTTATATCTCAAGTATGAACCTGACGAGTATTCATGGCACAAAGAGTAAGTTGTAAGT
Organism: Catharanthus roseus; assembly: GCA_028651295.1. NCBI lineage: Eukaryota > Viridiplantae > Streptophyta > Magnoliopsida > Gentianales > Apocynaceae > Catharanthus > Catharanthus roseus. Next base: position 8,238,020 of record JAPQWS010000148.1, read on the forward strand.
ACCGTTAGACTCATGAGTTGCACTTTCGAAAGAGGTATTGTCTCTTTTTGGAGATGGGAGGAGGGGAGAGGAAACGGGAATAAGAGAGAAAGTTTAGACTTTCACCTGCAACTAAGCAGAATAGAATAGGGATGTGTGGAAATCCCAGTGTATTTTGACAGCGGCAGTATGAGAATTTCAACATCTCCAATATTGGGGGTAGTTCTTTATGTGCACGACCTCTAATCTGCAGAGAGCGCTAAGTCACCATGATTTACATCTTCCACTTGAATATCACAATGAAAACCTTTTTAGATAACCAAGAATAGGATGTGTACAAGTTCCAAGGATTTGAAAGATAGAGCCTTTGTGATGTAATAATAATATGTATTGGCTTTCTTTGTTTCTCTTTCGGCAAGTCTGAAAGCTCCATGAGTTTTCAAAAGAGAGACGATCACCTCCCTCTCTCTCTCTCTCTCTCTCTCTCTCTCTCTCTCTCTCTCTCTCTCTCTCTCTCTATATATATATATATATACATATATATCCTCATCCTCATCAGCAGCAGCAAAGTGTCTCTTGCATACTTTAGTCATAGAAAAAAAGAAAGTAATATATATACTAAGAGTAAGAATGCAGCAAAATATTACATCCCATCTATCCTTTATATATATATATATATATATATATAGATAGATAGATCAAATGTGAAAAATGCAATATCAAAGTCATTGAATCCGGCTTTAAAGACTGCTGTTTACTTGCTAGCACTCAAACCTTGTTGAAACCCATTTGTCATTTCTAACTACTCATCGATCTCAAGTCTGCAATATCATGGGCGAAGCCAGACCTTCAACATTCAAGACAAGAGGACTCAAAATTTAAAAAGAAAAATATGCGAATTATAATACAAAATAAATATAATTATATGTAGAATATTATAAACCACAAAAAACTTGAGGGATGTCATTATGGACAAAGCTAGAACTCGATCGAAATTCAAATACAAAAATTTAATATATTATTTAATTATAAAATATCTTTTTATCGTTTAACTTAATTTTTATTTATTTGGGGTTATTGATAAATAAATATATTAATTTTATACAAAATAAATATAATTTTTAGACAAGTATAAAAAAATTGAGGTCCGGAGCCTTGCCAAGCCCTTTAATAGCTCCACTCCTTGAGGTCATAACCCTTCCTAGCCCCTAACGCTATCCGTGCTATAAAATAGTAATTCAATGATAGAAATAGTTCTTAATGAGTCGGAGTTCATAAATGTAAATCACATTTTTTTTCCATTTCCATAGTATTAGAAGAATATGTTTTTAAAAAATTTTAGGCACTCTTTTATTTTAAATTTAACCTTCTATATTTTTAATATATTTATATAAATTCTCATCCATAATTAAAAATATAGTTTCATTTATGTACTAACATCTTCCCTTTATTCAAAAAATAAAAAAAAATATTTCTTATGAGAAAGTTGTTACGTATGAAAAGTTATTGGTCAAACAATTTTTCATTCATATAGAAGCTCGATTAACCAAAACTAATACTCCTTACATTTTCTTTAATTGTCACATCATATCAATTCTTCAATCTTTTTATATGTCGCATTATGAAAATAATACAACATTTAATAAAAAATTTATTATACTCTTTCACAAAAAATAAATTTCAATTCTTTTAATTTTTTTAACATTAAAACTCATAGAAATAATAATTGAAATAAATATTAATTTGAAAGGCACTTTATTTATATAAAAAATATTTATTTACATTTTATTAATTTATAAAATGTCTAAAAATGCAACTGCTAATAAAAAAATGATGGAAATATATAGTATATAATGGAGAGACATATATATATATATATATCTGAAATATCTCCTAGAACATATCCAGACATGAAAGCGATAGAAAAGAGATATAATATATATAGAATTGAATTATTAAATTCATTCTCATGACATTTTTCCAAATATTGATCTTCTTTGACATTATATATTATTACTTATTTTATATATGTATTTGAACGGTATTAGATAGATAAAAATACTATTTAATTAAAATTTCCTTATGTATCTATTTTTATTTTTATTTTTTTTTTGAAGTTGACTCCTGTAATTGATCTTAAATCTTAAATTTAAATTGCAGGCGGAAATCAATGAAGAAGACCTACAGAATATAAATTAAAGTTGATACATTTGCTTAATTGACATTTTCTTTTTTGAATAAGTTTGCGTGATTGACTCGTGTATGTGTATATATATAATATTGTTTGATTTATATTCGCGATTTAGTTTTGAGAAAATTTTATTATGTATCATGTATATATTTTTATATATAAATCATATTATTTATTAATCCATTTCGCTTTTGTAGTTATTATTATTTTTATAATAAAAAATATAATACACGTTATATGATTCATGAGTGAAAATATAAAAGAATTTTTATTAAAATTTAAAGGTAGTAAAAAGCATGATGAATCAAGTTATTTATTTGCACACGGCCGGGCAGCCTCCTTTTTTTTTATATTTAAGTCTCTGTCTCACTTTTAATTTTTTTTTCCTTTTTTTTTTTTAAAGAATTCATCTTTTGTATTTTACGGGAGTGGACTAATGTCATATCCTTATAGGCAGGACATCTTATAAGAAAATTTCTTTTTGATTTTAACTGAAATTGAATAATAAATTTCTAATATATTTTATAATATATTTCTTTTATAATAAAGGATGTTTTTTATTTTTATAAATAAATTTCATAAAAAACAACCAATATCATTATAAAAATTATAAGTGCAATTAAAGAAAATTTATTTAATAAAAATATATATATTTCGTAGGGTCTATAATAATGAGAGTGATGAATAGTAAGTATTTTTTTCTTGTTCTTGAAGCTCCTATTAGATCGTATATTAATTAATTTTTTTAACAAATATATTAGTGAATTTTTGGATTCTTTAATTATTTTTTAAAAAATTATAGAATATATTTATTAGTATATAGTTTATTAATCTTTTTGGGGTAAAAAAAAAGAGCAAAAAAGAAAAGGGGTAGTTGTAGAAGCATAAAAATGATGAGTGGCGGTGAGTAATTATGATTTCGGCGGTTCGGCGCCTCCCCACCGCCGATTTCTTACTTATGATGGATGTCGGTGACACCCACGTCAAACTTTCCGGCCAATAACCCTCTCTTCCGGCTATAGTACCTACTCCATGCAATCATAATATAAGTAGTTTTAACGCTTATATTAAAAATCTTAAAAACAATATAAATTTTATAGTATAATATTTCTTTTACTATTCATAAATAAAGAAAATGATAGATAATAAGAGTAAAATAAATTATTAGAAAGAAGAATAAAGATGAAAAAAATTTAATAAATATTTATTAGCAGTTATAAAACGTCTTATATACTTATCATTTTCTACATGTCTAAAACACCTTATATTTTTTAACGGATGAAGTATAATATTTTAAAATCATATATAAGTGTCTAGTATATTTTTCTAAAGATACTTTCTTTAATAATAATTCTACAAAAGAGTTTGGCAAAAGAAAAAAGAAAAACTTTATCAAAAAGTATGTGATTGAGTGAATTAGAAGAGGTAATAAATGATTGTATTCTTAACCTTAATTTTAACTTTATATTTTTGTTTGCCTCTATATTAAACTAAAAATTTTCAGTCTAATTCAATTCTGTTTTAATTTAAATTAATTTTAGTTAAAGCACAACAAAATTTTATACACAATTAAAAAATGAAACTAATTTAACACATTGTTTGAAAATAATGACATTTTAAGAATCTCATAAAATTTAAAAGTATTAACATTAAATTAAAATAATATATAGCTTAAAAAATTAACAAGTAATTCATTTATTTCAATTTTTTTAAAATAAAACGCGAACCAAACATTTTATATACTTTAAAATCCAATTGAATATAAAAATAAAAAACCAAACCATACCACATATACTTTCGTTCGATTATGGGATAATTACTTAAGAGGGATTAAAAAAAAAAAAAAGAAAAAGAATTGTCAATCACTCTTACGTGGAAGAAAGTCCATGTCGGAATTTGAGTGATTAGCCCAAGGAACTCAATTGGACCCTTTTCAGCCCACAGAACATATAACCCGGCCCATGATTAAGCAGAATAAGAGAGAAGCCCTTTACCTGCTGAAGGGCTTCAGGCCCATCCAATACCATAACCTGTGCCCCTACCCCCTCCAAAAAAATATTGGTGTTATGGGTTAAGGTGGTTATGCTAAGGTTGCTTCTGTTCTAAACTCCTAATGGTGCCTGTTATAAATGTTATCATTTCACCTAAAAAGAAAAGGATCCATTGCATATGGTACATTGAAGTTTTATTTCTTTTAGGGCTATCAAAACAAAACTAATAATGAAATCCTGATGAGCATAACTTAAGTTCTAAGTATACATGGCAGTAAAGTTAGATTCAACTTCAGGTGTTATAGGAACAACGATGATCTAATTACAAATTCTCAGATCACAAACGCACGCCACAAATACGAGCAGGGAGGATCTCCAAAGATAAGAGCAATGTGCTCCCCTCCATGTAGCAATTGCAGGCGTTCAACTTGCTTCTTCCATTTTAGGCTTGTATGTAGCTTCCAGACATTCTTTGGCTCTGTGAACCTTCGATTGAAGGTAAAAGCTTCCGTTCTTTGAGTTTCGCTCAAACAAGTTGTCGTATCTCTGCAAGGATAGAAGATATAAAATCAAGTTACGGAATGTGTTGGTTGTTCTAGTGAAAATATGAACAGACTTTTAACAAACCTGGAGTATCTCTTCCCATGATGCATTCTCTCCCACACCAAGAATTTGCTTCGCCTCTGCTTCAGTCATGGTTTTACTTGCTCTCTTGATACCCTGAACGGCTTCTTGAGCAACACCATTCTTTGAAGCATCTGGTGTTAATCAAGCACAAGTTACCAATAAGTCAACTGAGGAAACTTCTGAGGAATGCAACTAAGGAGCATAAATTAAGCCCAGTAAGATTTTTCTTAAGACCAATAGATGAATCAGGCAATTTCCCAATTCGCTAATTTTCAAGCAAATCAGTTAGCAAGCTTTTCTACATACAAAAAGATAACATCCACATTTACCTCAACATTGCTTTGACACTTGGTACTTATCTAATGGGTGGTCAATGCCATTCTCAAGCAATAAAACATTATTCTAATCAAAGGAAGCTTACTTGCAATGGCTTGACGATATGCTTGTACAAAAGCACGTGCCACTACCCCTGAGCCCATTACAATTATATTTGCAAGAATTCTGGCTGCCTGCAAGATGAAGTCAAAGTAAGATATGCATAGTTTTTCCTTACCACAGGAAAAATCTCTAGTAATTAAAAGAAAAAGATAACAAGGAAATACTTGAGAAGTAAATCAAAAGATAGCAGCTGCTTTTCTGCCCATCCATAAATTTTAGTGCAATATCCAAAGAAACCCCCGGACCTTTCCACCCAATAAAGTGAGAAGGAAACTACTCTAACCCCTAATAACTCTCATCACACATTCTTTCCTCACCACCCAAAAATTGCAAACCAACCACATTGTCTTTTCCCTCATCCCATGGGAACAAAATAATACCTTTCTTCAAATTGGCTAACGCGAGACTTATTAGCCCAATCAATTAATATAAGGTTTCAAAGGTTTCCCAGAATCAGATAATCAATATGAAAGGTAAAGCATTTCCTATTCTATGCACAACCTCTTGATCATATGCAAGAAACGTACCATAAAGCAGTTGGGGAACAAGGAACAGGAGAAAAACTAGTTTCATATAACCAGTGAGCAGATTATGCTTCCAAAACAGGGAAAAGGATAGAGTACAACGATAGATTCACAAAATAGCTGGAAATACATACCATCTCTCAAGAGTCTTGAAAAAGAGCCCCAATATGAACAGCAACAAACAAGAATTCCACTTGGGAAGCAAAGAACCTACAGTTAACAGAAATGTAGCAGTTATACTTCTACATCAACAGGAATAAACCAAAAAACAGATGAGTGCAAAATGAAAAAAACATGAATAGTATCATAACTGTTGAATGTTCAACTGGGCAAAAGACAGATGTTATCCAAAGCCAGAAGAGCAAAATAATAATAACAAGCAATTATCAAGAGAAAGCCCTTCCTACTGCCTCGTCTAAGAAAGGAAATATGCAGGCATCTATGACCACTTTGAAATACAATACTTATAGAGCCAAGCCATATTGCAAAATATAATGACAATCTGACATTTTCTTCGGACACTTCCATTCTATTTATTTTTATTTCATCATGACTTTTTATTAAGCTGGTAGCATGATCAAGTAAAAAGTGGACAACCATACCACATGAAGAAGTAAAACTAAATGCACAGTCTGGCCAAGAGGTCGATGCAATTCAAAAATAATCCTTGAATAACATAGATACTGTCAAGCAAATAACACAATCAATCTCACATATTCAGCCTTAAGTTTTTTGAACAACCAATATCGTGTAGCAGATGCAAATGGCATATCATTCATAGACAAAAACAAAGGCACCACCGTCACATCTATAAGACATGTTCACAAGATACTAATCGTCGCAATGTAGAATACAACCTATAAAACTTGTTGTACCGACACCCCCCCAACCCCTTCCAAAATTCCTTTTCACCCTCCAAAGAGTAGGATACTGGTTGAAGACTACAACTTTAGAACATCATCCCAGTTATTTCATAAAGAATTTAGTCGAAAATTCTTTGTCCCTTATGTTTTGCATATGTTGCAGGATGGATTCCATGATCAAATGCAATACCAGGAAACAAAAAAATAACTGGCTTTTTTATCTATATGAAACACATAACAACTCATTAACACCGTGAACAATATTTGTGAAAGCCTCCCGTGTGCTATTCTCCTATGTTCCTATAATGAATAAAAAGGGTAAAACAGAGGTAAAAAAGAAACCAAAATTAAACTTGCACATGCTGAACGCTAATAAATAAAGCCATAGAGTTTTCCTGTGTTTCTCGCAGAAAATTCTTTTTCAAAACAATAGAGCTACCTACATAACACGATATCACCTCGAGGAATGTGAATTTCTATCTCCTAGGAATCAATTAACCAGAAAAAGATGCTCGGTATACACAAAGTTTTCTAATTTCACAATAAATCATTGATTTTTCTTCGTTTGAGATCCATATCATCCAGAAAGGATGCTGATCCCAACCGCATATTCATAATCAGAAAAAGAAGCTACAAAGGGAAAAAAATAAAGACGGAAAATTACTTACAGAGTTATCGGAGCCGAAAATTTTAGCTCCTAGGGCTTATGAGAGCTATGGTGGGTATTTTCTCTTCAGGTGCGGTTGCTTGTTGCCAAAGGAGGTGGCGACGCCTATTATAGTCGGAGGAAGAATTGAGTAAGGAAGGAGGTGGGTTATGGGGGGGGAGGGGGGGTCCTGTCGACCTCTGCCAAGTTGTTTTTAGCCGTCAGATTTTTCTGGAAACCAATTTATACTCTAATTCCCATTAGGTTCCCCGAGAAATTTATATTTTAGTCCTCCTTTTCTTCAATAATATTTATTTGAGCCTTATAAAGTTTTGAGTTTTATAGTTTACCCCACAAAGTTTATTCAGATATTCAAGCTGCAGAAACATCCTTTTATGAGTTTGAATTTGATAATTGGAATTCTTTTACTTCTCCATACCGGGAGTCGTGGTGGAGCTTCAAACTATTTTTTTAAAATTTTTAATACGCTTCAAATTAATTATTAGATAATCAAAATAAATATATATAAATTTTTTTGCGATTCTAATAAGATAGTAAAAGAATTTTTGATAAATGAAATATATATATCCATCCTTGGTCGGAAGATGAAAAAGTAAATCTTATTTTAAAAAAAGCATGTGATTTCTATTATTAAATTATTATATTATCACAATTAAATTGAAATTTTGAGAATAAAATGATGAAACTAATAAGTCAATTTTTATAACTAGTTAATATTATGGATATGTTTCTAAAAAAAGAAAATTATTTAGGACTGATTAGGCAAACTTTAAATACTTGAAATTTTAAAATTTATAATCTTTATACTCTCAGTAAGCCTGCTTTGCTTCTCTAATCGCTAAGCCTTATACAGCTGGAGCGGTGCCCTTATAGGAGTCTGAACATCGATTTCTTATCTTTAAAGATGCTATTTCGGATTAGATCTTCAAGTCTTCACTTGATTCACCTGCAACGATACAAGACCGATCAGATGATATGTGCTTCCTTAGAAAAGTACATTAGCTTTTTTTACCCTATATCTCTATATAGAGAACGCATACTATATAAGTACTACACTTTAGACGATAAAACTATAAAAAGGTAGGTTCTCCGACCGTTTGGAGTGCTGGGGAAAGCCTCAGTCAAATCCAATTAAATACAGAACAAAAAAATGTAGGTTAATTCCATCAAACAAGGAAGACAATAGCACTAGCCTGCAAGCAAGGCGCGAAGAGTGCAGTCAAGAGGTTAGTTACCATTTCCTTCCACAGTTCCGTTAGCAGTGTACGGGACTCAGTCAACTGATTCGGAATACGGAATAGTGATATTCTCCCCCTTATTAAAGGAGTCCGGGCTCGTCCTCGAGACCGAATTGATGGCACTCATCTTTTTTTACTTGTTTTATAAGGTTTTATTTTGTAGTTGTAAATATAATTTGTATTTTATAATTCAGTGTTTTAGATATGAAAATCACTAATGAATCGATTTGATCATTTTAAGCTCTAAACTATAAACTATAGCATTGTTAGATAGAACGATAAAATAAAAACTCGCCTAAAATTAATTTACCAAAAAAAAGGCAACTAAAAATGAGTACCAAATCTAGAAAGTATATAATTGAAAAAGTATCCAAATATGAAGGACCAAATTGCCAACTATCCTCTTAAAATAAAGGAATACTCGCGCTAATATATCAAAAACAATAGAAAAAGAGGGGGCAACTGGGCAAATGAATGCCCTAGCCACAGTGCTATTCCGTTTCTTGAAATTGGAATGCTCTCTGTGAAATTTGAATGCTTTTTCCGACCATGAACATCCTCCTTAAACGAGCAATTCGAGCAGAATTCTCTCTCTCCTCTCATCATCCCTCAAGAAAATGGCCATTTTTACTCTACTCCACCACCTCCTCCTCTTCGCCCAGTAAATGGAGTCAAATGCCGGAGGAGGAACAGGAACCACATCAACACCCTTCCTCCTCCTCATCCTCCTTTGATTTGCCTAGGCCAAGTGAAATCCCATACCAATCAAAAGTTGCAAATTTAGTGAATCTAATTGGTCACATCCAATCTCCAATTAAGTTTCAGAAATCTCCTGACGGTAAGAACTGGGCAGGTACTCTAATCTGCCAAGAAGATGGTCACGAAAGACCTTGTTTAATACCTCTTCTATTTGAGGATGATTTAGCCCATGTTGTTACATTTCATGTTAAGGAAAAAGATTGTGTTTATGTTTCTGGGTATTTGATTGGTGATCCAATGCCTTTTCCTGTGTGTCAAACTCCAACCCGGTGCCATTTGCGGGTTCTCAATATTAACTTTGTACAGGGTTATGAGAAGAAAATTTCTGATAAACCAAGAAGAAGAAGAGAAAGATTTAGGGGGAAATCATTGTCAGAAAGTTCTGACAAGTTTGATTCTTGGAGGGATCTTGTGGAAAACTCAAGGCAATGGAGGGATTATAGGGAGCAGAAGTTTAAAGGATTGGTAACAAATAAATACCCAGATTTTAAACATAGGGAAACTGGTGCTGCATTGTGGATTGGAAAGGCTCCTAAATGGGTTATGGAAAGGCTAGAAAGTTTGGATTTTGATCAAGTGAAGGATCATGGCGGCAAAGAGGAGATTTGGAAGAGTTTGGTTGAAAATCCAAATCAATGGTGGGATAATAGATTGGATAAGAAACATCCAAAAGCACCTGATTTCAGGAACAAAGAAAATGGTCAAGGTTTATGGCTAGACACCTTACCAGACTGGGTTTTGTCTAAGCTGCCGCAGCCAACGACGACGGGGAGAGGGAAAGGGAATGGAAAAGGTAGCAAAGAAGAATGAAGCAAATGAGTATGGTTGGTTATGAACAATTGTAGGTTTAGATTGTGATTAGGATTGGCTAAAGCCATTGCTACTTCGTAAGTAGGAAAATGAAATGAGAAATGAATATCAAGATTTTGTCTAACCTAACCTAACCTAACCTGCCTTTTACTTCTATGGCTTCAATTCTTGAGTGAATATAAAACATGAAAACCAAATAGAAAATAAAAAACAAACATTATGAGAAATAAATCTTCACTGAAATCACTGAGGGGGGGTGCTTACTTTCTTGTTATTTTTCTCCTCTGATGGAAAGGGAGTATCAGATATTTTCCTCTTCACAGTAGTTTCATTCGTTCCCTCAGCCTCAGCGCTTGAGATGGACTTCGAACTGTTTGCAACATAATCAGGTCTTCCTTTTGCCCGAACTCTCATTGACATTAGCTTTCTCAGCTTCAATCCTCCGTTGGAGTTTCTTTATAACATTCATAAGTTCCCGGTTGACCTACAAACAAGCAAAAAGTCTCAGTTAGTACTCACACGTTACAGTCTTACTGTCGCATCTCACAAACAAGAATCGGCATACATTGAGACCCTGGTGCATAAATTATTGTCATTGAATGGTATGAGCAAAGCAAACTGGAGAAGAATCCATATCATACTGTTGCATCTTACCTGCTTTCCAACTATTTTCCAGCATTCTTCTATCCTGCATATTCCATCATAACGGTATCCTATCTTCGGGGCTTAGAGCGGTTTTTGCCCTTATGTGATCTGTCCATCAAATTTAAAGAGAAAATGTTAAGAACACAGGTGACTCAATGGCTGAACTGAAGCTCTCGCAAATTATACTCTTGTCAAGCACAGAAAAAGGCTTGTCAAATAAGCATTTAACTGAGTTAATTAGAAAATGGAGACTACAAAAGGTGAAAATACAATTATGTTACTGAAACCAAAAAAAAAAAAGAGAGCGATTAGCATTTGCTGCATCAAGCTGAGCTTAGTTCTGCATAAATTAATAGCGAGATCATAATACTGTATTTAAGATTTATGGAGTGTAAGGTGCAAATTCAACATGTTGTCTAAGAGCTAGATAAGATTGAAAACAAATGCCATTACATGGTCTAATCAAGAAAGCTAGACCTCAAATTGCAGTATTAAGATCCCCGATTTTTACCCGTCTACGATTTTAGATTAGTAAATATCAAACATATTCTCCAAAAGAAGAAAGAAAATATCCTAGACAAGTCGTTACCTAACAACACGAACTGGATAACCTTTCTCACAGCTGATGCGCAAGGCCTGAATATAGCGTTCAAACTCTTGATTGCACACTTGGATCTTGTTTATCCTCTTGTTGCCACTTAGATCTCTCCCACCACTGCAGTCACATAGAAACAAATTAGTATCCACTTACAACGGAATAGTCTTTACATGAGATGTAAAGAGGTAATATAAAAGTTAATGCAAGAATCCTATTCGCTGCATAATACTAGCCTTCCTGTGTAGACAAACCATCCTCCAGAGTCTTCGTCATCCAGGTAACCTCCTGAAAGCACAACTGATTGAGAACCATATTCTGCTTGTCCAGATATTCCACGAAAAGAAAGAAGTGAAACTAAAGATGGAAACTGTTTTCATCTGACTAAAAAGAAATGAAAACATGAGTTTTCTGCCAGATAAAAAATTATGCAAGTTTCTAAGCAATGGGAACGTGAGCTTAGTTTTCAGTCCATCATTAAGAAACATAAAAGATGCCTCAAGGATTGAGATGTGAATGAAGATATCTATACCATTATAAAATTGTTGTGAATTTGACTTTACCTATACAAACAAGAAACTAAATTTACTGGTATCTTTTGCAAATTTAACAGAGATATATGCCAAAGTTCTTTCTTTACAGTAAAAAAACAAGGGCCTTGGAAGTCAAGAAATCAGTTTGTGACGGTAATCAAATGTCTATTCTTCTATGCATACTCTTTTATCCTATGCTATATGTTTGTGCTCGTGAAATCAAAATAAGACATATCATGATTCAAACTTCAAGTCTAATGTTATAAGAGATGACTCTATAAAAACACATAAAGAAGAATATATGTACATTTATGTGTAGAAACAGCAGTCCATGGAGAAATCAAACGAGAAGGTCCAGAGAAGCAAGGAGTAAGGATTATACCGTGACAGGCCTCTCAGGCAACTTCCTACAGAAGGCACACATGAAAGAAGCACTAAGAATGGCCAAGGCCTCATTCACTTCCTCTTCCTCATCTTCTCCTTCCTCATCATCTGTCTGTAGATCATCATCAGCATTCCACTAAGAAGTTGCTGTTTCATTTTTGCCTTCTGCCTCTCAGATAGCAACAAGTTGGCCTCAGGTGGCACGAATTTCTGATATGAGTTCTCCACCAGAGGCAGGAACTGGTGCCTGAGCCCCAGTGAGGCTGATCACAGAACAGTCTGGGCACTCAAAAATTACAGCTAAAGCAAGGGTTTCAGGGACCGCCAAGAGACACGCCACATGCCACGGCGAGATGCAGGTGACACAGGAAAGCCTTTGGTCCTCCTTAGGCTTCTCTTTGTACATCATGCAAATGCCTTCTCCATCAATTGGAAGCTGTTGCTGCTGGATGTTGCTATTGCTAGCCAATGCAAAACCTAGAGAGAGAATGTTGTGGTGGAAGATGATGGAGAAAGGAGGTATAACTGCTAGTGATAAATGTGAGGTGATGTGGTGGTGGTTACAGCAAAGCAAAGCGTGTGGACTGTTGCGGGAGGAGTTGCGTATTTAGTGAGGGATGGTAAAGATAGAAAGAGAGAGTGAAAATATTGAATTTTGATTCTTTTGAGCTGTTTTGAAAGGGAGGAATCATCTGGTACGCGTAGAGGTAGAGATATGCTAGTTAATGTCGAGAGAGATTGGAAAATCAAATACTATCAACAGTGATTCGTCCTCCCTGATTTCTTATTAGGAATCAGCGGTAGATGTTGGGAGTGGGTGATTATCTTCAATCCATCAGCAGAAAAACGCCACAAGGGGGGTTGGGAAAACTAATGACCCAAGAATCCAGCCAAAATAGAAACAAAGAAAAGGATAATGGGACAGAAAAGCATTAATTACATTTACCATTATTTATTGATTTATTACCATAGAAGGCACAGGCAAGAAGATTTAAAACAAAAAATGGAGCTTTATGACAACAGCATAATGAATCTAGGTTCATGTACTGGTAATATTGTTTATGGGAAAAAGGTTGTAATAAATCATGTAGTAGATCAGATTTTAACAATCGGTTAGTGTTAACTGCACTTGTCAATTCAATAAGTATGCCAATGAGTTATCTGTTTGTTCATTTTACAAATTAAGCTTGAGCTCAATTATACAACTAGTGAATTACTTGACTTAAATTCAAGCCACATAAAAGTGGATAAACAAGTCTAGATTGAGATGCCTGCTAGTAACTTCTCGCAGCTTGAAGATCATTTTGAAATTTTGGAACATTAACAATGGAGTGTGACTCTTGTCACTTTAGCTAATAGGCAACTTTTGAGGAGGATATTGATGAAGTGGAAAAAATTAGAACACTAATTAGCATGGAATTCTCGTTTGCAATTGAGAGGAAATCTGGTATGTTAGAGAAAGGAACATATCAAAATGACATCAGAAACATAGGTTTGCTAACATCTAATGTAAATTGAGAAAGAGTTTTGAACTCATTATTGTTATATTCATCTAAAAGATCACGTCTTAGAACCTTAACCAAAAAATGACCATGAGCAGTGATCTAAAAGTTAAATTCTATATATCTAATACTCCCATAAACAAAATATCAATTTGAATATAACTTCCATGCATTTCCTTGTGAGTATTAAACTTATATAATAAGCTAAGACACATTACAATTCCTTTAAGAATCAAACTGTTTTGCAAGTTATGGATTAGATATTATCAAACAACTAAATGACTAGTATATCCGACACACATCAAGAATAACAAGTAGTTATCCAGAAAAAAAGGAATGATGAGGAGTTAAGGGGACAGTGTATTTGAAATATTTACAAGATCTACTTGTCCCTTTTCTCCAGTTTGTGTATCAGATGTTATATGCAAATGAACCATATACTTCTTATCTAAGAAATAAGGGGAAACCCTCTTAGCTGTGCATGTTTTGTGTTTAAGACATGTAAATATTGCAAGTACATTGCTATTTGTGCATGCATGTTTTGTGTTTAAGACATGTAAATGACTTGATTTATTTTTGATATGGTTCACTTTTAGTAATCCTTGCTTAAAGCTTACTCCCTCCGATTCATAATAAGCGTGTTTTAGAAGTTATATTTTGCTTCATAATAAGTGTCTTTTTACAACTTAGAGCATTTATTATACTCTTTCTAATTTTATGCTTGTCTCTCTCCTTATTTATTTCTCTCATCTTTCTTCTTTATATTTCTCTCTCTATATTTATGAAGGACATATAAGACACATTGTATAAAATACTTCCTTAATTTCAATACCATTAATATTTGTGCAACAAGTTAGAGTGAGACTTATTTTGAATCGGAGGGAGTATAATTTATACAGTTAGGTATGTTAGTTTTATTCTGCTTAGTTTCACTCAGTGACTTCAAATCTAATTCTGTTGGATCAGTAGGAGGAATGCTTTGTCTCGAAAGCAAATACAATACCAACCAGAAAATTCACGTTGTATGAATGCTATTCTACACTAATTGTCAATGCTTTGAAAGTGAGAGGTCTTATTAGCAGAACGCATTTGTTGCTATTTTTTATGAAACTGAACAGGAAAATAATATCAAGATATGAATTTGTTCTTTGCTCGAAGAATGGGTAAGTGTGGATCCTAGTAGTTGAAGATTTCCTTTTTCTTGATTAAAGTAGTTGAAGATTTCTTCTGAGAGCAAATTTAGAAATGGATATTGCTATCAGAGTAAAAAAATCAATCAGAAATCTAGCTTTGCTAGTAATTATAACTACTTTGTAGTTTCTTCGTATTGTCTTTCCAATTTAATATCCACTTAAAAACTTCAAAGAATTCAGTGTGCTTGAATAATTTATTAATTTACCAAAAAAGTAAAATATAAATTACCATTCTGTTTTCCATTTGTAGTCTTACACTGCAAGTCATATGAAAATGGTGAAAAAATCATAGATAGTAGAAAATATTGCCCAATTAGTACTTTCTAATTCAGAAAGGCAAAAAAGTAAAGAGTATCATAAACGAGATAAAAAGTTAACATAGGGTCTTAACTGAAAGTACAATGTTAATGTTTTTTACTTTGATATTTTAGTTTTCTCAGCCTATATGAAGTTTCGTTCAAAGTAAGCTCATTAGTAATTATCCAATACAGATTTGGCAAACTAATTGGATCAAATTCCAGAATTCATTAGAAAGCATTTTACTCCTGTATTTCTGATGTGTAATTACCTATTAATTTCGCATAATTGTAGTAATATTATCAACTCATGCAAGTTAGATAATTTTATACCTTGAGAAAAGATTCTACCTTCAAGAAAAAGGTTAAAGGTAAAGTTTCTGAATTGAAAAATGAGGCAATGGAAGCTTTTACCCATCAAGTTATTTCCGTGTCTTATTTTAACAATACGATGTGAAAATCATATCTGGATTTTGTATATTTGTTCAATGCTTAATTTTTAAAATATAATCTTATTTCCGTGTCTTATTTTAACAATACGATGTGAAAATCATATCTGGATTTTGTACATGTTCAATGCTTAATTTTTTAAAATATAATCTCCTTATGTAACATAGATGCAGGAACGTATGACAAGCACTAAAGGGTCATAAAGCATTGAAGCATAAAAAGGTAAATTGGAAGCATTTGATGAACAATATTTTCAATAAATGATAGTAACTCATACATGTTCGCAAAGACTGCACCAAATATGATAAAGCTTCCAATATGCATTACTAGCAATTAGTCTACAAAGCATGGACTTATAATACTATAGGAGCAATTACTTGTTCGCCTTACTTGATTCTGTAGGTTTATCTCAGATCAAGCCTTTTTAATCACTCATTAATGAGTTACATACTAAAAACTGAACATTCAACAATATAAGAATTTGGAATCTAGCAGAACATTCATCAGAGCAGCAAAAACTCTAGTTCCATGCTGATTAAGAAAATGCATCTGCTTTTGTGAATGATCTGTTTACGATAATAAGCTGTGGGAAGCCATGCAATTGTTCAAATTACCAATAAAACATGGAAAAGCAGTATAGAGAGTAGCTTAGGCATCCAGTCAGCATGCGATACCTTTGTATGGCAGAACCTATTGAGTTGCTGCTGAAGGTGAAGAGCCCAGTGGCACCCAGAAATCCGTCTTTGGAGTTTGAGGACTTATCCTGGACAAGTTGCTTGTTGACGTATGCTTGCAACAAATTGATGACCTCACTAAAGCTGATTTGTGGTTTCTATCACCAGCTCCGATTCCTAGAAGCTGTTTGGGAATAAATGGGCTGTCTGGTATTTGTAGTTTTCTTTTCTTTCTCAGTACCTCCCAGAGTACCTTATCATCCTGAGATTGATCCTCCTCCGCATCTAAAAGCTTCATTGACTAGATAGAAAAGCATATCTTAGACTGCTAGCTAGTTCAGTAGCAAGAATCTTATATGATAAAGGAGACATTTCTAATTCAAAGATATATATATATATATATATATACAACTAGCTATTTCAGAAATGAAAGGAGCCCACTGATGTTGCAGTATGGTAAAGAAACTGAAATCGAGATACCTTCTTTGTCTGATGCCTTATAGGGTTAGCTTCGAGGAAACCCTGTTGTTCCTTCACCTTTTTCAGTCTTTCTTCTGATTTCTTTAGCTTGTTTAACATATCTAGTCTACTTTTTTCTGCTACACTAGCCTTCTTTCTTGCCTCTTCCAGTTCCAGACTCATCAGTTTCATTTCTCCTCCTATGTCTTCCACTAGGGCAATTAGATTAGGGCATGTTCCAGCAATAATTTCATTCTTAAGATCATTAACATACTTAGACAGGGGGTTGCACATTTTATCAGCCAATTTATCCATCAGGTTTTCCACTCCACTCTCAACTGAACAAAGGGCAGAACCAATATGATCAAATGTGCATTTGAGGAGTCTTCGTGTGATGAAAGACATGCCATCAGTTTGGAACGTTTGATGATCGGCAGACACACATGTAACAGCTTCTTGGAATAATTTCTGAATAGATGTCCGATGGGCAGCAAGGGTCTGGAGAATGTCGTCTCTGCTAGAATTGACTTGGACTTCAATTTCTTTCAGAAGGTGTACCAATTGTATTAGCTGCAGCTTTTGTTTCTGCATAAGCTCTTTGCCTGCTGTGGTGGCTCTAGCCATTATCTTTTCTTCCTGCTTTGTGAATTATTGTAGTCCACAAAAAATATAACAGTTAAAACTCATGGAACAATTCAAAACCCACCAATATTCGCCTTTCCAGTTCTGCAAGTCTATGATGTCAGAAAGCAGCATAACATTGGGATCTTGTGAAAGAAACAGATTAGGATCCAGCTCAAGGAACCAACATTAATGAACCTCGACATTAACCAAACAAGGAGACATCAGACAAGTAGAGAAGGAGTAGGCAAGGCACTATTATCTATTCTCTAAAAGTACATAGCTTCCTAAACCTTATTGTATAAAAGGAAACATGATACAATATTAACCAGGCACATTTACCTGGTTCTACAAAAAAAACAAGCATCCTAGAAACAAGCAGCAGAAAGAAAATCTCTACCTGAACTATGCTGAGTACTAATTATATCTACTTTTCAAAGTATTGGTCTGAGAAAAATATGTTCAGCATTCCATTACGTTGTTTAGTTGGCCATGAACAGATGCTTTCACATGCAAAGAACCATAAAAGTCAATGCATTTACTTTAGTCATTAACAAACCATATAGTTTACCACCACAGAGGTGTTGATGTTTTTAGGAGCCTCTAATCGGAAAAGAAGCAACGAGCCACAAAATGTCAAGACAGTCACCTTAGTCATTACATGTCAACCTTCAAGCTTGAGCTCAAAATACCAAAAGATTTACCTCAAATTTTCTGACACTGTGATTTTCATCTGTAATCTTGGTCCGCAATACCGTTCTCCGAAATGCTTCCTCATGGTTAATTCCATTACTTGACCAATCCTACCGCAAAAAAGGAAAAATACGAATGAATAAAGCAGTTATTATTTTTCATTTTGCCTCATAAGAGAAATATACCTAATTCTTAGACATGCAGAAATTTAGATACTACAATATATGAGATCAGAGAAGAATACTCTAGAATGTGCTTGAGTTCTACAGCTGTCATTCATTATTATGGAACTGAATCTCCCTTCCTCAGCCATTTCAACGGTTTTCAGTCCAACCAGCGACATCAATGGAATAGACAGCGACAAAAATACATCTTCGGCCTTATAAGAGAACGCAAAATCACAGAAAATCCATAAAAATTGCAAACTAACCAAAAATATACGCATAGAAATTGAAAATTAGAGTTCCAAGCGAATAATTGAATAACAGTACTTCGAGCAAACCGGTTCTGATCTGAGAATTGAGGTTGAAGAAGGCGATTTTGAGTTCCTCGTGATGAGATACAATTCGGGAGAGCTTGTCTCGAACATTGGCAATCTGAGGTAACGATAAGGAGTGAGATGCAGAGATCGAGCGACGCATTGTTGCTTTGGCGGGGAAACGGTTTTGCGGGAGCATGTTTTACGTTACCAAACAACGGAATTTTTGAACGAGCCGTTTACGAATAAAATATATACCGCCGGTCTTTCGACCGGAAGTTTCAACGGAGCTCTTTTAGAAAAAAAAGTAAATAAATTAAAAAAAACAAATTGCGGTAAGGGCCATCATGAACTTAGGCCCAAATCTTTAAATTAGCCCAATTTTATCAGTGGGCCTTACACCTTTCTTTATCGTCAAATAGTGAAATTCCTCGCTAACAGAATTCCAACCAAACTGTCCGACGTTTAAATATTATATGTAAATCATGATAGTTACTGGAGGCCGGCCAGACCTATTGTGTACAAGACCTCATAACTAACTCTGTAGCCTCACAATTAATTGAGTTACATCCATGTGGGTGCCTTACACCTTTATCCTTCTTTGATTTTGGCTCTATTTGGGTTTTTTTTTTTTTTAACAAGCTCTATTTGAATTTCTTTTAAAAGGTAAAATTATGTTATACTTATATATAATTAACCTCTAAAGAATTTAGATATATTATGTATTACATCAAATGGAATGTTTCTGATCTGTTTTAAAGTGATATAATCATAAATTAAAAAATAAATTTAACCAATAAATATCTCTAATAATTGCTGATCTATAAAAATTTTATTTGATTAAGTACTTTTTATTTGATTTTCTTTAGTGTACTAATTAATAAATTAATTTTCTTTTTATTAAAATCCTCCCTATTTTTAGTTTATAGTAATTGCAAAAGTAATCAAATGGAATAACTCATTTTTCATTAAAAATATAAAGATTGCATTTGTATTATAATTTAGAATGAAAATGATTTGATTCTATTTACTTTGAACTCTAAATAGTTCTCATAAATAAATTTTTTACTTTCACGAAAATCAAATATAAAAACCTCAATTTGTTTAAACTCCAATCCGAATACAATTTAAAGAAACTTATTTTATCCATTTATCTTGAGTTAGTTTTCTTATGGATCGATTAAACTTACTTA
Source organism: Catharanthus roseus (assembly GCA_028651295.1). Classification (NCBI taxonomy): domain Eukaryota; kingdom Viridiplantae; phylum Streptophyta; class Magnoliopsida; order Gentianales; family Apocynaceae; genus Catharanthus; species Catharanthus roseus. The sequence goes on from JAPQWS010000148.1 coordinate 8,257,823, forward strand.
TTATCTTAGAATTATAAAAATTTTAAATTATCAATATTATAAAACTAAATTTTATGAAAAAAAGGTAAGTGTAGCTATATAAGTAAGTTTAAAAATTGTAAGTTGAAGGAAGAGATTCAAATATTTGGTTTGGGAGAGGCCTCTTGATAAATACTTAATAGGAATATTTAAAAGAATCTATAAAAGTGTGATGTTTATTGGCATTTTGTTTACTAGTAACATTTTAGATACTTTATATATAAAAAATTAAAATTCCTTTTAAAATAAAAATTATTCATTTTGAAAGTATTGCCATGTAAAGTAATGAATATAGAGGAGTGTGAAATTTTTTTTTTTTTTTTCCAATTAGACTTACTAATTTTTTTCACTTACATATTTATTTGAGGTTAAATTAAATTTTAATCAACATATATTACAATTAATGAAATAAAGATCAACAACATTTTACTCCTAAAAATAAATTAAAGATTTCCAATGTACCTCCAAACCTTTTCTATAACAAATGTGTGTCTAAAAAGTTTCAAATTTGTCTATGACAAATATGTGTTAAAAAGCTTTATAATTATATTGGTTTTTAGCTTAAAATTTATATTGCTTCTACTTGTAAATTATAAGTTGGTTTATTACAATAAAAAGACAAAAATATAGGTTGGTTTACAATTATCATTATGAGTGAGAAAATAAACTAAAACAAGTAAAGAAAATAAATAAATAATTTGAAACTTTTTTTATGAGTTTATTTAACAAGTGTTCTGAAAATATATATCTTTTCTAATGTTGAAAATGAAATATATTAATTCTTGAAAACATATATTAGATAAAACATGTTATATATATTAATTTCTTTTAAGGAAAATATATATTAGTTTATGTCTGAAAAATTAAAAATTTAAATTAGAAAATTAATTTATATAAATTAGAAAAAGAAACCTTTTTATAAGGATAAAGAAATGCTAAATATTGTTTCGCAATTTAGATTAAAAAACTTTGTATTTATTTGAATTTCAAATTTTAGTTTTTTTTTTGCTTTGTTTCTAAAAAATACAATTTTTGTGAATGAAATGAATATGTATGATTTCCTCTCCTTAGTGTACAAAACTCAATCAAAACCCAAAACCTTTTTGTTTCTTTATGGAAAAAACCAAAAACCCTAGAACAAAGTGAAGAGTGAAAGTGGAGATTCTACATTTCCACTATAATATCAAGATTCCAGTATAGCGCCTTTAATATCTCAAAAGTCCGATATTTTCCCTTCTTTTGGAGTCATTTACATATACATACTTGTCCATATAATATAAGGATCGATCTACAAAAATCTCAAGAAGTCAAGAGTACCACCAGAGCTCAAGGCTGAGCTTTTTGTTTTATCTTTTGCTCTGCAGAGACGAAAATGGAGGCTGCCCAAGAACCCCATCTCAACAGAGAAGCATTTCGTCAGGCCGTTGTCAACACGCTCGAGCGTCGGCTTTTTTACATCCCCTCTTTCAGTATCTACGGCGGGGTTGCTGGCCTTTACGACTATGGCCCTCCTGGTTGCGCCGTTAAGTCCAATGTTCTCGCCTTCTGGCGTCAGGTGAGCTTAATTATCGCTATTTCTTGATGTAGCATGCGGATTACTAGAAATTGTGTTAAAATTGGAGTTTATGAATTCAATTATATGTGTGGAAATGCTAATTGTGCATCAGTCCTGTATTATAATTCAGATCCCGTTTACTTTTTTTTGTTGTTTTGTCTGTTAAATCTCTTAATTCAGTAAAATGACGAATACATGAAGCTGCTTGGATTCGAATTGGGTGATTTTGGGGGGCTTGTGCTTCTTTTTGCCACTTTGAACTTGTCTCAAAGATTGCTTTTTTTTTTTTTTTTTTGGGGGATATGTGAATTTGATTTTTAGGTGTATGATGGGATACTAAATTTGAGTGAGAATTAGAATTACATATGCTTTTTAGCCAATAGGTTTCTTTTGGCTGACTTAGTTTTACTTTTGATGCTCAGCATTTTGTTCTTGAAGAGAACATGCTCGAAGTTGATTGCCCTTGTGTAACGCCTGAAGTGGTGCTGAAGGCCTCTGGTCATGTTGATAAGTTTACTGACCTTATGGTGAAAGATGAAAAGACTGGCAACTGTTATCGTGCTGATCACTTGCTCAAGGATTTTTGCAGAGAAAAGCTTGAGAGAGATCCCAATCTTAGTGAAGAAAAGGCAGCTGAATTCAGACATGTTCTTGCTGTGTTGGATGATCTTTCTGCTGAAGAACTTGGTGCAAAGATCAAGGCTTATGGTATTACTGCTCCTGATTCCAAGAATCCACTCTCTGATCCCTACCCTTTCAATCTGATGTTTCAGACCTCTATTGGCCCATCTGGAACAAGCACTGGGTAAGAGCACTTTTCAGTATCCATTAAGGGAATTTAATTGTTTTTAGAGAAAAGGAGAAAAAACTAAAACTTTAAATTTAGAGAATTTGTTTTGATTGATTTGTCATTCATCTTCTTTCAATTCCCTGCACAATCGTTTGATTCTTGTGAAATTATATGATTGCAGTTACATGCGCCCTGAGACAGCTCAAGGCATCTTTGTGAACTTCAAGGACTTGTACTACTATAATGGAAGCAAGCTACCTTTTGGAGCTGCACAAATTGGTCAAGCTTTTAGGAATGAGGTCAGAGATACCTAACTTCATGTTTTTATACAGTAGTCTCATGGACTTGTTAGATTATGAGCAAACTCTTGTTGAGATGGAAATGCTTTTCCCCTAAAGTGCACTTCATGTGTTACAGGTCTTTCTAGCATTTTATGCCACTTCGTCAAAGAAAGTATGGAAATATCTTGTTAGCCTGGGGTGATTGATTAAAATTTACTTGAAACCTTCTGAAATTCCTGAGTCTGTTTTACTCTGTTTCCCACTTTCACCTGCAAATTATGGATTTAAAATTGGCCTTAAGAGAAAGAAATGAGATGTACTTTTGTCGGTAAATAATGTTTTCTGCTTGAGTCAGAGCAATAGAGGTGTAATTCTAATTATAGAAACATTCTTCCTGTTTAGATATTGTATGAGATCAGAAATGAGTTGTCTGTTCTGTAACTCATGTTTAAGTACTTCATTAGGACATTTCTGTGTCAGTTTCCTGTATTTGATCCAATTACATCAGAATTTTGAACAATAAATATGCAGATTTCTCCACGACAAGGTCTCCTTAGAGTCCGTGAGTTTACATTAGCTGAAATTGAACACTTTGTGGATCCCGAGGACAAGTCTCACCCAAAATTTAGTGAAGTTGCAAACTTGGAGTTTTTGATGTTCCCTAGGGAAGATCAGGTGTCTGGACAAGCAGCAAGAAGAATTCCTCTTGGCCAAGCAGTTGCTCAGGTTGGTTTGATAAACACTAGTGTAGCATCTTACTACTTGCACCATCTCTATCAATGTGTGTATTTTTGCACTTTTGTGTGAAAAGGAGAACTTAAACATTTTTTTAATGTTGTATATATTACAACAAACTTGTTTTTGCATTGGTTCAGGGCATTGTGAACAATGAAACATTAGGGTATTTCATCGGGAGAGTTTATCTGTTCTTGACTCACCTTGGCATCGACAAAGAACGGTTGCGGTTCCGCCAACATTTGGCAAATGAGATGGCACACTATGCTGCAGACTGTTGGGATGCTGAAATTGAGTGCACTCATGGGTGGATTGAATGCGTTGGCATTGCTGATAGATCTGCATATGATTTGAAAGCTCATACTGTAAGAATCCTTCCAAATTGAATTTTTATATCTGTTCCATCTTAAAAGATTTTTCTTCTCTTGTATCCTTTGATTGGCCCCGTTCTGTTGGATCCTTCATTGACAAGATTCTTGTGCTTTACCTTTTCTCTCTAGAAAACTTCTCTCTGAAGCTGCAATTCTGTCTACTCGCTGTGGTATCACCTATTTTGTATTTGCTTATGATTCATATTACTTAAACTTTTTGCAGGAGAAAAGTGGTGTATCCCTTGTTGCACATGAAAAATTTCCACAACCTAGAGAAGTGGAGGTCTGTTTGCTCTCTCTCTCTCTCTCTCTCTCTCTCTCTCTCTCTCTCTCTTATGGAATTATTGATTGATCATGTGATCATCTTGATATTTATACACTATTACTTCAGAAACTTATCATTACCCCAGTGAAGAAGGAGCTTGGCCTTGCCTTTAAGGGTAACCAGAAGATGGTGGTTGAAGCCCTGGAGGTATATCTATTGTCCTTATTTAACTTTTTGTAATCTTAAATGCCCCTATGACCCCTCTCTTCCCCCTGCCCCCCCCCCTCCCCCCCTCTCTCCCACCTTCATCTGGAATGCTGATTCAGGGTACTACTGGGCTGCGAATGTCTTACGCATTTTGATGGGTGGGCATGGTGTTTAGAATGAATAACGTCTTGGACGTCTTTCCTTCTTAAAGGTGTTGACTTGCACTATAGAAGGAAGAAATTATTTCTCTTAATCAGATAGGTGCAATCATATTTGTCTTTGCTCCATGATTCCCCAGTCCCAGGGGTGAAAAGATGGTTTGGTGGTATTTAACTGCAGATTTTAGAACCTCAGAAAAAATAAATATATTCTTGTAACACAGCCAAGCGATTGCATTTTTAGTACAGTACAGACGTTAATTAAGATTATAAGTATGCAAGTTTGTGTTTGCATCAGGCTATGGGGGAAAAAGAAGCTATGGAACTGAAAGCAACCTTAGAGACCAAAGGAGAAGCCGAGTTTCAAGTTTGCACTCTTGACAAGGTTGTAACTATTAAACAGAATATGGTGACCATCTCAAAAGAGAAAAAGAAGGAACACCAGAGAGTTTTCACACCATCAGTCATTGAACCTTCTTTCGGCATTGGAAGGATAATATATTGTCTTTATGAACATTCCTTCTACACCAGATCAAGTAAAGATGGGGATGAACAACTGAACGTGTTCCGATTTCCACCATTGGTTGCGCCAATCAAGTGCACCGTTTTTCCATTGGTTCAGAACCAACAATTCGAAGAAGGCGCCAAACAAATTGCAAAATCATTGATTGCTGCTGGGATATCATATAAAATTGATATTACAGGTATGCTCTCTCCTTTTGTTCGCAAATGCTGTATTTAAATTTACGCCATTATCTCCTTGGTAAAATGATGTTGATTTCTTGGGTATTATTTTCCCATCTTTCATGAAATCTTGATCCTTATTCTAAGCTTTTACGCGTTGTTCATGCAATAGGATACATGATGTGCAGATATGTGGTATTTTGAACGAAGCGTTCTATAACGTGAATACCTCACCTGCCTCCCCATCCCCCCAACCCAAAAACAAAAGTCCCGTGACACATACATACGCCTGACCTGTTTGATGTTGTAACATTAAACCAAGGAATCGCGCTCACCATATGCTCTGGCGACCAAACATGTCATTCTGCATTTCCTTTATGTTGCATCTGGTTACGCTGCTGATGAATTCTCTCGTGTTCTTTCTTTCCTGCACCGTTTGTTTGCAGGTACGTCTATAGGCAAGCGATACGCCAGAACAGATGAACTGGGGGTTCCTTTTGCAATCACAGTCGATTCAGCAACGTCAGTGACAGTGAGAGAGAGAGACAGTAAGCAACAGATTCGGGTGAATATAGAAGAAGTTGCCTCTGTGATTAAGGAGGTAATTGATGGTCTTAGTACATGGCCTGATTTACTCTGGAAATATCCTACCCATTCTTCATGAAAATTGATGGCCAGATAGATACATACTACTGTCAAAATTTGATGATTATATTATAAAACAGGAGTCAATCTTGTAATGTGTACATTCCCTTTATCGGAATGTGATACTTTGTTTTATGTATTTTTACAACATGAAAAATATTCGAAGTCGTTTTGAGCAATTTTTTTAAGAACTGTTTTTCGGACTTAAATTTTGTAAAAAACGTGATGATTAGCACACGAATTCGAACTTTAATAGAAAAGTGATATTTTAATTAGTGTATTTATACAACATGAAAAATATTTTGAATCGTTTTGAGCAATTTTTTGTAGAATTTTTTTCGGACATAAATTTTACAAAAAAAGTGATAATTATCATACGAATTCGGGCTTTAATTGGAAATTGATACTTCGTTTTGTGTATCAATACAACATGAAAAACATTCAGAATTGGTTTGAGTAATTTTTTGAAGAACTTTTTTTCGGATCTAAATTTTGTAAAAAATGTGATGATTAGTACACGAATTTGGATTTTAATGAGAAAGTGATACTTCGTTTGGTTTATTTATGCAACATGAACAATGTTTTGGAGAACTTTCCTAATTTTTGAGGAGTTATCACTCATCACTCCCCCAAAAAATAGGCATCGACCACTACTTTTTAAATAAAATAGATCACTCATCACTTACGAGGAATATATGATCGCCCATTACTAGTGAAGAGTGATCACCCATTACTCACGATGAATGATTCATTCACGGGATAAATACATCTATTAAAGCTGAAGTTAGCAATTTTGATTAATTCAAACTCGATCTACAAGATATTCACAAATTTTAACTCTTATTTGGATGTTCGACTTTAACCTTGACCATTTAAGGTGTTATAAGGAAGATTCAGTTCTTCAATTTTTCAGTCGCCAGACTTTAACCTTGACCATTTAAGGTGTTATAAGGAAGATTCAATTCTTCAATTTTTTAGTCGCTCGCCAGGCTCTTACTTACTTGTCAAGTTATCGATTTTATAAAATTAAAAAAAAAAAGGCTAAACAATGCATCAATTTCTTACTGATATACTTAAACTTACTAAATCATGCCTATTACAACAACTCTCACTCTCACACTCATTTAATGTTAGCCTCATTCACTATTAATTAAAAATGGAGACGATGATCCGCTCCGCCACTGACGGAGCTCGAGGCCGCGGCGGCAGCAGCAACAACTGCAGCGGCATTACTCCGTTCAGCATGGCAAAGCTGGCGGAGTTTAGTGGGAACATACCAAATAGAGAGCCGAGGATGTGCATTAAATATGGAATCAATATCCCAACCTTGGCGTGCCGCTATGGCTACGAGAGGCTTATAACAAGCTTGCCTCCATGCACCGACGTTTTCTCCTCTTTCCTTGAATGCTCTTCTTAGGGCATTTGAAGCTTCTTCATCAAGGCAATGTAATGCATAGCAATGTACGTAATGTCTCATTTTTGGCTTGTTTATGTAACTTGCTCCTGCTTTCTTTGCATACCTAAACACTTGATTTGTCACCTGCATTTTTTATTTTGTTTCATAATTCATAACTAAAAATTACTCGTAATAGGACAATAATTCAATAGCAGAAAGTATCGAATTAGAACAACATTCTTTTATAAATTTTATAATTTCTAAAATAACTAATTACTTCACCTTTAAATTAAAGGGACTAACAAATAAATATAATAACTATTCTTATAATATACAAATAGTTTCTTTTTTCATTAATATAACAATTATGTGAATAATTCATCGGACTTCTTTCCTATTTAGGCTTAATGGGATCGGTGCGTATGTTTTAGAAAACAATTCATAAAGTTATTATAAAGTCCATTTGTCATGTATGGTCTTTTTGAATTTAAAAAGGTTCAAATGAGTCAAATGATTTAATTTTCTTAAATTTCACATCCGGTTGTATATTCTATTCTATTCCTTCTATTACTATTATTGCTTTATCAAACTCTCTACTGACTTAGGCATCGAATTAGCGCTTACAATACTTATTATCCAGCAAAAAAATAAAAATAATAAAATAATTATATTCGTAATTTACTTTCAAATTCTTTTTAATAAAAATTAACATTTTATGGTATTTCAATACAAATATATACAAAATAAGCTTAAAATCTTAATTAATAACAAAATATTTTAATATTTCTTATAGAAAATTCTAAAAAAAACATAATTATTCTAACATCTTTATTTTTTTTCTTAAAAAAAGGCAGTTGAATATTAAAAAAAAATCATTTTATCCTTTTATTTATCTCTCTTCTTTAATTATTTGATCATTGAACTTTACAAAAGAAATTCTTTTTATAAATTAAATAGAAGTCCAGAAAATAAAAAGAACTTTTGAGCAGCCTATCGGATCTCGGCAGTATTTGAAGACTGGGGACCTAGCACACACAGGATCCTATCCAGGTGCCGCTACACAACGCAGGAATATGGACATATGGTTGTACCAAATCCAGAGCATCTTGTACCCTCATGAGTTGTCACCTTCCCTCATTTATTTACTTTCACAATTCGGATCCAGCCCAAAAACCCAAACCCGGCCCATATTATATTTATTATTAATTACTTTTGGGTGATTAAATTAGGGAAAATGACAAAAAAAAAATTTACTTTTCTACCATTATACTAAATCTTTTTTAAAATATATTTTATCCTAAATTATATATAGAATATCATTTATGACCCTAACATTCGATATTCATGACTCGTCCTCTATTACTTATACTTTTCTTTAAATTCTTATAATATTTTTAATTTTAATAACATCATAAAAGCAAAAACAGTTTTAAAAAGTACACCTAAAAAGTTTTTCAAAAATAACTTTTTCATCTTATTTTAAACTAAAAGCAGATATAATAAACAGTTTAAAACAGCTCAAAAACAACTAAAAATTTAAAATAAGTTAAAAATTGTTTATTTTAAGTGATCAAGAAACAGGGATTTAATCATTTTCACTCAGAATCGTCTGTAACATCTCATATAACATTTCCTGTAATATTTTCTTTTTATAATATGTTACAAAAAATATTACAGGAAATATTACAGAAGATCCCAACCGAATCATTTTAGACTAATACTAGACGTGTTTAATGCATATCATATTGTTGAAGGACAAAAACAATATCTATTACTTCATTTGCCAATGACTTTACTAAAATGACCGAATATTGAAAGTTAAAGGACAAAAATAACATCACATAAATAGTTCACGGATTAAAATTTGTCCTAAAAATATTTAGGACATAACTGGTTAAGCTTAAATAGAGTTTCGCGGGTATTTTTAACTATTTTCTCATTAATTAAATTAAAGGTAAAAACCAATAAGAAATTGAAATTAAGGGGTTGTTTTGTAATATAATAATACTAACCTTAGTTGGACATTTTTCACCTCTTTCTTTAGCAATATTCTGAACCTGAATCAAGAACTCACGGCATTGTTCATAGAGATGGAAGAGATAATCCAGACCGTTCTTTTTGCCACGTGCAACTTCCCCAGGCTCAGTAACGATGAATGGGTGTTCTCTTTGCCTTTCATTTCCACCACCGCCGCCGCCGCTGCCATTTTCATAATCATCTTCACTTAATTCATTATCTTCGTCTTCAATTGATGCCATTTTATTATTATTATTATTATTAGTTCGTCCTTTTTTCTTCCTTCTCTGTTTCTTCACACCGCCGCCTACTTCCCATGATATTCCACCTCCTCCGCCTCCGCTGCCGCTGCCGGCTGCTTCCTTCTCTTGCTGCTGTACTGGCTCCTCGGACAACCCTACTTCATAATTTATTTTAATTTACTGTTATATTTCGTTGATATTAAAGGGATAATAATGATGGATCTGTATTTAAATCAATTTATAGAGAGCAAGATAAAATATAAACTTATTTTGTGTAAGAATTACTTTGTGATTCAATTAGCTTTAGAACATAAAATCCACCAAATTTCACTTTTAATATGTTTAGTTTTTGTCACTCAATATAACAGTAAATGATAGCATAAAACTTATATCTTTTTGAACTATATTAATAAGTGAACAATGTCCAACTAAAGAAAGAGGTGAAAAAAAATTACTATTTTGGTTTAAATTTAACAAAATTAAAGAGTAATGGAGAGAAAAAAACAACATTTACAACGTAAATTATACATCAATTAATTATATTAAAATATACGAGTAAAAAATACTTACATCACAAAAAAAAATTATAAAGATATACTTGATCTGTAATTGGTTGGTGTAATAAGAGTAAAATTCTCAACAGAATACTAAAATACTTTTTATCCCTATTTATAATATTAATTTTCACACTAAATAATATTTTTACTTTTATTAATCTAATTAATAAGTGATAAATATAAATTACACATTAACTAAAATAAAACTATTCCTCTCGTATCATGTTCATGCATGCACTTGAATAATTATAAAAAATTAAAAGGCGTTTAAATTAAGATTTCTATATTATATACATACTAACCTTCTTGAGAGAGAGCATCAAGGGTATTAGTGGTATCACAAGAAAGAATATGACGCCTACGTGATTCCATCTCTTCATCAATTCGTCTTCTTTCAGCTCTAACAGCAGCTTTAATTCCATATCTCTCCCCAACAAGAAGATCCCATCTAAATATTTGTGAAAGACTATTCATCATATCTTCAAGTTCTTCATCTTTCATATGTAATAATGTATTCATAGTAAATCCAAGTTCAGCTATTTTTGCTGCTGTATAATATCTAATTCCATATGCTTGAAATAATTCTTCTAATCCTCCTAGTCCTATTATTTCCCGTGGTGGCCTTATTGAGTAGGCCACCGTATTCGCTTGCGGTGCCAATGGAGGTGGTGGTGGAGGTGGAGGTGGCGGTTGCATGGTGGTTCTTGGGTCCCATTTAAATAAACTGGCCGAGAAGGCATCGGCTGGGTCCATAATTAAACAAAAGTTTGCGGTTGCGGTGGTGGCGATGGTGGTGGTGGTGAGGAGGTTAATTTCTTGCTGCATATATATAAAGTCCACTGTTCTGGGGCTTAGGGAGGACGGGAGTGGGTGGATTTCCGGAAATGCCCTTGAAGTAATAACGGAATGACTGTTTTGTATGGAGACAAGGGTAGGAATGGGGGAGTGTTGTATAATTGTATGTGTCTGAATCGAGTTAAGAAGTGTCATCTGAAACCACAAAGGACAAAAGTCATTTCAATTGTTTCTCAGGAGTTAGTCAGAGACTTTTTTTTTTTTGCTTTTATTCCGTTAACGAAAAGATCCAAAATAATGAAGAAAATGTTTTTCTTGAGGGCCTGATTGATTCCGGAATTTTGATATAAAAAACATAGTTTTTTTCCCAAAAAAAAAAAAGATTTTCTCTATTTAATAACGAGAGAAAACAGTAAAAAAAAATTAAATAGAAAAAAATTACTTATTAAATATGAAAAATACTTTTCTTCATTAAAGTGTGAGGAAAAAGAAAATGAAAAGAAACAGTTTAACCTTATTTTCATATTTCTTACATTTATGCTCTTTAAATTCATAATCACATTATCTTTTTCTAAAATTCATACTCATTTTATCTCTAGAATTCACGACAATTTTTCTCTTTAAATTTTACGATATTTTTTCTCTTTAAAATTACATTTACTTTCTCTCTCGTAACATTAATTTCTAATAAAAATTAATATCGAAAAGCTAATAATATTTTGTTAACAATATATAAAAATATTTTTCTAGTGTTATTCTTCTATTTTTTAATTTTTCTCTTTTTATTTCCATCTTAAAATTCAGAAATTAAACCAGAAAATTTTTATTTTTTTAATATTTTCTTTAACTTACGAATAACGTATGAATTTTAATTTTCGAATAATATTATTTATTCTTATCTCTCTATTTCTTTTCCACGTCAAAATCCTTGAACCAAACAAGGCCTCAAAGAAAAAGAATAAATATAAGGCAAAAAAAGAAGCTTGCCCGAACTAGAAAGTGTCAACTAGATGTAGATAGTTCGTAGTGAACTAGAATGCTTCACAACTCACAAGCGGTTAGTTTGCAGACCTCCATTGACCACAAATTGAAGACAAAAAGAAGTGCTATTCTGCACCGTATAAGCGTATCTCAGTCAATTTTTAGGTTGTAAAATTAATAATAAAGACTAATATTCAAATTATAGCTGTAACAAAATATGTGCATTAGGGTCTGACCTCAAATCTGCAGACCCGTTAAGTTATCATAACTAAATTAAGTGTGTTTGATAACTAAAATTATAAAGCATTTAATATTTAAGTATGTTTGATAATAATTTTTGCAAATCACTTAATTGTTTAAAAATATACTTCATTGTAGTTATAATTTTATGTGAAAATTTTTTGCTCAATTCTGAAGTCTGAAATCTGAATATACATATTGTTTGACAAATTATTACACTTTTTCTCATATAATTACCATTTATTAATGAATTCAATATTCAAATTTAAGTTTCCTAATTTAGAACTTAAACGATTCACATTTTATACTTCAGTTTGATCAAATAGGATCTTAAAAAGACTTTATTTGGAACTTTCAACATACATCATTTTCAAATTTGATGTTATTTTATAATATGTTACGATGGGAACAATCCATTCGCTCTGTGAGATTGAGACTGGACCAAAGACGATTAATCCAAAGACTTTGTTAACTATGAAACCCATCAATGTTTAGTGGTCCATTAACTAGGTCGAGCTAATTGAATCAAGAATGGGGTTCTTTAAAAAGGTTAAAAAGATCATTTAATTTGAAAACAAAATACGAAATCTTTCATTCTCATGTCTCTTATCCCTGGAGCTCGGCTCTATAGGTTGGAAAAGAATGTCAAGGACAAAGCCATTGATGAAGGGGCCGAAATTTAAGTATAAAAATTTGTATATTATTTAACTTCACCAAATAATATTTAATTATTATTTTTTTATACTTAAAACTTAAATTTAATTAGTTTAAGGAGTTAAAGTAGTAAAATATACTAATTTTTAACATAAAATAGGTACAAATCTATTTATATGCATATATAAAGTACACAAAATATTTCAAAGGGCCAACATAATAAATATAATTAATCTTAATACTAAAAAATTGTGGGGGCCATGGTCCTCCCAACTCTTCTGGACTTCCACCGTTACAAAAATATAAATCATAATAACTCATCGACTTATTAGATTAAATATTTTTGCTTGGTGTGTACAAAAACTACTTCAAAGAAAATAAAAATTTTAATATTACTATATATATATATTTATTGTAGCTCCTAGAACGAGAGCTGGGAAAAAAATTTATAAGCATGTACAGTAGTGTTCCTCAGCAAGCTAAGGAAAAGCAGGCAAAGTACAAAGATAGAGTCAGATATAAATATATATATGTATGAACCAGAACCAGCTGCCAACTCTACTCTAGAGAGAAAGAGAAAGAGGCCTCTCCTCGTCAGGCCCTAATCTTTCTGGAAACCTCAGTTTAAGGCTGTTTTTTCGTACTTCCGAACAACTCTGTCCAATAGTGAGTGTGTGACTGATCTTCTCTCTCTCTCTCTCTCTCTCTCTCTCTCTCTCTCTCTCTCTCTCTCTTCATTAGATTGTGGTCTGGACTCTGGAACCATCAATGCCACATTGCCACCCCCACAGGCCAGAGCTGCCCCCCTGCCTCCTCAGTTTATGTGTATCTTCTTAACCCAAAAAAAAAAAAAGAAAAAGAAAAAAGGGATGAATGATGTCGAATCCAAGCTCTGATTTGTGATTATGGCAGCATTTGCATGTTCTGGTGTGGTGTAGTGTAGTATCAACTTTTGTACTTGCTGCTATCGAATTTTTATTTTATAAAAGTGCTTAGGAAATCAAAAGATGATGAAAATAAAAGAATGCTTTGGCTTTGTAGTCACATGTCAAAGTTAATCAAGTGGGTAGCTGTGGCTGTGGCTTTGGCCGGGAAAAAGGAAAAGAAACATTTGACACAGAAGAAATGAAAGATAACTGTACTAGCACTGTTGCCTGTGGCTGTGGGTGGGGTGAGTGAGGAGAGGACTGCCGACCCAACTGGGGCTGGGGAGAGACAATGCATATACTTATTATTCTCTTCGATTATAAATATAATAAGTTTTACATTTATATATAAGAATTATGGGATATTGAAAATTATAAAAGTTTTGAAACAAAATACTCTTGACACTATTAATAAATTGAAAAAGAGATAGATAAATAAATGAAATAAATGATAAAAAAATTAGTAAATATAAAAAAAATGTAATAAATATTCATTAAAAAAATAAAAATAACTTATATTCTTGATCATTATTAAATATCTTAAGGCCCTTTATATTTTTTATCGAAATTTATTTTTACTTTAAGCTCTAGTTTGGTTAGTAGAAGGGGAAAGGGAGGAGAAGAGAGAGTAAGAACGACACTATTTACTTCAAAATTATTTAGTAAGGGTAGAATGGAGGCGTACATGATCCAAAAAGAAACACTTATTGAACCAAATTAATAGTACAGTCCTTACTAAGAGCCATCTTATCAGTTCCATAAGTACCATGATCCCCAAGAAGAGAGAGAGAGGGAGAGAGAAGAAGATCTGAATGTATAACAGTTAATTATTTTCAGTAAACAACAGTATCTAAGTTAAAATCATAAGAGGGGAATTGGGAAAGGTCGTCCCAAGTAAGCACTCCTCAAAATTAACAGCTTTAGCGGAGACCTAATTAAAACAGGCCTTCGCCTTCATCACCAATAAATATGAGTGCCTACCTCCTTTGATTCTTTCGCATCATGCATGGTATGCTGCATTCAAGATCTTGATACCAAGTGTCCATTTACTATATATATAATCCTAAAAACAAATTGGGATTAAGAATACGAGAATAATCTTAACAGTGGAAACATTTTGTTTAAGAAAAGACAAAAATCCTAAGAAAAGAAAAGAGTAATCAGCTGGGATTCATAATTATTCATATGCATATGCAAAAGTGCAGAGAGTAGCAAGCAGTCAACCCAAGGCTGCTGCAAAAGCCAATAACCAGAAGACACGTCAAGAGATGGAAACAGAATTTGTACGGGTAAAGTTGTAAATATTTTTGTCCCATGTCTGAGTCACTCACTCGTTCGTGCACGGACTCTCTCTCTCTCTCTCTCTCTCTCTCTTTTTAATTAATTACTGCTCCATTACGAGAGAAGAAGAAGAGTAAGAGATTGCATGGACGTAATTCAGCTAGTTTTGAAGCTGTATAATTAATAATAAAATTTAATATTTAAATTTTGATAAAAACAGTGTGAAAATTTCAATCTTTTTAATATGGAGATAGTTTTTTGTGTGCATCAGGGCTCCATTTAGATGTCGAGTAGTCTAGCGGGGTTTTGAAGGTGAGGGATTTCGCCAGTTAACAAGAAGAAGAGGAGCATACAATTTAATATCATGTCTCTAATATTGTTATTTTAGATTATTGTATCTTTTTTATTTTTTTTCAAATTAATCGATAACTTACAGATATCGAATTAGAATAAGAAGAGAAGGAAAGGTTTGGTCTTTCGTGTGAATTAGTTGATAACTCTTCGAGAAGAGAGGTTGGGGGACGCCCGTATGGGCGTAACTCAGTTAATTTTGGGACTGCAGAGTTAGTACTAAAGTCTAAGGTTCAAATACTGGCAGCGACAATGTGGGAATTTCAACCTCTCCAATGTGGGGTAGTTACTTGTGCGCACCAGTATCTCGCCTTCAATATGCAGAACGGCTGAGTCACCATGATTTACATCTTCCACCTAAGTGTTGGACCGAGATGTGGGGGAAGGGGGGGTTTGAGGAAAGGTTGCTCTTCTCTTGTCTTTATTTTGTTTGGCATTTTTCTATCTGCTTTTTGTCTGTGATTTTTGGTTCTTTGGAACCCAAAAATATCTCTCTTCTCTATCTCTCTCTCTCATTTTTCTATCTGCTTTTTGTCTGTGATTTTTGTTTCTTTGGAACCCAAAAATATCTCTCTTCTCTCTCTCTCTCTCTCTCTCTCTCTCTCTACTAATAAAAAGTTGAAAGCTGCAAATGCAGAGCCTTTAGGTTGCTCTGAAGAGATCTTTCTATGGATTCCTTATAGCTTTTGGCTTCTGAGGTTCGAACTACTAAAGCCCCTTTTGCAAAGTTTTTTTCTGCTTCCTCACCATGCTCATGCATTCCTACAATTATTTATTACATGGGAGATTGGACCTCTTTCTGTTATTATATTATCAATTCTACATTGTATATATATATATATATATATATATGATATCCGAGAGTTATTAATTAGTTCTGAAGAAATTAAAGGATACAAAATTAAACTGTTCTTAGGTGACTCAAATTGAAGGAGTGAAGTACTACTAAGTGAGAAGGGTACAAACCTCTTGTCACCTATTTATTTATTCAGTTATTCATCTATGTTATTATCTCTTATTATTTATCAGACGCATAAAAAATGCTCTAGAAGAATTCTTGTGCATATAAAATATTATTTGATAAATTAATTTACCTTTTAAAATGAATTAGTTAAGAAATTTTTTGAATTAAGTACATTGATAATAAATGATTTTTAAGCGTTTAATATTTTAAGTTCGTTTGATAATAATTTTTATAAATCTTTTAATAAGGATGTACTTAATTATAGTTATAAACTTTACGTGAAAAACTTTAAACTCTAAGCTTCGGAATGTGAAAAAATATAATGTTTTTAAAATTATAACATATTTGTTATATATAATTATCACTTATTCATTAATTCAATATTCATATTAAGTGTAACACTAAAATTCTGAAAACTTTAGTTCTCAATTTTATTAAACGAAACCTAAATCTAAAAAAATTAATTCAATCTAAAAAAAATTCAAAAGAATTTATATTTCTGACGGATGGCAGTGGTAATAAATATATATTTTTGGGGTAAATAAGGGTAGTAAGAAAATATATGTACGGGTCGGTCCACCATAGTGGCCCAGCCTTACTCATTGCAAACTGGAATTGGGCCGCAAGGCCCATAATTCTGGGGCTTTAACAGTAATCAATTAACGCTTTGCGCTCAGTCTAGTGGAACAGAAACGGCTTCCGGCTTCATGGTCAGTACTTTCTCAAACTGCGCTGGTAATGCGTTCATTAGTTACAGTAGAAGGAACACCATGTAATGCGTTGGTTCCTAAGAACGCACGAGAGCGCATTGTTGCTATTTGCGGAGCTGACGCCTCCATCTTTTCGTCCTCCCTTCGTCAGTCAGAGTTCAGACGTGAATTTTTTCACTCTGAAGAGAAAAAACCAAAAAGAAACTAACTTTGTAAGGCATACCAATTCTTCCATGTAGAATGGAACGATTAATGATGAAAATTGCAGGTCGAAATGGGAGATTCTCAAGATTACTCCTTCCATCCCGCCATAGTTTTGCACCCAACCTCAGCTCAATTTCACAATTTCTTGTTCCACCGGCAGAATCCCATCATCCCAAGACAGGTTTATTTCTCTATTTTATGCGTTTTATGCTCCTTTCTTTTTCTTTTTCTTCTTTTTTTGGTTAATAGAGGAACCCAGTTCGGATTTTTCAGGTATTCTGTTTATTTTCTATCTATTTCATTTCACTGGCATGTTAATCTTGGCAGTAATCGTTTCGTGATTGATCGTTTGAGATACTTGTTTCAAATTGTTGGAGGGTTAATGAATTTCCCAATGGTAATGAGAAGGAAAGAATCAGCTTTCCGGAGAAAAAAGCAAATAGTTTCGGCACATGGCTTTTTTCTTATTGGAACGACTTGTTAAAGGAGCTGTAACACCGCTTATAATGTGGGATTGCAAAATTATCTGGCTATCTGTTTTCTTGGCCTGCCCTATATCTGTTTTCTCTTTTTCTACTCCTTTGGTTTTTGTGCTTGTGCCATATCAAGGACAATTCTGTTTTACCAAATTCTCCAGCCAGCTGAATGTTTTCATACGAATCCCTTAACTTTTTTAGTTAGCATCAGTTTTCTTCTGTTTTGTCTTTGATCTGTAATTTGTGTATCATTGATGCCCTATCTGATTTCGTGTATCTCTGGTTGCCACAAAACTTGTTTCTTGTACTATAGTTTGAAGGTATGCATGATTTTTCATTTCTAAACTTTTTATTTCCTGTGGCAGGCTATCCGACACTTCTGAATATTCTTGAAGCATGCAAACTCTCCCTGGATATAAATACAGCAACTGCAGTGCATGCTATAATTGTTAAACAAGGGTATGGGTTGTATCCGACTCTTCTATCTTTATTGGTATCAGTTTATGTGTCTTGTAAAAGTCCTATTTTTGCCTGCAAACTGCAAAATGAACTTCCTTACCCCAACATTGATGTAGTGTGTGCAAATTCAATTATTTCAAGCTTCATGAAGATAGGAGAAATTAGTATAGCAAAGAAGATATTTTACAATGTGCCTGTCCGGGATGTGGTAACATGGAATTCACTTATTGGGGGTTATGTTAAAAATGCTTCTTTTCAGGAGGCATTGAATACTTTCAGAGAGATGCTGAGAATGAACATAGAGCCAGATGGATTTACATTTTCATCTACCGTTGCTGCTTGTGCTAAACTTGGAGCTCTTGATCATGCCAAGTGGGTGCACGGTGTCATGATTGAAAAAAGAGTTGAACTCAATTACATTTTGTCTGCTGCGCTAATAGATATGTATGCAAAATGTGGAAAAGTTAACAAAGCCAAAGAGATTTTTGCTGGTGTCCAACACACTGATGTTTCCATATGGAATGCAATGATCAATGGTTTAGCTATTCATGGTCTTGCTTTTGATGCTATTGCAATATTCTCAATGATGGAGGTGGAAAACATCTCACCTGATTCAGTAACATTCATTGGGATCCTGACTGCGTGTAGTCACCGTGGATTGGTTGAACAAGGACGCAAGTACTTTGATCTAATGAAAACCCGTTACTCTATTAAGCCAGAACTTGAGCACTATGGAGCAATGGTGGACCTGTTGGGTAGAGCTGGACAACTGGGAGAAGCTTATGCAGTAATTAAGGGAATGACAGTGGAGCCTGATATTGTTATTTGGAGGGCATTACTTAGTGCCTGCAGAATTCATAAAAATTCAGAGTTGGGTGAAGTTGCTCTTATGAAAATGTCACATCTTGGTAGTGAGGAGTATATCTTGCTATCAAACATTTATTGCTCTGATGAGAAATGGGTTAGCGCTGAGAATGTGAGGCACATGATGAAAAAGAAAGGAATTCGTAAAATTAGTGGAAAAAGCTGGCTTGAATCGAATGGTTCTATTCACCAATTCAGTGCTGGCGATAAATCACATCCTGATTCTAAATTGATTTACAGATTGTTGGAAGGGTTGATTCAGAGAACCAGGCTGGAGGGTTATATCTCAGAGACGGACCTAGTTTTGATGGATGTATCCGAGGAGGAAAAGGAGCAGAACTTGAATTATCATAGCGAAAAGTTGGCATTGGCTTATGGAATCTTAAGATCAGGTCCTGGAACTGAAATTCTGATTACCAAAAACCTTCGGACATGTCCAGATTGCCACTCATGGATCAAAGTGGTATCGAAAGTATTGAATAGGGTAATAACTGTCAGGGACAGGATTAGATTTCACAGGTTTGAAGGCGGTGTTTGTACTTGCGGTGACTACTGGTAACCAATATCTCACGAATCTTGTCAGAACCTGTTTCTTGAATTAAAATATTCAGCTGAGTCCTTATTGTGCCTAAGCCATCAAATTTTGGAAGAGTGCACTTTGATTATTCTTGGGCCAACCTAATCTCATTTCTGCAGATCAAGTCAGAGAAGCATCGCGTGAATTGACAATATTTATGTGAAAATTGCTCAGAATGGTTTCCATTGTCAAGTGCCACATGCTGTTTGTGCTGCTCCATGTTTAAGAATTACTGTAAGAGACATCTCTCTCTCTCTCTCTCGCTCTTCTGCAGAATATTTTCGCTAAACTCTCTGCCACGACTATATGCCTTTCGTCCTGCATTTGATGCCGTGCTTAATGTTTTCTGTGATTCTCTGATCCTAAAGGGGTTCAAACTGTTCAACCACGATCCCAGATCCTAGCGGCTGAAATGGTGGAACATCTCTACAAGAAGGACCTCAGACAACATTATCCCACATTGTGTTTGAGAAAGGCAGCTCCCGGTGAAGAAGTCACCCTAACGCCTTTCTTGCAAATCTTGATTTCGTCTGCAGACTGGCAGCAGTTTCCACTGTCCACAGTATGGTAATGTATACATCAGATAATAGTTTCTTGATTCCTTCCATCTTTTTGCTTGAGCAAGCAATGATATTCTGGTGTTAAATTCATATGTTGGCCTTCATTACTTGTACATATAGAAGAAGAAATCAATGACAGGGAAAAAAAGAGCTGGAAGTTCATGGGAATGTTCTTGATTGTTAGAGCTTTTTTTAACAGCATCAACAAGCAAAAGTAGGCATAGCGATTTTTCATCTTTTCTTAAGCTATAAAATAGTTATAATAACAGTCGAGAACAGTTCAAGAACAGCATCTAGACGTTTTTCATCTTTTCTTAAGCTATAAGACAATTATCATAACAGTCGAGAACAGTTCAAGAACAGCAGCTAGACGTATTTTCATCCATTATATACCAAAGCAAAGATAAGTCTATTCTTCCATATGTATGGTGATTAGGCATCTTGAATTGGCACCAAAGGCAATTTTCCACCATAAATTTCTGGGAGTTGATTTTCATCAATGTCTTCAAGAAGAGTCGCCTTCAATCTTTTGTTCTCCACAAACACTATCTAAATAAAGTACAAAATAAATTGATTGAAAGAAAGAATAAATGGTTGTCAAAATGGAATAATTCAAACAAGAAATTGGAACGGAAAACGACATATTTAGTTTCTAAAGCTTAGATATTTACATAATATGATTTTTTTCGTCGTTATAGTTTCTAAATAGTTTACAATAATTCAATAAGATCATTTAGTCGTCAAACAGTTAACTTTGGGGGGTGGGAATGGTAAAATAGGGTTTTATGAATCATTCTGTTAAAAAAATACGTGCTATTTTTAAAAGGAAAATAGTATATAAAATCATTGTTTATTTATTGTCTATTTTACTCTTTATATTACCATATGTGAGTATATCGTATGGTGTTTCTTAATAAAATTTAAGTATTTAATGATAAAAGAATCTTATTAAATTTATATAAATTGTTTAAAAAATTAAAATTACGAAAAATAAACTTTAAGAATCATATCATGTAAATACGGTGAAGAAGAGAAGTGTAAAGAAAGCTACCTTTTGCTTGGTGTTATTATCAATGAAAGGGAAAATAATCTTCCAAGCAGTCATGAATATGTAGGGCACATGAATTAAAAATACTTTTCCAAGTCTTTCCGGATAATAGTCCTGTCATTCATTAGTCAATAATTTCAATTATTCAATACCCTATTTCTTGGGGAATATATATAAATATATTCGAGATAAATGTGTACGTTTTTATTTAAAATAGAAAAAATGTGTAATAGATATAAAAATAAAATATTTTATTAGTACAAAATTTGTTTAATTGTATAAATTTATAATATAATTATTACAAGTTTTTATTCAAAGTAGATTAATCAATATACTTGTATAATTATTATAATACGTTTATGACTTATATCTATAATTGATGGTGTACCTATGTATAAGAAAGTTGTACATTGTACATATACATTTCGTGTATCTACTTTTTGTAAAGTGTCATTGATAAAAAGAAAAAAGGATAATAATAAATATAACTCAAAAATCTATAAGGATAACGTAAAAAAATTTATTTTTTCTTGCCAAATTTTTCTTCTTAATTCAAAACTCAACACAAATTGAGGATAGATATTGATTTTTTTAAAGAAAATATCGATTTTGAGGTTAAAAAACTCTTAAATTGACATTGTTCTCAACTGTTTGAAGAAATATTTGAATTTTGAGTTAAAAATAAATAAATATTTTATACTATTTTTATAGATTTTCAAATTATATTTATTGTCTTAAAATATATCGAAAGATTTGAAGTGAGTTAGAGAAAAGAACCTGCAATGTAGATAAAGCTGCAAGGTATGCACGGATATCACTATTGCAATATCCCCAGCCTTCAACGTCTCCTATTACTGCAAACTTGTCTTTCCCTTTGCCTTGGGAGCTCCTGAGAAATTATACAGAGATAATTAGTTTACTCGTCGCAATTTAATCCGGAATATTTCATTTCGATGATTTCAGATAGTTAATAAAAGATAAATTATTTGTGAAAGAAGACGATATAAGGTCCTAATCAGAAAAAGAAGAAACGTTTTTTGGATTTAAAATCCAATCAAAATTCAGCAATGTAGCACAAAAATTAACAAAAGACAAGCATAGTAGAAGCAACTAGCTCTAATACTATGTTAAAATTTAAATTTGGACATAACTCATCTCAAAAGATACCGGGAGTAATTATTTTTTTAAATACTAGTCATGTAGGATTCTCAATACATCCTCTCACGCCCAAAACTAAACCTTTGAAACGTAAAGATTTTGCAGGACTGGACAACACTGTGACCAGACGGACATGCACAATTTACGTTCAAAAACTCACGCCAAGTATCGCAGTTTGCTACGTTATTCATCAATGTGACTGATCAAGTTACGTTAAGTAAACTAGTTCGAAGATGATTTTTGCCAAATTATTCTCTAATCTAATCTAAGCTTTAATCGTTCGAAATGATGAGTATTATTCTGAGTAAAAAAAACATTACCTGGAACATAATTTGTCCAAAGCATAAACCAAGAAACCTGTTGGAGAAATTAAGAATTTTTTTTTCTTCACTTACTTGAACAAAATTATAAGATCTAAAAGAAGAAGAAATTAACAGAAGAAAAAAAAAAACACATACGTTTGAATTCGTCAATTCCTCCAATTTTGTTTTGGAAATGTTTAGCACCAAATAAGACAATTATAGGACGGCCATTCTTGTCTGTTCCTTGCATAAACAATTTCTTCTGTGCTAACTCATTTGGTACCTCAGCTTCAGAAATATATCCATTTGGAACAAAATTTCTTCTCCATTTTAGATACTTAAGTAACATTGTACAAGCTTTTTCTACATCAAGTTCCCTGGCTCGAAGAAACCTTCTCATTGTTGAATCATCCAACTCCTGAAAAAATCACTTGAAAAACCCTCAATTTCGACAGTAATTTACTTTCTAAATTTTTATGTTTTTTTAGATTTTGTATCTTATTTTATTGAAACTAAACAATTCCGTTGAAGCTCAGAAAAGGGTAGTAATCATGGAAGAAAAAAAAGGGTTCTGAAAAATCTAACCTTGGAAGAAGGATCTTGAATTTCCAATTTGGCTCTCAAGAGGGAAATTTTTGTTTTCTCCACTTCATTGATTTGATCAATTCCATTTCCATTTCCATATTCTTCTCCTTCAGCTGCTTCTCTTTGAATTACTCTTTGATTTTCTTTCATGTCCATTTTCCAAAAGAGAGAAAGAAGCAAGAAGAAGAAGAAAAGTCTAGAGATGGTCACCAATTCTAACTGAAAATTGAATATATATATATATATACATATATATATAGTCGGTGTTGTAATTGTATTATGTACATTGACGATGGCTTTAGTGTCCATACTTGTGAGTCATAAATTGACTTTGACAATTCAATTTTTTTTGTTTTTTATTATATAAAACGCATCATTACTATTCAAATATATATAGGTACGTTCGAGATAAGATCATCTCGTATATTAACGAAAAAATATGACGTAACAAAATAATATTACTATCTTGAAATATTCATTTAGCTGATATAAATAATATATAAGTATGGAGTTAAGTATTTATAATTATTTTAGAATATTCATTCTAACTAATCAAATGTGTACATTAATTGTCAAGTAATAGCTCATACAAGTTGCAAAACTTATGAGTGGACCCATGAATACAAAAACTTAATATCCATAACATAGAAATCACATTAAAAGAATGAAGTATACTTCGGTGTGGGTCATAAATATAAGAAATTTTGGCTTCTTATACATAGATTAACAAAGGCGTTCTAATCTGTCATAATAAAAAATGAGTGACTTGTTAAAGTGTATATATATATATATAGGTGTGGTTGTAGCCCGTATAGGCGTAGCTCATTTGGTTCTGAAGTTACAGAGTTGATACTAAGATCCAAGGTTTAAATGTTGACAACGGCAATGTGGGAATTTCAACCTCTCCAATGTGAGAGTGGCTCCTTGTGCGCACCAATGCTTGACTTTCACTGAGTTACCATGATTTACATCTGTCACCTGGACGTCAAACAGTTTCGTGAAGTCTATGAGCGAGAAATTTCGCCTTTGGTACAAAGACACTTAAATGATATTAGATCATATAAAGCTAAATTTGGAAAAATGGAAACATCCCACGATTTTATGTTATGCATAAGAAGAGAACAAAAGTAGATGAGATGAACTAAATGCTCATTATTTCCACACATCCCAAAAAAAGAAAAAGGAAAAAAAAACTCAATGCTCATCCATGGAATATAGTTATCTGTACAGACTGACCAAACTTCTTTATAAGAAATAATTATTTTTCAAACATTTGTTAAATGAGATTCTCAACATTATCCATCCTTACTTATAAAGAGTTAAAGAATATCCTTACTTAACTTTTCTTTGAGATTTTACTCTTCTATAAATGAATAAGTACACTTTATTTGTTAAAGGATTTATTTGACTTTTAGTCTAATAGAAATTTCTTTATTTTTTAATTATATTTGATTTTGATATTAATTTTGCGTTAGATTCTTTAAATATACTTTTTAATTGATAAATTTTTTAAAAAAATTACTATTAAAAAAAGTGTATTAAAAAGGGATTCATGCTATAAGATCAAAACCACATCATTACCTAAGTGACCGGTAATACATATATATATATATATATATATATGCTTCAATGACAATGGTTACCACATCATTATCTCCCGTTTTCTTTTATTGATTATCACGTCTTAAAAATCATTAGAATTAAGAAAATAAAATATGCTTTAAATGATTGTGCATATTAATTTTGATATTAAAACAAATGCAGAGGTTAATACACATATATATACATATAACAAAAATTGTACTATATATGATAATTAATTTCAAATTATATTTTCTTTTTTATTTCATATTTTCAAGTTTGTACCATATTCGTGGATCTTGGAGATTGTAATTTTTTATCCTTTCTAAATTAGTCAAGAACTCCCGCGAAAATATAAATTAAACCCATTTTCAATTAATCCACTTGTCCTTTCAAAAAAAAAAAAAATTAATCCACTTGTCGAGTTAAATTGGGTTAGGTAATAATGTAAATCTAAAAAAGGAAAAAGTTTTGGTTCTAAAATTGGGCCTAATAAATTGCATGTGATATAAAGTCGAAAATTGAATAGTTGAAATGCATTATTTTCCACTCCCACCAACCTCTTTAATATTGTTTTTTTTATATTTTTTTATAAACCTCTTTAATGTTGTTACCCAACCCTAAAAAGCTATCTCTAATTAAATGTTGTTTTTTTTTTTTTAAGATTAATGTATTTTGAGCTTGAGTGGTTTGTGGTTTGGATTCTATATAATATTCTTTATAACACGCTTTTTATATATAGCATTTATTAATAAAATTACCAAAAAATGATAAATCTTATGAAATAAAAAATATTATAAGATAAACAATCAAACTTAAAAAATTTTATTTTTAATATATATATATTTTGCTCAATGATATTTTTTAATTACTCAAAATTAACTTTTTGGAATGAGCCCAAAAAAATGAGAGGGAGGAAGAAGAGTTCTTAAAGCCCAATAGACCCTTTTAGGTGGTAAATGAAATTGAAGAGTCCAATCATTCTAAAATTGGCAGGCCACGGCGGCCCTTTTGTGGCCTTTTATATTGGGCGGACTGAACTCTTTGGATCTAATATTTGGGCTCATGTATCTAATTTAGAAACCTTAACTAAGGCCCAATTCATCAACTTCCAGAATCTTCTTTTTTTGTGAATATATGGATGGACCACTCTAATTAGGGCCTCAGGGACTGTAGTATTTTCTATTTGGCCCAATATCAAAATTCTTCTTCTTCTTCTTTTCTTTTTTAATTTTTTGAAAAATAATTAATTATACATATACATAAATTTAGTTTTGTTATGCATTTTATACCTATAAATTTTATTTTTCTCTAATTATATATATATTTAAATAATTTTCTTATATCTATAAGTATTCATATAGTAAAATTAAGTATGTTTTTGCACGTTTAGTGCCCTGAGTTAATTATGACATGATATTTCTAAATGTTAAAAATTATACATATATAATTAAAAAAATATTATTCGAATTAAGAATTTTGATAAAGAGTATTTTTATTATTTGAGATATTACCTTGTCATAAATACCAATTTTCTTGCTCAATAATTAATGCATAAGCATTTACAAATAAGAAAAATATTAGTTTTGAGAAGTTTAATCCATTTTTAGAGAAAAAGACTTTTGGTGAATAAATTTAAAAGTTTTCAAGAAATAAGAAGAAAGAAGTTGGACTATTATTAAACAATTAACAGCAGAACAGCCTTGACTATGAGCTTTAAGCAAGCCTACAAATGTTTGTTCTTCTTGTGAAGTGGACTTATTATCAGATCAAAATTAATTGAAAAGCTCCTTTCATCAGATTCCCTCATAATAATTACCCTTCTTAACGGGTATTCTTCTGTACCATTCTTGTAGATCTACATACCCATAAAATATACTGTGTAATCACTGAGATGTTTCCAAAAGAAAAATCTAACAGCTGCTTGACAACCAACTTTAGACCAAATCCCTCATTTCTTCCTCTCTGTAGGCATTTCCCTGTTTCTTGAAGCAAATTTCTCAAATCCCATTTCTCTATCAAGCCCCAATTTTGTTTCTTTTGTTATTAATTGGTGAGATAGTTGTTAAAATATACAAGGGCTTTCATTTTCTTTAGGGTATTTCAAAGCTCAGTTTGCAAGAAAAGTTCTTCAACAACTACTCTGTGTAATGACATCCCAACTATTTTTCCTTCCTACCCTCTATTAAGTAATTGATGGGACCTCTTTCTCTTTGTTCTTGGGGCACATGTCTGTAATCAAGTTCTGATCTTGTATCTATTTAGGGGTTTGTTTGTCTGATTGGATTGAGTCATAGATTTGAATTCTCGAGAAAAAAGATGAGGAATTGGACATGGGTTTTCCTTTTGGTTATCTTTCTTGCTGTGCTGGTTAGGATTGAAGCTTGGAAGTTTAGCAGGGCTCACCACGAACACACTGAGAGAATCTCAGGTAAATGATATCTTAAAATCGATTTACCTCACTAGAGTCAAGAGTAAAAGTCTGCGTCTTTGAATTTTCCCTATCTTATCAATCTAATTTGTTCATTTTTAACTTCAATATCTTTCCTTAGTTTGATTTATTTCTTGTTCTTGTGTATTTGGGTTGTTTAATATTGAGCTATGAAGCATTTTGGGTTTTGATTTTGAAGTTTCTGGTAGATTGTTGACATGGTAGCTTTTTGTTTAGTGTTGTAGCAACATATGACATCTATTCAGGGCTTGCGAAAATCTCTCATTTCTTTGTGAATATTATAGGTAAAGTATAACTGGGTGGGAACTGTAAATCATTAGGATTAATTAAGTTGCTTATCAAACATCTATTGCTCAGTATATGCAGTAGGGGGATGGTACCATATGTTATAGGTAGAGTGGCAAAGTTACTCACTTGATGGCTTATTATGCATAATTTTTTTTTGTTTGATAGGGATCTTGTTCACAGCTATGATATGATTGGATTTATTAGTGTTTATTCAGTTCAGCCGTTTTCAGTTTATTGCGGCTTATCACATTGGAACTATGTGTTAGGACGTGACTAATCGACGAATGTGTTAGTTCCAGAAGTCAGAACCATGAGTTACAGATCTTGATTGTTCCTTTTGTCGGTAAAAGGTGTGAAGCACCTGCTAAGCCTAACATACCATTTTTGTTGCAACTGATATTTGGAATCCTTGAATACTATCTAGAAACTTATGATGAGTTACAAAAAGAGAGGATTCAAAGTTGCAGATTATGAGTCAGGAAATTGAGAATTATAGTTATTCTATAGGATGAATGCTGTTGTAGTCTTCCTTACCTTGTTTAGTTACTGAGTTATCTACAATCATTTATTTGAGTAGCATGCTAGAGTGGAATTTAGGTCGATTGAGAAACAGAACTGCTACTGAACTAGTCAAGTCTGCACTTAAGTCACTTAGGGTTCTAACTTTCTCTTTCTCTCATCAAGAATATTAGCTCCTCCCCGGTTTGTAGCTCTGGTGTCACGTTTGAGGCTGAATTACCGTTCTTCTTCATTCAAAGGAGAACTAAGTTGCAAATATGTAGTTTAGGTTCAAAGACTATATTCTTGGTTTCGTCTCTCTATGTCTGTTCAATGACTACTCCAAGTTACCGCAACAGTAGTTTTTCCAATTAAATGACGCGCTTAGAGGATTAACTCTATTCTTTACCCTGAATAAAAAGACTAAAACAAAATCAATGACAAAAATAAAGATGGAACATAGTTCTCTCAACTCTTAGTTTCACAGATATGATCTATGTTTTTTGAGATCTGTTGTAGTTAATTTAGTAATTGTATCCTTGGCCAGGATTCAGGCATGCCACTGCTTCCAATATTTCCCTTTCCCAGTAACTATCCTTTCCTGTGCATAGCATAAGACATGCTCTGCCATCCGGACCAGGGAAAGGGGAAAAGAGTTGCTTTTCAATGATGTAATGTATATTTAGAGGTTTCTAAATGGAATATTTTAAGAAAAATAAATGTGGTCTTTTTGGCAATATAGGGAGTGCTGGTGATGTCCTGGAAGATGACCCTGTTGGAAGGCTAAAAGTTTTTGTTTATGAGCTTCCCAGCAAATATAACAAGAAGATTCTGCAGAAGGATCCCCGATGTCTCACACATATGTTTGCTGCTGAGATTTACATGCATCGATTTCTGTTATCTAGCCCAGTTCGAACACTCAATCCTGAGGAAGCCGATTGGTTTTATACTCCTGTATACACTACCTGTGACCTTACACCTAATGGTCTCCCTTTACCCTTCAAATCACCACGTATGATGAGGAGCGCCATACAGCTTATATCTTCTAACTGGCCTTACTGGAATAGAACAGAGGGTGCTGATCACTTCTTTATTGTGCCCCATGATTTTGGTGCCTGCTTTCACTATCAAGTGAGTTGGATTCTCTCTATCCTCTATCTATCTATCTATATATCTATCTTACCTAGTAAAATTAGTAGATATAATGATCAGATGCACTCAGAATTGTTAGCAATCTGCAAGAAATACTGATTCTAGATTTCTGAAAGCTTATCCATGATACAGAATTAAATTTGGTTTTTGGGAGTGTTTGGATGCTATCTTCTTTGAAAATAATATATTCATGATAATAACCATGATTTATGCCCAATGCAGGAAGAAAAGGCTATTGAAAGAGGGATACTTCCATTACTCCAGCGTGCAACCTTAGTCCAAACTTTTGGACAGCGAAATCATGTGTGCTTAAAGGATGGTTCCATCACCATTCCTCCATATGCTCCTCCACAGAAGATGCAGACCCATTTGATTCCTCCTAATACTCCCAGATCCATCTTTGTTTATTTCCGGGGCTTGTTCTATGATGTGGGAAATGATCCAGAAGGTGGCTACTATGCAAGGTATGTTTCAAGTTTCAACTGTCTCCCGATTGGCATTGCCTTTATCTCAATATTTGCTTATCAAATCACTGAATACTTAATGACAAGTCAGCATTAGACCATTGAAGATTCAGCCTTCAGCTAAATGTTTGAGTAATCTTTCTAACTAGTACAAACATAAAACCGAATGTAAAATGTGGCGGGTATAGGGTGTTTTCTCCTTGTTTTTCTTAGTTCAAATAAAAAACAATGATTGATATGAGATCAAATGCTTGAATGTAATTCATTTACCTTACAGAGGTGCACGAGCATCAGTATGGGAGAACTTCAAAGACAACCCTCTCTTTGACATTTCGACAGAGCACCCAACCACCTACTATGAAGATATGCAGCGAGCTATCTTTTGCCTGTGCCCACTGGGATGGGCCCCATGGAGTCCGAGATTGGTAGAGGCTGTAATATTTGGTTGTATCCCTGTAATTATAGCAGATGATATCGTCTTACCATTTGCTGATGCCATTCCTTGGGAAGATATTGGTGTTTTTGTAGATGAGAAGGATGTTCCAAAGTTGGACACAATTCTCACTTCAATTCCAACAGACGTAATATTGAGAAAACAAAGGTTACTTGCCAATCCATCAATGAAGCAGGCAATGTTGTTTCCACAACCAGCCCAACCAGGTGATGCTTTCCATCAAATTTTGAATGGACTTGCTCGCAAGTTGCCTCATGACAAGGGAACTTATTTGAGACCAGGTGAAAAAGCCCTGAATTGGACCGCAGGTCCAGTTGGTGACTTAAAACCATGGTAGTTGCGGATGCTGAAAACAGTTCCATTTACAAGTAAAGTCTCATTCTTGAGCTGCCGCGTGATTGAAGGTCATATATTTTTGTCTGAAATTGTAAATTTTGATATGGATACTGCATAGAACTGGCATTTCTTTTCAAATCTGTAGGTTTTGTTGTAGTTAGAGATGGTAGACCTGAATTTAATACAAAAACATCATAATGATAGTTGATTAAATATGAGTTTGTCTGTTCTTGAGGCATTATGTTGAAAGAAATCATTTGTTATCTTGCTGAATGTAAATGTTAGCTTCATATTTTTCAGGGATTGATATCTTCCTCCTTTTTGCCACATCTTAGTATCAAAAGAAACAGAGGCAACTGAGAGTTCTTGTTAAATGCCCTCTTCTTTTACACAATACTCTCTTTCAATTCTGTCAAGAGTCTTGTTTATGATTTACATGGACATAAGGGGTCTGCAACAAAAGGGTTCTTCACATAAGAAGAACCCTTTCTTTGACAAAGTTTCTTGTAGAACTGGTTGCCATGTATGCTAATTCACTTCTTGAATTAACTTAGTTCTAATCTTTTTAAACTTAGAATCATACACACAAACCATTGTCTCAAAGTTCTATTGCGTTAACATGATAGCTTGGTGTAATGAGTAAGAAAACGATCATGGTCAATCTAGAAGGTTAAAAGTTTGAATTCTCTTCGTAACAATGCAAAACGGTCTTAGCAGAGAAGCCCAACAAAAAAAAACAAGTTGAAGGGACTATGGTAAAGCAATGAATAGAGGCAAAAATATAAGAACAATTCAGAAGATAAGAAAAAAAGGTCCAAAAGTGGGGTGGGGAAACTTGTGTGGGGAGTATGACAGCCACGCTTCCCTCAAATTTTTCTATTACACAAAACTCACACACACACACACACTAGTAACTTATCACCTCATCTTTTTGCCTCTTTTCTTGATCATTCCAATTTCTCAACTGCTACAGAACAGAAACTGAGAAGGGAAAAAAAAAATGGCCCTTCAGGCACCAACCAAGTCCATACCATTACCTTCTTCTCTAGCCCCAGCCACCGGCAATGCTGGGCTCCGGAAACCATCAGATGCCTTTGCTCTCAAATCCTCATTTTTCTCTCCCTCTCTTCATCTATTTCTTCCTGCCCATCACAAGTCTACTACTGCCCCTGCAACTGCTCCTAAATTCACCATGCGGGTGGCTTCCAAACAAGCCTATATTTGCCGTGATTGCGGGTATTTTTATTTTTTTTTCAAAACTGTTTGATTTCTTTCTTGTGAGGTATTTTTAGCCTAATTCTTGATGTAGAATCCTTGATGGTGATCTTTTTTATGCAGATATATATATAATGATAGAACCCCTTTTGAGAAGTTACCTGATAAGTACTTTTGCCCAGGTAAAATTATAACCATTTCAAGCTGAAATTTTTCTTTAGCTCATAGTTTCAGTCAGATTGTTCTTGCTATTTAGGAACTGTAGCACCATTCTTGAATTCTCATTCAAATTTTTTAAAAAAAAAATAGCAGCAAAACTGTGATTGTAGTAATCCTGTGATTATGAGTATTATTGTGAAATTATTGCAGTTTGTGGTGCTCCAAAACGAAGATTTAAGCCATATGTACCCAAAGTTGAAAAAAATGATAATCAGACAGATGTTAGGAAAGCCAGGAAAGAACAATTGAAGAGAGATGAAGCCATTGGGTAAGATTCTTCTTTCTTCTTAGTTAATAATGCAAGAATTAGTTAATAATGCAAGAATTAGTATTCCCTCCTTATTTCTTACTCATACATTTTTAACATCATATTTTTTTAGAAAATAAGAAATTTTAGATATTTCTTTTCTTGTGTATAGACTAGAATGCCTTTCAAATTTTTCTCTTTTCTTATTATTATTTCTATTAGTTTTCATATTAGAAAAGTAGAAAGATATTGTAATGACGATAATGATTGATGCAGGCAAGCATTGCCAATTGCAATAGTGGTTGGAATTGTTGCGCTTGGTGGTCTTTACTTTTACCTCAACAACTCATTTTAGGCCAATTCTTGGTACACAGAAGAAGGCGAAATTTCTGGCCTACAAAGTTCCCACTAGACTGTGTGACGCCATTTTAGGCCTATTCTTCCTTCACAAATGGCAGATGCATCTTGTGGATTTTAATTCTTCTGTAAAAGTTGTTTATTTGGAGAAAATCAAAATAGACAACTCTGTTTTTGTTTCAATTTTTCTTTGGATATATGTATGTATAATTTCATTTAGCTGAAAAAATTGTTAGTTTCAGTTTCTTTGCAACTTATTATATTATATAGTATTCATTCATTCGAAAAATGATAATTGGGTGAGAAAATGCTTATTCTTCTTCTTTTTTTCCTTTTTCCCTCCTCCATTCCAAGTAATGTTGGATTTTAAGTTTCTATAAGTTCGGATTCTTTGTTAAAGTGTTAAAAAGAATGTTAGTCGGCAAATTCATGAGTTTGACAATATTTACAACTTTCGTGAGTTTGACAATATTTACAACTTTTAATCGGTAACCAAAAAGAATATCCAAAGCTGCTATAGATACTTAGATTTCTACTTATATACTGTACAAACGGTTAGAATCATTTAATACATATTTTAGTACACTTATTAATAAAAAAAAAAGATACTACTAGAAAAAACAAGAGGTGTGTAATCCAATGACGTAACTCCCATCACTTAACAACTTCCATCTAACATAAAGTGAGAAGTCAGTCACCTACAGAGCAATTTAATACCACATGCCCAACTAGTACTGCTCTTTGAGGGCGTTGTACCTTCCGATCCCTTCCAAATCGGTCGATAACTGTCGAATACCGAATTACCAAAAGATACTACTAAAGAAGTGTATTAAAGAGTATATTAAAAAAATGTACTAGACGATTATGAGTGTCATACAAACACATCGCACCTATCTCATATACGATATACACATTCTGCCTGCCGGTGGCACGACCAAGGGCAAGGCAGTGCAGGATTGTGACGATAAAAAAAAGTCATGTGAGTTGGATTTTACATGAACTCACTACTGCTGAGGATCCTTGCAAAGCCACCCTCAGAATATAGACATCACCTTAACTACTGAAATTGACATTACTGACAAAGATCTTGTCAACAAAATAGAATTACATTTCTTGGTACCAAAATGGCGAAATCCCTCGCCACAGGGCTTCTATTAGAATGTCCGATGCCCAGGTGGAGGATGTAAATTATGACGACTCACGGTCCTGCAGACTGGAGGCCAGGATTACATTTCATCCATTTACAAGTAGTATTCACTCTTGTAGAACAAATGAACCTTCTATTCTTTTATCTAGAGATGGAGAGGGGAAACCCAAAGGAGATAATGTGTTGTTACTACTAAAACTGGAAGTAGGTGCAGGCTTGAACTCATATGGACCACCTTTTGCACCCCAAACCTTACATGATGATGATTAGCCAAAACATGAGGGGAAAAAGAAAGAAACAGTTAAAAAAACAAGCCTTCAAACACATTTCACAAACTCATAGCTCAAATAAGGAGCAAGAAACATTACTTGATTTCCCTCTTCATCATATCCTCTATCCCATGTATGTATCTCATTATTTTTTAACACTGCCAGTTCTGATGTACAGTATGCTGCACCGCTCTGCCATGCAAAATAATGATAAGCAGATGTAAAAAGACAAGAAAAATGGTTATTGGTTCTAACTACGAAGGTAAAACAGGAAAAACGGAGAAGAAAGAACTGGTAAATACCCATGTGTTTGGGAATCCATCCGGTGGAGTTGAACCTTCATACAAGCAGCGTTTTCCTCGATCACAACGTTTCATGTACATGGTGGTTAAATGTTCAGCAATATCCTGTATTCAGAACTTCATGTCAATTCAAGAACCAAGATCTTAAAAATAACTACCTCTATTAGTGATAGAAAAGAAAATTATGCGACACAATCCCTCTAGTTAATACATGTCACTGCAGATGTCTTTAAGTTCCATATCACAGTTAAAAAACGCATATTTTGCAGTTCACAAGTCAAAACCAAGTAAAACTAAGCTGAAATTCAGCTGAAATGTTTGGGGCCAAAGAAGTTTGTAAAAGATATATAAAAGAATCTAAATTACATTACCTACAAATAAAATCAAAAGATATAAAGGGTTAGAATGATCAGAGTCATCAACTAGAGGACAATTATTTCAACAAACACACTGGCAACATCGATGCTCTTGAATGCAGAGAGAGTACATCAAGCAAAGTGAAGGCAAGCCTTTCACTACCATGATCTTCTTTCTCTATTTTTTGCCATGAGTTTGGTAGCCTATTCCTTTTTGGATCCTATATTAACATTCTTCTATCATGGGTTTGCAGATAAATAGTGTGGTTATCCCAAAATGAACATCTTGGAGAACATTGCAAACATGATTTAAATGTGCTTAAGAACATACCCCAAGGACTTCTTCGGGTTGCGGACGCTGGTCCTTTGGGCGGTCACAAAAGTTCTTGTACTCCTCTGCATCTCTGATGGCATATGTACTCAACTGTCCATTAAGGAGGATTAAGTAGAGATCAGCATGGAGGATTCCATTCTCTACTTGACTAAAATCTACCGATTAAGATCTACCACATTATATGATCAGAACCCTCAAAAGTTTAGTATGCCATGAGTAGAGGGTAATAAATGTTGATGCATGCTGCGACTTGAAACCAACCTCAACATCACATTTCATCTCTTTTGGACAAGGCTTCACCATGTAAAATCTCTGCATCAAGATAACTTGTTCAGATATGAATGAAGAGATAATGGTTGTTATCAGTCAAAGGTAGGTAAACTCTATTGATACAGATCAACGAAACACTAACATCTAATATACAAAAGAAGATAAAGATATAGTAAAAAAAGAATAGAACTCATTGACAGAATTATGTGTAAAGAATGAAGATAGTAGCTGACTTGTCGAAATGGTTTATGAGGAGTTCTCCAGAATGCCTGCCAAAAACAAGAGATACTTGTGAATTTCGTTTCAGCAAATATAATGTGGAATTAACAGAACATATTATGGTAGAACCACAACCTGCTCAAAATACAAAACCTTGGAACCATCCACCATTTCTGCAGCCGGACACGATAGCCATCTAACATAAAATAAGATCCCCAAATTGATTTTAATCAAGTCACCAGCTAAAGAAGGGAAAGTAAAATTAAACTTCCAATCTAAATTTGATTCATCACAAAAGCTCCTCATTTCATCTCCCTTTAAGAGCAGAATTTCTACAACATTTCTAAAATGAAAGATAATGAATTTGCAACAAAACCAATTTAGATAGTAATTAACAGTACATGAAGAAATGGGAAAACATGAAATTAAAAAGAAGAAACTAGAAGCATCAGTACCTTAAATTGAAGTAATTATCAGGATCTCGAGACGCTTGCTCCCTCGAATACTATCAATTAACATAGAAAAATTCAATATACACTAACATAAACAACCAGAGAAATTTGAAAAATTAGAGAACTAGATAGGCAAATAGAATTAAACTGAGTACTTTTTCTCCGGCAAGAGATTGAGCGACATTCCGAGCATGGTCCCAGCGAGTGGTGGACTTGGTGAACCGCTTCAGCAGCAACGCTCCTCCGATTAACACTAGCGACTTCAGCACCACTCCTCTAGCTCTATTCCACCCGTTTGAGTTTGGGTTTGAGTTCAAGTCAGAATCCGGCTTCGACTCCGAGCCCGAACCCGTGCTCATACTGATTTTTTAACCAACTGATCTCTCTTATCTCCACTGAACTCCGTTAATCGATTCCTCCATATCCTCAACTCATCATCAGGCTGTGAAAATTGATGAAATGATACTAAGAATAAAAATTGCTTCTACAATAGCGTAGAAGAGATGAATTTTTTTCCGCAGAAAGTAGAAGAGAAGAGATGAATTGATTGATCGTTCTAATGGTGGCCGCGTAACGCAATCACCATTGATGGGCTCCTGAGCTTCTTTCTATCACTAAAACTAATTTTCATTTTCTTTTTCAGTTTTTTAACCAACATTGGGTTGGGCTGTGCTAATTTAGTCTCCATAGCCCATACTACTTCTTGATTTCTTTAACTTTTTGGCCCATTTACGTTTTAATATATTTCCATGAATATTCTATTTTTTTATTTTCTTTTGAGCTAATTATCCATAAATATATGGAAAAATGGCTATTATTGTTCCCCATTACACATTTTATCATTTTTTTGACTTTTTTTATATATTTTATATATATAACAAATTTCGAACCATTGAATTGAAAATATCCCAACCGTGTGTATTTGGCACGAGATTTATATTATGTCTTGTAAAACTCCCCAAATTAGTCGAGAAATTTTACAGATAAGATAAAAAAACTATCATGACTTGTGGCAATAAAATGTTTTATTAGTTTAATATTTGTTATATATATTGAATGGTGCATGCTATTATCCTAGGAAGCACACAATAGAAAATATTAGAAAAAAAAATATCAAAGTTAGTATGATTTTGTTTTATTTTTCCTTTTTAAAGATAAAACGGTGATCGATCAATATCAAGCATTCAAGTATCCAATTCTTACAAGATTAAGGAAAGCGGTTAGAAAATCGCAATTAAATAAATTTATTAAGCCCTTAATATTATATAAATAGTAAATGAAGAGAGAATTACCTTTTATTTAGAGTTACTTATCTGTTATCGAATGTTCACATTCACGTTCAATGCGGGATTCGCACTTCTTGACCCAAATAAGATGGTGCGGGTCAGGGCTTGTATTCCATCTCGGCCTGCGTTCACTTCTGAAACTCGCGGACCTCATCTATGGGCTTATTCTGTCTTGGCCCACTGGCGCTATCTGCTTACTATGTGGGCTGAGCCCCATAACCCTGTTATCCATTAATCATAAAAGTATTCTATGTCAAGAAAAAAATTATGAGTTTCATCCACATCTCTTTCTCTCTGCACATTAAAAAAACATGCAAAAGACGTTGATTTTGGAGTAGTAATATAACTGTATTTTTTTCAAGCAAAACATTTTTCTTTATTTATTTCGTATTGAATAAATGAATGGTACCTTGCATTTTTTAGCTGATTCTTTCTTTATTTTTCTGAAAAATAATACTTGCCTTGAGCTTCAATCAAGCAAGGTGTGAAGATAAGGGGAGATCAATAATAGATATGTGATTTATTAGCATTAAAGAATAAGTAAGAAATCACATGGAATTCAATTTAGAATATGATCAATGACCATCGAAATTCAAAAGAAATAAAAATTCATCCAAGAAAAAGGAAAATCCAGAATCTGTGAGATTATAATTTACAACGTATCCCTTACCTCTAGCTAGAAATGAAATTCTTCATTTTAATATCAAGATTTCCCCCATAATTCAAATAACA
This sequence comes from Catharanthus roseus, assembly GCA_028651295.1. NCBI lineage: Eukaryota > Viridiplantae > Streptophyta > Magnoliopsida > Gentianales > Apocynaceae > Catharanthus > Catharanthus roseus. Next base: position 8,295,508 of record JAPQWS010000148.1, read on the forward strand.
ATACCAACAATTAACATTCCTGATTTTGATGTTTTGGAAATTGAGTTACTGAAAAAAATGAGTACCTCTTTGGATCTAGAAGCAGCTGGAATCAGTACTGATCATCAAGGCTCCGTCGTCTATGGCTACCCTGTTCACTCGCCGGCTACTTCTACTCCCGGCTATCTCTTATGGACGAGAACGTCTTCAACGTCGTCGTCATCATCACTAGTCAATCCGGCAGCACCACCCCCACCTAGAAACAACCTACGCAAACTTTTTCTACCTTTGATTTTCTTAGCGTCTGGTATCGGCATTATCGCAGTTATTGTTTGGTACGCTGCCGTACAAGAGCTGAATACGGACTGGATCCCGGAGTTTGAAGTAAATTCAATATCATTTTCACCATTAATCAGTACCGATACGAGAAAATCAACTGCAAATTGGACGATTGGAGTCTCCGCGAAAAACACAAATCGCCATACGCGTGTGATTTTGGATGAATTTCAGGTTTCTGTGTATTACAAGGCGGAGAAGCTTTCGTCGGCTAGGGTTTCGACTCTGTTTTTAGGACCGAAAAACAGAACAACGGTGGTGGCGTCGTTGCAGCGAAAGGAGAAAAAATTAACTGCAGCGGAAATTGATGAAGATCGAATTAGGAATGGAAATGTGAAATTTGATGTGGTTTTGCAACTTAAAATGACTTATTTATTTCACTTCCGAGCCATTGTTGGAGGCAGGAAGAAAGTTGAGAACATGGAGCTTTTGTGCTCCGATGTGAAGGTCGGATTTTCTTCGTCGGAGAAAGGAGAGATGATCGGAGATTCTTACTGGTGTAACTCCGATCTGGCTGTGGATAATTAGCTTTATCGTTGATGCATGGGTTTTTTTTTTGTTTTTTCTTTTTTTTTTAAATATTTATCTTCAAATTTCAATTATCATCGCCCATTTAGGAGCCAATGTAATGTATTTTCTTGGCTTTGAATTTTATTTTTCGTTTGTTATGATTATGTGAAATCTAAATACAGTATCTTTTGTATCAAAAGGCGAATTCTTTGTTTACAGAATCCCACAAGACGCTTAGATAAAAAATATAAATTATAGTAATTCAACGGTCCTGTATATTAAACCAAATACATTATTCTTATTTCAAGAAACAATCAAGCATGCTTAACAAATTGTACTATATCATAAAATTTCAAGAAAACAAATCAAATCGCTGAATAATCAAAAGTTAGAATTTTAATTTTTACTTAATATAAAATATAAGTTGAAAGTTCAACTTCTGCATAATGCAAAATGTAAATTCTTTTCAGTGTGTTATCAACATTACAAATTAAACCATCAAAAGTAATGATCAAGTGATTCTAAACGTATCCCATATAATTTGATAAAATTAAAATTATGAATTTTAATTTTGATCGATATTAGTGAAATTTTGCTAGTGGTTGATTACTTTTTCTTTATTTTTTTAAACACTCTAAAAGACAAAAAAACATAGATATAGAACTGCCAAGTAACCAATTGGAGTGGCCATTTATGAAGGAAAAAAGTGGATTATTTTCATTACTTATACTCTTTTAAATAATTAAAATAAGTAATTATAAAAAATTAGTTTAAATAAATTAATACAATAATTTTATACAATTTTAAAAAGTACTCAAATAATACTTTTTAAAAATAATTTTTTTAAAAAATAAAACATATATAAGAACATCTCCAAACCCGATAATAACTCAAAATAAACTAAAAATTACTGATCTTAAACAACAAATAACACGACCTTTATGACATGAAACAACAATGCTAATTTCTACTGATCATATAGACAATGGAAAGTTCAAAAATCCTCTCATAAAACTGTTTCCATGGCTACCCAATGTTTCAAAAATGGTTTCCCTTTCTTCTTTAGGCCTCTCCTCTTGAAAGCAGTACACAGGGGCTTGCCAATGGATGTCCTCTAGCACTTTTCCAACCTCAAATGTTATTACATGTGCCTCCAATCCTACAATTTTATTACAAGAAATTCAATCTCCCGCATTAATCATCTCTTAAAAACTTCCCAAAAAAAAAAAAAAAAAATTGATAAAAAGATGTAAAAATTTGACAAATTTTATACTGACAAAAAAAAATTTCGGTTAAACAACTGATTTTAAGAAATTTATGTGTTTTATTTGAAGAATACATAATTTTGACATGATTGTTTTGTTTTAGTTATATTTTTATACATATTATATTATTTGTCAAAATTAGTGGATAAAATTTTGTTCATGAGTAAAAAATAAAATAAAAATTTATGAATAATTAAAGAAGAGGATAGAAGGTTATAAATACTCCACAAGTCCACATTATTTAAAGAGGACTTAAAATATTTTTAAACTCTACTTTTTATTTTTTTTCTCTCTCAAACTATTTTTGAAGGGTTAAAACTGTCATTTTAACCAATTTCATAATAATTTAGTGCGTAAACATCACAAAATTAGTTGAAGCTACTTAAAATTGACCAAAAACAACTATAAAATTGGTCAGAGAAGAAAGTTGAATAGTAAAATTTGTCAAAAAATAGTTTAAAAAACATCATTTTAAATATTCCGTAAATAGCACGAGAGAATTCATAGTCTCCTACCATTAAAAGAATAAAATAAAAATTTATGAATAATTAAATAAATATTACTAAATTAAGATAAATTGAATAATTTTGTGGGCAATTATACCAATTTCTGAAAAGAAAATTTGAATAAAATTGTAGTAAAGTATTGTTTTTTTTTACCTGTGTAGAAACGCCAATAAACCGGTCTTTTAGTCTCAACATCTTCATAATACGAAAGAAAATCAACCTTTTCCCAAACATTACAAACAAATCCGTCTTTCAATTTCTGCCCAGTATAATTCGCCTCATCAAGCCAATTAGGTCTAAGAATTCCAACTTCAAAATGCATTACTCTGCACTTTCGATTAGAATCCAAAGTGTAATAAAAAGAGGTACCGTTATCCCATTCCAAATCATAAAGAAGCTCTCCCAATTGCTTTTGAATTATGTTGAAATTTCTGCCGTTAGGCCAATCGTACCAGAGATCGTTCTTCTGGAGAGTTCCTTTACTGGTATTCATGAACAAGATTGCGTGGAATTGTTCGGGCCATACGGCGGGAATTGGATTTGATGATTTTGATGAAATTGAGAAAGATAATAATGTCGGAATTAGATTGAAGAAGATGAAGATGATGAGGAAGAAATTGTCTCGAGGGGACATTGATTCAGAAGAAGAACCGATTGAGTGATACTGATGAGAAGAAAGCGAAAGAGTAGCTTTTGAAAAAGAAGAGGTCAAGATAATATTTGAAGTGGATAAGATCTATGGAATTGAATTGGGTTTCATGAGTAAATGATGGATCCCCTTTTATGGCATAAATTTATAAGCCCGCGCCTGCTGACTTTTTAAGTTCCTTTTTACCATTTTTAATAAGTACTTTATCAGTTTCTGTTTTTAGAAAAAATATTTTGTAAAAAAGTATTTATTATATTTTTTTTCAACTGTATCATTTTCTCCTCTTATTTATTTCTCTCGTGCTTCTTTTTATATATATCTCTCTTTATATTTATGAAAAGTATATAAGTAAAATATTTTATTAATTTCAAAATTTTTAATATTTGTTCCAAAAGTTAAAACACTACTTATTTTGATTTATTGAATTTTTTCACCTTTACCAATTTTTTTTCATTTATTTCATTCTTCTTATCTATTTATTTCCTTATTTATGAAGAGTAGAAAATATATCGTAGTTAAAAAATTATTTTATTTTTAAAACTCTTAATCTTTATGCACAAATCCAAAAAGACTTATATTACCAACCGGGAGAGTAGTTTTTTTTCGTGACTTATGACCATAAAGTGGGACTAGAAAGATAGTCCTTATAAACAAGACACAAATCGTCTAATACATATTTAAATATATTCTTTCTATAATAATTTTATTAATAAAATTCTATAGAATAAAAAATAAGTCATAAACTCTAAAAAAAGTTACAACTAAAAATATATAGTAAATGTATTAAAAAATACATTAGATGATCTGAATAAACTGAACCCTATTTAAATCAGATAGGACCACAAAGATATCAAACATTTCAACATAACCTGAATAGGTCTGTACGGACGTCACAACCCAATTCAAGTACAACTGCATTTCCAAAATTCAAAGTCGAAACATCTAGTTAAAGTAAAAGAGACTCTAACTATCTCACTAACGTATCTTCAATAATTAATTAATAAACTTGAGAATACATAACCAAGTTGAAAGGATATAGACTCTTGCATGTAGAAATGAGATACCTTTTATACACATAAGATTATATGATTCCAAAATTGTAATTTTGGAGATTTGAATTATTCATGTAAATGTCTGAAGCAAATGTTCCAAGATTAATGGTGCATATAAATATACTATACAAAAAACAGACCAGTTCTTGAAGATTGTTTCACCAATTCTTATTCTACTACCTTGGCAAACTTCTTTAGTTCCCAAATTATACATCATTGTGAAAGTTTATTTCTCAGGGCTGCAGCAATTGCAAAAGGGGCTACAGAGATTAAAACACAGCTACTGATTCCCAGTTATGGGGCTGTCTCGGCCTTTCTTGAAATCATCCCATCCTCTCACCCATGGTTGTCCAGGGCTCGAGCGTGTCTCTGGAGAAGAATACTTCTGTAAATTGTTCATTACCTTCTCCTGAACAGCAGCAAATACCTATAAACCAGAATTATATTGTTGTTTTAAGTTGGTTAGAACAAAAAAGGCAAAACGGGCAAGTTAACATCTGGATTGTATATCTTACTGGATTAACGCGGACTGTCTCTGGTGGTTGCTCCTGACCTGTCAACCACTTCCACAGATCCGGATTTTCCTGCCAATGTGAATGAATGCAACAGTTAGAGAACAAGTTACCCCCATTGGAGTAGAAAAAGCATTAGAAATCGTCTAGACAGTGGATCCGGCCCAAGGCTTTGTTGCCTACTCTTGATAATGGAAATGCAGATTCAATGAGTGAAACAAATATTTCTACGAAATGCCTTTTCCTATTGACGAAAGGCAATCAAATGCATTCATAATGGTCCTAGTGGAAGGAGACCCTCATAAGAAGGTGGGGAGCAAAATTACTTGGTTCTCATCACATAAACTTTTAGTATAGAAGGAACCATCAATGTTTGATTTCATGGCAACTTGAGGTTTCTCTTTGCTTTTATTAATGCCATACAATCCATTCATGACCCTAGATTAAGTCCACCTAATCTATAAGTTTGTGCAGAACAAGATAGGTGATTCATGAAAGCATCCAACAAAACTGATTAATATGAATCGTCTATTTGAAACACCTTAGAAACGGCCAAGTAAGATAAGAAAGATGTAGGGAAGCTTCTTCTAGAAAAGCTTTAACTCTCTTGAAACGAGAATGACATATACTCTTTACATAGATCCAAAAAGCATAGGGAAGAGAGCAGCCCTTAATTGCTCTCGTGTACTCCAAACTTCTCAAGTGTCTTATGAAAAGGGCAGCACTAGCTAACAAAGGGAGGCATAGAGTAAGTAGTTCACAGTTGTCCGTCCTGAAGCAAATAAAGAGTAAAAGCCAAACCGCCAAATGCTTTTTGGCTCTTCATTCTACAGAAATTTTGAGAGCATAGAAAACAAACATTTACAAAATATTGCCAGGAAAGGCATCAATGCAAAATCAATGTAATAAAAGGTTTGCTACTGCAAAAATACTTCAAAGCATAAGAGTAGGGGACACACTAAATTGATATATTACATTCTCAAAGAAAATTTAATCATACATTTCCACATGCAAACCATATCAGTCAATTTTACCAGGGTTTCTGACCTACTTTCTGCGTATCAAACGCGCTCTCTAGTGGACCATAACACATATGCAACATGCTAAGCATGACTGTCAATAACTCGAACATGAATATGTATCTCTCTCAAATATTATATCTACATTAGTAAATTCATACAAATAAACCCTGCAAAATGAATCACAGCCCAATATCTACAACACTGTGTGGTAATAATAATACGGCCCTGATAGTGGAATAAGCAGGTTCATGTCCAAGGATCAAAAAGAACCAAGACCCATACTTTTTCTTACGGATAAGACCAAAACTAGCAAGAAAAATGAAACAGGGATAGACTAACCACTCCTGATCTCAAAACAGTGCCATCTTAAAGTTCCAAACTAGGAAGATCAATGAGACAGTTGACACACTTTCTATCTCCTTTTTTATTTTATCTACTTTAGTCTCAACTTGTTCAAGGGAAATGAGAAAAATAATGAAATCCAACTTCAGGAAACTCAAAACATTAGTAAGTCAAAGTGAACTAGTTTGAAACTTATTTCGAATTTTTCCTCTATATTCATGTTCCTGCCTTGACATATAAAGCCAAACAAACAAATGTTCCTGCCACGATCATCACCGTATCCATGTTTACTATACAGATGGACAAAAGATCCAAGAACAATAATAATAAATCCAAGCAAGGAAAATTACTAATAATAATAACAAATCCAAGCAACTCCAATTAATACCACAAAAATACAGGGAGAAGCAGAAAGAAAGTTGGAAATTAAGATACCAAGTCAAGGACATGAACTAGAGATTTAACTCCATTTTCATCCATAGAGTGAATATGATCCTGCACCCATTTTCCCAAAACTAAATCCAGCTCAAGAAACCCTCTTTGTTTGCTCCTGTAGAGCAGCCTGCAATTTCCAACTAGTGCATTACAAATGGAAACACAAAAGAAGGGAAAAAAACGGGAAGAAAAACATACGCGGTATAGAAACAGAAGGAAACCTGTTGAATAAACGCCTCTTGCTTTCTTCATCGGAAAGATCAATATCAATTGTGTCGTTTGAGGAATAGAAACGCGAAAAAGACCCAGTAATTGGCCTAACCAACCAAACAAAAACAAAGAACCAAAGGTTAAAACAACGTCTAGCTCAATTTCTAACCTGTAAGGTGCGTTTTGAGGGATTGAGGTGGAGAAAACTGACCTGGGATTTGAGGAATTAAGGATCCGAGGGACTGTAAGAAGAACCCTTCTCAAATTTGCCATCTTTTCGCAAGAATAACGGTGTGATTTAGAATGAGCTTCTGTTTCTGTAGCTCTGATTTGCACCACGCTTTGGAAAGATCTTTTCTCCTTCCTGGGAAATTAAAGTTGATGACGACTCCAATTTAGTGGGTAACTTGAAGAAGTTCTGGTGCTTTGGCCTAATTCAATTTGCAGTTGGCGTGGCCGTATTGTATCCGCTTGTAATTCGGCGGCTCCAGTTTGGAAATAAAGCGGGTAGCACCTAAACCGGAAGAAGAAGAAGGGAAGCAACTGTTTAAAATAGCGTTTATTTTATTTTATTATGCATTTAATATTGTATGTTAACCTCATACTCTTCGATTTCAAATTAGTTCAGAGTAATTCGTGCCTTACAGAATTAATATTCAATGTGGAACAATAATTCCGAAGAACAACATAACCACATATAATAAGTTTTCAATATCCACACTTATTAGAAATTTATTGTCAAATTTCTTAGTACCAAAAAGCGAAATGAAAACCAAGAATTAATGCACACAAAAAATCAACTTCCACATTAAAGATGTTGAAATTCCTACATTGTGAATGTTAGTATTGCTGCTGCCAGCATTCCCACATTAGTAATCAAATTTCTCAATTTAAAACTTACTAGCTCCAAACTCATTTCATCATATAGACCGAGAAAAAAAACATTTCATTTTTTGATATTTGTTCAGAGGGTCTATCGTACAAAGACAAAATAAACTCAAACTCAAATCGAGAATCTTTAATTAATACTTTAAAAATTTATTTCACGTCTCTCGGCAAAAAATTTTCCGCTGACGAACTGATCAGGAAGCAGGGCAAGCCAGACTGCAGTATCAGCCCCTTCCTCAGGAGAAGTATGTCCAGCCCACCCAGTCATAGCAGTCTTCACCCAACCTGGACAGTAGCAATTGATATAGATCTTCTCTCCCTCAGGTCGATCTTCAAGTATTCTTCCCATTAGCCTTGTGAAACAATTCACGCCAAGCTTGGACAGTGAGTAGTCGGTAAAGACTTGTGGCCATCCACCAGATTCCCAAGTGCCATCTTTCACTTGTTGCAAAAACAAGTTCATAGTCTCATCAATAAATTCTTCGGTCAATGATTCCACATCCCCCAATCGTTCCCTCAGTTCCACATTTCCAATCCTCTGAAACAAAGAAAAACGTATGTATTGTATTTTCAAAGAAAAAAAAATTGTAATACCATCTCAAGATCAATAACATCATAATTTAACTAACAAATAGAATCCCTACAACTTTTTGTTATACATAATTTAGAAAATGATTAAAGAATACGTCAACTGTTTAACAAAATTATAATGCTCAATGTTGAGAAACTCGAAGAACTATACTTATAAAATATAGCTCAACTTATCATTCCTTTTAAGGAAAAATAAAGAAAAAACTCGTTATTTCTCTGTTAATTTGGTATATAGTCACCATTAAGTTTATATCAATTGATTAGCATATGACTTCAATTTAAAACATTCGCAATTTTGTAGACTGCATGACAATTTTGATTCTTGCATATGCTCTCTCTCTTACCATTTTGAGCTAATAATGGAGAGAGAAGTGAATGTAGATTTTAGACAACAATTAGTGCTAAAAAAATGGCCAAAGTTCTTTACTTACATTCCGCCGGCCATTTAGTCTTCCCAACCTTGAACTGACACTGACTATACGGGCACCCGAAGCTGAAGGCCTCATCAATGGAATCATAGCTTTGATCATATTCTTTGTGCCAGTATAGTTGGTCTCAATAACATCTTCAGCAAATTCCACTGAGTTCTCAGACCCATAATTGAAATTAACTCCAGCATTATTAATCTACATAAGAATATGAAAACAAATGTCAGCTCCAAAATTTTTAACGAAAATATCATTGCTAAAGAGACATCACAACCCTCCTTTTCTATCAATTTTTCAATTGACAAGAAAAATGTCATTGTGAATATCCTCTTTCCGTCCAGCCTTACTTTATAAACATGGTGGAAAAAATCACGGATGGACTGAAAAGGACTCTTACCAGTATATCTATTCCCCCATAATTTTCTTGTATCCAATTAGTGAATGCTTCAATTGATGAATGATCCACTATATTCAATTGATGGCACACTGCATTCAGACCCCCTTCTTGCAAGACTTTTACTGCCTCCTCACCAACAGCAGTCTCTCGAGATGTGAGAATAACCGTCAATCCATGTGCGGCAAGTTGGTGGGCAATTTCAAAGCCAATTCCTCTATTAGCACCCGTGACCACAGCAATACTATCAGCAGTCCACCATCTACTAAATGCAAAATATGGACAGCTCTTGATTTCATTTATCGACTTATCAGAATAAATGAAGAAATTTTCATTATGTAACAGAGAAAAGTATCCAACACATTGTCAAAAGCGTTGGTAACCATGCTTATGTTGGAGAGACTTAGATGCACTTTGCACTTGAGACTAAATAGATAGACACAAATATTGATAAATGTTTACAACTTTACACATTTTTAAAATGTATCAAAAAATAAAAAACGACAAATATTTTAAACATTTTAAAAAATTAAGAAGCCTTCCCCCTCTCCCCTCACTCTCCCACCAGTCTATCGTTTTAATTCAGAAATAGTCTAAAAGAAAAAAAGGTTTCTACCAGAAGCATGCATCCTTTTTTGCTTCCAAAATATTTTCCCCAAAAATAACAGAATTGATATGCACACTCAATGAGTACTCAAGATATGAATCATGTAGACAATATTATAAACACAAGTAATGCAATATTATATGATAAATTTCATTAAATTCACAATATCACATTGACAGAAAAGCAAAAGCACAATGTCTATAAATATGTGGTTAGTGAAATAATCAATTGCAGCCGAAGATAGATAGTCAAAATTTGTTCCCAATTTACAATTTATAGGAGCATAAAGCACCCCATCTTCTCATTTACATCATATCTTTTTATAATTAATTAGAGTACAAGAATGAGGCCAAATCTCCTCAATATCATATCAGAATGCACAACATAACTCCTAAGGATACCCAGAATCCAATTCCTAACTGCAAAATGATTCCACCGCCCGAGACAACAGAATCAATAACATTATATCAGAAGAAAAGAGGTTCCATTTTATATTATAATGAAGATTTAAAAAGCAAAAAATCAATCCCTTTCAAGAACTATAATCTAAAAACTTTAAAATATGTCAAATTTGTTTTGTTACCTTTGGTGATCGGAATAGGGAATAGTGCGGAGAAGAGAGATTTGTTGGCGTCTCTTTTCTCTTTTCTCCTTGGCTTTCTCTTTTTTGTCCATTACTGTTTGTAAATCAAGCCCTTGAGCTCCCTTTTCTCATTCACTTTTTCTGTAAAATTGAAAGAGGAAGGAGATGAATTTGGGTAACAAAACCTGCGGTTTTTTTGCTGCAGACCCAATTACTCCGCCACCGTTTTGAACAAACAACTGCCCTCCTTATAACTTGGTCAACATTTCCCCTATTTTCATTTTAACTTTTTGGCCATGAAAAATTGCCCTTCCATTATATTTCTATATTTGCCCTTATTCCACCAAGATTTCCTATTTACTAATTATAACTTCTTTCTTTTGGACTATCACTTTGAAAAAATTCATTAATTTTGAATTTCTTTTTTTAAATTTTGTCAAAGTTTAATTATTTATCAAAAGAATAGTGAGTCCAATGTGAAAATTTTGTATTAAGTTTTTATTTTTTTGTCAAATATTATAAAGATTATTTGAAGGAGTATATTCAATTTACACATGTATTGAAACATGGTATGCACAAACATTAAAAGTACTTTTGAATATGATTTGGTTTAGAGATATTTGTATTGAGTTTAAAAAAACAAAATATTTTATAAAAGACAATGCGAGTTTCAAAACTGAAAGTGTCCCAAAAGGCCAAAAAAGTAGTGTGCACTTGTGCCAATTTGATAAATCACATAAGGTTTCTAAGAGCATTAGCATATGAAATGTCATACATGTTTTCTTTGCCATTATAGTATCCAATGAAAAGCCTTCCCATCTGTTCATTTTGTTTTTGTGCAAGTTTTCTGGAGTAGTTTGGCTCCAAATTATAACTTTTTTAAAAAAAAGAGGCTGGTTTTTGACTTACAAAGCCATTAATTGCTATACAAACTAGCATCCTTCAATAGAAGAATCAAGAAACAAAGTAGAAAAAGAATCAAGAATGAGTGTCATTCCTCTGTCTCTAACTTAAAGTTCAATTCTTTCTACATTTTTGAAGACAAAATAAACACAAGAGACTCAGAAAATCTACTAATCTACAGCCTCACCCCAACCTGACAAACACCCCCCAAGAAGAAAGCAATGGAGGAGATTTCTTGGTCACCATGAACCGACTGTACTAAGAACAACAGCAGCTCGCTAACTGGAATCGTCAATATTCTCAATCATGTTTAGCAGTTTTGTCAGAAACTAAGTGATCTAGCCTTCTATATACTGGACTATATATGTGGTTTTGAATGATGCTAATTAGAATATAAGTGTTAGCAGCCAAGAATACTATACTAGCCACCCATAGTTGAATGAAGACATTCTTCCCTTTAAATTCAAGAAGGTAACCCCACATTAGCCAATGGGTTTGAGCTCCAATCCACAATAGAGTACTGGCTAAGCCTTGCCATTTGAGCTTGATTTTGCTCCAAGGTAATATCAGAGGCAATAGACAGAAGAACCACACAAAGTATTGTGCTGTCATGACCTGCACAGTGACATCGTCAAGAGTAAGACTATCGGCATGATAGGATATCAGGGTCACAAGAACAATATGTAACATTCACAAAGAAGACAGGATGATGGGGTTACAAACCTTGTTAAATGCCACAAATGCCAAGGTTTGCGTAAAGAAACAGAAAGGCAAGTCCCGTGAGAAGCGGAAAACAAGAACTAGCTGTACTAGAATTTGGGGGAGAAAAGAGATTAGCTTTTCCATGACAGTGAATTCTTGTTCGTAATGGAGATATATATGGTAAAAGTATATAGAGAAATTGTGTCTTGGGTCTGTACGTGTGAGATGATATAGCAGTGCTTCATGCAAGAAATCCCAGCCATATAGATAGAAGGAAATTCCAGTACAGATAAAGAAGACAACTGCAGAAATTAGCCCAAAAATAATTCTCCTCCAGGTAAATATATTCCTCAAAGTGAGCCAAAAATGGCTTTCACCAGCGAACTTTTTGCTGCTTGAGATTTGGCCTGACTTGATGTTTCTAAAACTCCAGGCAGTAAGCTTGGGCTTCTTTCCAGATTCAAAGTGACGAGGATCAAGCAACAAGACAATGGGAAGTGCATAAATTATTGGATAGATTCGAAGGTGGACCACAAGCCCATACCAAAATGCTGCTTGAAATATGTTATCTGTGTGCAACGAGAAATAGACAGCTAAATTAGAGAATCAAATACTTCTATTCAGACTTAACATGAACTTAAAGACATTTCTCAGTTTGAGGGTCAGAAGCTGAAAACTTTAGAAAAGACTTCCATTTTAGTTATTTTCATAATTTGAGGAATTAGTGAACACTCATCCGCTCCCTTGCCAAATCTATACAGTTTCCGCTTAAAAGAAAAATTGGACGAGCTTGAAAGGAAAACCTCTCATATAAGACTCAAACAATAGGGAGTTTGAGGGGCCAGGAAGAAAGAGAGATGCCAAAGGTTGAACAAGATATTGCAACTCCAAGGTCTCCAGTTCCTTTAAAAGATTAATATAGTTTCTGTTTTATTGATTTCCTTTCATTTTAGAAATTACACAATGTAAATTCACCTGAATGGAAAAATCCATGTACTTATTTGAATAATAGAAAAACTATGCTTTTCTCTCTCATCTACTTATTTGGAAGTGGTTTTTCCCATCTGAAGTATTACTATCGAGCAATTATTTTCTTTTAAGCTTGTATTCCATAAAGAAGAACCTAAGTACTCCAGGTCTGAAAGTAACAAACTCATAGTCTGATACTTGAGAAGAGTTCTATTAATTCCGCACAGGAAGAAAAAAGGAAGACGTAAATAAAGTACCATTCATGAGGCAGATAATGATCCAGAGAATTATGGCACAAACAATGGGTTCACAGTTGCCTCGGGTTCCAATAGTAAAGGTGAATGGATTGAAAAGCCAAACCATTGTACAGTAGGTGGATAGGTTTTCGGGCACACCACGTAGCTTCAGAATAGTGTGTATAAGTAAACCAACCAGTACATCTGCGATTTGCACATGACATAATTTGTCACGATAGGAAATTCAGAAAGCAATTTAGTGCTGAATGAAACAAAGGAAATCACAAAGGACGCATATAAATAACTTTGCAAATTAAGACAGATAAATGCCTATGTACTTCAACATATTTAAAGAGAAACAGCATAGTGACAGGAAATCAACATTTTCAAAAATTAGGAATAAGAAAATTACACTCCTTTAGCAAGCGAGATAACGTGAGAAAGGTTTGCTGAAAGCAACCATTTCTTTTTCCTGTATGGATTGGGATAATCTAATATGCAAGACAACATCTGCATGCTTCTACTAGCGAACAATGCTACATAAACCTGAGAACCACTTAATTCCTTATCTACAGCTTTCTTATATTTACAGTTAACTAAAAACAAACAAGAAACAAACTTTGCTGATAATACATAATCAACTTGTTCAAGGTAGTGAGAAAATCAACAAACAGATAAAAGACTTATGATGTAAATAACTAAGAGAATAACCAAACACTTCATGTGATAGAAATCAAGTTCATATATTTTGCTTTATATTAAATTTTGTAAAAGAGTTCAGCAGCAAACACCATTGCTTTTTGACCTCCACAAGTAATGTACCATCTTTTGGGGGGAAAATAAACAACATATCATACCTGAAGCAGAGAAGAGAAACTTTCCCCATGCAGGATGAATAACTGAATTTGGCATAAGAAAGAACGCAAGCAAAGGTGAATAACGATATGTCGATCTCTCATATGGTGACCTTCCAGATGCCATTAGAGAAGCAGCATCAGAAAAGACAAGATAGTCGACATCAGTGTATCTAACTTCCATATGGGTATCTTGCCATTCCCCATATATAATTAAGAGAACTCGAAAAACGGCCGAGAATAGAAGCAGAGAGCAAAAATTAACTACTGCCATTCTATAGGATCAAAACTGCTTAATTACTGTCATATCAGTTCAAAAAATGGGAGTTGATGCCCTGAAAACAGTCACCAACTGTTTCCTTTACTCCATTTTCAGCTGCAATTGAAATACGCAGAGACTGTATCACTTTACATGCTAAAGAACTTCGGATACAGCAGAAAGCATTCCCCAAGTCCAGAGAGAAAATATTTCAGCTTGAGCTGATCCTTCTTTTGATTCTTGAGTACAAGAGTTGAATCATTTCAACATTTCAAATGAAAACTGGAAGGGGAAATAGCACAATTTAGTAGCTATAATCGATTCAATAAACATAATTTAACACATTGGTAGGAATCATCTTACAACAGAATTTGAGAAGAAAGATAGAAACTTTATAAAATAATGGATCAAGAATTTCTACTCCAATTCGATTCTAAGCTCATATACTTCAAAATCTGATCACCAATTTAGAAATACCATCTAAAAAATCAATGCCTATTCAGTCAGATTTGCAAAGCAATTAAGTTCTACTACCTCCGGCAATGAACTTCTAGTGAAAGTATAGGTACCTTGAGCTGCCGTCCTCCTTTCTCACATTAAATATTTCCATGTTTTCATTGATTTGAAACAGAGAAAAGGATAATCGGAATTCGCCACCGTTTGAGTAACCATCTACTGCTGCGCCTCCGCTTCGATCTGTTTTCTGGTGCAACTACGGTCTATTATCTCAGTTTTGGCCTTTTCGTCATGAAATTGCCAAATTAGTCCCTCATTTCATGATTTATTCAATTCTAATCCAACGTATATGAATTAAGTTTTTTTTCCCGTTTTTTAATAAAAGAGTTTATCTAACGTATACCTCCAGACATACTTTAATATGAATTTTTACTTTTCAATTTAACATATAATAATATGTTAAACACCGTTGGAAAGACATCAAATTTAATACCGACATAAAAACTTGCATCGGCTAGTAAAATTCTACGGAACAAAAAATTTTCTGTCAGTAACGTGTCGAGCAGAAATTATTGACGGCAAGCCCTCAATATTTTTTGTTATCACACAAATCTCAGTAATTGCTTTAATTACTGAGATTCATTTCCTCGTACATTTTTTCACATATTTATTGTAATAACTTTACTGTATATATTATGTAACTAAAAATAATATATGGTTTGCATTACAGTATTATTTCCTTTTACACTGACTAAAACAGATCGACCGTGACCTAATGTCAATGTTCCGTCATAATTTATATGATTTTAACTATCATATATAGTATGTTTTGTTCTTATAAAGAATATTTTATCTATATTATCGTGTGTCATGAGAATATGCATTAGAGAAATAATTTGATTAAAATATAAAACTTACTTGATATTTTGATTTTGTTATAGAAAACTCTAAGTAGTGAATTCATATTTATTTTACTTGAGGTCCCTTTTAATTTTTTTATGTTAGACTTTATATTTTCTCCTAAAAACAATTCATAATTTTTTTTCCTTAAACCCAATCAAATGAGACCTTAGATTGGGTGGAGTGTGAACGCAAATTACAGGATCCAGCAATGTCGGGCTAGCAAACAACAAGAAAAGATTGCGCAAATGTTGAGCAGTTTGACGTGTCACTCCCACAATGTACGTCGCCGTTATTCGTCGTCTTCCTCATCCGCTTTCACTTTGTGAAATCTCCATATCGATGACCTCTTCCCTGTCATTTTCTATCTCCTTTGTCAAATTTGTCAATTTTCTCTTAATTTATTTGCTTAGGAAAAGTAAATAATGAAAAGGGCATCTCGTACACAATCGGAAACCAGGAGGAAATTTCAAATTTTAGGCAGTAGTCTCGGTTTCCACGATTTATTCGGTTGAATTTTTACTGTATTTAGTATTTACGGAAGCACTGCCGTCAGCAATATGGGACACGTGGGCCCTCCTGGGATATAACCATCTTTACGCGCTACGTGACACACACTGATTCTTTGTTGGGTTCTCCTGTAGCAGCGTCTATAGTCCACAAGTGCTACTGCACTGCGGGCGGCGGCTCTATCCCTTTAAAAACCCCCCAATTGGATTCAATGTGCTTCTTCAGTCTTCTGGTACTCTTGTTCTTGTTTGTTCCGGAAAGTTCTAGCATCGGTCTGAAACTGTAAGTTCATTGTCTTTTTCTGTTATCATACTCTGTTTCTGATTTTATTTTAGTGGTCTGAATTAGTCAGCTGGGAAGCTTTGATTATAGCGTCACGAAATGATCTGGTTGTTTCTTAGTGGCTGTATGATTTCTGAGTAATCAAGCTATAAAGGACTTTTCTTGATTTCACTTAGCCCATCTAAATTTTACTGAAAAATGCATTCTTTGTCTTAAATTAAGTGAAATTTCAAGAAGGGATCAAGGCAAAATGCATGTCTAATTCAGAAGATGAATGGAAAAGTACCAAGAAAGTTCCTGTAGTATATTTTGACTTAGCAGATATGTTTAAACGAACATGGTAAGATGCAAGTGACTAATTGAGCTGGATTGAAGTAATTGGATGATATTTTTGTGGCATTTTGTTTCTTAAAAGTAAATTTCATTATTGGGCTTCTCATGGTCGGCTATATTTGATAAATTTATGTTTTAACAGTTAAATTGAGAAGAAGATGGCACATGATTATAAGTGTTGGTTGCTTTACCTGGCTATCTTATCGCTGATAAACGCAGTTAAAGGTTCTCTAGTTAGCATAAAGGATGAAAATGGGATGAAGACTGCCGTATTTCTTTCCCCCAAGTTTGAGCTGGAACCTGGATCAGTTGCTAATAAATACTATTATGACATTGACTTCCCCAGAGGGCATGTTGCTATCAAGAATTTTGATGCTGAGGTAGTTGACGAGGCGGGGAATTCTGTTCCCCTTCATGAAACTTATCTCCACCACTGGGTGATTCTAAGATACTATCATAATGCTAAAGATTCAAGATACAAGGGAATCATGGACTTTCCTCAGTCAAATTACATTTCAGCTGGAAACAGTGGTGTGTGTGCTGGAATTTCACAATATTTTGGCCTTGGATCTGAGACAAGAAGAACATCCACTTATGTTCCAGACCCTTATGGTATAGTAGTCGGTAATCCTTTAGAAATTCCTGTAGGTTATGAGGAGAAATGGCTTCTCAATGTACATGCGATTGATACACGGGGTGTAGTGGATAGGCTGGGATGCACTGAGTGCAAATGTGATGTATACAATGTTACAAAGGATGAAAACGGCCGAGCTTTGGATCCAGATTATATTGGAGGATTGAGATGCTGTCATGATGAGACTAGATGTGAGATCCGAGAAGGATTCCAGGGTGTGAAGAGAGGCCTCTATTTGAAGTATACTGTGAAATATCTTGATTGGCAGGCATCCATTGTGCCAGTGAAGATTTATATATTTGATGTTACTGATAAATGGAGGAAACCGAACAATGCTACAGGGCTCGTTTCAAAACATGATTGTCAGGTAGTTACTACTTTCTTTTTCCATTCTCCAAAACTAAGCATGATGGATGGTACAAGATTTACTGCGCCTAGAAAACTCAGAGATGAATTTATCACATTCTTGTTATGTGCTTTCATATGTCAGGTGTAGGGCTACTTAAACTTGCATCTCCTTAGTTTTGCAGAAGCTTTAAATGAATCATAATCTTTAAGAACCGAGTTATATATGTTACTTTGGATTAAATAATGCCCCTTAGATAAATGTTGCCTCCACGTGCTGCAGAAAACATGTCGTAATAACGGAATGCAATGCTCTATGATGTGAGGATTTATATTCTCTAAACATCTTAATATTCTCGTAATAAGGTTTAGCACTGGAATCTTTGATGCATACTTATGGTTCTGTGTGAGTTTGGAGTATTATTCTAATAGTAAAGATTGTATATAATCTAAAATTGTCCCTATATTTTGATTTGCATATATACACATTTATTTATTCTAAACTTTTGCCTTGTATTGGAATACTAAATGGTTGTGCCATCTTGAAACAGATTGAATATCAAGTAACTTCTTGCCCTTCTGGTTTCGCAAATGATGATTGCGTAGACACCAAAAGTGTAAGCATAATGTTACGTGATGGTGGTGACTTGATCTATGGCGTTGCACACCAGCACTCAGGGGGAATTGGTTCAACTCTATATGGGGAGGTAATGACAACTTCGAGTTCTTTTCCTTCGTGGCCCTTCATCATATCGCATTCATTATCTTTTATGTATTTCTTAGAGCCGAATTTCTATTTAATACTTCTCAGTATTGCTAGTTAGCCATCTTACATGAAAATATACTACTTGAGAGACACTGCTAGCAAAGGGGAAGTATATTCCCTTTCACTCTGCTTTTATCCCCCCTGGAGTCCCTCTACCTTCTGATATCTTTCGTTTCTTTGTGTTTTTTCCCATTAAAGTGCATCACTTGTGAGTCTAGAAACATTCTGATGTAGATATTGTCAACCACTTTGTTAATTCATTGTCTTATGGCGTAACAATGGTTCAGGATGGACGAGTTATATGTTCATCAATTCCGATTTATGGAAAAGGAGAAGAACCCGGAAATGAAGCTGGTTATATTGTAGGGATGTCCACTTGTTATCCTCAGCCTGGCTCTGTGAGGATATCCAATGGAGAGATGCTAACTCTTGTATCTAACTACAGCAACACCAGACAGCATACAGGAGTAATGGGGCTATTTTACATATTGCTAGCGAATTCAGACTCATCCCCAAAAGCTTTGGCTGCTCTGCACGCTCCAGTTGGTGTAAGATTCTAGTTCATTTTGTTCTTATTTTTCCTGTCTGTCAACTTGATTTGCATACACACAGGGTCCCTTAAGTCCGTAAGCTGATATTCTGCAATAACAGTTCAAGCCCTGAACCAAAATCTCAGAAAGTCTTAGCATCTACAACCTTCCGACTAAATGGAGGTTTTATTCCTGCACCCGTTACAAAGATACAACAGGCATTTGATTGTTTTCCTTTTCTGCGAAAGCCATCTTGCCATGAACTCGAACTATGCCTCTACTCGGTATTTGTAAACAGCTGCGTTTACAAAACAGCTGCTTCTTTTTTTGGCTAACCTGAGTATGCATTGGTTGGTTGTATATATGCAGATACATAAGAAAGTTTTGACACCACGTTTTATATCGGGCAGTGCACTGTTTGGAGTTGGAGTGCTTCTTCTTATAGTTGTAATCTGGCAGAGAAGGAACCAGCTAGGTGATAACAATTACGAACAAATAGTTGAATGAGCTTGTCTCTTGTTCACATGCTTGATTTATCTGCAGTATATGGTGCTTTTAAGATCAAGAAGATTGTTGATCTGCTCCGTTGTTATGTTCCTTTTTTTGTTTCTCTGGGGGTATACGAGTACATATGTAATATCTCTCTGGCAATAATGTAAGATTGTTGTGTTGAAAATAATACTAAGAGATAGTTTTATGGAATTTGTCAATTGTTGGAACTATGGTCTTTTTTTTCCTGATTTTCTATGGCCCTTGCATTTTATAATCACTTGTCACTTTCCTGTTGGAAACTGAAATGACATCTTACCAAAAAATGTTTTCTCCTCATTGACGATTTCCTTTTGGATGCTATTTCCTAATATCAATTGCTTAATGATGACCAACTCGGTGGCTTGACGCAGTGGATAAGTGCACTGCGAATGTCTAAGAGGTTCGACTCTTCCTCCCTAACCCCCAAGTAAGAACCTACCCCAGGTTGGCTGTCGATATCTTCATACGTGGTACTAACTTAAGAAAACATGGAATTGTCATCCTGTGTTGACTTTGGACAAACTGATAACTGAGAAAAGTCAGAATTGTTTACATTATGTATTCATTTGCATGTTCTTGATACCAGAAGAGCTCAAGAATGATCATCTTGGTGGATTTTTTTTCTCATCTCTGAATCTGATCAAGTAAGCTGTTCTTCTAAATATCATATAGGAATTCCTTTAGTTGCATATATGATTAAGAAGATGAAATTTTCACTTGGGATTATCTTGAATATGTAGAATTTGATTTTGTTTCCATTGATTACTAAAATCTACTATGGGCTTTATTAGCATGATCAACTTACTATAACTGCAAGAGGCCATATTGCTGTCAAGAGTTTTGATGCTGATGTTGTTGATGAGGCTGGGAAACCGGTACCCCTTCACGAAACCTATCTCCACCACTGGGTTGCTATGAAGTACTACCAGCGGAAAGGGGTAGAGATGCCAAATTTAAAAGATTCAGATATTATTAAGGCTAAGAACCATGGAGTATGTGGGCAGTACCTTCCTTAGTATTTTAGCCTTGGCTCTGAAACGAGAAAAACATCAACACATGTTCCGGATCCTTATGGAATAGAAGTTGGCAATCCAGGTGAAATTCCTTACGGTTTTGAAGAGAGATGTATGTTTAATGTGCATTTGATTGATACAAGGGGCGTAGAAGATAAGTTGGGATGCATAGAGTGCAGATGTGATCTCTATAACGTCACAAGGGATCAAAATGGCCAAGCATTGAAGCCTGATTATGTCGGAGGATTGAGTTGTTATGATGGAACAAAATGCAGGGCAAAAGAAGGGTTCCTCAGGGCAGCTAGAAGTGTCTTCCTTAAATATACCGTGAAGTATGTTGATTGGGACGACTCTGGCTTGCCTGTTAAAATCTTCATGCTTGATGTTACTGATACATGGAAAAGCTCGAAAGAACCAGGAAGAGTTGCAGGACATGTTTGCCAGGTATCCTCTTTCCACAAGCCAGTTCTCTTGCTACATGATGTTATATGCAAAGTTTTATTAGTCAATGCAACAAATTTTGTATGCCTAAAACAGTTTTCCATGGTTTCTTGCCGTCCCATTCTTAAAATATTTCTGGATACTTGTTGATGCAGCTTGAATACGATGTGAACCCTTGTTCTGCTTCTACAGACGGAATAGATTGCATCGATAGCAAGACAGTGACCGTAAGTTTTCCTGGTGGTGGTGATCTCATCTATGCTGCTGCACACCAACATATTGGAGGCATTGGTTCCATGCTTTACGGAGAGGTACTTCCAGAATATGTTTTTTCTGTTTGAGAAATGTCTTCTGCAAGTAAAATTTGTAAATTTCTTCTACTTCTGAAGAGCTCCATCACTTCATATGAAACTTTCGAACCCTTTTAAAACACAAAATTGATCAATCCTTTGAAGTAGTGGACAAACTCATTAGGGAATCCTCTGATTAGGCTAGATTATTTGTTCCTGTGATCTTGACAGACCTTACAATTGAGTTTAACTTCATTTATATGGAAACAAACCAGGATGGACGCGTTTTGTGCTCATCAAATCCAGTTTATGGAAAAGGAAACGAACCAGGAAATGAATCCGGTTACATTGTGGGAATGTCAACATGTTACCCTGAACCTGGCTCTGTCAAGATATCTCCCGCGGAATCTTTTAACTTTCACTTTTGTGTCCAATTATAACAGCTCCCGGAGACATACAGGAGTCATGGGGATGTTATACATGTGCTGATCCCTTACCAAATGCTTCAATACAAGTAAGAGTTATTAACACTAGAATATGGTCTACATTTGCTGACATTGAAGTTCTTCGCGTAATCAATGAGTTTATCGTGAATTTTACAGTGCGTAACTTGGATTCTGCAGAAGCAGAAGAAAACTAGGATGCGAAATCATGTCCGGGCTGTTGTGATGATGTTTGGAGGCATGGCAATTCTTGCTGCTGTTATTGCTTATCATAGGAAGTGCAGAAAGAGTGGATATGTATCAATACCAAAGTGAACTTTTGTCTCTCAATTTTCCTTAAACTTTGGTCCATCTTAGGACAAAAATGTAGTACTAGCATTTTTGCCTTTCTGAACTTTTCTTACCAATGAAACTTCTTTGTAATATAGGTTCTGATTTCTGTATTTGAAACAAACAAATAACGGAAATGTTTAGGGAATTAACATTGAGCTAAATATGGTCATTTTGGTAATTTGGGGGGGGAGGAGGGGGGGATAATTAAAAAGATAAGAAAAAGATCATTCCATTCTCATTGAGTCAAGGGTATTGGCTCAATGTTGATTTCGTTTATCAGTATCTTTAAAAACAATTATGTTGATCACCTCCGGAAAATTTAATTAGAGTTCTAGCATGATCTGGCTATCTTTCAAGACATGGTCGAAGCTGATGTCCTGATTCCAATGGCGCCAACCCTTCCAAGACGAAAGCAGCATCCCTAGGTAGTTCATGTGGTGGGATTGGGGATGGATACTTGTACTGGGATGGGACTCGTTGCCTGTTTTCGATATTAGAAAAATAACTAAACTCTCTCTTCCGTTACTGGTGGACTGTTGCACAAAAAGGTAGACAGAAGCAACTTTTCTCAGCGCGCTTGAAAAGTGCTTAGCTTTTGACAGATTTCAGTATTTAAGAGTATACGATTTTAACTAATTTGGACTTATCATTCCAGCGTAATAAATATGTATATATAATTTCTTCTTTATTGGTGTTGAAATGTCAATTTTGTCCACTGAAAACAGAAAAACAAACTAAAGGGTCTATGTCTTGCATGGTAAAAACAAATTGAGTGGAAGCTGGTTTTGGGTCCTAATTGGAAAAAAAAAAAAAAAAAAAAAGTGGGATTTACTATATTTGACCATAAGAGAAAAATTGACATTTCTTCTATTACAAGCAAGAAAATTTCTTCACTTTTTATTTTTAATGGTGACAATTACACCTTAGCAAAAATCAAAATTTGACTTAAAAATAGCTGTTTTAGACTCAAAAGTGCAAAAAAAAAAAAAACATTCACATCATTCCCTTTATTCTTATGTTTCTTTCAATTGTCAATTTTAGATTATCTTATTTAAAAAAAAGTTATATTTTTGTAAAAATATTTAGCCGGTCGCTCGAGACCTTTGGTCTCTACCCGGATCCGATGAAAAAAATGGGATCACTTCTTATGGACTCGTTGAGAATGATTCGGATCTAGTTCATGGCCTATTAGAAGTAGAAGGCGCTCTGGTGGGATCTTAAAAAACGCCTAGATACAATAACAACTGGAGTCTTCGGCCGGAGAAGTTTATTGCATAAAAACGCCGGGACCTTTTGTCGAACCGAGAAATTGGACATAATAAAACGACAGGATCATTAAAAAAATCATAAAATTTAGAGAGGATTTTTCGAATGTATAAAATAAAAATTCGAAGGAGGACAAAGTAGTAGTAAGAATGGTTTTCCTTTCGAAGCCGCCTATTATCCAATAAAAACGTAAGATTTTTCTGTTCAATACATAATGACTGAAGCTAACTTTGGTTGGTTAATCCCCCGAATGTATTAAAAAAAAAAATGTGTTCGATTTTTCACTTTTTTGAAAGTACTTATATTCTCGCTAATTAATAGAATTATTTAATTTATTATTTTTTTAAGAAACTGATTATTAATATACATAAAATGTATAAGAATCGCTACTACTACTAGTTCCGAGCTATTAGTTTTGGGAGAGCTTCTAGTCTCTGTTATATGCTTAATTACATAAAAAGGGATAGTATTTCCGCATGTGAGAAAGCAAGAAGAAAGCAGCCAACCTTCAGTTTGATGTCAATTATTTAGGGACAGTCAATAACTTCCCGATATATTCCCTGCTAAGTAAGTTCTAATCTCACAAGAAAGAGTTATCCGTACACGCTACCCTATTTTATATATATATATATATTTTAAAAAATTTATACATGAATAATATTTTAGCATATATTTATCATTACATTTTGAGTTATCTTTGAAACTTTTCAAATCATGATTGGAAGATAAGGGGATGGGAACTTGGCCATACCATAGCATCTCTGTCTCCATACTTTGCATTTTTTTTTTTTTTTGGTTTTTGAGTCCACTTGCCACATCCCACAGAAAAATAAGGGAAATTGCAATCACACAAAAGATGACACATAGCAACAAAAGCTTAACCCCACACAAAAGAAAACTTGGTCACCTTATGATTTATAAGGGAAAAAAAAACTCTAGAAATTTGGTTTGGAATTTGATTCAATAAAAAGTAAGAATTTTTTTTAGTATTGAAATAGAAATATATATTTTTTAGGGAATATTGTGAAATATACTTTTAAATTACCCGTTTTGGGATGATTATAAATCTTTTAAATTGAAATAATTATACTTTTACTTTTATATTTTGTTTAAATTACATATTACATCTCTTTTTTTAGAAAAATTATAAATTTCATTTTAAGGTGTTTTCAAAGTTATGACCATTTAAGTAAAACTATAACATTGAATCTTTATAGTTAAATAAATATGTTTTATTTTTATGTTAATTAATTCTAATAAAATTAAATAATTAAATGTTATATCATTAGGTAACATAGATCCATCATTAATATTATAGTATTTGTTAGCAAAATATTATTCTATGTTGGATTAAAATATTTTGAGTTTGATAATCATTTACAACGTATACAATCTCTTTTAATTATTTATTTTATAATAATTTTATATCGATATATTTAATAGTAACATTCATAATTTGAGTTGTTCCAAATAAAAAACTAAAAGTAAATATATGTTGCAAAAAATCATTTAAATGTCATTTTTTCGACACGCCGTAATGAAATTTCAAAACATAAAAATAATATAAATCTAATGGGAATTTATTTTAATTCGTTCTTAAATACTTAAACTATTACTTTACTTAAATTTTCTTTAAATAGAACAATTAATTATTCATAAATTATATTTAAACCTAATTCAGATACATTCATATATATATATATATCTTAATCTTTTAAAATTATCTCTTTGTAAGTTAAATTATTACTTTACTTGAAGTTACCTTAAAATATAACAATATAATTATTTACTAATTATATATAAATCTAATCCATATACATTCATGCATCCTAATCTAATTTAACTATGTAATCATCTACAAATTATATAATACTAATTAATATAAATCTTAATTTAAAAAATTTTTTGATTTATCTCTTTATGTATTACACATTGTATTATTTTAATTAGAGTCACATTTCTAATTAATTATATAATCATCCACAATATTTACCTAATTGGGATATATCCTAATTTTCCAAACATATAAGAATCTATTCATGAGTTAAATAATTACTTTAATAGGACTTATTTATTATATTTTACAAATTAGATTTATTAGTCTCACCAACATGCATTTATATAATAAAAATTCAAAAAAAATAAAACTATTCCTAATTTCATTTTAATTAGCTGGTGTATTTGTTAATTAAATTTACCTAAATAAATAATTTAACCCATTTTTTTTAAAAAAAATTATTTCATGAAAGAAAAAAGGGAGTAATATATGAAAAATTATTTAAAGATTCATAATTGGAGGTTCACAATATCATCCACCTCAATATTTGCACCTCAAAATTGTCAATTGCCAAAAAATAAATCCATAAATTTTCCTTCCAAGTTTGTTGCATCTTAACATTATTTATGAATAAATAAATAAAATAAAAACTCCCTTCGTCTTCACTGTTTCTTCAGTTGTCTGAAACCGGCCATTAGTGTTTCTTTTGTTTTCCAGAACCAATTCCAACGTGCCCAGATTCTTTGAATATGGGAAAACTTCCTTCGTGATAACTACGCTGGCTGATACCTCTTTTCTTTGACCCGAGACCCAGAAAGTGAAGCCCCATAAACACCGGGTCAACCTCCTTCGGACCCTACCTACTAGAAGAAGAAGATCCTCAGCAAATATTCTTCTTTTGTTTCTTTTAACCTTTCATTACTGTTCAACCTTTTTCTATTTTATAGGTTGAACCGATTCGTTGTCAAGAGTGTTCATCACTCGCCCAATTGGTACCCAGTTCAATTTCTCATCTATATATAATATGAATTCGTTATCTTGCATTTGAATTTATTTAGATCTACAGAAAAAGTTGAAATCTTGAGACCCATGTGGGGATTTTGATTACTAGAATTTTTTTTGCTAAATCTTTGAGTGGAGATGATGATGAGCATGTAAGGTTCCAGCAATGGCTGAAAAAGACCGGCCAGGTTGCTGTAATCCGGTTAAGAAACCAGGCCCGGTTTCAATGGACCATGTGCTAGCTGCTTTGAGAGAGTCTAAGGAGGAGAGGGATACAAGAATTAGGAGCTTGTTCAATTTTTTTGATTCGGCTAATGTGGGTTACTTAGATTATGCCCAAATTGAGAAGGGCCTTTCAGCTTTGCAAATTCCTGCAGAGTATAAGTATGCAAAGGAGCTTCTCTGGGTTTGTGATAAGAATAGAGATGGGAGGGTTGATTATCAAGAGTTCAGGAAGTACATGGATGATAAAGAGCTTGAGCTGTACAGGATTTTTCAGGCTATTGATGTGGAGCACAATGGCTGCATTTTGCCTGAGGAGCTTTGGGATGCTCTTGTCAGGGCTGGTATTTCACTTTACCCTTTTTTTCCCCTGGCAGTTAAATTATTCTTGAATTTGCAAGATTTGCATGCTTCTGAAGTTGTGTGATTGATTTTCCTTGTGGGTTATGTGGGTATATAGGAATTGAGTAGCTTCCCTATTTTAGTTAAAGGAATGGGATATTGGTGCTGGTCTAGGTTATATGCTATGGGTAACGAATTTGTTCCAGACGTAAAAGACAGAATTGGAATTTGATGGGAGATAATCTCTTAGGATTAAAAATGAGCCAAAGTTAAGTTTAACTGGAGGTTGCTGTATTTGGTATCCATTGCTCTGATTCTGTTCCTTACGCTGCTGTTGGCAACGGGGTAAAAGGAACTGGAGGTTGATTTCATTGTCAGGGTTATGAAACAGTGGTGGATCTCTCTCTTTGTGATCTCTGTATCTTGCCCATGTTTGCTTGGTTGCTTTGGTTCCTTAGGCATATTATGATTGTCTTAATAGCTGTTCCTTAAGTGACTATAAATTTGTTATTTTTCTATTAGCTGACAGAAATTAAGATGGTTCTGGTGATGCAAACTCAAATTTAAGCATGAAACAGGTAACTGCCAAACTACTATAAGGAAGCTATGATTAGCTAAGCTCTGGCTAGTAGCTGAGGTTGAGAGTGATTCTAGCTTGTAGAAAGACTGAACCCTCACACACACACAAAAAAAAAAAAAGCATCTAATAAGCTAGATGATGCAAATAGCAGTCCCAATTGGTGAGATCTTGATAGAGGTAGGGGCTTGTCTTAGAGCTTAGAGGCCTGCACTAGCATTTGCTCTTTCGTTCTTTTCTTTGAGTAACGAGTGTAGAATCTGTTATATCAATCCAAAGGGTGGAGAAGGGAAAAAGGTATATGTCTTGAAATTTGTTCAAACTTTTTCTAGTTTATTATGTTTTCTTTAGATGGAAAGTTGTGGTACATCTCTACCTTGAATGGTGCTAGTTAACATGCAAGCAAATGCTGTCAGTTTCAACAAATCTTTTAAACTAACTTCCATCAATTGGTATTGTGTAATTACCATCATGATCTTTTCAGATTACTCTATGCTTATGGCATAGATGACAAATCCAACATGCTCTTTTGGGATTTTCCTTACTGTTGGTGTAGGCTAATAATTAAAAAAGTTCTCTGTTACTGCAATTATTTATTTATCTTCCCTTTTTTCCTCTTTCGACATTGGAGAGTCATTATTATGTTCTTAACTTTCAAGTGAATCCGCTTCCTTATGGCTGTACTTATGGCATGTTTTAATAGCTTCTTTGACAGGCAGAAAATGCTGAAAGCATTTTGCTTCAACTGCTTGATCACTGTCTAGAAGCTTTGCTACTGCAATTCTAGTTTCTTGAAATTTTTACATCTTATAAGCCATGGCAGTTTCTTTCTGCAGGGATTGAAATGGATGATGATGAACTTGCTCGTTTTGTGGAGCATGTTGATAAAGATAACAATGGAATAATAACTTTTGAAGAATGGAGAGATTTTCTGCTACTCTATCCACATGAGGCAACTATCGAGAACATCTATCACTACTGGGAAAGGGTATGCCTCGTAGATATTGGTGAACATGCTGTCATTCCTCAGGGCATAAGCAAGCATGTAAGTGCAACCAAATATCTAATTGCAGGCGGGGTTGCAGGAGCTGCTTCCCGTACTGCAACTGCTCCACTTGATCGCCTCAAGGTAAAGCTACAGGTTCAAACTGCACGTGCTTCTATTCTTCCTGCAGTAAAGGACATATGGAAGGAAGGTAGATTTTTGGGATTTTTCCGAGGCAATGGAATAAATATTGTAAAGGTTGCACCTGAAAGTGCCGTCAAATTCTACACTTATGAATTGCTGAAGAATTTTATAGGAGATAGTAAAGGGCAAAACCAGGCTGACATAGGGGCTTCAGGACGGCTAGTTGCTGGTGGTTTGGCTGGTGCTGTGGCACAAACTGCTATTTATCCAATGGATCTTGTCAAGACTCGATTACAGACATGTGTTAGTGACTGTGGAAAGGCTCCAAATCTGGGAAAATTATCAAAAGAGATATGGGTTCAGGAGGGGCCTCGTGCATTCTATAGAGGGCTGGTACCGTCTCTTCTTGGGATTATTCCTTATGCAGGCATTGATTTGGCTGCTTATGAAACCTTGAAAGATATGTCAAAGACCCATGTTCTTCATGATACGGGTATATCTCATATGTCTATGATGTTAGTTGATTATAAAGTTTCATATTCCATATTGAGCTGCATTTTAAGATTGCATTTTTAAAGAAATTTGAGTTTTACACAGAACCTGGTCCTCTTGTACAACTCGGTTGCGGGACAATTTCTGGGGCCCTTGGAGCAACATGTGTTTACCCATTACAGGTCATTAGAACAAGGTAAAACAGTAAGTTTGCTTCTGTTTTTCTGATAGCTTTATGTAATAATTTTGCTTGACCCTTGTCTGCTTGTGGCATTACTTACAGAATGCAAGCCAGTTCGGCTTACAGCGGAATGTCTGATGTAATTTGGAAGACTATTCAGCATGAAGGTTTTATTGGATTCTACAAAGGACTTTTTCCGAATCTTCTCAAAGTTGTACCGGCAGCTAGCATTACATACGTGGTCTACGAGACCATGAAAAAGAGTCTAAATCTTGATTAAGTGAATCATAGTCCTCCTTTGGTGGTTATCTATTTAGTCCTGATAATGATGAAAAATAATATAATCAATCCAAGATGTCATTGTTGGAGTTATACACTAGACATTGATTTCCCATGGGTTACTTGCAGGGTTTGCCTGAAGAAGAAATCTCTTGGGAGTTAGTAACTAACTTCTTTACATATGCAATTAAGGATTTTTGCCTGTTTGCTTAGTTTTAGGATATTCTTGTACACTCTTGCTAGAACTACATATGGTGAATGAATACAAGGTGCAGACAATTCAATTTTTGCTATATATATATATATATATATATCATATGATTTGGATTTTTGGACTTGAGTTGTTTTCTCTTCTGCTTGTTGATTCCTGTGGAATTATCCCATGTGAGACTTTACTATGTTCTTCCTTTCTAAGATGATGATACATACAGGTTCTGCATTTATGATTCTGAGCTTCCATGCATTTCATTTCATCTGTCACTTTATGATTCTCTTGCTGCTGCATTGCATTGCATATAGCCTACTTATATTCTGCCTGCAGATTTCGTTCCATTTAGGATTGCCGGTAACATTTTCCTTACACAAAATGTTATATAAGATGTTACATAAGACGCGAATAGATTTTGTCTATACCATAGAATGTTTGTATCCTATGAAAGAATCTATCTCTCATGTGTCATCTTGGATTTCAATGTTAGTTCTTTCCATTTTGTAGTTGATCCTATGACTTTCCTCCATTGGTGAATTGCCCCTTGAGTATCTTTTGGTTTCACTTTTTTGCCTCCTAAAGCAAGGTGTTAGTGCGGATTGGATAGAGTTTGGTTTGATATTTTTGTTTTGCGTTTTGTAAAAACTGAATTGTTTATTAGAAGAGACGTGTGTTTTAAACTTGAGATTTGAGATACGGTATAGTGACCAATCTCAGCTTTACTCCTGGATGGGTGAGTGATTATTGCTCAGGGATCTTGCTAAACTAAGGGGTACCGACTCTATGGGCAAGCAGTATATCGTCGATTGAAGAACCATATCAGTAAACAAGCTCACCAGGATGTACGGCGTGAAGTTTGATCCCTGAGATTGTTGTAACCCAATTTAGTTCCAACAATGAATCTTAGACCTAGAAAGAGGAACTGAGTAAACTGATGGGGGAACGGTTCGGATAACATTTCTTATAACACTCTATGTAACATTCTTAATTTAGTATATTTTACCATTATAAAGGAAATGTTACAGAAGATTTGAGTGCAAAAAACGGGCTATTTCCAATGTTGACAGAGATGAAAAGTACCCTTCCCTTTTGTTTTTATAAAGATTGGAAATGGAAAACAAGAAAACTCAGATCATTAAACTGCCTTAATTTGGAAAGAAATCATTAATTAGCTACTCCTTTTGCTTCTGATTCTTTAGAAACCTCATCATTTCTCATCCAACAAGTTTATATTAATGAAAAACCTTTTAATGTGACATAGTTTATGGTGACAAACCCAATAACAAATTGTCAATGATATGGCCTATCGATGCAAGTTAAAGTAAGAAACTTTTATAACGTGCGTTCTTTCCATATCTATTTAGTGAATATTAAATCATTAATTACTGCATCGAAAAGCTCAATTGAGAAGCAATCTCCTTTCCTCTAATCGTTTTCTGTCTTGCAAGCATTATATTTGGGTTCAATATCAATATTGATCATCCACATTTGAAAATGCTGCAATCTGAATCAAATTTTGATGCAAGAATTATTGAAGAAACTTGAAGAAGAAGAAGAAGAAGAACAGAACATAAACAAGTTACAGATATCTTGAAGGGTACCATTGGAGGAAATTACAACTCCATAATACATAAATAGATCACAACTCCAAGAAAAACCAAACATTAAGTAACATTAACAACTAAACATGGATTTTTTCCCAAAAACCAGAAAAAAACAGCATAAGAAAAGAAAGACCTGGAAGAAAGGCGTTGCCTTCCCTTTGCCTCTATGACTTGCCTTTTTTACCCTTCTTGGCAGATCATTTTCAGAAGAAGATGATGATGACCAAGAGAACAGCGGCTAAATTTTTTTTTATGTAAACGATGAACTCATATTGATCAAGAAAAAGAGTCATTTTCACTTCCATTTATTCTCTTCTTTCTCTTCTTTCTCCACATGATTGATCTCTTCTTCTCAAGAAATTAATCCAAATCTTGAAATGTTAAGAAGGGTTGTTGATGATTATCCTTAAAAACCCACCAATTATATAGCAAGAACAAAGCAAAAAAGTTGTGTTAAAACACAAGAAATCTTTCTTTCACCAAAAGGAAAAATGGGCTTCAAAAGTTATGGGATGATGACAAATTTGTATGGTCCCCTATCTACCATTATTCCCAAAACTAGTCATACTTTTTTTTTCTTTTTTTAACCTGGTGTGAACCGTTCATTATTCAAAACTATACAATACTGGTTAATCCAAACTCAGTTTGTAGAGCACTCGCAAAGTCTAATTCTTACTCGAAAGTTAAGAGTCTGACTCTTAACGTTTCATAACCTTATGATAAGAGATATTCGAACTTTGAACTTTTCAAACATATACAGTGTACTTATTTACTCCGTTAAGCTAAGAAGTTAAAACTAAGTCATACTTATCCACCACAAAGAATACTTTATATTCTTCTAACATAATTTAATTCTAAAAAGATGAAAAAATCTACTCATTCCATGTGGAAAAAAGTGAGATTAAATGGATAATAAAGTGATTGAGAGAGAATAGGGACAGAAGAAAAGTTAGTAGACATGTGGCATTTGGGGTTGGAAATATGATAAACTAATGGGAAATGTTGATTAAAGTAGTTATGGAAAAAAAAAAAAAAATAGGACCAAAAAAAGAATAACCAAATAAATATGTGTATATAAATAGATATGCCTTTATTTATGCTTTAATTATATATATATATATATATAGAAGAAAAAGGGTACAATCACTTTGCACCGTCCCCTTATTAATACCTCAAATTCAAATGGTTCTTGAGAATCTTATGAGTCTAAAAAGCACTAACAAATTTAGTGGGAGACATTATCATATTGTTGAAACTTAATGTGGAAAATTATGCTATATTTGTCTATTAATTTCCAAAATTCATCTTTTTATTGAAATATTTATATTATAAGTAGATATTGTATTTAGATAGATTATACTCTTCATGTATAATTAATTGATTTCTCTTCAGCTAACATATTACATCACGAAAATATTTTTAGAAATAAAAGAGTATATACAGTAGAAATATAATCAGGATCTTATTTAAACTAATATCGGTTACTATATTTTGAGATTTATTCACAGTACTAATACCCCACCAAGAAACTTCTTAACATATTACTAAAGTGCGCAAAAGCAACACTAAATATGTTAAAAATGATCAGTCAAGAGTTTCTTCTTTTATTTTCCTTTATTAAAAATGATTTATTAGTTCTTGAGCAATAAAAATGTACTTACACAATTAATATTCGGCTTGAGATAGGGAATTTTATAAAAAAATAAATAAAGAAAAATACTTAATTACCATGAAATCAAATCTCTAATTTTAAAGAGACAAAAATTTCTAAAATCAAAATAGTAGTGTGAATATAAAGAAAAATGTCTACAAATTAAAA
Organism: Catharanthus roseus; assembly: GCA_028651295.1. NCBI lineage: Eukaryota > Viridiplantae > Streptophyta > Magnoliopsida > Gentianales > Apocynaceae > Catharanthus > Catharanthus roseus. Next base: position 8,328,445 of record JAPQWS010000148.1, read on the forward strand.
GTTTTAGTGACTTTTATAAACGTTGTAAATTGTTTACAACAGCAGTGGACGTGCCGGAGTGGTTATCGGGCATGACTAGAAATCATGTGGGCTCTGCCCGCGCAGGTTCGAATCCTGCCGTCCACGATTTTATATTTTATTTTATAACCGTAATCTATGATTGAACATGAACCTTCAGATCACCCAGCAATGTTAAAATGGGCCGGTCCAAACTATCCATAAAATATACGGATATGAATTTTTAAAATTAGACATTTTAAAAATCAGTTTAGACTGGATTGGACCGGCCCGTTATGAGTGTGGGTTTTTGCAGTTTGATCCGGTTCAATTCGCGAACTAGCCATTTTTTTTTGTTTTTTAGACATTATTTAAATGTTATTAATGTATAATTATTTTGTTTCATATTTAGATACTAGTGTAATTTTATGATTAGCTGAATATTTTTAAAGAAAATTAATTTTTATATTTTTTTAAGGTTAAAAATAATTTTTATTAAAAAATAGTGTTATTTATGTGTAATTATTTTGTTTCTTAATTAGAATTTAGTATAATTTTTAAGTTTAGTTGAATATTTTTAAATAAAATTAATTTTTAATATTTTTTAAGTTTAAAAATAATTTTTATTAAAAAAAACCTGCAAGCTGGACGTTTATTCGCGGACTAATTACGAACAAATATGATGTATATGAACTTCGGTCAATAAAAAATTAATCCAAACCGGATTGGACCATTTGAGTGCGAACCAATGCAATTCGGTTCGACCCGTTTGACCGTGATATGATCACCTCATCCATCTAATCTAATATGCATTTTAAATTTTACTGGAAAAAACACTTTTCTAAATTAAATTTTCAGTGAAGTATGATAGAGTTAGAAAAGACCGACAAATAAGTAACTCACTCATTTGGTTAATTACCGATTCATGTATTAAAAATATGCATAACTCATCTTACTAATTTACAAATATGAACAAAATGTGGCCAAAGAGAGAGCAATAGCTAGAAGGAAACCAATGCCCTTGATTTGCAAACAATCTTCAAAGCTCATTACCACTCTAAAACACAAATGCAAAACTATAAAACAAGTGTACCAAATCCATGCCCAAGCCATAACTAGAGGTCTCTTTTCTCTTCAAAAAACTTTCCATATTCAAATCCTCCACACCTTCACTTCCCTTCTCACTACTTCTCCTCCATTGCCAAATTCTCCTTCTTTACTTCATTATGTCACCACAATCTTCAATCTCATTCCCAACCCGTCAACATTTTGTTATAATACAATTATTAGAGCTCATACCCTTCTTTGTTCCCCTCACACTGCTCTTATTTACTTCTCCAAAATGGGCAAATTATCTATTCCACCTGATACCCATACTTTCTCTTTTGCTCTTAAAGCTTGTGCCCATCTTAATTCATTTTCACTTGCTAAAACCCTTCACTGTAAGGCCCTGAAATTTGGGTTTATAGCTGATTTGTTTGTGTGTAACAGTCTTATTCATTTGTACTCTGTAGCTGGTGATATTAGTAATGCACATGTTCTGTTTGATGAATTGCCTCATAGAGATATGGTTTCTTATAATGTAATGATTGATGGGTTTGTCAAGGCTGCTGAAATTGTAAAAGCAAGGGAATTGTTTGAGCGTATGCCTGAAAGAAATGTTGTGTCTTGGGGGACACTTATGGGTGGATATGCAAAAGCTGGTCAGTTCAGAGAGGCCATTGAGCTCTTTGATCAGATGTTTGTGTTGAAGATTAAGCCTGATAATGTTGCACTGGTTGCAGCCCTTTCAGCTTGTTCCCATCTTGGAGACTTGGAGAAAGGGAGAAGAATTCATGACTATATCTTGCAGCATGATATTAGAATAGATGTCTACTTGACTACTGGCTTGGTGGATATGTATGCAAAATGTGGTTGTATTGAAACTGCTAGGGAGATTTTCGAGTTGAGTCGCTATAAAAATTTGTGTACATGGAATGCAATGCTTGTTGGATTAGCTATGCACGGTTATGGCAAGCTATTACTTGATTACTTTAGTAGAATGGTAGCAGATGGTGTTAGACCAGATGGGCTAACCTTTCTGGGAGTATTGGTGGGTTGCAGCCATGCAGGTCTGATCAAGGAAGGTAGGAGGCTTTTTGAAGAAATGGAGGATCTTTACGGTGTTCAGAGAGAGCTAAAACACTATGGTTCCATGGCAGACTTGCTTGGACGTGCAGGTTTGATCGAAGAAGCAATAAAGATGATAGAGGCAATGCCAATGATACCGGGTGCTTCTGTGTGGGGAGGGTTGCTTGGAGGTTGCCGGATGCATGGCAATATTGAGATTGCTGAGAAAGCAGCAAAGCAGTTGATGGCAATAAAGCCTAAAGATGATGGGGTTTACTCTATGTTGGCTAATGTGTATGCAACGGCAGAGCAATGGGAGGACTTAGTGAAGATAAGGAGATTGAGGGACTGTAAAAAGGAAGTTGAAAGAACTGCTGGTTGCAGTTTGATTCAATTGAATGGGAAAACACATGAATTTGTTGCCGGGGATGATCTACATCCCCTTACTAAGGATATATACTTTGTAACAAACACAATGGCACAACATCAATTGGAGCCAACGGCTCCTCTTTAACATTCTCTGTAATATCATTTATAATAGAATATGTTATAACATTTCCTATAACGCGCTACTTGGAATACTTCTTTATAACAGAGGATCCAAACTGCAAAGTGTACATCTTCTTGTTCTTGTACCAACAGTCAAAACCAAAAATGATGGCAAAATATACATCCAAAGTTAAGTAAGAGGGCAGAAAACTTCTTGCATTGACATTTGCTAGAGCAGATACATAAGCAGCAGGAGTTTGAACAATTGATGAAGATGAACGTATAATCATTCTATACCAAGCATTGGTAAAAGATTGATGCAGTTGAGTGTATTTACAACAGAATGTTAATCTAAGATAAAATTGAAAACGTCTCTTAATGTGATTATGCCTTCTACACGTCTATGAGCATCGATCACAACAACACGTCGCACAACTGGATGAAGCATTGAAAAGGTTCAGTTGAAGTGAAGCCATTAGTTACATAAGAGACATTATTGAAGAAAATAACAGTTTAAGGACACAAACCTGGATCTGAGAGAAGCTCGATCACCCTGAACAAGGAATCAAACCTCATACAGGTCTGGTACCGTTTTTTATTTAATACATCTATAATCTCTAGTGCCTGGATCAGTAATGTGGGTTTCAGAAAACAGAAAAAGTCATCAGATAGAGCTTTGGAGTTGAAATGAAAGGAATAAAGGCAGCCTTCAAAGCATTCTTTAAGGCAGTTGGTGAAATCTTATATTTATCAGAACTTGTCCCTGCTGTCATTAGTATTACTACCATTGCCTATTGTTCATCGTTTTATACTAAGAAAGAAGGCAAGATCGAGCTGGGAGAACATCTTTATAAATACTATTGCTTCATATTTATCGATTTGGATACTAATTTCAATGGTTTTGCATGGAATTGATGATAAACAATAAGGAATGATTGAATTGAACTAACTTGAGATATATTTGTCTGATCAAGCTGAACGCGAGCGAAGAGATTGCCAGTTGCCAGTGAGGTAATATCACTATCCAACAGATACATAAGCAAACACATGAAAGTAAATTAGACTACTAAGTGGGAATAATGACTGAAAATTTGATGCTCGTTATAAGAATTACCTCCGACAATAGACATTAATGAGGGTCCCATTGTCATCAACTATAGGTATTGAACTCACTTCAGCTGCAATGAAACCACCAGAGGGAAATAATGCATGATTGAAAAAGCAGAGGCGTGAAATACTAAAACCAAAATTAAGATTCTTGAAGTTCAAGTTTTCAGCAAAAAATTGGCACAAGGATAGAAAGAAAGAGGAATTAGACCAGTCCATGAATCTATTTCAAATTTAGTCTTGGTAATATTCAAATAGAAAAACAAATGAAAAAACGTTGATTCTTAAAATCAACAAAAATGAAGAGCAAGAAAAGAATCAAGTAGTAACAGTAGGTACCATGTCCTGAACAAAGAGACGATGACCATAAAATAAATAGAAAAACAAAACAGACATGCAACTCGGCAGAGTGACACACAAAGAACATGTAGATGGCATTATGTGAAGGTCCTTGACACTAAAGTTTTTTTAAATGTGGTGTCTAAAACAAGTGCTAATTATGTGTTTGCACCTTGAATTAATAAATTAAGGGCAGAACTAAGAGGGTCGCTGGCACGTAATGTTAGAAGTAGACGGTTGCTTCTGCCACCAACTTCTCTTGCCCAGGTACCTAAGGGGAGATCACCAACTGGTTTCTGTAGTAAAGGAAGAGATTCGAGATGTCTTCTGCAATGCCTGAAAATGTCTAAGGTTGAAAGAAGAGAGACAAAAAAAAAAACCTTAGCCATAAAGAACAAATGAAGATTTCCAGAGTAGTCATTTGTAAGTAGAGCAAACCGCACATTTAAGTATTCCGCCAAGGCATGCCATACACAATAACTGAGGACAAGATCCATCTTGAGTTGAACTTAGAATGGGTACTGCAGAAATCTTGTTCTGAATGATCCTCAAAGCCACATCTTTCAGTGACTCATCTGGACCAGCCTGCTGACGGCACCAACATAAGGAAATAAATAGGAAAAGATTGAAACTAGGAGTGTAAATGAGCCAAGCCACTGGCAAGCTGCCGGTCAAAGCTCGGTTCAAGCTCGCTGTTGAGCAAGCTCGAGCCGGCGCTAAGCAAACAAGCCAAGTTCGAGCCTCATTAACACTGGCTCGATGGCTCGTCGAGCCTATCGGGCCAGAATATATAATTTTTTTTACTTTAGTTTAATTATTATATATAATATATCTTTACAAAAAATTTGAATTTTAGCTCAACATAAATAATGGAGCTCGAGTTGATTAAAAAAGTGTGAGCTTGAGCTCGACTCAGCTCGTTTACACCCCTAATTGGAACAGGGTTGTGGGAAGTAAAAGCTTTAATAAAACTATTATCAAATACTCATAAAAGATGTATGCAAGCTTCTAAGTAATTGGAAACAAAAAGTTATATCTTAGAAAGATTTCTCCTCAGAAATTCATTTTCCTGTTTCCCAAGAAGGATGGCAGTAAGTCAACATGGACATGCCAAGTGTTCGACAGTCAGAAGATTGAATACAAGGTCAAGAGCATTTACTTGGACTAAAGACCTCCCGTACAGTGGCTCTGAAGCCCTAACGCCTTCTCTATTCTGTTGAAACTTTAAAGCTTTCCAAGCTGAAATAGTGTGCGTCTCAATCTCTTCATCACTGAGGGTAGCTTGATTAAGGTGAAGCTGTATAAAGTAAAAAACTTGAGATAATAAAGGACCTGTGACATTGTAAAAGACTGAACAGAGAGCAGGGGACAGCGTCATAAAAGGTTAAAGCTAGTTCCTAAGTTGGCTTTGGAATAGGAGACCTTAAACACTAACGTTAGGAATATAGGTATTTCTGTAGCCAGAGTTTGCAGATGACAAGATACCAATCCACAGGATCCGCTCTCTAGGGCATCATAACTCTATGTAACTACATGTTATTAGTGGCTTGTTCAGAAAAGGTCCCTTTATCCCAATAATGCCAAAAATGAAACTGCAATCCACACAAGAATCTTGGTGGATGATTTTCCTTTTACCTATATACCATGCAGCCATCCTTTTTCAGGTCAAACATCAATAAAGTCAAGTTTTCACTTTGTATCAATTATAAATTGAATATAAGAAGGCAAATTTTTTTGCATTGTTTAGAGAAATGAGAAGCATTTGCAATGGCATAGTCAACTTCATAGTTTCTCTTCAGAAGCTCTTCTTCTCTTCTGGCTTTGTTTTAAACTCAAAACAACAGTTTGATTAAACAAAGACAAAAGATTTCAGAGAACATTACCGAGTATATATACCTGTAACAAAATCAAAATGAAATCAGAGGCAGTTAGCATCCCCATAATCTGTGTTCCCTGCTCATCCCAAAGGGGCACCAGTGCAACTCCCTAAAGATGCATGCAACAGAAGAAACAAAGATCAGCAGTAATAAATTGAATGCATTTCCAGAAAATTACCTTAAACAACAGAAGTTAATATAAAATGAAACAGATAGCTGATAAGGACACAATAGACAACCTAATTTCAACCAACATGTTCATCAGAAGATGTAATACTACAAATTATTATACAAGATACATTCAGCTCTGGTTAATTACTCAAAAGTTAAATACTAACTCTTTATTACAGTAGAATTTTACACAAGCCCTTCTCTGAAGTCCTTGAACATTTCAAAAGACGATCAGGGTCCACTAAGAAACAACTTCAAAATTTTGTAAATGTAAATCTCTACTTCATCGCCGTCAAGGGATAAATAGCATTATTAAATCAATTTGACGATTTAGGCCAGAGGATTATTGTTTTCTTTATTACACTCTACCTATTCTCTTTTATTTCTTTTCTCAGTCTTGTTGTGAGGCTAAAGGGGAAAAAAAATTGCCAAAATATATCTATCCACCAACCTATAGTGGTAAACTACTTTGTAGAGAAAGCTGAATTTAAACCTCTTTAAACATAACATCGAAAGCTTGTCTCACAGCCACATCAACATCCAATGCAATAACCTACATTTAGAGCACCAACAGTCATCAGAATTAATATATTCAGAAATGTCTTGTTTAAGATGACAACAACAACAGCAACTTGGAATAGAAGCCAACAAGAAGGCATTCAAACCTTGCCTGAATCTGGCATCAAATCATAAGCGTTGGAAGCTGACAGATGCACTAATAGATGATAACGCAAAACATGTACATCATTTTCGGCTAATTGCATCACGGGTGCATCAAGAGGGCCACCTAAACGCGGAGCCTGTGTGGTACAACAAATGTATGAGCACATAGATCATATGCTTGTGCCAAAACAATAAAACGGATACGCTTCTTTCTCCAATAGCTAAAGGCTCAGAAGCTAAATATAGTAGATAGCTGCCAAAACTGACCACTGGTAGGGTAATTCTAGGATTATCAGGTAATGTAGGAAGCACGAAGTCCTGTTCTGTCACAAAGACAACATTGTTTATCATCCCATAGGCATCCCGAATACAAAGCTGTTGCTCATCAACTCGCCAATGGTCATCAACCAAGAACTTGTACTGCATTAGTAAATGGTGCCAGCAGACCTTAGTAGTTTAATCTATTCAGAAAAGAGAAAGTAGAACTTCTAATCTAGAAAAAGGGAACATTGACAAAGACTTTAGAGCTTACTTTCTGCTGTTACTGATATCATATCAGATGGTCTAAATATATAGTCTAATTAGTTACACAAATATTGCACACTTGTAGACACGAGAAATGGGGCAAGCAAGCAATCACAGTGCACTACCCTCTAATCACTTCAATGAGAAATTTCTGCGTAGAAAGGAGTATACCTGATAGCAACCCGGTGGAAGATCCAAAATTCTTTGGAACACTGTAGCTGAACCCTCCACCAAAATCATCAATATCCGCTCACGCCACCTTCAAAAACCACTCACAAGTCAGAGTAGAACCAAATACATACTACCCAAAAAACCATTTTGCACAAAATTAAAGGTACCCATCAAAAGAACCACAGAGGAAGACTCGTTGGCCCCCATATCGCCATGTAAAAGGTGTTTGCACCATTTTGATCTTCAGCCCAGCTTATTGCAGCTATGGTTGATCATATACATATGTGCAAACAACACACATAAGAAAGAAAATTCTTTGGGAAAATCCGCCGGCAAACAGTAAAGAGAAATTCTGATTGAAAAGGCCCTTTAACAATTGGCTTCGATTTGTCCAAAGAAGAAGAACCACTGAAAGTGAAGGAAAGATTAATTATATAGATATAAAAATGAAGGGTTACAAGAAAGCGATGAAAGTGTATCAAATTGCGATCTTGCTGCTTAATTTGGTGTAAGTAAGAAATTGGTTTTGTAGCGTTTATTGGTGGATTCTTCTTCCTTGCAAGAATCGTTTGTTTGATTCCTATTCGCTCTCAGCTCACTCTTGCTTATTTGATCGGAGATTTTGGGTTTAAGACCAGTTTTGACTTCCATTTTCCGCTGCTGTGGTTTTTTGGTTAATTCCAAAAAAGGCCCTGTCCTTTTAAGTCATTTAATCAATTATCTAAAATTCTAATTTTAACAACCAACTCTAATTTAACTATTTAATTGTCAAAATTAAAAAATTTTCAACCATTATTTTTTAACGAAACTTTAAATTAGATATTTAATTGCCAAAATTAAAATTTTAAATATTTAATTAACTAACATTTTTTGAACTAATATATTTTCAAGAGGCGTATGACTGCTAAAAGAATTGTTATCACTTGAGTTACTATTTTGCTACTAGAATACTCAAAAGCTCATAAAACATAATAGATAATTTTTTTCTTATTTTTTAATTTTTATATTCAATCAACTACAATTTTTTTTAACAATTTAGTCTCACTTCTTCGTTTTTCATATTTATAGTCCTTTAACTATGAGCTTTTTAATTTTTTTACCTTAACTCTCACTCACGATCGGAACATAATGGATTCAGATATGTATATATTGAGAGATAAATATGTTACGCAATAAAATAGAGGCCAAAAGGAAAATTTGTATTTACAAATTTATATATATATTAGTATATGACTTAAATTTGAAAAGGCACTTAAAGTTAATAATAATTAAAATTTTCTTAGTCAATTAAAATATTAATATTATAAATAATATATAAAAACATAATATTATATATTTTTTTATTTATCAAAATTTTTCATCGAATTTCGAATCGAATTTTTAAAAGTTTGAGTTTGACTCGTCACATTACTCGAGTCAACTCGAGTTCGAATCGAGCGTTAACTGAACGACTTGATTCATTTGCAAAGGTGATAAAAATCACCCTTTTGACAAAAAAAAATACATATTAGACTCTAAGATAGTTAGTTTAGTGGGTAATTTTCTTTTAAGATTTATTTTTTAAATTTTAGAATTTATTTTTTATTTTATACGATTTATATTAATAAAATTATTATAAAATATGTATAAAAGAGCCATATTTACTAGATAAAAATTATGTATAAAAAAAATTGTATTAGATGAGTCATTGCCTCATTAGCCATATTAATTAATCCAAAACTAAAATTAGCAAAAAGGAAATACTAATCCAAAAATAGTGGAAGGGATTAATGAATTAAAAATGACGTGTAGGTTCAAGATGGTTCTTCTATATCCATCTCTTTCTTCACTTTTCTTCCTCGATTCTTCCCGAATCCTCTGTTACAGTACTACTCATCTCAATCATATTTAAAAATCGCCCAGAAGTTTATATCCATTTCAAGATTGGAATCAAAATCAGCGCTAGTTTCTTTCTTGAGCTCTCTCTCTCTCTGTTATTCGAAACTTACATTCATTGCTTTATTATTCCCATCGATCATGGCTCTGATGAGATCTCCAGTAAGTAGTATTATTCATCAAGATCATTAAAACCCTTTTGCAGAGAGATTCTGCAATTGATTCTTGTGCATTTCTGATATGGGTTCTTGAAACTTTTGTGTTTGATTGCAGAATTATGTGAAATCAATGATCATTTAAACCCTTTTGCAGGCAGATTCTGCAATTAATTCTTATGCATTTCTGATATGGGTTTTTGAATTCTTTTTTGTGTTTAATTTGCAGAATTATGTGAAATCAATGATCAGTCGTTTAAGAGGAGGAGGAAGTTCAAGCTTCACTACATCAACCACTCCCAAAATGAAACCCTTTTCCTCTGCTCTTGATTTCTCTCCTGAGTTCAAAGCAAGGTAAGTTAAAAAAAATCTTTATTATTACCACTCTGCAATGAGCATAAACCAAACTAGTTAAATATTCTTTATAAATGTTTATGTTTTTAGATTTTAACACATTTTTCACTTAATTTCTGAGGATTAAATTAAATTAAAAAAAAAAAAACAGGGCGAAAAAGGGAGATATTGTGCCGGTGTGCATGGCTCTTGGGATGATAGCATTATCAACGAGCATTGGATTATACACTGCATTTAAAGAACTGAGGCACGCGCCTGATGTCCATTTGAAGAAATCAAGAAGGGAAACCATTCCTGAAGTGGTAGAGCCCGATCATGTTCTTCAAGAATCTGAAAACTTCATCAAGAAATCCTTCTTCCGTAAACTTGCTCATATCGAAGACTCCAATCCTCAGATTTTTACCAGGTACAAATAACAAAATTCCTGCAATCTTAACTCTAAAAATATATTTAGTACTCGGAATTTTGAGGGAATGAAATGATTTTTCTAACTTTTGTTTCCATCCCGGTATTTGGTATTTAAATTAAAAATAATAATAACCATTTTCACAGAATCTTTATTCCATGAAGAAGTTGTAAAGAATTTTGACGCCACTATTTTTCGAAAGGTCTTTTTGAAATGAGTGAAAATCATACATTATTATATTTTTAATATATTACATATATTATATAATTAATTTTGATATCTCATAATTTTTTTATTTTAATCTTTAAGAGAAATTGTTACTATTTTTAATTGTATACATGAATATTTATACTTTAATTAAATATATTTTATACATTTTAAGAGGAAAGGTCTTTTTAGGAGGAATGAAAATCATTTTTAAAAATATTAAATTATTATACTTTTAATATATATTTAATTAATTTTTATATATCTAACTTTTAATTATATATATTAATATTTACATTTTATTAAATATTTAATATTTTTTAGAGCTTTAATGTGCACTTTTAATTATATATATTAATATTTACATTTTATTAAATATTTAATATTTTTTAGAGCTTTAATGTCCGTTGGAACATGAAAAATACATTTTATACTATATGAATATTTAGATCATAATTTATATAATTTTATTAAAGAAAAAAATAATAATTTTTTTTCAAACAAAGAAAATGAATTATGATTTTATTATATTTTCTTTCGAACACTATAATATAAAGATATAGAAATAAATTTCATTTGATTTCAAGATGAGAAATGATGGTAAAATATTCTATCCATATCATTATTAGCGTTGTAACTTGATTATTAAATCATAAATATTTTCAAACTAAGAAATGTTAATTAATAAATCATAATAATTACTCCTTAATTTGCTGTTATTTTGATATTTGTAGGCAGCCTAAAGCGGAGACACTAAAAGATGTTGGAGTGGACCCGACGCCAACGGCGCATTAACTTAAAGCGATGATGATGTTATTGCAATTCCCAGGAAAAATAAAAAATAATGTTATTGGAATAATCTTTGTTGTGTATATAACTATATTGTGGTCATGGATGATTTTTTTTTGTTTTTGCTGAAAATACTAATGGATTATTAGATTAATGTATACTTACTTTTAATAATTAAAGGAGTTTTTTAGTGTGTAATTCTTGACATATTTATATAACAAGAGGTGTTTGGTATAATAACTCGACTTTTTTATTTAAAATTCTTCACATGATAGGTTAAATGAGAAGTGTACTTAAAATATTTTGTGTCTTTCGATTTTTTTTAAATTAGTTATAAAATATTTATATGAAATAACAATTTAATCTAAGATTTTAATTTCTTTTATAGTTTAATAATTTTCTACATTATTTATTTATATTAATGTGGCACATATTAACATATTCATAATTAAATAAAATGATACACTCGAGTTAGAGGAGTCTGTTCTAGAAATATAATGATTGTAGTGTATAAACTTTTTTTTATGTGTAAAAACTTAGTTTTCACATCACGATAAAAATTTGAGCATTTGAATTGGATTGAAGTTTGAAAAAAAGTATACATTTTTTATGGGAAATTCGCACTATATACATAGTTATTAAAAAAATAGAATTAAAAATTAAAAAATATAAAAACTTAATTTTTAAATCCAATCTAAATGCAAAATAACAAAAATTATAGAAAATTTTCATTTTGTATTTAGAGAAATTTCTTTAATAAACTCTTATATTATTATTTAAATCGTATTACAATATTATAGTAGTGAAGAGTTCTTTTGACAAATTCTACTTAGATTTAATTGTGGCGAGTTACCTTTTATACATAATTTTATTTTAAGAATAAAAAATAATTTCATAAATATAATGTGACTTATTTAATAAATATGTAACAAGTATTTTGAGAAAATTTATCCCAACACTTAAATAGTAAAAACAGAAATGTCAAGAAATGTGCTATCGGCCAAATGTTTGGTCCAATCCAATTCAATTGCCAAAAGGCTTGGGCCTCTTTCCTTACATTGGACCAAAGAAAACTCATCGCCCAATTAATTTTTACCACTTTGTTTATTTAATATTTTGTATTATTATTTTTTATAATTGCATATATCTTTTAAAATTTATTAAAAAATAAATTTTATTAAAAAATTGTTTTCTCAAACTGCTGGCCCAACTAATTTAATAATAAACGAGGTGTCACTCTAAGACTATGCATGGATGTACGTGTACGCATCAACCGAAGCCACGTATATTGCCAGCAATGCATGGCCTACGATTAACTATTGGACGCCACGAAATATAAAAAGACAAGAGGACAACTCCCATAACCAGAACCTCCTCTGAAGAAGAAGAAATTAGAAACTCAAAAACGGCGTAGTTCGAAGCTAAAATTATCGGTTTCTTTGATCAAGTTTTCAAGTATTTTTTCATCTGTTATTTACTATCATGGCTTTGAGATCAAATCCGGTGAGTAAATCCATATTGTTTTTTCAATTTTTCTTGCGGATCAATTTGTTAAAAAAAATTATTTAATTAGTTTAGTTGTTACTATAATTTAGTCTAGATTATTTGTTTTAATAATTTTATAATGGCTTAATTAAATATATTTTACTTTTTGTAGTTAGTTTAAATTATTTTTATGTAATTATTATGTATAAATTATAAATATATTCATACTATTTTATATTCTTAACTAATTAATATTAATTTTAACGGATGATTTTAAATAATTTAGTGCTAAAAAGTTTAAATTATTCTTGAAATATCATTCCATATATCTAATTTTTTATTTATTATCATATGGGAAGATCATTTATTTTCCTAAAAGAATTTTTTTAGCTTTAGTTTCTACGATGAAAAATTATTAGTCTTGATATTAGATATAGATTTGTAAAATTGATATTTTTAGTAAGATTTTAATTTTTTTTTTTTTACTATAGAATCATTATTTTATGATAAATTTTTTTATTGAACTTAATACTAATGATTAATTTGTTTTTTTAATTTATATAAATAAAAAATAAAATTGTTATTTGGATAAATTGGAAGGAAATGTGAATATTGCAGTACTGAAACTGTAATTCTACGTGACAGACTGTTCTAAGATCAATACTGTGTCGTTTCACAAGAAACACGACCTTAACAACATCAACAACTCCCAAACTGAAGCCACAGGCAAGTTCCGCCGATTTAGCCCACCATCCACCGCCGGAGGCGGAGAGATGGGCGGTGAAAGCCCAGTTTATGCCGGTCTACGTGGCAATCGGAATGATAACGCTATCAGTAGGTTTCGGAGCATTCACTGTAGTCCACCAATTAAAGCGAGCTCCGAATGTATTTGTGAAGAAATCAAGGCGTGAAACCCTGCCGGAGCTGGTGGAGCCGGAGCGCGTGGCGGAAGATTCCGATAAGTTCGTTAAGGGATCTTTCTTTAGGAAGGTGGCTCATGTACAAGATATGGATCATCAGGGGGTAATATCTGACCCGATCCGAGGAGATGTATATGCATGGTAATTAATCTAATTCTTGTTAATTACTAAATAATGGTTTAATTAGTTGTTAATTAGTTTAAGATTATTGAAATGCTTAATATTTTGCTACGTATTATCAACATGTAGCTACCCGTTATGGGCGTTGCCGTAGTTGCCAAATCAGTAAGTATTTTCTTATGAGTTTAACGATGATTAATTTGCTTGATAAAAAAAAAAATAGCGAATTTATCCATGACTTAGTCTTGAATTATTCTTTACTGATGAGATATATACCATTTTTTTTTTAATTATGAACTATTTTTAAGCTTTTAGATATTGTTTTGAACTATTTTATTTTTAATACATTGCCATATGTGCTAGGTGAAAAATATAATTCATACTTACAACGAGAAAAAGGAAAAATAGTTCAAACAAAAATAAAATCAAAGTTTGTCTTTATAAAGAGAAACAAACAATATAATTTCCCTAAGTTCCTAAGTTCCCTTGAGGGAAAGGATCTCGAGTTCGAACCACATTCTGACTTACCAATCTCCTTGACCTACTGAGGTAAGGGTCGGTAAAGATCATGGTTCAAACCATATGTCTAGACTCAAAAATGATTTTTTTTTACACGTCGGGAGAAAATGTGAAACCCAAGGTAAAGATCATGGCAGAGATTATGGGTTCAAACTATATGTCTTAACTCCAAAATAACTTTTTTTTTACACGTCGGGAGAAAATGTGGAACCCACCCTCCTTTTACATAAATGGGATGTGATTTAAATTCAGAACATTTCTCCTAATAAAGAGTATTCAAGTAGCAGTGTTTTTATTACTTAGATATTGTCTTATCTTTATCATATCAAGTTTGTTCTCTTGGATTAGTTTTACATAACTTTTAGTGTACAAAGCTTGGAAATGTGGAGTTGGGGACATTGTTATATATATATATATATATATTGTTGGATTTTGGTTTGGAAATGAGGAAGTTTATTGTTTTGTTTGTGGATGATGATGATGGATGCAGGCAGCATAAACCAAGGGCAATAACCCTGAAAGATGTAGGGGTGGATCCAGTCCAGAGGAAGGCATAGCAGAGCGAGTGATATGATGAATCCAAAGCTTACCAGCGCCGCTGCCGGCCATTGATCGATTGGTATTGCTGCTGTTGATCTGTGGAAGGGTGAAGGCAGCCAGGCAGATTGTATAGAGAGGCAAGAGAGGCATTGTTTTAGTGATGAATGTCTTCTTGCAGTTACTAATAATAATAATAATCAAACAAACACTTTTGTTTAGTTGTCTTTTTTAATTCACATGTATATATATAATATGCTTTTGTTCCTTTTTATGTTTCCCTAAAGTAATAATACTCGTATAAGAGGATTCATTCTATTTTACCCACTACGGTCGTGACAGGTTTACCATTGTCGTCAACTAGGGAGAACTCAGTCAACACCTGCGCCTTTCCCTGAGCGCGGATATGTCGACATTTGCTACATACTTTAGTACTTCTGTCAGAGTTCACTAAAGCCCTTCTTTCTTTTTAAGCAAGATTTTTGGAAAAAAACAATTCCATTCAGTTCTCTTTCGGAAAACTTGCGGGTCGCGGATTAGTTGTACCCTCCCAAAAGGAAAAAGATGTGTCTGTCAGGTTCGGTTCTTCTTAGTTGGGTTGGACGGGTTCGACCAGAAATGCTATGCTTACACACAAGACTACCCCTCTTCCCGAAAGTTTCGAGTTTTTGTTTTTTTAACTTATTTTTTTATCGATCACATTCCAGTATCAACCCTTCGCCCTTTCTTAACTAAGAAATATCACGTATTATACTACTAGCCATTTCTTGAAGTGTAACGTGTATCTTCTTCTATTTTGGTAATGTAATAGATGAAATAAATAAAAAATGAATTTTGTGTAAGAATGAAATCTTATTAAAATTGTTTATATTTTGGATCTGATGAAATAGGATGAATTGAGATGACGTAATTATTTAAAGTATTATTTTATCTCAAAAACCTAAACTATGGTATGACTAAACTATAGTACGAAATACTAACTAGAGTTCACTAAAAAGACAAACGCTTTAAGTAAATAGGAAACCGCGGCTGTCTCCACTTTACCCTTCACTTCTCTGCCGCTTCTCTCTGTTGCTCCGACGCTGCTCCGACTGAATCTCCGGTTACTTATCTGTTCTCTAACTAGAGATTAAAATGGACGACATGCAAATAAATGGGTGCCCTTTGTTCCTTTTTACTGATTAATTAGGTTCTTGTCTTTCCCCTTTAGAATTGATCATGATCATGTACGCCCATAAGAAACTTTGCAAATTAATTAAGACAAGTAGTGGGGATTTTTGTGCTTTCTTGATCATGCATGTTGTTATTGCCTATCGCTTCATGGGCATACATACCTCGATGGAAGAAAATATTGCCTATCGCCTCATGGGCATACATACCTCATCTCTTCGGCAACAGAATTAGATAGATACCACAATTTTTACCTCTATAGAAAATAAATTTTTTTCAAAATTCGCCAATTTATACACACTAATCAAATCTTTTAGAAAGGGGCAAATTATTCTCTTCCCTAATCGTTAATGTTTAAATGTAGATATTGTTTAAATGTAGATATTATGAATGTGCGGTGCAAGATACCAGGCGGAGAAACTTAAGTAACCATTCCCTTATTTGTCAATCACTAGCGCATTCAGGAGCCCGTGCACATATTACGGGTGGATGCTACAGTTACTATCATTTTGGCTATAGGAAGGGAATGGTTAAGTGACTCTCTCGATGTCTCATTTTTTATCTATTTTTTTATTTATCTATCATTGATTTTATATCTATCAATCAAGTCAAAAGACTATCTGACTTGCTTACTTGTTTAACAGAACTCCTTGTTTCAAACATACGCTTTTTGAATAGGCTTTATCGATGACTGGGTTTTTCTTCGAGGTGAAGAACATGAGAATGAGTTTTTTAAAGAGAGTAAATCATCAGTCGTGCCAGATTGAGTTCCTACTTCCTCAAAATAATATAGGTCAAGGTTGGCCGGTAAGACAATGGGTGATAGGCTTTGGTCAGATTCTTCGCTTACCAGTCGGAGATTTACTTTTCTGAGGTAGATAGAAGTAGAGACCGAAGTTCTTGGTAATTAGCAAGGGAGAAGGAAGATCTCCACTCATTTCATTCATCTCAATAATTTTGGAACGACAAAAGTTCAAATCTTGACAGTAGCAGTGTGAGAATTTCGATTTATGAGCCTCTAATTTGCAAAAGCTTTGAAAATCACTATGATTTACATCCTATAATTAGGTATCAGACAATATGATAAAAGCTTTTAAAAAAAAAAAAAATTCGTCCGTTAGTACTAAGAAAATATTAAGTATCTATAAAAAGCCCCCATTTTGGCAAGCGCCAATAGCAGCAACAAGGAGAAAACATGTAATTGGAGTAAGCCTTTTGGGTGCCATCAAAGACTTCACTTGTAAAAAAATTAATAATTATTTTGCTTTGAAAGAAGATTACTTACTAACTTCGTTTTCATCTAAACAAAAGTCCCAAATATATATCGGTCTATCCTATGAAGTAAAAGTGTCCATTTATCGTGAGGCTTGTTTTTTGTCAAAACTTGCTTAGATTTATTTGTTACAACTATAAATATTTTGGGTAATCTTTAATCCTAATTACATATATATATATATATATATATTATCATACCTTTTTTCTATATATATATATATATTTGTTCTCATCATAACTTCAAAAACTTTTTACAATTGGTACTATTAATTTTGTGCTCGTCCCCAACATTTATTTTCTTTTTTTAATGTTACTTATTATTTGTGTTTTAATTAAAATATTACCGATTTTTAATTTTGTGCTGATCTTTCGATCACTTTTGAATTAGTTAAAGACTTTCTAATATTAAGGTTATAAAAAACTATACTATGCATTTATATTTTATTTAAATTATAAGTTATTTTAGATTTGTTGTCGATTATTATGGTTATATTTGCTCATGTCTTGAAAATATTTTTTAAAAAATTATTTTTGAAAAGTTACTTTATTTAGGGAAAATAAAAATACTATACTTAAATATGTTTTGCGGTGTTTTTAAATAGTAGAGATGGCAACAATGCAATTTTTTCTCAATTTTGAACAGTAACCGTCCAATTATACGATCGATTATGTAACCATTATTAAGGTTGGTTGATACCGAAATTGATAGATTTTGGTAAAAGAGTCTTACTACCGGAAAAAATCAATATCGATACGAAATGTTATTATTTCATTATCTTTGTTTTGTAATCAATTTTTATGTTTAATATGTTATGAAATTCATATACTTTCATTTTAAATTTTTGATATTTTTTTTGTTATTTGTATACTCTCATTTAGATTTTGTTGTTTAAATAATTATATGTAATTTGTGATTTTTTTAGATTTTCTGTGATATGTTTATAATTTAATTTTGATTTTAAAAATAAAAATAAAAAATTTTAATTCTTTAATTCGGTTATTAATTATCGACGATAATTAAAATTAACGATTAATAAATAGTACAAAATTGATAATCGACCGATCGAATATTAATTAGTTATTACTATTAAAAATATTATATCAATATTTTAAAACAAATTTTTTTTTTAAATAAATAAAAAACAGAAACAAGTGAAAAGATGCCCATAGCCGATAAAATTCGAAGTTATATATAGATAGAATGAAAAGGGCATATTTGATTGGTTAAAAACTATGAAGCTTCTCATATGTCATGACGGAAAATCAAAGATATAGATATGAAAATTAACTCGAAATTTCTTGGTAAACTTCATCAAGAATTAAGGTGCCCCCCTTTGGCCTGTGACGCCAGGAGAAGATCACCCAAATCATGGCGAACTGTAAGAGGGAAATCGTTGGAAACAGCGAGCGAGGAGGAGCCTTTACTTACTATATAAGCAACATCCGATCATATATCTCCCTCCCTCCTCTTCTCCTACTTCTTCTTTTTCTTCGCCTTTGGAAGAGCTTGTTGAATGACTCGGACTTAAAATATCTCACTTCACGTGTAAGATGAAGGTATAATCGGAAGATTAGCTTTTTGTGAAACTTTCTCCCTCAATGGCCCTTTGTTAGCTTATGGAAGAATTCATATGTATAACTAGAACAGCCCTTGGGGGAGGAGGGTTCACCAACAGCTGGTTTTCCCGATCATTAACTCCGACTGCTGCCGGGAAGTTCATTTTCTTGATTATTTGCTTAATTTCTTTTCACTACCCTGTACATATATATATATATATAGAGAGAGAGAGAGAGAGAGAGAGAGAGAGCACCATGCCAAGTATAGGGTTAACTTTCTCTAACTAACTTCCGAGATAGTAAGTTGTGGTAGTTCAATGGTATAAGTACTTTTTGTCGGACTTGATTCAGTTTGTGTACTACTTTTTATTTTGGTACTCTTTTCGTTTCAAATTTTTTGGTTCCATTTTAATTTTTACATAGATTAAGAAATTTAGTTAGACTAATAAATTTTATTTTGAATTTTCTTTTATGCTCTTCTTTGTCTTTGATATTAAATAAATTTTATTTTTTGTATTGAAACTTTATAAATATCGATATGAAATTATTGTAGTAGTGAGTGTTTTATTAAGGGTTAATGCCAAAACATCCCCTTAAAGTTAAAGACTATGACCATTTTAGTTCAAAACTTAAAAAATATCAAATAAACCTCCTAAATTGCTAATTAATTGTTATATGATTTTTGATAATATGTATGATACCAAAACCCTTGAATATTCTTGATCAAATATTTAAAGAAACTTATTCTTAAAATTAATGTTAAGTATGAACATATTTTAAGCAAAATGAATAAAATTAACAAAGATATATTTCCATGAAAAAACAAATATGGAAGTTTTTATTTCAATTTTTCACAACTTATTTCTCCAAGTATTCATGTTTAAAATCAACAAAATCGGGCAAAATGTTTCGAAGTATGCTCTCTTAAAAAATTTAATTAAAAAAGATGCATTTTGATATTATTAATTTATCTTTATTTTTTTACCTTCAGCAGTAAAAAAGACAAATCGCCGACATTGATAAACCGCTTATTAGTGCTATCAAACTGGTGAATATTTATTGGGAAAACAAGGAAAATAGTGATCAATTACGAATTTGAGTAAATTAGAAGAATCAAACCATCATATTTAAACTATTACGAAGAATCAAACATAAAAATTTTTTTTTTGATAAGTTCAAATGAAATATACAGTTTATTTTAAAATATATTGCAAAAGTATCTATAAATTTTGATGTTATCGATTTCTCTTTATGTATTTTAATAGAAAGTAATTGAAGGAATTAATTTTATATTTTTAAATTGGACACTTTCCTTCTTTCCCCTATTTGAGAGGTATTTTTTGTAGTGTGTATTTTGTCAAAAGTAGCTAAACCACTTACTAACAATTTAGGGGATTAAGTAGATAATAATTTTTGAAATAAAATATCCTAATCCTTAACTTTTTTTATATTAACTTTTTTATTAATATTTTTTGAAAAATAGGGATATTTAGTAGTTAAGATGTATAATAACGAAGGACATAATAGGATAGAAAATCAAAAGTTCTACTATCATTCATAAAAGGAAATGAGACTATAATTTGGAATAGAAGAAAAAGGAAAGCGAAACTAAAGATTTAGGATGGAGGGAGTATATTTTATCAATAAAATCTAATAAATAAAAGATAAAGAAAACGAAAAACCAGGATAAGAGAATATATATTATAAAAAGAAAATAATACATAAAGTGGTATATACGATCTAAGCCCTTTTTTACCAGGCCATAAATCTTGGGTTTGAATAATATCTTCTCGGTTCTATAGTTACATAAAATAGTCATTTTACTTGTAATAATTAAGTAGGGTTTATAAATACAAGATAATAACATTATTTATAAGCTAATTTAATTACTCTATTGCCCACAAAATTATAATTGATTTAATCTTTTTAACATTTGACTATATTAAATGAGGGTAATTTGTAATTAACTTTGGACTAAATGTATATTGTTTTAATTTATGGACTAAAATGATAGTCACCCAAACTTTGAGGGGTATTTTAGAATTAACCCTTTTTTGAAAAAGGAAAGGTAGATCGGGTCAAATGTAACCAACAAAATTGGTCGGATCAAACCAATCTCAACCGTCGATCTAGTACTCAACAGCAGCTTCGTAAGTTCGTCATGGCTGTCTACGTGTAATATTTTTATTGGTCCACCTCACGTGGCCAGAAATCCTATTGGTTGAAACATATCGATGCCACGCTTTCTAAGATCTATAAATATAAATATTTTTCCGTAAATATCATTTCCAGGGCTCCATCTTTTTCTCTCTCCTCCCTGCCTCCCTTCCTTCTTCTGGAGACTTCTTCACTCTCTCTCAGATCTATACAACAAATTCGAAGCCCTAACGTTTCTTCTCATTCTCACACCGAATCGATTTGCTTTCCTGAAGTGAGTTTCTGGAATTTGATTTGCAATAATGGCGGATACAGATCGGAAGCTGTGTCTGCGATACTTATTGTTGACGCTCTTCGTCGGGTGCTTTGTTTCTCAGCTCAACGCTTCGTCTGATATTGTAAGTTATTTTGAATTAGTAGAAGGAATTTGTACCTGATTTTCTTTTTACTTTTTGGGAAATTAATGTTTTTCGTCGTACTGTGGTTTGTAGACATTCCACGAGTCGTTTGATGAGTCTTTTGACGGGAGCTGGATTATCTCTGAGAAGGAAGATTATAAAGGTATGTTCTTTCTGGATCTTTGAAATATTGTTATTTTTTGTGTTTTCTGATTGACAATTTCAAATCTCTTTTGCCGGAATGCAGCATTAATGATTCTTAGTTCGCGCTAATACCTGTGTACTAAGCTGACAGCTGACAGTGTTTTTCTCCAGTTATTCATTATGTTCCTTGTTTATTGTATTAGGATTAGTAACATGTAATGTGTATTCTGGTACCTAGGGATCGTATTGTAATGAGATTCACGATTGAACTTTTATTTGATTCTAGTGCGACTGTTAGTAAAATGGTGACTGAGAACTTGGAAGGTTTGTCTCTCATTTGGGAGAGTTTCTGTGTGTGTGTCTGGGGGGGGTTAAGTTTAGTTTTGAGTGATTTGAGTCTTAGCGCTGGATCTCTGTATCGTTGGTTTTTTTTACATGTGGTATTCATCATGCTGCTTTCCTTATTTGTTAATGCACCAACACTTGAATAACATAGCTAAAATGAAGGATAGCGAAATTGCAGAATTTCTCTTGATAATTGTTTTAAAGCCCCTTTAACATGTTAAAGAGAAGTAAACTTTGCATTTATGTCTCTACTTATATAGATAAATTTGAAAATCCTATCGTTGTAGTCAAAATGTGATGCTACTGGAACTTTTTTCTTGTTATCTAAGCAGATATTGTCTTTGTATAGTTAGAAATGGAAACAGAATGCTCAAATTTCGAGTGTTCAATGCTGTTACATCTAATATTTTCCTCTGAATGTCTTGCATTGTGCAATGAAGTACGGTTGGGAACACGTAATTGTATTGTTTTTATGCAAATGGGCAAATGCCCATTGCATGTTTCACAATATTATGTGTTTGTGATCTAAGTGCTTTTAGCTGCCTAACATTTTAGACAAACATGCATGTTTGAGGTTTGTTTTTTATTGTACATTAGTTTGGTCACCTTGTTACATCTTACTGAGAATTGATGTGTTCCATGGTGCTAGGCGTATGGAAACACACCAAGAGTGAAGGACATGATGACTATGGGCTTCTCGTAAGTGAGCCAGCTAGGAAGTACGCTATTGTGAAGGAGCTTGATTCATCTGTTGATTTGAAGGATGGGACAGTTGTTCTTCAATATGAAGTCCGCCTTCAAAATGGACTTGAATGTGGTGGTGCTTATCTAAAGTACCTCCGTCCCCAGGATGCTGGGTGGGTAGCCAAGGAATTTGATAATGAATCTCCTTACACAATAATGTTTGGACCTGATAAATGTGGAGCCACAAACAAGGTTCATTTCATCTTGAAGCACAAGAACCCTAAGACTGGGGAGTTCGTAGAACACCACCTGAAATTTCCACCTTCTGTGCCTTCTGATAAATTGACCCATGTATATACAGCTATTCTGAAACCTGATAATGAGTTGCGGATCTTAATTGATGGAGAGGAGAAGAAGAAAGCTAATTTCCTCTCAGCTGAAGATTTTGAGCCACCACTAATCCCTTCCAAGACAATTCCTGACCCAGATGATAAGAAACCAGAGGATTGGGATGAGAGAGCAAAGATTCCAGACCCTGAAGCAAAGAAGCCAGATGATTGGGACGAGGAAGCACCAATGGAGATTGAAGATGAGGATGCAGTGAAGCCTGAGGGTTGGTTAGATGATGAGCCTGAGGAGATTGACGATCCTGAAGCAACAAAACCAGAAGATTGGGATGATGAGGAAGATGGTTTATGGGAGGCTCCGAAAATCGACAACCCTAAGTGTACAGAAGCACCAGGTTGTGGTGAGTGGAAGAGGCCAATGAAAAGAAATCCTGAGTACAAGGGTAAATGGTACGCACCTATGATTGACAACCCGAACTACAAGGGTATCTGGAAGCCAAGAGAGATTCCAAATCCCAACTACTATGAGCTTGATAGGCCCAACTTTGAGCCTATTGCAGCAATTGGTATTGAGATATGGACAATGCAGGACGGTATCTTGTTTGACAATATTTTGATAGCAAGTGATGAGAAAGCCGCAGAGTCAGTCCGGAGTACTACTTGGAAGCCAAAATACGATGTAGAGAAAGAAAAGCAGAAGGCTGAAGAAGCAGCTGCTGATTCAGGTGCTCTCAAGGGTTTCCAGGTAACTTTTTCTGACTGACCTTTTTGGTTTTTATTCTTTTCACATTCCTTCGATCCAAATTGCTCATGAGTATGTATTCTGGTATGATTTGCAGAAGGCTGTGTTTGATGTCCTTTACAAGATTGCAGACATTCCCTTCTTGAGTGAACACAAGCTCAAAGTCCTTGTGAGTCATGATACTGATATTATTATATTCTTTGCTCTGGGTGCTTTCTGTTTTCAATCTGGCTAAATTCACACGGTTCATGAATGTGCAGGATCTTATTGAAAAAGCTGAGAAACAACCAAATATCACTATTGGTGTCATCATCTCTATCGTGGTTGTTATCTTCACAGTGCTATTGAAGCTCATTTTTGGTGGGAAGAAGCCTGTAAGTAATGAGCAATTTTTGTCCATGTTTCTCCTGAATTCATCATGCCATTATCGATACTCTTTGTACTAAACTCAGTTGCTTATACAGGCTAAGGTAACCACCCAAGAGGCACCGAAGAAAGATGTTCCTGAGGCTTCAAACAGCCAAGAAAACACAGAAGAGAAGGAAGAGCAAAATGAGGACGCAGCAGCAGCTCCTCGTCGGAGGAACACCAGGCGCGATAACTAGGATGATTATAGGAGCTAGAGAAATGCGCATTAGTATAAACATTTTCATAGAGAGAGAGAGAAAGAGAGACACAGTTGTTGGCTTTAGTTTATTTTCAAGTGCTGAATTTTTCAACCAATCTCGGAAAGATCTTCCTGCCTTTATTGTTGTTTTGAAGGTCAATGTATGAAAGTATATATGAGACCACCACGGAATGTGATCAGTGATTGGTTGCCTTTTTTTTTTTTTTTTCCTTTTTTATGGGCAATATTTTGATTTTGATACTCAAAAGATCTCAAGATTCATAGTCATTTTGTTTCCACGGTGGAATAGATTTTTATGAAAAATGGTCCTTTCTTTCCACAATATTCATAGAAATCTGTGTAGTGTGAGAATTTTTAGATTTCCCCTTTGATTCTGAGCTTCTCTGAGTTAAAAGATGCTTTAATTTGTTGAGGCTTCAAGGTATTTGCAGTTTGGCACACTGAAATTTGTGGGGTTTGGGACTCAATTAGGGCAGTCTTACCACTCAATATTTTAAAGCCACTACACAATGCTAACAACAAACTTAAGCCAAATTAAATTAACCACATATACAAAACATAAAAACACCATACAAGGTTGGCTTTAAATACCACGAGAAATTTAGCCCATTTGGAGAGATCAATGTCCCGCTCAAGAAATTTGGTCAGTCTTTCTTTTTTGAGATACTTTTTGGAAACTATCTGAGTGAATTTAGGTTTAAATTTAACTATCTAGCTTCATAGTGCCTCCAAAATCAAATTGGTTATGTTAGATCACCCTCTATCACTAAGCTTCTCTAACCAACGGCCACCCAAAACCAATCATGCTAGTTGCCACACGCCATGCCCGAACAGAAAGACGAACACCACCAGCTTGAAGGAGGGTCAAACCAAGCAAGCCTTTGAAACCTACACCAGCCACAACAAATCCCCTCAAGTTGGTGGCGGTTCGAATGTAACATATGTAATACTAACATTTCTAATTTGATATATTTTATTAATAAAATCTACCAAATAAAGATAAACCTTAAGAAAACAAATAAACCTTAAAAGGGAAAAACATTATTAAAAGAAATGTTATTACATGAGTGAGTTGGTGGTGAGGTCTTCCGCCTCGTTGGGTGAGGTGAGGGTTGCTTCCTGACGTCAACATTAGTTCGGATAGGTGATTTTGTGCTCAAGACTGTACCACTGCGGTCAAGATTCAAACTTTTACTATCTCAAAATCATTTAAGCTCCGTCATCTCATTCTATAGGAACCGTTAAGGGGATTCAATGACCAAGATTGGTCTTCTTCTCCGGTTTTATTCATATAGGTTATGTAGTGTGGGGCCATCACTTGGAACAAGGGTCATCTCCGATGGGCAGCATGTGGGACTGACTACTCGTGGCTGCCTCACTTAGCTTTATGGGCTAAAAATGGGTCGGGACTCTTGCGCTTTTGGTTTATGTAGGTTTAGCTTTTTTTTATATCCTCTCTTTGTTGAGCCCTTTAGTTTTGGGCTTTCGTGGATTTTCTTGTTTTGACCTTTGGTTTAAAAGTTTTTCGTTTATTCAATTGCACCTTTGTCCTTTGACTTATCTAAATATAATTACATGCGTTTGATAAGAGGAAAAAAAAAAGGTGCTGTTGGGTCAAATAGACTTTCCATCGTTTTTTCCTGTAAAAAATCTCGACTAATAATATTACAAAACTCCCAAATAGCAAAACTCAAAACTTATCATTTAATATGTAGGCTTTATGATTTATTCTCTATCAAATCTATTTTAGGAAATGTCATTTTCTGATCAAATAGATGATGAAAATAGATATTCTCTCACAAAAAAGCATTTTCTCAAGATAAGAGCAAAAGTATAAAGAGAAAAGAGAGGACCATTTTATAATATAATCTCAGCTTAAAACACCAACTCTAAACATCCTCTGCATAAAACAGGCAACCAAAAGACATAGTAGCTAAGGTGGCCTTATTAAGAGTCCTATAAATTTTAACAAATAATTTAAATAAAAAAAAAACAAAATTTGTTCGCTTGCTGCCCGAAACAGCATGTTCACAACAAAAAGAGTTACAAATACAAAAAAAAAAAAAAAAAAAAGAACTACTTCAAGGTGGGCATTATAGATGTTCTTTCTATTTTTTCCAATAACTCATTATGATTGGATTGAAGTCTTTCTGGCCATTAACCAGCAGGCCCTCAAATCCATCTAGTTTTAAGCAGAGGCTACAAAATTTTGTTTTCTTACCGTTTCCCGGCAGCTTTTCTGACTGGAGGACCAGATTCCTCGTCGTCTGACTCAATATCACCATACTCCCACATTCCGAGTCTCTTGTCTCGTGCTTCTTTCTGGAATTTCTCTAGTTCATCCATGGCTTCTTGCCTATCTTTCGGTTCCCATCTTCGCCTTTTCTCTAACCTAGCAAGTCCTTCCTGAAAGTTTTTTTTCGAGAAATGGTTAAAAGAACAGTTGATTGCATGGCATGGGAGAGGGGTTTGGAAGGGATATAGAGATGGATGAAAGTAATTCAAACCTGCAACATGGTGGCATTTATGCTAACATCAGTTTCTGGATCAACCAAGGTCACCATAAAGATGGTACCAGTTCCTTGGCCTTTCACTTTTCCGCCTGAAGTGTCTCTTTCCTCGATTACAGCCCTGAATTCTTTAGGAACACTAAGCAAGTGTTCACTTAGGCGTACAGCTGCTTCCTGTCCGTAGTCATCCTCCAAGCCTGGGACCTTGACAAATGCAAGAGTGCATAGCTGAGCAAGGCCGGGAGCAGAGGAAACGGATGCCTCAATGGGTCGCAATTGACTGTAAGGAACAACTTCTTGATTGCCGTAATCAATATAGAACACTTCAAACTTGTCACTGGTAGATCCAACAGCGCTTCGAGGAGCATTTACAATCTTTGCATACAAAGTGGGAAAAGAATAAGAAACATAGACGGAAAAAATTATCAAAGCCACAGAAGACAATCATGGAAAGAATCTGCTGCTCACCATTGCTCTGTTCCAGGAGTTATCGGCACTAAATTGAGCAAGAACAAGATCACCCTTCTTGGGATTAAAGGTACCGAGTACAGGAGCCTCTTGAAGATTCAAGGAAGCAAGCTGCTTCTGGATTGAAGCTACTTTCTGATCGGCAACTGACTGAACATAAAATTTACCACCTCCGAGGACCTCAGTGACAGTCACCTGAGAAAACATACAAGTGAGAAACGGAACTCCTTACCATACATAAAAAGGTTAGAAAAGTGCATTTACACCCTTTAGCACCTTTTGCTCTTCCTTCTGCCTCCTCTCAGAAGCTGCTGCACCATTCGAGACTTCCTCTCCTTCGACATAATTCTCCCATACCTGTATACAGTTTGGATCAGACAAACTGAAGAAGAGAACAAACCATTTGAAAATATCTTTTGACCTTTCACCTTCAGTTTCTGCCTCTTGGCAGACTGCTCAGCCTGAGCGAGCAAGTGAGCGTCCGGGATCCTGTCAGTTCCAAAGGAAGTCTGGAGCCTAGCCAAACCAGCTTCCAGAAGTGTTACTGCCATATTGGTTTTCGAGTCCCATAACGATCCCAAGAAAGTACCAGTTCTATCGACAGTCTCTACTTCAATCTGTGTATGGCAGCAATTGACAAACACTTAATGATATATAGCCAGGCGGCGAAATGATAGGAACAGAAATGGAAACGAATACAATTTACCTCCACATCCCTCTGCATTATCTTCCGCCTCATCAATGCAATAGCTTCCTCAGAATAAGGCTCATCACGACCAGGGCATCTAACGCCAGAGAATGAGAAAGCAATGCTGCACGTTTCCTTTGGTATAAACAGTTTAAACCGATGACCACTGAGAACATACTCCACGACGGCAGCCATTCTTCTGCTCCTTTGCAGAAAAGGCAAGAAATCTCTGGCTTTCTTTGCGGAAGCCTAAAAAGTATTTAAATAGGAAAAAACTGAATCAACAACAATGTCACAAATTTGAGAAAGGGAAACGTAATAAAAGTCCACTAACCGTTAGCAGGTCTGTTACGTGCATTACTGGAGGATCCCTGGCGGAATGGATACCCTTCTTTCCAGCAATAGCGCGTGTTTCAGCAGAAAGAAGAGCATCATAGTAATTTGATCTTTCCTCAAAATCACGATGTCTAATGACAGATGCAAAGCCACGGCTGATTAAAAGCTCAGCAATATTTGCACCAGCCGGCTGAACACCTGCAGCAGATACAGCAGCTGGAGCATCATCCCCATCCTTAACTGGAGATACAAGGAAGACAGAACCAAAATCCATCACCCTTGAATCTGCGGCTGTTGCAGGTGCGTCGCCCATGGTTACTTTCCTCGAATACTCCATTTGAACATTCACCTGAAAAGATATATTTTAGGACATTTCTTCAATTACTATACATGATTTTAATAAATCAATAAAAAGTAGTTCCATTACCTGACGCCCAATAAGGCGTGTTCGAAGAAATTCCTTTGCTTCCCGGGCATAAGGAGCAGGTTTTTCATCCCTACGAGGATTCCCAATTTTGGGACACCTAATACTCGAAAGGTTGACTCGTCGCTCTGCTGCAGGATCTCCATACGGCACAGAGTCATCAGCTACAACGACGCAATCCCCACTGACAACCTCAACTACCTGAAGAGACAGGAGATATGCAAATAATAAACTACAAGCAACTAACAAGATTGCATATAATAAGCAAGGGATAAATACTTACTTTTCCTGTGAAATTTTGATCATGAATTGCCTTGGAGTTTGTGGCTGGGGGCACATAATTTGTCCAAATCCTTAAACGTGTCTTCTTTGCTTGAAGTTCTGCATTCTTCAGCTTTCTTTTGACATCATCCTCCAGTAAGGCGGCACTCCACTCAACATATTTTGCAAAACCCTGCATGAATAAATAATAAGTATCAAGAATGACAGGGGAGGACAACATTAACAGGAACCATCCTATTACAGATGGGAAGACTATACATGAGGGTAAAATGGTGAGAAGAAGAGAAAACAAGAGAGGTATTACGACTTGATTTTTGTGGACTATATATCATGAGCATTATGATCTAATTTAACAATGCATTCTTAGCATCTCAGGCAGTAGTTACATATGTTTCTTTCACCATTCTTTACTTTTTATGAAGACTTGTTAAAACAATATCACATTTCAGCAAACAAATGAGCTCAAAAAAATAATGCTACAGAGCAAAGTAAACACTTTATTCTTATGCATGGCATAGACAAGCTTTATAGAATTTTTGTAATGTGCATTCAAATGACATACAGTTTCGACAAGCTCCAATGCCAGCTCCTTTGCTGATTCACCATCTGGATAATACACCGAGCCAATCAGATTGCTAAATTTGTCTACTCCCTCAAGGACAATTCTCACCTGCAAGGTATGCCCAAATTACGAGTTAAATTCAATGAAGATGCCGAGGCTACGAGTCTATGCAGATAAAATGTTACTCACATCTCTATTTAGTACACGGATCTCGGTGAAGTGTTTAGCTTCCCTCCCAAATGGATCTGGGGCAACTTCAGTGATGGTTGCCGAAGAGGCCGCAAGTCTCTGTGCTGATGTTAGGGGGGCACGAGGCTCGCCAGAAGAATCTCCATTTTGTTCATCAGAGGGAATTTCGGCTTCAACAACAGCCTCTACAGGAGCTCTTCTTCCCATAGATGGCGCCTGGTTGTCAACAAGCACGATCAGATCTGTTCATATCTTTGAAGAAAGAATTCCAAGAACCTCCAGGATTAAACATTCACTGATCTCATACCTGAATTCCAGCAACAAACACTTGTACAAATTGAAAATCTGGAAGCAAATAAACGCGAAGGGTGCTTCCATCACGGACCTGCTCCACAATAGCTTCCATTGGCCTACCTTTGTTAGCAGCCAGGAGAGCCATGGCATCAAGGTTACTGGGATCACCAATAGCAGAGGGAGGCAAGTTCCTGATAGATGCCTCAGCAGCACCTGGTACCTGAAAGCATCAACACAGAAGAAGAGATTCTAAGTGGGATTCCTGTACTGCAAATAGGGGTAACATACATACAAGTGACCCAAAGAATCAACTTCATGTAGCAACTGTCCGGAGCTATCTAAAATTTTATTACTTTGAAAGTCTACAGTGATAAAAGAAAAAAGAAAACCAATAAGTAACAATTAAGATCTATTAGGTTTTCTAACCCAATTGAGTCCGAAAGACATGTTGTAAATACAGCATACAGCACA
The DNA here is from genome assembly GCA_028651295.1 of Catharanthus roseus. Lineage (NCBI taxonomy): Eukaryota > Viridiplantae > Streptophyta > Magnoliopsida > Gentianales > Apocynaceae > Catharanthus > Catharanthus roseus. The sequence continues at coordinate 8,358,931 of JAPQWS010000148.1, forward strand.
CAGCAAATGAAGGACACAATCAACCAAGGACTGAAGGCCAAGTGTGATATGGTAGCTTAAGCCTTACCTTGCTCCAACGTCCAAGACCTTGTTGCTTGGCTTGCTCTTCAAGTCGTTGCAACTCTGCTAAGAAGGGACTAACTTCTGCTTTTTGTTGACCCTGCTCCCTTACCTGTAGTATTCATTGATATTTAAGCTAAAACCAGAGACCAGTTTCCAAAAGTGAGCCTAAAGAAAACAAAAATCTATACCTTAGCCCAGCCTTCAGAGACGACCAGCAAGGCAACATTCTTGTCTCCAAGGAAAACAGAGCCAAACTCTCGTCCTATGGATGGCACAGTGTAATCCACTCTAAAAGTGACATCCTGTTGAATGATAAAGTAAACTCTAATTAATGTGTCCTCATCTCATAACAATGTATATTATAAACAACATATATCAACAATTAGCACCTTCCCAATACAAAGCTTCCTTAGGAATTCTCTGCTCTGCCATGCAAATGGTTCATCGATACTTCCTCTTCGAGCCTATAAGAAGAAAAGTGAAAGCAAACAATCAGGAACAAGATATGATTGAGCCATCCATGTCAAAAAAACTGCAAGATATGATTGAGTCACTTGTATTAACTAAGCAATACCAGTTTTGGAGCAATCAAAGATGACAAAGTGATGGTCTTTTCTGGGGGAATGTCAGCTTTTGAGCTTCCTACTATCACCAAACTATCACCCGATGGAACAGCTTTCACTCTCCCCCTCAGCCAACCTGTTGCTGCAGCTGTTGATGCCATCTCAACAGCTAAAGGTCTGCAGACACGGAAATCTGAGTAAATCCTCAGAGGTAAACATTCAAAGATTATTGGAGATGACACACGAGCATATCATAGCAATGCTCAACATTGCTTTAATGTTAACTTGAGTAGCAATTAAATTAAACATTGTGCTATGGGAGCAGTGTGATGATAGCGATGTGAGGACATAAAAATTGAAGGCAATGTTAGAGAATACAGGTATAGAAGAAATATTATTTTGACACAAGTCTGGAAAAGTGAAGACAGAGGCACTCTAACATTCATCAGAGAATTTACATACAGCTGTAAATAGAAAAGATCCTCGAGGAAAAGTTTTTATTTTTCATTGAAGAACTAAACGAAGGCAGGCCAAACTGTTTATACAGCAGAAATCTAGAATACAAATTGTTGGGGAAAAAGGAGCAAACTTTTTGCAGCATGAGGAAATAGAACTCAACATTAAGGAAAAAACGAGCATAACCAATCATGAGCACGCAACCATTAACATAAGCAGAAACAAAAACTTCATGAAATCAAAAGCAAAAAACAAAACTTTCCAGATCCAAGAAGTCCAATTTTTGCCAAAGTTTCAATCTTTAACAATCCTAGCATAGATCCTAACACTAATCCGACCGTAAAAGCAAACAATTACCTATCTGCCTTGCGCCAAAAACTTCAAATCTATAAATTAAAGAAAAGCTCGGAAAGCCAAAAACATTTATTGAATACAAACATGCGGAAAACAGATGCTGGAGTGCCGAAATCAGACAAATGCCAATTTATTGTCCAGATTTAGCAAACAAACAGCTAAAATAATAAAATCTGCACACACATTCCATCCATTCAAAGTAAATTCAGTTTATACATATTCATGCATGCAGCTATAAACACAGTTTCTTCCCCAAAACAAATAAAGATCCGAGATTTGTACATAAACAAAAGAACAGGAAAACAATTACCCAACCACAAAATAAAACAGTAAACGCAGAGATCCTCAATTCAATTTACTTCCTTATCAAACACAGAAGCGAACGCATTAAAATTAAAAGATCTAATTAGCCTTATTTACCTTGATAATTGAAGGATGAATGGATTGATCCGAAAGGAAGAAAAAAAAAAGTAAATCAAGATCGAATCGATTTGATTTCAAAAATCAAATCATGAACATTTGATCCAAATGTTTGAATTCTTTTAGAAATTTGATTGAAGAAGAGATTGATTTGAGAAGGAAACGGAAGCGGAGCTCTGTTCGGACGGCGGATCAGCAGAGTCAGCCAATATATAGTAGAAGTATAAAATTTTAAGATATATATATCTATATATATATATATTGAGAGAGAGAGAGAGATGGATAAATGGCTATTTACGAAAATACTCTTAGTTTTCACTAAAATTACTAAATATGCCCTTTATTTTGTACCCGTACTCCAATCCTACTCTGGACATAAAATCTATCGAAAATCGATAATAATATCCTCTTCCTATTACAAATTAAATTTGTTTTAATAAAATAACATAAATTAAAATAAAACTCGGATTTTTTTCTTCTATTAAGACAAATAAAGCACTGAATATTTATAAATTATTGTAATTTTTTTCATTTTGTTTATAAAATTTTATTATCTTTTTTGTATCTATGAATTATTGTTTAACCGCTATAAATATTAGATTTGATTATTTATTACAATATTTAAAAGACTAACATACACAAAGTATATGTATTCATGTGTTATAATATTATAAGTGTCTAAAAATACCTTTAGAGACAGAAATGTGTACCATCCAAATAAATTATTGAAGATTTTAAATATTTAATGACAAAAAAAAGATTTACGGACCAAAAAAAAGATAAAAAGTTATGAATAAAAATAGAAAAACTAAAATTATTTATAGATATCTATAACTAATATTTTTTAAATAAATTATTTATGAAATGAGATATAATGATTTTGTTTTAAATTCCAATTTAAGTATAATTAATAAAATATATCATAATAGGATTAGGAATGTGATAAAAATTGTTATAGACTATTTTAAGTTTTTTTTAATATAGGATTTAAGTTTCATATTCTGTACGTTTTATAAAATTTAAAAAAAATGAGAAATTAGGAAAAAATTATTGTTTTTTTTTGGATAATATAGTACACTACACTGTTTGAAGAGTTTGGTTTAGATAGATAAGGACAGAGGGGGGTTGGGGGTAGGGGAGAGGGGGGTGCTGCATTGATGGCCGACTCTAATTAATGACACGATTTATTTACGTGTCAAAAACTGAGACCAATGAGAATACGACATGTGGAGAAGAACGTGAGTGTATTAATGCCATGTCAGCGTTGCTGTGTCAACCAACCAATTAATTAAGGAAAATTGAAAAGTGAAAAAAAGCAAATTTTTACTTTTTTACCATTACGGTTAGTTAGTTATGTTGTTTGGGTTTTCCAGAAATGGTGAAATATTTTACTGGGAATTGGTAAGGGTTTGTTTGGGGAAGAAACTGAAAAACGTGAGGAGATTTTCCGGAATTTTGATAAATTTTGTTAGGATATTATAGCATTCATTTTTCTATTCTTAGCAATTTTGTCAGTTTTTGGGATCTTGGTGAAAGGAGAGAAAGTAGATTGTATCTTTTCTCTTTTATTTTTTAGCAATTTTATTTTGGAAATTCTCTAAAAATATCTCCATATTGATATCAAAAAGTGAATCCACGGCTCACGAGGCCTCTACCATAATATCTGACGTTCACTGGAGAATTAGAACTTTTATCCTTGATACTAATTATGCAGCTTCAAAATCAATAGAGTTACGCCCATGCGAGTATGTCCTCATATTATTTACTTAAGTTATGAGTTGCATTTAAAAAAAATTATAAGTTGCATTATATATCTTTGATCTTATTTTTATTTTTTTATCTTGAATTAAAATTACGTGATAAAAAGTGATACGCTACCACAAAATGTTATTCTAAAGAAGTTATGTACTTGTCACACAAATGATTTAGAGGGGCAAAAATATCTATTTAGAACTTTCAACTTCTCTAAAATACCCTTACACTATTTATTTAAATCGCATTCTACCTTTAAATTTATTTTTTTGGGTATTTCTTTACCCTTGAGTTATAATAGTGTATAAAAAATGCATCTTCAAATTTTTTTATTTGGTCAGTAAATGAGACTTTTTTAACACAATCTTATTTTAAAAGTAAAATAAATAAAAAATGAGTTTAAAAGTAGAATGTAATTAATTAAATATTATAGGAGCATTTTTAGGAATTTGCCTTTTATTTTTTCCCCAAAAATTGTATCTTTTATTTCTCTCCATATGTTCTAGTTACCATGATTGATCAAAATCTTTAAAACACTTTCTAATAAAAATAAAATTATTAATAAACTATTGTTTAAATTGACATATGAGACTTTCACCCAAAACTTGAAAATTTCTATTTGTTTTGCAAGATTAACTCTTTTTAAGTTGATTTATCGTATACAAAAAATTATGTATACAAATGCGAGATATAATGTGACACTTTTTATATAAAAATAAAAAAGAATTCAAGGAGAATTGAATTCTATTTTTGTGAACGAACAAAAAAAAAAAAAATACATATAGGCACATTTAGAGGGTATGATTTATTGGACATTAATTAAAATTTATCCCACCGAATACATTATCTTCTTCATTTCAGAAGTCTGAATAAGAACAACTATGTTTTTTTTTCACCCAAATTTCTCTGTCTGATTTACACGAAAACAAATACTCTTTCTAAATTCCATTTTCATCAGCTCTCTTAAATTTTCTTTATTTTTCATTACCAAGAAAGATAAAACGTACATAATTTACACAAAAAAGTCAACACTGATTGCGAATTAAAAATAAAAGAACAAGAAAAAAAAACAAATCATCTTCAAAATATAATGATCTCTCTCTCAATGAAGCAAATTCTTTGATGGAATGTAAACAAAGACTTGAAATTTATTATCCTAATAGGAATTTGAGAGTTCGTGAAGATATTAAAGTAAACAAAACAATTTTATGTTGTATTTAAGTTTAATAATTATTATCTTTCAAATATGCCCCATATATTTTATTTATAACATTTCAACCCCAATTAACAAATTTATGTTTAAAATCTAACAGAAATACTAACTTGAAACAACTGCAAATTTCCCGATACCAAATTAAAATTTATCAGGAAATTTATAGTACTTTGAATTCTGTCTACCCACTGATTGGAATCTAGTAAGTAAAAAGATCACGAAAATGACCATTCAAGAAACCAAATTTGGCATCCAAAAGAGCCAAAACAGTCCCAACAGATAAGGAGACAATGAGGAATCTATAAAAGGCAACCTACCAAAGCATTTTCTGAGTAAATATACTTCTAGAGTTGAAGAAATGTCTCAAGAGTTTGATATATTTGAAGAGAAACTTTTACTAACATACTACAAAAATGGAGAAACATAATTAAAAAGATTTAACCGCGAAGTTGTCTTGCAGGAACAGTTTTTGTGGGAGGATTAGGTATCGAGTCATTAGGGCCAAGATCATCGATAGGAGGGCGCTGCTTATGATGATCGGTTGAGGATTGATAAGCCATTGCCAATGCCAAAGCCTGCACATATTCATCCAAAACTTGTTTAGTAGAAGAATGAAACATGTTTGGAAAGCACATTTTAGTAGAGAACTATATGATTGCAGGAGGAGGTTTAGCTGAGAGATCTTACAATGTGATCATGCTCCGGGGGAGCATAGATACCGGTAGGGATAGTGGTTTTTCTTCGAGTATCTTCTGTTGGTGGATCAGGGATCTTCTTAAATCCTGTTGGAACAACAATTACCGGCATTCCTACAAGGTTTCCAACACAAACTTTTTCCCAGTCTGTTGAATTTCCAACGAATGCATCGACTTTGAAACTTTCTTTCACTTCCTGAATGAGTTTCCCTCGCGCTCTTTGTGCCTGCTCAAAATCATCCGGCTTTTAGTATGCCACAAACAGATCAAATGTTGCATGTTTAAGTTGAAGTCGAGTATTAATATACCTGAACATAGTCTACTGCAGGTATAACACGTGCTCGTCTAAGTTCAAGAGGCCACTGATCTTGGGCTTCATATTCGTCATCAAGGTTATTACGTTGCCATTCGTCAAAGTGGGCTAACACGTCCACATCCATTGTGAAATTTAAGATTCCTTGAGCAGAGTCAACAGTGTAGTTTAGAATAAAAGGAACTGTATTCACTCCCTTAGACTTGAGCACATGGATAACCTGTCATTGAACCAAAGGAAGTTACTGGAATTGAGAAGAGAAATTACTCAGCTGGCATGCGATCAATTTGTAAAAGGCAAAGGTCGTTTTTAGCTCAACTCACTTCCATCTCAGCATCTTCAAGATATCCGACAGTTAACTTTGTTATGTCAACATCAAACGGATCCATCAGATGGATATCCCGGGATGAAAGATCATCTGGATCTTTCCCTCGAATAGCATCTAGAACTATAGAGCAGTCTGCTGCACTTCTACAGAAAGGACCTAATTTATCCTGACCGAAAGAATAGAACTGAATTTAGCCTTTGCTGAGAAAAAGAAGACGAATTAATGTATTTCTATCATAAGATTACTACCAAGCTCTCAGATAAGCTCATGACACCTGTTCGACCAACAGTTCCAAAAGTTGGACGAAGTGCAGTTATGCCACATCTTGAAGCAGGGTAAGTCATGGAACCAGCAGTCTCTGAACCAATTGCAAATGGAACCAAGCCTGTAGGTAAAAGGAGCGGCACCCAGGTGAGTTAACAAGATTTCAAGTTTTTTTTTTTTATAATCAAATTTAGCTCATTTACCTACTGTATATCTGGTTATAAACCACAAAAGGCATTTAGGCGGAATAGATGACACTCGTTAATGTATCGAGAGACAAGCTTCTTTGAAATGAGGAGATACCTGCTGAGGTACACGCAGCTGGTCCAGCAGATGAACCAGTGGAATATTCCTCAATGTTCCACGGGTTTCTCGTTCTACCACCAAACCAGATATCATCATATGCCAAAGATCCTGTGACAAGTTTTGCAACCAGAACTGCTCCAGCAGACCTAAGCCTGCATTAGACAGAATTCCACAATACGTGAAGAAAATGATGTGGAGTTCAAACACTTTGGTAACAGGATTCTCCAATACCTCTTATATACCCAAGCTTCAATATCAAGAACTTGATCCTTAAAAGTCTTTGATCCCCAGGTTGTCTTGTACCCAGGTACTGCAATGATATCTTTCAATCCATATGGAATCCCATGGAGGGGACCTGCTCATGCAAAAGCTTCAAATAATGAGATAAGGATGATGAAATAGCTGTTTACAAGAACAAGATTGACAGAAAAAAGCAGAAACAGAGTTAACAGCCCCTATATGGATGACTGAACAAAAGCCATTAGGCTCTACTCGTATTGGTGTTAAACTGAAAAACCTCTCATTTTCACTCTGAATCTCACATCCCCTCTCACAAACAATTTAACGTTCATGAAACCCAAGAAAGAAACACGAATTTTCCCAACTAAAAACCAACGTTTATTACAATTTATAACCATCTCAATCTTCTAACTAATTGAGTATGACCAAGTCGACGGACACAGGTAAAAGTATCTTATCTGTAGTAAACAAGAGGTAACTATGTACCTAAATATACGCCTTTTGCGAGTAGGTCATCAGCCTCTTTTGCTTGCTTGAACGCTAATTCTTCAGTAATGGTGACCACAGACTCAAGTACAGGACCATACCTATGAGAAAAGCATGAGTAAAAGAGAATAAAACGAGGATACAGAAACTCAGCAATATTTAATTATACCTTTTAAGTCTCTTAATAAAAACTCTAGTGAGCTCCTCAGATGTAATTTTTCTAGTCTTAATGAGTTGTCCCAATTCAAGAACCTGATTCCACCACAAAACTCAAGTATTTAGTTAGAAAAATTAACCGTAACAGAAATGACAATGTGCATTATATCCTGGTTCAAACTTACACTCATGAAGGCAATGTCTTCATCATCTTTTGGCCTTTCCAGATCAGGCAGAGATGGACAACTAAATTTATTGGCTGCAAATTGAGATTTTTCCTCCGTCCATTTGGGATTAAAGACCAAAGAAGATGGATTCTGTAATCCTCCATTCACAGAAGCAACTAACTTCCTATTGTCTCTTATTATTGGAATATTGAACTCTTTTGCACCTTTTTCAATCTCCAGCATCTGTGGATAATCCACTCATTGTGTAAATTTCTTGTCCTAATCTTGAGAAGAATTACTCAAGACTCAACTTGGATTGAAACTTAGTTTGAGGTTTTTTTTTTTTTCATTTTTTCACTCAGGGCCATCTTCTTTCACAACTTATTTAACTTCCACGAAATCCAGGAAGAAAAAACACAAAAAACTCGAACTAAAATCACTATCCAAGTTGAGCCTAAACGTACATTAAAAATCAAGTACCTTAGCATCAGTGAAGAAGTCTGCATCAAATAAACTGAACCCCCTCTTTGGTAGAGAATCATTTTCAATCTTTTTCAAGCATTCGCCATGGTTAGCATTCAATGCTCCACTGTTCTGGTCAAGGATTCACAAGAACATGAGAAAAAAGATTTATCCATGGGAAAATAACAACATTACTTCACCAGCTTCTTGAATTCATACCTTGACATAACCCGGACTCTCTGAGACATGATTTCCAAAATTTTTCTAAATGTACTCACCTGTTTTACCAACGTTAGAGTCCCATATTTTCGAGCATTTCACAAAGGATTTGATAATAAAATAAAGCTAGAGTCTTTTCCCAACCCAGCTCCCATTTCATCATTTTCAAGTCATTCAAACTTTGCCCAGTTCAAGAATCGATGTTAATAAAATAAAACAACTGAAAAGAAGAACCCAAAGAGAAAGAAATAGTACCATGTTGCTAGAATTGGCATTGGGGCCAAGTATCCGACGGTGGTCATTCGGAAGCTGCAGTTCTGACCCTGGTGGGCAAGTTTTCTTGGCAGTAGAAGAATACACAAGCACACTGAGGAATAAGCAAAAATAAGCAGAGAGCTTGGCTACGCGTGTCCATGGCTGCAGGTACTTGGGACGCATGGCGGTCTTGTAAGCTCACCACGTTGTCCAAAACTCAACGTCACTCGCCAATATCTGCAATTAATCAATAATAAGTGATTATTCAGGGAACCCTTAGGTTTTTCTGAAGCTAATTCTTGGTTCAAGTCCAGCTCTAAAGCAGAGCTTTTGATGGGTTCTTGAATTGAATACGAGGCACAACATTCTTTGAGCAAATTTGGCCGGCCCCAAAACTTGCAGAGGGCAGTCAACTCCCACCATGTTTTTTTAACTCTGAAACTAAAAAAAAAAAAGAAGACAAATCTGCACAATAAAAAAAAAAAAAAGAAAAAGAAAGGGTGTGGGGGCGGGTACTACACTGTTTGAAGAGTTTGGTTTAGATAGACAAGGACAGAGGGGTGGGGGTGGGGGGGGGGGGGGGGAGGTGCTGCATTGATGGCCGACTCTAATTAATGACACGATTTATCTACGTGTCAAAAACTGAGACCAATGAGAATACATGTGGACGAGGACGTGAGAGTATTTATGCCATGTCAGCGTTGCTGTGTCAACCAACCAATTAATTAAGGAAAATTGAAAAGTGAAAAAAAGCAGACTTTTACTTTTTTACCATTACGGTTAGTTAGTAATGTTGTTTGTTTTTCCCAGAAATGGTGAAATATTTTACTGCGAATTGGTTTGGTAAGGGTTTGTTTGGGGAAGAAACTGAAAACCGGGAGGAGATTTTTTTTTTTTTTTTTTTCCGGAATTTTGATAAATTCTGTTAGGATATTATGGCATTCATTTTTCTATTCTTAGCAATTTTGTCAGTTTTTGGGATCTTGGTGAAAGGAGACAAAGTAGATTGTATCTTTTCTCTTTTATTTTTTTAGCAATTTTATTTTAGAAATTCTCTAAAAATATAGTGAATCCCGGGCTCACGAGACCACCATAGTATCTGACGTTCTCTGGAGATGCGAGTATGTCCTCATATTATTTACTTAAGTTATGAGTTGTATTTTTCAAAAAAAAAGAAATTATAAGTTGCATTATATATCTTTGATCTTATTTTTATTTTTTTATCTTGAATTAAAATTACATGATAAAAAGTGATACACTATCACAAAATGTTACTTTAAAGAAGTTATGTACCAGTCACATAAGATAATTTAGAGGGGAAAAAAATTTATTTAGAACTTTCAATTTCTCTAAAATACCCTTATACTATTTATTTAAATCGCATTCTACATTTAAATTTATTTTTTTTAGTATTTCTTTACCCTTGAGTTATAAATTTATTTTTTTTTTGTATTTCTTTACCCTTGAGTTATAATACTGTACAAAAAATGCATCTTCAAATTTTTTTATTTGGCCAATAAATGAGCTCTTTAAGGTGACACTTTATTGTGGCAAACAAATTTTTTTAACACAATCTTATTTTAGAAGTAAAATAAATAAATTATTTTTTCCCCAAAAATTGTATCTTTTATTTCTCTCCATATCACTTCCATCTCAGCATCTTCAAGATATTTGTCCTGACCGAAATTTTCCGATACCAAATTAAAATATAATATTTATCCAAGAAATTCTATTAAAAAAACTACAAATAGCAAAGAGTTAGGCCTCAGAGATCTTGGTGGATAAAAAATCATCAGATGGGTACAGCCCCATCAAGAGTAGCAAATATTTTTCTTACATCACAGGCCAACATTTTGCTTTACTTGTTTATATATATATATATATATTAGATAATTAATGCCATTGATAATTATTCAGCAAAAAATAGAAAGTGATAAAAAAATATTCGAGAGAAACAGATTGGGTAGGAAATTGGTGTGTGGGTCAGAAGTAGCTGGAAATTGTTATCATTTGAAATAACATCTATGGGAATCCGTCTGATTTTCTTCATCATTTCCACACCTAAAAACCAAACCAGAATTTAAAATTTTGAAGAAGGAAAATGAATTTAAAAAAAAAAAAAAATCGGAGGTAGAAGGAGAAGAAGAAGAAACGGGGTATATCTACCTTGTCACCGAAAAACCCTAGAAATATAAATTGAGGAATAATTCGGAGCTAAAGGTAGACACATACATATAGAAATATTTATATATATGCTCACAAAGGAATTTAATTTGGCCTAACGATAGATTCCTCGATCCATTCAGTTCATATTTGGATTTCGATCAAGGAATTGCAATATTAGGCCTGTAACAAAAATCATAATCAACGATTTCCTCCCCTACTATATCGATCCATCGATTGATCCATCAATAGAAGAACAAAAACCAAAAAAACAGAGATTTATAAAACAGAGCATTAAAGAAAGATGGGTGTCTGTGAAGCAAGGATAGAGAGAATTATATAGGCAGTGGAGGCTAGGGTTGGGTAAGTGAAGAACAGAGCATCTAAAAGAGTTTGGGCTATGAGTTTGGGCTATGGGTAAAATTTGGCCTTTTTTCCTTTGAGGGAGTTGTGGGCTTTTTTTTTTTTTTTTTTGAAAACAGTTGTGGGCACTTTTTTATTTACAGAACTTTTGGACTTTTTTTTTTTTTTTTTTTTAATATAGTTATGAAAGGTGATTTGGATCTTAAAGAGGAGATTTTAAGAATAATGCAAATAATTTTTTTCGAAAAAAATAATCATACGAACTTGAAACAACTGCAAATTTTCTGATACCAAATTAAAATATAATAAATAAGTGTAGATATCTTGCAATTAAAATCCTTAGGTTTAAGCATTGTGTAAAAAAATGTGACTAATTAGATCAATCAAATTAGTCTTGGAAGATAAAAGAAATTATCCTTCTTACATATTCAATTTAATAAAAACATATATGTTAGGAAATAATTCTAGTTCTTCTTAAGGTTGGCTGTATAGAATTTTATTGATGAATTTTGGGAGGCATTTAAATAGAGTGGTAAAAAATATTTTACAAAATATTATAGTAATTAATAAGATATTATATTATATTTTAAAAAATATATATTATATTATATTAAAATATAATAGATAGGGCAATCAACTCCCACCATGTTTTTTTAACTCTGAAACTCAAAAAAAAAAAAAACGAAGACAAATCTGCACAATAAAAAAAAAAAAAAAGAAAAAGAAAGGGTGTGGGGGGCGGGCATTCAACCAAAGAAAAAAAAGAAAAAGGAAGCGGGGGCCCAATTGAAATCTTGCGAATTACAATGGATCATGGATGTGAAGGACGGATCAGATTCTCTTCCATCTTCCAAATTCCATGTCTGCAAAATAGCGTTGAAGATAGCTAATATTTTTCATTTTCTGGATTCGTCTTACTCCGCTGCGGATCTCTATATATTTTGTTTAAGCGAGGTTTAGCTCCCTAGTGTTTCCCAGAAAGAACAGGTATTTTTGTATATTAGTTGTAGTTTATTTTGAAGTTATTCTTTAGTTTATTTACTCAATATCGCCTTGATTCATGTAAAGATTCACTTTATAGAATTATATATGTATATAATATTGGAACCCTTTTGCTTTTGGACAGACTCTTAACTTTATAGTCGCATTCAGAATTCTAATTTTTTTAAGCTTTACATTTCTGGGCATTTAGAAGTTTGTTGTGTTAAAGTAGCAAATTGTGTTCTTTTTTGAAGCTAAAAGTTTGATGTGCTCTGCTTCAAGTTTTATTCTGTTGGGGAGTTAAAAAATGCTTTTGTTCTGTGAACTAAAAGTGTATGATCTTTCTTTTGCTGCTATAAGTTTGTTACTGTGAGCCAGAGAAATTTATTAGGTTTATTCAGTTGGAAAGTTACCTAAACGAAAATGCTCGGAATATGTCTAAAGGAATCAGTTGTCTAACCATCTCTAGGAGTGATTGCAAGAATTTGTTTCATTTAACTACAATGTAGCTATAATATTTGTCTTTGTTTATTCACATCTCTGCCGGAATCTTTTTTAGCACGAGTAGAGAAAGGTGTCAGCTGGTCCTCTCAGTATGGTACCTCATTTCACAACTTTGCTTCTGTTTTCAAAATGAGTAGGTAACTTATTCTTCAACTGCATAGGACATCTTTGTTGGTGTATGCTTTGCTGAAAGGATCTTTTCATAGACATGCTCAAGCTACCACACCATCAGGTTGCAGGCCATCAAGCTGGTAATGGAAAGCTCGGACCCCTTATAGATGATTCAGGCCGGTTCTACAAGCCTCTCCAGGGAGATGAACGCGGGTCCAATGAGGTTGCATTTTATACCTCGTTCTCTTCGAATACCAGGATCCCGGATCACATCCGCAGATTCTTCCCTACCTTCCATGGCACTCAACTTGTTGAGGCATCTGATGGATCTGGCTTACTGCCCCACTTGGTTTTGGGTGATCTTACGGTCGGTCGAGTGAATCCCTCAATAATGGACATCAAGATTGGCTCTAGAACCTGGCCTCCTCAAGCATCAGAGGACTATATAGAGAAATGTTTGAAGAAAGACAGAAAAACATCAACCATTTTGCTAGGATTTAGGTTATCAGGTTTGGAGTTCTATAGCCAAAAAGAGCCTGGATACTGGAAACCTGGGCGAAAATCAGTGCAGAATCTCTCTCCAGAGGGAGTTAAATTAGTTCTAAGAAACTTTGTTTCTTCTAATACGACTAACGAGTTGGAGAAGAAACCAGATTGTTCTTTTGCATCAATTGTTTATGGGGGCTCCACTGGTATTTTGTCACAGTTACTGGAGTTGAAAGCATGGTTTGAGGATCAAACTATTTATCATTTCCATTCTTGTTCAATTCATATGATGTTTGAGAAGGAGCTTGCGTTAGAAGGGAAGAATCCCAGGGCCGAAATTAAGCTGATTGATTTTGCTCATGTTGTTGAAGGCCAAGGTGTTATTGACCATAACTTCCTGGGTGGTCTCTGCTCTCTAATAAAGTTCATCTCAGAGGTCCTCACCACTCCAGATGACTGCCCAGTAGAAGTTTCATCAAATGATGCTAAAAAGAACAGGATTCATCCCGAGAATGGAGTTCACCTGCATTAAGTTATCTACTGGTGAGAGCTTTAAACATCTGCATTTAAACTGATTCCTTTTAATATAACATAATATCCTGAAATAAATTTGACTTCGTACTGCTGCCAGTGTTCCTTGAGACACTTGTAATTCAATCAATTTATGTTCTGTTAACGGTCCTCATAGTTTTCCATCTCATAACCCATATCTAGAAGTTTGGTGCATTTAACATCAAAGGTATCCCACTGATATGAATCCCAAACTAAGGGAACGAGAATTCTTTAGCAACAAGGTGAAAGGAACGAATGAACACAATATGTGTATTAAGTATGTTTCAATCAATACCTCCATAAATCTAATTTCCTCACATTACTAATTACTTTTATCTAACAACGAGACCAATTGTCTTTTGCTTTACCCTGTAAAAATTGTAAGATTTGATTGATGAGCATATAACAAATTGTTTGATCTCATTGGCATTTGGAACTGAGCAATGGATTTTAGTTTTATCATTAAGTGTATGCATCTAGTGCAGTTCGTATCACAGTACAAGACACGATACCAAAATCTCCAACTTCTTCAAAATTTTGACTTATCTAAAGAAACTTGTAGTGTTTTGCAGATTCAGTTGTTTAACTGAACCTATTTCTGAATGCAGGAGACGAATGGAGAATTTGTAGTCAGATTGCTGAAGAATGAAGAGTAGATCAAGGATCATTAAATTTCCATCGATCATGATCCGCCTAATGTTGCTTTCCTGTCCAATGAAGTGTAATAAATTTGATTAATCATGAAATTCTATATACCCTGCTTTATATGAAGCAAAATGCTACTTATATGTTGACTCTGTTGGTCCTGGTTGTGTATTATGCTTGGAAATTGTGATCTAATTCAACGTGGAAATTCGCTATGTTTAAGTTCCTGAATCTAATCTTTCAATAATCTATAGCTATTTGTTTTCTAATTTCTTGTATTATTCTGCCCTGCTGATCTTATACAGGAAGTTGTGCATTCTTTTTCATCCTTTTCTAGCAGTTATGTGTCAATTCTTTTGATTTGATGTTAAAAACTTCTACAATATGCAGCAGAAGTTACACTTTAGTCCCCTCTGGTTGGTCTAGGTGAAAACCCGGAAAAAGTTTCATTGTACTGTATAGAGATAAATGCTTGAATACGGAACTGAAAACGACATAATGGATAATGGAGCTAGGAGATAATCATTTGCAGTATATTTGTACCTCTTAAACAGAGACATACAACCTTTTTGATAAGGTTAAGTCATCTTTCTTTTAAAGTTTATTGCTACTTCTTACAACATAAGGTACTTAAAAGTGTGCAGTGAAGTGAACTCCAAGCTTCAGAACTTTACTTCCTCATGATGCAAAGTTCAACATGATCAATATATATTTCATATCTAAAACAGGTATGTTAACTATATAGTTTAAGTCATTATTCTGTTGTTTCATTACCAATTATGAAATCGTTTCTTTTTTCTTGTTGCGTTTCCTTTCTAATAATATGCTTTTGTCTTTGCCTTGACCCCTCGCGGGCACTGGACAGTGATAATCTTCAGGATACTTGTCCAACAGACACGACAAAGCAGACCATCTTCATCAATGGCTTTCCGTGCAAGAATCCAGCCAACATTACAGCTTCTGATTTCAAAGCCTCAACATTAAACAAGAAAGGTGACACAGACAACTTCTATCGTTCATCAACAACTATAATCACTGCTGGGGAGTTTCCAGGCCTAAACACCCTCGGCTTATCAGCTGCAAGAACTGACTTAGAAGTGGATGGTCTAATAATGCCACATTCTCATCCGAGAGCTTCTGAGATTATCTTCATCAACACAGGTCTCGTTGTTGCTGGATTTCTCGATACCAAGAACAATCTTTTCCAGAAAGTTCTTAGAGAAGGTGATGTTTTCGTGTTCCCAAAAGGTCTTCTGCATTATTGCTTGAACTACGGATTTGAATTTGCTACGGTTTTCTCAGTGCTGAATAGCCAGAACCCTGGTCTTGTGAGCATTTCGGGGGCCATGTTTGCACCTAATGATTCAGAGTTGAAGGCAAAGTTGAGAATGAGATTACTTTCTTTTTCAAGAATGGATGTTGAAAGGCTTGAAAATGTGACCTTGTTTCAGTTTTAGCTTTTCTTTCTTTGGACAATTCTTGATGAAACCTTTAAATGATCTTTGCCCCATTTGTATTGTATCTAAACTGTATTCTTTTCTGTCAAGGATAATTTACTTATTGTAAGTGGTGCTTTTTGTCCGTTAACAATACGATATAACTCAATTAGTTAGAAGCACCGTAGCCATGGCTCGTTTGAAACTAATAAGCGTTACTAATAAGTATTTCTTGGTATTACTATCTACACTTCCCATTGATTACTCGCCTTTTATTACTTCCTTGGAAACGAAAGCGCTAATCTATGGTATCAACCTTGCAAGACATTGTAGTTACGACTAACTTTCATACGAATATTGGTATATTTAAATCCTACCTTAGACTATGAAGAGTACATGTTTTATTATAAGGGTCTGAGTACATTGGCAAATCATATTGCTCTTCACTTCTTTGCTGTTGAAAATAATAATAAAAAACACTATTTCTTAATAATAAAAAAAATAAGTATTCTATTTGAAACTAATTTTATTTCTTTAGAAATATTATATAATACTTAATATTGAATTCCATCCTTCCTATATTATTTTAAAAACTTATTTATTACCGCTGATTAATGTGGTCAATTTAAAAAGGGTAATTTTATTATCTTTTAATATTTTTTTATTACGTAATACTAATAGAACAATAATATTAATAGGCAAGTATTTAATTGAGTATAAAAAAAAAAGTATTAAATATGATGATACAAAAGAAAAGAACCACATAAAAATAAAAATAAAATAAATATGTCAAATAATAGTAGAGATACTTTATAGGATATAATTTACCTACTAAAATTGATGATAATTTTAAATTTTTTTAAAAAAATTATTATGTGTAAATCACAGCACTAAATGATAAAAAAAAAAACTATTAAAAAATAAAAAAAAGAAAAGAAAAGGAGACTTTAATGTTCTTAACGAGCAATTACGCGCCAAAATACGTCAAAAATACTATATATATTCGATCACTAATCAAACGGTTTTCGTGTAGGAGTGACTGTGAGAGAGAGACAGATAGAGAGAAGAAATGGTGATGCTCTGCTTCGTCTTTGATTTGCGAAGCCTTTCGCCTTCTCTACTTCGCGAATTGAAGCAGGTAGATTGAATTATAACTTTACAAAATTGATAAACTTCCTCTTAATCGTACTATAATCGTGAACTTTTATGGAATCAAATTCAAATTTATGTGTTTATTCTCCACTTTTCCAGTCATTGTTGCAGCTGTCGAATTATTACGCAGTGTACTCTCCGAACAATAGCAATTGTGGAAAAAAATCAAAGGTGCTCCGTGATCGGATTGGACTTTGCTATGTCTTCACAAATCGCAATTCGTTTGCAGCTGAAGTATGTGTCCTTTTGAATCGCAAATCGCAATTATCAAACTGTTACTATGCCTGCTTTCTGAGTGTATAACACATTGGACACGGTACTTTTGTTTGCTTTTTTTAATGTAGTTTTGCTCCAAGTTTTACTGAGTAACATTGAGGCGTGATTCCATTCACAGTATGCTTAGGGCTTCAATCAATAAACAAATTGACAATTGAAATGCTTGTATGCTTGTTTTCGATTAGTATCATGTTTTTAGCAATAGAAAATGACAAAGACGTAAACTTGAGGTTGTCCTGTCTCTACTCTTTAATGTTTTCTGAAGAAAAAAAAATAGTAGTGTCTATAGGATGCTTTTTATTTGTAAAATTCGTGATATTTTGCATGATTTCAGCTGAAGGTTGCATACAGTCCAAGAGGAGACTTCAATCTCCGTGATTTTCACCATGCTGTGAATACTTTGCCGACTGATGATTTTTGTCCGGAATTTAACAATTCTGGAGTCCTCTCTTGTTCCGGTAATATACATCTGCCACTAATAAGAGGACTAACCCTTAGTTTGGAAGTGTATTCTTGAATGATATTCCCCCGCCAAAAAAAAAAAAAAATCATGGCCATTTTTATGCACCTTTTCTAATACATGCCTGATTTTAGTGAAAAGAACTACATAATTTATTATTTCTTTTTGGAACTGTTACAGATACGAAGATTTCAAGTATACTAAATGAACAAGGTATATACGCTTGGGGAGATCCTGATAAAGATATTACGAGAAAAGTAATTCTCATTAGTTGTTCTTTAGTTCACAGTCTGGATGATGATACCAAAAGGATTCTCATGGTAAGGCAAAGGATCATTTGTTATTTTGTTGCGATACTATTGTATAATATCTTGAATCCAAAATTTAATTTTGGTGGCTTTCCTGAATAGGATGCTGCAGACAGGTGTGTTTCTGTGGAATTTGTTCTCCTAGAAAACAAATCAAGCCATCTTGGTGAAGTTGCTGAGAACATTAACAACTTTGTAAAGCAAATTGGAGACCTAGAAAATTGCTCATTTCGGTCCTACGTTTCAGGTTACAATTTCCTCAGCTCTTGCCTTCCCTTGTCTATTGTAGCAAACTACGAACTCTTTAGCTGAAAAAGCTTAATTTACAGGTAAATGTTCTTTTATTTTTATTTTTTTAAAAGCCCTGTTTGATCTATCAAGGAACACTTTCTTATTGATTCTCCTCCTAGAACTTGACATGTTCTTCATTGAGCTGGCATGTAAATGCACAATGAAAGCTGGCTTAACTCAACATGGATTTAAAAGATATTTGTGCTTCAGAAGTAAAACATGTCCTCAAATTCTCATTAGGCAAGAATATAGTATAACATAAGGATCCGTGCTAAATTTTTTACTTCTAGATTTTAATGGAGAATAATTTGCAGATGGGCGTGTATTTTCTGGCCTGGTTAAGCAATGGTTTCAGGAACTAAAAGATGACATGGAAGGACTCCTACAGTGCCGATTTATGTTCAAGAACAATCTGATAGACCAAGTGAACCAGATAACTTGCAATCTGAACAGATCTTTAAATCCCATGATAGATGGCTTCCTTTCTTGTGAGGTATTAGATATTCCATCCCGTAGCATTTGGTTCATTCAACTATTGATTATGTACTCTTGAATATGGCAAAAGCAGTTGAGTCAATCTATCAATATCTCAAGATATAGTACGTGGTAAGTAGATGCCGAGTGGGTTGAAGAAGAATTCTTCTGCAGGGGGGCATGCATGCATGTTTGGGTGGAATTTTTGAATATGCAATTGTACCACATAAGATCATCTACATGGAGATCATCTAGTCAAGAATTGGTTTGAAGCGAACTACATGGAGATCATCTAGTCATTTTAGATTAAAAAAAAATATATCCAAATAAACATTATGTTAGTTTTAGAATGTCCTGCTACTTGAGTAAAGTTAGAAATGTTTATTCCTAATGTCTTTATTTACTTAACTATAATTCTTTTAATTTGTCTACAGACATGCAGGTGCCATGGCATCCCACTGGACAAATCAATTGAGAATCTGAATGATAGTCCTCTGACTTGTCCAGTAACTGGGCATTTCCTTGGAGAAGTTGGTTTGATAGAAAACTCTGTTAAAGTTGGAGAAAGCACAATCTTGTTTATGCCTTCTTTCCAGTGCTGCCAGAAGTTACAGCAAATCAATCTACCTATTGACTTCAATATTGTTGAAAGAACTAATTTGCAGACACTAAACGAAGGTAGTCTGAAGAAAATTCTCAGCTGCTTCCCACCTCAAAATACA
This sequence comes from Catharanthus roseus, assembly GCA_028651295.1. Taxonomy (NCBI): domain Eukaryota; kingdom Viridiplantae; phylum Streptophyta; class Magnoliopsida; order Gentianales; family Apocynaceae; genus Catharanthus; species Catharanthus roseus. The sequence goes on from JAPQWS010000148.1 coordinate 8,378,567, forward strand.
TATCAGTGTTTTGAGTTCCTTTAATTTCTCAGGATAAATGTCTATTCTTTCTTTTCAAATATTTTTATCTTGGTTTTGTTCATCTGATTATAATATTTGGATAGACATTCTGAAGTCTTAACCCCTGAGGCCCCAGGCATATGCTAGGATTTCTGAAAAATGCTTGAATTGGCATTCTAGCATTTGCTTCCATCCTTGAAAATATTTTCTTTTCAGATCTCTCTTTGAATCATGTTCCGAACACCTTATCTATCAAGGACCTCCCAGTGCAGCTTGCTTTCGTAGTTGTTTTATGCTGTCAAAGGAAGTTGAAATAATGCAATTATTATTTTATTTTTCTAATATCAAGAACTCGCATTAAAATTGTCTCATTTTCACTGTTATATGTTTTTGCAATTGACCAAATGTCAATTTGTTGGCCATGCTTTTGTATAGGTTTTATTTTTGGTGCGTCTTATGTTGTTGTTCCGTCAACTTATCACGAGTTAGATGATATTGACAAGACAGAGCAAAATACTCAAGGTATGTGTTGTGTTCTGATCACTTGATGGTATCACCTCTTGGTTTATCACCGTGATGATGGGAACACTGATTTTTAATCTGTATATTCTTTTATTAGGCATTCATTGAAGAATCAGTTTCTTAATTGACTTTTTCCAAAATCACATTCTTCTTTTTCCTTGTCCATGTGCAGTTTTTCAAGTGCTGTGTCATGTGCTCAATTCCCTTGACCAGGGTCTGGTTTGCTCTTCAAATTGTAATGTAGAAACTATGAGGGAGGCTTCTTTTCGCTGCTTTTATGTTCTACTGCCTTCAGAGAAAGGAATGATGCTTCTCAGAGTAACTTTTTATCCTTGTTTTTTTGTGATTAATTTTTTCTTTTCCTTTCCCCCTTTTCTGAATGAAGGTACATACTACCCTATTTCACTGAATATGGATTCTTCCCTTCAATATTGACCAAGCATCTGAACAATTTTTCTCATTATGAAATATTTCTTTTTTCCTGATTCACTTCAAATTTATTCACATATTCTGCATGCCTGAATTGGATATTCTTTCCATCTTCATTAGATGAAGAACGACACTGCCAGTGACTATGAGTGAAAAATCCAGTTAATATAAATAATGTGTTTCACTCACCTGTCAATTTCGACCATTAACTGGATAGAATTTACTTGCATCTAATTGATTTAACTTAAGTTTCTCGTACATTTCCTTCTGTCTTTGACAGTGCCAATCATGATATTTCTAAAGTATCTTTGATTCTCTTCTTTCCCTTTGCTGTACAGTATGTAGTATTTATCAATACATAATTTTTCCTTGTCTTGTTTTCAATATCCATGCATTTTCTCTTTTCAGCGCCTTATAGCAGCAGAGGAGATTTTGCCTATTCTTGATGTCAGTGAATTTATTGTCTCTAAAATGTCCAAAGAAATGGAGAACTCAGTTCAGGCTGCTTTGCTCAAGGTTTGTATTTTCTCACTCTTTTGCCTACTATTAAAAGATGCATTACGAAAATCTGATTCGTTAGCAAGCTGATTTTACATTCATAAAGGCTATGTATGTTCTGTTTTTCCCTTTTTGGATATTCTGTTGATGATTTCACAAATATGATGTTTATATTACAAGAATAAACTAATGTTACATTCTTATTCTCGAAGATTGGCTATTATGATACTTCGTTATCTTAGATAAGTAATGTTGAATAATCCCGTCCAGGTAAAAGAGATGAAAAAGGGAGAAAATATTGTTTCCTTTGGGCATTGAGAGGATAATATCTGCTTTGCATTATACAGATAGAAGCAAGTGATTATAATCCACTCCAGCATGAGAGAGGCTTCCATCAGAAACTAAACTTGCTTGTGAAAGAAAGCTTACAATTTGGGTAATGATCTTCTGTATTCCCTTCGAGCATTCTATTAAAAATTCTTGAGTTCTCTTTTCTAGATACCTGATACGTTACTCAAGTTTAGATATAAACTAGTGCCATGTTAGTCTACTTTTTACATTTTTACTTCAGTAAAAATAACATTTGACCTATATTATAACTTAAAGTTTTACTATGTCAGGGCAATGCCATTAAAGATTAGAGCAGAATCAAAGTTAATCTTGCAAGATTCTGAAGAAGTTGCACAACCAATCCAGGAAGCCGCTGAAGAAAGAATTCTAGAATTAGAAGTTGGAGAAAACGTGAGTTCTGCCTGCATTACAGAAGAATGGGAAAAGTTGCTTGTAACTGAACTTCCCAAGATACATTCTGCCACTGAAATCACCAAGCCGAAGTTGGCCAATTTAGCTCTATCACCATTTGAAACTAACAGGCACCTGGATGAAAAAACTTCAAGAATTCTAGAGAGGCTGGAGGTTCCTAAGCAGCTAAAGAAAAAAACAGTATCCCCCCAAAACTCTAGCATTGGTGCTTCTTATGCAAACTTGCTGACAAAGAAGCCTCCTCTCATTCCATACGGGCCTAATCAGGCAAATGATCAGGGCCTAAAATTAAGCCAGCCCATAAAACCCAACTTCCAGCGGCTGAAACGAAAAAGATAACTAGAGCATATCTTTATCCAGAGTCCAAACTATATCTTCACCAAAGTGCCCACAAGGTTAGTCTTCTCAAAATCTCCCATCATTCTTTTTCAATCTCTAATGGGTGCTAGTTCTTTTATTTGCAAAATTTACTTCATAATAAGGCCCTACCTTTAATATTCACATGGATTTACCCATTTAATCTTTCAATAGGATTAGGAGTATCTAATTTCATTTAATTCTTCTAAGCAATTCGGATGGATAAATATCTACTGGACAATATAGACAGATTTCTTAAGGGAAATGACTAGATATCAGTGGCCTCTAGCTTTCTTGAAGTGGCCAGCAGAAAAGAGAAAAGATCCAAATCAACTTTTGACTTTGAGTTGATGATTGCGGCATTATAGATTGGATTTTGTTCCTAGAAACTAGATGGATAAAATAGAGTTTCTGGTAAAGAAGCAAATTTTTATGTGTGATGATTGATATGTAGCCACTGCTGACCTTTCCTTAAGCCCTCATGTCAAACTAGAACCGTGTTATGTTTCATCTTTTCTTCTTTAAGCTTGTCTTTATCTGAATTAAGAGTTTCTTTATAATGTAGACGTGGAAATATTGGTTTTTGCTAAGTTTGAATATATTGCTAAATGTTTCTCTAGTGGATTGCTGGAATTCTACCATTAACAAGTTGGGAATATTAAAATTTATACAAATAAATAATTGGGCGGCCTCGTTTTACATCTTGTGAATCCAGTGGAGCTTACTATCCTAAATTATATTCAAATCATCCATAACATCATCTTTATAATATATATATATATGTAAAGTTTATTTTTATTTAGTAAGTTATCTTAAAAATGTTTTAAATATTTTTTGTGAAATCTCAGTTCATGGTCACTCTTAAATAAATAACTATTTGCATAGTAGAAACGGTTACTAAGTAGGGACTGAATCATCTATTTGAACACGAGATGTGATATTTTTTAATAGAAAATGCCTAAATTGAATTATATAGGGTGATATCAGGGATCGGTGTGACTAAGACTTTGATTGTTAAATTAATTTACTTCTTAAAATTAATTATCTAAAAAGTTTATTGAATTAAGTATGTTTGATAATATACATTATTAAATACTCTAATTATTTAAGATGTATCTAATTGTAATTATAAATTTTAAATGAATGTTTTTACTTAATTCTGAAGTCTGAAGTCTTAAAATGTATATTGTTTATTAAGTTGTTACAATATTTTTCGTATAAGTTTCACGTATTAATTAATTCACCACTTAAAATTCGTAATTTAGAACTTAAATAGAATCCACACTTTATTTTCATTTCCTATTTTATGAAATGGGCCTAAATCACAACAAACTACATACTGTTGTAGCACACGTTAATTGCTATTTATCCGGAACAAATATAGTGGTAGGCACGATTACTCGATTAACTCATGTCTGTTTGTCCAACTTTACATGCGTTGGCATTTTCAGTGTCACCTTCCTTATCTTCCTTGCAATTCCCTCTCATCAACTTGTATGTACCTTTTTTCTTTTGGTAAAAATCACAATCGTGTACCGTAGTTGCTTCACAAGTTGCTTTTAAAAAATAAAAAAAGAATTATTTTTCAAGATTTTGCAGCCTGCATAATAAAAAAAAAAATCTTAAAATAAGTATATCCTTTTCGATAAGATATTTTCTAATGATAATTATTAATGAGCTAAGGAAAAAAATTATGGATATGTCACTATTACTTCATATTTACATGTTTCTCATCAAGAATAGAGTAGTAAATGACAAAATTTATTTTAAAAAAAAAATGACGTATAAATTTTAATTTAGGTGAGATAATATCAATTAGTAATTCTTTTTTTTGGGGGTAAATTATCAATTAGTAATTCTTATAGGGAAGAACGGTCATATGAAACTTAATTTGGATTGAGGACTTTTGTATGTAAAAAGAAATGCAAAATCTAAAATAAGAATTTTATTTTAACTTTTATTATGAATTTTTTTTTGCTAAGTTTGCATTATGAATTTGTGTTGATATATCTCTATACCTCTCAAATAGTCCAAATGGGCTGATTAATGGATTTTGTGAGATGAGAGATGAAAATATATCGATTTATATTAAAAATACTATAAATGTCATAAAAATTCGAATCAAATCTCTTGTTATTTAATCATATTAAAAAAAAATAAACATTAGAGTTTGAAAGTTAGTAATAAAGTAATAATTAAGTAATAGAAACACTTTTTACTAGGTCAATATCTCAGATTCGAACCATTTTTTTCCTGATGGTAACTAAAACCAAAAAAAATAAGTCTTGAGAGTCACTATTAATATTGGTTGGAATTCATGATTTCTCCAACAACCCATTAATTACTTTTACCACTATCATCTGCCTCCTTCTAATACTATATAATATTATTCCAAAAAAGAAAACAAAAAACTACTACTTCCCCATGACGCAAAACTGATGCTATAATTGCATAACAAAATAAAAAAAATTTAACACTAAAAAAAAAAAAATATTATCTCCTCCATCCCAATTGTGGTAAATGGTGCTTGATGGCCCCCGTCGTATTCCATCCACACAAGACATTTCTTCCACTATCTTTTTGCCTGCTGCAGATGATCACCCTTTCTTTTTCCTTCTTCCTTAGTTTGAGTTCAGATTAATTTAATTACAACACACGTATTAATAAACAAAATAAAAATTATAAATAATAATAATCTCTGTACATTGAGGGAAAGGAATGTGGAACGTCTTCTCGATCTTGATGGTTTAGATCTTTAAAAAATCTTGAAGATCCCAATGATGAATGATGAACATGATTAGAAGTTTTCTTTGTGGAAGTCAAATTTGGTAGAGGTCTTGTGAGAAAAATCCAAGGCCAGTTGTTTCAATTCTTTTGTAAGTGCTGGTGCCCCACAGTAAAACACTCCTGATATTTCATAATTAAAGAAATTCTAGTTAGTCAAAATGATTAGCAGCATTAGTTAGCTTACATTAGATTGTGACCATTGATTAATTAAACAACAATAGCTATCATCATCAAGCAGAAAGCAAATCCACTTTTCATTACAACACTTTTTGTGTTTGAAAATGAGGAAGAATAAATAAATCAAGTAGAATAAAAAAATATATTAAAAAGTATATTAAACAAAGGATATATACGACATTCTTTTGAGTGATATATGACATAATAGCATTTTGAGTGATATATGACATAATAGCAAACATGGGTGACCTTAGGATGCTAGAATTAGTGTGCAACTTGGACCTTTTACCCACCATCCATAGTGGGTATTTACTATTCCTAAAATTTTGGTAGAATTCTATACATTGCTATTCACCTTATGCAAATCATGCATATTATGTTTGATATGGAACATTAACATTTTAAAACTTAGTAATCATATAACGCGAAAAAGAATTTTACTATAATTAATATATGCATAAAGAAAACTCAAGAATAGAAGGATGATTAGAAGACGTACCAACTCTTGAACTAGTGTGATTGAGAGCAATGCGTTTGTAGACGTTACGCCAATTTGGCTTAGCAAAATGAGACTTAACACGAGTACCAGAAACAACATCAACTCCATTTTTGGCATGGTTAAGTGATTGAAGCATAGTGATAAGAGCAGATCTAGCATCACCTTCTTCATAAACACTAGTACAATAATTATGCATTTCTATAACTCCTTTATGATCCATTTCTGCAGCTTCATTCATTATTCCTTTGAACCAGTCAAATGAGCCTTGTTCTCTAGTAACCCAATAGAAATATGCTCTTTTTGTCCTGAAATTTCCTCCACTGACTGATCCTGTTTTCCTCTTTTGTGCTGATGAATTAGGACTAGCAGCATTTGTAGGTGATGGGCTTGTGTTATTATTGTTGGTCCCATTTTCTATAGAGTTTTCTTCTTCATCAATGACTCTCATGTTGTTCACTATGTCTTTGACAATGCTGATCATCGGTGTTGCTCCTATTCCTAGACCAACCAATAAGACCACCTCGTACTTCTTGTAGTCTTGTGCTGGTGCTCCGTATGGACCATCAATCAGTACTCTTGGGAAACTGTTCATCATCATCAAATTCATGAACACCGGGTTAATAACTTTTCTATTTTACTAACCCATAAAGGGCGAACTTGAAGAAAAAATGTCAAATTCATCTATATATATGAAATTAGTTTGTCTTTCTATAATTATGAGTTTAAGTGTTCGAGTTAAGATATTCTTGATTTGAAGACTTTGAAGAATGAAAACGGAAGTTTCGTGATTTATTTTGGTTACTAAAAGAGAATATACTGCATGAAATTGGCAATTTGATAAAATGGTTTCTGTCCTAACTCGTTTGGTTGATAAAAATCTAGATGAATCAAGAATCAAGATTTAGTATGACAAAGATGAGTGGATATTTTGTTAAATGTCCCTATCTAAGATGCGGTTTTGTCTTAGCATATATATATAGTCCAACCTTGTCTTGTGAAAAAAGCACCACCAAGTTCTCTGCTTTTTTAAAATGGAATTGGTCCACATAGACTTACTTACTTCTGTTTCCTTTGATTTTTCCCTCTTTGAAAAGGAACATCTTAGCAGAACCCTCTTCCCCCCTTTCCCCGAAATTTGACTGGTTCAAAAAATTCTTGTAATTAATGAGTTTGAATTAGTATATCTTGATTTTTATCTCTAAATTGTTGCATATTACTTAGATGAGAATTTACGAGTTTGAAATGGCTTACTTTGGATTATTTTCTCCTTGCAAGCAGTCGGCCCTGAGGAGTCCACTTTTACCATTAGGTGGTGGTTGACAGACCTAACAAAGACCAAAAAAAATGCAACATCAGACAAGATTAATCTAAGAAAAACAGTAATCTTCTTTTTTGAGGAAATCTTAATTAGGACAATGTAGCAATAATAGTATATTGTCTTATATAATTGTTTAGTAAAATGACCTTCACTTGTCATATTATACAACTTTGTAGGGATCCCCCATATAAAAATATCAACCAACTTGGCATATAATATAATAGAACCCTCATCCTCTATTTTGACATCACTTACTAAGGGACAAAGTGATTTCAAGAAAAATCCATTAAAAGCTCATCATATATTCTTCCTTAAACATAACTTTTCTTGATCAAGGACGGAATCATAGGAGGAGGGAGGGCTTATAAGTGTATTCATAGTTAATGGTCTAGTTCCGTATGTGTGAAACGTGTATATATATTCAAGCCAAATATTCTCACCTCAGAAAAAACAGTTCTGAGTTGTCTTGTCCAGTCCCCGAGCGTCCTAATATGGACGCTCAAGTAGTCATCTCCGGGAGCTGAGGTTATAGAAAATGGATGCCTGTAAAAATTGTAAAAAAGTTTAGAAATTAAAAGATCAAATTTTTCAAGGCTAAGATGACAAAGAAATGTTAATAATCATGGTGAGATGAAAGTATGAAACAGAAATTGTATTTTTATTAAGGCTTCACCTACCATTCGAAGGGGGAAACTGCAGCACAGTTGACAAACATATATTGCCCACTTTTGTATTTGAATCCCTGAGGCTTTGACATATGAAGAGCCAAAACATTTCCAGGATAAACAGCCACCTACCAAATTCCACCAATGCAGAAGACAAGTATTATTATTAGTATTTCTGATTCTAGTTTATCATATATTTCCTTCTTTCTAGATGTTCAAATCAGAAGAACATGCATTCATGTTTATACCTTTAGAATTTTCACAGGCTTAATGCTTGACCTCAATGCTCTAGTTAATCTCTCACAAGCATAGATTATCATAGGAACAGCTAGGTACATCCATGTCTGCAACAGAAATTAACGATATTTTAAGTAATAATATTTCATAGAATGAGGATTTGATCAAGGAGGAAAATCAGGCAAGGGAATTACCGTTTTCTTGTACCATTCATGTGTCAAATAGAGCTTGATACCATGAATGATTAGGAGAGTGTAGACAATAACAAAGAGATGATGAGAGTACCAAAAGGCATTGAAACCGGTTAATTTATTGAGAGGTTTAGGTAAGTTCACTCTGTTTCTTCTAAACCATGGGGTTGCAAGAGTGAAGGCTATTGTCATTAGTACCACCATTACAATCCCGGTTATTCCTTCCCAACTCTTGACAAAAGTCCAATAGCTCGTAGCCTGTGTACCGAAAAACTGTATCATTGGCTCGTATTCTTCAGGTGTAGCTCTGAGAAGACGAGGAAAATCACACGCTAAGTGAGAAATTCCGTGTATCCCAACACCAAGTGCAATTGCAACAGCAATCACCTATAAGAAACATAGTTAGTTCCATGTTAATTAAAACAAAACAACACGTGTATGTATGTATCTATATATTCATAACTCAAAAAAATGTTTCGAGTTTTGATAAGCTTACTTTGTGGAAATTGAGGTTGTCATCAAATGGAACAGCAACTCCTAATTTAGTCTTGTTTCTAAGCCAAGTTATGGTGTTTCTGCAGACTGGCAGTAAAATTAAAGCCATGTTCAATTTTAATGTCTCAGCTGCACCTTTGGCCATACAAACACAAACACCCATAACTTCATAGACAGCTCTTCTTTTGTATTGCACATACTTGTATGCAAATAAGCCAGCCATGATTCCAATCCAAAGTAAAAGAACCCATACTCTCTGCCAGTTATCCAGTAAAAAGTACTTAAAATCTTGATACCCTCTCCTTATGGGATTATGGTCCAGAGTAGGCTTAAGTTTCTGACTTAGCATTTGGCTCAAGTTCCGGCTCTCGTTCCCTCTTATCGACTGGTTTGGTGCTTGTAAAAGAAGCATCTCCAAGTTTTCAATCTGATTATTTTTAAAAGGATTAGTTACTAGTCTGAAATGAACATTGTCCCACATTCTTCTACATTTTACTACTTTAAGAAATGCTAATTTGAATAATTACCAGAATGTATCCTTTGCTGTTTGGGTCTAATTCTTCCATGATTAATGCTGCATATTCATCAGCCTGTTTCTGGATATTCGAAAGCTTGTTCGCTGAAGCACTGAGGCTAATAATCTACAATTATGAAAATTTCCGTAGTTGTGATTGTGATCATTAATAATTCATGAAAATTGTGTTCTTGATTTCTTAAAGAATTTACCTCTCTGACTTCTTCTTCTGTAATTCTGCCATCTGCATCTTTATCAACCCTGCATCAAAATTCATCAAACAGTTAAATTACAAGAATTAACTAGACGAAAAACAATCCATTAAAGATTTGAAGCCTTACATGTCAAAGAAAGTTTGAAGCCTACAATCAAAGCTCTGATCAGAAATTTGATCCCAAAACTCTTTAAGCTGAGTTTTATTGATGGAATCACCCATAATATTCCTTCTTCTAGCCAATGCATCAAACAGTTCTAAGGCAAATTCTTTAGAATCCTTATTCATACCTAACATTGCAAATAAACCCCCACAAAAGTTAACCCACAAGAAACCTCAAAAAACAGATTAAGAAGAAGAAAAACTTGCTGGTAGTTAAGATTTTTTTTACCTATACATTCACCAAAAAGTGAACGAGGAAGCAATCCATTAGTAGTGGAAGTAAGATTATCAAAACGTTTCTCCACGGCAGCCCATCCAGCTCCACCATCAGTTTTACTAATGAATTTAAGCCCTTTAAGAGCATGAGCTGCAGCTGATTTAGTCCTATCAAATTTCCCCTGCGGCCTCTTATTCAAAGACGCCAATCGCTTAAGCTCCTGAGAAACTTGCCTAATTCTAGACGAAGCATTTCTAACCACAGAAGAACCAAAGGAAGATTTCTTCTCTAAACCTTTAGCTAATAATGCTAACTCTGGATCTTCCACATCACCACCTCCGGCAGTTTTAACACTGTGAACCGCCACAGAATCATCACGAACATCGAGAGTAATCTCGACGTAGGCATCATCACTGTTTCCACCGGCGGCGGCGGAAACATTACCTCCGGCAGCGGAATCAGGTATGTTAAATCTAGCACTCTTTCTTCCACCGCCTCTTTTGTTTAGAGGTCCGCTTAATGGACCACTATAGGTTGTTCTATCATTTCCAACAATTTCTGTATCTGAATGATGATGCTGGTGGTGATGATGATTATGATTATTATTCTCCGAGCTCTGCATTTTCTCTCTGCTAACAAAAAAACTTGGAATGATTCTTCAAAGAATTAAAAATCTGTTAAAAAATGGATAAAAAAACAAGTTAATTTGAACAAGGATTATATAAACAGAGGGAAGAAATATGTATTGAGTAAGATGAAGGAAGAATTTTGTGATGAGAGAAGATTGAATTTTCTTAGAGCTGGTTTTTTCTTTGTTTGGAGTTTTTTGTTTGAAGATTCTTTTCTCCCCCCTTTTGATATTTGGTTTGGCTCCAAGTTTATATATAGGATAGTATAGAGAGAGAGAGAGAGAGAGAGAGAGAGAGAGAGAAATTTTGAAAGAGTTGGTCTGGTCTTACAACTTACAAGGTCACCAGTTGTCCCCAGCTTCCACCTTGGGTTTACTAAATCGTTAAGTCATTATAATTTGTATTTTTTATCTGAATCGTTGAATAATATAATAATATTATTTTTCTAATATCGAATCAATTTTTATGCGCACTAAAACTTAATCTCCAGTTTACTGACTATAATTTATATCTTTTATTTGAATATTGAATAGTTTAATGAGATTTTGTAGACAAAAATTTTCATCTTTTAGTGACAAGAATATTTTAATACATCTTTTAATATATTCTATTTATTAGTAAATCTATTGTCAACGGATAATCTTATTTTTTTTTAAAAGAATCTAGTAAAAGATGTGTAGTAGAAGGTGTATTACTCTTTTCGTATTTTTACTTGTCATATTTTTTTTTTTTATTTGTCATATCGTTGTTCAATGTAATATTTAATGTGCTTTTACTTATTATTATACTCTCCCACTAATAATAAATTCTAATATATTATTCTTTTATACTTCTAATAAGGAAACAAATAATAAATCTAAAGTTCTGTATTTTCTTAAATAGTGTAATGTCTAAAATATGACAAGTAAAAATACGAAGAAAGTATTATATTTATAATGTCAAATTTATTTATTTTATCCGTATACTATTTTACGATATAAATAAATCAAATTAGATATTGTGCATATATATATAAAATGTAATCCACTTAAATAGTTAAAATTCATTTTAAATAAATTTTTATTACATTACTCAACAAAAGGGCAATGTATATATATATATATATATATTATTTCAAGGGGTTCACTATGAAAGTACTATATTAACTAGCACATATACTACCTACGTTAAAATTCTTTATAATTTCCCATCTATTATTATTATTCTTAATATTGATATTACAAGTAATTTATTTTTCCCTAAAAAATAAATATTTGATAACCTTAAAACAAACATTTATGAAGGATTGGATTATTTATGAGAGTTACTATATATTCTATCTTCATTAATTAAAGAGATTAGTAATAATGTCTTATGTTACTTAAATTCAATTGTCTTTAAATCAAAGGAGTTATGAAAGAATTAATTATACATATTTTTTAAATAAAAAAAAAAATCCCACTTAAAATTTTTTTTTTTTTTTTTTTATAAGTCACTTACACAATATGTCAATATTCAAATCTAAGTATGATATTTTATTAATAGACACCAAATTGTAGGAAAAATTACTTAAACTTTAATTATAAATTCCAACCTTAAAGGAAGGAAAAAAAAATTAATTATAATTAATTAAAAATTTAACCCATCGTAAAAACCAACTAATAATAAATACAACATAAATTATGGAAGTTTCCACGTGCATGTTTCTGACTACTTCCTTAGGTCAATTGCGGTTTTCACAAAGAAAATAATGGAGTCAAAATAATAATAATATTATTATAATTTTTTATATTTTCTAGTGGTTTTTTTTTTAGTGATCAAGTGGTTCCATAGTCTTATTTATTTTATTTATTTAGTTAGAAAAAATATATATAGTTCGTTAAGCTTCGTATCTATTTGGACTAATCTATTTTATTATTAATATAATAAAGATGAAATCATAGATGAAAAGTGATGAGTGAGTGGTCGTATTTGTTGAAATTAGAATGGAACAATTAGGTGGATTTCTCATTTTTTTATTATATATAATATATTTTAAAATATATCGAATCAATTTAATATAATTAATTATTTTTTAGGTAATATATGTTATAGTAAGTATAATTATTGGTGCTTAAATTTTCAGTCTTATACTGTAGTTGGTATTGTTTGTAAATCTTTTTTGAATTAGTTAAGAAATTTTAGACACGAAATAAAATTAAAAAAAAAAAGAATTTATCGATTAAATTAAACATCACTTTTTTCTTTTCTTTTTTCTAATAAAAAATAATAATTAGTATTTATTATGATCTAGAAAGGGCAAAAATGTCAAATTCTCATTGTCATGTAGTATATTTTAATATTAAATAATAATAATTAAAAAGAAAAAGGAAGCATGCATGCATGTGTATGATTGCAACTTGCAATTAATTGTATGGTAAAATGATTCATTAAGATTCAATTAATCTCACTAACCCATAACAAGATTAATATCGAATGGAAAAAAAATTATTATTAAGTGTTAGAATTTTTGGGCTTGAGCCTAACTCACCCCAAAAGGTACTTCAAGAGGGAAGACTGTCCTGGGATTTTTATTCTCAACACATCCCCTCACGCTCAGGCTAATCATTTTTTAGCCTGGAGCATGGCATTCTGCGGGTGGCCCAACATCAAGGCTCTATACCATGTTAGAATTTTTGGGTTTGGGCCTAACTCACCCCAAAAGGTACCTTAAGAAGGAGGACTGTCCTGGGATTTTTATTCTCAACATTAAGGAAAAAACTTAACGTTTGTTCATATTTTCAATTCAAAATATTCAAAACAATTAATTTTAAAAATCCAATAATTTTTTATATAAAAAAAAGTTCATAATGCTATTTTATTACTGCTTCCACATGAAGTGGTGCTCCTCAAATAGGTCCGCATGATCCATCCAAAAAGAATAAAAAAAAAATTATACTTAATGAGGTAATTTTTAATATATTTTAGGTATATCTTTGTACATAAGTCTTTTATTAATCGTAATTATATAATTAAAATTAAAAGAACCCATTCAATGATTATAAAAATATCACCCGAAAGTTTTCTCTTAACAATTCATCATTTTAAGCACCAAAATGTCTTCAATAAAAAGTCACGTGTACGAGTACATCCCATTTTAGCATAATTTGTCATATCAACTATATTGTAAATATGAATAAAAAAGTGATAATAGTTTATGAGTATTTTATGAAAATATATATAGTTAAGTAGAAAAAAAAAAGAAAAAAGAAAAAGGCCGCATGAATAGCACGTGCGCAAATGTAAGGGGATGGATGGAGGAGCTGAGGTGAACGTGTGAAAAGAGAGGTGGCTGTGTTTTTTTCCAATTATATTTGTCTGATTTTGACCCTCTCTCTCTCTTTTTATTTTTACATATATGTTTATGATATGAATCTGCTGAATTTTCTTACCAAAAAGAATAGTAGCTAGAGAGAGAGAGAGAGAGAGAGAGAGAGAGAGAGAGTATATATATGTCCTAATGAAAATTCTACCATTTTAAGACAACAATGGCTGCAAGAACTCAAATCCCGCCCGCCTTAAAATTCTTCATTTCCATATATATATATATATATAATTATAACGAATGGAAATATACTTTTATTTTTTCAACACTTGGCCAATTTATATACAAATCTAGATGTGTATTTCACACCCATCAAAATCATTTAATACATTTTTATCTTTATATATATTTTTTACATAAAGAAAATTATTATTAAAAAAAATATATTAAAAAGTGTATTAAAAAATGTGTTAGATGATCTGAATGTTTGACACCCATATATATATATATATATATGTACATACATATATATACTTGAGAGAGAAAATTTAAAAGAGAGACGCAGAACTTTAATATAGCATTATATATATACTTGGGAGAGAAAAAATTTAAAAGAGAGATTCCAAACTTTAAAATAGCATTATGCATATAGTATTGGATTAATTTAACATGATATATACTACAACAAATGCTATTTTAACGTTTTCAAATTTTAATTTAAGCTTCACTCACTTCAAAAGATACTTCAAGAAGGGAGAACTATTCAAGCCTTTATAAAGAGTAATTATTTCTCAAATACTAACTATGTGAGATTCTCAATATAACATTATTTATCAGTATGGATTAGAGTCTTCCGATATTGCAATTTATGCAGCTTTAACATATCAGATCATCAAATTTTTTTTTCACCAAATAAAATAACCACTTTAATAATGGTGTAATAGTGTTTTTTTTTTTTTTTTGGGAGGAAGTGTTTAGTACTATTAATAATACAAATGACGTTAACTCTTTCTTAGTTCTTTTTTGAACGTACATTTTGTTGGAGAGAATCAAAACAAGTGTCAGTATAGAGACAAATGAATTATGCAGATAAAGAGCAAGTTCATGTTTTGGCCCATGAATTTTTCGTGTCTTTTGTTTTTCATAATTATTTTTTCTTTTTGTTGGAAAAATGAAGTTTCCATGTCAATGTAAGTTTAATTTTGAAATATTTTCGACTTAGTCAAGAAGGTGGACTTCTTTGATTTTTGCTCCCCACTTTTCATTTTACTTCGAGAAGATTAATTCTTGCTTTTTGATGAAGTAATAAAACGAGGGAATGAATATTCAATTAATTTAACAACTTTTATATAATTTATATTACTCAGGTAAAAAATATAAATCTATTTTCATTTTTTTATAACAATTTAATAATTTTTTCTTAAATATACCTTCGTCTATCAATTTTAATTGGAGTGTTGGAATTATTTAATATTTTGAACTTTTGAATATTAGATTCTTGAGGTAGTGCATGAGTGTAAATATACTTATATTTTTCGGAGGTAATATAATTTTAAAAGTTCATAATAAATAAATAAAAATTTATTATAAATAAGCACGAACTATGTTAATTCATACGTTTATAACTATTTTATCTTTTGCTAATTATTAATTTTTATTTTATTTTATTCTAATCATAAACTATTCTTATTCTTTTGAAAATAGTCATGAATTATTTGAGATGTCAAAAGTAGTTAATGGCTATTTCAGAAGAAAAAAATAAAATCAAAGTTTTTGCCTATAAATAAAAGATATAAAATAGTCCATGATTAGAAAAAAGTAAAATAAAAATTTATAATTATAAAAAAAATTTAAAATAGTTCATGGTTATTTATAATTAATTTATCTAATGAGAAATTATGAAAGATAGCTTAGAAATACTATATAGTCCTTTTTTTTTCTATATAATTATCGAATCAATATTTTCTGGAAATAAAGTATATTAGTATGATTTGGTAGGGAAAATATTCTTTTTCTAGAAAATGAAAATTATCAGTCTCCATAAAGTTGAGATTAGTTTCATATCTACAATTAATTAAACAAGTAGTAGTAATATATAGTAGGAATAATTATGACATCATGAGAATTTAGCAATATTCCAAATATATATAAATACATATATTTATGCAGATGCCAAAAAATAAATCAAGTGTCTTTTTTTTTTTTCTTTTTTTTTTTAATATATACACATCTTTTTCAATGGTTGTCAAGAGTTAATTAAATTCTTTGAACCCGTGTGATTTTTATTTTATATATATATATATATATTGTAAAAATTATATCTAGATAAGATAGCAGATAAAATTAGATAGTGATATTTTTTTCTTTGTAATGACTTGACTAAAAAGGAATGATAATCTAACCTAATTCATGTTTTTTTCTTAATAATTTTCTATAATTTTAAAGAAAAAACACGGTAAACATTTAATGAATGAAAGAGTTTATTACCAAACGAAAATTTAAAGTAAATCAACAAGATTTTTCTGGGTACTAAAAAGGTGAAATTTCTTGCTCTCAAGGCCCCACTAAATTGCCCGACTCGTAGATGGAAGATATAAATCATGGCGAGTCAGCGGCTCTACAGACTGGAGGTCAGACACTGATGCGCACAAGGAACCAACCCCACATTGGAGATGTTGAAATTTCTACATTGTCACTGCTAGCATGAATGAGATTTTTCTTACTTTTATATAGGGGTGCAAATGAGCAAAGTCGCTGGTGAACCGCTCGGTCAAAGTTCAGTTCGAACAGAAACTCGCTGTTGATCGAGCTCGAGTTAATTCGCTAAACAAACGAGCTGAATTCAAACCTCATTAACACTGACTCGATGATTCATCGAACCAAAATATATAATTTTTTTTTATTTAATTATTATATAATATCTTTATCAAAAATTTTGAATCAGAACTCGAACTGAACTAAAATTTTAAAACTCAATCGAAAAGGCAATACATCAACTTCAAACTAGCCAAATATAAACAAAACTAAATTAATTGGAAATTGTAATTTTGTTTGTGTTTGAAATGTTTTTCTTTATTGTTAGTAAAGTTTAAA
Source organism: Catharanthus roseus (assembly GCA_028651295.1). Classification (NCBI taxonomy): domain Eukaryota; kingdom Viridiplantae; phylum Streptophyta; class Magnoliopsida; order Gentianales; family Apocynaceae; genus Catharanthus; species Catharanthus roseus. The sequence goes on from JAPQWS010000148.1 coordinate 8,395,616, forward strand.
ACTAAACGCCCCTAAAAAAAGTTTAAAATTAAATGTTATGAAAAGGAAATATAAAACTTAAAATGAATATTTCATAAAAAAATTAATTTCGGAAACCTATCTAAATGTAGCCAGGCAAGATCATTTTTACAAGCATTTTTTCCTCCAACTTTCAATCTCTACGTGGATGCTCGACATCTGTGTATATATAGGCCGTTAAAATTTTAAATACAAAAATTGAATGCATTATTTAATTTTTAATTATTATTTTTAATATTTAATAACTTAATTTTTTTAATTTGAAGTATTAAAATAAATACATGAAATGAACATAATCTTATAGCATGAAGAGATCTATTTTTCCTTTTAATTGTTCCTTTTATGTGATGAAACCGTAAATATGCCTATGTGTAGTTTGTAAAGTTTTTGTTAGAATTTTTGGGTTTGGGCATAACTCACCCCAAAAAGTACCTCAAGAGAGGAGGACTGTTCAAGTTTTTATAAGGAATAATTATTTTCTTTAATTAGCCGATGTGGGATTCTTAACACACCCCCTCACGCCCAGGAATGAACATCTGGTCCGTGGAATTTTGCAGGATTGGACATCTGCGCGGGTGGCCCAACTCGGACAGCGCAACAACTGGCTCTGATACCATGTTAGAATTTTTGGGCTTGGGCCTAACTCACCCCAAAAGGTACCTCAAGAGGGAGGACTGCCCAAGTCTTAGGGATTTTTATTCTCAACAGTTTCTTTTGATTTATAATATATATTTACATTTAAATTAAAAAATATCGCTCCTCATTTTAGGAAGAGGGGAGGGGGGAGAACGGAAGAAGACTCAAGTGAAAGTCTTTAACGGAGCATTTACAATAGATTCTTGAATTTTTATTCAAAACTTCTAACTTAATATGACGTGATTCTATTACTTAACTATACTATTCAGCCATACGAATTCTTGAATATGTACTCGTAAATTGGTTTCAAATTAATTCAGATTCCAAACTCTCAATAAAAAATTAAAAAAAAAAGACTCAAGAAGTATATATTTTTTTATATTTTTAATTTTGCTCCCATATAATTTTTTAGATTATATTAATATTTCATTTTTCTTTGCCACATTAAATTAACCATTTTAGAGTTGACTCAATCTTGGAAGAAGCTCTTATGCCAACTTCCTCGAAACTTTCTGAAATGTTAGTATTGTATTAAGCTAAACACGTCGTCGTTTTATTTCTCACTCTTTTTTGAAAACTTCCAATTCCAGTATTTATAGGGGGAGAGGAGAGTTAGCCATTTTTGGAACTTGTTTTTGGATTGACCGAATATGAATGCATGCAAAAAGTCAACCACGTAACATTTGACCTATTTTTTAGTGCCTTTCCTTCAACGGTAATATAATCCTATGCAATGCACATGACATATCTTAGCATAGGGCTGGTGGCCTTAGCTCGTCAACAGTCAACCCCCCCGCAGACGCGTAGTGGCGAGTGGGCCGGAGAGGGAACCGATTTCCGCCGTCTTCCGCCGCTCTCGTGATCAACCAACTTAGCACTCGTTTTATTCGATGATCTGATTATTGAGAATTATTAATTAATTTAAAATGTTTTATTCTATTAGATTATGAATTTGAGTTTAACTCATTTCAAAAGATACTTCAAGAGGAGGATGATTACTCAAGTTTATTAAGATTTCATTAATTCTTTAATTAGTCGATCTGATATTCTCAACACACCTCCTTACACCCCAGGCTGATCGTTTAGGCTCGAAGTGTGACATCATGGCTTTGATAACATATTAGAATTTAGATTTGGGACTAACTCATTCCAAAAGGTACGTCAAGAGGAGGAGGATTACCCAAGTTTATTAAAGCTTCATTAATTCTTTAATTAATCGATGTAAAATTCTCAACACATCTCCTCATGCTCAGGCTGATTATTTGGGTTTGGAGCGTGACATCATGGTTCTAATACCATGTTAAAATTTAGATTTTGGCCAAACTCATCCCAAAAGGTACCTCAAGAGGAGGAGGATTGTCCAAGTTTATTAATTATTTAATTAGTCTATGTGAGATTCTCAACAAATTCTCTTTGTTTTTTTTACTTGATACATTCCGGATATCACACAAATTAAGAAAATACGAAATTATAGAAATTTTTTGTATATATAGACTAAATTACCCTTCCTCTCACCTAATTTATTAAAATTATAAAAATTCCTTGAAACTTGTGTGAAATAATAAATGATAGTTATAATAGATATTGAAAAATGGTAAAAAATATTGGAAAGGCTGACATGAAAATTGTAGAGAGGTTGATATGTTGAAGAGATATATTAGGAAGATTTTTGTCAAAATTACATTATTTTCAATAATATAATAATTAAAAAATACGAAAATTTACACAATATGATAAATAAAAAAATACTTATATCAAATTAAATTACCTAAATTACTTAAATTACTTAAATATATCAAAAAATACTTAAATTACCGATGATCGTGGATTGATGATTTTTTTTCCTTAAATTTTGTACTAGTTGTACTAAAATAAAACTATACACAGCTCAGTCGCGATCCCCTCTTCATTTTGTTTTTTCTTGACTGCTAACAGTTGGATTTCTTGATTAATAAATGAATTGTAGTATAATTTAATTTATTCACGGTAAATTATATTCAAAGAGATAGTTTATAATCTATTTTAAAATTTTCTATCGAGAGATTTTATTAAATGTATTTTGTTTCTTGAAATTGTGAATTATAAAAAATGTATAATAATTTTTAGATGACGTGTACTGAAAAATAATGAAGGTGAGTATTTAGATATGCATGTGTCACTTTTTAATTTTAATTACGTAGTTTTACTTAATAAGAGACTTATGTATTATATCATTTTTAAAATAAGTCGAAAACCCTCACATTAAATATAAATATTGTAAATAGTTAAGAAACGTAAAAGTTAATTATAATTTCTTGGGACATATCTACATACTTTTCTAAATAGCAAAATGTTTTTTTTAATAATTTAAAAATACTTAATTAATTAAATATTGTTTTGTTACAAATAAATTATAATAATACTACTAGCATTAAAAAAAAATTGAATAAAATTGCAAATGGGATAGGATGTTATTGCTTATTATTTAGTGTGCTTGGAAGATGAGCATTCTTTGGATCACTCACTTAGGAGGAGCAAATTCAACTCTATTGCTTATTAATTAAACTATTCTTAATGTTTGAACAACCAAATTAATGTTTTATAAGTATACTTTGTCTAAATTAGTGTATTTAATTTATTATTAAGGGTTAAATTAAAAAAAAAACCCAAAGTTAAAAGGATTTTAGTCAACTAAGGCCCTGAAATTTATTTTTATACAATTAGTCCAATCTTTAAAAAAATAATACAAATAAACTCATATTTCATAAAATATTCGTTAAAAATTTTAGTTTGAAAAAACTCCTAAAGTTGAAATCAATCAAGAACATAGTTATCAGTCTTCTTGAATAATAATTATGATATTTATTTACAGTTTAAACTTATATTCTTAAAGTTTTTATATACATTATTAAAGTATATTTTAAGAATTATAATCTTATTTTTATTAATTTTTTAAAAGTAAAAGAATATTAGAGTTTAGTTGTCAAAAAATAAAGTTTAGAATCTTCGTTAACAAAAAAAAAACCCCTAAATTTGAAGGAGTTTTTTGGATTTAATCCTATTATTAATGTCCGAACAATTAGCAATATTAATTATAGTCCATATTTTTTACGAGTATATTTTATGACTTGATTGAAGTTAAAGGGTAATTTAGTGCCGTATATCATTCTTTTATATATCTTGCGATTATTTTTTAATTAACCGATAATTTTTTAATACCGAATTAAAAAAATAGCCTATATTTTCTAGAGTATTTTATGACTTCATAGAAGGTAGGAGACTTTGGTACCGTGAAATCTCAATTTGTTTTGATTGAATATGTCAATTCTTCATCTATTCCGACATTTAAGATCTCTCTTTTTCTGCACGAGCTTTGATGAAACCATTTTCTGCCATAGACTCGAACTAATAAAATATAAATATTTACAAGTCTAAGATCTAAACAAGGTAAGTCAAAGTAAATATATATATTTATATTTATATCGAATGAATTTGATGATGATAAATTATTATTAATTTATATTTTATCACAAAAATAATTTATATTCATTATGACCAGTGAAAGAAAATCATGCACGTTAAAAGAAAAAACTCAAGACTTTTGAGTATATATAATGAATTTCTTGAGTGATTTTGTGAGGATTGTAATTTGTAATTAATTATGTTATTTTAATTTGAAGTTAAATAGTGATTTGAGTTTATTTGAATTATTTATAAGTATTTATTATGTTATACGATTTTTGTAGGTGTAAATTTTTTATTTAATACTCTATTAATTTATTAAAGTGATAAATATTTTGAAATGAAAAAAATATGTTTAAATGACAGTTAATATGAAAAAGAAGAAATATATGTTGCAGTCTTACACTATTAGTACTATTTCGGGTTAAAAATATAAGTTTTTTGGATTTATTTGCGCACACATTAAAATTTAAATAATAATATAACTTTTGAGGTAAGATATCTATTACTACTTCTGGTCGAAAATATAAGTTTTTTTGGGATCATTGAAGATGGTCAAGAATATAAATACTTTTACATTTTTAATGGTCATTTATTACATTTTTTTATCTTTACCCATTTATTTATTTATACACTCTCTATCATCTATCTCCCTCTTTATTTATTAGGGGCATAAAAGGTATTTTGACTCTCAAAAGTTATATTGTTTTCAATATACTTGATATTTATGCATAAATTTAAAAGAACTTATATTTTTTACCGGAGGTAGTATACATTTAATAAACAAGGAGAGATATTAATAAATGAATTAAGAGACAATAGAATTAAAAAATAAATAATAAATAATATATATTAAATAGAGCCACTTTTCTTTCTAAAGAAAATTAATAAAGAGAGCAGAGAATAGTGATTTTTCAATAGCGGGCGGCAAAGCCCACGAATGTTCCGATCTGAAAAGACCAAATATCAGTTGTGGTAGTGGGCCATTGAGTTATATTTTGTCAAGGCCCAAATTGTAATCTGCCGGGCCTTTTTATCGTCATGCGCACAGCCCAAAAGTTAAAACAGTATTAAAGTGTTGAGAAAGATAACGCATTGTATCGACGCGCCCAGGCGAAACAAGTCAAAAATCAAAAGCTCTGGTAATTTTGTAAAATTGGAGGGAAAATTCAGTACGAAACAAAGTTTCTTTGGGACGTTTTCCCTCCGTCTCTCACGCATTTACCCAATTATTTGATTCTTTCTTTCTTTCTTTCCTTCACATTTTCTCAAATCTCAATCCAATATTCAATTTGGTATACAGATTGAATTAGTTTATCCGTCTCTCTTTCGATTTTATTGCTAGAATTTTTTTTCCTAATTCAAATTGTAATGAAATTATCATGAAAAACTGTTCAGATTCTTCACATCCAGCTCCAAAACGCCAATTTTGCGATATTACTTTACACCCAGAGAAAAAACCCAGGATCAACACCTTCAATACAGCTTCTGTTTTCATAAAATGGATTGGGCTTCCTTTATTTTGCAAGTCCACGCGTTCCCAGTGCAAATCCATCCACTTAGAACCCTATAAACCCTACACAATCGGCCGAGATTTTGTAAGTTGTGATTTTTTATTTCATGACAGTAGAGTTAGTAAAACTCACTGTCAAATTTTATTTGATTCTTCCAGTAAGAAAATATGTTTGTCTGATGGATTATTTTTCAATTTCGTTGAGTGTAACTGTTCTTCTGAGGTTAGGGTTTCGTTAAATGGTGTTTTTGTTAATGGGGTTAGGATTATTAAAGGGGATGTTGTGGGATTGCAAGTTGGAGATGAAGTTTTGCTTGTCTGCGGAGATGCAAGTGTTGCCAATACTGGCATTCGGATTGGGTTTGTTGTCGAAAGAATTGTTTTTGTAGAGGATATTGTTGATAGGAGTGTACATAAGTATGGTGAAGGTAATGTATCTGTTGGTTATGTGATAGGTAAACCGAAAAGTGAGAAATTTGATTCTAAAGCGGGGTCTTTGTTATTCATGTGCAGAGAAATATTATGTAGTAATGATCCCATAAAATATATTAGGAAATGTATCATCTCTGGTAAAGAAAAGGAAGCTAAAAGATCTAGGAGGAATGGAATGAAGAAGCTTTTTCGGATGTTAACAAGTAATGTTGACCTCCCATTAAGGTGTGAAGATCACATCCACGAGAAAGAGCTGTCAACTAATAAATGTTTAACAACTTCTGGGAAGTTGGTTGCTAATTCCTGTGAAGAGGCTGCAGGTGCCTCAGTAAGGATCACTGAATTAAAATCTTCGGATGGCAATGGAAAACCAATAGAACAAATGAATAGTACTTCCATACAACATGAGAATGGCACGTCTGAGGAAGGTAGTATATTGAAGGAGGAGACTGCTTTATGTAAGAATTCTGAGCAGGTTCAGCAAAACACTGATGTTGGTGGTGTTCTACTGCCAGCAGAACCAATGAACAGTACTTCTATACAACATGAGAATGGTGTGACTGAGAATGACATGTCTGAGGAAGGTAGTATAATGAAGGAGGAGACTGATTTATGTAAGAATTCTGAGCAGGTTCAGCAAAACACTAATGTTGATGGTGTCCTACTGCCAGCAGAACCAATGAACAGTACTTCTATACAACATGAGAATGGTGTGACTGAGAATGACATGTCTGAGGAAGGTAGTATAATGAAGGAGGAGACTGATTTATGTAAGAATTCTGAACAGGTTCAGCAAAACACTAATGTTGATGGTGTCCTACTGCCAGCAGAACAAATGAACAGTACTTCTATACAACGTGAGAATGGTGTGACTGAGAATGACATGTCTGAGGAAGGTAGTATAATGAAGGAGACTGCTTTATGTAAGAATTCTGTGCAGGTTCAGCAAAACACTAATGGTGGTGGTGTTCTACCGCCAGGAAGAAAGTTCTCTTTGAACAGGCTTCAATTTATGGACCATGGTTCATTGGAGCATGAGAATGTGGTCTCACTGCCAGAACTCTTTCATCCTGTTGAAAGTCTTGTACGGGTATTTATTGCAACATTCACTAGTGACGTATCATGGTAAGTCGATTTATGTTCATAACTGGGATTACAATTGTCAAAAACATATTTATGAAACATGCTTTTGTCCTTATTCTTGGGGCAACATCATTTTATTGCGCGTCTCCTTATGTAGGTTCCTGTCCCATTGTAAGATCCCTTCTGATCTACCCATAACAATTGCTTGCCACAATGCTGAAAGGTGTTGGAATTCAAGCCCTGATAAAAGAACCTCAATGCCTTACTCAGATTTCCCACAGTTAGTTGTAGTGTAAGTTGCATATTCTGTCTTGCTATCAGAATATCTGCAAAATAAGAAGATACTGCATTGAAGCTTCACTCTAACTATATGTGATGTGGAAAATTTGTTATGATAGGTATCCTCCATTTCCTGAGGTTATAGCTTTTGGCAAAGACCGGAAGAAGTCGGGCATTGCTTGTCACCATCCAAAATTATTTATGCTGCAGAGAGAAGACAGCCTTCGGGTTGTGATAACTTCTGCAAATTTGGTGGAAAGCCAGGTGCTTTTGTTGTGGTTTACCTTAGGTTGGGGATTTATAGGGTACTTCTATGAAAAAGATTATCTCTTCCCAGAATTACACTTTGATTTTAAACATGAATTTTTTATTCTATTGTATTCGCTTTATTGATTTAATCTATTTAGAATGATATTTATAATAGCATGGCAATGGCAGCCAAAACTATACCACAGAATTTTTTGCCATTTGATTTCTGCCTAACTGACAGTTAAAAGTGTCTTCTGAAATACGATTAATCATGAGTTTTTTCAACATTTAATGTGCACGTGGTCCTTTTCTGGAATGTATAAGTGGAAAACAAGGCTATGCTCATGGGCAGTGCCAACTCAAGTCTAACCCTTGTATAATGGATAAAAGGATTTATCCATCTTCAGTCCTGTCAAAATTATTGTGCAACTATTCAAACATTGTGGTATAGTATGAAGTTGGACCTACCCATGTACCACCAGAGAGAATAATTAGCTGAAGATCTGTTGGTATTGCATGTACATCATTGTTCTTGTCTTCATGAATTTGGAAGGATTATTCAGTGAAACTTTTTGGCTTTTCTCGTCTTCATTGTTCGTTTACCTTATTTTTTATAACATTAATCAAGTTCAACCTTGCTTTGTTGAAATCTAAGGATTTTCTCCACCTTCCCGACAATCCTAGTGCTAAAATGTTGAACCTTTGCGTCTCAAGAATATTGATCTAATGTATGTCATGCTGTTATTTTGAGTTTTCTTGGGTCCTTTTATTGTTGACTTGCAAGCATATCTGTATCATGTTGCCAGGGAATTCATCTGGTTCTGACTAATTTTATCTCCCATTTTTGCAGTGGCTAAAAGTCACTAATTCTGTCTGGTGGCAAGATTTTCCTTGTCTGAGTGTCCCTGACTATTTATCACTTTTCCTTCAATCATCTTATGGGGATGACAGTGAATATCCAAAATCTGATTTTGCTGCTCAACTAGCTGGATTTGTGGCTTCTTTAGTAGTTGATGTGCCTAATCAAGCTCATTGGATCCTGGAATTGTCCAAGTATAACTTTACAGGGGCTCTTGTGCATCTCATTGCTTCTGTTCCTGGAATATACACACCTAGAAGTCCTTATATGGCGGACTCAAAATATTTTCTGTCTGTGAGTAGCCAATTAGATTTTTCAGTTTATGCTCAGTTCATGATCACAAGTGCTGATTTATACTGCTTCAGGACAGTAATTTATATTGTTTTCATAAAGAAGCCCCCTTTTTTCATCATTATAGAACTTGCCAAAGAATGGTATGTTTTCTTTATGTACCAAGTTTGATTTTGAGAAAAGATTAAGCAAGACAGTCCATATATGTGAGACTCAAAATAATTTCTTTCTGTGAGTTGCTAACTGCACGTTTGAGTTTATGCTTATTTCATGCTTCATAAGAATGCTGATTTATGATGCATTAGGACAGTATTTTGTATCGTTTTCGTAAGAAGCCCCCCTTTTCATCATTGTAAAACTTGCCAAGAGTGGTGTGCTTTCTTCATGTACTTAGTTAGATTTTGAGAAATGAACTGGAAAATATCTATTCTCACAGTAACACGGGGAAGTATATGAGCTAATTATGTTCTTTGATAGCATTGTTGTGGCGAATTAGTTATTTGTCTCTTATTTCACTTGAATGAACTCTGGGACATAGAGCTCAATGTGTGTTACCCAGAATCTGGTGATTCATGCAAGTTAAGCTTAATATTTTGACTCCCGTGTAGGGTAATCACTGTATTCCAAAGCCCCCTCTTGCAAAGTTACTGGGCTCAGTTGAAGCATCGGTTGTTGGTCTAAGCTACCTCTTTCGCACTTCAGCGGATTCCAATGGTGCAAAGCTAAAGAAACTAGCTACTTTTCTTGGGAAGTGCGATGAGAATGTGTATGGGATGTCAGAGATCATTTTAAGGCGAGAAACAGATATAGCAGCTGATGCCAATGCTATAAGTGTTCTTCTTCCCAAGCCAGGGGAATTTCCTGTGAAAGGTACAAACATATACATTCTATAATGCATCAAATCAGATTCTGGATACTGTTCAAAGTGTCTTCAAATTCAAATATTCTGAGTTAGACTTCTATGAAGTTTCACGGAAATCAATAAGAATCAAGGTTAGCAGGAGTTACTGTTTTTAGTTAGAATGAATATAATCTGATTTTTCGGAAGTTATGAAGTGATAAGCCATCAGAATTGTACATAGTGCTTTGCTAGGCACTGTAAATTTTTCTAACAGTGTTTGCATCAAATTCTTGAGCTAGACTGGGTGCAACTAGGATTTCTACCGAGAAATATTGCAACATGGGTGGCTCCATTATCAGATAGTGGTCTTTTTGCATTTTCTGCCTATGTTCATCCAAAGGAAGTCCTCAAAGCTGCCTTAGAAGGGAATAATAACAAAGTACAGTTGATTCTCTATGTTTCAGAGGTATACACTACTTAACTACTACTTCCGATTAGCTGTGACGCCTACTTTATTTGTTGCTCCTTTTTAGCATACTAATGCTGGGCTAGAGGTGCTCCAATTGAAGATTTATATTTTGATCCTCTGCAGGGTCCTTCATTTTCAGAAATTTCAGAAGTAATAAGAGCTGAGCATGTTGTTGCTGTGTGTTCATTAGTTGCATCTATTCAGAGATGTGTAGGGCTATGGCGTCTTCAAGAGGTAGCTGCATCAGAATTGGTTGCATTCTTATTTATCTGGGTAGCAATACCCGCCATTCTATAGATTGTTATGATGCTGGAAAGTGGATTATATATTCCGACCAAATATTCTACGCTAAACAATTGCAGATTCATTTGTATAGTTCTGTATTTCACAGGCTTTTGACCTGGGGAAGATGTCAAAAGACCAAATTAATGTGGAAGAGGTCAAAGCAATTTATTGAAACCGCTAATTGGAATGTCTCTGCTATGTATGGCACAAAATGTTGTTTCTAGATTTTTTCGGGAAAGGCAGTAATATATCTTGTTTTGTTTGCTGACTGTTCTGCATGTCCAAATACCTCCACACACACAGAGGGGATGTTTGTGGGGTGCGGGGGGGGTTGGGGGGTGGGGGGAAGATGTGGACAGATTCATATATCTATACATATAGCTCTCATGAAGCATAAGAGTAGTTGGCAGTCAAAGATATCCTATGAAAATTAGCATTTTGAGGTTGTACACTAACATGAAATTGGATTTTATTTGCAAATATTGCACTGTAAACTGGCATTCGGATGTGCTATCTTTTGCAAGTTGAGTCTATTGCATCTACATTTTAGCCTGAGGCTTTATGTTTAAACTCCTCTTTCTGCAGGTTTTGGGCCACTATAACTGGCCTGAACATTTGGAAAGTGATTTTGTTTTTGGTAAGGGATATTTTTTTAATTATTTTTTAAAAATACCTAATCATGGTATCTAATGTTTCTGGTTTCATTTCACTATGTTTATACTTGTCTGTACTTCAGGTTCATCCTCTGTCGGATCGGTTAATGCAAAATTTTTAGCTGCATTTTCTGCTGCAACTGGGAAACGTTCAGTGCAGTCATCCGAAACTCAGGAGACTGATCCAGATGTAAGGAATTCTGGGATTGCTTATTTGACTGCCTATGAAGTTTTAAGTATTTCCATTTGGATACAATAGTTTATGTTATTTAATTCTAACAGTGGGGTTGCTGGAGTGCTAGTCAAGAGTTAAGAAAACCATCAATCAGGATTATTTACCCTACCATTGAGAGGGTAAAAAATGCAAGTTGTGGCATATTGGCATCAAAATATATCTTGTGCTTCTCACAGGTATGACAGGAAACCATTATCAAAGAAATTCACTATGTTCCTATTACAAAGTGATTTACCATGTATTGTTTGGGTTTCAGTCTTATGTTATACATTCCTATTCATGAATCTCACATTGAAAGGACAATGGTTCTATTAGGCTTTGAGTAGTTTCCCAAACATTTGAAGGAAGATTTTTCTTAAAGCTGGACTTGGTGAATATATAAACAATGCTATTTTTTCTTAATTCCCTTTTCTGTTTTCAGAAAACATGGGAAAGGTTGAAAAGCATAGGCATACTTCATGATGCCATTCCTCATCCTAATGAGAGAATTGGGTTCCCAATGCATGTGAAGGTAATCATTTATCCATCTGCTGATGCTATTTGGATTTCCTTCAGAAGTGTCTCTCATGGTCTCTTGAACATTTTTATTCTCCACCTAAACATGAACACCAAGAAACTGTATGTTTAAGCAGGTGGGGTGTAGACGATTTCAATCTAAGAAAGATGCGTCTTCTTTTGGCTGGGTTTACTGTGGATCTCATAACTTCAGTGCAGCAGCTTGGGGCCGTCCACTGTCAAATACACTTGACAGGAGTGCATGCATAGATATGAATAGTTCTGTTTTAGGTTCCCAGCTTCACATCTGTAATTATGAGCTTGGAATCATCTTTACTGTTCCCCCGCCAGATAGTAATAGCCTTGAGAACGGAAAGTGCAGAGACTTGGATGATATACCTTTACCCTTTATTATGCCTGCTCCAAAATACAGCCCCAGGGACAGACCAGCTACTCCTCAGGCAATGAGGGAGGCACTGGCGGAGCTGGCTGATCTACAGGAGCTCTGTGCTACAGAAATTACTGGAGAGTGTCAAGCTGAGGAAGTACCAGATGAGGAAGAGGAAGCGTTAGAGGCTGCAGCTTTTGTAGCACAGGAGAAGGAAGATGAGAAAGACTATGCCGAAAAACTATGGATCTATGTTGATTCTTGTGAGAGCTAATTGAAAATCACCAGAAATTTGGCTGTATTGAATTGATTTCTTAAATTCATGCAGCATTAGATGGAATATCAAGATGAATCTATCTTGGGGCCTTCGCTTGTGCCATATCACTCGTCGTTTAAATGTTGGTCTACTTCGCATTTCTGTTGGGGACTGCACATATTAAACCTTGGATGCATTCTGCAGACGAGTTTGAGGATCAGAGTGCAATTGTTTTACTATGGGTTTCTGTTGGGGATTGTATTATCCTCTGGCCATGGATTTCAAGCTCTTCAATCTGTTGTCTGTACTATTGATTATTGATTCTTTGTAATGCCATACCAAGAATGTAATAGAAATGAATTACAAGATCATGTACAAATCCTAATGGGAATCTTCAGACACATCCCTTTTGATGTGGGAATAAAACTTTTTTTTTTCAATAAGTTCACATTTCCTTTCATAGTCATGCCAATCTTGAGTCTAAAAGCAAACTTCTTTTTGTCTTGCAGATTCAAATTTTTAGCTGACTATTATGGACAGCCAAAGAGGTACATGTTTCTCTGATGCATGACATAGTAATGTAACCCTTGAGATTTGCTTGTAAAATGGTTCAAGTTTGTTTATAAGCTTAAAGTATTAATAATTTCCAATCAAGCAAAAGTATCTCCTAAGTCCTTGAACCCCATTGATTGAAAGAAATATCCATTTTACTAATCTAACCACTTATTTGCCTCTGAAAGAAATGGAAATGTTATCAAGAGGTGTTATAGAAGATGTTAGAAAGGATGTTCTTGAATAATGTTATCTATTATATTTGAATTAAGTTTCATTGATAACGAGGGACAGTCTTATGGCAAATGCGTCAATCTTTAAGTACTTGCATGACTTATGAAGTGAGAGATGTTGTGTTCCACTAAATAATTATGATAGCAGTTTCATATTTTATTTTTAACTTTTATTTCGTAGATCTTCATTTAATAATACTTTTTTATATATACCCCTACAAAGAAAATGGTACATTGAAGTTCTACAACAATCTGAGCCGATAGTATACTGAAGAAAAACTGAAAACAAACAAGGAAAGAAGTTGAAGTTCCTCCGGCCGGCCAAAGGCAATTCTAATTCTTTACGTGAGCATCTTCCGGTTGACAATTTAGCTTCCCTTGCGTGTTGCAATTTACTTGGATAATAAATACGGCAGTAATTCTCAGCCTTTGAATTGATTGATGAGATTTGATTTGAGGTTTCCTCCTAACTCAATCAAAGCATGTGTTTTTGCATTTTGCAAAAGTTTCCTTTTCTTGGACTCTACAGAAAGTCATCCAAATGCGACCACTTTTTGAGTAATATTCTACGTACTTCGTTCGGTGGCTCAAACTCCCCACAAAAATCCCAATATACCTCTCCCCATCAAGCCCCCCACCCTGTTTTCCCCTCCCGGAGAATCGGAGATTATATACCAAACTATATCGTGTACTTCTCCACCAAACCCACCTCTTTTTTGCCATCAAAATCTTCCTTTTCTGTTTAAAGATTTTGGTCCAAGGTGCCCAGAAGCCCAATTTTTCTTGTTATTGAGCTGATTTTGTTCTTGTTGATAGCTGGGACTGCTGTACTTTTGTTTTTTTGGGCTGTTATAATTGTGGGTTTTTAGATGGAATTATCATGTTCAGCATCGCCGGTTTCAGTTCATTCCTCTATCAATCTCCTTCCACAACCTCACGGCAGGCGGGTTTCTCTCTACAATCACCGGAGGTGCCGGAAAGTTGTTTCTCTCCTACCTAACCTCCCTTCTTCTTGTTCTTCTTCTGTTGATTCTACTTCTACCAGCTGCAGCTCCTCTGCTTCATGTTCTTCCTATTTTGGAGTTTCAATCTCTAATAAGAGATTTCATACTTCACTATCACGTCAAAGATCAAAACCCAATCGATCGTTTTATATTGTCTCTGGTGTGTTTGAGAAATTTACTGAGAGGGCAATAAAGGCTGTGATGTTTTCGCAAAGGGAGGCCAGAGCCTTGGGTCAAGATATGGTTTTTACCCAGCATCTTTTGCTGGGGCTGATCGCTGAGGATCGTAGCTCCAGTGGATTCTTGGGCTCTGGAATTACAATTGAAAGGGCTCGCCAAGCTGTTCTCAGTATGTGGAATGAAAATGAAAATAGTGCCTCAAAAACTGAGGCTGCAGGGGCATCCGTGACTTCAGCCACGGATGTGCCTTTTTCTATTAGCACCAAGCGCGTATTTGAGGCTGCTGTTGAGTATTCAAGGACTATGGGGTATAATTTTATAGCTCCAGAACATATTGCAATTGGATTGTTCACTGTTGATGATGGAAGTGCTAGCCGTGTCCTTAAGAGGTACATTGCCAACATCAGTTTATAACTTGACATGTACATAATTTTCTTGATTTGCTTTTTAATTTTCTAACTACTCTATTGAGTTGGAAATAATTAATTGTCATTCCTTCAATTGGTTTAACGTTGGTGGGAATTGAAAGTTTAAAAAAGAAAAAGAAGAGTGAAATGATCTGGACTATTCACTGGGAGATAAAAACTTGTCACTTTAGTATCTAAGTGAAATCAGCCTTTATAGAGTGTCCTGAATTTCCATGCTTTTGAAGGTTGCATTATATTCTTCTATTGTGCTTAAGTTTTTAACCATAAGTTGTTCAAATTTTTGCTTATTAAGTATTATTGCTTCACTTTTCGTAAGTGTGGCCACTACTCATTAGTATTATCACATGCAAGAAGGTATTCTGCATTACGCCATTACATACTTTTGTAGCTTGTTATGGCAACAGAGTCATGTATTCATGTATAACCAATTGTTGTGGATCTAAAGTTATATGTTCAACACATATATAGAATTTGCTGTTTTTGGAGCTAGACTAATTTGATTTCAGATTAGGGGCAAATGTAAATCACTTAGCAGCTGCTGCTATCTCTCGTCTAGAAGGTGAGCTGGCCAAGGATGGCAGAGATCCACCAAGTGCTCTCAAACAGCCCCGTGAAAATTCCTATCCTGGGAAAGCTCCTGTATCCAAATCCTTCGAGAAAGCTGGAGCAAAGAGTGAATATTTCTCCTGTTCCTTATCTGTTTTCCCAAATTTGGAGAGGGAAAAATATATGTGTATATATTTATTTGAGGTTTACTGTTTTGACAGGAGAAACTGCTTTGGACCAGTTCTGCGTGGACCTTACTGCCCGTGCCAGTGAAGGGCGTATTGATCCAGTTATTGGGCGAGATACTGAAGTCCAGAGAATCATTCAAATACTCTGCAGAAGAACCAAGAACAATCCTATTCTTCTTGGTGAAGCAGGGGTTGGCAAAACAGCAATAGCTGAAGGACTAGCAATAAATATTTCCGAGGGGAATGTTCCTTTCTCTCTCCTGGTTGGTTTCTCTACTTACGTGCAGTTGATCTGATATACTTCTGAGAATCAGTTTAGGCTTTAGGCTTGGGAGTCTTTGATGCATATGTTTCTGTCTTATTTTCTTAAATTAGCTGTATTACCAATTTGATTAGCTGTACTCTTTATTTTGAACAGACAAAGCGCATAATGTCCCTAGATATAGGTCTATTAATCGCCGGTGCGAAGGAGAGGGGGGAATTGGAGGGACGAGTTACAACCTTAATTAAGGAGGTCAAGAAGTCAGGTGAGCCTATGTCTTTTTAGCTTTTCTTAGCAGGAAGTTATGCGGGATGTCTTAACTTGTTGTCACAGCATTGCAGGCAATATAATCATCTTTATTGATGAGGTCCACACACTTATTGGGTCTGGCACAGTTGGGCGTGGGAATAAGGGCTCTGGTCTTGATATTGCCAATCTTTTAAAGCCACCCCTAGGACGAGGGGAGTTACAGGTATGACTTCTAATTTGGTGCATGCTTTAGTGAGATGGGATTATTAACATGCTAGTGTTACTAATAGTACAAAATTGAGATTTTTGCTATGCAGTCGCCAGGAGGGTCATGATAAGGCTGAGAATCACTCACTTTACTTGAAATTAGTTGAGATTTCTGTTGTCTAAACTTATTCATTCTTATTATTTTTGGGCAGTGTATTGCGTCTACAACTATGGACGAATACAGATTACATTTTGAAAAGGACAAAGCGTTAGCAAGGAGATTCCAGCCTGTTTTAGTTAGTGAACCTAGCCAGGTCTCGACTCTTATACTCTTTTATGTCACTGAAGAAAGTATAAAATCATCCAGTGGTGCCTTCCTGCTGATCTCCGGCTTGAATTTTACATATACAGGAGGATGCAGTTCAGATATTGTTGGGTTTACGCGGAAAGTATGAGTCCCATCATAAATGTAGATACACACTGGAGGCCATCAATGCTGCTGTGTATCTGTCAGCAAGATATATTCCTGATAGGTACCTTCCTGATAAGGCTATTGATCTTATTGATGAGGCTGGAAGTAGAGCTCGTATGCAAGACCATAAGAGGAGAAAGGAACAGCAAACTTCTATACTTTCGAAATCTCCTAGTGATTATTGGCAGGAAATTAGAGCTGTACAAACCATGCAAGAAGAGGTAATGGCATTTTTCTGTATGGCCTTACAACAGGAATACCCAGTTTCCCATTGATATTCTAATAGTATAAATCCAATGCTTCCCTGATAGGTCTTGGCAAATACATTAAAACAAAAGGATGATGCTCTGGAGAGGGAAGATGGTAGCTGCCTCACTTCAGAGCCCATTTTGCCTTCGATGCCTATAGACAACGAGTATGATTCTGCCTCATGAGAGAATAGATACTAAACTTCATTTCCTTAGTGGCTTTCAACTAAATTCAATGTACTCTTCTTTGAATTTTGTCCTTTTATTCAGACCCACAGTTGTTGGACCAGAAGAAATAGCAGCAGTTGCTTCTCTCTGGTCAGGCATTCCAGTGCAGAAGCTTAGCGAGGATGACAGAATGCTTCTTGTGGGGCTTGAAGAACAGCTCAGGAAAAGAGTGATTGGACAAGAGGAGGCTGTGGTTGCCATTTCTCGTGCAGTAAAGAGATCCAGGGTTGGCTTGAAGGATCCAAAAAGGCCAATTGCAGCTATGCTTTTCTGTGGCCCCACTGGTGTTGGAAAAACTGAACTGACAAAAGCCTTGGCAGCATGCTATTTTGGTTCTGTAAGGATTTTCAGCTACACTTCTCATTCCAAATTTTCATTTGCAAACGGTCTTACAATTTCAACAATTCTAAAATAATGTTTGAACGTTATCACCGTTTTTTTTTTCCATTTTTATTTTTAGTTTTAGAAAGAATGTTTGTTGCGCTTTAGTTCACTTGGTTCCTAGCATTTATGATATGTGTTACTAGTCCTCTCCACTGGTTGTCCATAAGGGCCATGGTTATACCTTTAATTTATTCGAACATGAATAGAGTATGATCATTTGGAGAAGATTTGAAGACTGAAGAAAATTAGGGAAAGATTCATATAGAATATAATAAGATAGTTAGTTTTTGCACATTGAATCAAAGTCAGTTTCGTTTTATACTCTCTAAAAGCTTCTAGGTCAATGGTGGTTTAAGATGTGGTCTATCTTTTGTGCATAGGGAAGGCGTTTGAAGAAAATAGGCAAGAAGTTCGTG
This sequence comes from Catharanthus roseus, assembly GCA_028651295.1. Taxonomy (NCBI): domain Eukaryota; kingdom Viridiplantae; phylum Streptophyta; class Magnoliopsida; order Gentianales; family Apocynaceae; genus Catharanthus; species Catharanthus roseus. Next base: position 8,413,636 of record JAPQWS010000148.1, read on the forward strand.
TTAGCTTCCCTTTTTACTTTTAGGTATCTTGGGATTTATAGACGTGGCCACATTTTCGTAGTGCAACAATCACTTAACCTGGAGTGAAGCATTGGGGAAAAATTTTCTTGGACCGGAAAGTTGTGCCAACCAACCTATGCCACACTTAAAAGTTCTATATAACCATTGATTTAATGTCCTATTGAAGATTCAGTTATTCAGAGGCGTAATCCCTTCCAACCGGGAATTGAAGAAAATTTTCGGAGTTCATAGGTCTAGATGGACTTTTCCTCTCTATCATGTGATGGAATTTTATGCTGTCATGAGAATCTTTCATTGATTATTCTATTGCATACTGCGCTTTATAGAAATGTTCTTATGTTGTATATTGTTTTTGGTCTCTTTGTTAGGAAACTGCCATGCTAAGATTGGACATGAGTGAATACATGGAGCGGCATACTGTGAGTAAGTTGATTGGATCACCCCCAGGTTACGTAGGCTATGGAGAGGGAGGCACTCTGACAGAAGCTATTAGAAAAAGCCCTTTCACTGTTGTGCTGCTTGATGAGATTGAGAAGGCACATCCAGATATTTTCAATATTCTTCTCCAGTTGTTTGAAGATGGTCATCTCACTGATTCGCAGGTTACTTCTGCTTGATATAAAAGTATTGGTATATCTTGATAGCAAAAACAGTAGAATTTACTCGTAGATAATACAAATCTGCGATTGTACTTGATTAGTGTTACAATTTGTTTTCCGTTCTTTAACTCTTCATATTTGGTTCACTAGGGTCGAAGAGTATCATTCAAGAATGCATTGATAGTCATGACTTCTAATGTGGGTTCGACTGCCATTGCAATGGGCCGGCAAAACAACATCGGTTTCTTACTTACTGATAATGAATCTGCCTCGTATGCTGGATTGAAGGCATTGGTGATGGAAGAGTTAAAGGCATACTTTCGTCCAGAATTACTGAACAGAATAGATGAAGTTGTTGTGTTCCGTCCCCTGGAAAAGCCTCAGGTTTGTCTCCATAGAGCACCGTTACAATTTTCCTCTGTTAGAATACACCTGTTGTAGTCTGTGACATATAACTAAAGTATCATACTTGATCATGAACAAGAATTGATGCCATCTTTACGTCTGCTGATTAGAGTAACCACATTGATACCCCTCCTGTTCATCAGATGCTCGAGATATTAAATATTATGCTTCGCGAAGTAAAAGAAAGGCTATCCTCGCTTGGAGTTGAGCTTGAGGTGTCGGAAGCAGTTAAAGATCTCATATGCCAGCAGGGATACGACAGAGCTTATGGTGCTCGACCCCTAAGGAGGGCAGTTACTCTCATAATTGAAAATCCTGTGAGCGAATCTCTACTTTCTGGAGATTGCAAGCCTGGGGATGTTGCTGTAGTCCAGTTAGATGATTCAGGAAACCCGGTGGTGATCAACCAATCTAATCGAAAGATCCATTTATCCGATACAACCTCATGCTTGTAAGTTGTAAACCTTGTGTTCTTCACCATGATATGATTGTTTGATAAAGAGTTTTGTGTAGTGTATATGAAAGTTATAGCCTTGTTGTATTTACAGATAAACAAACATTTGTAATCATTCTTTGGACCTGTATGTATCAAAAGGTCCACAAAACCATAGTATAGGCATTTTCAAGTGCAGATGCTGCCTGCCTGCCACTTTCTTACCATGATAAACTAGGTTTCAATTCTTCCTCTTGTAAAAGCTATTACTTATTTATGACCAAATTCCTTTCAAAGACACGTTGGTAATATATCCCTATCTCACACGCAATATATAAATATTGATTTAAGTATTCATAGTCATTTTATTATATCTATTTTAGCGCATTTTCAAGGATCGTTGACAAGTAAAAATTGCAAGTACTGTTAAATTAATGAGTATCTCGCACTTGTTGGCCTAAGAGTTCCTGTTTTGGTCCATGCTCAACTCAAATTAGGGTATCCATTCCAATGTGGTACCAAGAAAGCATATATCTTCACCTAAGATGAAAATTAAGATACAAATACAAAAATAGTTTCATAATGATGATCCTCTAGCAAAACTTTGACATAAAAATTGATGGTACATTGGAAGATAATGATGTGCCTTCACTACAGGTGAGAGGTAAAATAATCTTTCTTTTAACATACAGAAGAAAATCTGTGTGCAAATGGATGGTAAACAAACAATTTTAAGGCCTTAATGGTAGAAACTCTCTGCTCTGCTTTAGTTCCTGGATGCTTCTCCTCTACTCCTGAAGTACAGAATTGAAGTGAAAAAAAAAGATTAGTCCTCAAATGGAAAACTTTGAGAGAGAGAGAGAGAGAGGATAATTATGGGGTACCGACATTTGTACAAAGTTCAAGGATACTAAAGAGACTAGACAAATACATAGGCAAAAAAAAAAAAATAAATAAATAAAATCAGGTAGCTCTAAATTGTATAATTCAAAAGCAATAGGTTAAGAACATACAACTTTCTATGGAAGAAACAAAATAGTCCATCAAAGATACATAAAAGGTCTGAAGAGGTTGTAAACCTGTCTTCATATTGGTTTTAGGTACATGCATGTGGGCACACATGCAAGGGAAAGGCAGATGGGCAATTTTTTTAAGGCATGGTTAGCTAATAAAAAGGCAAAACATAGAACAAAAAGAATGTTGGAAATAGAATTCTTTTTATCTGTAAAATAACGGGTCAGTGCACAGAGGTTGGCAGGATGAAATTCAGTGGGCATCTATGAAAAACTGAAAAAAGGGGCAGAGAGAAAGGGGGAAGGGGGAGTTCACCACATAGGGGTTGGTGGGATGAAATTCAGTAGCCATCTAAAAATAAAAACAGAAAAGAGGGGGATTGGAGAACAGGTAGCTAGTTGTTATTCAAGCTTTTCTGCATTCGAGAAAGGATTCCACAAATTCTGTTTCTTTAAGAGTTGATGATACCGTTGATTGCTCAATGGAGTAGAATTTATGGGAGAATAAGCACATCAATCCACTTTATGTTGACGAGCCAAAGAAAGAAAGTTATGCTCAGACTAGAAACAAATGTATCAAGCATCACAAGCAGTACCTGTTCCATATCTTCAGGGCCATCATTCTTTGATTCAGGTTTAGCATCTTTTGGTCCATCATTTGTTTCCTTCTCCTCATCAGTAACCATTTCGTCCTCTTTGGCATTTGCAGTTGTGGCTGCAGCGTCGTGTTCACCAATGTTTAAATCTGCAGGAAGTTGGCCAGTTCTTAGTGCCTGCAAAAGTGGCAGTCACTAGGATGTTAGCATTGTAATGCAAGGCCAATGATGGAAGCAAATAGAAATTTACCAGAAGAGAAAAAGTAGAAGAGGCTAGAGAAAGTGACTTATTTGTTATGTTTTGAGCAAAATTGTTATATGTCAAAAATTAGACAGGGAAAGGACTTCACCTGTTCAAGCCTTGCCACCTCTTCAAGAGTTTGGGAATTAACAATTGCAGCCTGCATATTTAGAACAAGTTTAATAAATTAGTATAACATAATTCCAAAGGGTAGTTGTTGGGCAATGCAGTAATAAAAGATCGGAGTCGGAGGATAGATCCTGGTCTTCTTTTTCTTTTTTCCTTTTTCCTTTTTTCCCAAAGCGTACTTACAACAGGCACATAGAAACTTTAATGCTTCCACAATTCTAGAGTAAGTCATATACTAGGATATTTATGGGCTTAATTGCTTATACCTAAAACACAACCATTTTCATTTCCACCATGGAAGGACATAAAAATATGATGGATTAATACTACAAACAAAAAATGCCTACCTTAATGGCTATAATTTGTTCAGGTGTAGGTCCAGCTGGTTTAGGTGGTTGCTCCTCCTTTGCAGCCTCGGGGGCAGTTGGAACCTCCCCAGGCACAAATGTTTTTACGGATACAATCTTAGCTTCTTCTTCAGCTTCTTCAGACGCAAACATATTATTAGCTTCCTGTCGCTCCTATATTAACAAAAATTAAACAAACAATAAATATAGATGGAAAAGAGCCATCAGAAAGTAAAAGTTCCACAAAGCATGCAGAAGGAAATAACACTAATTAAAAAATTTGCAAAATCATAGTAAAGGTAATGACACAACACAACAACAGACCTCAAGGCAGACATTATGATAAACAATGTGCCACCTATAAACAACTAGTGCACCCCCCCCCCTTTCTCCTTTTCCTCCTCCAACAACAAAAAAAAAAGGGTTAGTTAAATGATCACAACCTCTCTACTTTTAGGGCTAAGGTTGTGTATCCATTCCTTTTAAAACATGTTATTTGAGTCTCCTTGGTACAATATTCTTACCAACATGCCTATTCATCAGGGGAGATACATACCAGTACAAAAAGGCAGAAGCACTAGAATCCTGAGATGCATAAACAGCTTCTATATTCTCTCTTATTATGTTTTCACTCTATGAAAACCTTCCCAAACATTCTCCAGATAAAAAAAACTACTATATCATCTTTCTACTTGCTCACTTACCAAGTGAGATCAACTAAGCTCTACTACAATCTTATCTTTTTACTTAAGCTTCAGTTTTACTTATTTATAACCCTGCAATTCCAATTTGAAGATTAAACAAATACCAAGACTTCCAGCACCTTTCTACCTCATGCTGCAAACAAAAAATATAGATAACAGCTGGAAATCACCCCACTATTAATCATGAGATGCACACTGAGCTTTATAGTTCAGCACCTAACTTTTAATGGGTTTGTTTCTTTCATTTTTGCCACCCTCAATGCATCATTTGTACTCATATAGCAAAAAATTTTTAAAATACTAACCATGCACAGGTGAAACAACTGACCTTTTGTTTGACTTTCCTGAAATCCAGTAATCGCAAAGACTTCAATTTGTGGATGACATACAAGCGGTAATTGGGTTTCTTTGTAATATTGTTATCAAGCAAACTGAGAAACTTCAGATTGGGAAGAGTAGCAAGAGGATCAATCTCGACCAAGTTAGTGAGTCTGTTGTTAGTAAGAACCAAAGTATGTAATTTTGGCAAAAGCTCTGCATTGGTTGTTACAAGGAAAACAGGTTAGAAAACTAAACTTTGTTAGCAGATAGTTCACTCAAAGCAAAACAAAAATTTGATTCATAATATGGAATTAATACTCAATTACACAGTAGCCTCACCTCCAATGTTGGGATTGATTCGAGTAATCCTATTATTATTCAGTAACAGGGTGCCCAGCCGGTTAAGATAAGGAAAATTCTCGAGCTTAACTATCTCATTGTCTGACAAATCAATGGTGTCAAATTGATCCTGCAACTCAAAAGACAGCATTTTCACATCTGAATAATTTTCCAAATCCCAACAGAAAAAGAAATCCAATCCTTTCTTAGCAAAATCCTCTCGCAAAAAAGTGAAAAAAATTTTAAAAAACCAACCTCAGTGGCACCCAGGTTCTCTATTACAGCAATCTTGTTACCTAAACAGGAAAAGAAAATGCATAAACAAAAAGGGTTTTACAGGGCATGAAATTTGGAACCAGGAAAAACAATTTAGGCTAACCGAGCAAGAAAAAGAAGGGATTCAGAAGCAAGGAAAGGAAAGGAACCTCGAAGATCGAGCTCGCGCTCACGAATAGCATTGAAAAAATGAGGGCTTTTTCCTATGAGGTCTGCTGTTATCCTCACCATCCTTTCTCTCTTCTTCGCTCTTCTGCACGTTGGGCTGTTTTTGCCGCTTCAGAGAAGAATGAACAAAAACCCCCCAAAAACCAGTGCACAGGCTTTTTTCTTTTGCCTGTTTGGCCCTGTTTTTGTGCTGAACTCCGGAAATAGCCCTGTGTAGTTTTGGGTACTGGCCAGGCTTCATAATGCGTTGTTACCCAATTGAACGCATAAGCTCATTCGTCCAATTTTCTCTGAATCAAAATTATTATTGCGAAATTAACTATAAATAACCCTAAATTTTGATTTTATCTTTTTCTAACCATGAAACTTTTATTTTTTTTAATTTTCTGAAAATAACTATGAACTATTTTTCGACCTCTCAAATATAGTTCATAACTATTTTCAGAAAATAAAAATAATTCATGGGTAGAAAAGTAAATCAAAATTTATGGTTATAAATAAAAAATATAAATTAGTTCATGGTTAAAACAAGATAAAATAGAAGTACACAGTTATAAACAGAAAAATTATATCCATTTTATCTTTTTTATTTCATTTTTTGAAACCTCCTCAATGGAGCCATCCCTATAAAAAAAATATATTCCAAACAGCGATCGGGATCGCTATCACATCCTTTAATACATTTTTTAATACATTCTATATTAGACAATCCTGAATGGCTAAAGAATTAATATATAAATTATCTCCCCGTTATTATTTTTGTACATTATCTTAATTTATCTATAACTCACTCTTCTCATGTGGGGCTAATTTTAAAAGTTAACCTGCAAAAATAGTATTTCAAAAGATATTAATATATATATATAAATAAATGAAAGTAAATATGATATACAAAAATAACCCTACGAAAATAATTTATGAATATTAATAGTCATTTTCTGAAAATTTAACATTTGAATGTGTAGAGTTTCACAAAGATGAATTTGAATAAAAGCTTTATTACACTTTACCCAAGAAAACTACTAAGCTTCATTCAGCATTTGATTTGAGAGGTGTACATCTTGATTGAAATCTATGTAACTTTACACTATCTTTTGGGCAAATCAAAAAAAGGGTACTACAGGAGGACAAAAGGTTCTTCTGGGTTGGATCAAGTATGCGAAAATTCAGTACAATCGCGATGAATGATGATGGAGAGGTGCAGCGGCAGCAGGAGGAGGAACAGCCCCAACAGGGTTGGAAGTCCGGCTGTAATATGATGATTCGTTGTCAACAGTGTCTGCAAACTGATAAAGATCACCGGCAGAACTCCTCCCGGAAACACCTGCTACTGTTGAGCTAGAAGGCAATCCTTCCAAGGACGAAGGTAACCTGTATAAGTTAGTAAGTCCAAGAGATGAAGATTGTCCGGCATAACTATGAGGTACCAACTGTTCACGGTAGGCTGGCGCTGCTGCATCTTCGTGCAAGACATAAGGCTGACTTGTGGGTTTTATTACTCGTCTGGCTGCACTATATAATACCCCGGTGTGACTGCCTGCATAAGGATCGGCTGGCAAAAGACCAGCATCGCCTGTGGGCACACTGCTTGTAACTCCGGCTCTGACTGAGCCTCCAAGTCCGGTTACCAAGCCAGAATAGTTTTCTTGTAGCAACCCTGCTGCACTGGTTCCATGCAATAGAGTCTGGGATGCCAAGGAGCTAGAAGAATGAATGGGAATTACATTCAACAAGTGTCTCTGGCTATCGACATGATGAGCAGGAATCTGTATATGGTGACTAGTATGATATTCTTGGGTTTTTGACTTCTTTGAGGAGTCAATATCATCGGCTTTTCTCTTTCTAGCTGTCCTCTCCCTGATACTCTTATCGATATCAGAAATATCTTTCTCCAACTTCGAGATTTGTGAACTAATTTGCCATCCGGGAAGAATGTTAGACACATCAAGATTATGGCGTTCCAAACAATCGACAACTGATCTCAGAGCAGCCAATTGCTTCCTATTTGCATCGTTCTGCATAGGCAACTTTGCGGAGTCAGAAGATAGAGACAGAAGGAAACATACTTAAACCTGGAAATAAACATACCAAAGCATGTAATGAACCCTGCGATGTTTTTTTTGTTTTCTTCCAGAATTCTTTAGATTCTCGCAAAAAAGATGTCAACATTGTTTGAGTAGAAAACTTATCCTGAAGCCCAAAAGTGTAGGCAAGATCAACAGCATCAACAGCCGTTCTTTTATTTTTCACCATCCCTTCCAAAATATCTACACAGCAATATGGATTAGTTCAAGGCAAAGGTCTAAAATGGTTACCAAGTTCATGCAGATCATATGGTAAACTAAGAAGCAGAAGTAAAACTAGACATGTAAAGAATTAGAATTATTTCATTCAATGCACAAAAATGAAAAAGCAAAGAAGAGCTGCTATTTTCTTTTGTCCTGTGATAAGAAAGAAGGGGCAAATTAAGAAAAGAAAGGAGTAAAAGATAGAAACTCTGAATATTCAATGAATAAGATAATCTACACAGTCAAAGACATGAATGCCAGCAAAAGGCATATTTTCCCTAAGGTTCATAGCATGAAAACTAATTGAATGTCCAATCTCATTAGATCTCTTGGCAGCAGCAACTAAAAGATGCAGACAGATAACATCATACCGTTAAAGGCATGTCCTCTTGCACAAATTATTCAATAAGTAAATAATTAATTAAATGTGACTCATAAGCCATCCACCAAAGAAGCACATGGCATTCAGAGAACTGCAAGACAGATGATAAAAATAAGCAACACCCCCACACAATAAAAAGAAAAAGGTCATCAATGAATTTCTTGCTTTGTTATGGAGGAAACTTGCACTTAGTATGGAAGAAAAGTAAAACAAAATTTCTGTAGAATAGAGTAGGTAATTGTCTATCATATGTATCCCAAATAGTAGCTAGTTGAGTTTCAAGTTGACCTAGATGTTAAGCTGCAATAGCAGTTGCAACCTCTATAAGTTTGATTAATTAATTACTGCAACAACGTAACAACTTACTACATAAAATAGGACAATAGAGAGGTGAACAATTATTCCAAATAGGGAAGTTAAGCATTCCATGATATGTAGTTCACATTTCAAGACACAAAATATGAATTGAAGTAGTTCAATGGTTTGCTTTCCCTTTTCTGATGTTGTTGAGTGGTACCTAGGAAGTTCATGCACAAAAAGCCTCAAGTGAAGGACAGCATTCTGTCTTTTCAAAACTAGCAGACGATACATGAATTATAAAGACAAATAAGAAAGTCTAATATTTTCCAGCAATCCATCATCATTAGAATCTTTGTCATCTCCATCATTATGTGACAATACTGTCTGCTTCATCATAGCTCTCGAACTCTTAATCTCCCATGTTATGCTACTTTATTCTTAGTTAACTACTTGATCGTTATTATTGATGTGAAACCTTCTGACTGAAATAAAATACCACAGCATAGTTTATCCACCATATCCCAGTGTTATTTGGTGTTTACTCAGGTGGCAGTCATTTAGCAAGAAACAATTCTCCTCAAGTTTTCTTGATCCCACTGTTCTAGTTTCTCAAGCCTAGGAGCTCAATACGGTCCACGTGAAGCACATGACATATGATAGATCAAGATACACCGCCTAAGTCTTGAAAGAACAAACGGTACACTGATATGCACCTTAGCAGACGGACAGAAGACAAAAACTTTAATCATTGTAATGCAGAAAAGGAAAAGGCATTGAAAACACAAGCATGATAAACGATGATATATTGCCATATATGGAGCTTTTAGCACTCCTAAAAACAAAAAGGAGACACCTTGAATCTTCCCCATTAGGAGTTTTGATCTTTTCAGAACAGCAGAAATCTCCTTGAAATTACTAGCTCGGACCAAATCCTTCATGTCCACATTCTTAAACACCTGAGGGACCCCAAAACACCCAAGAAACAACAACAATCCCCTCGCATCAATTTCACTTGCTTTGTCCAAACCACCTTCGACAATCAACCTCTTCCTCCATGCCACAGCCGCCTGCTCTGCCTCCTGTTTAATGGCCTGCTCAATTCTGACTTCACTACCGACACCATCCTCACCTCCCATCAACAAGAAACACTCCAATGTCAAAACAGAAGCCTCCCTTGCTGGAATCATCTGCGAGTTCTTAGTATAAGCTCTACTCCCCTGCAAAAAGAACCTCCCAGCACATTCAAGAACCAACTTTGCAGGATTAGGCGCAAGCGTCAATGCCTTTGGAACCTCTTCCCGAAGTTTATTCGACACCCCAAGATTTGATAACATGTATTTCCGCAGGCCCTTGCCAGACATCATCGCACAAAGGCTTTCAACTTCCGACTGATCGGGTCTGATAGATTTTTCCTTCACTTCCTCATTTTCTTCAGACGGGTTTAATGGAGTTTCACTCGGCTGAGACTGGGTTACGGCGGTTTTATTATCATTGGTCGGGTTCCCATTCTGCCCGGTAACTGGAAGACTAACATTCGGCAATTGCGGGACCAATTTGGATTCAATTGCAGATTTAATTGCATCCAGGTGAGTTTGAAGGTCATCATAGCAGCGGTAGAAAGCAGATAATGCATCAGAAAGGGGTCGGAGCTCCTTAATTGAGTTAACCATATGTGGGACTGGTGGAGGGAATTGTGGTTCCTGCGATTGCGGCAGTAACCCTAAGTTGGTGGCGATGTGGCGGTTTTCTTGCGTAACTGCGGTGGTTCTCAATTGTCCGGACTGTGATGGGTCGGGCTCTGCCGTGACAGCAGGAGGAGTAGTAGCGGTAGTTCCTTCAGGCTGCGCCATTGGGAATAAGCAGCGAGGTGTCAGCGTTTCAAGAATTCACTAATGACAATCAATTGGCCTGGCCTATATATATCCCTCAAAAAGGAAAAAAGATCAAATTAAGCTATGGGGATTCTTAAAATTTTATTTTATTTTTTTCATTATACTCCTTAAACAATTTTTGACAATATAATAAATTTTTTTTAATGGTTCATTCTTTCCAAATTAAAGAAAAAAACATTTATTTTTCCCAAAATCAGGACACAGATGTGTGCCAAGGGGTGCCATCCAAGCCAAGGGGCACCAAGGGTTGAGTGTACTTGATGCCAATGGTCACCACCCTGTACTTATAGCTACCAAATAGAGCTAGTATCCGGCACCAGTGAGTAACGTGTGCCGAGGGTGCCAACACCCTTGAGCACACCAAGTGCCGAGGTTGCCTGTCACCTACGTAAATCAATGGAAGTGCCTAGAGTGCCGACACTTCAGGTTAGCGGAATTTGTTTACTTTGAGACCTTCTGTTCTCTCCCTTATTGTTAGGAATGTGGACTTATTTGGTAGGAAACTTATTGGCAGGAAAGAGAATTTGAACCAATCATCCTCAGAATTGCACAAGAGAGAAGAGTGGTTGTAAAGTCTCATACATGAGGAAAGACTAAGAGAACAGCAATTAAGTCCAAAATGCTGCTTTCCAAACAGCAATGAGAAGAACTGTTAGCAGAAATATGTTAAAAAGATTGGTGTCATCTGTTCAAGAAAATCATGACTTTCAGAAGCAGAATAGAATTATCGTATAAGTCAGGCTCAAAATTTATGAGGTATGTACAGATTCTTCAACCACAAGGCAAATCCAACCATCTATAGACTCCAGCTGCTGATGAAATCCACATACTTTGTGGGGAAGAGTCCATCATCAATCAGTAACCCTTGTTTCCTCGGATTCGAGCTCTCATATCAACCTGAAATCAAAGTATAACGATGCCAAGAGTCAAATAATTGAAGTTCAAATGAAGTTAAGCTTCTTTGAATGAAGTAAAGTTACTTGGTTTGCATATCCTTCCCCTTAGAATATTAAAATTCTTTTATGAGGAAGGAAGTGATTAATTGGAAGATATTACTGTGTTTATTTTTGAACCTTTGGCATAAGTACAAGCATTAATTGAAAACACATCTAATCTTGACACTGATTCGATAATCCCACTTGCTTTTGTGTAACAGCAGAAATTAAAATCTGAAGCAGAGAACCAAGCAATTAAAACAGAAAACTATCCCTGCGTTGTTCATGTGTAGGACTTGCATCAGGAGCTGAATAATATGGGGAAAGTTCACAAATGACAGACTATCGATAAACACACTTGAAGTGTTCATGAGAAAACTGGAAAAAGTAACATCAACGGGTGAAAACTTCGGATGGAGGATAGGCCGCCCTGGAGGAGACACATGCTGACAGGGAATTAAAATACAATAACACCACAGATATTAAAAGATTGGATTTCTTTGCAAGAGAGAGATGTGCACCACGTCCCTCTTTTATTTATGTTCTCAAACTACCAACCTCTTGAAGAAATGCCACTCAAAGTCACTATGTTTACTGATCTTGTGAATTACTACAACCAAGGGACACTTCTGATGCAAAACTGAAATTATGAGTTTATGCTGCTAGTAAAAAGATGGAACAAACAATTGGATATTTTAAAAATCCCCCAAATGAGCTCTTATGGGTCAATGAAGTATAAGCTCAAGAATTAGAGTAGAACAGTCCTCATTTAACCAAATTTTACATGCATTTTTTCAGAAAATAAAAGAGAAAAAGAACTTGTTGCATCCAAAGGCTAGATGAAATTTCATTAAATCTATATACAGCATCTTCAGAAGTTTCATAAGTTTAATACAACCAGGATGCTGAATATCCAGTAAGAGGTCAAGCAGAGATCATTAAAGATGGCAACCACAACACTATTTCCTTTGCTCAAAAACATAGGAGACAAAATCAACCCATGTGGAAAAAACAATTTCAAATCTTTGGAAAGCAAGATATTGGAAATGATTTCGAAGATCAAAGCAGGTATAACTTCTTGCCTGTTCTCTGAATAATAATGCAAAATCTCAACTATAGATTTTATGAACAGCCAGAGATGACTTTTAACACCGAGATGCCCATGGTCATATCAATTTGTTTAGTATTCATACTGAAGAAGAAGGAACTATCCAAAGTGCAAAATACACATCTACATACATCCAAACTTGCAGAACAAAGTAGCATTCAAGACAAGCTACACTTGAATTGCACTGCCCAGAAGGTTAACTCATAATTAACTTTCATGCTCTATTTTAGATTGGTTAAGAATTATCCTAGTAACCACTGATTTAGGATGCATTTCTAGTTCTCCCTCAATTCTTTCAATCCAGAAGGGCCACAAAATATTCCAATTCTCACAATATAAGCAAGTTTAACTAAAGTTTTAATCTTCAGAACAAAAGATGAAAGCAAGAAGAAGAAGAAGAAGAAGAAGAAGAAGAAGAAGAAGAAGAAGAAGAAGAAGAAGAAGAAGAAGAAAGCCAAACCTGGCCTCTCTTGCAATTGAAATAAGTTTCCCGTAGCCCCATACACTCCTTGGAAATTAATGGACTCTTCTCTTTAGCACATTCTCTATAGGGCCTTTTCTGAACCTACAAATATTCCAATCATTATGTAAAACCCAAGCTTCCATCAATTCTTAGCAAACAGTTCCATAATCTTGAATATTAGCATATCCCAAATTACACATGCAATTACAACAATTCAGCTCACCCAAGAAAACTTAAAAAATCAACAATCAAGACATTTTACACACAAAATATAAAGAACCCAGAATAGTACATAACTCAGCGAGTAAACTGAGTTAATTTTTAACTCAAATCAATATACTGTGTAACGTTTTGTAAATTTTTATACAAAATTTTGGCAAGGGAGGAGATGGAAGAAGAACAGCAGAAGCCTAGAGTCCATAAATCGTCGTTAGAAATTTTACCTTAACACATTCAGATTCGCTGAGACACTTAACCAGTTCCTCGGCAAGACCTTTGCAGGACTTCGACATTTCTTCTTCTTCTTCGATGATCGATGTTCTTCCCACCCAGTTGCCCGTCATAAAGTTTGGGTTTTTGAACTAACGCATGCGTTCTTAACTTGAACGCATTACATCTCAACTTACTTAAGTATGAACGCATAACATGCAATTCTATGTGAATGAACGCATTTCGTATGAAATTAAAGTTATTGGGCCCCGTGTTGACCAATCGGATTTTGTTTATTGAGTCCGACGCCAATTTAATTGGGCCAAACCTGTTCAGAATATATTTGGGCCTTTTGGGCCATAAGGCTTTCTGTATTATGGGCTTACTTTTACAGCCCAAATCTTAAAGGAAAGATATTTATGCATGTGCGAAAGTCAACATCAGGATGTGAAAGAAGCTAACGTCCTCGTGTGCCACGGTTCACAAATTCATTAAACACTACCTTCCAAAATTAAAAACATCACATTTTTTTTTTGGTAAATGTAATGCAAAATATCAAAGTAAATTCCAAATCTTATTGTTTTTCCTCAAAAAAAAAAAATAATAATAATAAATTTTCCAAATCTTATTTTTACTATTTGAACCTAGATAGCATTTATTTTGTAAAAAAAACTTTATTTTGCATTTGATATGATTCCTCTTTTTTAAAAAAAGAAAATTATACTTTATTAAAATTAAGTAAATAATTCTAGTTAAAAGATGAGACGGGATAGTATTTATTTTCCTCTGTAGTAATTATAAAAAAATAAGTTTAAAATTTATTTATCTGATGCGCGTCTAAACTTTTTCTGAAGATTTTTTTTTGGTGAAAAAACAATTAAAAAAGAACTTTGCCCTTTCTTCCAAATTTCCATTGCATTAATCAATTCACAATTAGGAGAAAAATTGCCACTCAAATTAATATGAAAAGGAAAAGGACCAAAAAAAAAATATATCTTTTAATGAATAATTTGTCTATGATTAGAATATTCTCGGTATAAAAAAAATATAAACACTAACAATTGCCTTTTTTAGAATTAATGTTTGGATTTTTTGTTAAATTAATTAAATTTGAAATCTTTTAAGAATAAACTTAGAGAGAAATTGTGTTAATCAAGCTACTATTTTTTGACTTGCCTTTGAAAAAAAAATTGCAAGAAATGATTATTGAAGCTTAATTTATAGTAAATAAAAATTGAAATGGATAAGAAAAAAAAGGAAAGAAATGAATTTCCCAGTGAACTTCAAACTAAACTATTGCCTGGGAAACAAAAGGCAAGATGGGATTTTTTTTTTTTTTTTTTTTTTCCCGCAGAGTAAAGACAAGGTGGGAGTTAATTCATGGAAATGGCGGATAATACTAGAAAGAATTTGCAACTACCAGCTCCTTTTCTTGAAGGCCAAATGGTTTTCAATTCAATTTAGTCCCCACATATGATATCCCTTCCCCTTCCCATAATTTCTATTGCCTTCCCAATCTCTTAGCATCACAATGTTCTTCTTCTTCTCCTCTTCATTCCTTTAGTGGTACAATTCAAGAATCCCAGATAAAGAAACTCCACCATTTTTCATAAAGGGAAAATCTTTTCCGTTTTTCCCATTCTTCTCTTTGAGCTTTCAAAATGGCCGTTGCAATGGCTTCTTCTGGGACTAATTTGGGCCTTTGCTCTAATATGAAGGCTGTTGAGAAGCAACCTTCTGCCAGATTTGCTCCTTTTAGATGCTCTTTTGGTTTGGATCCAGTTCAGGGCTTCTGCCTTTTTTCCAAGAAAAGGTTTCTGCTTCTCTCTTTAGTTTCTTAATTGACTTCTTTTATTGTTTTTTACGAAGTAGGTTTCTTCTTATTGCCTATTGTATGTTCATTATGTGCAATCCTTAAACTAATTAGGTTTCTGGGACCAGAATTATTTCTTAAATTTTTTTGCATTTAAGCTCTTCTGTTTCCTTCAATTGGGCTTCTTAATCTTATGTTAACTGGTGCCTGGGTTTTTGTCACTTCACTTGTGTATTTTGCGCTTGGTTTTAGTTCAACATTCTCTTGAATACATATACTAATCATTCACAATTTTCATTTATTTGAAACATACTAAAGGGATGCCATTTTCCAGATTGCTAACATCAAGCAGAGTTGTTTTGCAAGCATCAGTTACAGCTGTGGAGGTATGAAGCAGTATTACAGGATAATTCTTTGTTCTGTGTTTGTTATTTGCTTTTGGAGTGTGCAATTTGTTAATTATGATTTATATTACTTGTTTGTCGAATTTGGGAATCAGGGTGAAAGTTCGAAAGAGACTGATGAAGTTCCAATACCCAAAGTTATAATAGACCAAGATTCTGATCCAGATGCTACTATTGTTGAGATCACCTTTGGAGATCGCCTTGGGGCTCTTCTTGACACAGTATGTTGCTGTCTCTCTCTATTGTGCATCCTTATTTATTATGGGCTATGTTTCTGCTATTTGGTAGATCATTTAACACTTATAAGGTGCTTTAATGGAGTAAATTTTGTCATAGTTGTATGATTGATGGCAAATGAATTTCAGATGAATGCACTTAAAAATCTTGGACTGAATGTTGCCAAGGCAAACGTCTATCTTGATTCATCTGGGAAACACACCAAATTTGCCATCACCAAAGTGTAAGTTATGGTGAAATGTGTTCACATATTCCTCGCTAAGCCACTGCCGTTGTCATTTTTATGGCCTACATATTTCTTTATTTTTGTTCTTTTTGAGTTTTGAAGCTGATATGGTTGATCTTATTTGTATTGCTTTCATCTTTCTTGATGAATTCCTCAGTTATTGATATATGAATCTGATCAACAACTCCACTGAAAACTGCCCTTGTGAAAGCTGTGTCACTCACATGTTAACACCCCAGGCTCCCACGTGAACACTAGTTCATATATAATTGTGTGATAGGGTGCATTTGTATTAGTTTTGCAGTACAAAAACCAATACACTTTTTCTTCTCTCTCTCATCTTGCGTCTCATATCTTCATTCACAAATCAATTCCCATTTTTCATTCACAAATTTTTTTTCAAAAGTACCGATCCAAATGCACCTTTAGTTGCATTTTTCTTGCTCTTATCTTTTCCCTTTCTTGCCCTGGACCTTGAGACAAGAATCTGAATTAGTGAATTCATATGCCCACCAATTTTTTGGGCCATAATTGCATTCCTATACCCCATAACTCTTAGCTGAAGAGTCTGATTTTACTGAAATTAACAGCATAAAAGCTTTTCTTGTGATTTATACAAAATCTTTGCTTGATTTTGTTTTCTGTATTCTAGTTTGTAGATTGGAGGTGTCTAGAACTCTTCATTGAAGAGTCTGATTTTATTGAAGCCACTAGTATAGAAACTCTTTTGTGGATATCCACAAAACTTTTTGCTTTCTATTTTTGTTTTCTGCATTCCGTTGTGTATGATTAGCTGTTTCTAGAACAAAATAGTTGATGTTGATTCTAAAGAGCTGGTGTTGTTTCCAGTTCCTCCGGAAAAAAGATTGAGGATCCTGAGTTGCTCGAGACAATTCGTTTGACAATTATCAACAATCTGCTTGAATATCATCCGGTATACCTACAATATTAGTCAGATTCTTGTTAGATAACCTCATAAACCTTTGGATTTCTAATGTTCTTTTATATATATTGTATCGGCAATAGGAATCTAGCGCGCAGTTGGCAATGGGAGCTGCCTTTGGTATTACACCACCAAATCAGCAGGTCCTTCGCTTTTTTTCCTTTTCTTGCTCAGATTCTTGGACTTTGTCTGCATATAAAAGTGTGTTCTTGTTGATGGTCAATAATTGGATTTTTCCGTTTTATCATGGTGAAATTTATTTCAGCTTGATGTGGATATTGCAACACAAATACGTGTCTACGAAGATAGTCCTGAACGAAGGTAATGCATATTTTTCTCAATAATCAATTGAAATGCAGGATTCATTTACTTAAAAATGCTTTACTTTGTGCATGGCTGGTGGCTGCAAGAACGAATAACACATAACATAACGGCTGTTTGTTGCTTTATTACAGCTTACTCTACGTAGAAACAGCTGACCGTCCTGGATTACTTGTGGATCTTGTAAAGATTATCACCGACATAAACATATCAGTTGAATCAGGAGAGTTTGATACAGAAGTAAGTAATAATCACCATTTTGCATCAAGCGCGTTATCTAGTCTCTAAACGACTTGAAATTAATCTGTTTCCAAAATATATCTAGGGATTGTTGGCTAAGGCTAAGTTCCATGTTAGCTACAAGGGCAAAGCCATCATCAAACCCCTTCAACAGGTAATTCTCAGGCTGTTGTCACTTTACCTGAACTTCCATTTTGCAAAATGTAAACGTTCATACGCTGCAGGTTCTTGCAAATAGCTTACGATACTTTTTGAGGAGACCAACGACTGAAGAGGCGAGTTTTTGACACATTATATATAGCATGTAACAATACTGAAGGAAATGATTATTAGTACAAACAAAATCCATGCCAAAAGGCATACTGCTGTGCCAACCATGAAATTGAGATTGTACATTGAGCCAAATTTGTTAAATTTTAGAAAACTCTGGCAAAATTGTATGCTCATCATATTACCAATCTATAGCAGCCATGATTTTTACTATTACTAGTGTAGAAAATTGGCTGCTTGATTCTTGATGCAAATAATGAAGAACTGCAGAAGAATAAAGGGGCTTTCTGCTGAAATTTGAAATGTCTGGCCTGTGAAAAAACTAGCATGAACATTATACGGTTCGAATTCAGGACTTCTGGACTGATAAAGAACGATTTTCTACTACTGAGCTACTATCTTATCACTGTATTACTCGCTCATGAGGGCTCTCTTTGAAAAGGGACTTTCAACCCAAAACCAACAGATTTATTAGTGATAAATTCTCCAAGAAATGAGTTTTTTGTTCTTGTGGTATAGAGAAAAGGATGAAAAGATAAGGCAGGTTTCATTCATTGATCTTTGTGGATTGGAAAATGCCAATTCTATGTTTCTTTTCCTCTCATCTTGGGATATCTTCTTGGGTAACAGTAACACATTTCTGGGCATTGGAGTTTAAACCTGTAGTTGGGAGGCTGTAGTCAGAGGATAAGGAGTGGGCAAAGGTCCCCCCCAATAAAGGAAAAAGAAGAAGATAAGGCTTATGCAACAGTTCCATTGGTGTTTCTAGGATTGCATTTTCTTCCACCATTAATGAGGATTTTGATGCAAAGAATCCAAAGTTGCTGCTGATCATTTCTCAATTCTGCAGCTAAAAAGAAGTTGAATCATATGGTAAAAGATGCCATTGCATTAGTAAATCATCCAATACTCCTAAATCCTATTTGATAAAAGATAATACCTTAAATTATCCAAAGCCAACATTTTTATCCAAATTAAGATGGGGGGATCAGACCAGAGTTACAGAACTGGAAAATTATGGGCAGCAAGAATGAACAGATCAGATAGTAGTAGTCCCTTGTGGATAAGACATTGTACCACCACCTTGAATCCAATGAATTTGGAAGTCCAGAAAGGACTAGGGGAGGCCATATCTAGCTACCTTCATTACTCATAAATGAGATATTAAGCTGCCGAGCCACCATAATTTACATCTTTTACCTAAGCGTTAGACAGTCTGGTGGGTATGTGACATCCAATTATCCACATATGATATGAAAATAATAGCATGAACACGATCCATAAATAGGGATAAGAACCCTTTAAATCATATTGAATCGTATTTTTTTTATTTTTTATATTGTGTCAGTTCTTGCGTTTTTTTTAATGAGCTTTTTCTCATTATACCCTCCTATAAAAAAACAAAACTTTCAACCCTTTTTTAACTTTTTTTTGTTTCCTGAACTCCTTTTAACTCTTTTAACAATGGATCTTGTAGAAATAATAATGAGGTGATATATTAATTTTGAAGGACATTTTAGTCCATATAAGAATAAAATTTTCACATTTTCTTAACCTGTGTAATGTAAAAAACGTGACGATTAATGAAAGGCAAAAAGAATATCACTCATATAAAGATCATGTTTTCACTTATAAAAAAAATTAAAGCATTTATTGCGTTTCTAACATAATTTAATATGGTTCAAAAAGTTCATATCTCTATTTATACGAATCCATAACAGAATTTTTTGGGATCAGTTGTTTGATTGAACAAGCAACTCCCATACTTTGTAGTTACTCTTGTTGCTGTCCATCCAAAACCAAAATCAAAACCAATGACATGCAAAAACAAACTACTTTTTTTTTTCTTTTTTTTAATTAATTATTATTTTTGCCTTCTTGGGAAACTAAACTATATATCTTTGGATATTATATATATATAGTAAGAAAATAATTGAGTAATATATAATTCTATAAAAGGCATGGCATTTCTTGCTTGCATATACTCAATTTTCAAACACAAGAATTTCCTCAATCTAGACCAACAATTTCTCTAAAGAGAAAAATGGCAACAGCAGGTGGTAGAGGAGGAGCACAATCCATGAATTCCATGTATTTCAAGTAAGTAATTAATTATTCTTTTATGTTAATTCTACATTTTCAATTTCCACAAATAATTCAAACATTTTATGGAGTAAAAAATCAAATTTTAAACTCTTTTTTTGCAGAATAAAAAAGAATTTTACTAATTAATTATAAGTAGAGATGATAATTAAAGTACCTAACATTTTCCTTTTTTAAAATTATGTTTTAATTAATTAGTCGGGGTCAAAAGATATAGTCTAATGAGAAAGAACCATAACAAAAGTCCAAAAGGTCACGAAGGAACATATGGATTTGGTGAGTCTGAATGCACCTTAAAAAAATTCACAGATTCATACAAGTTGGTAATTATATATATATATATATATATATGAGAGAGAGAGAGAGAGAGAGAGAGAGAGAGAGAGAGAGAGAGAGAGAGAGAGAGAGAGAGATCTTCACAACAACTTTGATGAGAAAATAACCAGTAGATTAATGATTATATATATATATATGTATATATAGATTAGATCCACCAACCTCATGGTGAGAATGAGGGTGAAATATACCAACTAATTATCAAGATAATTAAGCTTGTGGGTGGTGATTATGTCATCCTATATATAGGTAAGTTGTGATGGGTTAACTGCGGTTGGGTAAAGTATTTGTGTGTCTGTCGGCATTGGACTTACAAAAGCATAAAACTAAGATATAATCGGGAGGAACTAGAATGCTAAACAGCGGAAGAAGAAAGAAAAATATAAATATAACTTTATAATAAAATTTTCAAATTTATACATAGGTTGAAGACCGTGAGGACCAAGATCTTCATAGATCAAAACCTTATGGCTAGAGGTAGAAGACCCCAAAACTTTCTATTCTTCACGAAACAGCCTTAAAACTTTTTTTTGAACTCACTGCATCTTATGTTAACTTTGAGGTACTTAGTCGGGATGTTACATAAATACAAGAGCGACAACTCAGTAACATTGATAGTTTATTATTATTTTTTCACAAATAGTTCATTTTTTGATAATCATTTTTTAAAAAAATAAGAAAAAACTCCTTGTTTAATGATTATTGAGTTGATATTAATTATAGGTTTTGAATAGAAAATAAGTATTTATTTATTATATTTCAGACATTATAGGATCAGAAAACACAATATTTTTAATATTCTATATGAAATAGAATATCCTTTAAATTAATCCTTCATCTCAGTATCACTTCTATAAATTTTTATGACGAGGAGTCGAACATTGTATTTTATAAAAGGTATATATATTGTGAAGAAATTTATTAAATACTGCATTATTTTATAACATGACAAGTGAAAAAAATACATTTAAGGTTTATTTTTTAGCTATACAACTTATATTAATAAAATACTATAAAAGATGTATACTAGAGGGTGTACTATAATATATACTTAGACGATTCTGACCATATCTTTGGTAGTAAAGAAAAAAAAAATGAAACCCTTTTGCAAAAGAAAAAAGGGTTAATTCTAAAAACATCCCTATTCTTGAAGTTAATTTTCAATTGAGTATTTAAACTTTGAGTTTTGATAACTCAAAGTTTATTTTGTTAGCGGGACCTAATTTAGGTATTATATTATCAAAATTAAAAAGTTCAAGTACTCAATTGATAATTGACCAAAAGTATAGGGATATTTTTAAAATTTACCAAAAAAGAACTTTTTGAATTGTGAGTACCTCTTTACATGCAAACTACGTCATTTCCTTATCATGCATGCGTGGGGATTCCATTCCGGTCGTTAAAAATCCCAGTCAATGACGTTAATTTCATTTTTTTCATTATTTATTTGGCATTTTTTAATTATTTTTTCCATCAAAACATCCACTTAATCCCGTGTTATTGCAAATCAGACAGACGTGATATTGTGATATAATTAACATGGAAAATGGACTATGGATTATAATTGTTATATATTTTAATAAATATGAATTTTTATTTAATAAAAATAAATAAATAAATACAGGCCGATGCTACGAAAAGCCTTTCACAGGAAAAGCGGATCATCATCAACGGATATGATCGGCAGTGACGCGGCAAAAATGAACGGTGAAGAAATGAAGAACAAGAAGACATCATCATCATCATCATCAATGAGCGATTGGTGGATAAGAGATGATCGGACGGGTATATTTTATCCAAAGGGTCAAGAGAAAGTGATCCAAGACGTTCCTTCTGCTGCTGGAAAAGACTTTGAACCCATCAATTATTTTTCTAATCGTGATCATTCTTGTATTTACTAATTAATTAATTTAATTTAATTAATAATTTGTATTATTATTACTATTAAATATGTATTAATTGTATTTGTACTCTACTTAATATAAGATATGTTCTTCCCTTATCTTAATTCTTGATATTTGAGTGTTTTAATTAACGTTTAATTGAGTCTAATTTTGAGACTACTGCTTGCTTTTGTATAATATTTTATTGTTATAAAATAAAATACATTTGGGTCCATTTGACTCAAAAGAATTTGTTTAGAAAAAATGTTTCGTATTTTTTTTTTTTTGGCTGAAAAATTAAAAAAAAACGTTTGTTGAATCAATGTGTTCCATTAAAAAAAAATAACTATGTTGAAATGTAACTGATTTTTGTGAAAGGAACTGATTTTTGTTGAGTTGTCAGTTTTCTTTATATTATTTAATCAATAAAAGTTGAATTCTTCTGAGAATAAATATATGATGTCAAATTTCACTAATTGCACGCAATCTACTAAATTTTAGATATTAATTATATGTAATCATATTAAAAAATTGATTATCCTGAGTAATAAAGTAATGAAAAAGTAAGATTTTTTATAATACGTTGCGTGACGATAAGACAGTAATTTAATATAATAATTTTTTTAATCAAATAAAGATAATTCCTTTTTCTTTCTATTCTCTCTCGCTCAAGACTGGATTCGTCCTCCTTCCATCCAGGAAGCTGATGTTGCTATGTCAGGAAGCACAGTTGAATGCGAGATGCCTTTCGATCCATCTTTTTAGTAATATAACATATGAAGCAGTATGGATGTGAGGGTCAGCTTGGAATCCATTTCGTTAATCTTCCAGTTCTCCCACTGGCCTGCTATCTGTGGTCTGCCAGGTCTGGAATTAAGCGAATAGAAGAAGGAATTTGGTAAGATTGTCTTATAAGGCATTCTGGGAAGAGAAAGAAGCAGATCTCTCTCTACTTTATTTGATAGAGGCAAAAACAGTTCGTTATAAGTCAGTTTTGCATTCTCAAACTTAATAGAAGAATATCACATCAGTATGTGATTCTCCTAGATTATCTTGGATTTTATAAGAGATTATTTGGTTAGAATCCTATATTGATTATAACTAGGATACTTTGTATTAAGCTATTATTATAGCAGTATTCCTTATTAGTGGTTGGTTAGAATCCTATATTGATTATGATTAGGATACTTTGAAGTCTATAAATAGTAGATCATAATGAATAAGAAATAAATCAAGACAATCAATTGAAGCATTCAATATTATTCGTCTCTGCGCCCTAAATTTCTTAACATCTTTCTTCGTTCGTCTCCTTCCACCAAAATTTGATTGTATTTCAATCTTAATCGAAGAATTATCTTTACAATTTTTTTTTTTTTTTTGGAATGAGAAAAAGAAGATTGATGATGATGATGGGTATTAAATTCCCTAATGTTGAACTTATGCCAAAGGCACCAAAGAGACAAATTCACAAGAATTATGTTATGACTTGATCTTACACCATAAATATAAATTGGCATGTTAATTTCTATTATTTAGACAAATTGTGTACATCAATTTTCTTATATCATATTTCTCAGTCATATTAAAGAGTTAAAAAGAGAAATTTGGAATTGGATTTTTTAAAAAATTAAAATAATAAAACAAATATTTAGCCTCTTTACTCATATGGGCATAGTTCAATTGATTTTGAGATTACAGAGTTGGTAATAAGGATTAAGGTTCAAATTCTGACCTCCAATCTCTAAGATCACTGAGTCACTACAATTTACATCCTGTACTTAAACGTCAGATAATCTAATGAAAGTACTATGAACAAAAATTTCGCCTTTTTAGTAGCAACTATTAAACCCCTTTCATTGGCATGTTAACATCCACCACACATTTGCTTTATCTCCACTACCATGGAGAATCCTTCCCATTTTGTTTTGAGTGGGAGTGAATTGATCAAATACAAGAATGGGATGTCTCCTGTCTCTTTTATCTTTCCT
This sequence comes from Catharanthus roseus, assembly GCA_028651295.1. Taxonomy (NCBI): domain Eukaryota; kingdom Viridiplantae; phylum Streptophyta; class Magnoliopsida; order Gentianales; family Apocynaceae; genus Catharanthus; species Catharanthus roseus. The sequence continues at coordinate 8,437,789 of JAPQWS010000148.1, forward strand.
TTAATATACCGTCTCTATTATGTATATATATATATATATATTATATAATAAGCACAAAATATTACTTTTAAAGTTATCAATAAGAAAAAAAAGAATAAAAATTTAAGTGCATTTTCTTTTTTTTAAAAAAAAAATACAGAAGGTACCATACAAATTAAGCAACAACCCTATAAAGCATCATTAAAATCTTATATAATGAACCTAAGTTATTAATTGATCATAGTAAAGTATAACACATTTTTTCCCACAATTATAATTTATTTTTGGATTACTTACATTTTCTCTCTAATTAATATTCCATTTTTCTATTTAGTATATAGATAATATATAATGTAAATACATTTTTATCATTTATATTTTTATAACTAATTAATTTTTTCTAAATATCATTTTGCGTATTTAATTCTTATATTTACTATTATATATTGATACCGCAATATCGATGCTAACTTTTTTAATAGTCTAATTTCTATAATGTTTGATATTATTAACTTAACATATTATAATATATAAAAAGTAAATTTTCAAAATGATATTTTATAAAGTAAAATTATTATTATTTAATAAAATTTTTTAATTAAAATTAATAGTAAAAATTAATAAGTTATCGATAAAAATATATGTACGTTATATTTTATACAAAATAAATAAAGAAATAAATTATAATTTAAAGAAACTTCTAAAGCAAAAAATATAATTAACGATTTATTTTTGTTTTAGTAAAGTTATTATAAACGTTTACAATGAAATTTATTCAATCACCGATAACGGACCACCAATTCTGATGAAGCTCCGGTGAGCTTCAACAACTCCCTCCGGCCGGTCGGGGACAACGTGGTAGTAGGTAAATAGCGCCTACGTGGAAAAGTCTAATTTATCCCTTAAGTCAACTTGACATGTCTCCATTACCAACCTAACCTTTGGACCTCTTCTCCTTCTTCCTCCCTTCCCCCTCCCCCCCAACCCCCACACAACCAAAAACAACCCATCCCCCTCCCCCCTCCCTCTACCCTCCACCAACCCTCACATCCACATATTCTCCGATCATCAATACTATTTTTTATTTGTTATTTGATATTTCTCGAATTATACAGAAAGATTTATTGAGTATAAAATTAATTCTATATGGTACAAATAAAGATATTCGAACTTAAAATCTCTTATTTAAAATAGAAAAGAGAGTTAATAAACATAATTCGTGAATTTATATATATAGCGTAAAAAAATTTATATTTTTCTACTAAAACTTTTATCTATAACCTAATTTTTCATAATTAAAAACTCAAATCTTTCACATATATCACAAATTCAAGATAGATATGAATAATTTTAATTTTTCTTTTAAAAAATTTCTCCAAATTACATTTTTTTCAACTGTTTAAACTTTTTCGAAGATGAGCGAAATTTCTCTTTCAGTAAATTTTTTATTAAAAAAAAAAAACAAAATTTTCATCAATAGGACTTTATTGAACTCTTGGAATTCTAAATTAGGCAAAAGTTTTAAAATAGGTACGTTATCATCATGGTTGTCAATCATCAATACTACTTTTTTCCTTCATTTACCCTTCTAAAACCCCAAATTCCCACCAACTCCTCCTTTTCACCAACCCCACTTACCTACACCTTCCCGCAAACTCTTTAAATACTCCATTTTCATCATTAATAATCTCAGGAGAAAAAAATAATTTTTTCTTCTTATAAATTATAATCCCTTCATATATAGCTTCAAATCATAACTCGTATCAATGGCGGCGGCGGTGGCAATCGAGGAACAGAAGAAGGATATAATTTTCCGATCAAAACTTCCCGATATTTACATTCCAAAAAATCTTCCTTTACATTCTTATTGTTTCGAAAATATTTCCAAATTCAGTTCTCGTCCTTGTTTAATCAATGGCGCCACTGACGAAATCTTCACGTATGCTGACGTGGAACTTATTTCACGAAGAGTCGGGTCAGGTCTTTCCAAGCTCGGAATCAAACAAGGAGACACAATAATGATATTACTTCCGAATTCACCCGAATTCGTATTCGCATTTCTGGGAGCTTCTTTTATCGGATCCATTTCCACAATGGCTAATCCGTTTTTCACTTCAACCGAAGTCATCAAACAAGCTAAAGCCTCAAATGCGAAGTTGATAATCACACAAGGCTGTTACGTAGATAAAGTGAAAGACTACGCATGCGAAAACGGCGTTAAAATCATCTCCATCGATACGACGACGACGGCAGACGACGCTGCAAATATTTTACATTTCTCCGAACTAACGGGAGCCGACGAAAACGAAATGCCAAAAGTCGAAATTAGCCCCGACGACGTCGTAGCGTTACCTTATTCATCCGGTACGACGGGATTACCTAAAGGGGTAATGTTGACACATAAAGGATTAGTAACCAGCGTAGCACAACAAGTTGACGGAGAAAATCCGAATTTATACATGCACAGCGACGACGTATTACTGTGTGTTCTGCCATTATTTCATATTTATTCGCTAAATTCGGTATTGCTCTGCGGGTTGAGAGCGGGTTCGGGTATTTTGATAATGCAGAAATTCGAAATAGTTCCATTTTTGGAATTAATACAAAAATATAAGGTTACGATTGGTCCATTTGTGCCGCCGATTGTATTGGCTATAGCTAAAAGCACGGTTGTAGATAATTATGACCTTTCTTCTGTACGGACAGTTATGTCCGGCGCCGCCCCTCTTGGTAAGGAGCTTGAAGACGCTGTTAGAGCTAAATTTCCTAATGCTAAGCTTGGACAGGTACCTAATAATTCCTCCTTACTACTTTTCCTTTATTGTTTTCCACGTGTCTTTCTTACATGTATACTGAGTTGAGTTGAGATTTCCTCTAGGCACTTAATAAGATTTATTTCCTCGTTTAACAGATGTTCATATCTCTTATGCTTTCAAGCCGGCCATAATAAAATAGATAGGTGAAAATGTTAATAGAGTTTTTTATATTTATCACTTCGTGACAATAAGAAGATACTATTTTCGATCATAAAATAAATTTTTTTTGAATTTCTATAAAAGTTTTAAATAAAGAAAAGTTTTGAAATAAAATTATAGATAAATAAAAATGATGGAATAAATAAAAGAATGCAATAAATATTTATTGGGAAAGTATAAAAAGATTTATATTTTTTTTATTTTTAAATATTTTAAAAGGATTTATATTTCTAACCGGGATAGTATTATAGTACCCATCAATAAAAAATAAATTTAAACATTTTTTTAACTTTTTTAACATGAAAATTTGTAGAAGTAATAATAAATAAATAGATTGATTTAAAGGATATTCGTTCATATAATAAAAAGAATACTTAACATGTAATTTTTTTTTTAAATGAGGTGATTTGAGGAATATAACAAGTAAAAAGATGGAAGGAATAAATTTTTTCGTTTTATGTCATTTTTTAAAAATAGAATTTAACCACTATTTTGATTGGTTTGTTTCAAATTAAAAACTAATTTTACAAGTATTAGTAATAAATAAGTCTTTCTATATATTTTCACTGATATAAATTGAATTATAATTTCACGTTTTCAATATCAAATCATTTATTCTAAATTATGGGAAAATAAATTTTCTTGTTATCTTTTATTTTTAATAGACCGAGTCAATACATGAAAATATTAAAAGAAATATACTATTATTTTTTGTTATGAAAACTAATCCAAATTACTTAGTCCAAGCATTTGATAATATATAGTAATACTAAATTAATTAAACTAATGAATAATGACGTTGTAAATGGGTTTAGGGTTACGGGATGACAGAAGCAGGACCCGTTTTGGCTATGTGTTTAGCATTTGCTAAGGAACCATTCGATATCAAATCGGGTGCATGTGGTACCGTTGTCCGAAATGCTGAGATGAAAATTGTCGACCCGGAAACCGGTTCTTCCTTGCCCCGCAACCACCCCGGAGAAATCTGCATTCGTGGTGACCAAATCATGAAAGGTACATTACCTATACCCCCAAAAAGAATATTTTATAAAAAGAATAAATAATCTTTCATTTTATTTTTATCGTATATATCTTTTATCGAACTCCCTTGATAAGACTAGTTCTATTCTTACTTCTAACTGACGTGCAAGTAAAAAAGACATTAATTCGAGTCAGTGTATATTAGTGTTATTCTCTTTGATATTTCGGATTAATTTTTTATTATTCTTTAAAAAATAATTTTTATGTTTAATGAAAGTCGTGAGAGTTGGTATGAGGTTGAACACGTAATTAAATTAAATTAAATATATATTATATCCAAGAAACAAAATGAGTGGAGAGATCACATATATATATTAGGTCCACCAACCACAATGACATTGCTACCACCTTTTATATATATATATATATATATTTAGTGCTCTAAATGATTATTCTTTTATGATTTTATCCTCTTGGCCTATTAAGAACATGATGGGCAGATTCTTTAGGACCAACCAAAGTCACCAATAGAGTTTCTAATAAATCTTTATATATTTTGTTTATAATATTTTTGTATAAAATAAAAGATAAATTTTAATATATCGATAAATTCTAATATAAATTTTTTATATCTTTAATAAATAAGAAAAGAGAGTTGCAGTCGGCCAAAAAGAAATATAAAATTATATAAAAAATTTTGAAATAATTTATATCTTCGATCGGAAATAATAATATATAGAATTTATATAATAAACATAATTTAATGTATAATTTGTTGGATTAGTTACTTCCAAACGGCCAAGAATATATTGGGAGCCGTCCACCAACTTTTTCATGTATTGGACACATTTTGGATTATGTGAAACAACAGCTTATCAAAATTCACCAACAAATACTCCAAAAAATCTAACTTTGAAGCAGTCAAATCTAACTTATCTATCAACTCTATGGCAATAATTTATCTCATCCCGCGTTTTTACTTATCTCGTTTTAAATATCACATTATTTAAAAAAATATGAAATGTTAGATTTTTTTTTTTATAAAATTAAAATACTCTTTGAACTTTGATTTCTCCTCACTATTATTTCTACTAATTTTCATATTAGAAATATTATTATAATTTATTATTAATGAGAAGGTGTGAGAGGAAAAAGTTCATTGAATACTGTATTTGGAACCAGAATGTGATAAATAAAATAATAGAAGAATTATCACAAGGTAACAAAGAAAAAAACAGAATGAGTATTACTAAAAAAAATACTTTATGGCGATAACGAGAAATTGCCATAACATTGTTATGGTAATAATTTTCTATGTTTTTTTTTTACTTGTCACGTTTTGGATATCATACTGTTTAAAAGAATACAAAATTTCAGATTTTTTTTTTAATAACCAAAATACCCTTTAAACTTTTCTCTCTCCTCATTATTATTTCTACTAATTTTCATATTAAAAAAATAAAAAAAGTTTACAATTTGTTATTAATGAGAGAGTACGATAAGAAAAAGTTTATTAAATACTATTATTGGAATCACAAAAAGTTAAAAAAAAATACAAAAATTATCACAATGTAACAAAAAAGAAAAATACTTTATACAAAAATAACGAAAAATTTGTGTTATGAACCCGATTTATATTCTTCTTTATGGGACCATGTGGTATGTATTAAGTTACATGATCACCTCGTTTGATTAAGATAATTTGCAAAATTATCCCCAACTAGTTTGTTTGTTTATTACAATTTAGTACATAATCTTTTAATTTCAATCATTTTAGTCCTTAAATTAATATCTATTATTATTATTATTATTTAAGGCTATTTGAATGATCCGGAGGCGACGGCAAGAACCATAGACAAAGAAGGGTGGCTACACACTGGTGATATTGGCTACATTGATGATGATGATGAACTCTTCATTGTTGATAGGTTAAAGGAGTTAATAAAATACAAAGGTTTCCAAGTAGCACCTGCTGAACTTGAAGCTCTCTTACTCACTCATCCTTGTATCTCTGATGCTGCTGTTGTCCCGTAAGTACCTCTATCTGATATGTTCTTACTTAAATACTTCTATCGGATATGTCCCGATAACTCTTTGCCAAGCTAGGGCAAACAAAGCCGTCCAGCCTACCACGCTTCGCGCCTGAGCTAGCTTCCTCAACTTTTCTTTTGCTTTAGCCTTCTCCAGCTTTTTGTGGTCTTTCCCAGCCTTACCTTCTGACCGTGGATACTGGGCTATGAAAAAATATTATATAAAAAAGAGAAATTTCAAAACTTGATTCCTAAACTATTCAATTTGTCTTAAGTTAGTCTTAAAACTATTTTTTATGTAATTTGAGTCTAAAAACTATTTTTCTTTAAAAAATATTAGTCCTCATTCGTTCTTTTGGGATGGAATTTTGACAAAGTTTATATATACCGCTCGTATGTATCATCGACCAAATGAAAAATAATGAATTTATAAATTTTTCTTTCTGAATGGCATCAAATAAGGTGAAAATAGAAAAGAAATGTAAGTAGATTGTGTGAATATTTAGAAAAAAAAAAGTCAGACATTGTCAATTTTTCCCTTAATCAAAGATTTATACATATGGAACATGCAAATATTTAACGAATTCCATCCTAAAAGTGATTATAAAGACTAATATTTTTAAAGAAAAATAGTTTTAAATCTATGTTAAGACAAATAAAATAGTTTTTGGGAATAAAATTACAAAAATAATAGTTTTAAAACTAAGTTAAAACAAACGAAATAGTTTAGGGACCAATTTGAAAATATTTGAATAAAAAAAACTTGAAAAAAATATATCTAAAAAAAAAAAAAAAACTCATCATAATTCTTTGTTTGTTTGAGCAGAATGAAAGATGAGGCAGCAGGAGAAGTTCCAGTTGCTTTTGTTGTGAAATCCAATGGACATAACATCACCGAGGATGAAATCAAGCAATTTATATCCAAACAGGTCATTATTTTTTTACTTGTTTACATTTCCCTATTACTTTTCTTCTTTTTTTTTTTCTTGTGAAAATAATAAGTTACCAAAAAAGAAAATTTTCATCTATATTTTTACATAAAAAAAAAAAAATTCACCCCATCTTATAATTTCTTTCGTTAATTTTATGGAAACTTATAGTAGTAATAAGTAATAAAGCGAGAAAGTGTTTGAAGGGCATTATAATCTATATAACAAAAAAATATTTAAAATTATATATTTTCTTGAAAAACGTAATATCTGCAGTGTTACAAGTAAAAAAAAATATTTGTTGAATGCTACAATTTTTTTTTTTATTAATTATGATTTATTATTTATAAACTACAAAATATCATAATTCTATCTAATATCCTAATACTCACTATAATAAAACTAATAAATAACATATCGAATCTAAAATAATCTTTTATAGAATCTAAAATAATCTAAAAAAATCACATATTGATATGATATCTCCAACAATATCATTCTTCCGATATTATTGGACATGAGAGAGAGCATGCAAATTCATGCATAATTGGAAATATTGTTGATTTTTTTTTTTTTGTATATAATAATGCAGGTAATATTTTACAAGAGAATAAACCGTGTGTTCTTTGTGGAAGCCATTCCAAAAGCACCATCTGGAAAGATATTGAGAAAGGATTTAAGAGCAAGATTAGCTGCTGCTGCTCTCCCTACTAACTAAATTTGAGTCATTTTAAGAAGCCAAATTATGTGTTATTATATGGCCAAAATTTTTGGGTTTTATGCCAATTTTTTGGGAACCCAAAAAAAGAAAAAAGTGCCTGTAAATTTGATTAAGAAGACAAAAATATATTGTTTCCAATATCTTTAATTTTATTTTTTGAGGTGAGTTTGCAATATATCTTTTGTTGGGGATAAATAAAAACCCCCCCAATGACTCTGCTAAAGAAGGGCAAAAAAAAAGTATTGATAATGGTTACAATTTATTGTTATGTACATATGTTTTTTACTTAGTGTTTTTATTTTTGTTTTTTATATAATTCTCGGAGAGAGGTATACGTCTAACTCTAACACAGAAAATTTATACCCTAATTTTTATGAAATACAAGATGCTCATTGAATGATAAGAAACTAATTTCCACTTATACAATTTCAGATATTCAATTATTGTACGTTCGCTTCTAAATTAACCAGAATAATGGAAGTCTTGTTAAAATTCTCGATAGGCTAACAAAAATTTAGGAATTTGTTAGAATTCTCGTTTCAGATGAGCCAATGGGCCAAAGGAGTTCTGTATCATAAAGTTTGACTTTGTACCACGCACATTACTTAGAAGGCTCTAGAAAGTAATGTAGGTAGGAATGAAGAAATCAAATATGAAAGAAAATACAACAAAATGAAAGGATACCGGATTCTATTTATTTGTATCTGAACTGAATCTTGTCTATTTCCATTTCTCTAGATTCGACTTTTGAGTATCGCAACCAAAACTAATTTAACCTTTTGAACGCGTCTTTTGAATATATGAAGTATGAAGTATTAACATTGTTTTTGACTTTTTTTTTGAACGGGAGGGACATAAAAAAGATGAAATAGAATCGAATTCTTTTAGATATTTTATCTAAAAAATTCTACCCATCTATAAAATCAAAATAGATGGGGTATATCTCGGCGAGATGGATAAAAGTATGTGTTATGATCCAAACTATAAATGAATAGGCTCATATCAATTAATCTTCCAGTTCTTGCTCGTGAGGCCTTGTTCAAGTGGCAAAGATTAAGGCCTCCCAACTAAAAAGTTGAGGGTTCAATTCTTGCTAGATACATGAATTACTTTCCTTCTGAATGAGATTGTCATCTTATTTAATTTAAAACATTTAAAATCGTCTAATACATCTTTTAATATACTCTTTATATATATATGTGTGTGTGTGAGGGAATATATGTAAATTTACTTAATGCGAACTCCTACTTGCTTTAGGATTTATAGATATTTCTAGAATGAATAGGAGACCCTCCCAATGATTTCATGCATGAATCAACCTTTATGTGTATGTGAGGGCATATATGTAATTTTTCATAATGCTTTAGGATTTATAGAAACTTCTATAATGAATAGGAGCCCCTCCCAATGGTCTCATGCATGAATCAACCTTTATGTATGGTTGAGGGCATATATGTAAATTTACTTAATGAGAACTCCTACTTGCTTTAGGATCTATAGATATTTCTAGAATGAATAGGAGACCCTCCCAATGATCTCATGCATGAATCAACCTTTATGTGTATGTGAGGGCATATATGTAAATTTACATAATGATAACTCCTACTTGCTTTAGGATTTATATACTTTCTATAATGAATAGGAGACCCTCCCAATACTTTTCATGGATGAATCAACCTTTATGTGTGTTTGAGGGCATATATGTAAATTGACTTAATGAGAAATCCTTCTTGCTTTAGGATTTATAGAGATTTCTAGAATCAATAGGAGGCCCTCCATGAATCAACCTTTATGAATGTTTGAGGGCGTATATGTAAATTTACTTAATGAGAACTCCTTTAAAAAAAAAAACATATATGTTTTTAGGATGGATTTTGAGTTATAAATTATTTTTGAATGATTTTCGATTGCTTATTATATTTATTTTTAATTTAAAATAAATTAAAAAAATTATTTTTGAGAAGTTATGATAATGTAATTAATATCCAGCAAATACAGGCCCATATGATCCAAAAGTTTATGACTCACATGGGCTGGGCCAAGCCCATATTTCTAAATAAGAAAACTATAACTAAATAAAATATTATAAGGAAACAAATTAAAATTGAGTTAGAAAATCTGTGAAATAAGGAAATAAAAGATCATTAGGAAAATCCCTAGCCCTAAAGCCTCTTATATAACAGATCCATTACCTGCTGCCGGAATTTTCAGTTCTAATCGGCATTAAAGATTAGATTCTAGAACCATATACCCACTAATTAGATGGCTTCTTCTTCTTCCCGTTCTAAAGATCAGAAGAATGATGAGAAGAAAGAAGACGAAGAAGAAGAAATAAAGTTGCCACCACCATTGGGTTATAAGTTTTTTCCATCGGAAGAGATCTTAATGGATTATGTGAAGCTGAGGAATGGTATTGTTGATGGCACAAGAAAGCTCCCTCTTCATGTAATCCCAACAATTGAAAACTTGTACAGTTTCAATCCAGATCAAATCCCTTTCCGTAAGTCCCTCTTCTGTTTTTTGTATCTATCATTTTATTTTTTTGCTATTTTGGTTAAATTCATTCAAATTGTTTCGATATTATTTGTTTTGATTAATAATATGATTGTATGATGAGGGTTATTTTTTGAATTTGTTTTTTTTGTTTTATAGATAAATTTATAGGTGGAGTAGAGGGTGAATGGTTCTTTTTCACCAACAGCAGGAGTGATGATCATAATCTTGTAACCCCAAATGGCTATTGGCATCCCAAAACTTTGCCTATTGAAATAGAGCTTGAAAATACAATTATTGGGTTGAAGCAAACTTTCACTTTTCATTGGGGAATTCCATCAAATGGAAAGGAATCCAAATTTCTCATTCATGAGTATAAACTAAATAAAGAGGTAAAAGAAATGTTGTTTTTTTTTTGGGTTCTAAATTAAATTTTTATGAGTTTACTAATGAATGAATATGTAAATTTGTAGGGAGGAAATTTTGTAGCTTGTAGAGTTAGGGATATGGAGGCATTCAGCAAAGGCCAAAAGGAGGAGGAGGATTGGAATAGTGATTTTGGAGAGGTTCATGAAGGGGATAGTGAAGATGATGAGAATTGAGAAGATTGATGTAGTCTTTGAGTTTTTTAAATTTTACTGAATTGGTAATTTATTCCTCTAATATTAAGTTTTATACAGAGATAACTATTTAGATACTGTCAATAATACTGAGTTTTGTCTTTTTTTTTTTAAAAAAAGAAATTCGTAATCACTATTTTAAGATTCAAGACTCTTGTGGTCACCTCAAATCCAATACAATACTTATAATAGTTGGAGATATTCTTTGTGTAATAGCTGGGATTTCGCCAAGTATTGAAAAATATAAATTTCATAAGAAAAAAAATCTCTGAACCTTTTGAAAAATATATTAGAGAATAAAGCATTCGGGACTGCAAAGGAACTCAATGAATTTTGTGTCTAAGTTCTGATGATTACACAAAACTTATGATAAAGAAAGAAATGGGGGAAGACAAACCAATAGAGGTGTCATCGGTACTCCACTTGAAGAGCTTTTTCTTTCCTTTCTCGGGCTTAGAACGGAAAACATGAAGTTTGACAACTCATGTTTATATGAGCTCGAGTTTAAATTTTTTTGATATATACAATATTAATATTTATACATACTGAATCAGTATTAAAAAAGTTAAAAAGGTTCAAATTCAGTTCATTTATGGGTAATTCCATCTAAGTTCGTTATTTAGGTGATTTGGATAACAATTTGGATAACAATCAACAAAATAATCAAATCGGCATAGGAAGATAAACAACATTCATTATTCATAACTCACAACACAAGATCCCTTTGGACTCTTTTTTCCATGCAAGTTGAAATTAAAAAAAAAAACCATTGCAGTTCCCAATTAGATAATAAGAGTCCATCTCAAAGGGTTTTTTTGAGTCCTAGAAATTCAGGGAAAAAATAAACACTGAAAAAAAAACAGAAGCAAGGTTTCATTTAACTATGGCTCTTCTTGATCAATCTTGTGATGATGATTTTTTTTTCTTATTGGAATTTTTCAATGATGAAGAAATGGAACTAGATCATCAAGATCCAAACAATCCCATTTCAGATCTCAATTATGCCCATGGATTGCATTTCCAAGAAGTTCTAATGGCTTCTTCAGTTATCACCCCATTTTTGCCTCAAAATAACCCTTCTTCTTCACTAACTTTCTGTGAAATTTGTTTAGAAAGAAAAGAAAATGACGAAATTTTCACTTTACAAACCTGCAAACATTTCTTCTGCAACAATTGCATTATCAAACACGTAGAATTCAAAGTGATGGAAAATTTTCATATTATAAAATGCCCTGTTCTTGACTGCAAATCTTTTCTTGAATTTGATTCTTGTTCTTTGATTATTCCAAAAGACATATTATCCAAATGGGATGAAATTCTTTGTAGATCTTCAATTCCTGATTCTCAAAAATTCTATTGTCCTTATAAAAACTGTTCTGCAATGTTGATTAAGGATCATACTTACAATGGAGGGATCATAATAACAGAGGCAGAGTGCCCTGAATGCAAGAGATTGTTTTGTGCTGAATGTGAAGTTCCTTGGCATGAAGGCGTGGAATGTGATGAATTTAAGAAGCTAAATGAATGTGAAAGAGAGAAAGAGGATTTGATGTTGAGAGAACTTGCTAAAGGGAAGAAATGGAATAGGTGTCCAAGATGTAAATTCTATGTTGAAAAAGCTTCGGGTTGCTTACACATGACTTGCAGGTTAGTAATCTGTTTTTCCGATGATTAAATAATTTATTTTAAGTTATAAATTATTTTTAATTTTATTTTTTTTCGCGTAAGTAGCTTTTTTTTTTAAGTATTATGTTGAAAATTATTTTCTTTTTTAAGGACTAAAAAAGTACTGAGAATGGAAGAATGAACCAATTGATTGCTTATTATATCCATTTTTACGAACTCTTTCTTGAAGAGGTTGGGCAGCTTCCTTTTCGGCGCCCGCCCTTTATTTATTTAGATGTTGAGGCAAGGCAAGCCCCCGGAAAGTATAGGTTTGTTTCCAGTTCCATCTCGACCGGCATCCTGCTCTCGAGGGGTGGAATCCCGGAGCGAACTACTCATTACTGTATTGCAAAAATCAATTATTTTTAAGAATATCTCATGGAGTTGTTTTATAAATTTCATTTACTTATTGATATTGTTAAAAAGTAAAAATATTAAATAAAATAATATTTTTAAACACTATTTTTATCTACTTAAAAAATGTAGAAAATAAAGGATGGACCCTAATTCTATCCTTAAAATGCAAAATTTTCATTAATATTTAAAACCAACCTATAATTCAGCATTTAAATTTTTTTTTAAGTTATAAATTGTTTCAAAACGTCCTTTTAACTCCTTATTACACTTACTTTTAACTTTAAACCAGTAAATTGTTAGTTTTAAAAGCTTTCAATCAAAATCCGATCTATTCTATTAAAACTAAGAATGATATGCTTTTTATAAGTATTTTTTTGTCGGTCCGGCCCTTTTAACGGTTGTTGATTGTTTATTATATTTACTTTTAACTTAAAATAAATTTAAAAATAATTATTTTTAGAATATCTCGAGTACTTTTTTCGAAATTGTATTTGCTTTTTATGCTATTAAAATTAAAAATATTAAATTAACTTTCTTTTTTATGTTATGCAGATGCAAATTTGAGTTTTGCTATGCTTGTGGAGGAGCTTGGTCTTTAACACATGGTTGTCAGTAACAAAAAATTCGATCTTATTTTAGTTATTAAAAAGGCGAAATTTCTATTTATATTTAGACTGTTTTGAGTGGGAGGAAATTATTTTCTCTGGTTTCTTTAGTTCGAGAAGAATAGAGTATTATTCAAACTTATTCATTTGTGGGTCTGAAATTGAGTACTCTTTTTTATTTTGTTTTAAGAGGCGGTCAATTTTTTTTTTTGGACATCTGTTACCTTTTTAAGTTGACGTTTGATGAATATGTTCATTTTATAACGCTTTGTAGGGATAATAATTATTATTTTAATAGTCCGGTGTTTCTTGGCATTCTAATCCATCAAGTTGGTTTTGCCCTATTCGTTTTGCTCCAAATATTATCTTAGAATTTACGTCTTTCTTTATTTGTTAAGCAGTCTAATTAGATGAGTTGAATACCATAAATTTTATACATAAAGATTGTTATAGCCATAGTTAAAATTCATAATTTCCAGGAAAAAATAAAATTAAAAAAAAAGAGAGTTAAAGTTCATAATTGAAGAAAATAACTATGGCAAAAAATTAAGCATTTCTCCTACTATATATATATATGTGTGGCGCCAAAACTAACGGCTAAAGTAACGAAAAATTGAAAATGATATACCCAATTGTGTAGCATTTGAATGAAAGGCCAAAATTTGCCTCACACCCAAAGCTTCAGACCCACAAAACAATGGCTCTCATCTTCAATACAGAGCTATTCGCCGCTTCTCTTTCCGTCAGAATCCGATCATCTCTTCCGTTCTTCAATTCACCTGCTGCCGCCGTCTCTAAGCTTCCCGCCAAAAGAACTACCGTAGCGTTTTGTTCTGTGAAGGCCGCTGATAATAGAAATGGCGAAAACGAAGAATCGAATTCGAAGACGAGCGAAAGAAGGAAACTGTCCAAACAGTCATCATGGGAAGCTAAAGATGATGAAGGCAATGATTATCTTTATGTGCTTGGTAAAGAGTCTGATAACATGAATATTGCTGTTGGAGCTAGGGCTGGAGTCATCGATGACCTCTTCGCCGGCAATTTCCTCGGCAAAGATTGTAATGTTGCTTATTTCTATTGATTACTCTCGTTTCGTTTTTTTCTAGCGTTCTTTCAACTTAAAAATCGGAGATTTTGTTGGAATTACTGGAAATATGATTTCGTTCCCATTTTAATCTTTAATTTCAGCGGATATTGTGTTTGATTATCGACAGAAGGTGACGAGATCGTTCGAATATCTTCAAGGAGATTACTATATTGCACCCCTTTTTATGGTACATTCATTGGAAAATGAGTTTTCTGCTATTGTTTCTTTAAGGGTATTCTTTTGATTTAAGCCTTTGTATTCCTTATCTGGTTGCAGGATAAAGTTGGTAAGTTCAGTCATTCTGCAGTTCTTCTGGAAGGGTAAAAGAAGAAAGAAGCTGACTTCAGTCTTCAGTTATTGTAGTATTCCTTGTGAATTCTTCTGTGTGCAATGCCTGATTTTTCTTGCATTTTAATGGTCCACCTTAGAGGCTGGGTTCTATTTTAAGAGAAGGTGCCACTAATTCAAGAGGTTGGGTAGAATGGGATTGTGTGCTCATATTACTATTGCCAAAGCTTTTCGTCCTCTGTCTTTGGCTCTGAAGAAACTAATATCTTATCTGCTAGTATCAATCAAACATTGATTTGTCAAGTCACTTAACTCCTGTTACAAATTCTTCTTTCTATGGTTGTCATGTTCCTTCCTAATCATGGTTTGTATCTATACAGTAACCCACATTGTGAAGAACTTCATTGTACATCTGCTTAATGCCAAAGTGCCGCTAATTCTTGGTAAGTATAGGAGATTATTGCAATTAAAAGATCATTGTCAATTTTGAAGCGCAATATAAACCCTGCCTAAGCTTTCCAGTGTATGATGTAATAATTTCTCAAATTCCACATAGAGCGCTTTTCTTCCATATAGATGAACCTATTGCAAACTATCAGCTCTGCATGATTTCTCCTCACTGTTTCTCATAGTGCAACTACGTATAAAATAATTTCAACTTCTTAGAATTGTAAAAACGTGTTTTATTTGCTTCAAACAGTTAGTGGAAACAGGATATGTGAATGTTGTATATTTTCTTTCAGGCATCTGGGGAGGAAAAGGACAAGGGAAGACATTTCAAACTGAACTCATTTTCAGGGCCCTGGGAGTTGAACCTGTTATTATGTCTGCAGGGGAACTTGAATCAGAAAGAGCTGGTAAGACCATCCCCAGAAAATGCTGCTTCTGGCAACTAATGACTTTAGCAGTAGAGAGAAAATATGGCTTCTGATGTATGCATATCCAATTTCAGAGCATTTCATATTTCATCTGAGTTAATCATTTTCCTCTTAATTTCTTAAGGAAGTTATGAGTTAACATTCTTTAATGATTATGGCTGCTTTCTTTTGAAATTTGTAGCGGATACACAATAAAACTCAAAGCTGATAGTTTCCCTTTGCCTCTGAGAACATTTTTGTCTATTCACTTTGTTTCTTTCTTGTAAAATATGTTCTGATTAGATCTTTCCTTTTACATTAAACAGGAGAACCAGGAAAATTGATCCGTGAACGGTACAGAACTGCTTCTCGAGTGGTTCAGAATCAAGTTAGAAGCTTTATTGCTTTCACTACTGGTATATGTATGTTTAGGGCTATTGCATCATCACACACTACATGTTCTTCATAACCTATTTATTTTTTAACATGTGGACGCATCATTGCCTTTATCTAGAAACATACGTCACGCAAAGAGATGTTTACCTTCTGTGCATTGAATCATATTGCTGGATTTTTCATCTTATGAATGGAGGTAAACGAAAATTTTGAACAAGCAGAATTGATGGCTAGTAAAAAATTTGGAATCTTATCTGCTCTAAAGAGCATGTTTTCTCCCCCAAACTGTAGGGGGACATAAGATAGAACATTACTCTGATTGAGAAACTTTTTCAACTTCGAAGAAAGTTGTTGGTTGAGGGGTTCACTATTCTTCTTAGAGATCATACTATGTCTTTAAAATATCTCAATTTTAAATTTCTTTTGCAAGCAATTCAATTTCAATCTTCTTGATACTACGAAGTCGTCCTTCCGTAAACCAGTCTAGCTTAATTTTTACCACATTAAAATCAATATTATTTGTTTTCTTATGTGCATGGAGGTTCACACTGAAATGAAGTGGTTAAACAAAACTGCAACAGCATATGTATAGGTTATTGAGATTATAAAGAACTTGATCCTTCTTAGATTGAAGATATCAAAACAGCATGTCTTTTAGTAGTCTGTATTCATCAATTTTAAAACTTGTGTTTATTTCTCTTTGATGAATGCAGGGAAAAATGAGTTGCTTGATGATTAATGATATCGATGCAGGCCTTGGAAGATTCGGTGAGCTGATGTATAAGTTTGATTTGTAATTATAGTAGGAGCAAAAGCTTATGCTGCACAGTTCTTTTTCTCTATCGGGAGTTCCGTATTTTCACAGAAAAAAACATATGTTTCATACCTGTACCCATTTAATAATAGTTGAATGGTGGTCATAAGTTCACTAAAATCACATTTCTTCTGATCGCTTTGAAGGTAATACACAAATGACTGTCAATAACCAGATTGTTGTTGGGACTTTGATGAACTTATCGGACAATCCTACCAGAGTAAGCATTGGGCAAGACTGGAGAGAGTCTGACATAACACATAGGGTCCCTGTTATTGTCACTGGAAATGACTTTTCAAAAATCTATGCCCCATTGATTCGTGATGGAAGGATGGAAAAGTTTTACTGGTATGCTGTTTCTTTTGATCTCAAATTTTCACTACAACAATTTGTCTGAAACTTCATATTATATGGATTTTCTAAATGACCTATTTGTTGATTCATTTATTTTGGGTCCTCAAACTGATTCAAGCAATTTTCCTGAACAGGCAGCCAACTTTTGAAGATATACTGAATATTGTTCATAGAATGTACGAGAAAGATGGCATAACAAGAGATGAAGTTGCAAAAATCGTGAGCACATTTCCTAATCAAGGTATTAGTTGTTTTGGATCGAGCTTCTTCTCCAAATACATGAATACCTGAAATAATTGTGTATCTTCAATCTGATCAAATAGGGGAAGGATGAGACCGAGTATCAGAAGATAATAAAAACGACATTCTGTTCTAATTTACTTTCACATTTGTGCTTGCAGCATTGGACTTTTATGGAGCTTTAAGATCTCGAACATATGACAGGTCAATCCTAAAGGTATCCAGTTTTCCAACTTCAATATATCATCTCAACTTGTGTATGAACTTGACAAATCATGTATTTTTTTGCCGAACTCATTCTGTCAAATGTATAACACAGCCATGCCGTAGTTTTGTACTATCATCTAAATTTCCTCTTACGCAAGTTGGCCGTCCTATTTCTTCAAATATTTCCAGAATTTTGGCTGTAAAAGTTACTTAGCTACATTTTGTAGAAGCTTATTTCATGATTTAAGATGATAGTGTCATGTGTCTTGAAAATTCTTGTTTTTCATCTTAGCCAAGATTTTTCCAGCTTTTTTAACATTTAATGAATGTATTTCTTCATTTTCCCTCTTCAGTGGGTTGAGGAGAGTGGAGGTATTGACAATATCGGCAGAAGACTTCTGAAGCAAAGAAAGGAAGGAAAGCTACCGGTTTTTACTCCTCCAAAGGTAGGTGTCCTTGTTCGATTATAGAAAAGCATACCTTATGCACCCATTACTCATATAAAAAGATTTAATCTTACTTTCGGGAGCCTTACATGGTAAACTAGTTATCTCCCATAGTTCTCTAGTTAAACTACTTTCATTCTGTTTCAACTAGTGAACTGCAGAATAGTAATTGATTCATGCTTAAACAGCAAACATTGGAGGCTTTACTTGAATCAGGGCACTCACTCGTCAACGAACAAAAGCTGATTATGGAGACCAAACTTTCAAAGGAATACATGAAAAATATCGACTGACTAGCTGCTGGTATGATGTTTCCAATGCTTCAACGTTGCCTTTTTTTTTGCAAGCTAGTGTTCGATACACGTATATGGATGAAAAATTACATTATGAGTAGAAAATAGACCAAAAGCATGCATTATTGAAAAGAAAAACAAGAATTTGGAGGTACCCTGGAGACAAATTTCTCATAGTACTTCTGATTCCACTCTTATATCAAAAGGGATGAAAACTTGTTCTTTGTTTCTTGATTGGTTTTCCTCATAGATTGGTATTGTCAAAGCTGTCATCATCTGTGTTCTTTTCCTTATAGCTACTGCATTATTGCATTTAGATTTTTGATTTCAGCGCGGTCGAATCACGGAATATCTGCATGTTTTTTTGCAACCAAAAGAATGACACAGAGCTGAAGTTAATCTTGGAGAGAGTACAGAAAGTTGTCTTTTAAGTTTGAATTTCATATCCTCTGTCTGAGAAAAAGAATTTGGTAACTGAGATTCTTGTTTTGTCATTGTTGCATAAAGAAATTTTGCAGTTTTTGAATTAAGAAAAACAAATTTGTAGGTCCCAAGTTGAGTGGTTCTTGTTGGTTCATTTAGCAGAGGGGAGACTCTTCAACAACCATAGTGCCCCTCAAAGTCTACTTTTTCTTTGATAAAAGAAAAAAATATCTTTTTTTTCATCACCCAAACATTGAGAGAATCGTTTTTAGCAATTTTTTAATAAATTTTTTTACCTAAGTTTCGTATAGTTCACGTTTTTTACAAAATTTAGGTTCGAAAAAAACACTCAACAAAAAATTATTCAAAACGATTCTAAATGTTTTTCATGTTGTATAAATAAACTAAATGATATATCAATTTGTCAGTAAAGCCTGAATATTTGTGCCACTCGTCACGTTTTTTACAAAATTTAGGTGTGAAAAAAAGTTCTCAAAAAAATTACTCAAAACGATTTTGAATGTTTTTCATGTTTATAAATAAACCAATGAACGTATCACTTTCCCATTAAAGCCCGAATTCGTTCGCTAATGATCATGTTTTTTACAAAATTTAGGTTCGTCAAAAAGTTCTCCAAAAAATTACTTAAAACGATTCTGAATGTTTTTCAATTTGTAAATAAACCGAAAGAGGTGTCACTTTTCCATTAAAGCCTGAATTCGTGTGCTAATCATCACGTTTTTTACGAAATTATGGTCCGAAAAAGAGTTCTCAAGAAAATTACTCAAACTGATTTTGAATGTTCTTCATGTTTATAAATATACCAACGAAGGTTTCACTTTTCCATTGAAGCCCAAAATTTGTGTGCTAATCATAACGTCTTTTACAAAATTTAGGTCCGAAAAAAAGTTTTTCAAAATATTACTCAAAACGATTCTGAATATTTTTCATGTTTATAAATAAACCAACGAAGGTATCACTTTCCCATTAAAGCCTGAATTCGTGTACTTAACCACACGTTTTTTACAAAATTTAGGCTCGTAAAAAAATTCTCCAAAAAATTACTCAAAACGATTCTGAATATTTTTCAGTTTATAAGTAAACCGAACGAGGTGACACTTTTCTATTAAAGCCTGAATTCATGTGCTAATCATTACGTTTTTTACAAAATTTAATTCCGGAAAAATGTTCATCAAAAAGTTACTCATAACGATTTTGAATGTTTTTCATGTTTATAAGAAACTAAACGAGGTGTCACTTTCCCAGTAAAGCCGAATTCGTGTGCTAATCATCACGTTTTTTACAAAAGTTAGGTCCGAAAAAAAGTTCCCCAAAAAATTACTCAAAACAATTCTGAATGTTTTTCATCTTTATAAATAAACCAACGAAGGTATCACTTTCCCATTAAAGCCCGAATTTGTGTAGTAATAATCACGTTCTTTTACAAAATTGAAGTCCCAAAAAAAGTTCTAAAAAAAATTACTCAAAACGATTTTGAATGTTGTTCATGTTTAGAAATAAACTAAACAAGGTATCATTTTCCTATTAAAGCACGAATTCGTGTGCCAAAAATCACGGTTTTTACAAAATTTAATTCCGAAAAAATGTTCTCCAAAAAGTTGCTCAAAACGATTTTGAATGTTTTTCAACATTTATAAGTAAACCAAACGAGGTGCCACTTTTCCATTAAAGCCAAATTCGTGTGCTAATCATCACGTTTTTTACAAAATTTAATTCCGAAAAAATGTTCTCCAAAAAGGACTCAAAACGATTTTGAATGTTTTTCATGTTTATAAGTAAACCAAACGAGGTGCCACTTTTCCATTAAAGCCGAATTCGTGTGCTAATCATTACGTCTTTTACAAAATTTAATTCCGAAAAAATGTTTTTCAAAAAGTTACTCAAAATGATTTTGAATTTTTTTCATGTTTATAAGTAAACCAAACGAGGTAATGCTTTCTCATTAAAGCCCAAATTCGTGTGTCAATAATCACGTTTTTTACAAAATTTAGATTCGTAAAAAAGTTCTCATAAAAATTACTCAAAACGATTCTGAATGTTTTTCAAGTTTATAAATAAACCAAATGAGGTATCACTTTCCCATTAAAATCCGAATTCGTGTGCTAATGATCACGTTTTTTACAAAATTTAGGTCCGTAAAAAAGTTCCCCAAAAAATTACTTATAATGATTCTGAATGTTTTTCAGTTTATAAATAAACCGAACGAGGTGTCACTTTCCCATTAAAGTCCGAATTCGTGGGCTAATAATCACGTTTTTTACAAAATTTTGGTCTAAAAAAAAGTTCTTCAAAAAATTACTCAGAACGATTCTGAATGTTTTTCATGTTTATAAATAAACCAAACGAGGTAATACTTTCCCATTAAAGCCCGAATTCGTGTGCTAATCATCACGTTTTTTACAAAATTTAGATCCATAAAAAAGTTCCCATAAAAATTACTCAAAACGATTCTGAATGTTTTTCATGTTTATAAATAAACCAAACGAGGTATCACTTTCCCATTAAAACCCGAATTCGTGTGCTAATGCTTACGTTTTTTTACAAAATTTAGGTCTGTAAAAAAGTTCTCCAAAAAATTACTTAAAACGATTCTGAATGTTTTTCAGTTTATAAATAAACCGAACGAGGTGTCACTTTCCCATTAAAGCCCCAATTCGTGTGCTAACGTTTTTTACAAAATTTAGGTCCGAGAAAAAGTTCTCCATAAAATTACGCAAAATAATTTTGAATGTTTTTCATGTTTATAAATAAACCACTGAAGGTATCACTTTCCCGTTAAAGCTCGAATTCGTGTACTTAACCTCACGTCTTTTACGAAATTTAGGTCCGTAAAAAAGTTCACAAAAAAATTACTCAAAACGATTTTGAATGTTTTTCATGTTTATAAGTAAACCAAACGAGGTGTCACTTTCCCATTAAAGCCCGAATTCGTATTAGCTTGCTAGTTCAGATTGACTCATTCGCGCATACATTTACAACATATGCTCTTCTGGGAATCTTGAAAAAGAATTTTCTTATCGCTGGATTTTTCATCTGGTATTTCCACGCGCAACTTGCTCAAAGGGGATTTCCTTATTTCGATTTAACGAGTAGAATTTGGTACATGCGAAATGGAAATGTTATTTTCAAATTCTTAGCATAGAAAGGGAACTACAGAATGACACTTTATTGCTCCTACTGGTTCGATTCTTCCTTTTTCTGAGCCCTCTGGGGTATCTTACAGGATTGGATGATCCGGGTATGAATCATGTCTCTCTCATGGCTTTCAAGCTCATTCCGAAGCTGAGACATTACATTAGCGGGCGCGCCCGAAGCAGCTTAAACATCCTGGTTTCGGTAACCTCTTTTAATTAAAGAAGGAGTAGCTCCGCTCTCTATAGATTGGGACTCTTGATGAATAGATGCAATCGTAGTATAGTAACCCTCTCCATCATAGAAAGAATCTTCCGGACAGGGGTCGGGTATCTATAGAAAGCATATAGTGTTAATTCCAGCCACTGTAAGTGCTACAATATCCATCGATTGATCCCTAGGCTCACAAAGCTCACAGTTGGCTTGGGAGACAATGGAAACCTTTCTCATCAATAGGCATCTTCCTGTTCATAAATGCTCGTTTCGACTGGACTGAAAGATTATGTTTTTTTTTCATTTAATTTAAGTAGAATGCCCTTAGGCAGAGTATACCGATAGCTGGAAAGGAGTAACCCGAATCCACCCGACAGTAGGCCAGAAAAACCTTACTAAGTGTAGAGTAGTCGTGACACAATAGATTGCTGAAACATTCTCATTCTTTACTTTATCGTCTTGAGCCCGCCTTGCCGGATTATTCAACCGGATCTCTATACATATATATCATTCGAAATTCCCGATCTCATCTCATTTTGGACCTACTTCCGAAGGAAAAGTTCCCGTCTACCTTGATTCTTAGAAACCGTTCCAGCCAGCTGTGGCTTCTTTCCCCACCAACATGTGCTATCGCTTTTAATTCATTTTTTGAAAAAGCGGAGGATTCTCCATCCAGCTGATGCTATTGAGGAATCGGGAGGACCTCCACCTACGGACGTGGGGGATTTGGCTCTAGGAAGCGATAATTACTGGTTATTGGGTCAGACGAAATGCGATCGATCGGCTCAACCGGATTAGGGACAGACATCGAACCATACGGCGCAATGGCAGCAGCAAAATCGAAAAACGCATCACGCCACACATGCAGCCTCGGCAGCCACACAACTTACACAGCACATGCAGCATACAAGCAAGGAGCATTGACACTGAACAACCAAGTGTAATACGAGGCAGAAGGAAGACACACACAGAGGAAAGTAGGAGTCCCCCGAGATACTGTTGAAACCTAGAGGATTTGGCAGCGGTGACAGATCCTTTATAGGAAACTACAATGGATTAGTTAGATCCATTAGGTTCTTCGCTTTCCTTATTCGCTTTTCCTATAGAAGAAGAAGGTCGCGCTTTCGAATTAGAGAAAAAGAAGGGTGACGCTTAGGCAAAATAGAAAGAAAAGAAGAAGAAGGCGGATGGCGAAAGGAAAGCAGGTAGGCTGTTTTTGGTATTAAGTTCGATCATGGATGACTCCTTCCCCCGGCTTGGGATTTACGAATCAAATCCCAAGAAAGAAGTCTTTTCACAAGCCAGAATGAAGATGAAGCTTACTATGAGACGAGCAAGAAAGGGACATCCATGGCGAATGGTATCGTATATAAAATCACGGCCACATTTAGGAAGGATCTTTATATCTAACTATCAATTTCATAAGAGAAAAAAGGTCCACAGAAGGAACGTAGTGCTCGACCGGAAGGGAAAGGATGGAAAGTAGTACGCCCGGTTCACTTACTAGGATCCGCGTTTCCTAGCGAAATCCAGACGGTTCTTAAAATGAAGGTAACCACTTCCGTCTAAGGCGGGAGCTGGGAAAATTTGAAAACCATGAAGTCTATGAAAGGTCATAGGGAATTTTTTTGTGTTTCAGAGCTAATATCATGAACATCCTTCGCTCGTTATCTACTTATTTTATTGGAAATGATTGTCGATTCCTGTCTTATTTTGTTTCATTATACTTTTGTTTTTTTTATCTTCTATGTGTGAAAATTGGTTCGATAGAATTGTTTCAAACCTTATTGAGAAAAATCCAATCAATGATTCTCAGAAAGGGAATCCATCCGACATTCAGAAGGCTAACTCCTAAAGCAATCACGTTAAGTTCACTTCGGGAATCAATATCACCAGCCACGTCTGCATCTGTATACCCATCCAAATGACCTTTCTATTACCCAAGCATACCCCCGAAGTGTCTCCCGAGATACCCGAGAATCCAATCCACTTCAATGCTTCCCGAAAGTGACTCGCTTACACCGCACCGCTGCCCAATGTTATTTTCCCGGGGGTTAGAGAGAAACCGATCGACCACTCCAACCGCATGAGCAATGTCCGGCCTTGTGCACACCATAGCATACATTAAACTTCCAACTGCTAAAGGCACTTTCTTCATTTCTTCTTTATCTTTCTCACTTGTAGGACACTGATTGGTACTGAGTACAAATTGTCATGCAAGTTGAGTAGTGACTGGTTTTGCCTTGCTCATGTTGAATCTCTCAAGCACCTTTTCAACATATTTTTCTTGAGATAACCACAGCTTTCCATTTTGTCTGTCCCGAGAGATTTTCATTCCAAGAATCTGTCTAGCCGGTCCCAAGTTCTTCATTGCAAAGGACTTACTAAGCTCTCCTTTTTAAACTTGTCAATCTTGGTAGAATCATGGCCAACAATCAACATCTCATCAACATAAAGCAAGAGAATAATCAAATCACTATCAGCAAATTTCTTTATAAACACACAATGATCTGATGTGGTCAAGCATTCAGGAGTCAAATTTCTTATACCACTTTGTCTTGGTGCCTGTTTCGATCCCATACAAACTTTTCTTCAACCTCGCACACAAGATGCTCCTTGCCTTTGACCCCCTCTCGGTTTTTTCCATATAAATTTCTTCTTCCAAGTCACCATGAAGAAATGCAATCTTCACATCAAGTCTGTTCAATTTAGAAGTTCAAGTCGAGTCTGCAACATGATCTGTATCTAACCACACCGTGGCAAATCGATACAAGTAGCTAAACAGACTTATTATACCATACAAAGGCATCTCCGGCCGAATGGTTAGGCAAGACTACAGCGCTCGGGTAAACATCCAGCTTTACCAAACAAGACGTCGAGAGTGTCACTTAACCATTCCCCTCCCTGCAGCCCAAAGTGATAGCGACGGTAGCATCCACCGATAATGTGTGGAAGAAGGTAAGCTTTCTATCTATGCGAGATAGGACGTATCAACACCTTTTGCATCTTTTTAAAGGAAATCTCTAATAAGAATAATGTGTTGGGTCCTGAGGACCAGGATGGCCGAAGATCTAAACCTAAATATACCAGGGGTTGATCATCGAAGCCAGGGCAATAACGATGAAGGAATTTGAGCGCCGATGTAGCTAACAACCACCTTCATAGTCAATTTATTAGGGTCGGCACCTTCTACCCGGAAAAGTATCCATCACATTTTTTTACAAAATTTAGTTCCGTAAAAAAGGTCACAAAAAAATTACTCAAAACGATTCTGAATGTTTTTCATGTTTATAAATAAACCAACGAAGGTATCACTTTCCCATTAAAGCTCGAATTCGTGTACTTAACCTCACGTTTTTTACAAAATTTAGGTCCTAAAAAAAGTTCTCTAAAAAATTACTCAAAACAATTCTAAATGTTTTTCATGTTTATAAATAAACCAATGAAGGTATCACTTTCCCATTAATGCCTGAATTCGTGTGGTAATCATCACGTTTTTTACAAAATTTAGGTCCGAAAAAAAGTTCTAAAAAAAATTACTCAAAACGATTTTGAATATTTTTCATTATTATTATTAAACCAAACGAGGTATCACTTTCCTATTAAAGCATGAATTCGTGTGCCAATCATCATGTTTTTTACAAAATTTAGGTCCGTAAAAAACTTCACAAAAAAATTACTCAAAACGATTATGATTGTTTTTCATGTTTATAAATAAACCAACGAAGGTATCACTTTCCCAATAAAGCCCGAATTCGTGTGCTAATCATCACGTTTTTTACAAAATTTATGTCCGAAAAAAAGCTCTCCAAAAAATTACTCAAAACGATTCTGAATGTTTTTCATGTTTATAAAAAAACCAAACAAGGTGTCACCATTCCATTAAAGCACGAATTCGAGTGCAAATCATCACTTTTTTACAAAATTTAGGGCCGAAAAAAGTTTTCCAAAAAATTACTCAAAACGATTCTGAATGTTTTTCATATTTATAAATAAACCAAAAGAGGTAATACTTTCCAATTAAACCACGAATTCTTGTGCTAATCATCACGTTTTTTACAAAATTTAGATCCGTAAAAAACTTCTCAGCAAAATTATTCAAAACGATTCTAAAAGTTTTTCATGTTTATAAATAAACTAAACGAGGTATCACTTTCCTATTATAGCTCGAATTCGTGCGCTAATGATCACGTTTTTTACTAAATTAAGGTCTGTAAAAAAGTTCTCCAAAAAATTACTCAAAACGATTCTAAATATTTTTCAGTTTATAAATAAACCGAAAGAGGTATCACTTTCTCATTAAAGTCTGAATCCGTGTGCTAATCATCACGTTTTTTACGAAATTATGGTTCGGAAAAGAGTTCTCAGGAAAATTACTCAAACTAATTTTGAATGTTCTTCATGTTTATAAATATACCAACGAAGGTTTCACTTTCCCTTTAAAGCCCAAATTCGTGTGTTAATCATAACGTTTTTTACAAAATTTAGGTCCGAAAAAAAGTTCTCCAAAATATTACTCAAAACGATTCTAAATGTTTTTCATGTTTATAAATAAACCAACGAAGGTATCACTTCCCGTTAAAGCCCGAAGTCGTGTGCTAATCATCACGTTTCTTAAAAAATTTAGGTCCGAAAAAAAGTTCTCCAAAAAATTACTGAAAAGAATTCTGAATGTTTTCATGTTTATAAATAAACCAAACGAGGTATCATTTTCCCATTAAAGCACGATTCGTGCGCTAATGATCACGTTTTTAAAAAAATTTAGGTCTGTGAAAAAGTTCTCCAAAAAATTACTCAAAACGATTCTGAATATTTTTAATGTTTATAAATAAACCAACGTAGGTATCACTTTCCAATTAAAGCCCGAATTTGTCTACTAATCATCACGTTTTTTTACAAAATTAAGGTCCGAAAAAAAGTTCTCCAAAAAATTACTCAAAACGATTTTAAATTTTTTTCAGTTTATAAAAAAACCGAACGAGATGTCACTTTCCCATTAAAGCTCGAATTCATGTGCTAATCATCACGTTTTCTACAAAATTTAGGTCTGAAAAAAAGTTCTCCAAAAAATTAGTCAACACGATTCTGAATGTTTTTCATGTTTATAAATTAACCAACGAAGGTATCACTTTCCCATTAAAACCCGAGTTCGTGTGTTATTCATCACGTTTGTTACAAGATTTAAGTCCAAAAAAAAGTTCTAAAAAAATTACTCAAACCGATTCTGAATGTTTTTCATGTTTATAAATAAGCCAACGAAGGTATCACTTTCCCATTAAAGCCCGAATTTGTGTACTAATCATCACGTTTTTTTTTACAAAATTAAGGTCCGAAAAAAGTTCTCCAAAAAATTACTCAAAACGATTCTGAATGTTTTCCTTGTTTATAAATAAACCAAACGATGTATCACTTTCTTATTAAAGCCCGAATTTGTGTGCTAATCATCATGTTTTTTACGAAATTTAGCTCCGTAAAAAAAGTTCTCCAAAAAATTACTTAAAACGATTCTGGATGTTTTTAATGTTTATAAATAAACCAACGAAGGTATCACTTTCCCATTAAAGCCCGAATTTGTGTACTAATCATCACGTTTTTTTACAAAATTAAGGTCCGAAAAAAGTTCTCCAAAAAATTACTCAAAACGATTCTGAATGTTTTTTCATGTTTATAAATAAACCAAACGAGGTGTCACTTTCCTATTGAAGCCCGAATTCATGTGCTAATCATCACGTTTTGTACAAAATTTAGGTCTGAAAATAAGTTCTCCAAAAAACTACTCAACACGATTCTGAATGTTTTTCAAGTTTATAAATTAACCAACGAAGGTATCACTTTCCCATTAAATCCCGAATTTGTGTGCTATTCATCACATTTGTTACAAGATTTAGGTTCGAAAAACAGTTCTAAAAAAATTACTCAAATCAATTCTGAATGTTTTTCATGTTTATAAATAAACTAAACGAGGTGTCATTTTCCCATTAAAGCCCGAATTCGTGTGCTAATGATCACGTTTTTTAAAAAATTTAGGTCCGTAAAAAAGGTCTCCAATCAATTACTCAAAACGATTCTGAATGTTTTTCTGTCTATAAATAAACCGAACGAGGTGTCACTTTACCATTAAAGCCTGAGTTCGTGTGCTAATCATCACGTTTTTTACAAAATTTAGGTCCAAAAAAAAGTTCCCCAAAAAATTACTCAACACGATTCTGAATGTTTTTCATGTTTATAAATGAACCAACGAAGGTAACACATTCTCATTAAAGCCCGAATTCGAGTGCTAATCATCACGTTTTCTTACAAAATTTAGGTCCGAAAAAAAGTTCTCCAAAAAATTACTGAAAAGAATTCTGAATGTTTTCATGTTTATAAATAAACCAAACGAGGTATCATTTTCCCATTAAAGCACGATTCGTGCGCTAATGATCACGTTTTTAAAAAAATTTAGGTCTGTGAAAAAGTTCTCCAAAAAATTACTCAAAACGATTCTGAATATTTTTAATGTTTATAAATAAACCAACGTAGGTATCACTTTCCAATTAAAGCCCGAATTTGTCTACTAATCATCACGTTTTTTTACAAAATTAAGGTCCGAAAAAAAGTTCTCCAAAAAATTACTCAAAACGATTTTAAATTTTTTTCAGTTTATAAAAAAACCGAACGAGATGTCACTTTCCCATTAAAGCTCGAATTCATGTGCTAATCATCACGTTTTCTACAAAATTTAGGTCTGAAAAAAAGTTCTCCAAAAAATTAGTCAACACGATTCTGAATGTTTTTCATGTTTATAAATTAACCAACGAAGGTATCACTTTCCCATTAAAACCCGAGTTCGTGTGTTATTCATCACGTTTGTTACAAGATTTAAGTCCAAAAAAAAGTTCTAAAAAAATTACTCAAACCGATTCTGAATGTTTTTCATGTTTATAAATAAACCAACGAAGGTATCACTTTCCCATTAAAGCCCGAATTTGTGTACTAATCATCACGTTTTTTTTTACAAAATTAAGGTCCGAAAAAAGTTCTCCAAAAAATTACTCAAAACGATTCTGAATGTTTTCCTTGTTTATAAATAAACCAAACGATGTATCACTTTCTTATTAAAGCCCGAATTTGTGTGCTAATCATCATGTTTTTTACGAAATTTAGCTCCGTAAAAAAAGTTCTCCAAAAAATTACTTAAAACGATTCTGGATGTTTTTAATGTTTATAAATAAACCAACGAAGGTATCACTTTCCCATTAAAGCCCGAATTTGTGTACTAATCATCACGTTTTTTTACAAAATTAAGGTCCGAAAAAAGTTCTCCAAAAAATTACTCAAAACGATTCTGAATGTTTTTTCATGTTTATAAATAAACCAAACGAGGTGTCACTTTCCTATTGAAGCCCGAATTCATGTGCTAATCATCACGTTTTGTACAAAATTTAGGTCTGAAAATAAGTTCTCCAAAAAAACTACTCAACACGATTCTGAATGTTTTTCAAGTTTATAAATTAACCAACGAAGGTATCACTTTCCCATTAAATCCCGAATTTGTGTGCTATTCATCACATTTGTTACAAGATTTAGGTTCGAAAAACAGTTCTAAAAAAATTACTCAAATCAATTCTGAATGTTTTTCATGTTTATAAATAAACTAAACGAGGTGTCATTTTCCCATTAAAGCCCGAATTCGTGTGCTAATGATCACGTTTTTTAAAAAATTTAGGTCCGTAAAAAAGGTCTCCAATCAATTACTCAAAACGATTCTGAATGTTTTTCTGTCTATAAATAAACCGAACGAGGTGTCACTTTACCATTAAAGCCTGAGTTCGTGTGCTAATCATCACGTTTTTTACAAAATTTAGGTCCAAAAAAAAGTTCCCCAAAAAATTACTCAACACGATTCTGAATGTTTTTCATGTTTATAAATGAACCAACGAAGGTAACACATTCTCATTAAAGCCCGAATTCGAGTGCTAATCATCACGTTTTCTTACAAAATTTAGGTCCGAAAAAAAGTTCTCCAAAAAATTACTCAAAACGATTCTGAATGTTTTTCAGTTTATAAATAAACCAACGAAGGTATCACTTTCCCATTAAAGCCCGAATTCGTGTGCTAATCATCCCGTTTTTAACAAAATTTAGGTCCGAAAAAAAGTTCTCTAAAAAATTTCTCAAAACGATTCTGACTATTTTTCATGTTTATAAATAAATCAAATGAGGTATCATTTTCCCATTAAACCCCGAATTCGTGTGCTATTGATCACGTTTCTTAAAAAATTTAGGTACGTAAAAAAGTTCTCCAAAAAATTACTCAAAACGATTCTGAATGTTTTGCAGTTTATAAATAAACCAACGAAGGTATCACTTTCCCATTAAAGCCCGAATTCGTGGGCTAATCATCACGCTTTTAACAAAATTTAGGTCCGAAAAAAACTTCTCTAAAAAATTTATCAAAATGATTCTGACTATTTTTCATGTTTATAAATAAACCAAACGAGGTGTCACTTTCCCATTAAACCCGAATCGTATGATAATCATCACTATTTTTACAAAAGTTAGGTCGGAAAAACAGTTCTCCAAAAAATTACTTAAAACAATTCTGAATGTTCTTAATGTTTATAAATGAACCAACGAAGGTATCACTTTCCCATTAAAGTCCGAATTCATGTGCTAGTCATCACGTTTTTTACAAAATTTAGGTTTGAAAAAAAGTCCTCCATAAAATTACTCAAAACGTTGTTGAATGTTTTTCATGTTTATAAATAAACTAATGAAAGTATCACTTTCCCATTAAAGCCCAAATTTCGTGTGTTAATCATCACGTGTTTTACAAAATTTAAGCCTGAAAAAAAGTTCTCCAAAAAATTACTCAAAATTATTCTGAATGTTTTTCATTTTACAAATAAACCAAACGAGGTATAACTTTCCCATTAAACCCCGAATTCGTGAGCTAAT
The DNA here is from genome assembly GCA_028651295.1 of Catharanthus roseus. NCBI lineage: Eukaryota > Viridiplantae > Streptophyta > Magnoliopsida > Gentianales > Apocynaceae > Catharanthus > Catharanthus roseus. The sequence continues at coordinate 8,468,855 of JAPQWS010000148.1, forward strand.
CATCATTTTTTTACAAAATTTAGTTCCAAAAAAAAGTTCTAAAAAAAATTACTTAACACGATTATGAATGTTTTTCATGTTTATAAATAAACCAAACAAGGTGTCACTTTCCCATTAAAGCCCGAATTCATGTGCTAATCATCACATTTTTTACAAAATTTAGGTCCGAAAAAAAGCTCTCTAAAAAATTTCTCAAAACGATTCTGACTATTTTTCATGTTTATAAATAAACAAAACAAAGTGTAACTTCCCATTAAACCCCGAATTCGTATGCTAATCATCACATTTTTAACAAAATTTGGGTCCGTAAAAAAGTTCTCAATAAATTACTCAAAACGATTCTGAATGTTTTTTAGTTTATAAATAAACCGAACGAGGTGTCACTTTCTCATTAAAGCCTGAATTCGTGTGCTAATCATCACGTTTTCTACAAAATTTAGGTCCGAAAAAAAGTTCTCCAAAAAATCACTCAAAACGATTCTGAATGTTTTTCATGTTTATAAATGAACCAACGATGGTATCACTTTCCCATTAAAGCTCAAATTCGTGTGCTAATCATCACGTTTTTTAGAAAATTTAGTTCCAAAAAAAGTTCTAAAAAAAGTTACTCAACACGATTCTGAATGTTTTTCATGTTTATAAATAAACAAAACGAGGTGTCACTTCCCCACTAAAGCCCGAATTCGTGTGCTAATCATCACGTTTTTAAAAAAAATTTAGATACGAAAAATAATTCTCTAAAAATTGTTCAAAGCGATTCGCAATGTTGTCATGATGTATAAATACACAAAATGAAATATCACATTTCCATTAAAACCCGAATTCGTGTGCTAATTGTCACGTTTTTTACAAAATTTAGGTCCAAAAAAATTTCTCCAAAAAATTGCTCGAAAGAATTCTAAATGTTTTTAATATTGTATAAATAAATCAAACCAAATATCATTTTCCATTATAGCCCGAATTCGTGTGCTAATAATCATCACTTTTTTACAAAATTTAGGTCTGAAAAAAATTGTCCAAAATATTGCATAAAACGATTCTAAATGTTTTTCATGTTGTATAAATACAGCAAACGATGTATCACTTTCCCATTAAAGCCCGAATTCGTATAATAATCATCACGTTTTTTACAAAATTTAGGTTTCAAAAAAAGTTTTCTAAAAAATTGCTCAAAACGAATATGAATGTTTTTCATATTGTATAAATATATCAAACGAAGTATCACTTTCTCATTAAATCCCGAAATTGTGTGCTTATCATCACGTTTTTTACAAAATTTAGGTTCGAAAAAAAGTTCTCCAAAAAAATTTCTCAAAACGATTCTAAATGTATTTCATGTCGTACAAATGCACAAAACGAATTATCATATTTCTATTAAAGTCCGAATTCGTGTGCTAATCATCACATTTTTTACAAAATTTAGGTCCGAAAAAAGGTTCTCCAAAAAATTGCTAAAACGATTCTAAATGTTTTTCATGTTGTCTAAATGCACAAAACGAAGTATCACATTCCCATTAAAGCCCGAATTCGTGTGCTAATCATCACGTTTTTAATAAAATTTAGCTTAATAAAAAAAGTTGTCCAAAAAATCGCTCAAAACGATTCTGAATGTTTTTCATTTTATATAAATAAACCAAATGAAGTATAACTTTTCCATTAAAGCCCTATTTCGTGTGCTAATCATCACGTTTTTTTACAAAATTTAGGTCCGGAAAAAAGTTGTCCAAAAAATTACTCAAAACTATTTTGAATATTTTTAATGTTGTATAAAGACACCAAACAAAGTATCACTTTCTCATTAAAACCTGAATTCGTGTGCGAATCATCATGTTTTTTACAAAATTCAGGTCCGGAAAAAATTTGTCCAAAAAATTGCTCAAAAGGATTCTGAATGTTTTTCATATTGTATAAATACACCAAACGAAGTATCACTTTCCCATTAAATTCCGAATTCATATGCTAATAATCACATTTTTTTTACAAAATTTAGGTCCGGAAAAAGTTGTCTAAAAAATTTCTCAAAATGATTCTGAATGTTTTTGATATTGTATAAATACACAAAATGAAGTATCATATTTTCATGAAAGTCCGAATTCGTATGTTAATTATCACATTTTAAAAAAAAAATTATGTACGAAAAAAAGTTCTCCAAAGAATTGCTCAAAAGGATTCTAAATGTTTTTCATGTTGTATGAATACACAAAACAAAGTATCACATTCCCATTAAAGCCTGAATTCGTATGCTAATTAATCATCACGTTTTTTACAAAATTTAGATCCGAAAAGAATTTCTCTAAAAAATTACTCAAAACGATTCTGAATTTTTTCATATTGTATAAATAAACCAAACGAAGTATCACTTTTCCACTAAAGCCTGAATTTGTGTGCTAATCATCACGTTTTTTACAAAATTTTGGTCTGAAAAAGAGTTCTTTAAAAAATTGCTCAAAACGATTCTAAATATTTCTCATGTTGTATAAATAAACCAAACGAAGTATCACTTTTCCACTAAAGCCTGAATTTGTGTGCTAATCATCACGTTTTTTACAAAATTTTGGTCTGAAAAAGAGTTCTTTAAAAAATTGCTCAAAACGATTCTAAACGTTTCTCATGTTGTATAAATAAACCAAACGAAGTATCACTTTCCTTTTAAACCCCGAATTTGTGTGCTAATAATTACGTTTTTACAAAATTTAGGTCCGAAAAAAAGTTCTCCAAAAATTGCTCAAAACGACTCTGAATGTTTTTCATGCTGTATAAATACAGCAAACGAAATATCACTTTTCCATTAAAGCACGAATTCGTGTGCATTACGTTTTTACAAAAGTTGTCCAAAAAATTATTCAAAACGATTCTTAATGTTTTTCACTTTGTATAAATACAGAAAACAAAGTATTACTTTCCATTAAAGCTCGAATTCGTGTGCATTACACTTTTACAAAATTTATGTCTGAAAAAAAGTTGTCCAAAAAATTGCTCAAAACGATTCTTAACGTTTTTCATGTTATATAAATACACCGAACGAAATATCACTTTCCCATTAAATTCCGAATTCGTGTGCTAATCATCACGTTTTTTATAAAATTTAGGTCCGAAAAAAAATTTTTCACAAAATTGCTCAAAACGATTCTGAATGTTTTTCTTGTTGTAGAAATACACAAATCGAAGTATCACTTTCCCATTAAAGCCCGAATTCGTGTGCTAATTATCACGTTTTTTACAAAATTTAGGTCCGAAAAAAATTTTCAAAAAAATTGCTCAAAACGATTTTAAATGTTTTTCATGTTGTCCAAATACACAAAACGAAGCATCAAATTCTCATTGAAGCCCAAATTCGTGTGCTAATCATCAGGGTTTTTACAAAATTTAAATCCGAAAAAAAGTTTTCCAAAAAATTATTCAAAACAATTCTAAATATTTTTCATGTTATATAAATAAAGCAAACAAAGTATCACTTTCCCTTTAAATCCTGAATTCGTGTGCTAATCATCACGTTTTTTACAAAATTTAGGTCCGAAAAAATGTTCTCCAAAAAATTACTCAAAACGATTCTGAATGTTTTTCATGTTTTAAAAATACACAAAATGAAGTATCACATTCCGATTAAAGCCCGAATTCGTTAAACATAATTCGGGAATCTATACGTATAGTGCAAAAGAATTTATTTTTCCCGTCAAAGTGAATCTCTCTAACCCAATTCTCTCTAACTCAAAACTCAAATCTTTCACATTCAATACAAATTCAAGATAGTTATGGATAATTTTGAATATTTTTTGCAAGAAAATATCGATTTTTAAGGTTAAAGAAACCCTCAAAATTACTTTTTTTTAACTGTACAAAGTTTCTCCCAGATGGGTGAAATTCCCAACCTGGAAATATTTTTGAAGGAATTTCACCCATGTGAAAGATTTGAGTTTTAAGCTAGAAAGAATTGGGTTATAGAGATTTATTTTGGCTGGAAAAAAATGAATTTTTTTTTCGTACTATACATATAGATTCTCGAGTTATGTTTATTGACTCCTTTAATTTTTTAATCGTTCTCGATTGTTTATTATATCTGTTTTTAATTTAAAATAAATTTATCTTTTAAAAACTACTATAAAGATACTTTTCGAAATTACTTCTTCTTAAAAGAGATGGTATTCGAAACTAAGATCTCTCACGTGATCAAAGAGTGCTTCTAATGTACCCATTTTCCCTTATTATTCATTCAAATAATTACAGAGATGGGAATAGAAGACTATTTGCTCCATTATTTAAGACCTTTCTTGCACTCACTACTATGATGATCTTCTTTAGCCATTCATATTTTACACTTTAAAGTGCTCTTCGAATATTCTTGCAATAAATTAAATTATCTTTTCAAGGGTTTTTTTTTTTTTTTTTGGTGAAGGGGTTGATAACTAGTAATTACAACAATAATTTCTGATATATTCATATTCATAATTTACAATTATCTCTCTCTATTAAATTTTTAGATTGAATTATTTGGAAAGAAAAAGAAAAGTAATATCGATGTATATATATAAAAGAAATTAGGTTAATGAATATTATTTAATAAATCTGTTTCTCATCTTACAAATAATTCAACATTTACGAAATTCATAAGAGAAAATTTTAAAATTAAACTTTGATCATCTGTCTCTTTATTATTGTTTTTGTTTCCTAACATTTTATATGTAAATTAAAAATTCCCTCAAATTAATAATTCATTGATCAAATATTTTTTAGTTTATACATTGATTTTTTATAATATCTCATAAAATCAAAAAGTAAGAAGAAAACAAATGAAGAAACAACATCCGCCCTTGAAAAAAAAAAAAACTAGTCAAATGCAAAATCATTTAATGGAGGGATGGATGGATATTCCATAGTTTGACGAATCTATTCAAAATAATAAATAAAAATGTCTTTGATTTTAATGTCTCTTTTTTCATTTGAGGTAGATAACAAGTTAGCATCACTCAAAGGCATAAATTAAAATGGGACGTTCATAGTGCTTAATCAAACTTAAAATTTATCAACTAAGTTATTTTTCCATTGCAAAATCATATTTTCTTGGATTTTCCACGGCACCTTTATCTTTTTCCTTTAAATTTTATTTTTTATTTATTAAATTTCATCGCGAGAATGAATTCCTTGTCCAGTCAGTTTGGATGCTTTCTAGTAAAGATTAACTAATTTCAGAGATCCAAGTTTTTTTCAAGTAGAACTCGATGAATAGCTGGCTTCTCTATATATGATATGAATCCAATTAGAAATATCGTACAAGTGCTGCATTTAAATTCTAGTCAAACAGTACCTAAAGTAGTACAAGAGATTCGAGCACATTTTCCACTATATTAAATCCAGTTGAAAAAACATTATATACCAAAGGAATAAATCCACTTACTATTTTTTGGCCTTGGCCACTACTAGTGCCTTTTTTTTTTTTTTTTTTTGTGGACCAATAGTAAATATTCCACTATTATATCAAGCAACGGAATAACTAACCTAAATATTTATTCATCAGAATAGCACTAATCGTATCATTAAAAGGCAAATATTCTGATTATCGGAAATAACATCGCCAATAATACAAGTATTAATCCTATTAGAGTAACAACTGTACACAGTATTGCGAGAGTAAGTATTTGAACCAACGCAAACAGCACCATCAAGAAACAAATACAATTTCAACGCGGTTAGACTATCAAACTAGACAAGTATAATTTCAAAAATTGAGAAGAAAGAGCGTTATGAGCTAAAGGACTTTCCCTCGAGTTAGAGACGAAAGGGCGATATAAAGACTGAAAGCATACAATTCAAAGAAGGTCGACCAATGGCAAGGTTGGACCGTGTGAAGAACTTGACTGGACTCATTGAATGGTATGGCAAGAATGCTCGTCTCCGGGAGCTGGTTCACCTTGTTGTGGTTGGTGGTGATAGACCATTGAATCCCTCGGGCTTCGCTAAAGTCTAGATTACAATGTTTATTCTTTCCCTCCACATTAAAATGTAAGTTTGGAGAATGATCGAACGGAGAAAGAAAGAATGGCTATATAGAAAAGGTGAGTGGGGCTTCAGGTGCCAGTTAAAATTCGAATTCATGACCTCATTTTTATTAAATTACACAAGAGTAAATCTGAAATCACTATATAATTTTAACTATTATGTTTAAGTGTAAACAAAATCAAACTTTAATTAAAAAAATTCAGCCATATTTAACAACTAACTACCAAACTAATTGCACACTTATTACATCCTTAAACAAATTTGTATATTATCATTAAACATGCTAGTAGGGATTTTTGTATATAACGGTCATGATTGTTGCCTACTTTATATTATAATAATAATCTTAAAAAGTCATTTTAAAAAATTATATACTATATAGGAAGGTATTTTTTAAGAATTAAAATTGGAAATTAAAAATAAAATAGAGGAGGAGCATCATAAGTGAAGTGATGAAGGTTAGGTGCCAATTAAAGAGAGTTCCAGAGTTTAAAAAAGTATGAAAAAAGGTGACTTGTCTGGCACTAAAATTGCTAGTTGAAGTTGACGATACACTAACGAAAGCCATAGACAATATCCGAAGAAAATATTACATTATATTTTTTATTCAGCCAAAAAAAAAAAAAAAACTTATATAACTTTTTCATATATAATTTTTCTTTTGATACAATAATTTTCATATATATTTGAGAATTAAAATATTTTTTTTAATATTTTAAGATTATTTTAATAAAATTGACATATCTCTCCTTTTTGGGAGAAAGAGAGGGAAGAAGTAACGGCACCTCATTGTTAAAAGAGTCTATTCTATCACATATCAAGAAAGACAGAAAGCCTTACATTACTTATAATATTAGGAAATTAAGAATTCAAAAAGTTTTTTGGGCTCCTTTCATTGTTAACAACTCGTCTTTTTTCTATTTTGATCATCATTTTCTCCTCGAATCGATTACGTGTTGGACTTTTAGGAGGCCTATGCCCCATAAAAATTGTCTATCTGAAACTGTCTCTTGTCTCGTAAGTCCTGACTTTTCTTCTTATAGGTCACTCAAAATTAAGAATTTTAGCTCGGAGACCTGAGTCACTTTCGAGATCAGGACCTTTTATCATGACCTATGTGCATTCCCTGGACTTTAAGAGAGAGGGAAAAATTAAGAATTATTTTTCTTTTAACAAACGATTTTAGAGTTTTAGAGTTACTAAGTTATTTTTTTCTCTACACATTTTAAGGAATCTATAATTTTAAATATAAATACCTCTCAAGAATTAATAAATTACAAATCCCTTAAAAAAAAACCTTTTTTTTTTTCTTTTCGCTGAATAATTACACGGTTTTTGTCAAGTCAAAATCCCATTTTTAACTCCGATTGGTGTGGAGGCCGGCGGGAAATATTTATAAATGGTATTGAGCACACCTCAATATAATACTATTTTAAATCAACTTTCATCATTTTCACTTCATCTCATTATAGTATATATTTTATATAAAATATAAATATTCAATTTCATATAGTAAAAATTACATATATATATAATATTCTTAATACGACCATAAATTAGTTATACAGGACAATTTGAATTAGGTTTTTATTACCAAATTAATATAAAATTCTTAATTTACAGGCTTTATTCGTTTTTATAAATAATTCAATTTTTACCATTTCTTTAAAAAAATTATTAAAATAAAAAAAAAAACTTAAGATCAAAGTTTACATATTAATTAAATTGTTACGTTGGAAACAAAGCAGGCTTTTGCAGCCTCCTAAGAAAAGTCGGCCTTTTATCATATTAATTACCCTTCACTTTATCAAAGGCCTCGCTAATGATTGAGAATCTCACATGATTAATATTTGAGAAATAATTATTCTTTATAAATGTTTGGGCACCCTCTTGAGATATCTTTTAGGTTATGTTAGGTTCAAACCCAAATTCTAACACTAATACACTTTACTTTGTAGTAATTCTTTTTTTAAATTTTTTTTATCTAAGATTTATTTTTTTACTCTATATGATTTATAGTAATAAAATTACAATAAATATAGTGCATTAGAAAGTATAGTAGAAGATGTATTAGAGGATTTCGCCTCTATGTAGAAGTTAGTTGAAGAGTAATATCATTACTTAACTATAAAAGCTACAAATATATATATATATACATATATGCACATTTATTCATTCAATCCTTAGTGTATTAAAGAGGTAGTTAGAGGGTTAATTATGCTTTATAAATTACTATGTTAATACCTTAACATGCACGACGGAAAACAGACTCAAAAATTAGGATTTGAATTTTCTGTATCACTTTATGTATTTCTCTGAATTATTTTTTAATTTCATAAATATAAAGAGAAAAGGATAAATTATAAAAAAAATATATTATAAAAAAAAGTAGTACATAAAATGATATACAAAGTAGTGCATGCTTACTCAAAAGTAGACACAAATATTAAAAAACATAAAATAAAATAAAAAGCAAATAAACGGGTGTGTTTACTGTTGAAGTTGAAAATGAGATTTTGATTTGGGTTGAAAAGACAGAAGTACCCTTTGATCCTATGTCTTGTCTTCATTTGATTGGCTAAGAATTTCGTCATAAGGTCAAGACCCGGGAACTCTGAGGTCTGTCGGATGAAAAATCCTTTTCACTCTCACATATCTGAAAGGCCGGTAGACCAGATGGCTGCCGACAATCTACGTGGCCTTCCGTTAAGGCCATGACGTCCTCGTGCCACACATTACCCTTCTTTTGCTTTTTTTTTTTTTAAATTATTTTAAAATATATCCTTGTTGGGAAATTGGCGAGGCAGTTAAAGTAATTAGGTGGAAATTTTTGTATTGTTATTAGTTTTTTAAAAATTTTCTTGTGCTGAGTATTTACACTAGTTAAGGGAGAAAAATACACGTAAATAAAATTTTTTAATTAAATACATAAATAAAAGTTTATTTTTCTAAGACGTTCTAGAAACTTTACTATACATTCTTTAGTTCCGCACGCAATTTCAATTTATCCCTCTAATATTTGAATGAATTTATGCACAAATTAAGCAACTTTTGAGGTAAAATGTCCATTATACCCTTAATAAATAAGAAGAAAGAAAAGTAGAGATAATAAATAAATTAATAGATAATAGAATTGAAAAATAAATAATAAATACATATTAAAATGTATAAATGACTTATAATTTTGACCATCCAACAAAAGTTTAAGAAGGCTTATATTTTTCACCGGAAGCAGTATCTAATAGTATTTGCTAATAAATCTTTTATGACTTGATTTTTTTTTCAAAATATAAATTTAATTTTAGTAACAAATATTTTCAATTGGTGAATTATATTATTATTGTGTAAAATTTACTTTAAAAAGCTCTACGCACATTATAAATATTTACAATAGTAAAATCACATGTTAAATCACCAAACTTATATTACAACTTAATACCACGAAAATTTAAAAAACAAAAAAAACAAAAGAATGATAAAAAATTAAATAAAATTATCGTGTAGCACATGGCTGTTAGGATAATATTCATCAAATCAAATTAACCAATAAAATCAAGATCCTATTAATAAAATTTGACATCTAGCAAAAAAATAAATAAAATTTGATTATCAAGTTGGGGAGTAGAAACGTCTCAATTCAAAATCATGATTTTTATATTTTATAATTATGACTCCATAATTTTCTTTTATTAGTATTTTCACCCCCAAAAGAAACTCTGAGGTGAAAAAATTTGAATAGTCAAACCGCCCAAACGCAGAGCGCTTGTCTGCTGACTTTTCATCAGATCACCCACTCTAATTTTGACACGTAGATCATCAACTTAAAGTCAAAACACAGTGGAAAAAGTTGAAGACACCACACTCTTCTGACCACGTGTCAATTATTATTTATTACAAATAAATCCCCAAAACAATTAACAATAAAATATAAAGCCCACCGGCAAGAGGTCTGTGATCTGATGGTACGAATTTTCACATAATAATATCATAAGTCACGTGAAAGGTTATTCACGAAACACTTCGATTTAATAATACATATTAATGTTTGAGAGTATCGTATCTTTCGATCAATACTGCGTTACTTAAATATGTTAAGAATCTCGTATGACTAGTATTTGATAAATAATTACTACACAGTCTTTTTCTTTTTTAGATACATTTTCGAGTAAGTTAGACTAAAGTAAATTTTAAATTAGTATCAAAGTCAGTTGTTGAATTACCTATATTGAACTACTCAAGCAGATATCTAGTCCAGTCCTGCAAAACTTTACACTCAAAATATCTAATCAAATTTTAAATAAATAAAAAGGAAACTCTCCACAAAATGTCACGTGTCGGTGAAATATTTCCCCCTTAAAATAATCCCTCCACTAATATCCTAACGGTTAAATTGGGAAACAGAGCCATTTTTCTTCTTCTTTCTTTCATGAGTTTATTTGCTCTTTAAGAGAGAGAAAGAAAGAGAAAGAGAGAGAAAGTAAGTGCGGAGGTCTGGCAGGGTTAAGGGTGGTGTTGAGCCGACTCGGAGGAGGGAATCGGAAGAGGAAGGTAAGGATAAAGATGATGGCGGCAGAGTGGTGGCATAAGATGGTTTTTCCGGTAAGAAGAGTTTGGGTTGCCGTTTCTGCTCGTGTCAAAGCTCGCAAAAATGGTCAGTATTTCTTCTCCGGCCGCCTTTCTCTTACCGGCTTTGCTGCCTGTTACTGTATATTACCAAATATATCCTTCTTCTACCTATCCCCCCACACCTTTTAAAAAATATACATTAACAAAAATAACTGTTTTTTTTAATGTGTGTGTTTCTGTGTGAAATATTTTTTATATTTATAAAATATGCTCGATATTTTTTATATTTTTTTAATGTTTCTGTGTCAAATGCCAGTGTTATATTAAAATTAGATATTATTTCAAATTTTAATTTTGAAATTTGCTTTTTTTTTTTTATCTCAAGCTATATTAGTTATAACAAAACGCAAAAAAAAAAAAAAAAAAATTAGATTCTATCAAAGCACATATACATAGTTTATAAATGGGAGAAAGGATCAAGGACAATTACGAGTTTGATCACTATTCATAATAAGTTGCTTTTCTTTTTTTAAATGATGAAACAATTATTATTAACTTTTTTTTTAATTTTCCAAAATCTGTATATTTTATTTGTTGAAACTTTTTTTTTCCTTTTATTTTCAATATTTTTCTTTTTAACACTAGGGAAAAAAAGCATTAAGTTGCGTTGAAGCAAAGCATAATTTGGGTTTTTTTTTCTTTTTTTCCCCTAATTTTTGGGGGAAAAGAAAGGGGAAAATTAGAATAATAAACTTTAGCTTTTCGTAAGGGATTATTCCTTAGCAATGAAGAACAAAGTGGAACTTTTTATCTCTAATTGTTGACTTATATTATGCTTCCTTTTTTTCTCCATGTGACACATTTATTCCTTAATCATTTTCATTCATGCTCATTAATTAATTCTTTTTTTTTTTTCCTTTTAAAACAAAATTTTCATTTTACTTTTTAGAAATTAATGTACATAATTATATTTGTAACGAGATAGTAAATTATAAACACTTTTTTTATTAAAAGTAAATTTTAATTTAATTCTTATTGCATTTTTTTATGCATAAAAAGAAATAAAAAAGACGAATATATGTAAAAACGTTGGTTTATATGGAATTAATATAGAAAATTTTGTTTGTTAGGATATTATGCTTTTGCTTACACTTTAATAATTATTTCTTTGTTTAATTTAATTTCTTGCACCTAGGAATTAAGGAATATTCGGAGCGATGAGCATGAATCTCTTAATCAGCTACCATTTTAAATTCTTTTTAGGAAAAAAAAATAACTATTTAATCATATTTAATCATCTATTATTTTGTATACCACTCTATGTACCATCTTCTTTCCATAATATATCTTGTTTTTAGAATTTATCTTTTTCTCGTAAAATTTATATGTTATCAAATTAAAAAATAATACAAAGAGTGGTACAGGAGAACCGAGTCTAATTCTATTACTCTCCTGTTTCATAATATAAAATACTTTAGAAGTTTGATGAATATGAATTCTAAAGACAGAAAATATTTGAAACAAAAATTATATTATATCTTTAATTAATAAGAAAAAAAATAGAGAGAAATAAATAAATAAAGACAGAAAAAGAGATAAAATAGGAAAATTGGTGATAATTGTGAAACATAAAATCTCCCAAAAGGGAAATTTTTTCTTGATATTTTCATGAAGGGCCTTTAAATATTTTAGGTAAAAATTCTTTAGATGAGAGAAACTTAAAATAGAATTGTAGAAGAGAGACATGAAGAATAAAAAAATATTATTGTTTTGATTGATGGGTACATACATACATCCATTAGGACAATTTTTGGTAGAGGACACAAACTCCATTATCGCATTGCCTCCTCTAATTGCTTTGGACCTACTTCTTCAATTTGATTGGATTCACAAAAACATTCAACTTTTTTATTAATTTGGACAATAATTTAAGAATAAATGTTTTATAGTAAGTTAGTGCTACGAAACGTCCATAGAATCTGACTCCTGAATTTTTATACTTATGGGTTAAGAAAGGACACAGTTTTTATTATGGGAGTAGTTCATTGTGCACACCAGGACTTAGTTTTCGTTGAGGCAATCCAGTGGGGGCTCTGAGGACGAAATTTAACAAGAAAAGGACACAGTTTTGCCTAAACCTTTTTGTGAAGAAAAGCTGTTTCCAAGATTCCACTGACTGTTGGGTAAAACCACTAGGTTAGTTCCACCTATGAAAATGGTCTAATCTGATATGTTAAAGAGGCCTTCAAAAAAAATATTACCAGAAGGATAGGATTGGATATAGCCAGAAATATCTTTCCCCTTTACCAAAAGGCAAATGGTATGGAACCTAATTTTTCCATGTGGAGAGTTTGCTGCAGTCACTATCTTAGCATCTGATTCTTCTTCTTCATAGCTTTTTTCTAAGTTTTTCCTCAAATATGAAACTCAGATTAACATGTGTTTTTCTGCAGTTCATTTCAGTAAATGCAATATACTAACCTTTAGTCAGGCGTTTCGGGATGAAGAAATCTTTGAACTTGCAGTTGTTTTGTTCTTCTAATCTTGATTGATCATCATGGATTGTTACTGACCATATATTATGGTTTTTCTTCTTTCTTTCTTCATGATCATCAACGAAAAACAGGTGCCGGGCTTCTGAAACTTCGCGATGATATACAGACTTGTGGATATGAAGATGTGCAGGTTATGTGGGAAATGCTTAGAAGAACTGAATCAGAGTTGATTTCTAGCCATGCTAAACGCAACAAACACAGACCGTTTTGGAGAGTCTTTGTATGGTCTAACCAAAGTCCCGCGACATCCTTTGACTCAAATCCTGCACATTAAGAAGCAACAACGCGTTAATTAGAGTTCAACAACTCCTGGATGATGATATTCCGTAGATAAACATGGATGGAATAATCATTTCTCAAAAGCCTGCCTGCATGCAGCGCGCATCAGAAATCACGGTATGTGATGATCCAGAGAGATATAGAGTGTCTGTCTATGTATAGAAGTATGATATGTCCCTCAAATCAGTTGTCAAACATAAGAGGACAGTTTTTTTACAGAAAGATGTAAATATGCACTTTTTTCATGTTTGACAATCATTTTATAGCAGAAAGGAAATCCAATGAGTTCAGTTTTCTTGTTATTACCATAAGAAATGAGCAGAGAGATGGATTTTTTTACCTTTTTAACACAAATCGCGGAGAAATCCTAACAGATTCATTACAGCAATGACAATATTAATGCACGAATTACTCAGTTCATCAGAAGCAATATAAACAGCATAGAATTCTGAAAACCATTCCAGAATCACACGGCAAAGGGAGATCATTATCCAGTAATTGTTAAAAAGTTCAACAATTTGACAGACGAATCCAGAATCAGTATTCAAGAGTCATTTGTGAAGATAACAAGGTAAGGTTAAACACTTACCATAAACTCGTGCAATCAAAGGGAATGAACATTCGCGATTCCTGATACCACTAATTCATGCAGCTGAAGATGCATCAAACATCAGTTTTTTCCCCAGAAATTCAAAAATCTTGAAAGGCGCATAAAAATGGAAAGAAATAACAGATAAAGCCATCAGTTTGTCCTTGTATCCAACCCCAACCATAGTTTCTAATACAAGCTCAATTGATGAATCATATTTCAGAACCTACTCTGCCGCGAGTCTTTAGAGCCCCAATCCAGAGCCTTAAACGCAGCCACAATCAAACACAGAAGATAACACCATCAATTTGTCCTTATAGCCACAGCAACTAATTGCAACCAAACTTGCCCAACTCAGCCATCATTACCACTTCTCCTGGCATATTCTCTCCCCTTAGAACTACAAACTTGATTATCTAAAGCATTATTGTGCACACAATGCAAGTGTTTCAAGCTTTATGTAAGGGGTCATTGGTAACTCTTGAAACACAGGCCTCTTAAAGGTAGCTAACTAGACCATCAGATGTTGTTCCAATCTACCATGAAATCAGCCCGAGTTTTTTTTATATTCAACAGAGCACAAGATCGTTGACTCCATCATAAACCAACCGTGTCTTAATTTCTAGCCTAGAAGCCCCCACCTAAAGTGGGAAAGAAAACAGTTCCCACTTATCAGCCAGAATCACAACAGAAAGGTCAGAGCCATTTCAGCACAAATGAAAGGAAGCAGCAAAGACAGATATTTCATGCTATAAATAATCTTGGATACGCTGTCAGAGTATATGAAGATTTTTAGACAAGCATACTTGAATTGTCGCCATGTGTATTATAAGACTAACTGATATGTTGCCGGGATGCAAGCTAAAATAGGAGATTCTCTTTGACAAATTAGATGAGTAAATGCACACTACTTCATCCAAAAAAAAAAGAATAAATGCATACTTCAACCGCATCTGCACACAAGGGGGAACTGGACTGCCCTTAATTGGCAGGGAAAGCCAAAGATTGATTACCAGAAGCAACAAAATGCCAATGCTAGAGCTTACTCATTTCCTAAAGGAAACTTCATATATAAGAACTAGAGCCTGAAACAGTAACAGCATCTGGACTATTGCAGAAATAGAAAGTTTCAGACAGATCCATAGGCTTCAGTAGGGACTATAGTAAACCAGAAGCCAATAAAAAACCATCTATCACATTTACATCTATTCTATAAGGGTCTCTTTCAGGTCAATTTGAAAAAAGTAAACTTCTGGTAAGATTCATCTCATAGTTTGAGAAAATACAAAAAGAATCCTCACGTTATCTGTTATCTGGTAATTCTCGAGTCTTATCCCGAAACTTCACTTTAGATGCTTTTGGATTAGCTACCGACAGGTTGACAAACATCCAGCTTCTATCAGTGTCATCAGCCTTCTCAAGATAAATCAATAGCCACCCCAGAATCATGGTGCATGCCTGAAAATAAAAATTCAATCATTAGCAACTCCTAAACACAGAAGACCTGAATTTCAGTGGCGGCAAAAAGTTTAAATGTACTTGGGGATTACAATACACTCATAGTATGAACAACCAGAGAGATGTCATTCAGCTAAACTGTTGATACGGGATCAGGACAAATTTACAAGGTCAGCCCACAGTCCAGCTCAACTGGAAAATTTCTATAAGTACCAGGAAAGAGCCTCGCTTTGAAGGAGCAACTTTCTCGACAAGTCAGATAAAAGAAGGAGATGACAAGTTCTAGATTTCTTTCTACCTGAGAATTTCAGAAAAGTGAAAGCTAGACGTTACGTCACTGATGTACCGCAACATCCTGGAAGTTCACAGCATGAGCATTATTCATTCTATTAATAGTTAGCACGGGAATTTAGAAAGGCAGGGAAAAGAACGTACATAAGACAGATGAACCGCAAAGCACTTCGGAAATGTTGAAACTAGTCAGTATTTGACTTGAATGCTTTAAAGACTTCTCCTGCTATATGAAAATCATAAGAAAGGAAAAAAAGTATGATCCACAATAGCCTGAAGAATTAACTTACAAATGCTTGACTTTGTAGTAAATTCTGAAGCATGGTTATTCTCAGAATAAAATGCATACCCGTGCTTAGTCTAGAAGAAAGAAGTTAGCCAATGACTAACCTGAAAGCACTAAATGAAGCAAAAATAACCTCCAGAGGAAACTTCTTAAGTCTAGAATTAACACGAGAAAAAAAAAAAGGAATCAATAAATAAACATAAAGAAAACATATATCATTAGAATATCAATCAAAATGATTGCAAGTTCTTTTTTTCACAGGAATGAAAATGAAAGTAACAGGGCTCACAGTCTTCATATGTCCACAGATGAGGGGTAGTACTGTTCCACAATGACTCTAACCTAAAAACACTAAAGAAGGAAACATTAACCTCTGGAGAAAACTTCATAAGTCTAGAATTAAGCCAAGAGAAAAAAATGAATCAATAAATAAACATACATAAAACATATCATTTGAATATCCATCAAAATAGTTGCAAGTTCACTTTTTTACAGGAATGAAAATGAAAGTAACAGGGCTCATAGTCTTCATATCATATGCCCACAGATGAGGGGTAGTACTGCTACAATAACCTCTTTACTTCGTCTCTCTCTCTCTCTCTCTCTCTCTCTCTCTCTCTCTCTCTCTCTCTCTCTCACACACACACACACACACACACTCACCTACTTTCTCTTCTGGGTTCTCTATAATTCAGAATACAACTCAAAACAAAATATTCAATAGGCTGAGTTAATATTACTTAAACAAATTAACCACCTGCTACTGAGAAGAATTTTAGGATAATTCACCCATAGACAAGATTATTTCCAACGTAGATTAATCAATTATAGTACTCCTATATGATATATGAAGACAATATCACAGATTTATTAAACTAACTCAATAGACAAGCAGAGAATGTAGTGTTTTTACTAAATTTTTTTTTTTTATAAGTTTAACTTGACATGCCGAAGAAGTCACTTATCTGCATAAAACTGAATTCACTATAAGTCGCATATTTTTATATGATATGCAAGCGAATATTTAACTTGAGCAGTTACATGGAGGCAAGCACAATTACCCTGCCCTCAGCAATAAGAAGATAAATTCCCATTCATCTATAAAAATGATTTTTTGAACTATTAAGCATACAGGACAAATAAATCCTGAAATATAAAATATTGTTAGATAATTCCACTTGAACATGCATGCTATTGCTGCAGATTAGTATATCAAATGGAAGCACCAAAAAGTTTTGGGCATGAACACAATAACCTTCAGAAAGTACTCACAAAGATGATCCAACAATACAATAATATTGCTTGTTTGAAAACATTATTAAAAGCAAATAGTGTGTGCCCTCAGATAAACTTACCATGTTGAATTTTACATCCAACTATATGAATGTGTAGACAACATGACCAAGCATCTTTCTTGTACAGATTTTTAATCCAGAAACTTTGTATTACTACCTCAAAAATCATTATATGATAAGAAAGGCTTCTACAGTTACAGATTTTCTGTATCATATTCCCCACAAAGTAATCAGACTATTTGAAGACTGCATGCACAGCGATGCACATCAAGATGGCAAGCCAATGGTAGAAAACATCCTGGGCAACTGGCAAGATAAAAATATCTGTGTTGCAAATAATTCAGAATGACAGAATTTCACCAGGATAAAAGCACTATTATGATAGTATAGTGTAACATATGCAAGTACTGACAGAAAATGAGAATTTGATAGATCACCAATAGAAAAGATAACCTAAAATAACTTTGGCGAAAAGAGAAAATGTGTTGTTAATTAGGTTTCAATCAATCTTGATGTTGAGATACATACACATGAAATCTTGCATGAAGCACTTTCACTTTCCTGCTGAAATACCTAAACTACACATTATTCCTGCAAAACTGTTCTAAGTTTTCTCATTGACTGTAAATTACAGGAAAAAGCAGAAAATACAAAATGAGATTTATGCTAATCATACAACAGTGCAACCAAATATGGGCATTCATTTCTTCAAATCCCTTACGGTGGTTGCTGATATATGGGCTATTTCCCGATGGCAAGCCCTCCCACGGCAGGATTAAACAAAGCTTCCCAGCTCTGGTCCCATACTTTTAGTAAGAGACAAAATTTTACCTCAGCAGCAGGAGACTGGTTCAAAAGGCCATGAAAAGACATCACTTGCTGATGAACTGAAAGATTAACCACAGCATGCCCTCTGATCCAGTGGGACCAATCCAACAACAGTTTGTCAACACCAAAGGCCAGCCGGCATCTTATTCCTCATATGCATGTGTACATATTTTCTCCAGCAACAATGGCCAGTCTTCGCCAAGTTGCTTTGGGTTCAGCTCCATGGCAACCCTAAAATCTTGCAAAGATACTGGGCAACGTGGCCTATGTTCTGTCATTACTTCCAAGGGCCTACCACTGTTTTGAATCTGATAAAGATGACCAGGTCTAACACCGTTAAGAAGCTTCATGTACGCCTGTTGCTTCTTGTTCCTTATTGGTTCATGCCCTGATCTTGCTGCCACTAGCTCTACACAAGAGCTAATCAAACCCTTCAAGTAAGCATCCAATCCATTATTCAAAAGGTTTGCACAATCGATTGAAACCCCTTCAAGGCCCTGTGAGACAGCAATCTGCTCCATACGTTCTCTCAAAGTTGCACTGTCCAACAAGACACCAGAGTTGAAAGTACTAACACATTTACTGCTACTTGCCATTGGCATTGCTCTGCGTGCCCCACCTACACTAACTGGGCAAAATGGAACTCCAAGAGGGGCTTGTAGCTGACTTCTGGCATATACCTTTTTCCCTTCTTCTTTAAGTGCTGCTTCAGTCTGGTTCTTGCTATGTACAGAAACTGGACCATCTGGTGATCCCTTTATTGCAGAAGGTTTAGCAGGAAGGTGAGTTGAAGCCTCCCTTTCATTCTCCGCCTGCTGCATAAGTCCTTGATGATGCTGCACCGGTCCCTGTATATCAGGTTGATTGGATACCCCATTTTCCATAATAAGAGTATAATCACTTGACTCTTTACCAGCCAACTGTAGAGAAGCAAAATTTGTCTTCCCGTTCAGTCCAAGTGCGCTTCGACGATCCCCAGCTCTCCGATCACGATAAGCAGTTCTGGCTTTCCGAGGAGATAAAGGCAGCATGTCACCATTAGACAAACCTTGTGGATTTGAAGCCTGCGCCGCCAAAGTGTGGGTCCCATTTTGTTGGTAACCGTCACTTGGATTCTCTTTGAAGCCAACCGCATTTACAGCCTGGAGAACGTCCTTGTCATGACTTGGCGGTGGAACTTTTGCGGTACAAGCATTCTTCAGAATCGAGCGAATAAGCTGATTATGCAGTGGAATGTTTTCTCTGCCCAAAATTCTAAGGCACACCTTATTAAACTCAGCCCTGCTCAGCTTCAAACTTATTAACCTATTCAAATAGTAAAAGTACTGCTTGGACCCCTCTGGTCCAAGTCTTCTCACTATCTGAGCTTTCAATTCGGCAATATTGATCCGCGAATGCTGGTGTGGCGGTTGCATTTCCGTCAGCATATAAAATCCATACACATCAACACACAAACTGTATATGTCAAAGATTCTATAAAACACCAAAACTGAGATCTCAAGACCACTACTAAATTAGGGTTTTGCTCCATTTCCAAAAACTATTCTTGCATACAAGATTCAGTCCCTCTATAAGCAACCCATACAATGTCAAACCAAAATCCATCACCAAAATCAGAACTTTGAAGTGTACGAAGATTGGAGGGATTGAGTTGACGCCCTGAGATCCCAATTCAACTAACTCTCCCTCCAAAATCCAAATTCCAGAAATTTTCAAATTAAAATCCAACCCAGCTCAAACCCGAACCAAGCTTCCATTCTTGACTTAAAATCTCAACAAAAGATACCTCTCCGTAACTCCAAGTAAACAAACAACGTCGTCCCCAAATTCAAATAGCTAAGACTTCCAATAATTTGCAGTAAACCACCTTAAAAACACAAAATGTAACCCTTTATCAAAAGATTCAAGCTTGAAGTATCCCACTTCAAGTTCAAATCTTTCTCTACGCAATTTTATTAAAAAAACACAGATTTAAGCTTTAAAAAGTGAGAGAAATCAGTCTACGCAGAGACGGAAACTCATGGGCTCACCTTATTCAAGCTCTTTATACTGATTTGAATTTCAGACACCAAAAAAATACCAAAAATCGAATAGTATTGAGTATTACTTGTTCGTTGGAACCCAGGCTAGGCTGCTTCTTCTTCCATTGCTCTCTTCTTTCTTGTTTTCCTTCTCTTTCTCTCTCTAGCAATTGCTTTGCATTTCAATTTCTCTCCCCCAAAATCTCTGTAATATTTTTCTCTATTTTCCGTGGATTTTCGAATCAGAATTGAAGACCCTTCTTCATCTCTGTCTTCCCCTCTGATCGCTCTTCTCTTCGATACTCTCTCTCTCTCTTTCTTTCTCTCTCTTCTTCCTTTCTTTTCTTTCTTCTCTCTTTTTTCGTTTTTGTGTCTGATTAGAAAGAGTAATGTTTTTTTTTTTGGTATTTTTATTTTGTATTTTATTAATTGGAAGCTTCTATTTTCACACGCGCCTGTTGCCTCGTGAATGATACTTGAGACGCAATAGGCTTATGTGGTTGACGTGGTTGATTTTGATTGGCTGTTATTTTTACGATATCTTCATTGCGCCTGTTTATATATATTTTTTAAGGATATATATTGTCTATTTTCATTTTTTGGTTTAATATTCAGAAATTAAACAAAGAATAATAATTATAAAAAAAAAAAAGCCAAATTACAAATTTCCTTCCCAATATTTTGGTAAGCATTTAACAAATCCTTATCAAGTTTTTTTTTTTTTTTTTTTTGGGGTGCAATCCTAAGAAAAAAAATTATTTACAAAACAATTAATGTCTTATAATTATTTGTGTTAATAAATAATGTAAAAAAATAATTTGGTATTAGTAAAGGTGTTTTAAACGCACACGTAATAAGTATATTATAATGTTATATTACTACATATTTATAAAATCATATATTATGAACGATATATACTAATTCAAGTGTTTTGAATACAATTTACATTCTGAATTTATCATATAATTTCTATAAAAGTTGTCCTTCATAAAACATGATCATTTTATTCTAAATTCATATGTTTTACATTGAAAAGAAGCTAAATGAGAGGGTGTAAAATCTTCAAATCAATACATAATTAATTCGTATATAAATCACCAAAAATGGAAATGGAATAAAATGAAGTAGACAATGAATAGCCTCCTAGAACTAGGAAGTTTTTTGCATTGAAATACAAAGGCAAAATTCAATTCATCAAGCAAAGCCATTGCTTGGTCTTCACATTGGTTCATAGCATCTATATCTTCCATGGAAGCATATTCTGTTTTCTGCACAATCTTGTTCCTCATCGCGTCGGCCGCCTCAGAGTAACTTGTTTGGAAAACTATGTCCCAGAATCCTGCAGATTCTTTTAGTTCAAATTAGTATGTCTGCAAGTATACACAACAAATGTAGCCTTCTTCAATGTTAATGGTTAAATTAAGAAAGGAAACTCACCTTTCCAGGTGAGCCAAAGTCACTGCTGCTATACCACAGATTCCAGTCTGATCAATGCAACAACTATTGGCTATTTCCAATAATCCATTTGCCTGGTACTTTAGGCAATTCTCTTTCCCACTTCCCAGATGAGACTTTTTCGTTATTGTTCTAGAGCTGTTCTTAACTCATAAGAAAGTCCTGCAATGTTTCTTTCAACAAAGCACCTTAATTCTTAGCCTTCATTGTCTGATCTTGAAGAAGATCTAGCAATCACCTGCAAGAATTGATGATACAAAGGCCCAATGCCCATTTTTTCAAGTATTGATTCCTGAGAGGCTGAGAAGAAGGGATTACTTATAACCTATGAAACCCCCCCCCCACACTCTTAATTAACTCCAAGAGCAAAGCAATATAACCACAGTCATAATTTCAGAATCAATATTTGATTTTGGCAATCTTTTCAAGTTCCTCATCGAGTTTTTGAAGTAAATAGTCAAACTTAATCACAAATTATTGCAAGATAAGTAAGAAAAGATTTCATGGCAGTTCAGCAACAGAGAAATGGTTAGACATAAGAACCACAAACTAGCCATTCTGCCTCAGGAAAAGGAATAAAGAAATTGTTTGCCTGACCAGGAAGAGTAGTGATTGTTCAGTCATCACTATCATCTGAGTATTCTTCTTCACATTTGGATGTTGTATGAGGTCTGTTACCGCGCATTATATTTGATATTTCTTGTATTGAACAGGAAGTACTTCTTTCCATTTTATCTGCAAGTATCTCTGTCTGCTCTGCGAATCCCATCCCAATAAGTTTGTTTCTTAACAACTCACATGTTACAGTATATGGTGGTATTCCTTCATCAATCATCATCTCGAAATATTTGCATGCCTCCTCAAGTTTCCCTCTCTTCTTGCTCAGACCATGGACCATAACAGCATAAGTAGAGACTGATGGATAAAATCCCCTCTCTTCCATACCATCCCAAACCTTCTCTACCCTATCAAATCTTCCCACTCTAATAAGCATTTTCAGCACCATGTTATATGTGTGCCGGTCCAACTGGCACTCATACTCATCCATTCTTGATATCAGCTTAAGTGCTCTATTGACTTCATTATGATCACAGTGGAAAGCTAAGATTGCATTGTAACTCCAAACATCTGGTAAAACCCCTCTGTCCAACATCTCATCTAAAAGTTCGTAAGCTTCATCAACCTTATCAATTTTACAAAGTTTCTTTATAATACAATTGTAAGTAAACACGTTTGGTACAAGTTTATACCTTTTCATCCTTTCTAAAACTCTAAAAGCTGAATGTATGTCATTTGCCTCACAAAAGGCATGAATGAAGATTGAATATGTAAATGCATCCGGCTGGAGCCCTTTCGACCTCAGTTCTCTGAATAAGTTATATGCCTCATCCACATTCCCCCCTTTGCATAAGGAATCTAAAATACTATTGTAAGCAAGCAAATCAACCAAACATCCTCTTTCAAGCATTTCATCAAACAGCTTCCGAGCATTTCCTGACTCACGAATCTCACCCCAACCCCTGATCAAAATGCTGTAAGTCTTGGTGGTTGGGAAGAAATCCATCTTGATCTTATCAAAGAATTCTTGGGCATGTCTGACATGCTTTCTCTTGCAAAGCAGGTACAAAAGCTGATCAAGATCATCAACAGAAGGTACAATACCAAAATCAATCATCCTACTGAAGGCCCTAGTAGCATCAGCAGGTAAGTCCGCTCTACTATAAGCTCTGAAAACAAGCCAAAAAATTTTGGGACTAATTTCACAAGATTTACTATCCCTGATCTCAATAAGAAAATCCCATATCAAAGGAAACTGTTTACTGCTCCCTAAAATCTCAATCAGGATATGATGACTCTCCACAGTGTGTTGAAAACCGGGTAAACTTCGAGCCCAAAGAAAGAATCTATGAGCAGAAAAGCCAAGATTTTTACATCTCTTAAGCACTTGTTCAACTAAGTTTGTCGAAATTTCTGAAGAAAACGGAGGAAGAGCTGACTGAATATCGTGGTGGGGGCTTCTATAATCGCTAAGAATGCGAGAGAGATCGTTCACAAGGTCTGAAGAAGCAGGTTCAGGGAGAGATTGAACCGCTGCATAAGCTCTGAAGAGTTGGGGAATTTTGGGATGCCATCGGACAAGACGATGTGCTGTTGCGGCGCCAGAATAGAGCAATCTAATCGCCATTTATGTTCTCTGGAAGTAGAAGCTGAACCATCTGTGCACAGAATATATTCCTAAAGGCTAGTTGCACTTTCAGCCATTAATGGAAATCAAAGGTTTTCTTTTTTCCGTCTACCAAAAACTTTTCTTTCCTTTTCCCATAAGAAAGGTTTTTACCTTAGATTGCTTCAAATGTTGCCAAGTCTTTCTTCAAAGAGTCCGCTAGCTCAGTTACATTTGAGGTTTTAAAATTAGTATTAAATATCGAGGTTCAAATCGTGACATTTGTAATATAAACATTTACATTTTTTACTTGAACGTCGGGTGGGTGAGGGATTTTACCTTTAATATCAAGTCTTTTCCCAAAGAGAAGATAATCTAGAAACTTATATGAACGATGAGAAGTTATTTGTGATTTAACTCTTACAAACATACAAATAAAAAGATATAAATCCAAATTCAGACATCACACTATGGTCGAAGAATGACACGTGGAGTTGGTGCAAGGAATGCAGGTCAAGTCGCGTCAGTTTGGCGACCAAGATAAAAATATATTACGTTGTTTATTGTATACTAATACTATTTTAGTTTCATATTATAAGATAAAGTTATCATATTTGAAATTTCATATTATAAGACATTTAACCATAACCTCTGTCAAGTGAGAACGTTTTTTACCACTAAATTAGTTACCTAACAATAAAAAAGATAAAATATTGAAATTTTCTCATTTTCAAGATGGGGAAGTTTTTTCCCAATCGATTCTGTTACCGTTTTCCTTTGACCTGAACAAGCCTTTTATTTGGTAGGTAATATTGACGATGCAGACTTAAACCTAACTAAAATAAAAAAAAAAAAGGCCCAGTTCGAATTTGATCCAAATTTTACATTTTCTGAGTCGCGCCCCTAGGTATTCTTTACTTACCTATTTGTATCGGTTTCAAGTAAAGACTTGTTAATTCTTGGTCATTGAAATTCACGTCAATTCATATATAAAATTTATTAAATTCAAAGACATTAGAAATATTTTACTCTAAAAAATAATACGAAACGGAATTAATACTATACATTTAGTTACTCTTAAAACACCATTAGAAACTTTGCGTAGAAAATTTTATAGAAATTGTAAAATCTATATTACAAGTTTACGAGCTCCCAAGATTCATCATAACCTTATAATATCTAAAAGGAAAATTGATAGTACTACATTGATGAAAAAAAAAACAGAATCAGAAGAAGTTGCATTCATTGCTTTTCAGTTTTTTGTAGCTTGTAGATTCTCAATCGATGCTGAAGTTCAGTTAGGGCCCGCCGAGAAAAACCCTGTTCTAAAATGAACCAAAGGTATCAACTAGACCAACATTCCTAATCCTTGTGCCAATAACAACGTCAGCATATATCTAAACAATCCGTACGTGTTGTCGTGCTACGGTGTAATCCATCTTGCCCAAATCAACCTTTGCCCAAATCATCGATGATGGGATCAAGGTCAGAAGAATATATTACCACCTGCTCTACCCCCATGTGAATTCTTGTGTTTTTTCGCTATCAACTAGAAAAAGAATCTACTTTGAACGGTTAGTGGTGTGCCAGATTCGTTCTTTTCTTACGTCCCCAAACCAAGCCTTGTTCTAGTTTTGCAAGAACTGGGGTAGGTCGTATCTTTTCCACCCTATAAGAAAGAACATCAAGATGTTCCCACGAAATCGTTCTCTTGGCTCAAATTATTCTAAATTACAAATGGGCTCTTTCCAAGGTTAGAGAAACATCTTTATTTTAGGTAATTCCTTAAACTGCTTGATATTTTACTATTGAATTTCAAGAATATGCAAATCTTGCAGGTGTAGATGATGCAAGAGAGCATTTACTAGTGGTTGATGATGATAGATTTGAATCAGAGACTAAAATTCAGGTAAGGGAACTAACAAGATTTTCAGAAAAGGGTGATCCTATTCTGAGTAAGGTCAATTTAGACATACCTAGAGGTATGATCATGGGAGTCATAGGGCCTAGTGGTAGTGGAAAGTCAACCTTTTTAAGGGCTCTAAACAGATTATGGGAGCCTTCCTCTGGCACTGTCTTCTTGGATGGTCAAGATATTTGTGGTCTTGATGTTCTTGCCCTTCGCCGTAGAGTTGGAATGTTATTTCAGCTTCCTGTTCTCTTTGAAGGTAAAAAACAGTAATCAACTTTCTTGGTTTAATTTCAGACATTTCTGTTAAAAACAAATCAAACCCATGATGAAATTTTTGTTTTTGACACTTGGGGCTTGTTATTTTCTTGTTTTTGGCACTTCTGGCTTTGTTAAATTCCTGTTTTTTGGCACTTGGGGCTTGTTAAAATTCTTGTTTTTGGCACAAAAGGGATTATTTATCAGCTGGAAATTTGTATGTAGGAACTGTTGGGGATAATATTCGATATGGACCAAATCTGAGAGGCAAGAAACTTAGTGATATTGAAGTGCAAAAGTTGCTTACTTTGGCAGACTTGGATTCCTCATTTTTGAGTAAATCTGGTGGAGAATTATCTGTTGGTCAAGCTCAAAGAGTTGCACTTGCAAGAACATTAGCTAATGAACCAGAGGTTTTGCTGCTGGATGAGCCGACTAGCGCGTTGGATCCAATATCAACACAGAATATTGAAGATGTTCTTGTAAAGCTGAAGGAAGAAAGAGGAATGAGCATTGTGATGGTTTCTCATAGCATCAAACAAATTCAAAGGATTGCTGATTTAGTTTGCCTTCTTGTTAATGGTCAGATTGTTGAAGTCTTGAAACCTCATCAGCTTTCAGAAGCTAAGCATCCTATGGCACTTAAATTTCTTCAACTCAGCTCTTAGGAGCTTCAAATTTTGTATATCCTGTTATGTTTGGCCTATTCCATAAACATCTTTAACAAAGTTGTTGCAAAAAACGAGCAAAATTTCAATTGTAAGAATCATCATCATTTAAAAACCAGCTGATTTATTGTCTTTATTTCAAATGATGGCTAAACGCCATTACGAATTCATCAAGAAAACTAATACAGATATTCAAAAAGACAACATTAGCCCAAATGGTAAGCTCTGCTGTAACGAAATTTTCTCAAATCATAATAGCAAGAACCAATGCAGATGAAACCATGATGAGAATCCCTTCAAGGCTGCTGAGGTAAACCCCAGCAGCTGAGCTTTTATCTGCAGCAGGACCATCAGCAGCTGGACCATCAGCTGTTGGAGCATCGGCAGAAGCTGGAGCCCTTGCATTGGTTTTTGATGGAGGCGGTGCTGGGGGAGACTCAGCAGAGGGCGCTGCAGAGGGCGAGGACTTAGGTGACTTCCGGGGAGATTTTGCTGGCGTAGGAGACTTAGTTGGCGGAGAAGAGTCGGTTACATTATCAAGACCGGGAGGGACAACAACATTACTGATCTGAATAACCGAAATGTTATAAGGCTGTGCAGCAACAGAACCAACTACACTAGCCGATTGTGGTGAACCCTTAACAGCAGAACTAATCTTAACATCAGAACCTGAATCAGTCACATTAAGAAAACCTTGTTGGCCACGAGCATTACCACTAGCTTGAAACAATGTTGTAAGAATAAGAGTCTTGTTTGATATGTTTTGAAGCTTTTTAAGATCATAATAATCAAGAATAACATGAAGAGACAAGATTGATTTTAGAACATTTCCAGATTTTGATGATAATGGAGAGACATTATCATTGTTAACTGCTAAGACAGTGATTGTTTGCCTCGAATTGATGGCCGCAGCAAGGCCAGTTTGAGTGAGGAAGCTGTTGAAATTGCTGTAATCTGGATATTTGTCTAGAAGAAGGGTAATATTGAAGGCATCAGCAATGTAGGAAATGAGGAAAAACAAGAACAAGAAATGGATCATCTTGAAACTCATTTTTGCAAATTTTTTTGCTTTTTTTGGCAAATACTTTATTAAAAGTTTATTAAAAATATAAGAATGATTGATGAAATGATGAATGAAACATGAAAAACATCAAAGATTTATATAACAAAAGCTGTTTACCAAAAAAGCCAAAATGGAGGAATTTAGTTTAGGTTGTTTTTTTAGGGGACAAATGTTTGGTTATTAAGAGAAGATATCCCTATAAATATGCATCATTATATCAATTAAACAACGAAACCCTATTTTCAAGATCAAATAAACTAATTATCAAAAATATAGAAAAATTCAACATGGGTTCTTATGGTTAATGCATTATAAATTACTTATTCATTAATGAGTCATTTTAATAAATTTTGCTTCACATCTATCTATAATGCTTTTTATTCAATATAAATAAATTTATTTTTATTACTTTATATATATATATATATATTCAAGAAACAACAGTTGAAAATAACTTCAACAATTGTTTTATTGGTTGATTATATCCTATACATAATGAGCTCAAAAGGGGCAAGCAAAAAAAAATCAAAATATATTTTAATTTTTATAATAAAAGTTTTAAAAATTGAATATTTCACAAAGTTTAGCTAAATATTTTGTTAGACTTCTCTTTAAAAAATATCATATATAATTTTCTTTTAAAAATATCATCGAAGTGTAAGAATAATATATAGAATATTTATAAACTTGAGGGTTGTTTAATTAGTTAAATATGATATGACTTTTTATTTTGCTTAAAAATATGATTTATATTTATTCCTTAATTATATATATTTTAAATATTTGATTTGGCCCAAGTCTTTAGGTTGATTTTATTCAACTTGTTTAATTAGTTAAACATGATATGATTTTTTACTTTTTGTATAAAAATATTATTTATATTCATTCCTTATATAAATAAATATATTTATATTATTTAGCCCCTCCAAAAATAACATTGAAGCTCTTCTTTATATGATTCAATAATACAAATTCCTTTGAAAAATATATCACTATATGTAATATTTTGGAAGAGAATTACATTTGGAATTATATATCTATATATATATATATATATATAAAAATAAAAAAAAAAAGGTGTCTGCTGCTGCCTATGAACTTGTTACAACTGAATAGCTTTCAAGTTACCAATGTAAACAATATATGAAGAGTAAGACTTGGATTTGTCT
Source organism: Catharanthus roseus (assembly GCA_028651295.1). NCBI lineage: Eukaryota > Viridiplantae > Streptophyta > Magnoliopsida > Gentianales > Apocynaceae > Catharanthus > Catharanthus roseus. Next base: position 8,497,703 of record JAPQWS010000148.1, read on the forward strand.
GTGGGTTTTTTGGAGGCTTATTTATATTGGCTTCAAACCATGTCTTAAGGCAGCTTTCCAAACAACATCAATCTGGTCTACATTGATAGCTCCAACTTCATGGTGTTCCCAACCTTCAAGAAAATGAACAACTCCTCCTGCATGACAGGCATGAACTACACCTCTTCCCATTGTATACTGCAGCAGAGCAGAGCAGAGCGAGCGCGCTTAGATATTATTAGAAAGAAGATTAAAAACACAGACATGTATGGATGCTTTGGAATGTAGTTTTGATTAAAAAGAAAAAGGGATTGAAGAAGTTGTTCGTGTGTGTACCTCACATGATCCGAGGCCTTCAACATCGTCTGGTAGCCTCATTGCAGCTAACTTTCCATAAGTACAGTCCCTTCGAAAGGAAATGATAGGTGGAACGACAAATTGGTGAAAATGTGTTCCTGATGGCGCCCAACTCTGTTCGCGAGGAGTAGTCCACTTGCCAATGATCCATGTCTGTTGATACCAAAGGCAAATATTTCGTTCTCATGAAGTTATATCTTGATACGAATTGTCTAAAACAAGGATATTAACTATTGAGTAATCGAAACAAAAGATAACAGTTCAAACCCGGCTGCTGATGCAGATTATATCTTGCTAAGTCAATTCTACAAGATTGGAGAGGAATGTGCCTTTGCTCTTGTTTTTAATTGAGGTTTCGTTTATTTAATCTGTTTAGACTTCAAAAGTTGTTGGGTTTTTACAGATCTTCATTGATATGCAGGTATAATTTAGCACAAATCTGTTTATATTTTTTTGACAGGATTACTCATCATGTAAAAATCACTTCAACTATTTCTTTGGATGAGATAATTACCTTGCAGTGCTGAGCTGCTTGATACTTGGTAACTTGAACTAGATATGTTTGACAGTCCTTTGGTGCTTCATTTTGGATTTTAGCAAATCGCTCCGTGGACTGAGTGAGCATCTGCAGTCATTATTACATCAGTAGCCATATAGATGTTGTACCATTAGGAGTCATTTTTCCATGAGAATCGCGAAAAGAAACTGCAGGAAAAGGATGTATATATGTATGTGACATAGCACTTACCATAACCCTGACCCTTTTACGAGCAAGGTAGAGGGCAATGGCCCTGCCTAGCTTTGAAGTTGCACCTGTCAAGAACACCTCACTAACATCCCGAGGAATCTCATTTAGGATCACAGCAGCTGTCAAGGTGTTTCCATGGACAACCCGGACTCTAAGGTTGGGATGCTTGTTGACAAAGAGAGTTCCCCCTCCATTCAGAGCTTCATTCTGTAAAAACAAATTTAATAAATATTATAGTCGTCAATGCTTCTTCCGACATCACTATGCCAAAGAGTATAAAAACAGAGAAATTCAGGGCAATCTTAGAGTTTTAATTGTCATGATTTCATATGTGCCCAGACTTTTTCAGAATTTCCACAATTCTTTCTTCTCCACAATCTTGGGATACCAAAGTTCAGTTGTGGTACTGAAAATTTGATCATGATAAATGAAAAGTGGTGGGAAAAATGAAGAGCAGGCCAACCTTATTGAGTGCAGCAAGGCTAATGACCTTGACACCAATTCTATCAGCTCTAAGGATGGATTCCTCGATAAGTTTGTTTATACCTTCTGCAGCAAAAGGTAAGAAATACTGCAAATGTAACACCATAGATTCAGATACCAAAATACAGAAGCAGAAACTACGGTTAATCTAAAGAATCAAAATAGGTGGAATCTGGGTGTCGTGTCGTCTCAAAATCTAAGGCACTTTGACAGTGAGAGTTAATGAAGTTACCTGAAAGCCAAATCTCGGTATGATCCAGGTCTGGTGCAGTCGACCTCTAAGATTGTAAAAAGTGAACAAAAATGTCTTGGACTTAGCCCACATGGCAAGCATTACCAAAAAGGCAAAAGGCCACATAGGAATCAAAAAGAACTTTGTGCTAAAAGGTATGGAGTTGAATGATAGGAGAATGAATGGAGAGTGCATAGATGACATTATATCAACAACATGGGCTAGGAAGACAAAGTCTGGTACTCTTTCATCTGTTCATTCAAAGCATAGAAAGTCAGAACGTAAGAAACTATGACGAATAATATGCAAACATTTAAATAGGAAGATATGATTTATATTTCTTAAGAACAATCATATAACAGTGATACTGGAGAAGTACTACGTCTTCCTAAACGTTCTTTGTTCATGTTTATTCACTTGTTTCATCGATCACAGCCAATAGTGGTTCTATTCTATAGCTTACCGAACACTATATAATCAGAGTCAGTAATATTCTTAATGCCAAGAGACGAAAAGCATCCAATTCTATCTGAAAATGCAGTTTTTATCCAACTATATTTCATTTTTAACCCAAATATACAATCATGATACTCTTTTCCAAACTCAAGAAAAAATATGCTCATATCTGTCTCCTTTTTAATACTAAGATGCACATGTGACAGTGTAAATTTTTGGGTTCAGAGTCCAATCCTTATCTGATCTCCACTAAGATCTTTGATTGAACAAAAAAATTATAAGTCTGGTCAAGATCTTCCTCCCAACAATTATCTTCAAATATATTTAAATCCAGGTTTCTGTATGGATCAGTGTGCATGCTCATAGTCATTACTGATCATTCAACAACGAACATGTTCAAGTGATGGCATATGAAATTTGTCAAGAGGAAACAGTAAATGCTACTTGGAAATTGTAATCAAAATACAAAGATAAACAAAGAAAAAAATTAGTGTGCGAATCTTTTGAGGCTGAAGGCCTTAAAAAAGGACTGAATGTTTGGATCACGCGATCGCATAAAATTAAAGACTCACTTGTTCTTGATCTTATTTCTTTCTGTAGATCCCAAGAACGGATGTTTATTGTCTTCCCCAGAATATCATAAAGAGGCATGAAGAGGCAGAAATTAGTTTTCATGTCTGTATGGTGTATACTATGGTATCTGCAAAGCCAAATAGGATGATAAAAACATTGTTGTAAGACTTCATCCATTAGAGTGGCACTCCATAAAAAAGACACAAGAAAAAGCAATCTATGTCATTTAGTTCAATTGTGAATGTAATTGTTAAAATCATGTTAACATCCTACATGTCGCTTGAATGACTTTTGCCCCTGAGACAGAAATAACTGCATTCAAAATAAATAAGTTTCAGCTTCATTGACTATGTAGACAATACTCCAGGCATCATTGTTGCCTATTTCTAAAGAATTCATATTCAAAATTCTTGATATCTTAAACCTTTTGTTCATAAGACATATTTGTCAAATTCCCTACTCTCTCCCCGAGTAGAAACACAGAAAGAGACACAAAGATAAGAACATATTTTAAGGGAAAAAACATTTCTAACAAAGAAATATCGTAACAAATCAAGGAAATGGATGACTACAAAAACTTACGTGGGAGTGTATATCAGATATTTGAGAAGTGGTAATGTCTCAAAGAGTTGATGAGGGACAACTTCAACATTACTGTGTCCCAAGCATCTAAGGAAATCAAAAAGCAAGAGATAACTGTAAATCATGATTATTGAACCATTACCAACGAAGGCAGTTCCCAAAGTCGGTACTCCTATAACTGCAATTAGTAATAGGTGTTCAAGAAATGATGCATGCCCAGCTGCACAAAGAAAATGATTGGAAAATCATTAACCGATAATTGTTGGACAAATAATTACAAGTACCAGACTAAGTGGGAGGATGCCTCTTCATTTTACCTGCATGAGGATGGGGCACTTTCGAGCTGTGGTGTTGCCAATGGTAATTAGAAAAGAAATAGGAGGAGTGTAATAACCTATGCAACCAATAATATAGTGGCTCTGAGATTCCAACATGAAGGGCCAGACAACAAATAATTCCCCTAGTATCCCAGAGCGGAAGATTTTGTAGAGATGGGAAGCCGAAATAGGCCAGTAACGCCACAAAAGTTTGAAGTATCAAGAAATTGTCCCTGTTCAAGATTATACATAGTAAGGCAGATATATTCTATTATGCAGAAACTATGAAATATTCTGAACAAAATTGAGTACAAAGATAAAAGCCAATGCTGCTTCTAGTAATCATTCAACCGGGAAAGTTTAATACTTTCTTACCAATGCCATTGTGCATCAATTTGCTTGTAGTCTATGCCTTCTTGGGAAATCCGGCGTTTGCGATTGGCAAAAAGCATCATATTCTGAGAACTCCATAATTGATAAACATGGGCCCTCAGGTCAAACAAGAGGAGAATATGGAAACACCAATTACTGTCTTTGCTTTCCTCCCTAGAATAGAAATAATTTGCAAGAAGTGCAACATAGAACAAGTACTGCTCCATCCCATATAAAAAACACAATATAAATGAAAAACCAGTTAATAAAACAATACAATCATTTTGGACAAGCAAAAAATGATTGAAACATGTTTTGGAGAAGGCTTACCTTGTAATTACCGAGGTTTTCCCATGGCCAAGCAAACAAGGGAGCATCCATTTTCCCCTGGAAATTAATTCTATTATCTTCTTCCGAAGTTTTCGTATGTTGAATCATGGCAACATTTTCTCCACCTCCCTCCATATTGAAAACCCAAAAGTGTGTAACCTCGCTAAAACCCCACTTTGATGTAGTACAAAAAGTGTTCAATAAAGACCCAAGAATGATGACAAAAGAAACATGATACTACAATTAATTCGATCTTTCTCCCTCCTTGCAATATAATTCCCCTGCGATCCCCACTTTTTGGCTTCACTTCCCTCCCACCCCAGTTCCAGAGAGCTATATAGTAGTTTCAAGAAACAGACTTTTTCCTACTGCCTAAAAGAATAAAATCTTTCCTCCCAAATACCACTTGCTAAAAGGCTAAAATTGACAACCATACAAATACAATCCCAGCCCAGAACGTTATTGAGTTTAACCACATTCAAAAGTAATTAGTAGTTGACAGCTGTGGGCTAGAGCCTAGACATTATATACCAAAATTTAATACAATGACAGTGACAGGTGAAGGCAAAACGATATTGGGGGAGAGGGCTGGGGGGGAGGGGGGTAGTTCTTGCAAAAAGATGGGATTTTTTCTCATTAATCATCTACTTTTTGATTGATTGGAGGTTTTCTTCTTGGTGGGTTCATTGACAAATGCCAGAAAACTGCAAATATTTCACAGATTTTATGTGGATAAATTAGCTAAAGAAAGAACTGAGGACTGAGGGGACCAAATCCATACCTCAACTGCTTTCCTACCTAACAGTAACAGCCCACAAATTTTGGATGCTCGTTTGGCCACTTTTCACTTTCTCTATCCCTGTTGTGTTGTCATTTTACAGAGACTCTGGAACCAGAACACGTTTTCCAGTTCAAGAAACATCGTGGGGCTTCATTAATTTACAATTTTGTTCGTAATCAATCGTGAATTATTGATTAGTACTATAATCATGTCTCTTCTTTCTTTAAGAATACTATAATCATGTCTTAACACGGTACTCTTTTGTATTTGGAAATTTTGCCATCGTTTGATCGGAGAACAAAGAAAGCCTTTATTTATAGCAATCTTTCGCCACAAGAATCAATCAATCAATGTATCCACTGAATCCCGATTTGTAGCTTGAATGTTTTCCCGCATATATTATTGATGGGGAAAAACTTAAAATTTAGGTAAAAAAATAGCCTATTTAGTTCAATTTTTTTATATGAAGCCCTCAAAGTTTATTTTATGTTATTACGATCCCTAAATAATTTTTAATTTTACTTACAAAGCTTATGGCATTTATATATGGAAAGTCGAGTTATGGGGACATAACGCAGGGTCTTCCAAATGTAGAACATGTGTTAAAAGTGCGCTCAATATATTTATTATCAATATATCTAAAAAAGAGAATCGATGATTTGAACAAATAGATAACATGAATTATCGGGATTCTCTGGGAATTCTGCATTGCGGCGTATAGTATAGGAACCCTCACATATTTTGGCTTACTTTCTTTTTGTATATTATATGGATAATCCGACCCGCAAGGACCACGATAGAGAATTGTTTGATCGTCTTTCTCTGAAGAATAGGCGAAATACAATCAACTTAAATTCGAAACATCTACTCGAAATCTTAAAAGGTGTCCTAAAGTTCTTCCACCAAACTGTAGTACAGAATCATCTCCAAAGATCTCAGTCAGAGAGGACATGTCATGTCCCAAACGTAAACACCCCGTTGAAGCCACTAACAGAACAAATAGGATGAATTGAGACGGTATTTTAAAAATACATAATTATCTTAAATATATTAACCATTTCTTTATTTTTCGATCGCCTGAAAGGAACAAAAGAAATATCTCATTGTTTCTTCAATAATTTTGAATCTCTAATGGACCTCTCTATAGGATTCGAACTCATATGAAGTTCCAAAAGTAGCCGAACCTAAAAACATAAAGTACCATAATAGTAATATATATCGACAAAAATGGTGATTTTCCGGACTAATAATATTAATAATCATGCATGCAAGCTTGCATGACATAGCTCAGTTGGTTCCGAGGCTGAAGAGTTTCAAATGCTGGTAGCATGCTTGGCCTCCAGTCTGCAAAACCACTGAGTCACCATAATTTACATCTTCCACCTGAGTATCGAGCAGTCTAGTAGGATTCTGTGGGCGACGAATTTCGCCTTTTTGGTACTAATAATCATGCATGCAAGGTTGCTTGCTTAAATAGAACACCATGGAATGGGAGCTTAATTAACACGTAAGCATGAAAGATTAGAAAATATAGGTGAAAAGTGGGACAACTTCTTCTAACATAAGACATTTAATGTTTGATTGAAATGGAAAACCAATGCCAAACTCCTAAATATCATTACAAGGAAATTAATTATGATACTGTTTAATGGATTTTTTCTATTTTAATTCAATCATAATAAATGAATAAATTTACACGCAAATAATGTTTTTGGTAAAAAATTATCAATTTTTATTTTTTAAAGAAAAGGAAATAATTTATTATGCTTGCTTATTTTTAAGGTTTAATTATAGTTTACCCTTTTAGATTTGTCCAAATTACAATTTCATTCATTTATTTTGTGTAAATTACAAATATTTTAAATTTAAAAAATTATGAAAAAATCATGATTCTGCAGTAAAAAATTTAAAATATTTATAAAATATCATTTTAAGGTAATAATATCATTCGTTACAATGATCAGACTAATGATAAATATTTTTGGCAAGAGTTTTATGTTCTTAATGTATATGATAATAAATCATAATTATTTTCTGATAATTTTTTTTACTGATTAATAAGTTATGAATATATAAAAGATATGAATGTATATAAGAGTTAGCCTCGTTTTTTACCCTTGAAAGCTTAAAGTAGAAGGTGAAGATGAGGAGTACCTAGCCGGATTCCAAAGATGCACCCATTCCTCAAAGCCCCGCACCAAAGTCAATCCCTCTTTTGCTTGTTCAAAAGAAAAAAAGTCGTGGATGGCATGATCTTAAGACTTACGCAGCTTCTATTGAAAATGAAAATGCGTCTTCTTCTTCTCGATAACAAAATATAGGGACGAAATTATATTTTGAAGAAACTTTGAGGGGAAAAATATAATTAAACATATTTTGAATTAATCTATATTAAATTAATGTTGGTAGAAGTCATAATCTAAGACTTAGGCCAAAAAAGTCAAAATCTTTGAGATTCATGATATAATCTCGTACGTACGTACATGGAAGGAATTAATGATGGCAGCTTAGTTGTGTTATAAAGTTGGTGCTATTATTAACCTTAATTAATTTTTTGCTTACCTTTGCCACATTCAATGTTAATGTTTTTTCCTTAATTTTAAATTATTTCTATGTTTTAGTACTAAAAAGACAAAATCTCTCGCACACAGGACTCCCCACCAGACTGTCTGACGTCTAAAGGGAGGATATAAATCATGGTGATTCAGTGACCTTACAGACTGAAAGCTAGGCACTGATGTGCATAATAAACCATCACCTACATTGGAGATGTTGCTTCTTTACTAATAAATTATATTTATTATTCTTTTCCAAATCTTTTAGTCAGATTCATGATTTTTATCAGATCTTTTCATATCGAAACTGTTAAAAAATTTAAGACGGAGAGAAGAATAATTATTTCTTACTAATTATAATCTAATATTTATAGTTTACAAAGTATCGACATTGGTGTGCACAAGAAACCATTACCTACATTGGAGATGTTGCTTCTTTACCAATAAGTTATATTTATTATTCTTTTCCAACTCTTTTAGTCAGATTCATGATTTTTCTCAGATCTTTTCATATCGAAACTGTTAAGAAATTTAGGACGGAGAGAAGAATAATTATTTCTTACTAATTATAATCTAATATTTATAGTTTACAAAGTATCATAATTCTTAATAAATTAAAAACTTAACCAATCACCGATAAGAAATACTGCTATATTAGTTACTATATTGATGTAATATCTCCAACAGAAACTCTTCTCTTCTTTCTTTATAAAGGTTTCTCATTAGTTAGTTAAAGTACGAGCTTTTATTAATTTTTTACTTATATCTTAAAAATATCTCAAAAAAACTTATATTTCCGAAAGTTTTTTACATTAGTACATATTATAGATCGTGAGAATGTTGATTTTGTCATATTTCTCCAAAAAATAAAAACGTATATTAATATGCTCGTGAATCGTGATAATATATATAATAAATTATAAAGTTTTAAACTCGAATCATATTCTTCTCCCCGTAATATATATAAAAGGATACCAGTTTTTTTTATTTTATTATTTTTTATTTTATTATTATTTATTTATTTTAATAACAGGATGACACGTAACCTTATGGATGGTTTCCTTCCCATTGTGTCCCATAACTCATCTTCCCAACAAAATCTATTTATTAAAAAATAAATATAAAAAAAAAAAAAGAAGGATCAAATCTTTCAATGCAATTATGCCTTGTTTGTTTGTTCACAAACAGTTAGAGGTTACGAAGAGTTTCCATTTTCTTGGTGAATTCGATCCACAATTATTCATCAGATCAGATATGAGAAGGATCTATTTACTGTAGCGCGAATCGTCTATCGCTTATTATTTTTGATATATTTATTAATAAAAGTAGAACTAATTCTTTAATTCCAATTAATAAGAGGGATCTTGAACTAAGAAATAGACCATAGAAGTTTCATATTCGAATGAACCTCGTAATCGTAAGAAAATGAGTTTCCTTTCTCTCGCATCTCTTTCCAGTGGTCCAAGGATAAGGAGTGCAGTTCTTCTACTTTATACGTTATCCTTTTAAAAGGCATAAAAGATATTAAGAAAAATAAAACTCTAAAGAAAAAAATAAATCTGATGAGAATAGTAAAAAATCGTCGGGACCCTTTTTCTATATCATCCCACACTATTTTAATTTATCCATTTTATTAAAAAAAAAACAGAAATTTTTTTTCTAGAATAAAAAATTGAATGAAAGTAGAGGACCTTACTGTGCAATTATGTCATAGTATTAATTTGTTCGTTGGCAAACAGTTAGTGGTTAGAAAGAGTTGAAAATTTTCTTGAGGAATTTGAGCCACGACACAATTTTTAGACTAAATTGAATCGTCTGTACTCTTTTTTTTTTTTTTTATTGATTGATCGATTTTAATTTCCAAAAAAAGCAAAATTCAACAAATAATTAATGAGTTAGCAAGCTATAAAAACGACTGTTTTATCAATTTAATCCACACATGGTTTAAATTTGGGTATTCTATTTTCAAGGTCTAAAATTTCTTTTTTTTTTTTTTTCATTTTTCCTAATCATGGATGGTTTTTAAGGGAAAAGATTTATATTTATGTATCTCAATTAGATTCATTTTGTCTATTTCGTCGTTATGAAAAATATTTTTCTATAAATATTTATAAGTTAAATTTACGAATGATCCAGTCCATTCCTTACTCACCGAAACCTAAAAATAATATAAATAAACTATATATCTGAGCTTGCAAGCTCCTACGCACTTACCAAACTCTGTCTTTTCTCTTTTATTTTATTTTTTTAAACTCAAAGTATTAAAAGATGTATTAAATGATTCTAAAAAAAATAGAAAGAACGGCTCAGGGCTAGACTTTCATCTACTTTCCTCTCTCAATGCACTTACTTGGATTGAATTTTAATTTGAAAAAAATATATGTATTTTTTAATTAATTTCTAAAATGTAAATTACTTTTTTTTTTTGAATCAATCTTAATGCCACGTCCAGCGACAGAACCAAAACAAAAAACTAACCAAAACAGAAAACTTGAAAGGGCTGATTAACGTATTAAAAATTTTGTCACAATTTTTTCTATAAAATAGATATATTCTAAATAAAAAAAACATTCAAACTGAGAAATTTGAATGTAAAAACATTAAAATTTTAAAATTTTTTTTTTCAGAGACTCGAACCTATCCAAACCCCTAAGTGGTTCCGCCACCGGCTACGTTGATTATGTTTTAGCCAAAGAAATCTGTCCACTAACTACATAAAATAAAAGTCTGGCCGCCGTTGTCATGGTGAAGTAAACTAGGGTTTATCATTGCCATCTATTTTGATAAAACCATTGAAGTGCAATACAAGAAAAGAAAAAGCACCAACTTGCACTTGATCCACAATATCAAGTTGTTTATATAATTAATTATACACAAATTATTTTATTATTCGTCGCGAATTATATACATCATTTTCATTTTTCACGTGATCTTCCAAATTTGCCCTTAAAACTAACATCATGAGCGTATAACATACATTTTCTCCTCTAATTCCCCACAAAGATAGTGACGACTGATAATATAACTAAACTTGTGAAAATAGAGAATGTGTAAAAGAGAAAATAAATACGGATATATATAATCAGAACAAATTCTAGTGGCTCAATGAGGATAGAATGGTCTTTTCTGTTTCGAAACCCTTCTACCAACGAGAGGGTCAAAGTATATTTTTTCTTTGTTTTTCCAATTTTGTCCCTCATTGATCCGCTAAACATTTTCCATATATAATATCTAGCTAATAGATATTAGTTAAAATGCATGCTCTATACATGAAACTAAGTTAAAATGTTACAAAGTTTAACAAAAAATCAATGCTATAATATCAAAAAAAAATTAAAAATAAAAAGAAAGAGGAACTATCTGCCGGTCGGGGGGAGGGGGAGGGTTGGAGGGGGGGGCGGCTCCCTCAATTTTAAGAATTTGTGAATGCATAAAATACCATATATAAGCTTGGAAAAAAAAAAAAGCATCTGATTGCATGAAGAACTGGAGCATAGTATATAATAACCCTATCTATAACTGAAGAATGAAGATCAAAACTCACTCAGCCTGTGCATTTTCTGTTTTATGTCTCTGAAGCTCTTCTTGGGCGCGAATGAGCCTACACAGGTAAAGCGCCAAAAACGCGATTGCAGTTGGTTATTTTAGTTATCAATCTAAACAGCTTGAAAGTATGAACGGAACAGAAAGAAAACTTACCTCCATTGTAAATCAGTTACTTCGCGAAGCAATTCCTTCTCCCGATCGTGAGCTGCCTCCAGCTACATACACCCAAGAGGAAAAAGAAAATGAATATGCTTTTGCCCAGAAAACACAAGTTTACGTGTATGTGTACGCAGGATGTATGCGAGAATGATAGTTATATTTTTCACGTACCAATGATTTCTCAGACACAGCAGCACCGGAACCACCATCTGCTGAATGGTCAATGGAATAACTCAATACATCAAATGGTACAAAAAGTAATAAGAATACAATGACAACATTGCTCCAACCTGTAGTTTCGACACTAGCAAGTTGCTTCATCATAGTCAAAATATTGTCCTGTTGAGATTAAGGCAAATGTTACTTACAAGCTCTTGGCTAAACTTAAATCTTTATAAGGATCACGTACTATAAATTTATCCATACCCTTTGCACAATATTTGTTTGCAGAATAGATTGCAACATTGGGTAAACGGAATGATTTACAAGATTTGGTGGTGTGGCATCAGTTGGCAGTGCTGATGAAGAAGCAGGAGGAAGTTGGGTAATCACCTGCATAACACATTATGGGCGTCTAAGGAAGCTTCACATTATTAAAATCAAGCCTTGCAACAGAATTCTTTCGGGTAGCAACTAACCTGCAAACTGTGACTTTTTTGAAGCACCGGAGGAGCAACCTGGTAGGAATAAAGAATAAACTTTGAAGCGTCTCCTAAACATTACCCGAAGCAGTAGAAATTATGCAGTGGAACCTCACCTTTTCAAAGTCCACGTTCTCAGAGGTGACTTTGAACCGTCCTCTTTGCTGAACAACAGGAACTTTTGCCTTTTCATCTAGATCATCACTGCCATTCACTATAAAAGAATGTGTATTAGATAAAACGATAGTAATTTGCAAACCATAAAACCAAAGTTGACAAAGAAAAACTATAAGAGAAAGCCACAAGAGAATAAGAACTTGCCTGATGCCTTGGAAGCTTTAGAACTAGTCTCAGAGGTCATGTCACCAACTGTTTGAGGAACAAGATCACTTTGGGATTGCATTTGAAATTTATCGCTGCAAGGTCCACAAAATTTGTTAACATTTTGGTCCATAGAGTGAATATTAAACATAGTACTAGAAAGAAGACAATTTACAAACTTCGATTCATCAATAAATAAGCGTTTATCTTTTTGAAATGCAGAATTAGCTAGCACATAAGAAAGATAGTTTTCTTTTCGCCACTATAGACAAAATGATTATATACATTTTTTTGTATAAGCGATAGATGATTATAAGACAAAAGACAAAATGATTATATTAAAGAAATCCAATATATAGATAGAAAACTAAAGCAAGTTTTGAATGCAAATTGTGGAAAAGCTCACATCCTTTATATACCACAAGAAATTTTTATAGAAGTTTTAAGAGAATGTTCTGAACAAAATAAATACCCTTGATTGAAATACATTTTCGACTTCTCTGGTGATTTTCCATTCATCTCTGGCTCCACTTTTCCAGTTGAAATAGTTTCCAGATTACACAGATTTGGGATAGAGCAGTTCGAGGAAATCTGAGGCTCATGCACTGAACCTGAAATGCTCACATCGTCGTCGGACTTCTCACTTTTAATCCTAGAAAGTGACAATAAGATCAATTGGCAGGCCTAATAAAGTAATCCGGATATCAAAGATGCCCAGAACACACAAGACCAGTTATGTTTTATGAAATATGTCGGACCACAAATAAAACTGATATAGATCGAGATATGGTGCATATTTTCCATGTAGAATCACATACGTGGTTGTTGCTGTGGTAGAATCAGCTGATGTAGGAAGAGCAGGTTGATTATTATCACCCTGTGTAGCATTTTTCTATTAGCAAGAAACACCCTCAAGTATGTATTATGTAACATCCAGAAGATTAAGGGGAGGAAAAACATTAATACGGCCATACAAGCTCTGGGATATCTGAAGATTGGCTTGTAAAGGACAACTGATGTTGAAATTGTCGTCCATCAAAGCTCTGGAGTAAATTTGAGCTTCCTTTTTGGTCTTTATCACCAACAATATCTTCATCCTGGATCTGAATGGAACAAAGATAGAGAAATGACAAATTCAGATCCAACTTGAACCAAAATAGTAGGTCCAATTGCAGGCAGAAGAGAGCAGTAGAATAGTCTTTGTACCAGTGAAGCCTGAGCCTTCATATCCTCAAGATCAAAATTCCAGCCACTAATTCCACGTTTATACTCACTCTGCTCATGGTTTCAAATCACATTGAAAGTTAACCAAGGATGAAAGGATAGTGAAAACCATAAGTTCAAGCAAAGTCATAGGATACTCTGCAAACGGACTATAACATAGGGTTTCAACGACCAACTTCAACTCCTTCAGAGAGAAAGTAATACAATCAAACACTTGGGACAGACATATTCTAGTCCAAGACATGCATTATATCATAAATCCAGTCGAAGTGAAATATCCAGAAATGATAGAAACTGTCACCAGAAGCAATGCACTGAATAGCAGCCGAAGACATTTTATGCAAAAGCATCTGCTATGGTTCTTGATGCAAATATAACCAACAAGAAAGACAATTGTGTACGGATGGAAGGACAGAGGGTGTTTCTCTAAGGCCTATGCAACAACAGTCCCACTGCTAGTAAACTTACATATGGAATAAATCATTTAGAACCACCTACAAACATAATTATCTACCAAAATATCAAATAAATAATTTGAATTTCAACACTCACATAAAAAACCAATTAAAAAATAATCAAACCTGTGATATTTCTTCTTTTTGGCCATCTGGCATTTTCTTTTGTGCAAGCATATCTTCTTCCTTTCTCTATTTATTGTTTATAGACAGCGAAAAGAAAAAGAATTTGTCAGCACAGACCGCCATGAATATTGAATTCCAGCTTCGAACCATACCTCCAAAAAAAAAAAAAATCATAGACCTTAAGTGCCTGAAGTCGATCACCAAGAGCAGGTAGCCCCTCCAAAAGTGTTCTAAGAATATAATCACTTGACCTAGCTTGCTTGAAAAAAGGGTGCTTCAACAACTTCTTAGCTGAGGGCCGTTTTGAAGGATCTTTAACCAAACAACTAGCAATCATCTGTTTGAAAGACTATTGACAGGAACAGGACAAAAAGAATATGAGATTACAGGTTCAAAAATGATACACTATAAGATGTTTGTTGAACTAGTACCTTTGAGAACTTCTTGTCCCTTTCATAATCAAGGCCAGGAGGTGCATTTTGTAAGGTCATAAGCAAAACCTAGGAAATGGAAGACTTTGGTGAAGATAGGGATTAACAAAGATGGAACATGAGTATTTCACTGCTTGGGAATGCACCTTCATTGGAGGATACTTTGAAAACGGAGCATGGCCATGGGCAAGCTCCAAAGCAGTGATACCAAATGACCAAATGTCAGCTCTTCAAACAAATAAAAAAACACTATTTTTAGCACTCGAGCAGTACATTCAGCTGACATGCTGCAAATAAGATATGACAAACCTGAAATCATAACCATTCAATTGCTCCATAACCTCAGGTGCCATCCTAAAGCACAAATGAACTCACAGTTAAAGTGGACCAATATGAAAAAATCTGAGTCAGAATAAGTTAAAGTAGTGGACTGACATGCCAAAATATGAGTCACAAGAAAGTTCGCTCATTGGCTCTAACAAGGTAAGCACTTAAGATACATGAGTACCCGGTTTTCTACTTAAGAAATAAATGATGACATATAGGTTGGAACAAAATATCTTGAAGCAATTCTTTGTACAAACCATACCAGCAAGGAGTTCCAACAAATGTGTTCCTCATTCGTTGCCTATCACCTGAATCAAATAAGCAAGCAGATACACCAAAATCACCCAGCTTTATTGCACCACGGGAATCAATGAGGATATTTCCAGCCTGAAGGACCCCAAAAAAAAATGAGAAATTTTGAGGTAGGTATAAATTCAATTATCTAAAGAATTTCTAACAACAAGAACAGCTTTGACAATTTGTTCAACATCCTACATGATCCCCTAAAGCAGAATTAGCCTTCTACCTGTAGGGAACCATACCAACCAATTGGAAAAAAGGAAGGGAAAAAGAAACAACAGAGTGAACTTTTCAAAGGAAATAAAAGATGCAATGGTTTCAAGTGAAGGATTAAGAGTTTCTGCAAGGACAGAGGATTGGAACTCTTTTTTGGCAGCAAGTTCTCATAAACTCGAAGGAAAAGATTTCCTGTTCTACTAGACATGTTAAGAAATTCAGCTCTTATTCGAGAAACAGATGTTATTTCTTCTGCACATGTAGACAGCCATTTTTACCAACGGTACAACCCTTCTCATCTGCTGAAGACAGAATTATGATGAATTCAATAAATTCAACAAAGGATAAGAAAAGGATTAAGGCGACTTATTACTGTTTATCCAAAAAATGAAGAGAAAAATGTGAAACTGCCGAAAGTTTTGCATAAACAAAGAACATGTAACTCACTTTGACATCACGATGAATGTGCCCATGACTGTGAAGATACTCCAGACCTTTCAATACCTCACGTAGTATTGTGGCAATAACAACCTCTTCAAAGCCATCAGGATATGCAGCCTTCAGAATGTGAAGACAAGAACCCCCAGCCATATAAGGCATAACAACCCATAAATTATGGTCACTAACAAAGGAACAGTGTGATTTAAGAACATTTGGGTGGTCAACCAGGACCATTGTTTGCGCTTCTCGAGAAATGTTATTCTGCATTTGAATTTTTTATTAAAAAAGAAAGAAATAGCCAACTAAATTGGTTTATCTCTGTTTCTAAAAACAAGACAAAGAGCCAATGCCTGAGTCAAATAGCATACTTATCAACAGAAAATGCAATTATCTAGAAAATAGGAAGTTTCAAAAAGGTTGACGATGTACTACAGAATCCTGGAATTTCATATTCAGTCCGGTCAATTTTGTTGTAGTCGAATGTTTTATAAACATACTTCATCATGAGATAAAAATTAAGACATTTAAGCAACATAGAACAGAAGTATCTTATTCTTTCCCATTTACTGGAAAAAATATAGTATTTAACCCTTGATTTCAGTGTCATTGGAGAATAGAAACCTAGCGCTTCCGACGCCCTTCTAAATTACAGGCAAGCATTAACAAATTTTTTCCCCTGGAACCATGCCGAGGGTCAATCACGAGAAAAAATATTGAGACGGGTGTACTTCGTTAGGCTTTGAGACTGGGTTCCAAAATGGAATCCAAATACGTAGTGTTTTTCTAATCCAAAATGTCTCTTTGAGTTTGGAACAGTTAGACATGATCAAACCTAGTCTTACCACCCCCCGACCCCACAAACACACACACACACACACCAAATAAAATTAAAAGAACGCCAACAATTTCTGTCTTTTACTATGCTCATTCTGTAATTGATATAATTGATCTCTTCCAGAGAAAAAAAATTACCTTTTACCCTAAACAAAGTTTTACCACTAGAAAGTCAAAAAAAAAAGAAACCCCCCTTTTAAGCTTTATATACTTAACAAGTAACATTACCCAAATCACCAAGAATAGTATTCAAGTTCAAAACACCTATCAAAAAAAGCATCAAAGCTGATGACTTGAGACCATATGCTCTGTACATACATACAAACAACTATAGATACGTATATACATGCATCAATTTAGTTGGCAGAATGCTTTTAATTCTCAAGGACAAGACAAATTTTATAACCAAGTGAACGGACTACTTCTATATTTAGTAATCAACTACTTGACAAGTTGAAAATTGCTGGTAACCACCCAAACCCTCTGCATATAAAACACAGATTGGCTTAATTACAGACAGAGAGAGAAAAGTAATTACCAAATCACAGTTATCGCGTTCAAAATCAAGGATTTTGATCGCGACGATCTCATTGAGAGGATTACACAACGCCCGATGAACGGAAGCGCTTACTCCGGTTCCGACCTCCTCATACAGAGTATAATGCTCTGCCCCTATTGGATACTTTTTCTTCTCCATAATTGAACCTCTTTTCACAATCTATCAACTATTGTATGAACATCCGCTGTTCTCCGAACAACAATCACGTAAATGCAACTCGTCGGCGATCGTCAGATCCCAATTTCTGCAACAAATTTCCGGCAACTATAAAATTCCAATTCAAATTTCAAACCTTGGCATTACAAACAGTTTAAGTCAAATAATTCATCAAAAACCTTTCAGATAACAAACGCAGCAAGATAAATTTTGGATCCACAAATATTGGAAAACATTAAATTCACAAAAAAAAAACAAAAAAAGGAAACTTTTCGGCAATACAAAGCAACCTAATATTCAGGAAATTAAAGAGAGATATATATATATACTTACAAAAGATATTATAAAAGGCAAGCTAGAGAGAGAAAAATGTAGTGAGAAGAAATGGAAACTTTAAGAGGAGGCAGTGATGATGATGACGACGAGGCTAGACTACTCCTTTCTCCGCTTTCTCGTGAAAGAGAGAGAGAGAGTGGTTTTTTTTTCTTTTTTCTAGAGAGAGAAAGGCGCAGCTACCGGGACGCCGCTCGAACGACGGGGGAGAAGAGTTTTGCATGCATAAATCCCGCCACCTGTTATGTCAATATTCGGCCATTTTCTTTCTAGCTTTTATATAGTTGGCCCCGTACAACTTTATATACAAAGCGTACAAGCCTTTTGTTTGTTGGTACCGGGCCCTTGTCCCCCCATGCCCGCCCCGCCCGCCCCATCACTTTATAAAAGAGGCTCAATCTATTCGGATCTCCGACTCCCATACGGGTCGGTAAATGCACCAATTTTAACCTATTTATATTTCTATTCAAATTAAATATCTTAATATATTAATAATAATTAAAGTACATTAGATTTATTATTCGAAAAATATTTTAGTTCTTTTTATAAAAGAAATATATATTTTTTAGTTTTAAAATAATGAAATATAAACCAAATACACATACCTTAGATTTTTGGTAATATTTTTTCATTAAGATTCAATGATTTAAAATTCAAAATTTAAATTTTGGAATAGATATGCAATCCACATCCAAGAATATTATAACTTTTGATATCAAAATTATTGGAGAATCCAATGAAAAAAGGAAATTATGAATTAGTATTAATTAAAAAATGGGTTTGATTAACGCATTTTTAGATTTTATAAGATAGTTTGTTTTATTATGGTATATTTTATCCATATTAACCTATGTTACGAAATTATACGTTAGACAAATCTTTAGAAAATATATATATAAATCGGGGATACTTATGTTAACATTTCTTTTGAAATGACAAAAAAAAAAAAAAAAAAAAATCTCAGGCAAAAAATTAATAACATGAAGAAACTAATAACAACTCAACTTGTATTTGAAAATAAAAAGTGTCACCGTTAGTATTATATTAAGGTATATAAGCTTGTTATTTTAGCACATGAAACATTTCAATATATTATAACGACTAATAAATAAAAGTATTGTTTATAAAATAAATAAGTAACTTTAAGGTAATTTTTTAAAAATAAATGAAAAGGAAATCTATTACCAAATCAACCTTATAAATCAAATGAGTCATCAAATGGAAAAATCCAACAATTAGGAAAATGCAATGTTTTATGTGTAAATATTTAATGTGTATCTCGTGTTACACGTTAATATGAATAAAATATATTATATATAGATAAAATATATTACATGTAATGCAATTTATACCATATATTCAGTTGCAACTATTATAGTGTAGCCACTTATTAAAATTACATCATTTTAGTATAGATTTTATTATTTTTATAAGTAAAATCGTCATTGGTTTTACGCTTCAGTGTCCGGAGGAAATCGAATTTTTCTCTCATTGTTGTCCTCGATCTATTATACTTTCACGAATCTCTGTTGAGCAACCTCATCGATTCACCATATTTTTTATTTTATTGTGATTTTCCTTCAATTAATCGTTATTAATAATCTGTAATTTTGTTTTCCAATAGAGAATTATGAAAAAATCAATATTGTGTCATTTGTTGATGTGGAGGATTTGAATTGTAATGTTTTCAATTCTTTTACGTGTATAGATGTCGATTCAATGATTTTGGAATCTATTGAAGAATAATTTATAAGCAAGCTATTGAATGAAGAAATTTCACGTAAGATATTGTTTTTTTTTTTGCAATTTAGCTGTTGTTTTGGAAATGTTGTGTTACTATACATATATGTGCACAGTTTAATAACTAAGTGTGTGTAGTTTGTTAATTGAGTGTACCTTGGACCAAAAGGCGAAATCCCTTGTCCTCAGAGTCCCCACCAGACTGCCCGACGCCCAGGTGGAGGATGTAAATCATGGTGACTCAGCGGTCCTGCAGACTGGAGGCTATGACCTGGTGCGCACAAGGAACCACCTCCCTCATTGAAGAGATTGAAATTCCCACACTGCCACTGCCAGGAGTCTATATGTTTTATAATTAGTGAAAATTTTTAATTTTTGTTTTGTTTCTATTTTTTGAATTTCTGGTTAGTTTCAATGTTTGTTATGCTTTCAAAATTATTTTAATTTCAATATTTAATTTAAATATGGTTGGAGATCGTTTCATTTTATTTGTATTAGTGGGCCTACTTTTATAACAAAATATGGATATTTTTTTTTTAACTACGCATGCCTACTTTTATATGTAGAGTGGAATATTGAAATTCCAGTATGTTCAGACTTTTTGTTGGCTGTAATGTAATGTTTGATATGCTTTCAATTTTATATTAATTTTATTATACTTGTGAATTTTTTATTTATTTTGCATTGTATTTAAACTTCAGTAGTTAATGCGCCTACTTCTAAAAGTATATATTTTTTAACTATGTATGCTTATTTTTTAAATTTAGTGTGCCCACTTTTATATATAAGTTGAATATTGATTTTATTATGTATTTTTTAAGTTCTATGGTTAACGCAGAGTGCTTACTTTTATAATTACATGTGCCTATTTTTATAACAGAGTGTTCCTATTTTATTAACTATATGTGCCTCATTATTTGAACTTTTTTGTTTTTTGGTTATATTGTTTTATGCATATTGTTTGATGCATTTACATCAAACAATATATATATACAAGTAAAATGTTCAAATTTTGGTATGTCTTATATTGTGTATTTTAAACTTATATCGATTTTATTACGTATTTATTAAGTTCAATGGTTAAATATAGATTGTGCATACTTTTATAACTATGTGTGTCTATTTTTATAACAAAGTGTGCCTATTTTTATAAACTAGTGTGCCTAATTCTACAGCTATGCTTACCTACATTTAAAACTATTTTTTTGTTTAACGTGATTGATACTAAAGGTTGAATTATGTATACCTAGGACACGCTTAACAAATCCATACTTAATAATTTCTTTCAAAATATGAAAGTCAAAACAAAATTATCATCACCCTTCACCGTAGACCATGAAAAAGAGAAGAAAAACTCTAAAAAAAATTAATAATAATAACCACCACTAATGGGTTACCATAACGGCCATAGAAACTCGGTAGTTGAGTTGGTTAAGTCGCGTCATTTCACGCGCGAAGTCAGATAACACCGTCGCTCACTTTCCATAAGTGCACAAAAGAAGCATCAGCACGAACTTCATAGACGGCTGAGAAGATACAAACACAAAACCCCACCATGACCATAGGAGAAATGATAGAACCTCAAAAAGACACATCCGGCCATAGTCGAGTCGACCATGGAATTACAACTCCAAACTGCAAGAAAAACAAAACAGCAAGAAGAAACAGAAACACCAACTGAAGTCTCGCCATTTATAACTCGTACTAGTAAGGAAAAGTCTCTTAGAGGAACGAAGTCCCTGTCGAGGAGACAACATCAACGAGACTGGAAAAATCTTCTCAAAATCCGCTATGAAAAATAAGAAGAAACTCAACAATTTTACTTTCAAAGAAATGCACATCTCGACCTTAACTTACCGGTAAAACTTGTTCGCACTGAATTGAGGACGAGCGGGTAGCTTCGTCACCCCCAAATCGCAAAAGTAACTGCCCTCATGAACAAGGTCACGGTTTCAATTCTTTTGTTACGTCTTCTTTTGTTACATGGATGATATTTTGTTACATTTTCTAGATAATATTTTTAAATCCCTAATTGAATGTAATAACAAAAAATCCAGAAATTAATTACTGCTATTAAAATTAAGAATATATAGAAGAAAAAGATAAAACCCCTGCGTTTCCTCATCTAAGTCATTTCCTACACACACAAGCGCACACATTTTGATTCTTTCTGGCGCTCTCGAGCTCGCTTGCTGTCTCTCTCTTCCCGCTTTTCATTTCTTAATCTCACTCTTTTTTCGATCCGGAATCAACACTGCGATTCTAGGGTTTGTGGAGAATTTCTAGACTTTTAGAAGTAAATTATACATTTTAAGATCGCAGAATTAGAGGAAAAAGAAGAAGTTTCAATTTGCTGATATGAAGCTCACTGTGAAGACTCTCAAAGGCAGCCATTTTCAGATTAGGGTTCAGCCATCTGACACCGTTAGTATACCAAGACCTCCGTTAATTACTTAATTTTGCATTTATGTGCGTAGTTTATTACATCTACAGATTGAGGGAGAGTTTTCACATTTTTGTTTTCTGTTCGTTCTTCAAGTCGAAATGCATTTGTAATTCTTCTAGTAATGTCCATTTATCGGAAAAGTAATCATAAGTTTCTTAAAGTAGAGAAATTTGCTTGGATGAAACTTAAAGTTTTTATCTTTTTTATTTTTTGGATAAAGATTGATAATGTGGATTACTGTTATTATTTTTAAGACTCTGGAAGAATTTGTTTGTTCATGGGTTAGGAAAAGGTTGCAGTAATTTATGGTGGCAAATGTTGTTAAAACCCGCACAATGCCTTACTGAATTTGCTAGGAGTTATAAAAGTTATGAATTTCCCTGGTTTTTGGATCTGTTTGTCCCGGACTCTGCTTCCTTTCGTATGTGTAACTAGGATTAGGGAGAGAGTGGAAAACGAGAATAACAAAAAAGGCATACATTATCAGAACAAAGATCAGGATTATGTAATTAGATATAGAGATGGGCTGACTTGAAGGAAACGGGGAACAGATATGGTCTCTAATATCATGTGGATCTCATGAATTCGGAGCTCTTTGCTTTGGCCAGGGTGCAGAGGTTGCGAACTGCTGCTCAATGCCAAACAGTTTGCAACAAATGGAAATGAAAGAGAAAGTCCCGGAGAAAGGGAATCATAGCCCTTTTGCACCTACATATGGTGCCTTCATAGACCTTAGAAGATAAAATAATGAAAAGATGAGAAGTTAAATAAAATTTTGGGCACTTAATGTTTGGTTATAATAGCTTGATAATAATGGCAACCTGGCCTAGTATTTGTTCTATTTTTGTTTTTAACATATTGTATTTTCATGATTACAACAGCAGGATGCTAGATATCAATAAATGAAACAGAATTAACATGAAAAGAACCAAAGGGGTACATATCTTATCTTCATTTGAATTCATTTTGATTGATTCAGATGCCTCTTCATGTGTCTTAGATTATGGCAGTTAAGAAGAACATTGAAGATGTACAAGGAAAAGATAATTATCCATGCGGACAGCAGCTATTAATTCATAATGGAAAAGTATTGAAGGATGAAAGTACACTGGCGGAAAACAAGGTGTCTGAAGATGGTTTTCTTGTAGTAATGCTTAGCAAGGTATATTCTTCCTTTTCATCATGTTGTCTTCCCATCTTATTCTCTTCAATAGGGTACCTTTCCCATGCCACTTCCGATGCCAATGCTGAATATAATGTTATGATGTTCAATTTTTCCTCCCACTTACGAGTCACTAGACATTGAAAGCATCTTAAAGTTCATCACATCTAAATATGTAGTGAGATTTTCTAAACATTGTATTTAATGTTGTCTTCGTTTTGTGTAGAGCAAAAGTCTGGGTTCAAGTGGGTCATCGTCATCTGCACAGGTATTTATGTGGGAATGCATGTATTTGTGTTTCTTATTATATGTAAAGGAAAGAAAGAGGGGTTTCTTGTTTTCATGGTAGCTTCTTATTATATTTATGTTTCCATGGATAGCCTGCAATTACTGCTGCACCGAGTTCAAATCCCACTCCTGCATCTGATCCCACTCCTGCACCTGAAGCTCCTCCAGTACCGTAAGTTATTAAAGAATTTTATAATAGTTTTTCTTCTATTTCTGTCAGTTTTCTATTCTATTTTCATGGTTCTTGTCTTAGTTAAGGGCTAATGCTAATATTTTTGTTGTAGAGCCTCTAAGAACACTGCATCTGCTTCTGATCCTGTGGCAGTTAGGTATGATATTTCTGAGTAGTTAATGAATTTGTTGAAGAAAGATAGCATGACCCACTTTTCTCGAGAAGGTGATGCTGACTGATATTACATCACAGAGCTACTTCTGATGCATATGGGGATGCTGCTTCCAATTTGGTTGCTGGAGTTAATCTTGAACAGACTATTCAACAATTGGTGGACATGGGAGGTGGCACTTGGGACAAAGAAACTGTTGCACGTGCTCTTCGGGCTGCTTATAACAATCCAGAACGAGCAGTGGATTACCTATATTCTGTATGTTCCGATTGCATAACTTTTCGAATTTCTTATATTGAGTTCAGAGGGTTGACCATGTTCTGTATGTCAGGGAATTCCAGAAACGGCAGAAGTTGCAGTGCCAGTGGCTCCAAGTGGGCTTAATTCAGCTACAGAAGCCGGTTCGGTACCTGCGGGTCTTTCTGGGGTGCCAAATTCATCCCCATTGAATTTGTTTCCTCAGGTGTTTGATTGGTTTATGTGAGGATAGTTTATGTTCTTTTTCCTGGTTCTTCTGTGTCTGATGTCAACTGCACTGTAAATTTTCTAGGCGAATCTTTCTGGTGCAGCGGGTGATGCTAGTGGTAATCTTGGATCCCTAGAATTTCTCAGGAATAACCCACAGGTAATGCCATTGTCCTTCCGCATGATTAACAGCACATATGCATTCTTCATAATGGTAAAGG
This sequence comes from Catharanthus roseus, assembly GCA_028651295.1. Lineage (NCBI taxonomy): Eukaryota > Viridiplantae > Streptophyta > Magnoliopsida > Gentianales > Apocynaceae > Catharanthus > Catharanthus roseus. The sequence goes on from JAPQWS010000148.1 coordinate 8,522,203, forward strand.
TCAAAGAACTTCCTTGAGCAATGCATTCTTTACTGTATCTTTCTTTAGCATCTACATCATTTAAATATTACATAGCTCAATATTGATATTGTTGCCCATAAAGTTTACGAATGATAAAAGGTTTCATTTGATTTCAGTTCCAAGCTTTGCGGTCAATGGTCCAAGCCAATCCACAAATTTTGCAGGTGTACTTTTTGTCAATAACTTCAGTTGATAATTCTAGTAGTTGTGTTTGGTCGAAGGCTCTAACCTGGTTTGCCTATTTCAGCCCATGCTTCAGGAGCTAGGGAAACAAAACCCTAATCTGTTAAGACTAATACAGGAACACCATCAAGAGTTTCTTCAGTTAGTAAGCGAGCCTGTGGATGCTTCTGAAGGGTAAGTGTCTAGTTTGCAACTATGAGAAATTCTTCGAAGAGACTTTTAATATCTATATTAACTAATTAGTGTATGAAAGATATTATTTTACATACTCCTGCTCTCGATGCTGGTATCCATACAGATAATTGCTTTGAAAAATCGTTGGTGGATATGTCTTGAGCACAAAATGCATGGTGGTTAATTCTGGCAGGGAATATAAACTTGTGTGGCTGTTCTTAGGTTCTACTTGGATTGGTTTTAAGTTTGAAAAAACTTTGTATTTTTTTCTTGGAATTCATGGAAGGTAAATTAGTTGAGACAAGATGTGGGTCCCAAAGTACAAACATAGAAATGTTTTCTTTTTCAAAACCAATCCAAGTAGGCACTCACAATTTCATTTGATTCATCCTTCATGTTATGAACGTCCTCGTCTGAACTTCAGACAACATCCAATACAATTGTCTTTTGTTTATAGCTCACTTTTCAATCCAAATGGTGTTATTTCTTGTTTGAGAACTTGTTGCTGTTTTTAAGGAATTGCTTTTCATTTCCATGCTAAGAACATGTGCTTACAACCCTTTACCTCATCTATTTTTTCAGGGACATATTTGAGCAGCCTGAGCAGGACATGCCCCATGCTGTCAGTGTTACGCCAGCAGAACAGGAGATAATTGAGCGGGTATGAAATGCATTGTCTTGCCCCCTTCTCCTACTCGTTTCTCCACAAATCACTCTCTATCGCATGCACGCCTAAAAATGTGAAAGAAAGAAATCTTTATCTTATCATGAGTTTCATTTTCGACTCTTGTAAGGTGGCATAATACGCACATGTTCTGTACTATACTAACTCTCATTCAATGTTTCAATTTATAGCTCGAGGCAATGGGCTTTGACAGAGCTCTTGTTATTGAGGCCTTCCTAGCTTGTGATCGAAACGAGGAATTGGCTATCAACTATTTATTGGAGAATGCAGGAGATTTTGAAGATTAGCTGGAGATTCTTTAGTGCCTAGAGATTTTTATTCATGTGTTCTACTTCTACCCAATGGATTTGTTAGAAACTGTGTTGAAGTTCTGACGATTCCCTTTTTAGAGAGAAGGTTGTGTTAATCATTTGATTTTTGTGTAAATCTCTCTCGTGCGAAGCCTGAATACCCCTTCTCTGCTATTTTCCTTATTTGTGTTGGTTATCTGGAATTGGGGAAATATTGGTTCATTGTGGCTGAGGATGTGCATTTCTCTAGGTTCAAGATTTGTATACTTTTGACAACTTTCCTACTCAAATACTTTTTTTTGGATGCATCGGAGAGGTTTCCAATATTTATTAGATCCATAGGCAAGTGTTTCTATTCATTAGATCATCTTTCAATATGAGAAAGTTGACCACTAGGTGATCACAGCCAAAATGATACCAGATATCAAACGATAGCTGGGCATGGGCTCCTTAATCAAGCGGCTTCTTACAATTAGAGATGCTTTGGTGGAGAAAGAAGGATCTATAGTTGAGGCAACAAACAGGGTGGATTCTTGGGTTGTGAATGATACTTTTAATGCATATTTGGTTTATGATTACTTCAAAGGGGCAGCTGATTGTTTGGGATCGTCGTTCTGCCCCTAAATTTTCCTTCCTTTTGTGGGTGGCTGTTTTGGACAGACTCCCCATCATGGATAGGTTACTCTTCTTGGAGATTGATAGGACTTGCAAATTATGTAACCGGCAAGATGAGGATGCATCACATCTTTTATTTGCGTGTATTTTCATTGCAGGTATTTGGAAGAACATCAAAGAATGGGCAGGAATTAAAAGAGACATGTAAACTATTTCGAGCAACTTGAAAGTGACTAAAGGAGAATCGTGGGACGTTTTGAAATTGCACTTGATGAAAGTTATGTTGATTTTGATAGAGATCAGATCGTATATAAAATTAAAATACATGTATACAAGATTGTCTTCGCTTCGTATCCCCTTATGGCAGTAAGACAGTTTGGATATATAATGAGTCGTTAACATTTGATTGTCATGGGTATGTCCTTGTGTATTTGTACATTCTCTTTTGATCTATAATATATTTACATTAGATTAAAAAAAAAAAAAAAGAATGTATTGGGGTCGAAATAAACATTATTGTGAAGCCATTTTAAATATAAATTAGCAAAAGTGAAACAAGAATCTTATGCCATTGCACAATAAATATTCCTCCCAAGCTTAAGTCTTTTACCATAAGACACAAAAGGAACTTCAACTTCTTACAGCAGTGAACGGTCATTGAGGAAACTCAAGATACAACAATGGCATCCTATTAGTCAACGTCCCATAGGTAGGTTATATAAGGCACAAGATAATAGTCTTAGTAAACATTTACACAAATAGACGTAGATTTTTCCTATCACATGGATCGATGTTGATGCTTAGAACTCTCGATCTGGGAAAAGGATGGGTGCAATCATGGACCATACGAACAAACCGGCAGTTGCCCAGCAGGTCACAATTCTGACCCAAACAGACGGCCACCCAACATCAACCAATTTCCCGCTCTCTCCAACAGAGGTTGACCATCCCGTTAGGAGCATTGCCGAATACATGCTAGCAAGTGAAAAGATTAGATGGAAGAACGAATACGAGTATGTGACTGGCTTAGCCTTTTCTATCTCTTCATGCTCATCTTTCTTGTCAAAGGGTAACAGTGGCTTTCCAGAACCTTCACCAGAGAAACTAAAGTCATACATCATGCATGATAGGTATAACTCCTATGACTTTGTAATTGAAGGAGAACCAGAAAAACAATTGCACCTAAAAACTTCACTTCGAAGTAAGAAGAAATATTTGATGAAAGTAAATCACCCCAAAGAGAAAGTGTAACAAGTCAACAGATTAGTCGTAACAATCAGCTTTCATTTCCGATCACAAGCAAAAATCAAGATAAATACAAGAGGACATAAAACTTAAAACTTCTGCACCTAATTTCAATGTCATTAATTAACATCCAAACAAAACATGACACAAGAGAACTACCATCCTCTAATCAACACCAAACATTATTTTCATAAACAACATTCAGGAACCAGATTACTGTTCTAAAAGCAGCACAAAGCAACTTATGGCACAAGATCACCAATAGACTTTCCAAAAGACTATTCAACATCTTTATTAGAAAAAAATCACGGGAACATGAAATAATTAGTGACTTGTAATTATCATAGCACTATGAGAGCATCTAAAATTAACGTCCATTGCATCACATGATTTCTTATTCAAACAGCTTTCACGGACAAAGAGACACAAAACTAAACACCTTCACACTCGAGAAACCAAATACTAACCTGCTCGGGGAGAGCTTGGAGGGGAGAGCAAGGTTGTAGATGAGCCAGCCCGAACAGCAGAATAGACAACAGACAGTACTGTTGTAAGCAGCCCAACGGTTAGTGTACCAGTGGAAACAGCACTAGAATGCTTGTGAAGGCCATTGCATTCATAATCCCTAGGTTCACTGGCAAGTCCACTGTAGCAGAGGTACATACAATATAATGATACAACTGAAGCTGGCAGGATGCTCCCATTTACCTAGTTTTTGTCAATGACAGATGTGAGGTGCTTAACAAATTTGATCTACAATTGCAAATACTCAGCATGGAATAGATCTCCACATAATAGAAAAAAAAAAACAGAATCTGCAATGTCATTGGATGATATAAATAAAATCCCTAAATCCTAATAACATTACAACAAGATGACTACTACACCAGAAACAACATCAAAAGGGGAACTGAAAGCTAAGCATGAAACAATTGATCTTGTAAGAAAGACAGATTGCGCAGCTAGACTCAGATAGAAGCACAAGAACTGCAAAATAAACTATGATTACCAGGATGAAAGATAAGGAACTTACCGATGGGTGCAATGTGACTATAGCAAATACAACGACAAAGATCAAGGTCATCACTATGAAGAAAGTGTTCATCCCACAATCATGTCCAGAAGCAGTAAAAAAGTAGAAAAGCAGCCCAGAAAAGGCAAACGTTCCAATATAACACACAAGTGAAACAACGAGCAGAGCCATGTACCTGCAGAGTGTATGGGGTAGAGAGATAGAGAGACCAAGATATAAGAATTAGCAAACCTAATCTAAAAGAATATTAAAAGTAAATTGGAAAACTGGATCCAAATAAAAACTTTTCCAAGACACAGAAAACTAACCAGAACTGCTCATCATAGCCAACCCATTTGTCGTTCCATCCGTGAACAAAATCCAAAAGAAGCACAACTTGCACAAGGAGGAAAAATCCTGAACCAAACTTTGATATCGTCTCTGCAAACCATATAGAAATTTAAACTTATGGCAAACTAGAAGCTGCATATAGGTATAGGGTCATCTCCAAAGAAGGAGCATAAAAATATAGAGGCCTTATGCCAGGAAAATGAACATTTCTCAATAATTATGTTACATTGCAAAAACCACTAAGCGGAAATTCCATTTGTGAAGTGAAGCTGAAGCACATGCATCACGTTCTTTTCACTCACAGAAACAAGAGAAGAAAGAAAAAGAAAAATCCCAGAAGCAGAGCAGGAAGCTTGAAATAAAGGCTTACCATAGAAGCTGATGATTCCATTTGGAAGGAAAAACATTAAGATTACAATGAGGCACCAGCTAATTATTTTCATCATCCACCCACCATGATGCAAATTATCGCGAGGATCCTTCTGGCTTTTTATACCAATCATCATGATAGCTAGAATGGTGAAAAATAAGAAGTTTCCCAAGCTAACTCGCAGTACAGCATCTGTTTCAAACCACTCTCTATCCGGAGTTTGATGGAAATGATTAATCCCTGCAAAAGAAATTAAACAAATGTCAGTTTCATCTGAACTACTCTATTAGTGAACTAAGAATTCTCATGCCAATCGTTCTCTTTCCCTTTTTTCCAACTAATGATTTAGAAACCTATATAAAAAAAACAACAGCATCCCTCAGAGCCAAGCCTCGGTAAGTAACAACAAAAAATGGCCACCTCAAACTGCATGCCTCCTCCAGAGCATATTTTTCAGCAGTTGTAATATCTCATGTTAAAGCCATCTGCATCATTCTTCCAAAATGCAAGACAGAGAAGACAGAACAATGCAGGAATAATCTGAAATAGTGCATCGAGCAAAACACACATGACCAGGTCCAGAACCAAGTGAAAGCCAATTAGCATCAGATTAAATAATCTTTTATCCACGTCTTCTTCAGGTATGATAGGTCAGCAGAGAGTGTGCACCACCCGCGGTTGTGATAACATGGTATCAAAAAGTTATTTACCATAAGGCACCACCATAAGGTGTTGCTATTTCTCATACGTTTTTTCGCAAAAATTGAAGGAACTCATCTATAAATCCTTTTGGAAACCAGTATATAATAAACTATAAGTGGTTAATGAATGTCTGACATATACCCAAGAAACAAAACCCCTGAACATGTCAACTAAAGCAAAAACTTGAAGAGATCATATTTACAATTCAATTATTATTCCAATAAATAACAAACAACCGACAGTAATGACCATTCATAAGACCTTACAGCAAAAGAAAGAGATTCCAGCTGCTCCTTACAGGGGATTTTTTCTAAGAGAGGCGCAGCTACTTCTCTGAGAATCCATGAGACGATTAGTGAAAGTGCAAAAAGGCCGCAATATGCAATTCGAGCTGATCGCCGGCCGATTCCAGAAACTACCGTCCGGCAAGCGTCACAGGCACAAGCGGCACAACATGACGCAAGGCATGAAGCTGCCCACATGTTTGCCTCTGCCTCTTAACAAATTTATTCAATATATAATCCACCACCAAACAATCAAACCCTGTAATCACACAACAATACATCGGTAAATTCAATTAATACATCAACAATGATTGAAGACACAAACGAACCCTAAGAACTCCCAATTAACCAAAACTTCAAATTTTGACACGGAAAAAACTGAAAATAATCAGGAAAATAGAGAACAAAAAGGCATATTACGGATTATACAGCTAAGATTGTGATCAAACATATGTCCGCATACCTTAGAATTGATCGGAAGGAGAGGAATAAGAGGATCAAAGGCTTTAGCTGAAAGGAAATTGGAGAGAGAATAGAAAATAACTTCTAGGAAGACCGTATCCCCTTTTTCTCCTTTTAAAAAAAAAGAAAAAAAATTAACATGAATACTTTTCCTTGCTGCTGGGATAGTTAATAACATTTCCTTCTAATTTTAATATTTTATTAATAATTTTTTTAAAATAAAAAATAAATCGAAAAAAGTATAAATTATAAATGAGAAATATATTATAAAATGTAATGTTAAAGGAGATTTTGCAGAAATGTTATAAATGATTCTGAATATTTTCCGGAAAGTTATTTCTAAGAAAATTGCCTTACTAGTCCCTGAAGTATAAGAACATTTTATTTAGCTCCGTCATTTTAAATATGAGTTTTTATTTTAATTTCAAAATTTTATATCATATGCAGGTTTAAAATCAAATATCATTTGTTTCTTTATATTTTTTTTGTCCAAGTGATTTGATAATTCATATTGCGTTTATAAAATATAAAATAAAATCATAGTGAAACTCAATATCTACTTTCATATGCTTGATTCCAAAAAATGTAAAAAAGAAAAAAAAAGTTATGTAGACTTTTTCAATTTAATAAATAATAATGTAGTCACTTGTATATTTTAAAATTAAATATTTTATTATGCCGAAAAAAAGGAATTATTAATGAAAGTATTAAGCACTTCAAAGGTAAAAGAGGGTTTTCCTGCTCGGTTGTATTCTGCTATATTGACTGTCATTTTGAGTCTTTTTTTTCTTTTTGATGAGCGAAAGTGTCCAATGCCGTTGACAATGATCTGGATGTCGACAAACCATGGAACCTACTTTTTTGCTAAGGTGAATGCCTAAGGAAGCGGCTCTCTTGTAGGAGGATTACCCTTTTTATTGACTTCGCTACTGAGACCACTTCCAAATAAGAGCCACTGGTGCTTGAAAGCCCTCACTTCTCCCATATAAATTCTCCTCACTCGACAGCTCCGTTCTTGATTATCTTGATTGATCTGATAATTTGGTATGTAACTTCCATTAATATTGCTATCCTTTTCTCCTATCCGTTTACAAATACCTTAAAGTTCTATCTTCTATCTATATACTTAAGGGCCTTAGATAAGATGAGATGCCATTGTGAGTAAGCCAAGCTATCTTGAATAAAAGATACTCATCTCATTATAAGATTAAGATGAATATTATGAATTAAAATGTATTTTCATAACAAATTTTCACAATTATACAAAACTGGTTAAAAAAATGACAAATATGTGTAGTTCCAAAAAATAAATGCACAATACGATACGCACTAAAAGAGAAGGTGTTACGATATGCCTTTATGTAACTCTTCCCTTGAGAATGGTTTTCATCTCTTAGTCTTTTGTCCCCTAGCTCGCAAGGCTTGGACTGCTCTAGGCTATGATATTCAATGGGCGTAATACAACCTCTTATGCAGAGGTTTAGTTCTCGTTGGTGGGTTGGCAGCGGGACTATCCGCCAAAATTAATGTTATTGGTAGCTATGGTCTGGTGGAAATTATGGAGCATCAGAATGTCTTGGGTTTTTAAGGTAGATCGATGTTCGCAGCAAGATATTGTAGGCCCAACCCTCTATCTTCTATGTGAATTTTTGGAAGGTCCTAAAATTTCCAAAACCACATGAGCGCTAGAAACCTCTCCCTGTCGGCCAATTGAAGGTTAATGTAGATGCAACGATCTCTCAGATTCGTACGAGTATTAGAGTGGTGATCAGGGAGAATACTGAAAATGTTCGAATAGCTATGTCACAGTTAGTTCCCTTTTGTGACTCGATTTCGGCGACCGAAACTCAAGAAGTCATTCAGAATATTTATATATTTTTAACTTTCATGGTGGAATCTGGCTCAACTTCACAAAAAATAAAAAAGAAAAGAAAAGCTCGACGATAAAACGTGTATGGTCCGATAACGTACAATTTGAGGTTAATATGTCATATTTTTTTATTTCTAGAGTAAATACTGAGTTAAAAGGGGAACCTCAATAGAAAATGGACTCCCGAGACACAACTCATGAAATACGTGGAGCCCATTACATGGATGAGCTGAAATCGATGGCCCTCCAATCTCCCAAAAGCCAATCTAAAACCATTAGCACCGACCCCTAAATCATAACCCAGATCCATAACCCATCAATCAAACCCGACCCATCCCTCCACCCGCAACATGGACTACACCTATACAAAACAAAAGAAATCTCACACAATCGGAGTGTAGCTTAGGACCCGCATTCAAAGGGAAACTCCTCAACTGTCCCTTGGACCTTTTTCTTCATCTCTCCCTCTCTCTCTCTCTATATATAAATTCCGAAATGGAAAGTGCGTGTTAGCGTGGACGTTCCTTGCCGGGCATCTTCTCAAATCCAGCCGAGATATATACACCAAGGGGCGCAAACGCGTTTGCAACCTGTTCGGTGCAACAAAGAGGAGGAGAATTGAAGGAGGACAGATAATTTATCGTTTTTACGGTAATTGTCTGCTGAGGAAAATATTAGATTGATTCGGAGGTGGTGTCATTAGCTCTGATCGGCGTAGACGGCTCGTTTTCTTCAATCGTGAGTCTCTTTTTTCGTTTTTTTTTTTGTTTGCCAATGCAATTGTACGAACTCCGATTATGTTAATTTGCTTCAAAATTTTTGTCGTGTACAATGGTAGGCATTTCTGCAGATCTGCTTAATTTCGGTGAGGCTTAGGAATGTTGGATTAATTTTTATAAAGAATATTGCTGCGGAAATTAGACGGATTAATCTAGCATATTGGAAGTGTTGCTATGAGATTTATTTTTAGGAACTCCTTTGTGAATATATTGCTTTGGAACTTGCAAATCTGTTCATGGAAGGTGAAATTGATTGCCTATAGGTTAGAGTTGAGCCTATGCGGTGTCGGAACTAGGTTCCATATTACTGCTGGCTGGGTGACGTTTTATTGTCGTGAGTCAGCCAATTGAGATCTACGTAATGGATGCCTCTGCTGAGACAATTTAATCCTTTGGGAGTAATGAGGAATCAGTGTAAATTATTGTAGTTCATGTTAGATAAGTACTCCTGTTGTAGAAATAGATGTAAATAGAGATCGTTATTGTCCATGGCTGGGAAATCCTCGGTGGTAGAATTATGTTTTCCTGCATTTATGCTGGAGTGTAGGATAATGGCGCACGAACAGTGGTTCTTTGCTCGTGATATAGGCTCTATTTGGATTGATTTTTAATCCAAAAAATTTTCCAATTTTTTTTTAAAACAAAATTATAAGTCACATCACAAATCTTCTCTCACAAAGAATTTAACTCTACTAAACTCAAGAATTAAAAATTCACTAAAACTAATCCAAATAAAGCCATAATATGCTAAAGCCTAAGATACAAAGTTTGCTGGGTTAGAGCTTGGTTATCTTATATACTGGGCAGAAATAAAGAAAAAAACCATTTCAATTTGTTTAGGAGTGCTAAGCATATTTTGTTCAATTGTGGATAAAGGAGAGAAACCAAATAGCGATTTCTTGGAATCATGACTTGGCAACTTGAAACCTTACTTCCTACGATAAGTGTGTCACTAACTTAATGAAGTATTATGGGAGGTATACTTCTTTTTATCGCTTAAAAGATATGTATTGTACATTACATGACTCTGTATTAAAAGAGTTTCATAGATATTATCTTGGTAGGAAAAGAAATCACATTGCAGAGCTCTAGATTCCAGATCACATGTGCAGACAAGATTTTCAGTCCTGTAGTGATCTGTAATACTATCATTTTTGTAACTCTTTGTGCTTAAATATATATTGCTTGAACAAATATTCAAACCAACTTCATAGAGACATGAAACAGGGCTTTCTAGGTTTGCTTTTGTCATTAAAACTTTGGATCTTGACTTTCCTGTTTTGGTAATGTTATATAACTCTATTTGGGTGACTTGCCTAGACTCAAATCAGTGATCGGGATCATTGCTTAGTGACTACAAATTCTGAATTGAACTGAGTGATTTAGTCTGAGCGCTTTAGTTCACCATGGTTTTTTATGCTTCATATCTTGTCTGCTGTAATAGGCGAAACAGAAACTTTGATATAGTACTAAATAACATTTTCATCTTTTTTTTACTATGTCCGTATTTGGTATTCTCACCGATGAATGCTGATATTGATATATCATTTATGTTGATGTCAGTTATCTCATTGCTTATGTGATAAAGCAATTTACAAGTGAACCATGCCTTCTTGTCTTGATTTTTGCTGTGGGCCAATGAAGCATTTCTCTATGTTGTGTTTATCTTTGTAGGTGCTGGTATCTTCAAGTTAAGAGGTAGAGCAGATATTTACTGGCTAACATATGGCAGCCATTGAGAGTACTATTACTTCACCTCATAGAAGGTCACAACCCCAAAATGCATTTTCTTCACCATCATTTAACAAAAAGCCATCACGAGGTGATGAGCTAGGTAGCTGGTCAACTCTGCTTCAGCGACACCGCTTCCTCCTCACTGCTCTTGCACTCCTTGCTTTTCTCTGCACTATCTATCTTTATTTTGCAGTCACCTTGGGCAATAGCGATACGTGTTCTGGATTCACCGGAACCAAGAAAGCGTCGTGTCATATGGAGCATGCAAAGGCAGCCATGGCCAAAGGGAAGTTAAAAGTTTTCTAGTATGTGCTTGGCTATCATCCAGTTAATAGTGGTAAACTTTAGGTACTTTTGGCTCACTGGTTTTGATGCATACATACATGAGAGCCAGTAAAGAAATTATTGGAAAATACATTATGGTAGATGTAAGCATTTCAATCATTTGTTGAATAGTGAAAGCTTGAATTATTTTTTGGTGAGGATAATGGAGAAATTGACAATTGATGGATCTATTGAAGGAAGATAAATTTTGTGATATCAATTCTCATTGCTTTCTTTGGGCTGTGGCTTTTCCAACTTCTGGATGCCTAGCTTTATGGTTTGCCTTATTTTTCAGCCTGTACATTTTTTCTTTTTCCTCTCTTTTCAGTTTTCTTTCATAAAAGGTGGCACACAACATATCTGACAATTCAGGATCGTCTAATATATTATTTGATATATTTCTTTTATTAATAATTTCTTTTTACTATATTTTTTTATGGTGTGTACTAGAGAGTGTATTAGAAGATGTATTAAACGATTTTAGCTGTAAAAGGTGTGTATTATAGAGTACTCCAGATGATGTATTATCAATCAGAATTGTCTAGTTTATTTTTTAGTACATTCTTTAGTATAATTTTTTTAATAATAATTTTATAAATAAAAATTAAAAATTACTATTAAAAGAATATATTAGAGAATTCTGACACGATTAGAAAGCAAACTTGTATTATTTTGTTTTGGAAATGAATGTCAAATTGTATATAAAAATTCATAGGAAAAATAGTTTGATATTTCCTTTAAAATTTAGAGCTATTCTATTAAATATCAACCAAAAAATGTCTTAGTTAAATAAATTAGGAAATTTCAATTTCAAATTTCACTAAAATACAGAATAATTTTTTTTTTTAAGGAAAAAAATTATCAATCATCATATATTTTATAGGGAATTTATTTGCCATTTATAGAGTTTACAGAGTTAAGCTCTCCTATTTAAATTTGAATGTCTAAAACGTCACAGGTTAATTTAACTAAAAGATGTATCGGTACATTAATATTTTTAAAAATATAAGTAAATAAAATGTTAGAATTAGACGTACTCTATGAATCCCTTCCACCACATGTCCCAATAATATTATTTATACAGTTTATTTTTTATACAGTATTATTAGTGTTTTCTATATTTCTCGTATGTTAGTAAATTAAGAAAATAAATCTGTAGTAATCTAAGTAGTATATTTACCTTTAAAACATTTCAATAATTGATGCATTTTTAACTTTACCAGCAGATTTTTCTCAATATAATCCCTTTTTCCTTAAACAAAAAATACTCTTCTTTTTGCTGCAATAATTGATGAAAAAAAATAGTCTTATTTTCTGTCCATATGAATAAGTGACCAGAAATATCCAATCTTGAGTCATGACAGCCACCAGTCAAAATCGATTGCGCAAGACACCTGTTTTCTCGAATTTAGAATTTATATTTTATTTTATAAAATTTGTATTAATAAAATTAATTATTGTTTAAGTATATTTTATTAGATATTTTTTTAAATTTTAGAATTTATCTTTATATTATATAGAATTTTTATTAATAAAATTAATATAAATAGTGTGTACTAGAAAGTGTACTAGAAGATCATTTATTTTGTAAAAATTCATAGGAAAAATAGTTTGATATGTCCTCTCAAATTTAGAGCTATTATATTAATATCAATCCAAAAAATATGTCTAGTTAAATAAATTAGGAAATTTCAATTTCAAATTCTACTAAAATAAAAAAATATTTATTTTTTCTTTTTCTAGGAAAAAAAATCATCATATATTTTGTAGGAAATTTTATCTACTAACTAAAAAATGTGTTTTTGTACATTAATATTTTTAAAAATACAAGTAAGCTAAATGTTAGAGTTAGAGCGAAGTACTCTCTGAATTACTTCTATCATATCTCCTAGAACAAATAATTTATTGAAAATCTCACATCGACTAATTAAATAATAATAAACGCTTAATAAATTTGAGCAATCTTCTTTCTCTTGAGATCCTTTTTAAGATGAGTTAGGCCTAAACCCAAATTATAATATGATATAAGAACCATGATATTAGACGCATGATGATATATTTTTAACTTTACCTACCGATTTTTCTTGATATAATCCATTTTTCCTTAAACAAAAAATACTTTTCTCTTGTGTGAGAGGTGAATCTTTGTGTACATTAGTTCTTGGCCTCCAATCTGCTAAATCGTTAAATCACCATATTTTACATACTCTATTTGGATATCGAATAGTTTAGTAAGAACCATGTAAGCGAGGAGTTTCGCGTAAAAACAAAACTCATGTTTTTTCTTGCTACGGAATTGGTAAAAAAAAAAAAAAAAAAAGCTTATTTTTTGTCCTATATGTGAAGGGGACCAGAAATTTCTTCACTCGTGAATCCTGACTGCCACCAGTAAAAATTGTTTCCGTACATTAATATTTTAAAAAATACAAGTAAGCTAAATGTTAGAGTTGGAGCGAACTACTCTCTGAATTACTTCTATCATATCTCTTAGTACAAATAATTTATTGAAAATCTTACGTCGACTAATTAAATAATAATAAACGTTTAATAAATTTGGATAACTTTTTTAAGGTGAGTTAAGTCTAAACTCAAATTCTAATATGATATCAGAACCATAATATTGGACGCATGATGATGCATTTTTAACTTTACCTACTGATTTTTGTTGACATAATCCATTTTTCTTAAACAAAAAATACTTCTCTCTAGTGTGGTAGGTGAATCCTTGTGTACATTAGGTCTTGTCTTCCAATCTGCTGAACCGTTAAATTACTATATTTTACATCTTCTTTTATTTAAGTGTCAAACAGTTTAGTAAAAACATTGTAGGGTAAAAATTTCGCCTTTATAGTAAAAAAACCTCACGTTTTCCTGAATTGGTAAAAAAGAAAAATGTCTTATTGTCTGTCATATATGCGAAGGTGACCAGAAATTTCTTCACTCATGAAGCCTGACTGCCACCAGTCAAAATTGACTGCTCCCGGGTGCATTTATTTTGATTTTTTTTTTAATTTTGTATTGTTATCGCCGGCCGCCTTCTTCTTTCTGAGCAATCTATATAAACAAGCCTAAAACTAGCTTCCCATAAACACAAAATCGAGATCATCAAAATCTCAAGAGTGATTAAGAAGAGTAGAAATGGGTTCCTCAGATGAGACTATTTTTGATCTTCCTCCATACATCAAAGTCTTCAAAGATGGAAGAGTAGAAAGACTCCATTCTTCCCCATATGTTCCCCCATCTCTTAATGATCCAGAAACCGGTGGAGTCTCTTGGAAAGACGTCCCAATTTCTTCAGTAGTTTCAGCTAGAATTTACCTTCCTAAAATCAACAACCATGATGAAAAACTCCCCATTATAGTCTATTTCCATGGAGCTGGTTTTTGTCTTGAATCGGCCTTCAAATCATTTTTCCACACTTATGTGAAACACTTTGTAGCAGAAGCCAAAGCTATTGCGGTTTCTGTTGAGTTCAGGCTCGCCCCTGAAAACCATTTACCCGCAGCTTATGAAGATTGCTGGGAAGCCCTTCAATGGGTTGCTTCTCATGTGGGTCTCGACATTTCCAGCTTGAAGACATGTATTGATAAAGATCCATGGATAATCAACTATGCCGATTTCGATAGACTCTATTTGTGGGGTGATAGCACCGGTGCCAATATTGTTCACAACACACTTATCAGATCTGGTAAAGAGAAATTGAACGGCGGCAAAGTGAAGATTTTGGGGGCAATTCTTTACTACCCATATTTCTTAATCAGGACGAGTTCAAAACAGAGTGATTATATGGAGAATGAGTATAGATCTTACTGGAAATTGGCTTACCCAGATGCTCCTGGTGGAAATGATAACCCAATGATAAACCCTACAGCTGAGAATGCTCCTGATCTGGCTGGATATGGTTGCTCGAGGTTGCTGATTTCCATGGTTGCCGATGAAGCTAGAGATATAACTCTTCTTTATATTGATGCATTGGAAAAGAGTGGATGGAAAGGTGAATTAGATGTGGCTGATTTTGATAAACAGTATTTTGAACTGTTTGAAATGGAAACAGAGGTTGCCAAGAACATGCTCAGACGTTTAGCTTCTTTCATCAAGTAAAAAAAGGCAAAATTTCCTTGCATTCAATTGCAATCAAGGTTCAGAACCTGATAAACAAGAAGAATTACCCGTTTTCAAGTTTCTTTAATTAATATGATGTTTTTAGTGTCTTTTTTATTTTGGTAAAATATAATAATGTAAATCAGGGTGCCTCTCTAATCTTAGATTGGTTCAGAATCAGATAGATAAGAAGGTCTGCCTGTTTTCGCTTTCTTGATTTGGAGTTTTTCCTTAGTTGTTGTGAATTTTTCAGAATCATTTTGATTTTGATAAAATATGATAATAATAATAATGTTAAATGCTTATTCCTTAGTATTTCCAAATTTATGGGAATTACTGTTATTGTCTATGTTTTGGTAAGTCCCCATTATTGTCTATGTTTTGGTAAGTAGGGATGATGAATGGCAATTAATTCCTCTATCAAATAATCATAGTACTTATGTGCAATATTCTATGTATATTAAATTATAGCATTTACTCACCTAACAATACTAGAGTAGGTGTGCATTAATGGCTGAATGGTCCAAAATTTGGACTAAACATAGATAAATTTTTTTTTTATACACATTATAATATTTTTTATAGTAATATATTAATTAAATTAACTAAACTTCCCTAAAAAAAAAATTAAGTAAATTTGTAAATTCTAATACAAATTACGCCATCCATAAATTGATTAAATAATACGCAAATTTTTAATAAAGAAAAAAAATTATTAAAGCCCACAAAGCAGCCCAGATTCTGATCGAAGTCCAATAACGCTAAAAACAGCCCAGGAAAGCCCACAAAGAATTATTTTAAAAAATAATACGAGTAAATAAATAAATAAATTCTGTACGACACGTCCTCTCTCTAGCTGGTGTGCCGGAGTGCGAGAAGCATGATTTTGAACAGACAATCGAAGAGCAGGCAGTTATTTTGCTTCCACTGATCTCTCTTCACTTATCAAAAGTTCAATCAATTCCATTTTCTTCTTCAAATCCGTCTCTTCTGCTCGAACATAGATCAGATTCAGATTCCTACCTTTCTTCTGAAGGTTTTTGGCATTTTCTACATCAAATGATGGCGAATTCTTTCCGATTGCAGAACCGGGGGGTGGACTACAAGAGGTTGATTCCATCGATCATTTCCTCGCACCAAACGGTGCTCACTATCATCTGGACACTCGGATTCATTCTAATCGCCGCTTGGCAAAGAACCGCTGTCGATCGGCTTTTGAGCTATAGTGCTTGGGCGCCACCTCCTCGGCCTATTCCGAAGCTAAGGTCTGTAGCATTTAATCTCACCGATTTTGGAGCTGTTGGTGATGGCGTCACTTTAAATACTAAAGCCTTCGAACGGGCAATTTCGGAAATTCATAAGCGAGGTGGCGGTCAGCTCAATGTTGGACGTGGTTATTGGCTTACTGCGCCTTTCAATCTCACCAGCCACATGACACTATTCCTTGCTGAAAATGCTGTTATTCTTGGAATTGACGTAAGTCTAATTTTATTCTACTTACCATTACACTTCTGCGAGGTGAGAGGAATTGTTTAAGAAGAGAAGGACTTGCATTTTTGAGAAATAAGTGTACAAATTAATAATTTCCCTTTAACTCATGACTTCCAGTATGCTAAATCGGAGATTGTTGCTAGCTTCTATGTTAGTGCTAATTATGTTAGTGCAAGTACAAACATAAGCTTCTATTCATAAATAGCATGTAAAACAGGACGAGAATTACTGGCCTTTGATGCCCCCTTTGCCATCATATGGATATGGAAGAGAGCATCATGGACCGCGTTATGGAAGCTTAATCCATGGACAAAATTTGAAGGATGTCGTCATAACAGGTAATATACTGCAATCTCCAATGCGATCTTCAGTCTTTTGATTGGTACAATAATACTTTCGAACTGTTATCCACAGAAAAGAAACTTGCAGTTAAAGTCTGGAGTTTGAGGCTTGTCCATTAAATTCACATTCCAAAGAGATTTAGTTAAATCCCATTTAACTGAGCTTTTGCTACAAATATGTATACTTGATATAATTGCATGTAATCTTTGAATTGATTGACCTGGCTTCTATTTCCTGTTGAGCTCGAATTAAAATTGCTTTTGTATATAGAAATAGAATTTGCATTGAGCATCTCCAAATTCTATAAGTAACTTTATCCTTTTCTTTTCCCTGGTAAAGCATGATCATCTCTTATCTAATACCCAAACCAAGGAAAAGAAAAGGAGAATGTAAATATTGTTCTTTTCAGTAGGCTTTTGGTATAGTATCGTACCTACATCTGTTGGAGAAAAATGAATTTAATCCTAAGCTTAGACTGAATATTTATCTTGATTTTCTGATACTTCGAATGATGATAAGCAGGACACAATGGTACCATCAATGGACAAGGTCAAACATGGTGGGAGAAATATCGTAAGAAACAACTAAACCACACTAGGGGTCCCCTTGTGCAGATTATGTGGTCACGAGATATTCATATTTCTGACATTACATTGCGAGATTCCCCATTCTGGACACTCCATCCCTATGACTGCCAAAACATAACCATCAGAAATGTAACCATTTTGGCTCCATCATCTGGAGCCCCAAATACTGATGGGATAGATCCTGGTAAGTTTGTAGCTCCAAAGGATGTGTATTTGTTCTACTTCCTACTTTAAACATTCAAGACATGATACTGTATGTCACTGTGGGAAGCTTAATGATACTGAGTACTGATAGAGTTGTCATAACGTGCCATGTATCTGATTGCATGTTTATTTGAAATGAAATTTGGAAAATCCTGATGGTTTATATTGATATTGTTGGTTATGCAGATTCCTGCCAGAATGTGGTCATAGAGGACAGTTATATAAGTGTTGGAGATGATGGGGTTGCAATCAAGAGTGGCTGGGATCAGTATGGAATAGCTTATGGCCGGCCTTCAAGCAACATTATCATTCGTAATCTCATTGTGCGTTCCATGATAAGGTGATAATTTTCTGTAGCATAACTACGCTGATTTACCGTATGAGTCACATAGGACTACCTCAAACTATGCTTTCATTAGTTTGTCTATGTGTTGCACCATACATTTACTAAAGTAAGTGCATGCGCACACGTGTCTGCTCTTATTTTGAACCCTGGACTAGGTATCCCTAGTTATAGACTGGTTATGATCTTGTGCTCTATTGTTTGTGTGTGGGTGCTCTTATTTTTGAACCCTGGACTAGGTGTCCTAGTTATAGACGGGTTAGGATCTTGTTTAGTTTTGGCTCAGTAGGTTTTTCCTGGATCCTCTGGTCTGACCATCTTGGTCCAGTGATGAAGAAATCTAGCTTAACTTGGAATGTATTCATACAAACATGTTTAAGGGTATAATGTAAGCCTACGTATGCAGCCCCAAGAAGTCATTTCTGGATTTAGATCATACTAGGGGCATTTGTGCCCATTTATAAGGCAGTCTTGTATTTCATCAATGAACAGTAGTTGCAGATTTTCTGCAATATTTTAGGGAATTTACTTTCTCTACTGAACTCTGATCATTCTTTGCAGTGCTGGAGTATCAATTGGTAGTGAAATGTCTGGTGGAGTCTCAAATGTAACAGTGGAGAATCTCATAGTTTGGAACTCAAAAAGAGGTATTAGAATCAAGACGAGTGCCGGTAGGGGAGGATATGTTCGGCATATAGCCTACCAGAACCTAACTCTTGAGAATGTCCGAGTAGGTATAGTAATAAAAACTGATTACAATGAGCATCCAGATGAAGGCTATGATCCAAATGCTCTTCCAGTTATTGAGGGGATAAGCTTCACTGGCATACGGGGACAGGGAGTTCGTATCCCTGCCCGCATATATGGCAGCCAAGAAATTCCTGTACGAAATGTCACTTTCAGGGATATGTTGGTTGGGATAACGTACAAGAAGAAGCATATTTTTCAGTGTTCTTTCGTCCAAGGCCGTGTGATTGGAAAGATATTCCCTTCCCCATGCGAGAACCTTGATGTGTATGATGAACTGGGGCATCTAATTAGACAAGCAACAATGCAGAATATTACTGATACTGCTGATTATGATTCTTGAGAAGGCGCACCTTTTGTGATGGGAGTTTTGCGTTAATCATGGCTGGCATGTAGAGAGCAGCCAATCATTCTTCTCAATCAACAACTTTGACAGGTCGGTTGAATTACAAAAACCTGTTTGAGCTTTTGTTGCGAATGGCTCATATAGTTAAGGGATTCAAAATCAGATTCTTTTCACCTAATAGGCTTCAAGGTAGATGAACAGGTCATCTCTCTTGTGGCTAGAGGTGTGTGTAGCATATGGTTTTTCAGGATCTGACGGTGCCGGTATTTGTTGGGAAGATCTACTTCTTTCCATAAACGGTTCTAAAGACCTGTTTTGACTGGGTTATGCAGCATTACAAAGGTGGAAGAAACCGAATATACTCATCTCAGTTGCTCTTGGATAATTAAGGTAAGGATACAGCAGCCATCATTTGCTGTCACATAAGAAGACATGATGAAAGAAAGAGATGACTTACCAGTTGCCACTAATCCAATTTTTAGACAGTGTTGTTTAATAGTTTAACAGAGAAACTCAGGGATATATTTGAAAATTTTTGTAAAAACATTATATCCTGATGCCTGAGGACATACATAGCCTAGATCCTGGATCTGATTTGAAACTTCATTCTGTACTGTACATGGTAGTGAGGTAGCAAGGGTATGATTTATTACTGGTTTTTATTATTGTTTGTTAGTTGTCAGCTCTTTATTATTGATCGAGTTACAGTTACCAAATGATTGAATGTGTAAATATAAATTTTTTGTATTTTACCCTCTTTGAACTTTGGCTTATTTTTCATCTTAAAGGTTTATAATTGGTTGAACAGCAGGGTTTCCAGCTATAGTAACACATCCAAGAACCGGAGAATGGTTATTCTGGCAGTTCTTGGCAAGCCCATCCTCGATGGCAATCAGTAAGTGTACCACTTCCATTTTTAATATAACTTTCTCTTAGAGTTTATCTTTTATTTCAGGGGCGGTACAGACGATTTGAGCAGTTCAAGAAGTACAATTCTGACGAATAAAGGCCGGATTTTATTTAACAGAAATGAATCTATGAAGAAATACATTGATCAGTTTCTACACTATCTTCAATTCTTTGAGCCAAGCAGTGTGTAGTGGGCATGGATCAGGCTTCCCTTCTGCAATTGCCTTTTCTGAAAGTGAATAGAACCAACCATTCCTCCACTTGAACTGCAAAGCATGACAAGCTTCACTGACTATTGCCAAGTAAGTTCAATATGCTAAGAAGGCTTCAAGAGAAGTTAGTGTTTCTCACCTCTTTAACGGCTGTTGGGAAATGGGCAACTGTTCGAGAGTAGGCACATAATCTATCTTCCACTGCATCTTCAAAAACAAGGCCCTTTTCTGCCGCTGCTGCAGATGCCAGTTCAGAAATGAGGCTCGAAACCTGAAAAGAAAGAGTATACATCATATTCTATCAACAAAAGGTAGACAACGCGGTTTATATCTTTTATAACATTCTTTGTAGCATTCTTCCTATAACATTTGCAGTCCTTATTAGTGTTCAGCAAAAGATTGTATTAGGTTCCAGCATTAGCAGCAAAGAAAATTTTACCTCTGAGCGATATTCCTTCTCAACTCCACCCACAGTTGTTCCTGGACGGCGAGCTCCCACAAGCATGAATGCACATATCCATATAAGCTTCTCTAACATTTGCTTCTTAAATGCTTCATTTTCAAGAACCTAATTTATGGCAGAAGTATCCAAAACATATTGAATTTTGTTAGAATTTCTAGACTTGGGCCTAACTCACTCTAGAAGTTATCTCAAGAGAGGAAGAGTAATCATTTTCTTTAATTAGCCGATGTGGGATTCTCAACACCTCCTCTCACGCTCAGCCTGACCATTTGGGCCTGAAGTATGGCATTCTGCAGGATTGGACATCTGTGCAGGTGACCTAACACGGGCATCCCAATAACTGGCTTTAATACCATGTTAAAATTTGAACTCAGGCCTAAGTCAAGTCACCCAAAAAGTACCTCAAGAGGGGAGGACTGCCAAAAGAGGAGTCATCATGCATCGTGCATAGGGAAAATCATATATTGAAGGGTTAAACTTTCTTGTCTAACGCCTTCCCAAACATGCAAAACAATAGGACTAAGAAGAAAGGCCCTAAACAGAAGATAAAATTGGCTCACATTTCCCACCAAAACACAAACTAATTCCTCTCATAATTGAGGTAATAAGACACTCCTATATCCCACAATCCTAGTCTTGGTACTGTTTAGTCTGTTTATCTGCAAGAATAAGGTTTTAACTTTGATATTGATGCAGAACTCATAGCCTTTTACCTTGCAAGAAAGACCACCAGCACGTAATCTAATGGCAACTTCTGAAGCCCATTTGCCATACGCAGCTGTGAGCCCTTCAGGATTTGTATCAGTAATTCCATCAACAGGAGGTTCACCAAGCTTTGAAACAGCAAAATAAGCTAAAACTTGGTCAGCATCACCTAGTCCTTTACTCTGAAACCATGGCTCCAGCATCCCATTCTGGAAAAAAACCAAATCTGCTGGATTTGTCAAAAACTTAATAACACAAAGATGGAAGCTTTCTCACAGTAAATATGAAACCCAGTTCTAAATCTTACCGCTCCATCGAGATTCAGGAGTGGACTCAAGAACAGCTTCAAGATCATCATTTCGAGTACATACCAATATAGGCCCAGGAAAATCAATAGGAACAGATTCACCTCTCTTAATCAAGACATCATCGCCGTTGCCCATATCTTGTAAAGCTCGCCCAACACGCCCACCTCCAATTATAATCGCCGGGATAACTTTTGTTGCTGTAGAAGCCATAGCGGTTGAATTTGATAATGATGCGACAATTTTGAAGCTTCTTAGCTTATTAACTGAAGTGGGTTTATTGCACTGTTGCCAAATAGTGGAGCTAGAAAGAGCAAGTGCAGTGGCGGCCATTGTAGCCTTCTGAAATTGAGGCCATGGTTCTACACTTTTCTGGGTTTTTCAGATGATTCGGGTCATCAAGAGAGCCACTCGTTGCTACAAGGCCCTATCGGGTTGGAAATACAAGCTAGAGAAGGCCAATAACCGGAGCAGTACCCGAAATCACCTCTCTTGGGTCGGATCGTCATGGTTTTTTCT
The DNA here is from genome assembly GCA_028651295.1 of Catharanthus roseus. Lineage (NCBI taxonomy): Eukaryota > Viridiplantae > Streptophyta > Magnoliopsida > Gentianales > Apocynaceae > Catharanthus > Catharanthus roseus. The sequence goes on from JAPQWS010000148.1 coordinate 8,544,578, forward strand.
CTCAATTCTTTGGAAAAAATAATAGCATCGAAGTCCCTAAACTATTTACATATCTATAATAGGAGGGGATATTCTTAAAAGTTTTTTTTTTTTAATGGAACTTTAAAATTTATTCTCAGTATAAAGAATTCTTAAAAAACAAACTATACGCTCCATAAAAAATCATTTTCAGCATAAGTTTCAATATTTAAGAGTATATGACTTTTACAAATTCAAATTTAACTTACAGAATACCGATAGAGTCTAACATTTTTTATTTTTTGATGAACAGAGCACTCATATAGTTTGACTTTTACTTAAGAGAATATACTAATATGGAGTATTTTGTGGAACCATGAAAAAAATTCAAACCTTCGCTTTCGACCTCCTAAGCGTTCAGCATTCACCGCATTGGGCCAAAGCATTAAATATAATTCGAAAATTTATGAGTATAGTACGAATAAATTTATTTTTTTGGCCAAAATTATCTCTGTAACCCAATTCGTGTATGTTGCTTTTAAAAAAAAAAAAAAAACTGAAAATTTGGGCGAAATTCTCTAAGAAATTTTGCCAACCTGAACGAAAAAACTCAACACAATTAAAAAAAATATAATTTTGAGAGTTTTTTTACCTCAAAAGAGATATTTTATTACAAAAAAAATTCAAAACTATCCATAAATTGAGTTAGAGCAAAACATTTGGCACAAAAAATAAATATTTTTCACGTTATACTTATAGATTCTTGAGTTATGTTTATTATTACCATCTTATCACCCTCTTTCTCCTTCCCTCCCCCTCTCCCTCTCTTTAGGCAAATTACCAGTAAAATTCATCACACCATTCACTCAATAAAATAAAAATATTTACTGAGAAAATGAAGTGAGATTTAAAAAGAGATATCATAAGAATCAAATCATGCAATTAATTTATGATTATCTATTCACTAATCATTGCATTATCATATAATGCCCAATAATATGGGCAAATTATAACAATGGCAGATTTAAAGCTACCAATAATTGAATTGTTACTGACAGAGGTACAAATAAGCAGATAACGATGATAATCATTCATTCTATCTCATTTTCAAATCTATATTCCCGCTCAAATTTTCATCTCTAAGTAGCCGTTAACCTCACCCACCCATTAGGGACTAGAAAAAACACAGCTACAGTTTCCAAAGCAAAAGATTTTTCAAATTCAAATAATCTCTGTTTATTGATCCCTTTTCCTGCCATCAAAAATCAATTTTGCATCAAACACTAGATAAAGCAGCACACTATCTAACTACCCCACTTTAAAACCATCCACACAAATTCTTGCCCAGTAGTTTTCCAGTTCTTGCCCCAAATGTTCTAAGCAGACAAAACCAAGAAAAATCTCCAAGAAACCAGATTTTTTGTAGTGGGGTTTGATTGATTAATTTCAAGAATGTCTGCAGTGCAGAGAACTGTAATAGCCCGGCAATCTTCTTGCAATTCTTTCTCTGCTAATCCATTAGGTGAGCTCAAACACAGCCGGAGCTGCAGTGAAGGTGGAAATGGGGGCAGTAATTCTGTCCCTCTTGTAGTCCATATTCGCCAAAATCAGCTCAGTTGTTCTGGTAAAGAAAATTTTACTCCAACTTTATCTAAAAAATCTTATCTTGATGATGATAAGGAAAATGCTTTATCTGGTAAAGGAAGTCTTGAGGAAGTGAAGGGGTTTCATAATGGTAGTTCCCATTTGAAAGATAAGCCATTTAAGCCATCTTCCCTTCAGTTATGTATACAAAACAACGAGCCTGATTCGATTATTGGGACAAAAGTTTGTAAACCTATTGATTTGGATAGTACTAATTCTGGGAATATTTGGGACTATTCTGATTCAGAGGCTGCACCGGCTTCTTCGTGGTCTACTCTGCCTAATAGGTTATTCTTCATAATTGTAGTTTATCTCTTTGAATCCATTTTCTTCCAGAGCTTTAATAGTACAATGGGATGAAGTGTTAAATTCTGTGAATTGTGGGTTTTTTCAGGTCATTGTTATATAGGCCTTTGCCTATTGATATTGGGAGGTGCACTTGTGTTATAGTGAAGGAGGCATCTACAGATGGACTAAATGGAGGCAATTTGTATTCTCTTTATACTCATGTAAGTCCTTTTGCTATTCTGCTATCTCACTTCTAGTTCATCTTGCTTGCATTATATCTCATGTTTCCAAATATTTTCATCTTGTAAGATGATACTCTTTAATTTCAATTTCAAGGAAAATCTGGAGGGCTTTTATGGTCAAGTTATGTTCTTGATCAATAATAAAGATAATTGCGATACTCTAATTTTACATGAGATATGTACGACGTATTTGTGTGATGCCAAGCCTATGAGTGCACTCCTAAGCTTGAGGGCACGGGGCGTAACAATTATAGCTATACAAAAATGTTTCTAATGATTAAAGAAAATGGTTAAAACTATATGGTTTTCAAGAAAAAGTCATCCTCTGTAGTCTCTATCTATAAGTCATGAGTATACCAAGTGTAGCATACTAGTTGAGAAAGAAATTAATGATAATTGGTGCATGTATCCCCCCTCTCACACCCCCCGCCCCCCCCCCGCCCCCAACCCACCCAACAGGATACAGTTTACCAATAAAGGGCTGTGCCTTGTGGAGATGGATAATTGAAATTGAAGGTTCATATGTGTGCATACATATATGTTTTTTTAAGGCAACAGAAGATGATCTAATGTTGATGACATTGACAAGTATTAGGTAGAAAGCATGTGGTTGATCCATAATTTCTTTTGGATTAGACAAATCACAAGCTTTTAAATTTCTACAACAGTAAGCAAGAAAGCAATTTCTTGATAGTGCCTTCTTTGATTTGTTCTTAGATAGATAGATTCTTAAGGCCTTCAATAACTATGCATACCAGCTCAATCAAAAGTGACCAATTGGCATATTTCAGCTATATAAAAGTTATATTTCACTAATTACTTAAAACTATGGTTACAAGACTTTGAATTTCTGTTTTTTCTTTTACATAAACATCGTTAGGAGGGTCATGGACGACAAAATAGAAAACTCGCGGTGGCTCATTACAGAAAATGCAACGGAAGATCAGAATTCATGGTGGCATCAAACATCAAAGGAATACTAACTCCTGATGAAAGTTTTATAGGCAATATGACTTCTAACTTTATTGGTTCAAAATACCAAATCCGGGATGAGGTGAAAGACAACACTCTTTTGAAAATTTTGATTAAAACATATGTTATAAAGTCCAAAGTTGTTGTTTTAAAGTCTTTTGCTTTGGATGTCTGTTATTACAGGGGAGACAACATAGTTCTTCAACTAAAAAATCAAAGTTACTAGCTGTTGTATCGTAAGTTCCATCCCCAAATCTCTAGTTTTATGTTTCTTGAAACTTTTTAAGGGACAACCCATTTGTGTACAGATTTGCACCTACCATAACCACATGGACTGGAAGTTACAGAAGCATGAAGGCATGGATACCAAAGTACCAATCAATGCAATTGAAGAACACAACTCAAGTAAGCTTCAATAGAACTTGCATTGTTTGTTAATGAAAATCACACACTTATGAACCTGTCATTATTGATTTTTATGTCCCTTTTTTTGCAGCATATTAATGGATTACCTAAGGATTGGCAAGAAAAAATGGACAAAGTACATCAACTATTTTCGCGAATACCTCATTATAATAAGGTAAAAATTTGTGTTGTTTTAACTTCTTTTCTTGATGATTTTTTTGACTCAAATATTATGTTTACAGATTACGAAACAGTATGAATTAGATTATAGAGACAGAGGAAGAACAGGACTCAGAATCCAAAGCTCTGTAAAAAATTTCCAGTTAACATTAGAGGTAATCTTGAAAATGCTCCCCATTAATCCAAAATCAAAAACAAAAAAAGGCCTAATAATTGTTTTCATCTTGTGTTAGCAGAAGAATGGAAAACAAACAATTCTTCAAATGGGAAGAGTTGGGAAATCTGAATATGTAATGGATTACAGGTACAAACTGAAATTTGACATAATTTATTACAGCAGACAGAGCACCCGATGATGATTTTTTTTTTTTCTTTCTCAGATATCCAATGACTGGTTTTCAAGCCTTTTGTATCTGTTTGGCTGCCATTGATTCAAAGCCTTGTTGCACTGTGTGAAATTAGTTTTTATTGAAGCCACCCCACATTTTGGCAAAATTTTGGCCTGTTTGCATGTTGGGGGAAAAAATGATAGATTGGAAAAGGAAGAATGAAGCTATAAAATATGTATGTAAGTTTTTGGTGTAAAAGGGGGATCTTTGTATTAATTATGTAATTAATTTTTGTTGATGATTTTGTCTTCAAAATGTAACTTATATATTGTAAAGTAACAAAGAAGAAAATGATCTCCTTTTTGAACTAAGACATAGCTTTTAAATAGTCATTTATTACAAAAACAAAATAACTCAAATTTAGAAGTCTATATCTAACTACCACTACTAACAAAAGAATTTTTCAAAACAGAAAGAATCTCATAAATCTAGAGATATTAGCTGTAATTATTGACCAAATCCTAACAATTCCTCCAAGGCTCGAAACTTCAGAAAGTCATCCAACTTGAGAGACTTTGTCATCACATCAGCTAGCTGTTGGATAGTGCTGCAATGAACAAGTTTCACTATACCAGTTTGAGTGAGCTCCCGGAGAAAATGAAAGCGCACATCAATGTGCTTGCTACGACCATGCATTACTGGATTTTCTGATAATTTGATAGCAGAACTACTGTCACAACGAATAACAATGGCTTCATCTTGTTTTCCATCCAGCTTCCTTAGGACCCTTTTCATCCATATAGCTTGACATGCGCATGAAGCCGCAACAATGAATTCAGCTTCAGTGGTTGACAAACTTACCACGGGTTGTTTTTTAGAGGACCAAGATACAGTTCCAGAACATAACAAGAAAACATATCCTGATGTGCTTCTTCGATCGTCCAAGTCTCCAGCATAATCACTATCAGTGTAAGCAACAAGTTCATCATCTCCTCCCTTCTTATAAAAAATTTCTAGCTCAAAAGTTCCCTTCAGATACCTGAAAACTCGTTTTGCCAACTGCAAATGCAACTCTGTTGGATTTTCCATGTACCTGCTAAGAAGACTTACTGCAAACACCATATCTGGCCAAGTTGAGGTAATATACATCAGACATCCCACGATCTGTTTGAAATAAGTCTTGTCAACTTTAGCTCCTCCTTCGTCTTTTGTCGGCTTGAAATCAGGAACAATAGGATTTTGAACTGGATTGCTTTGGTCCATTTTGAATCTCTTCAAAACTTCCATGGCATACTTCTTTTGGCTAACAAAAATCCTATCTGATCTTTGTATGACTTCAAGTCCCAGAAAGTATCTCATCCCCTTTGTGCTGCGAAAGCAATCACTAGACGAACTGTTTCCATGCGCGTCATAGGAGCAAAAACTTCAGTATAGTCTACGCCATATTGTTGCGCATAGCCCTTGACCACAATACGCGCCTTATACTTATCTATTTTACCTTTTTCGTTCAATTTGGTCTTGTACACCCATTTTACTCTAACCTTTTTAGCTCCCGCAGGCAATTCAGTCAACTCCCAAGTCTTATTCTTTTCTATTGCTTCCATTTCAAGGTCCATTTCTGTTCTCCAATGCTCACTTTTGACTGCATCTTCATAACAAACAGGATCAACAACAGCAACAAACATAATAAACTGCATTTCATCTTCATCAGACAATCATTCTCTAGTCTCATAATCTCTCATCCATACTGGTGGTCTTCTATCTCGTTCTCCATCAAAGAAGAACTTGAACTTGTTTCACTTCCAGAAATCAGCTCCTTTGATGATGTTGTTTAGGTGTCCAATTCTGGTGTTTCTTAAACTTCCTCCCTTTCATCATCACCCCATTCCAGATCACAAGCAATATCCTCTTTATATTTAGCATCCCATGCCCATCTTTCATTCTCTTCAAAAACTACATCTCTGCTAATTATTATTTTTTTAGAAATAGGATCATAAAGCCTGTAAACTTTAGATTCCTCACTGACTCCAAGTAAGACACATTGTAGGCTTTTATCATCAAGCTTGGTTCTTGTTTTGTTAGGCACATATACATGAGAGACACAACTAAAACTCGAAAATGATTAACAGAAGGCTTCTCTCCGCTCCAGGCTTCTTCAGGTGTCACATTCTTCACCACCAAAGTTGGACTGCGATTCAGGACATGTACCGCCTAATTTATAGCCTCGGGCAAAAAAGATTTTGGAATATTCTTTTCGAACAGCATGCTGCGAACTAGATTCATTATAGTTTGATTTTTGTGTCCAGCAACTCCGTTCTGTTGTGGAGTATAACCGGTTGTTAGCTGTCTTTGTATCCCTTGCTCATCACAAAAACTTTTGAATTCCTGTGATGTAAATTCTCCACCAGGATCTGTGTGCAAACTTTTGATAGACAAAGCTGTTTCTTTTTCTACATGAGTCTTAAAATTTTTTAAAACAGTAAAGGCTTCGGATTTTTTAATTAAAAAATAGACCCATGTTTTTCTACTATAATCATCTGTAAAGGTAAGCATATACTTTTTTTGCTGTTGGAAATGGGATTGATTGGTCCGCAAATATCAGAGTGAATGAGCTGAAGTATCTGTGAGGCTCTCCAATTACTTTTCTTTGGAAAAGGATCTCGCTTCTGCTTTCCCACGAGACAATCCTTGCATAGCTTTGAAGGAGAATCGATCTTTGGCAAGCCATTCACCATTCTTTTTTGTTCCAAAGTCTGTAAGCCCTTGAAGCTCGAGTGCCCATATCTACAATGCCAAAGATGTGCCAAATCCTCTGTAATTGCGTTAAAACAAGCAGATCCTATCGGCTGACATATAGCATTAAACATGTACATCTGATTTGTAGACATTTTTATCTCCATAATCAAACCCCTTTCAGGATGATATACTCTGCACTGCTCACGTTGAAATAGAAATGACAACCCCTTCTCTTGTAGCTGCCCAACACTTAATAGGTTGTTTTTCTATTTCGGCACATAATACACTCCTGTGATAATCTGCACAATCTCATTCATTTGCAGCCTTACATTGCCTTTCCCAATCACAGCCAAACTAGAACCATTGCCTAGCTTTACATTATCCTTGTAGTTTCCATCAAAATCCATGAAGTAATCCTTCTTTCCACACATATGATTACTATACCCTGAGTCAAGAAACCAAGTGTCCCTTTTGATGGTTGAATCTCCTTTCACATACGCCATCAGTAACATATCATCTTGCATTTTTGCATAATTTGACTCTTTCCTTTGACACTCCCATTGAAAATATCCCAACTTATGACAGTTGAAACATTCCACTGTTGATCTGTCAACAAATGGCATGCCGCCCTTCCTCGTCCTCTAAAGCTTCCACTGGCTCTGCCTCTGCCTCTGCCTCCTCTACCAAATTAATCTCCAAATGATATTTTCAGGGCTTGTGCTTCTTCAAACAGAAAATCATTGTTGATACGCAGCTCATGCACAAGTAGACTGCTTTGTAATTCATCAAGGGTTAAAGACCTCGTGTCTTTAGACTCCTCAATTGAGCACACCATATAATTAAACTTACGAGTTATCGATCTCAGTATCTTAGAGACGACTTCAGTATCTCCCTTGTTCGCGAGAGTTCGCCCAAAATACTCATTGACAGATTCACCTTCTTTCATCTAGAGCAGCTCAAATTCCCTTCGAAAAGCCTGCAACTGTGCATGCTTGACCCTTGTTGTACCTTGGAATTTTTGCTTCATCGAATCCCAAGTACTTTTGGCTGTGTCTTTGTTGAGAATTGTTTCAAGGATCAAACGATCTAAAGCCTGAAATAGATAATTCTTTGCCTTCAAATCCTTCAGTTTCTGCTCTTCCAAGAGTTTTTTCTGTCCTTCGGTTGGCACAGTACCTTCTGCTGCTGCAGAAATGCCATTCTCCTCTATTCCCCAATACTCTTTTGACCGTAGAAAGTTTTCCATCAACATTGCCCAATGATCATAGTATCCATCAAATTTAGTAATTGATGGTTGGACAAAAGAACTTTCTGATGACATTTTAATTCACTACTTATGTAGAAAGCTGATGTCTTTCTGTTTTTTCAAATAATCAGACCTCGTGAACTTGCTCTGATACCAAATGTAAAGTAACAGAGAACAAAATGATCTCCTTTAATTGAACTAAGACATGACTGTTAAATAGCCATGTATTACAAAAACAAAATAACTTAAATTTAGGAGTCCATATCTAACTATCACTAACAAAAGACTTTTTCAAAACAGAAAGAATCCTATAAATCTAGAGATATTAGCTGTAATTATTGACCAAATCCTAACATATATCCTATTAGCTCCTTCATTACCATGTATTTAGGGGGAAAAAAAAGACATAAAATACGCGCAACAATATAAAAGATACGCGCGAAAGATTAAAAAGAAAATTTTTTCTCTCTTATTCTCTCTCTCTCTCTCTCTCTCTCTCTCTCTCTCTCTCTCTCTCTCTCTCTCTCTCTCTCATCTACAATATTCAAGAACTTCAAACTCATATATGCTCAAATCCGATTATTGAAACTTGAAAAAACAGTTAGCGCATTGTTCTATACTCGTTTATTTACAATTTTCATTGGTTTAAAAATTAAAAAAAAACACAATGGATCAAACTTCGGGATGGATTAAAATTCAAGTAATTTCGGCCAGTTGAACCAAAATTCTTGGATAATTTCCATACAGTGGCAGATATTACTGTAGAGATTTTTTTGTTTAAAATTTACCTCATAATTGATGTTTTTATTTGACGAAATCTTTAAAGTCATCCATATTTTACTTGAATTCTTCAAGAACTTGAAGAAAACTTGTTTTTTCAACAAGATTGTAGAGAGGAGGGAGGAAGTTGGGGTGGAGAGAGAAAGTGAGGGAGGGAAACTTTTTTTTTTTATAATTTTCGTACGTATCTTTTATATTCCCGTGCGTATTTTATCAGTAAAAAAAACTACTTTATTACCATGGACTTCTTTTTATTTTTTCGTATTAAAAAAATTAAATAACTATTTGGCTAAATAACTATCTTTTTTCGAACTTATCAAGTCTTATAGAATGCTATGATGGCTCAGTCCCATTACAAAAATATAAACTATTTATCTAGAAATAGAAATTCCCCTTAAAAAAAAAATTTCGAAAGGCTAGCATTAATCTAGCCATGATAAAAATTCAATTAATAATATGATTTGTACTAATTGTTACTATCAATTTATATTGTCTTCTATATTAATTAAATAAGAAAACTTGTAAAAAAAATGTCTTATTATCAAAGCCATAAATAAATAAAATTCATTTAATTTTATGGTTTTTTTTTGTGTAAGTCATTAGCTTAAAATAATACAAATTAAATTAAATACATTTTATTTGATATGAAACCATTAAGAAAATAAAATAATGTATATTAAAAAATTGAGAAAAAAAAATATGTTTTATTGAAATGTATTGATAAAAAAATGAATTGTCTATACCCTTTTCCTATCTATAAAGAAATTTTTTAACCAAAAAAATAAATAATAATAATAATAACAAAGCATTAATGCCACCAAAAAAAAAAAAAAAGAAAAAGAAAACTCTTCTCTTCCATTGTTGCAGAAAGAGCAGAAGCATATTGAGTTAAATAAGAACCTAAAACTCTTTCTTCCTCTTCAAGTTATCTTCTTCTCCGCCACGCCACCGCCACCGCCACCGTCTTTGTCTTCAAAATATATTCACAAAAATGAAATATTTTTTCTGTTATTTCTGATCAAAAGGGCCATTAATAATACTTGGCTTATAGTTAATTAATTAGGAATCAAGCTCGCATGGAAACATGGCAGACGCCAAATCACCAAAAATATTATCATGATCATCATCATCACAAAACCTGCCGGAATCGTTGCAGTCGAAGTACGTCTGAATGTCATCGGGAAAGCTTCTCCGCGGTGGCTCCACCTCCGATGGAGGACTGTCAGCAACTGATGATGTACGTTCCAGCATTTCCTTAAACTTAGATGACTGCAACAAAAGCCCTAATGCAGATGACGAACGACCGGCGGTTTCTGTGCCCGTCTCACCGGAGCTAGAGCTTTGCTGCTGCTGATCATGAAGAAAGTTTAACCCTACTATTTCCTTAATAGGGTTTGGTGAGGATGAACTAGGTTCGGGATTAGGATTAGGGTTAGGGTTAGTGTTGTTATGATCAGTGGTGGTTTGATTTGGTCTTAGCCATTTGATATAACGGCTGAGGTCAAAATTTGTAACGGCGTTCAATCCACGGTACTCAATAGCTGCCATGTCGTATGCAGTTGCTGCTTCTTCCTGTGTAGCTGCATACACAATAACTAAAATGTCTCAGGGGTATTCTTGGAAATAAATAATACAATATTTTTTTATACAGGATTAGAGTCCTCTTCTCCCTTATTAATAAGTAGTCGAGAATAACTTTTTGTTTGGTTTTAATGGTTTCATGCATGAAATATCCTTCCGGACCAAAACAATAGAAGGCTTACTTCAACACATACCACTTCCACATTAATCCCACTCATACTGGGCCGACTCTTTACAGGAATAAATACCGGACAAACTGATTTTTCTATCTTCAGAGTTCGAATTTAAGACCTTTAATTAAGGAGTGAGAGTGCTGAACTACTCACATCAATCAAATTTTGATTGAGAATAACTTAAAATAAGTTAAAAAAACAGCCCATTTTAAGTAATAGAGTACAGATATAGGATAATAAATTAAAGAATTCAATTTGCATGATGAATTTGGTGGAAAAAAAGATTGAAAAGTTTGATATGATAGGGGGGGTTTTCAAATTCTTCAATTAATAGCATACTATAGCAGTTGAGGGTTGGTGATCCATACACAACAACCAACTATATGTGGTTGCTTTTAAAGTTGCATTATACATTCTTTATAACTCAAATATATATATATATATATGTATATGTTTGGGATTCTCAACACACTCCATCACGTTCAGAACTGAACATCTAGAGCTAATACTATAATATTTGGGTTTGGGTTAACTCACCTCAAGAGATACCTCAACGGGGAAATACTGCTCAAGTCTTATAAGGAGTAATTATTTCTCAAATACTAGTCATGTGAGATTCTCGGCTATTTTTAATATAAAAAAAGAATATTTTGGTATTGTGCTATAGATTGGTATAACTAAAATAACTATTCACACTTGGCATCATATGGAAAGAAGCCATTGACAAATAGAGACATTTGGCATGATGTGATTTGGTTAAGTCAACTTTGTAATTGGATTTATTCATGGAATTGGATTTAGTTGAATATTTATTTATTTCTCCTTTGATTTGTTTGATATTTTATGGAAAGGGAACTATCAAAAGTGCCAAATGTTACAAAGTTTTTGTTAGGTTGTTTAGGTAGGCAACCATATATGTTGATATCATCATCATTGTGTTCAATAAATCTTGTTAACCCCACAAAAACAAATTCACCTTTTAATACACTTATTTCACGATATTTTATATATATATTAATTTTAATTATAAATTTCATAAAATAAAAAATAAATTCTGAAAAAAAAAATAAACTTCTTAAAAGATCTTAAACGTCACAAACATATATATATATATATCAGGAACAAAAGGTTATGTCACTAACATCATAATTTTTATAATTTAATATCTTCTTAAAAGGATAAGAAATAAGATAGATTAAATTAATAGCAAGCAAAAGGGGGAAGAAGAAGTTTGGGATAAAGATAGCAAAATAGACAAGATTGAAAAACTTTTGGCATCCAATAAAAATAGTAGTAAGTGAATAGAGAAGTCTCCTACCATATGTCCCAAGGTAGAGATATTTGTTGCCAAAAACTCTGCCAATTCTAGCCTCCCATCTTCCATTGTGATGATGTCTGTTGCAATATATATGAAAGGTCAAAGTTCAATGCCAAAAGTTCCATAAAAAGAAGAAAATATCATATATCCACCGTTATATTTCGATTTGAAACAAGTAATATTGTTTGAGAAAATTCTATTATGGACCTGATTCATAAGTAGGGACATATAGATGGAGTAAGTAGGGACATATAGATGGAGAAAATATATCATAATACAAGTTCGTTTCGTTGGTGACCACAAAGTTGCCATCAATATCCATCTCCCCACCAAAGATGAAGGCGCTGCTAATAGGTGGGAGATGGGAACATACCATACTCACAAGCCAATTAATAAATACACTTTAGTATATGGTAATGTTGATTGAAACTTTTAGTACTAGTTTGACAAATTGGGGATATTCAAGATCATCATTTATTTTCTGCCTCCTAACAACTGGTGGCTAGTAGTTGTTGGAAAATTGAACTGCATTTTCACCAGAAATGGGAAAATTTTTAACTCCAACAGTTGGAGGCCATTTTTTTTCGAGCATAGCTACATAAAGATATTATATACAAACAATCGATTGATTGTCTATCGTTATGTATCATTGGCAATAAGTCTTTATGTACCATAAAGATCGAATAAAAACATTTGGTAACATATGTGAAAATGACACAAGTTTAAGTACAAGATCGGTCATTTTTTCCAAATATAAAAGATTAGTTTTTCATTTGTTTACCTTGCAACGCCTCTGTATTTGGAGACACCCCTTGAAAACCCACTGCTTTTCCTGCAAATAATTTTGTTTATTCAAGTAAATTAAAACAAGAAACATACAATTGAAATGAAAGAAGATAACATTGTCAAGAAAAAATTTATAAATAGCTATAAACCTTCTCAAAGAACCAATATATTCTTCTTTTGATTGCCCTTCCATTTCTTGAACTTCTTTTTCATATGTTGAAACCTATATATGCAATTGAAAAACAGAGTGATTAATCAAGAAAAGAATGAAAATCCAAAATGAAAAAGAAAAAATGTTACCGGAAAGTTAAGAATGGTTTCTTGTCCCCAATACTTCAATGCTGCCAAATCATAAGCATGTGCTGCTGCTTCTTCATCATCGTAGGCCCCTATGATCATATCATTATCAAACTTGATTCAAAAAAACAGGGAAAACGAGATGGATAAGGTCCAGTTGTAAGCAACTTGTTAGCGTAAAAAGGACACTCAAGAATTCAACTTGGCAACAACAAAATAGGTGGCCTTAATTCCCAATCTTAAACCATGTTTAAAAAAAGGGGAAAGTTTGAAACTTTTGGGTTGCGATTGCAACATATTCTTGAAAATGAAATTATGTTAGTCCTCCTTGTAACGTATCTCTCAAATCATGATTCTCACTATGAGCAAGAATCAGACTTTGCGGACGAAAAACATGATTAAGAACCAGAGTCATCATAATCAGAAAGATGGCCTAACTTACCAAGATACACTGCATTTCTCAATTGAGGAGTCCAGCAAAATCCACGTTAAGCACATGAAAACAATCAGCCATTAATTGATAAACATATTTTGAAAAACAAAAGCACACTTGGTAAAAGAAAGAAATAAAAGGGATGAATTGAGAAATTAACCTTGTCTTCCTTTCTTATTTTGTGATTCATTCCAGCAATTCTTATCCCATAAATGGGCTTCATAACGACCAGTCCATCGATGTCTGTAATAAGCATTTTATCAAACACTTAACATATAGTACGATCAAAAAAACCAATCCATGAGAAAGTAAACTCAAAATATATACCTCGTAACACCCCGATAAATTGAACTACGCTGTTGAGGAGATTCCCTCGGAACGCTTTTACGAGTCCGTTTAGTCGGCTTCGTTACAGAACCATTTTTGCTACTACTACTACTCTTGCTCCTATCAATGTTGTTGGAACTGTTTTTCTGGGTTTGTTTTGAAGTTTTCGCCATGAAAATTAAACTAAAAATCGAGAGAGATAGAAAGAACCCACCTCCTGAACACAGGCAGACGGTTTTTTAAAGTAGAAAAACAGAGAGAGAAAGGGAAAAAAGTAGAATACTCTAAAACAGAAGAGGAAAAAGAAATAGTAGAAAACAAGGGCAATAATAATAAGATGTATTCAAATTCAACCAATCAGAAGACATATAAAGTAGTGAAAATGGTGGGTGAAATTGAAGAAGAAGAAAAGAAGATCTTTGGTTTTGGAAGAAAGCGAGAAGCCGGCTGGAGAGAAGAGAAGCAACTTTGGTTTTTGTGGGGTTTTTATGGTGGCCGTCTATGAGCGGCTCAGCTCTGTGTTCAGTCTCTTTCTATTTTTGTCTTCTTTTTCATTTTTTTTTAATTTTTAGGAGAGAGGTTAATTTTCCCCTTTTTGTGCCCATAATTCATAGCTTTTAACCCTCTAATCCGCTGTTATAAAGCCCACTTTCTTGTTTACTACTCCGGTCTTAGAAGTGCCAAATGTCGACAGTTTTAAGGTAGTTTCTAAAATTATGAAAATACACTTTCCTTTTTTAGTCGCACTACTCAACGACGATAATTATTTAGTTAGTATGAGATATTCGTTAATAAATACGAGTATTTAAATATATATACGTGAGGGATATATTGATTGTTCTCAAAGAAAAACCTTTTAACTTAATTAATACAGTTCGAATCGCCTGTAACATTTCTTGTTACATTCATAATTTGATATATTTTATTAATAAAACTTACCAAATAATAAGAGAAAACATATTATAAAAGAAAATGTTACAGTAACAGACGATCTTGAGTAAATTAATATGAATTTTAATGTTAATACCACTAAACAATTTATGCTAGTTCAATTTTTTCCCAAAAAAAAAAAAAAATTACACTGGTTCATCATACTTTTAATGTTAATTTTATTTATTTATACCAATAAAATATTTTGTGTATCATAAAAAGATTTTATTTTCATTAACTTGGCAGAATCTAGCAATACATTACACGTTCAACCCTCATATCTTATTTTGTAAGCATAAATTTGTCCCGACATTCCATTCCGCTTAAAAATAAATTATCTGTTCCATTTTTCTTCATGGCACAAACGGTTTGTTTTCTCATTGATCCGTTTGTTTTAAATGAGAGTAAGCGTTATCTTTCTTAGGGAATTAAGTATTAAGAAAAATTTACCTCTAGAATTTATGGTGCAAAAGTTACACGTTCAGTAACTTGTTAGATTTTATTAATTTACATATATAAAAATAAATAAAATTTGACGTTATAATGCGAATTTCGTAAATAATTTAATAGTATTTTGAGAAAAAATTTCTTTTCCTTATAATTTTATTTTCTATATTTTATTAATTAAGTTAAATAAAAAATATTATATTGAACTTAGACACAAGTCGTGGAGGAGAAAAAGAAAGAAAATCTCTTAATAAGGCTAAAATAAATTAACTAAAAAATAAACCCATTCCTGAAAAAACCCAAAATATAAAAAGGGAAATTGCGTTTTTTTTTTTTTTTTTGGCTGAATAGGAAAATTACGTTGATTATCATTGTTCTCCTATTATAGTTAAATGAAGATCTTCGGGAAGGATTTGGCACCGAATGGGCCCCACCATAGATCTCTCCAATGGTTCAGCTGGCATAGCTTTTAGAGGACCAAAAAGGTTTCCTTCTCAATTTCTTCAAAGAATTACTTAACTTTTTTTTTTTATTATTAATAAGCTACGAGATTATGACAGTAAATTGGACGGGTTTTATCCGTATTCATACGAATCTATACTCGTTATTAGCGAGTAAGATTTAAATTTTATATCAAAGGACCCGTACTCGTATTTATTCTGTTATATGAGTTTGGACAGGGTATGGTAATACCTTGACCCGTATACTTGTAGACTCGTATTAATAAAATAATAATATATATTTATATACATTATATTAGATGGAGGGTAGTATTATGTGCTTAATGAGGTATGTCCAAGTGGTTAATGAGACAAACTTGAAATTTGGTTTGCTGTGCTTGTTGGAGGGTCGGGTTTGGGTCCATAAAATTTATACCTTGAGGGTCAAGGTCCGGGTCTGGGTCCAAGTTTCACTATAAAGGTATGGGTTTGGGTCTGAACTCGTTTACAGCCCTATACGAGACTATGAGTTTTGAGTAAGACTTTAATGAGGCGGGTCTTATTCGTATCTAGCGGGTAAGGTTCAAAATTTATATTTGTATAACTTTTATTAAATGGATATAAGTAGGGTATTATGATACTTAAACTCGTTTACTCGCTATAATAAATAATAATATATTTATATATATTATATTATTTTTATATTTTTTATTACACCCTCTTCAGATTGGTTGGTTTGTTTCGTATTTAATTTATTATTTCTTTATTTTCTTTATCTACTATGAATAATGTTGGCGATTTATTTATTGTTATTATTCTAGTTTTAAATTTAGTTTCAAGAATCGGAGTAGTTTAGATCCCTACAAAACAATTGGAATCTTGCCTTTGTCGTTGCACGTCTTACCAAAATGGAAGTTATTTCCAAAACTATTACATTATACATAACTAATTATTTTTCGTCTAATTAATCCCTTCATGTTTTATATATATTTTATTTAACAGGAAAAAAATATAAAAATGACAGACGAATACAGGTATACTCAGACATTACCCAAGACTTTGAGGGTTGAATATGAATTCATAAATTTTATACTCAACAAGTCTAAATTTGGATACGTATTTTACTATAAGAATATAAGTCTAGTACAAAAATACTGTCTCTGTCTGGACACATTTACGGCCTTACTAACGAGGTAGTTATATTTTGATGCAACAAACAGGCCCTACTCACGAGGTAGACTTTCTAGGCCCTACTGCTGAGGTAGTTATATTTTGATAGAAGGAGGGTATGAATTGGGCTCTTGAAGCCCATCAAAAAGCAAATTAAGCCCATAAAAATGAAGCCCATAAAACAAATCAACGGTTCAGATAGATTTACTTTTTCTTTTTTAAAAAAAAGTTAGAAAAGATAGAATTAGGAAAGTGGAATGCGTTCATATAATATTTTTCCAGAATTAGAAAACGAACATGCGTTATGGACCGGACTAGTCCAAAAAAGGAACAAAATTGCAACCCTAAATATGGCCCTTAGTATATATCTATATATAGGAAAAACAGGCCCATCTCTATCGTTCTCTACAGTAAAAAAAATTCTCTCCATATTTGTGGAACAAAAAAGCTTCAGAGGCTTTCCAATTCTCAGGTAAATTCATAAATCTCGAGTTTGTAGGGTTCTTTGCTCGTGATTTTGTGTTTCTCTAATGAGAATTTAGGGCGAGGGATGGTTTGATTTGTGTGGTTTCTAGTTGTAATTTTCTTTCTGTGTAGTAGTGAATTGCTTTAATTTCGAAGTCTCTAATGAGATTAGGGAGAGTGTGATGCTTAATTAATTAACTTTGTTAGTTTATTGATCAACTAAAATTTTCCAACTCCTCGCTCTTTCAGCTAGTCATCTTATGATTGTATGATGCGCCCGTCGCGGAATTCGTTATTTCGATTGATGAGTTAATTTTCCTCCTTAGCTGATTTTGCTGTAGACTTAATTTGGATGAGCTAAAGACGAGATTGTCGGTCTGGTTAAATCACTACCTGTGTCAACAATTACTGTCAAATTTCTATCACCAAATGTAGCTGTGATGATGTAATTTAGTGTTTGTAATTTTACTCCAGATAGTTTGGGGGGAAACTGCAGCAGCTTTAACAACTTGGCTAGTAATCAAGTTCTTGATTCTTTTTTGTATTGATTGAACTCTGATTTTATCAGCTTGTACCTGTTTTTGGTGCCTCTGTTTATACTTCCCTTTAATTCCAGAGTAGTTTTCTCTGTGCCTCATTTCTAATATGATTGCACCATTTTCTGTTCCTGAAAAATCAAAACATGTAAAAAAATTTACAGGTTATGCACATTGCTTATCTAGCGTTGCTCAAGGGAAGTTAAATAAAAAAAGTGTCCTGCTGAATACTGAGACAACCCAACCAAACCATTTTATTCGTTTCCTTTCTGTGTTCTTCCTGGATTTTTGCTTGAGGTATGGTATTTCTTTAAACTTAAATTCACATTTTTTGGCTCTTGAAATTGTGTTTTACACTCTACTTGAATTGATTTTTTGTTTTGGACAAACTGTTTGTTCTTTTGTTGATTTCCAGTCGCTGGGAAAAAATGTTCTCCGATGAACATCTCTTCAATTCCTGCCTCCTCTTTCTCTTCCTAATCTCACCAGCCACCATCATCAGCCTCTGTTATCTCACCGCTCCTTACGGCAAGCACCGCCGTCCAGGATGGGGACCGACCATCCCTGCACCATTAGCTTGGTTATTAATGGAAAGCCCCACTCTCTGGCTCACCATCCTACTTCTTCCATTAGGTCAAAACCACTCAAATCCCAAAACCCTAATTCTAATCTCCCTCTATCTCACCCACTACTTCCACCGAACCGTCATCTACCCGACCAAAATCTTCCTCCGAACACCTCGCCACAAAACCTCAAACGATTTCCCCCTTAGTATAGCATCGTTAGCATTTTTTTTCAATCTTCTCAACGCTTACTTACAGGCGAGATCGGTGACGCATTACGCCGTCTACGACGGCGATAATTGGTTCTGGTGGCGATTCGCTTGTGGAGCGGCGGTTTTCGCGATCGGCATGTGGGTTAACGTCGGGTCGGACTATGCATTATTGGGCCTAAAAACTGAGGCCGGAGGCGGGTACAAAATACCCAAAGGTGGACTATTTGAGCTTGTGAGCTGCCCCAATTATTTAGGAGAAATATTGGAATGGTTGGGCTGGGCTTTGATGACTTGGACATGGGCCGGGTTTGGATTTTTCTTGTATACGTGTTCTAATTTGGTTCCTCGGGCTTTTTCAAATCACAAATGGTATTTAGACAAATTTGGAGAAGATTATCCTAAAAATAGAAAAGCTGTTATTCCATTTATATTTTGAATATATTTTTTTCTTTGATGAATTTATATTTTTAATATATTCTTTGCTATATTTTTTTGGTATTGTATTTCCTCTTTTTGCATTTTATTCTTTTAACAAATCCTAAGAAAGAATCATATTAGTATTTGCTAAGAATATCCATTGGGGGGCACATAAGGGGACAGTTCTCCATGGATTCTGTTTTTTCAAGTCGTTAGAAAAATGTATTTTTAAAAAATTATTTTAATAATATTATGGTTTAAAATCAATTTATAATTTAAAATAAATTATTGTTTTTAGAAAATTTTAAAATAATGAAAAATAGAGTCAGGAATGTCAGATAAAAAAACGTGAGATTCAAGGGAAGAATAAATAAAGGAATGTGGGATACAATTCTTTCCCCACAGGCACACAATGCGAGGTTGGGTTGGTTCTATAGTTTAGTAAGGTTATATTGGGGTTAAAATCGTCTAATGCATCTTCTAATACTAGTATAATAAGAAAAGTCGTTTTATGCTTCCTTGGTGTTAAGCAACGAGCACCCCTTTCATGTGGTTGAGGCGAAAAAGACAGGTTATGGAATTAGAAGAAAAGAAGACTATGCTTGAACATAAGGCTTGGTTATGCGTCAAGTAAGTGGCGGAACTTCTTTTTGCTTCTTCCAAAGATGCTTGGGTTTGGGGAGGCGATGCATCTGACCCAACTCGATTTAAGTGTTCTAGAGCCGTGGGTTTTTCGCTTTTATTAGTAATAGTGGTCGATGAGGAGCTGCTTCTTCATTAAAAACTCTTGAAGCTCCAGTTCTAATACACCTTGCGGAAAGGAAAATTAATTGGTTTTCTGTAGTATCGCTGTCACCATACTCGTTTCTTACTTTTCCGTTGTTCTAGTACCCATGCGAGTTCTATGCGCAGAAATTTTTATATTGCATGAGTCTTGTGTTGTTGTTTGGAATTCTTTGTGTTAAAAAAAAAAGTGTATGGATCTTGTGGTGGCTCCAAAACTTGGCGGGAGAAAATCGCAATCGGCACAGTAAGAGGAACTGTTCACCTCTGGATCTTCTGGTGGCTTCAAGCCAACTCCATTTGAACACAAGAACAAGGACCTCTCTGCTTTCGAGGCTTTCATTCATGACATGTATTGCTTGGTAGGTCCTCTCTTCTCTCTCTAAAAAATCTGACAGTAGTACATAGATTCCTTTCCTTGTATTGATTTTCTCCACGAATATTTTTTGCAGTGTTAGTGTTCTCTCTGGACCCTGAATCCTTATTCTTTCCTTTGTTTGCATTCATTCTTCTTTTTAATCTCTAATTTGTGTTTTGATTGCTACCTTTTTTGCTAGGTTTTAGTCCCAAGCTTGTTAGATTTGGAAGTGTTTGGATTATATTTTATCAATCTCCCATCTGGAATAGAATTTCTCATCATACATTGGTAGAGTTATCAACATAGGTATAAATTGGTTAGTTCAAGGCTGCAAAGGTAGTTCTAAGGTAAATTTGAATCCCAACAGCCATGTGTGGAGATATTACTTCCTTTTATAGTAGTCCTTCGATGAGTTTCAATAATTTATATCTTCCATCATCCATTAGGAAGCGGGATTTTATCTTTTGTTTGTTGTATGGTATGCCAGTTATAGATGCTTTTAACTCAGGTAAAAAATTTGTGATTTGTATATTGCGAAAACTTGCAATTTTGTCAAGAAATTACATTAGTGGAGGTTTTATTCTTGCCTTGTTTCACTACCTCTTCTTATGGAAAAAAAATCCCAAATTTGCATCATCTTTAAAAAGATAACATTCATTGATTCCCCACTTCATTCTATCTGTAAATCATGTCTAGTAGTAGTCTTTTCTTTAAACTTCAATAATTGAAATTTATCTACATTTTTATAAACTTTGAATCCAAATCTGATCCTTAAACTATTACTTTAATAGCAAATTAGATCCAAATGTTTTTTTTTTTTTCCTTCTTCTTCTTCTTCCTAAGAGGGTTTTAGAATTTGGATGCCAAAAAAAGAGCAATTTTGACACTTGCCTTCTAATTGAAACTGCATGTTTCTCTTGCAAATCCCAGTTTGGATTCTTTAGTATTATATATAACCCTTGTGTTTCTCTGCTGATAATTCCCAATAATCCCAATTTCATCTTCATATGAAAGGCTAGCAAGAGCCAAACAAACCTGAGATGCATCAGGTTTTGCAAAGTAAAATGTTCCTGTAACATCCACAATTAGCTCTGCATCCCCTTCAAACTTCATCTTTATTGTTGGAATGTTCACTTCTTCATATGTTGAAAGATTAAAACATGTATCCAAGATTGAAAAACTCGGTGCTTGTTCATATCCTGAAAATTGTTTCAAGAATTCAGCCTTAACTTGTCTGTACATTGTTGGTGGAAGTCTAGTGATTACTGTCCCTGAATCAATAAGAATTCCCCCTTTCCCAAAACTTGGAGATGAAACTGAAACTGAAACTCCACCAATACTAATCCCAGTAAGGTTTAGGAAATAGAATGTAAGAAGCTGATGATTTTGAACCATTCTCGTGTAAGAAAATGGTGTAGAATTCTTGTAATAAACCGAAGAATCATCACCTAAGATTAATGATCCTGAAGCTGCTTCTGTATCTGTACTAGGCAAACAATAAGAAAAAATCCCACCAAATTGATCATAAGTTTGAGAAATTAGTGATAAATCACTCCTTCCTAATCCCATTAGTCCTGCTGCTGATCCAAATAGCCCTTTGTTATTCCTTCCACAACCAAAAACAAAGTTATCAATTGGAGTTGTTCCAAGAATTAGCCGTTCTTTACCTAATTGACCTCGAGTATATGATCCATCGCCATAGCTAACCATATAATTACATGCTGCTGTATTAGTCCTCCCACATGATCCCATATTCCCCGTGGCGAATTCTAGAGTTTTACAAGTTGATGAATTGCAAGGAATGGATTCATATGAAGGGGATAAAGAAGGATTGAACAGGGGTTCGGGTTGATTATAACATGATTTGCAAGGTTGGCATTGAATCCATGTTAAATCACTACCTGTGTCAACAATTACTGTCAAATTTCTATCACCAAATGTAGCTGTGATGATATAATTTAGTGTTTGTAATTTTACTCCAGATGTTATAGGAATCCTAGTTTGTGGGGAAACTGCATCAGCTTTAACAACTTGGCTAGAAATCAACTTCTTGATTCTTTTTTGTATTGATTGAACTCTGATTTTATCAGCTTGTAGCTGTTTTTGTTGCCTCTGTTTATACTCCCCTTTAATTCCAGAGTAGTTTTCTCTGTGCCTCATTTCTAATATGATTGCACCATTTTCTGCTCCTGAAAAAGCAAAACATGATAAACATTAGTACTTTTTAGAGCTTCAAATAGTTTTCTAATTTAAAAAAACTCAAATTCTCTATTCTTTCACTGCTGTTTAAGGTGTTTCCAGTACATTTTGTGGTGACGAGTTACTTTTTTTCATACATTTTAGTTCCAAAATACCAAACAACAAAAAAATGAGATTAAATGTAGAATAATAATATAAGGGCATCTTTAGGGAATTCCCCTTTTCTAATCCTTTATGCTAGTTTTTAGTGAATTCTTCTGCTACTACTAGGGGGGAATTATATGGGGAGAAGAGAATCAAATCTAATGGATTCTTTATTATTATTTTTTTATAAAATCTAAAAAGCATTAAAACGGATCCCAAAGAAAGGAATTGGAGTATGAACTTTACTAACTTGATTTCTGAGGTACACATAGAGTCGATTCTTTACTTCCCTGTTGCTGCTGCTGCATCCAAGGAAATTTCTTCAAGGAAAAAAGCTCTGTGGCCTTGTTCTTCTCTGGTGGATGATGGCTGAGCACTGCATCTGCATTTTTAGTAATGGTAAGGAGGAGGAGGAAGAAGAAGAAGATGAGGAAAATGGTAAGATGATGAAGAATCAATAATGGTGGTTGGAAAGAAGCCATTGTTGGTTTTTGGAAGCTAATTAATTAGAGAAGAGAGTGGAGTGGATGAAGAATGAGGAGGGCAGAGGGTGGAAATATATTAGATAAAGAAAGGGGAAGGGAATGGCTCGCATAAACATAACTCAGTTAGTTTTGAGATCGTAGAGTTAGTTTTTTTTGCGTACCAAGACCTGATCTCCAGTCTACAGAGCCGCTGAGAGACTATGATTTATATGGGAGAAATGGAATGAAAAGAAGAAGGGAGGAATTTGGGAGAGATTCTAGGGAGTTGGAGTTTGGCATGAGAACAAAAGGTGAGGCTGGCTTTAGGACCCCACTGTTGTTGCATGAGAAATTATTGGGATTTCACGTGCAGACACTTCCCCCCTCCCCTCTTGCTCCGCCACCAAAGGTTCCGGCGGTCGAATCAATTACCAACTTTAATTAAGAATTAGAATAATTTGTATCACTGTTTTTATATATATATTTTTATAATATATTTTAAATTTTATTTATTTTTTATTTAATATGTTTTATTATTAAAATATATAAAATTAAGAATGATATAAAAGAAATACAAATCACCGACTGAACGAGGACGAAATAGCGCAACTTATTCATTGTGAATCTTCCAAACTTCGCAAAGTATTTTGATTTATTATTACATCTAGTCCAGGAATCGATACCTGGACAAAAAATGATTCTCCTCTTGAAGATCCGGATTAGCCTATCTTGGTTTTAATTTTAGATCCCGAGATTTTTAGAAGTTAGTTTGTGGTCCAGAAAGAAAGTTAATTACATAACTACGTCATATTTAAAATGGATAATGATGAAAAAGGTTCAAAAAGTTCTTTTTACAAATTTTATATTTGGATAACTTATAACTAGTACTGTTCATATTTTCTTAACATTTTTTGTAATCAGATTAGATATCTTTTTAACTTTTATATAAACATATAAGGAGTAAGTCTGTTTCATTTGAACTATTTGTACCGTCATATTTGAACTGAATAATTATAAAAAAAGGTTCAAAAGGTTTAAAGAGTTCATTTTACGAATTTCACATTAATTATGAAATTAAAATCTCAAAATTGGATAACTCATAACTAGTATTCTTTACTATTACTCTATCAAATTTACTTCATTCACTGGTTAAACGAGTGAGATCACAAAAAGATATCTGTTTTTTCTTATCTCCAAGGAATTTGAATCTACGTTTTTGTTTAATTAGATTAAATATTTTTTTAACTCTTATGTAGAAGTATAAAGACTATAAATCTGTTCCATTTGAACTATTTGCACCGTGACCTTAATGGTTTCACGTGCAAATACTTGAGGAAAATGGAAACAAAGGATTTTTTTTATTTGCATAGAGATTTTAATTGGTTCCATGGATTGGATAAGGACTCATTCCTTCACGGGACTGTCCCAAACTTACAAAATTAAACAGTGGACAAAACACAAGGCCAAACGAGACCTATAAATCCCTAAACTCATAAGAAAGAGAGAAATTTGTTTACATATGCCATTGCTTGTCCCTTTCTTCCACTACCATCCATATTATATAATGTCCACTTCTCTATGCTTCTTCTTCCTAACCACATGCACCTTAAGTTTATCATTTTATATATATATATATATATATTATACAATCATAACACTTATTTTATGCTCGATAGAAGTAGTGACGGAACTAGAAATATAAGGATAAGATCATATTTTGTACTAACAAACGGGTGATGGCGACTATTTACTTAGTTTTTTATTAATTATTTTTTTTGATATTTTTATTAATAAATTCTATAAATAAAAGATCAGTTATTGTTTTTAAAGAGAAAAAATATCATTTTTTAAGCGTCGTTTTTCATTGCTAAAGAAATTAAAAGAATATTTTAAATTAATTAATATTTTATGATTAATAATATCAATAAACTGAAATGATTCTAAAAGATATCATTATAGTAGCTTTTTTAAAGATAGTTTTTTTTAAAATTTATTTTAAGTTAAAAAAGTATGTAATAAGTAATTGAGAACAGTTTCAAAATAGTTTATAATTTTAAATAAGTTAAAAATGACTCATTTTAAGCGACGGAGAAAAAAGCATCTCCTTCTTTGCTAATCATTACGTTTTTTATAAAATTTTTGTTTGGAAAAAAGTTCTCTACAAAATTGCTTAAAATGATTCTAAATATTTGTTATGTTGTATAAATACACTAGACGAAGTATCACATTCCCATTAAAGCTCGAATTCATGTGCTAATCATCATGTTTTTTACAAAATTTAGGTGCGAAAAAAAGTTATTCACAAAATTGTTCAAAACGATTCAAAATATTTTTCATGTTGTATAAATACACCAGAAAAGTATCATGTTCCCATTATAGTCCGAATATGTGTGCTAATCATCACGTTTTTCACAAAATTTAGGTTCGAAAAAAAGTTCTCCACAAAATTGATTAAAATAATTTTGAATATTATTTATGTTGTATAAATACATCAGACGAAGTATCACATTCCCATTAAAGCTCGAATTCGTGTTCTAATCATCATGTTTTTTTTGTAAAATTTAGATCCGAAAAAATATTCTCAACAAAATTACTTAAAACGATTCTGAATGTGCTTCATGTTGTATGAATACACCAAAGAAGTATCACATTCTATTAAAGTCCGAATTCGTGCGCTAATCTTCACGTTTTTCAAAAAACTTAGGTCTGAAAAATTGTTCTCCACAAATTTGCTTAAAACAATTCTGAATATTTTTCATATTGACGAAATATCACATTCCCATTATAACACGAATTCATGTGCTAGTTATCACGTTCTATACAAAATTAGGTAAAAAAAAAAGTTCTCCACAAAATTGCTTAAAACGACTTTAAATATTTGTTATGTTGTATAAATACACCAGACGAAGTATCACATTCCCATTAAAGCCCGAATTCGTGTGCTAATCATCACGTTTCTTACAAAATTTAGGTCCGGAAAAAAGTTCTCTACAAAATTGCTGAAAACGATTCTAAATATTGATTATTTTGTATAAATACACAAGACAAAGTATCGCATTCCCATTAAAACTCAAATTCGTGTGCTAATCATCACGTTTTTTACAAAATTTAGGTCCGAAAAAAGTTATCCACAAATACACCAGACGAAGTATCACATTACCATTAAAGCCCGAATTCGTATGCTAATCATCGCGTTTTTTACAAAATTTAGGTCCGAAAAAAGTTCTCCACAAATACACTAGATGAAGTATCACATTACCATTAAAGCCTAAATTCGTGTGCTAATCATCACGTCTTTTACAAAATTTAGGTCCGAAAAAAATTTCTCCATAAAACTGCTCAAAACGATTCTGAATGTTTTTCTTGGTGTATAAATACACCAGAGAAATATCATGTTCCCATTCTAACCCGAATTAATGTGCTAATCATTGCGTCTTTTACAAAATTTAGGTCCGAAAAAAAGTTCTCAACAAAATTGTTTAAAACAATTCTGAATATTTTTTATGTTGTATAAATACATCAGATGAAGTATCACATTCCTATTAAAACGCGAATTATTGTTCTAATCATCACGTTTTTTACAAAATTTAGGTCCCAAAAAAAGTTCCTCATAAAATTGCACAAAACGATTCTGAATATTTTTTATGTTGTATAAATACAACAGTGAAGTATCATGTTCCTATTATAGCCCGAATTCATCACGTTTTTTACAAAATTTAGGTCCGAAAAAGATTCCCTACAAAATTGCTTTAAGCGGTTCTAAATATTTGTTATGTTGTATAAGTACACAAGACGAAGTATCACATTCCCATTAAAGCCTGAACTCGTGCGCTAATTATCACGTTTTTTACGAAATTTAGGTGCGAAATAAAGTTCTCTGAAAAATTACTTAAAACAATTTTGAATATTTTTCATTTTGTCTAAATACACATGACGAAGTATCACATTCCTATTAAAGCCCTAATTCGTGTGCTGATCATCACGTTTTTTAGAAAATTTAGGTCCGAAAAAAGTTCTTCACAAGATTGCTTAATACGGTTCTAAATATTTGTTATGTTGTATAAATACACCAAATGAAGTATCATATTCCCATTAAAGCCTGAATTCGTGTGCTAATCATCACATTTTTTACAAAATTTAGGTCCGAAAAAAAATTCTCCACAAAATTATACAAAACGATTCTGAATATTTTCCATGTTGTATAAATACACCAGAGAAGTATCATGTTCCCATTTTAGCCCGAATCCACGTGCTAATCATTACGTTTTTCACAAAATTTAGGTCCGAGAAAAAGTTCTCCACCAAAATTGCTCAAAACGATTCTGAATGTTTTTCATGTTGTATAAATATACTAGAAAAGTATCTTGTTCCCATTATTGCCAGAATTAATATGCCCATTTTAGCAAATTTAGGTCCCAAAAAAAGTTTTCCAAAAAATTATTTAAAACGATACTGAATGTTTTTCATGTTGCATAAATACACTAGAGAAGTATCATGTTCCGAGTATAGCCCGAATTCGTGTGCTAATCAAGTTTTTTAATAAATATGGTACAAAAAAAGTTCCGCACAAAACTGATTAATACGATTCTGAATATTTTTTATGTTGTATAAATACACCAGAGAAGTATTATATTCCCATTATAGCTCGAATTCATGTGTTAATATCATCACGTTTTTTACGAAATTTAGGTCTGAAAAAAAGTTATCCACTAAATTGCTTAAAATGATTCTAAATATTTGTTATTTTGTATAAATACATAAGACGAAGTATCACATTCCCATTAAAGCCCAAATTCATGTGCTAATCATCACGTTTTTTACAAAATTTAGGTCCGAAAAAAATTTCTCCACAAAATTGCTTAAAACGATTCTGAATGTTTTTTATGTTATATAAATACACTAGAGAAGTATCATGTTCCCAGTATAGCTTGAATTCGTGTCCTAATCATCATGTTTTTTAATAAATTTATGTCTGAAAAAAAATTCCCCCAAAATTGATCAAAACGATTCTGAATATTTTTCATGGTGTCTAAATACATCAGACGAAGTATCACATTCCTATTAAAGCCCGAATTCTTGTGCTATTCATCGCGTTTTTTACAAAATTTAGGTCTGAAAAAAAGTTCTCCAGAAAATTGCTTAAAACGATTTTGAATATTTTTCACTTTGTCTAAATAGACAAGATGAATTATCACAATTTCGATTATAGTCCGAATGCATGTGCTAATCATCACATTTTTTACAAAATTTAGGTCCGAAAAATAGTTCTCCACAAAGTTATTTAAAACGATTCTAAATATTTTTTATGTTGTATAAATACACCAGACGAAGTATCACATTCTTATTAATGTCCGAATTAATATGCTAATCATCACGTTTATTTACCAAATTTAGGTTCGAAAAAGAGTTCTCCACAAAATTGTTCAAAAGGATTATGAATGTTTTTCATGTTGTATAAATACATCAAAGAAGTATCACATTCCTATTTTAGCACGAATTCATGGGCTAATAATCATGCTTTTTACAAAATTTTGGTCATATTTGTTATGTTGTATAAATATACCAGACGAAGTACCACATTCCCATTAAAGCCCGAATTCATGGGCATCGTAACCCGGCTTTCTGTTCATCCCGCATTGCCAATTTTGCTTACCAAAAATGGCCTACTTGGAGCTCTTGATTCCGTGGGACGGTTCAACAAAGCAGTCGCCCCGTCCTACCTATTTAAAGTTTAAGAAATGGTCGAGGGCGTTGCACCCCTGATGCCTCTAATCATTGGCTTTATCCAATAGAACTCGCACGCAAGCTCCAGCTATCCTAAGGGAAGTTTCAGAGGGAACCAGCTACTAAACGGTTCGATTAGTCTTTTGCCCCTATACCCAAGTCAGACGAATGATTTGCACGTCAGTATCGATGCGGGCCACCACCAAAGTTTCCTCTGGCTTCGCCCCGCTCAGGCATAGTTCACCATCTTTTGAGTCCCGACAGGTATGCTCACACTCGAACCCTTCTCAAAAGATCAAGGTCAGTCGACGGGGCACCCATCAGGGGATCCTGCCAATTAGCTTCCTTGCACCTTACGGGTTTACTCACCCGTTGACTCACACACATGTATGACCCTTGGTCCGTGTTTCAAGACGGGTCGAATGGGAAACCCACAGGCAAGCACCGGGAGCGCGCAGATGCCGAAGCACGCCGATGGCGCGCTGCCCCTTCACGATCGAGGCGACGGCGTCTCCGCGAGCATATCTAGAGCCTGGAATCATCACGTTTTTTCAAAATTTAGGTCCGAAGTAAAATTCTCCACAAAATTGTTCAAAACGATTCTGAATGTTTTTCATGTTGTATAAATACACCAGAGAAGTATCACATTCTCATTATAGCACAAATTCATGTGCTAATCATCACGTTGTTTAGAAAATTTCGGTCAAAAAAAATTCTCTACAAAATTGCTTAAAACAATTCTAAATACTTTTTATGTTATATAAATATACCAGAAGAAGTATCACATTCTCATTAAAGCTCGAATTCGTGTATTAATCATCATGTTTTTTACAAATTTTAGGTAGAAAAAACGTTCCCTACAAAATTGCTCCAAACGATTCTGAATGTTTTTCATGTTGTATAAATACACCAGAGAAGTATCATGTTCCCATTATAGCCCGAATTCATGTGCTAATCATTACGTTTTTTATAAATTTAGGTCCAAAAAAAGTTCTCCACAAAATTGTTTAAAACGATTCTAAATATTTTTAATGTTGTATAAATACGCTAAACGAAGTATCACATTCCTATTAAAGCCCGAATTCGTGTGCTAATCATCACGTTTTTTACAAAATTTAGGTCCGAAAACAAATTCTCCACAAATACACCAGACGAAGTATCACATACTCATTAAAGCCTGGATTCGTGTACTAATCATCAGGTTTTTTATAAAATTTAGGTCTGAAAAAAAATCTCCACAAATACACCAGACGAAGTATCACATTCCCATTAAAGCCCGAATTTGTGTGCTAATCATCACTTTTTTACAAAATTTAGGTTTGAAAAAAAGTTCTCCACAAAATTGCTTAAAACGATTCTAAATATTTTTCATGGTGTCAAAATACACCGGACAAAGTATCACATTTCCATTAAAGCCCGAATTCGTGTGTTAATCATCACGTTTTTTACAAAATTTAGGTACGAAAAAAAGTTCTCCACAAAATTGCTCAAAAAGATTCTGAATGTTTTTCATGTTGTATAAATACACCAGAGAAGTATCATGTTCCCATTATAGCCCGAATTTATGTGCTAATCATCACGTTTTTCACAAAATTTAGGTCCGAAAATAAGGTTCCCCACAATTACTTAAAACGATTCTAAATATTTTTTATGTTGTATAAATACATCGGACGAAGTATCACATTTCTATTAAAGCCCGAATTCGTGTACTAATCGTCACGTTTTTACAAAATTTAGGTCCGAAAAGAAGTTCTCCACAAAATTGCAGAAAACGATTCTAAATATTTGTTATGTTTTATAAATACACCAGACAAAGTATTCATTCTCATTAAAGCCCGAATTCGTGTGCTAATCACTACGATTTTTACAAAATTTATGCCTGAAAAAATTTTTTTACAAAATTTCTTAAAATGATTTTGAATGTTTTTAATGTTATATAAATATACCAGAGAAGTATCACATTCTCATGATAGTCCGAATTCATGTAATAAATAATAATTAATAATTTGGCTCTACCAAAGAGGCTGTCAATTCTGTTCATATAATTAGTTGTGGACAACAAAGGCCCACAGCATGGTTTTCACCCCTACAAGGCCTGCAAATTTAGCCCATAATTTGTGATTATTCAAAGCTCAGAAAGAGAAAAAATGGCCCATAGAATTATTATTGCCCTCAAAATCAATGTAATAGCAAGAAAAGATCCTCTCTTTTGGGCCCAAAACATTCTACAACCCCTTACATTAATTTTTTTTATTTTAAATTATAAATCTTAATATTAATAATATTAATGAGATAATTACGAAGAAATATTATAGATCTTATATAAAATTTCTTATAATATCTATTGTATTATTCTTTTATCCTTTTTTTTATTTATAGTTTGTTCTTAAATTTTATATTTTATTTGATAAGTTTTACATAATAAAATATTATAATCGATCTGAACCATTCCTCCAAAGACTTTTTTTCTTTCTTGAGAAAACAGTAAAAAATAAAAAATAATAGTTCATCAAGAAAATCCTACATTTCCTCAAGATTTCTTTTCTTATACTTTTCTAGAGCAAGAAATATATTGAATTTTTTTTTTTGTCTAAAAAGGGAATTAAACACGTTTCCTTACCAAATATAGAAAGTGATTATCATATATTTAAAATGATAAGTATAGAAAATTATATCAAAGAACCAATCATAGAAGACAATAAGAGAAGAACAAGATAGCCCGCATGGGCGAAGCTTAGTTGGTTCTGGGGCTGCAGAGTTGGTCCCAAGAGTCAAGGTTCGAATCCTGGCAGCGGCAGTGTGGGAATTTCAATCTCTCCAATGTGGGAGGTGGTTCTTTGTGCGCACCAGGTCCTGGTCTCCAGTCTGCAGGACCGCTGAGTCACCATGATTTACATCCGCCCTGAGGAACCCTCATTTTTAGGATGTTTTGGGACACCTAATTTATGAAGTCAATTTTTGTTTTTTTTTTTTTTTTTTGTGAATTGAAGAAGTCAATATATATTTTTTAAAAATAAAAGATTATGTAATGTGTACGGCTGGGCTTTCTCTCCCCATAAGAGCAGAGCAGTGAGGCATGGCCACATTGTCTCAAGCTTCTCTCCCCTCTTGCTGAACCCAAGAGTAGCCATAAAGAGAGGGGATAACACTTTATTTTTATTAAATTAATAAAAATATATTAATTTATTTTAAAATTTTTTAATATTTTTATTTTTATTTGATGCAATTAATTTTAACTCATTAATTATTTGATCCGATTATTTTATTTACCAACTTGCTTATGATGATTTCAAGGTCAACAGTGAAGCTTTAGAGTCAATAAAAGATTGCCCTAGGGAGAAAGCTAGCGCGTGGTATTCATGCCGCCGGAATATCAAAAGGAAACGCGTGTCAATTACGTAACCACCGCAAAACGACAAAACAGCAATCATAATTGCCGAACATTATCCATTTCCATGTGCTTGCGTGTCAATCTCCTGCCTCAGATTCTTCCACGTGTATAATCGACCTCCATCTCAACCGTCCCACAAACGGCAGCCTCAAAGTCCTGGACAAGACACCCAAGAACCTTCCCGAAGTGGTCCCTACACTTTATCCACTAACTCTCATGTGAGGCACGTGACGACGCCAGATCTTCCGTGAAATGACTAAGCTATCCCTTCCCATGCCAAGCAAGTCCCACTTGGCCGCCAGCCTGGTAGTGAACTACTAATGTTTACAATTTTCGTATTATATTTATTAAAAAAAAACGAAAATTGGATTTTGTTTTAAAAGTTTCTCCAAAATATATATAAAGGAGTTTTAACGTGAAAATATTAAGAATTTAAATTTTTTTACACTTTTTAATAATTATTTATTTTTACTTATCTCTTCATTATTTGTTCTATCTCTTCTTATCTATTTTTTTTATTTATTAACAATGTATTTGATAAAAAAATATGAAATTCTCTAATATAAAAAAGAGATTCAATAGTCAAGAACATCATTTTAAAAATTTTATTTTTTATAGTTTAAATTAAATTAAAAATTTTTAATATGATATATCTAACATGTATTAGCATGATATATATATCAATATATAGATAAAATATACATATATAAATAAAATGTGTTAGTATCATATCCAAATCTTATCAAATCTAAAATTATTAACATAAATAAAATATATCAGAACAAAGCATATTAGTATTTAAATTAAATTAAAAATTTTTAATATGATATATCTAACATGTATTAGCATCATATATATATCAATATATAGATAAAATATACTATATATAAATAAAATGTTTTAGTATCATATCCAAATCTTATCAAATCTAAAATTATTAACATAAATAAAATATATCAGAACAAAGCATATTAGTATCATATATCCAAAATCTTATAAAATCTAAAATTTCTAAAAATATATATCTTAAATTAAAAAGTTATCTATATTAATCTATACCATAAAGACAAGTACTAAAGGTACATACTAAACAAATTCTTTAATATGTTATCTACTGAAATATAATTTTAATTTTAAGATTATTTTCTTATAATAACATCATGGTCCTTAAAAAACGTCTTTGGTATAAGAAAAATTAATAAATTATATCATTCAAAGTGTCAAATTATTCATAATGAGGAGTTATATATATTGTGCATTAAAAAAATAATGCTAATACTAATTTTTTTAATTTTATGACGAAATTAAAATGTTGTAAAATTGGTAGAGAGAGAACAAGTGACGTGTGTACTAGTAATTGTACACCTCCATTGCTCAATGTACAAATGGTGGCGTTGCGCACGTGCGAGGGCAAAAAGCTGACACGTATGAGTCGCCTTCCCAAACTTTTCCTTTGCTTTCACTCTGTTTAAAGGCAAAACTGGTAAAAATTTTTGCTTCAAAGCTTTGAGATCTGTCTTTCTTTGGCGAGCGGTGTTGGACTGTGACTCAGTGAGTTGAGATTTTTTTAATTTATTTTCCGGGTCGTTGATTTTGCTGATATTTTTCAGTTTTTGGAGCTTCTTGTGTTTGTTCTTGATGGTTCAGTTGATGAAAAACGGCGAATTACAAAAGGGGAAAATGGTTGTCAAGATGGAGATAGAGGATGCCTTGGAAGATGAATATGGCCCTCTTAATAAGCGATCCAAGCAGTCTTATCCGCTTCTTCAAGTTTGTTCCTTTTTCCTTTTTTTTTTCTGAATACACATTTGCAGACCTGGGTTTTCTTGTTTTTCCCTCTTTTGGATATGTTTGATAAATTTTGTGCCTTGAATTTTCTTACAAAGAATTGTGCAGCAGCTTGGTTTGGAAATTTATTAACTTTAGCTGTGAATCTTGATTTCTTTTATGAGTGGTAGTGGTGTCGTGGGAAATTTGTGGAGTAGATTTTAGTTTTCAATTTCAAGATTTAAGTAGAAGGTTTTGAGTTTAATTTAACCCGTCCTAATTCGGAAATTTTGAGTTTTTTTTTTAAGTCTAAGAGTTTTATTGGGGTTTTATTGTAGCTGCAGCAGGGTATGGGAATGGGGGGTTTGTCTGTGACGCCGCCGTCGCAATACAACCCGTTAGATGAGCCTAGTCCTTTAGGGTTGAAGTTGAGAAAAAGCCCTTCCCTTTTGGAATTGATCCAAATGAGGCTTTCTCAAGCTAATTCACCTAAGGCGACTGCAACTCAAGGTAAAAAAGACCAGAAAGGGACTGGTCCTTCTGGCTCTTCCGAGAAGCTCAAAGCATCCAATTTTCCAGCCTCAATTCTAAGAATTGGAACTTGGGAGGTATACATATTTTTCTTTCTGTTCTTTTACAAATGCAGTTTCTTTTTTTGATACTGATCAGAAGTGTGTGGTTATTCATCAGTATAAGTCGAGATATGAAGGGGATTTAGTTGCTAAATGCTATTTTGCAAAGCATAAGCTTGTATGGGAGGTTCTTGATGGTGGTCTCAAGAATAAGATTGAAATTCAGTGGTCTGACATCATGGCTTTGAAGGCAAATTACCCAGATGATGCACCAGGGACTTTGGATGTCGTGGTATGAACTTTAAGCTCTTTTCTTATGCATATTTCCATTATTGCTATGTTTCTTGGGGGCCTTTGCATGATGAAAGGGACTATCTTTTTCTTGCAGCTTGCTAGACAACCTCTTTTCTTCAGGGAGACGAATCCACAACCTAGGAAACACACATTATGGCAGGCAACATCCGACTTTACTGGTGGACAAGCTAGTGTACACAGGTACTCCGATCTTTGGATCGTTAATTGCTGTTTTCTGTTCGATAATGGGTTGTTAGTGCAACCAGCTAGTTCATCTTGACTAATATTATGAGTTGTTTGATATATATAAACATTCTTGCAGCATTTCCAATTCTCTTTTTCGGTCTTGCCTTTTGTTTCTATATTCTTGCTTTTGATAATTGTGGATCCTTGCGATGTTCAAAGATTGAATCATATCACTTTGGAGATATCTATTTTGATCTAGAATGTATCTGAACAGAGATATGTCATTTTATAGCGATTTCATTTACCTCATCAGCTAGGGGTTCGGAAATATTCCCATCAGTCCTGCTGAGTTTCTAGTTTTCTGAATGTTCAGGAGTCCTATAATGTTCCTTTGTGCTTTAGGTATTCCACTTGGAAATGGTTTGCAACTTGCTCTGCCAATGAAAATTAACATATTGCTGGAATATATGGCAGGCGTCATTTTCTGCAGTGCCCACAAGGTTTGTTAGGGAAACATTTTGAAAAGCTGATTCAATGTGATCCACGCCTCAACTTTCTCAGTCAACAAGGAGACATAACTATGGATTCTCCGCTTTTTGAACCTCGAGTCTCTATGTTTGATGATCCCAATGACAATAAATCTGGGTTTGATTTGAACAATGATGAAAGCGGGACTTTCTTCAACTTGAGGGAGGCAACATCACCATCTGGAGGTCAATCTTCTTCATCAAGGAATGACCAAGACTTTATGAGTCAATCACGAGAATCTACCAGGCTAGAAACACCATCACCTAGCTCAGGTAAATGTTTCAACCAGTGAAAACATTGTCACTCTATAGCATACTTATATCCGAGATTATGCTATTTGTATCTTCTCATGCTTTTCTTATTCCTAGTTTGCCTGGTACAAGAAAGATGAACCATAAATTTTGAGATAACTAATTACATGATTTAGCTAGTAATGGCTTGAGCACACTGGCAATTAGATGTTCCTTCCTGAATGATGAAAATACCAGAAAATGGAGGTAGTTAGTCTAGCAGTGTGCGTTTGTTCTCAAGGCTGCTTGTTGGATCCTGAATGATGCCATTGAGAGATTTCGGCTCTGTGATGAACTTGAGTACCTTGTTGCTAAGTTCTTCAGGGATATTTTTGTGCAGGGTAAACACTGAAATGGTAGTCCAAATACTGAATTCTGTTATGACATCCAGGCATTCTTGGAACTCTATTGTCTTGGATTTTTTTAGTTGCTGTTTATTAGTAGATCTCTACTGTTTGTTCATGCTCTATGTCCAGCATCATGAAAAGTTTATCCTTGGGTCGTTAACATGTCATAGGAGTTGAACTTGCCAAGCTATATAATTGTGCATCTTTCGCTGATATTATTTTCTTTTAACAACTCAGTAATGGACACCCATGCTATTGAAGAAATCAAAAGCAGGGGAGAGCAGTGGAAGGAACTTAGCAATTGGGATCAGATCAGAGTTCCAGGGCTGCACACTTCTATGTCAATGAGTGATTTGGTCAGTCATCTTGAAAATCGGATATCAGAGCAGAAAACATCGGACAATGTTGTTCTTTCCAATGAAGATAGACAAGGTCTAGAGATTTTGGACGAGATCAGCCGTTGCTTGTTTAGTGACTCTCAATATGTGCCGGCTTCTGATGAGAAGTGTCTGATGTCAAGAGTCAATTCACTTTGCTGCCTTCTACAGAAAGATCCTCCAACTAGCCAAACCATGCCGCTTAAAAATGATGGCTATCCTGATGCATCAGCAATGGACAAGAGAACAGATGAGTCCAGCTTTACAAATGTCTTTTACGGTGGAGGCAAGTTTGAAGTAAAGTCTGGCCCTGGTGAGGGCGAAGCAGAAGATTTCTCCGGAAGTAAACAGACTCCATCTATGTCAAGAAAGGATTCAGTTGGAGATTTATTGATGAATCTTCCGAGGATTGCTTCTCTGCCTCAGTTCTTATTCAACATATCCGAAGACATTGACAGTCAAGCTCGATAGCATCCGACTCCAGTGGGGTGCTTATTCAAGCTCGGTTCCATCAAACTGTATATATAGTCTGTAGTTTGCTTTCTGAATTTTGTAAACACGGGAGGATTCAGAAATACAGATTAATGAAGAATCCTGACCCTTGTTCCTTTTAAGTCTGTGCTTGTTATGATGGTAGGTTCTTGCAAATATTACTGTGTCAGTATGAACTTTGGGAATTCAGGTATGATATAGAAGCTATTTTCATAATATTTGGCTATACATATACAAATACAATCTCTATCATTATATGTATTTGAATCTTTGTCTATACAAATACAAAACAAATCTTGCACTGAAATATAGCATTGTACGGTATTTGCACACTGGAAATAACACAAAATTAATAGAATTGGCTTTGGTTTTCTTCAAACTATTATGTTCCCTACTGCTAAAAAAACAAAGAATTTCAGGGCTCCTGTCCTCCCTCATCATCAACAGGTTCATTCTCCTCTTGTAACATATCCATGAGCATAGTTATTTGGTTTTGTAGCATGGCATTTTGTCTTTCCATTTCAGACCTTTTGCTCCTTTCTTCAAGTAGCTGAATCTGCAGATGCTCAAGTACCCTTGCATCTTCTTCCAGCTGCTCATTCAGGCCATCAATTTCTCTATCCTGAAAAACATAATCAGAGCTGCAGAATTAGTTCATGTCCATATATCAATCAAGAAAAGTGTTCAAATGAAAGCGCGGGACCTTTCTGTTCATTTCTTGGACGGCTATCCTGCGCATGCTTTCAACTACATCTACATTTACGAGCTTCCTCTTCTTGCCAATCAACCATCCCTTAGGATAACTTGCTGTATCAAAGTCTGGTGGGGGTAGCAAAGATTCATTAGATACACGCCGACCATTTAGAGTAGTTGTTATGGGCTCCAATGGTTCGAAAAGAGCTTTTCGCTTCTCTGAAAGAACAACAGGGGTGTTTGTATTTGATTCCTCTGTCTTCATCATGTCATTAGGAGGTTCTTCAAAAGTTTCTGTTGTCTTTTCATGTTCATTTTCTGTTGTTGGAGGGTTCAAATTCTTCCCACTGCCTGCATGATGAAACATACAACCCTCACCACGAATCTCTCAAGGGGAGACAAATATATAGCAGAAAAATTAAATTGTGGATCTATTAGTACATTATGTATGGTGGAGAATTTATTTGAACCCTTGGCATGGGTTTTACTTGATATCAAAACATCATTCTTGGTCCAGCAAACATTTCAAGAAATACACTGTGAAAGAAAAAAAAAAACAATTTTTACAAGAAAAAAGGGAGCATGAAATTCAAGGCAAAGGAAAACCAAATGGCATGATTGTTAAGCTGGTCACCAACTCATCATGAGATGGACATTTCAATGAGTTTTTTTTTAAAAAAAAGGGAAAAATATGAACACCAAATGGCAAATAAAGCAATTTTCTTTGTCTTTCCCCACAGCCCACTTTTTTTTTTTTTCCCTGCTGGTGGTTGAAGAGGTGAACCGCAAGGTAACTCAATTTTAATTTGTAACAAAAGCTTAGCTAATGAAATAACGTGTAAGCAAAGTCAGTCCCCAACCAAGTCTTGTTTGGAAAAATTCTGGTATGGATCCCAAAATAATAATGAATGCCAACATGAACCCCTGCCCTGGCTTCTTCGACTATTATGGTCCCAAGGGATCATGTCCACTCGTAAACAAAGATTTAAGATATTAAGCATATACATGGGTACTGTATCTTAATATACTCCCAGGTGTTCATGTTCCAATTTATGTACATGGTCTATAACAGAATTACGCGTCTTTGTTTAGATGCAGTAGAGCATCTACATCGAATATCCCCAATGTACAGTATACACAGAGGAACAAGCCTAATTTTTGATAAAAGAAAGTGTTTCAGAATCTGGGCTGAGGCGCTGTCAGAGACTTGCTCGGCTTATATAGCTACATAGGTCAAACAATGTTCATTATTATAGTGGTAATTCAGTAACTAACATCAGAAAAATGAAAAAAAAATGAGCTCTTCTAAGCATCAAGAACTAAGCATTTCTTCAGGGCATTGCATGCAGAGAGATCTGCTCATGTGGGTATGCAAAATTATACATAAAATATCATCATTCTGTAACTAATTAGCCTTGACAAAACAATTTAATAAGTACAATACAATGAAATAATCTGGAAATTGAAAGGGGTACACCTACCTGATCTTTTCCTGGATTTCCAAAAGATGGGAGTAGAAGAAACAGGTGAAAATCCATTCAAAGCCTCCATCTTTTTCGGTTCCTCCTCCATCCCCTTCTGATTTAATTCAAGAAATTGACCATCAAACAAGAAGGGGAAAAAAGGGATAGAAGTTATTATTATTATCTTCTTCTTCTTCTTCTTTTCTCAGCTAAGAAGATTGTTTGTTTTGCTCTTGGAGGGACTAGTTGTTGCTTTTGCTCGCTGCTGTTGATAATTTTTTCTTGTTATTGCTAAGCCCGAGGCAGTCAGAGAGAGAGAGAGAGAGAGAGGATTAGCACGAGGAGGAGCATCAGGTGGGGGTTGGGGGGAAGTAAGCTACTGACGGAATCATCAATATTTTGGACGGTTGAGATTTGTCTTGAGTTGGATCAGTCCGTCCCGGCGATGGTTGTTGTTTCGTATGATGTTGTTATTTTGTGGGACCCAATTTCATATTCGTAATTTGACAATTTTGGTCCTCTTCACGGAAAATAATATAATATTATTATAATTTCCTATTTTTATTTTGTCCAGGAAAATGATTTTATTATTACCTTTGATGGATTTTATTTTCCAAGATGCCGTGCGGTGGATGGATGTAGTAAATAAAAGAGAATATGCTTCTGATTTTGTTATTTTACAGTTTTACCCCTGAGAAAACATCCACTGACACCTGTATTATTGGGATGAATCAGATGATGTACATCAGGACATAAATATTACTATTTTCGATCAAAAAATATTTAAAATGTTGAGAATAAGATAATTTTTAAATTAAAGTACTCGAATAAATAAATAAATAAAGATATAGATGAATATAAAATAACTGATATTCTTGACCATCTTCGTGAATTTAAAAAGACTTATATTTTCGACTAAAAATAGTATTATTATTTAGTTGTAACGCGGAAATGGATGGGATGTACTCCCCCACTATGTCATCAAATTAGGCAATCCTAAAATTAAGATTTAAGACGAAGGCGGACATTGGTCGGAAGGCGTACCTTTCCAATTGCCGGAAGAGGGGGTGGTGGTCTTCTTTCCCACGGCCACAATATGCCGGCCGCGGTAAAACGGCAGCATGCGAAGAAGCCGGCTCCATACCCATAACTATAGTACTAACCCGGAGAAGAAGCGGTACCGCCCTTACTCTATTTCCTTCAAGCAGGAAATAGAGGGCGGAGAACTTCTAGGCACTCCTAGTTGTGAAAGACTTTTTTTTTGTGGGTCTTAAAACAGCCGGGGTCGCCATTTTTTTGGTCTTCTAAAAGAAGCTCTTTTTGAGTTTCTTTCAGGAGGTCAAAAGGCTCCTATCGCTTTTTTTAGTAAGGTTTAAGTTTATGAATCGTAAAGGGGACTGCAAAGAGAAATCAGATTCTCAGGGTAATAATATTAAAAAATTATTCTATCTTTTATAAATTAATATATATATATATAACATTTCTAGTATTGAACGAATTATAATAATAAATTATATATAATAAAAACTATTTACTTCTTACTTACCTTCCAGCCAAACAAAGATTTATTTCCCTTCTACCCCACCAAACAAGTTTAAAGTAAATGATTATATTTTCCTTTGCCGAAAATAAATGGTATCATCCATTCACAAACAAACTAGGGCTAAATCTTGTACTAATATTTTAATTCATAAAAGGCCATATTACTAGAAATAAAATTGGAGACTCAAATAAAATTGGTTTAGGGCCATTAAGACATTTCATGACTCAAAAGGTCCATGCAATAAAAAAAAAAAGGTCCACAAGGCTCCCTCAAATAACAATACCACAAAAAGCTACACCAAGACTGATGCAGAACTCCATTTAACAAAATCTGACTTCCAGAAATTCTATTGTCTAATATTAATAGATATATATATACAGTTGGACTAATATAATGGCTGAAAGCTATATGATTATACTTTCACTATATCATCATCATCCACCCACCATCCTACCTTCTCTCTATACACTTTCAGAAAACTATACCCCCATTTTTCACCACTAAGCAAAAATTCTTACTTCTTTTCTTCCATCTTCTAATCTTCTATTCATTTTGCTATTACCTATCAGAAGAAACCTTCTACCGCTTCTGCAAAATAAGATGCCGGATCACAAGACTCTTTTAACTTCTATGCTTCGCCAATGGCGCAAGGAATACAAGGGGGCTCTGTACTTTGGTCCTCTGGGGTGATGCGTTGCAGGCACTGATCATGAAATGAATGACCGCAGGGAAGAACAGCAACTGGAGGCGGAATGCTAGGCTGGTGCCCTTCCCCTTCTGGTTCGAAAGAGAGATCCCTGTTACATAATGAGCATTTACTTCCCACAAGTTGAGGCTCTTTGTTCAAACCTGCAAGTTTTTATATCTCAAGTGTTCAGATCACTGGACATATTTTGTAAGATACACGAGTTTTAAACAACTATCTTGTCCCATAGTACCAAATTCTCCTGGACACTTCTGACCATAGTTGCATGATCCATATCAAATAATATCACAAAAATGGTAGAGAAATAAATCCAGGTAATCCTACGAGCCAACATAATTATTCAGCTAAATAGTTAAAGGTGAGAGAATGTATGAAGATAGGCTTCCCCCAGGTTCAACATGACAGAAAAAACTTCTTCAGAGAAGAGCATGTATAGCTTTAATGTTTTCCCAGAGGTTCAGAATTGATCGTCATGGACCGTATAGGAAGTGGGACGTAAAAGATTTACATTATGATCATAATCACTGAAAAAAGAAAAAGGAGAGAGAGAGAGAGAGAGAGAGAGAGAGAGAGAGAGAGAGAGAGAGAGAGAGAGAGAGAAAGAGAAATACCTTGCCATCTTATATGAGGAGTTCCAGATGGACCAGGTGGCGGGAGACTAGCAGCAGTTCCTTGCCGGTAAATTGTAGCATTGGGCTTTGATGATAAATGCACTAACCGTTTGCGTCGGCCCCAGGAAACTACTGGAGGAGGCGAAGCTGCTCTTCTTTTAAGAGAAGGTGGTCCAGTAGCATTAGACACCTGAGATGGCTTATCAGCTCCTGCATTGACCAATACTGGACCTGTAAAAGGTAAAACTTGCCAATGAGTACTGCTGATACAAATAACCATAACATCTAAACTGTAATTACCTCCAAATCAGCAAAAACAAAACATAATCAGAGTGAACATTCCTAAGTGCTATTAATAGGAAAATATTTTATGGTTACCACTAGAAGGTAATGGTCTCTGAACATTGAATTGGGGTGCCAAACTATCTTGAGCATTACCTAGTAACAGTGAAACAACCAGTTTGAAGATTAGCAAAGAGTCCAATAATAATGCTACATGCAAGCTATAGAAAGGATTCCATTCAATTACAAGCAAGTGTTAACAGAGGCTACCCGAAGGAGATCCAAGAAAATTATTAGTAAGCTGTTCAGGTTGAGATTGATGCACACCACCTGCACATTTCAAACATACCCTCTTTTAGGACTAAATGTTGCGAAATTGCACACAAGTAAAAGAACCATGCAAAGACCAGAACTGCAGATACAGTTCAAATTGGCATGCCCTTACCTCTTGATTGGACCCCCATAACACTGAGAGGTATGCTCTGGTTAACAGATTGAGGACCATCACACAGTTGCACTCCTAGCCTCCTAGGAAATGGAAATACAGATACAGGCTTGATTGCTTTAGCCGCTGCAAAATGTTGCACAATTTGCTCCACAGGAGTGGTATATCCAAAAGGCATTGCAGAACTGACCCCGGCAGTAGAAGATATATGCCCTGCAAATGTAAATCCCAATTAGAGAGGCACCTAATGAATATGAGCATTGAATATGAGGATAAGTTTGACATTAATTTAGGATGTCAGTGTGTAACTAATAGTGATCAAACAAAAGCTATTGCACTTCAAGTCTGGTCAAGGGTCTACTATCAGTTTCTGATTATGAAGAGAGGGGAGGAATACTGTAAAAAGATCCTAGTGTTTCCTTTAACAGTCAGGGCAATCAGCTTTATGGTATTGTCCATGACTTCTATCAATTTGCATGTCATTAGCTTAAATGAGGTACATGTCCTCACCGATAGGTTGAACACCAATAGAAGGACCACCTCCAACCGCTTGAGTCATAGAGTCCTGTACAGGTGGAATCAGCTTTCCTGAAAGTGGATTGCCAAAATGATAGTTAAGAAAAAATACTGATGACCAAATTTTGTGTATAAAACCATAATCCTAGTATCTTATTCTTTGTTCGTCCCTCGAACTCTCTCTCTGCTTCTGTCTCTCCAGCATTACAATATTAGTACTGGGGCCACTGACCATTATTGCCAATGCCAATATCATGAATTCATTTTTCCTAGACAGCCAGTCTAATTCAACAAGAATCTTATTCCTTCTACAGTAAGAAACAAATTAGAACTACTGCAGGTGAAGCCTATAAACAATGGATGCAAAACACACCAAGGATTTCAATGAGGATGAGAAAGTAAGATTGATATTTGACAGGCATAAGCTTAATAGATCACCTCCTTCAGCATTTCCTTAAAGCTTTTGAAATCCTTTAGTGAGCCAATCTGCTAAATTTTGACATTTGGTGAATACCTCATCCCTACTAAACCCCCCATTTCTCTAGAATTTGGTTAACAACAAATCTATGTGAATCATTAGTAAGCCACCGAATTTAGCTCATGATGAAGCAAAGATCTCAGGCTTACATTGTATTAGATAACACAAACCATTAATCATCTTGAAAGCAATAGATTACGATAGTTAAACATAGAAGTAAATACAATATATGCTCTAGGTATGAGTTCTTGTGAAGAACTGAAGATTAGATGAACTTAGCTGTTCCAATTAAGGGAAATCAACACAGATAGATGCATTATCCTTATTAACAGTTGACACTGGTTGAATGAAAAATTACACCAAAATGTTAGATTGTGAGTTTCCTTTTGAGCTATCTACTAGGAATTCATAGACAACATAAGCACTTAACTTAGGATATGAAATATCCAGATCTAACTTAACTTTTTATTGCATCAAGCTATCCCTGCTAGTAACTATCAGGTTTTTTTTTTAAATTTAATTTTTTACCAACAGCATTAAAAAGTCATGTTAAACATTTGTTATTTGTTTCATCATTGCATGCGAGGAGCAAATATATTAATGGCTTACCTAGATAGTCTTGTGTGATAGGGCTTGCAATAGGACTGATGGAATTGGAAGCATAGTAAGAGGTGGCATCCCTAATATTTCTTGCATGATAATTCTGTTGACTTGTAGTTGGTTGAGGGGTGGTCCGCGTGAAATTGGCAGCTCCTGACGCCAGGTCAGATACTCTAGCAAATCCAGGACGAGAGGTGTACGGTTCACTGTCGCTAAATGGCATGAGAGGTGCACTGGGATCTCCTACATATTGGTTGTAAGGACCCTGCGCAGAATATGCTCCAAGGGATTTACTTGTGATACCTAAATTGCTATCTTTGCTCTGAAAGAAATCATATTGCTTAAAAGATTCCAGCATGCGAGGATCTTGCAATGCACTTGAACTTGGCCCAACAACACCATGATTTGAAATTCGATCATTATTGCAAGAGGGTGTCAAGGCACCTAAGCCACTGGACATGGAGCCTGGGAACAGACGAGGATTGCTCTGGGGACCTGAAGAAGAACCGGTCAAAATTTGACATC
This sequence comes from Catharanthus roseus, assembly GCA_028651295.1. Lineage (NCBI taxonomy): Eukaryota > Viridiplantae > Streptophyta > Magnoliopsida > Gentianales > Apocynaceae > Catharanthus > Catharanthus roseus. Next base: position 8,589,231 of record JAPQWS010000148.1, read on the forward strand.
CAGTTGAAAATTTTGGAGTACTTTGCCCAGCATGGACATCGTCACTTATTCCCAGACAGCTAGCAATCTCTTTAGTACTGAACTTATGCTTGTTTCTGTACTCTGCACTGCCTCCAATTCCAAGAGTTAAAAAGCTTCCATCAAATTTTCCTGGACTGGAAACACCCACTATAGTATTATTATTGACATTAATTTCTCTGGCACTTTGTACCATTCTGTTGTTCGAGCATAAAGAACTCTCGGTGATTTGAGAACGGGTTAGATCACTAGCTCTTCCATCTCCGAGATGTGCATTTATGTAATAACCTCCAGGTATGGTACTTGGATTCGCTACAAAGTTCGCATTCACCTGAGGGTTGCTAGTTCCACTCGAGCAAGTATCTCCATTTGAAAACCTACCTGCAGTAAAATTCCATTTGTTATAAACTGACAGATTTATCAAACTCTTCTTCAAAATGTTACCTCTATGAAAATTCTCAGAAGCTCAACTGGGGTACCTCTAAGAAGATCAATGAAAGCATCATCGATATGTGCATTTGGTGGGGTGCCAGGCCTAATAAAACCAGGCAAGTTGTTTCTAGGATCTTGTGTGTAAGGTTGATGCATCCCATAGGCATTTTCCCAGGAAGAATTAGGCCCAGAAACAAATGTCAAGGGCATAATGGCAGGCTGAGAAGTATTGTTGATATGATACATCTGACCATTATCAGAGGCTTCACTCTCTTTGCTCGTGAGCACAACTTCATCACTCTGTTTTAAGGGAACAGGTGGATTATCTTCATCATTTGGCTTACCACACCCCATTGGGTAATTAGAGTCTGGAACCTGGAGAGACAACCAAACCAAAAAAGTCAGGCATATTCGTCGATTATACAAAAGATGGGGCATAATTCAAGGAACAATTCAGATATCCTAGTAGCAAAGGAGATACTAAACCACATAATAAGTCCATTAATAACAGAAAAAGTAACAATAAACAAAAGAGGGAGAGAGCTAAGTATTTCCAGAGGCGAACTACTTCAAAAACACTTTCCAAAAGGATGTTGTAAACGAGATATATATATATATATAGAGTATAATTTTATCACATAGCATTTCACGAACACCGATCAACATATAAAAACATCATTTTCTGTACACAAGAAAGTCCTTCATATTCCTCATCATGAACAGTCACTGAGACCTCCACTGCTTAAATCACTCAAAATGGTAGATGAATGAAGAGAAAAGAGAGGTCACGAAGATAGTCATTGCGCAGTACCCAATCACCACAGCCCAAAAGAAAAAGAAAAAGTAAGAAAAACCCAGAAAAGCCTTTTACTTTAAAGTGTACGAAAGAAACCATGAGGAATTCTATCTAAACCAATAAACCCAGCATCCTACTTAATATCCTCTACCCAAGAAACAAATAATGGATCAAAACAAACCAGAAATTGGGGAAAAAATCGAAACCTTGCAAACCAAATAGATGAACTCCAACCCCCACCGCCCCCCCCCCCCCCCCCCCCCCCCCCCCCCCCCCCAAAAACAACAACAACAAAAAACAAAACAAAAAAAAAGGATGAACTCTATCTTATGATTGAAGAGGAATTTAAAACCCTTGATCCTGATGATACCAACTCAAACAAGAAAATTCTTAACTTAAGAAAGTTTAACCATAAAATTAAAATGCTGGAAACCCAAAAGCCCCAATCGTCTATTAGAACCGATTAAAACGATCTCAGAAACCCTAGACGAAGTTCTTGAACAATAAACAGACCCAAAACCTCAAATTCACAAAAGAACACAAACCACCCACATACATTAAATACAAAACCCTCAACTCAAGAAATGAATTCTAATAAACACTTATCAGACAGAAATCCCGGTACATAAAAACTCAAAAACAAATTGAACGACGATGAAACAAAAGAGGGGAATCATCAAGAGGAGTAAAAAGAACCTGGGCAAATGATGCAATCGATGATGATCGGAGAAATTCAAAAAGAGGGGTGTGTTTTTTTAGAGAGAGAAAGTGAGGGGTTTTATAGAGTGGGGGGTGGAAAAGCAGACCAAGAGGAGAGGTTTTTTGGCGCTTAGGGCAATACGAGTTTTAAAGGATTCGGTCGTGGGGACCACAGAGGCTTTTCCCGGGTGACACGTATTATAGGGGAGGCTCATTTAGCCACTACAACTTTCAGACGTAGGATAAATTTTCAGTTTGGTCCCTGAAATTTTTACGTTTGACGATTTTGGTCCTTAATAAAAAATTCTAACTTTTAAGTTCTTTATATTTTTACGTTCGGCCCATTAAATCCTTCTAACAACATCCAATACATTAATAATAAATCTAAAAATCTAATAAAAATTATCTTAAATTAAAAAATTAATACATATTCACATATATTTCGAGACAGGTATTACACAAACTCTTATTATAAATAAGTTACACTTTGAAATATGAAAAAGTAAAAAAAAAAAAAAAAAGTAGAAAAATGTTAAATCAATTAATCCAACTGGGGAGCCGAACACAAGATTAGGAGGTCAGAAAGTTCCCCCAAATACACTCCTTGCCGTGTTTTATGGTTGTATCTAACGTATGCTCTTATGGCACACACAATATAATATGTAAATAAAATATATTTTATATAACAGTTAAATTTTATAAAATCTGAACGTTTAATAGAAATTGTTGAAGTTTAAAGGAACTTATGTTTTGAAATTTATTTTGAGGTCATTTATATATTAAATTAGAAAGTTAATCTGCATTAATATATGTCACAAGGGCACGCATTAGACACATTTATTTTATTTAAATATATTTTTTGCAATAGTAATATTCCACCCATTTCAAGACAATTATTTTCTTAGAAGTTAAATTTTGTAGGAAAATTTTGTTATGGACCTGATTTAGTATAAAGGCCTGTCTAACATGTGACTTTGTCGCACACGTTAATATGAATATAACATACTATATATGATGGAAATTCAAATCCTTTTATGGACCAGATTTATGTCAGCACTTATGCACTTGGATATATAATTAATAACACGGGTGATGTGGCTTAACACAAGCCAAGAGATTTATGGATGAGGGTAGGCACCTGGTCCATAATAGAATTTTTCTAAAAAATAGAGTTAAATCTTATAAAATCTAAAATTCTAACTGGCATTGTTGTAATTATAGGGGAAAAAAAGAGAAAAATAAGAAAGAAAGAAATTGTTGATCTTTAAGGAAACTTATATCTGAAATTCAAAAATTAATATATGCCCTAGAGCGTAGGGGTATGCATTAGACAAATCCTTGTATAATAATAAGTAGGGAAATCATAAAAAAAGACTTTTATACTATTTATTTAAGTCGAATTATACCATTAAACTCATTTTTATTTTTTTGTATCTCTAAAATAAAATCGTGTGCCAAAACGCGGCGAAGCCACCCTAAAGATCTCATGTGCCCAGCACATGAGATAATTTGGTGTACTTTCAATTCTCCCAAAATACCCTCATACTTATTATTTAAGTCGAAATCTACCTCATGAACTCATTTTTTGTTTTTCTTCCCTTGAATTAAAAGAGCGTGTAAAAATGCCCTACCCTTCCAAAATTTTCATGTGGCCACCATGTGAGCCTCTTCAGGGTGATTCCGACGCACTTTGTGTTAGCAAGCCACTTTTTGAAACACAATTTTAGTTCAAGACTATAAAAAAATTTTAAAAATTGAGTTATATGATAGAATGCGACCTAAATAAATAATATATAAACATTTTTTAGGAATTTGCCTAATAAGTACATTTCTTTACAAAGTTTCATATATCATCTATTTATTTATTACCTATCTCTTTATTTATTTATCTAAATTCTCTCTCTCTCTCTCTCTCTCTCTCTCTCTCTATATATATATATATATATATATATAAGAAAAAGAAGTTATATACATTATTAAAAATTGAACATAATAGCATGAGTTACATCAAAGGTAATGTTTCTACATTAAGGCAGTCTTAGATAGGAGATGGCCGGACAATTTTCTGTCCTAAACACATGGGAAAAAGTAATAGAAAGAATATCTATACTACTATGAAAATTAAAACTTAAAACTCTAGCTTCGAAAGGCCTTGACGGCCAAGAATGAGTCACTTTCAATATAAATCCGTCCAACCAGAAGAATCTGTAACATATCCTTCAATGATACTTAGAAATTCTCCATAATCAACAGTGAAACGTCCTGAGCGAGGGATGACTTCATCAAAACAACAGTAAAATTTCAAGAAAATAGTGGAAGCACCACTAGTTAAGAGATGAAAAAGATCAATAAAATAGGTCTGTCTATATTCAGCAAAGAATAAAAAGGAGACCAATAGGTCTCTCTATCCTTTCTCCCCCAAAGAGGTCATTTCTTTGTGGCCAAGAAGGACATTATTGATAAAAGTCCCAACACTTTACACAAAGCTGCAACTAACAGTAAAAATTATATACTCTGAAGAAGAAAAGAAAAGCTTTTGGTTACCACAACACAACTTACTTAAACAAAGAGCAACAGATCCAGTGGTGTACAAAGGAAACAGTGGTATTCATTCACCTTCAGGCGCACGTTCAAAACTGTATGGTTTATAACATAAACAGAAATCGAATATGAGATATCGTGACAAAAAGGACAATGGAAAGAAATTGCAAGAGTCTGCAAGAATGAGAACAAAATCAACCACCCAAGTTTAGCCTCTTGCTCTCTCAACTGTTAAGATTCTTTGTGGCCAAATTAGGTTGATGTCATGGATGTTAGTAAGTAGGATGTAACTGTGAATCAAAGAAGAATATATTGTGTCCATTGATAACAAGCTCTCTATCATGGCTAGTGCTGAATTCCTCGTCATCAGTCACCTTTGACATGCTGCTGAAATTTATGGACGATTATGAAACCTAAAGATGCCACCATCCCAATAAAATACCCAACAATAGCTCCGTAGCTCACACAAATTGGCCATTCCTGCAAAGAAATCCGAATCATCAACATTTCAAACAACACAGCTTGCATCTATAAACCAAAGAGGTTCAATGAAGAAAAGCAATATTACTATTTCAAAGCAGCCTTTATGAAATAAAAAGATAAGTTCATAACAATAGCTTTACAATCAGCAAAGTGACGGTTTTCTCATCACTCTTGCCTGGTTGCTTGTGTACTGATCATTCTCTATGTGATTCTATAAATGGTTATTCACTTGGTTATGATATAAGACTTTATATGCATGTGATCAGACAAATTAGCCACTAGTCAGTTGCTCCCTAATAGACACTTGGATTTTCTCTTGGAAAATTTTAGCAATTTAGTTCAAAAAGACTGCTGGCTAGAAACCCATAATCTACATATGCAACCAAGATATCCATTATAAAGATATCTTCTGCATAAATCATGTAGACAGGAATAACAGAAATAGTGAAAAAGTAAACACATAGATGATTTCGAGGTAGTTCAAGATTATTAGATTGAATGTGAAGGTAAAAAATACCTGCCATGGTCTTTCCCAGTCAAGTGGCATAGGCCAAGCACCAAACCAAGCTCCAATTACAGCACCATGTGCAGGTAGACATATCATAAAATCTATAGCTTCAAGCACTCTGGCAGTAGGAAATGTTAAAAATTATTTCAGGGGTAAATTCATCAAATAGAGACAAATCGATAAATCCGCAACATCATTTTTTTTTTCTGCAGATAGTACTCGATTCAAACATGTAGATGGGAAAGGAGTCATTTATGAATGATATTTTATCAACAACATTCACACTTATTACAAAATAAATCTTTATTCAACAAGGGAGCACTTATACCATCACCAATCCAATAGCAGATTATAGCAATAGGTCTAAAAACTCCAATTACTTACTTCGCACGCGCAAATATCCGATGCCAATCAGACCATGAATTACCAAAAACAGATGCTGCAGGAACAAACTGAGCAACAATCTTAAAATACTGAAGTATGATACAGAGACTAGGAAAAACAAATAGAAAAAGTAAGAAGCATCAGCATGAAATACTTACGGTAAGTACTGACATCAGAAGAGACCAATGAAGGGTCCTTGGGAGGTGACTGCAATTGATACGAAAAGTATAAAGTATAGCCATTACAGATCATCATGTTTTTTGCATGAAATCACTTCAGAGGTTAAACGAGACAAAGTGACACTGAAATGTGAGTATCCCATAGACAACTCAGATCCATGATGTTACTGAATTAGTTCTCGTACGCCTTTATGAATAGTTTACTTTGCGAGACAAGGTTTCTAGTACCCGTTTGACATGGAAAGAGTTGTTTTATGACATGGGATATTACAGATCAGTGCCAGCTTTGTTCTATCTCAAATATAGCCTCAATTTCAAAGTCATGACAACAATATACAAACAGAACTAGAGGTCACATACTGAATGAATGGTGCTCCAAGAACAATGGCTCCAAATGTATTCACTACAGCACCTACAAAGTCACACGTAAAAGAATAAACTACAATGGTACTGCTCTAACTCAAAAGCATATATTTTTTGTATTCACTATCAAATCAGAACTGAACTTTATGTCAATGTTGATTACGCTGATCCACAAGTAAACAACAGGAAAAGTGTTAAGGTTCCATTATGCCAAAGAAATGGAGCACATGCTTATTATTTCTGTCTTCCTTTTCATTTTTTGTTTGAGATGGGAGCTACAAGTATCATATAATGTCATCTTTAAATGTTAAACACAAAAAAATTCTGCTATACATGCTTTGTGAGCCATTATAGAACAAGCATCAGCAAACTGAATACCAAACGTACTTCCCCAACCATTTCATTTGTTCTAAAGGACACATTCACTTTCCTCTTTCGAACAGCAAAATTAATCATAGGGCAATAAGAATTGTAACTGAGTATAAAAATCGATCATAAAGTTAAAAGGAAGAGACTAACCAGCTGGGAGAGCTAATAAACCTTGTGTTACAGCTCTCAGATACTGCCCAAAAAACGTTTTTGAAACCCCATTAAAAAGATTACATACTGAAAGCTTCAATTTACAAAACCAAATAAGTAACAAATTATCAAACATAATTACCGAGAAGGAATCATTTCGACGTTTCCGAAAGAGGCTGAACAGCAAAATCACAATTGGAGCTTCAATAAACTGCAAAAAGAGAAAAAAGGATTAAAACTCACAGACTTTACGTAGTTCATGAGGTTGATGATTATCCCTACCCAGGTGAGACGTAGGGTTTCGGCAGGATTATCGATGAGATTGATGGAGTATATATTCTTGGCGACATAGAATGCCGATACTAGGCCTATTCCGCAGAGCAAATGCGTTAGAAAGGCCTTCAATGGCGTAATCGAGGTGGCAGACACGGTGTCGTTTCGAGAATCTGAAGATTCACCCTTCTTCTTCGCCATGTTTTCTCGCTAAAGCAGCAAAGAAATAACGGCGCCGGCGGGTAATTTTCGGGTCTTTTAAATTAACCCGTTTTTGCGTTCAGCTCCGAAATGGCGCTGCCTTCGTACTCTCGTAGATTGGCCACAAATAATTTGAGCGCATTATGGAAATATGTTTTAGTTGTGGATGTTCCAAAGGATTAATTTCAAAAACACCCCTGAACTTTAACTCAATTATCAATTGAGTACTTAAATTTTTAATTTTGAGAATAAAATACCCAAATTAGAGTTTCGTTAACAAAAATAACAATTGGACCCTAATTTGCATACTTGATCGTTAAAATTAAAAGTTTATTTTGTTGACAGAACTTTAATTTAAATACTTGATTATTAAAAATTAAAAGTTCAATTACTCAATTAATAATTGACTTAAAAGTATATAGGTATTCTTAGAACTAACCCCATTCCGTAATACTCCCTTATTTTTCTTACATATCACATCTCGAACATTACACATATTTAGAAAATACATAATTTGATATAACAAGTAAAAAAATCGGATAGAATATCTATTCACTTTTTTTTGCTAGGTAATATATATATATATATATTCACTTTTTTTTCCTTTTAACATTATAGAAAGCATATTAAATAGAAAATTAATTTATTGAAAAATAGAAGATATATTTAGATAAGTTTAAAAAGACTATAGTTAGTATTTAACACTTCTTAACAAATCATTTTGTATCTAAACTGTTTATAAATAATTCAGGAAAAATAAAATTGTGAAACAGAATCAAAACAAACTTTTCCTTGATTTTTGTCTCAAAGCTATATAAATAGAGCCCTTTGTTTAGCTCAAAAAGAACACACTTCTTCACTAATCAAACATTCTTTTAGTCTATTCTTTTCAACTGAAAAGATGGCTAAACAAATTCTCTGCTTTCTTGTGCTAAGTATTGTAGCTATTGCTTCTTCATCTTCTAATGGAGATGATATTACACCACCATTTTCTGATGATGAACTTGATCTTGGAGGTCTTAGCCGAAAATCTTTTCCAGAAGGATTTATCTTTGGAACGGCAACTTCTGCATATCAAGTTGAAGGCATGGCTAGCAAAGAAGGCCGTGGTCCTAGCATTTGGGATGTGTTCATCCAACAGCCCGGTAACCAACATTGATTTTGTTTTTTTAATCATGTTTCTTAAAACAATAAAGATATCGGGCTAAATATATGGGTAATAAGATAGGTACAAAATTAAAATACAAGAAAAATAAGTAGTTTTTACCCCTATTAATACATGTCTCTCCTGAAATGACCTGCCTGACATGATCTTTTCTCCTTGGAAAAAACAGGGCTTGAACCCAATAATGCCACTGGTGAAGTTTCTGTTGATCAATATAATCGTTATAAGGTAGGTTTTCTTATCATTTTATATGGATTCTTGAATTAAGCATTTTATGGTATTATGTTAAACATTGTTCTTGGAAAGTTTGATGTTTAGGATGTTATAAATTTATACAGGATGATATTGATCTGTTGGCAAGTCTCAACTTTGAGGCATATAGGTTTTCCATTTCTTGGTCAAGAATTTTCCCAGGTATATACATAATTCCTCATTTCTTTGATCTATCTATTGATTTTATCTTTCAAATTTGATTTGAAATTTGATGGGTTTTTCAACTTGTTACAGAAGGAAGTGGCAAAGTTAACTGGAAGGGAGTGGCCTATTACAATCGACTCATTAATTATATGCTAGAAAAAGGCATTACCCCATATGCCAATCTCAATCATTATGATCTTCCACAAGCACTCCAAGAGAAGTATGGTGGATGGTTGAGTGAGAATGTAGTGTAAGTCCATATGAAAATGATTAGTTGTTTTTGTTAGATTTTGTTTCTTGCCAATTCTGTTAGAAATCTTGAGGACTTTTTGCAGGAAAGATTTTGCCGATTATGCTGAGTTTTGCTTTAAGGCTTTTGGAGATAGAGTCAAGAATTGGTTCTCATTCAATGAGCCAAGAGTTGTTGCTGCTCTTGGATATGATACTGGATTCTTTGCACCAGGAAGGTGTTCCAAGGCATTTGGAGATTGTGAAGAAGGAGATTCTTCAACCGAACCTTACATAGTTGCTCATAATCTTATCAAATGTCATGCTGCTGCTTCTTTGAGATATCGTTTGAAATATCAAGTAAAAATCATAATTCAATTACATGTTAATGGGAATTTTAGCTCAAAAGATGTCTATAGTATTTACTGAAATTGTTTATGCTTTGCAGGCCAAACAACAGGGTAAATTTGGTATTCTTTTGGACTTTGTTTGGTATGAACCTCTCACGAGATCAAAACTAGATAACTATGCCGCCCAAAGAGCAAGAGACTTCCATGTTGGATGGTTTTTGCATCCTTTGGTATATGGTGAATACCCAAAAACAATGCAAAACATTCTTGGAGATAGGCTTCCCAAGTTCACATTAACAGAGTCTGAAATGATCAAAGGTTCCTTTGATTATTTGGGTATTAATCAGTACACAGCTTACTATATGTATCATGTCCCTCAAAACACCACAGCCATTGGATATCAACAAGATTGGCAATGTGGATTTGCTTATGACAAGAATGGAGTCCCAATTGGTCCAAGGGCACATTCCGATTGGCTATACAATGTACCATGGGGATTGTACAAGGCTGTAATGTACGTCAAGGAAAGATATGGAAATCCCACCATTATTTTAGCAGAAAATGGAATGGATCAACCCGGAAACGTCACCTTACCTGATGCCTTGGTTGATACCACAAGAGTTGAGTACTACAAGAGCTACCTAAAGGAATTAAAGAAGACTGTGGAAGATGGAGCCAATGTGATCGGATACATGGCATGGTCGTTGATGGACAACTTTGAATGGAGGTTAGGTTACACCTCACGTTTTGGTATTACCTTTGTTGATTGGGATACTCTCAAAAGGTACCCGAAGATGTCTGCTTATTGGTTCCAAAAAATGCTCAAAAGGCAATAGAAGAAAGAAGATTGTCTAGCTTAGATTTTGCTAGGACATCGTAAATAAGATTGTCTAGCTTAGGTTTTGCTTTTGATGAGCAAAAGCTTCCCAAGGGAGCAAATTCTCTTTAGCTGAAGTTTGTCATGATGAATAATCCATTCCTTAGACATAATGAAATTATATTTTCTTCTTTTTAATAGTTTTTCAATCAGTTCATTTACTCATTTAATCCTTTCTTAAGTCTTGCAAAGTGGGATGAATGAATGATCACTCATAATAAAATGCAATACCCTTCGTATTAAACCTTCGTATTTATTGGCATCTTATGTACATTTAAAGTGATAAGTTAAGCTCATAGCAGTTGATGTAATCGCATTGTAGCGGGTATAGTTCAGTGGTAAAAGTGTGATTCGTTTTATTAACCCTTTGATAGTTAAAGAGTCTTTGTTTTCGGTTTGATTCATATTCCGATCAAAAACTTTATTTGCTAAAATAAAAAGGATAAAATCCCTTACCTCTCAATCGCGGATTCGAGAAAAAATCTACATTCTCGTGATTTGTATCCAAGAGTCGGATTAATACTTCCAATTGAATAAGTAAGAGTAAAGGATCCATGGATTAAGGTAGAAAGTAGGTTTCTAATCGTAACTAAATCTTCCATTTTTTATTTTCAAAGAAAAATGGAATCAAAAATAGCTATTAACCGATGACTTTGGTTTACTAGAGACATCAACCTGTTGTTTTAGCTTGGTGGAAACCAAATCCCTTTCCTCAGGACCTTCTCAAATAAAAATGGAGAACGAAGTAACTAGAAATACTCTCTTCTAGGGGATCATCTAGAAAGCGATTAGTTTTGTCTGTAGTCAGACAAAAGTTGACATAGATGTTATGGGTAGAATTTTGTTTTGTAATTTTGTTCACGAGCCGAATGAAACCTTTCAGTTTGAAGATTCCAGGTTCTCTTTTAAAACAAGAACTACACCACTAGAACAACACTACATGTTAATCAAACACATTATGCATTTTACCTTAAGAAGCAATCTATTATACTAAATTTGCATTTGTTAGTTTCATTTCCAATGCCTCAATCATCAAAAGTAAAACTACTATCTAATTAGCCCAACTAGCATAATTTTTTTTGGAGGGGGTAATAGTTAATTTTCATTAAAATGGTCAAGAACAAAAGTTTCAATACATTCACACTTTAAGGCCTAAGGGCATCACCAAATTTGTTAATCTACTCTTCCCTTCATTAAAAAAAATGATGATGAGATTTTTAAAATTTTTTATTAGTTTTCTAATTTGTTAAATGAACTTTATACTTTTATACTTTTCTATTATTTTATACTTTCCTATTTTATACAAAAGTTTACCATATATAATAATGTGCAATATACTTTTTAAATAATTAAAAAATTGAAAAAAAGATAACCGATGAAAATGTGAGCATTTCAAATTAAGGAATGCGTTAATGAAATATTATGGGAAAAACACACTAATTTAAAAAATTAATAGAATGTAATGTGTATTTTTAATGAATTGAGTATATTGTAAATACCTTTTAATGTATTTTATATTATTTTGTAATATTTTGTTAAAGTATAAATTTTATGTTATTGTGTAATATTTGTTAAAATATAAATTTTACGTTATTGTATAATACTTTTTTTATAATTATTGTATAATATTTTGTTAAAGTATGTTTTGTACAATAATTTTGTAATTCTTGCTTGCATAGATAACATCTCCATTTCAACCAAAAAGTATAGATTCTTCATCCCAATTTTGATTAATAAATTATTATTTAACTACTTTATATTTGAGTGAATATGTAATAAACAAATAAAGTTGTATTGTTTTGTAAATTATTAGAAAATTAAAATATAAAAGATGAAAGATATTAAATAAAAAATATATTTTACGTAAGAAATATATTAAATAGAAAAAAAAAATTATTAAATGAAGGATGATATGTTTTATTGAAGAGGATGTAAATAAATTTAAAAAAATCAGTATCTAAAATAGATAATTCAGGAGAAAGAAAATTTAACCAAACTATTTGAATGATTGTGAAACAGAATTAGAATCCAAACAAACATTCCTTGATTTTTGTTTCTTCCAAATGCCCTTAAAGCCTATATAAATAGCCCTTCACTGACCTCACAGAAAACACAGTTCTTTAAAACATTCTTTAGCCTCCTATCCTTTTCAAGATGGCTAAACAAATTCTATGTTTTCTTTTGCTAAGTATTGTAGCCATTGCTTCATCTGATGATATTACACCACCATTTTCTGATGATGAACTTGATCTTGGAGGTCTTAGCAGAAAATCTTTTCCAGAGGGATTTATCTTTGGAACTGCAACTTCTGCATATCAAGTTGAAGGAATGGCTAGTAAAGAAGGCAGAGGTCCTAGCATTTGGGATGTCTTCATCCAACAGCCCGGTAACCAACATTGCTTTTTCTTTTAACCATGTTTCTTGAAACAATAAAGATATCGGGCTGGCTAAACATTTAGCCATTGAGATGGATACTTCTTTCCCCTATTAGTACAATAATGAATTGGCTAAAAATATTGGGAGCCCTATAGCATTATTCTTCTTGAAATTATAGATTTTGATCATTAATGTTGAGGTTAATTTCTTGATCTTTCCTGCTTGAAAAAATAGGTCTTGAACCGAACAATGCCACTGGTGAAGTTTCTGTGGATCAATACCATCGTTATAAGGTAAGTTTCCCTCATCTTATGGTCAAGAAGTAAAGCCAATTTAGCATTATGTGAAAAACATTGTTCTTGGGAAGTTTGATGTTTAAGATATATGTGTTATAAATTTATACAGGATGATATTGATCTGTTGGCAAGTCTCAACTTTGAGGCATATAGGTTTTCCATTTCTTGGTCAAGAATTTTTCCAGGTGCATATATAATTCCTCATTTCTTTGATTTTATTCTTCAAATTTTGATTTGAAATTTGATGGGTATTTCAACTTGTTTTACACAGAGGGAAGTGGCAAAGTTAACTGGAAGGGAGTGGCCTATTACAATAGACTAATTAATTATATGCTAGAAAAAGGCATCACCCCATATGCCAATCTCAATCATTATGATCTTCCACAAGCACTCCAAGAGAAGTATGGTGGATGGTTGAGTGAGAAAGTAGTGTAAGTTCATAGGAAAATGGTTATTTATATGAAATGTTTATTTTGTTTCTTGTCCATTCTGATAGAAATCTTGGGGACTTTTTGCAGGAAAGATTTTGCCGATTATGCTGAGTTTTGCTTTAAGGCTTTTGGAGATAGAGTCAAGAATTGGTTCTCATTCAATGAACCAAGAGTTGTTGCTGCTCTTGGATATGATACTGGATTCTTTGCACCAGGAAGGTGTTCCAAGGCATTTGGAGATTGCGAAGAGGGAGATTCTTCAACCGAGCCTTACATAGTTGCTCATAATCTTATCAAATGTCATGCTGCTGCTTCTTTGAGATATCGTTTGAAATATCAAGTAAGATCATAATTCAATTACATGTTAATGGGAATTTTAGCTTGAAAGATGTCTATGGTATTTACTGAAATTGTTTATGATTTGCAGGCCAAACAACAGGGTAAATTTGGTATTCTTTTGGACTTTGTTTGGTATGAACCACTCACGAGATCAAAACTAGATAACTATGCAGCCCAAAGAGCAAGAGACTTCCATGTTGGATGGTTTTTGCATCCTTTGGTATATGGTGAATACCCAAAAACAATGCAAAACATTCTTGGAGATAGGCTTCCCAAGTTCACATTAACAGAGGCTGAAATGATCAAAGGTTCCTTTGATTATTTGGGTATTAATCAGTACACAGCTTACTATATGTATCATGTCCCTCAAAACACCACAGCCATTGGATATCAACAAGATTGGCAATGTGGATTTGCTTATGACAAGAATGGAGTCCCAATTGGTCCAAGGGCACATTCCGATTGGCTATACAATGTACCATGGGGATTGTACAAGGCTGTAATGTACGTCAAGGAAAGATATGGAAATCCCACCATTATTTTAGCAGAAAACGGAATGGATCAACCCGGAAATGTCACATTACCTGATGCCTTGGTTGATACCACAAGAGTTGAGTACTACAAGAGCTACCTAAAGGAATTAAAGAAGACTGTGGAAGATGGAGCCAATGTGATCGGATACATGGCGTGGTCGTTGATGGACAACTTTGAATGGAGGTTAGGTTACACCTCACGTTTTGGTATCACCTTTGTTGATTGGGATACTCTCAAAAGGTACCCGAAGATGTCTGCTTATTGGTTCCAGAAAATGCTCAAAAGGGAGTAGAAGATAGAAGAGAAGAATTTAAGGAAATGGTAAATAAGGTTGTCTAGCTTAGATTTTCCATCTTTGATCTTGCAAGTAATGAAGTTAGATTTTTCTTCTTTTTAACAGTTTTTCTCTGGTTTAATCTTGCAAAGTGGGATTGTCCCACAACCCCACCTGTTCTAAACTTTCCATTTTAGTACATTATCTTCCGTGAGTGATCATTCATGGGTTGGACCAGTAAGCCATTAATGATGTTCATAACCAAATGCAAATGAACTTTTATCTGATCATAAACTATACCTTAAACCTTTGGCTAACTGAAACTGAAAATTGGCTGCCTTGAGTGGCTCTTGATAAGGCTTATGATATAGAAAAAAGATCACAGGAAATCACAATACATAAATTATTTTACAGAAAATGACAGCCCAAATGGATTTTTAGTACAGAAAACTAGAAACAAAAGACAGATGAGATCAAGAACTTGATCAAGAACTTGCATATTGGTTCATAACTTTAGCTTGAAGAAAGGAAGGGATTAGGGGGTGATTCATAAGGAAATGCGCCGGCTTTTCCGTTTCCTAGATAGTGTTGTGGAGGTGCTAGCTTTGGAGGGGGTGGTGATGGGATCCTTTTGGTTCCCTCATAAGAGTTCTCTGCAGTGACACAAGCTCTTTGAATGATCAATGGTTTCTTCATAATCATCAAAAGAACATCCATTGCAGAAGTACTTGATATATCGCGATCTGCAAGGAAAAAAATCAATAAGAACACATAAGTTATCAAAGAAACACGCGATTAATGATCATTATGTGCATAAATATTAGTTAGTACCTTGCAAAATCCTCGAATGAACTTGAACGGTTGACAGCAGCAGCAACATGAGAAAGAAAACTCGAGTGATCCTCATCATAATCATCGCCATTTTCTATCAGTGGTATGTATGAGAAAAGAATGTCACAGTTATGTGTATATTTATAGGCAAGAAAAAGCTTAAAAGTAGGTAAAAAGCATGAAACAGAAACAGTACTAATATTAATCAAACACAATATAGTACTGTAGTTTTTTTGCATTTTACCAGGTTCTAAACATGGAATCAAATCATTGATTTACTGTTGTATTATCAAGTGTTTGGAAATTTATATGGCTGCTGCTGCTTCTGTCAACTTTAGTATATTTCCAAAAATAAAAAATGTTATCCAATTAGGAAACCATAAGAAGTAAAAACTATAGTACTATACTAGATTTATATTTGCTAGTATCATTTTCATGACTGTCCAAGAGTTTGAAGCTAATAGGCCTGCTGGTTAATTTTGAAAATGTCTGTTTTACAAGAAATCCATAGATTTTCATCTAAAAACAGTAAAAATCTTTGGAAAAAGCCTTTTGTAACTATGATTTCTTAAGCCTTTGCTGTTGTTTCTTTAAAACATTTTGTCAAATTTCGTAAAACTTTAAGGAAAAGGGATGGTGAAAAAGATATTGTCTGTTAATGTCTCAATCAATCTCATTGTGAACCTTAATTTTTTTTTTTAACCCGATATCCAAGAATCATGAAGTTATTTAAGTGAGGAGATATCGTCATAGGACCACACGCCTCTTGTCTAGTTATTAACCTTAACTTGAGCTTTTATATAATTAGTCCTAAAATATAAGAGTGGCAAAATTAAAGGTATCATAATAAGTACTGCTGGGGACTTTGATCCCACAGTGGAGATGTCCCACTCTCCAAAAACTTGAACAAGTGGTGTTTTATTCTTTGAGAACAAAAGGGTTCTTTTATATGCTTTGATTCTTTGATTAGAATCAGATTTATGAGATAATTTATGTGTCCTTAGATTTCATCAGGTGAAATCAAATCTAAATTTCTTTGTTTCTTTTGCCCCATTTCTTGACCAAAAAAAAACATATTCAAGCTGTCTCACAGATTTGATATCCCTTCTGTCATCCTAGGAAACAGTACTTTGTTGTTCTTCTGCATGAATAAGGACATTTTTATTACTGAGTTTACAGATTTTTTTATGTATTTGAACATTAAAAATGACAACCCAAATGGGTTTTTAGTACAGAAAACTAGAAACAAAAGACAGAGATGAGATCAAGAACTTAATAAAATCCATGCATTGCAGCAATGTTTACAACTTTTGAAGCATAATTTTTTTAGCACACAAAAGACAGAAATTTGATCAAGAACTTGCATATTGGTTCATAACTTTGAAGCATAATTAGCTTGAAGAAAGGAAGGGATTAGGGGGTGATTCATAAGGTAAGGCTCCTGGTGCTGCTTCATTTCCTAGATAGTGTTGTGGAGGTGCTAGCTTTGGAGCAGGTGGAGATGGGATCCCTTTGGTTCCTTCATAAGAGAACTCTGCAGTGACACAATCTCTTTGAATGATCAATGATAAACCGCGTTCTGCAATGAAAGAAACCATTAAGAACACACAAGTTATCAAAGAAACGCGCATAAATATTCAGTTAGTACCTTGTAAAATCCTCGAATAAACTTGAACAGAAGAAAGCAGAAACATGAGAAAGAAAACTCGGGTTATCCTCATCAGAATCATCGTCGTTTTTTCAAATGATCAGTGTTGTGTATGTATGAGAAAAGAATATCACAATTATATGTATATTTATAGGCAAGAAAAAGCTTTAAAAGTAGGTAAAAAGCATGAAACAGAAACAGTAGTAAATATATATTAATCAAAACACACATTATGCTAAATTACTGTAGTTTTTTTGCATTTTACCAGGTTATAAACATGGAATCAAATCATTGATTTATGGCTTCTATCAACTGTATATTTCCAAAAAATATTGTCCAATTAGGAAACCTTTAAGAAGTAAAACTCTATAGTATCATTTTCATCACTGTCCAAGAGTTTGAAGCTAAAATTGGCCTGCTGGTTATCATTTTTCTCTTCTTTGATGGCATTTTCCTCTTCTTTAAAAGATTTTGTCAAAATTTTTGTAAACTTTAAGGAAAAGGGATGGAGAAAGAGAAATTGTTGCCGTCTTTTATAAAGTTTATTTCTGTTCTTAATAGAGTTGTACTTAATTTGATTAATAATACGTCTTTTGTATAAAAAAAAAAAAGAGAGAGAAATTATCTGCTGATGTCTCAATCAATTTCATTGTTAACCTTAACTTAAGGTTTTATGTAGTCCTAAAATATAAGAGTGGGAAATTAAAGGTATCATCATTAGTATTGGGGAGAAGAGTGGAGATGTCCCACTCTCCAAAAACTTGTTATAGTGGTAATATGATGTGTTTCTTTGATTAGAAAAATACTATTTAATGATTAATGCAAGAGATAATAATGATAATAAAAGAAGATCAATCAGATTATTAGATTTTGTTTCCTTAGATTTCATCAGTTGAAAAATCAAAAGTCTGCATTTGTTTAGCATATTCCTAGATTTCTTTCTTGTTTGCCCAATTTTGGTCATGAAAAAGACCTTTTTCTTGAAAAGAAAACATTTTGAGATAACTGTAAAAGTGTTTATATGCTATATAATCATGTGTTTAAGTGTTCATGACACTCTTTAGATATGTATCTTGACATAATGAGTGGAAGCGCGATACGAGCATATTAAGTTTTCGAAAGTGAAGAGAGCCCGCGATGCGATTACGCATTCTTAACTTTGAATATTGAGAGACTTATGAGTTACACTCTCGAACTTGCAGACGCATGACGTGACACTAAATGAGTATCTCACAAATTTGATATCCTTTTTTGGTATTAAAAGGTGAATCCCTCACCTACAGGTCCCTACCAGTCAGACTGTCCGGTGCCTAGGTGGAGGATATAAATCATGGTAACTCAACGGTCTTGCAAACTAGATGTTAGGCACTGATGCGCACAAAGAATTACCCCTAAATTTGCGGACGCATGGCGTGATACTAAGTGAGTCTCACAAATTTGTTATCCCTCCTTGGTACGAAAAACATTTTGAGATAACTGTAAAAGTATTTATATGCTATATAATCATTTGTTTAAGTGTTCATGACACTCTTTAGATATGTATCTTGACATAATGAGTGGAAGCGCGATACGAGCATATTAAGTTTTCGAAAGTGAAGAGAGCCCGCAATGCGATTACGCATTCTTAACTTTGAATATTGAGAGACTTATGAGTTACACTCTCGAACTTGCAGACGCATGACGTGACACTAAATGAGTATCTCACAAATTTGATATCCTTTTTTGGTATTAAAAGGTGAATCCCTCACCTACAGGTCCCTACCAGTCAGACTGTCCGGTGCCTAGGTGGAGGATATAAATCATGGTAACTCAACGGTCTTGCAAACTAGATGTCAGGCACTGATGCACACAAAGAATTACCCCTAAATTTGCGGACGCATGGCGTGATACTAAGTGAGTCTCACAAATTTGTTATCCCTCCTTGGTACGAAAAACATTTTGAGATAACTGTAAAAGTGTTTATATGCTATATAATCATTTGTTTAAGTGTTCATGACACTCTTTAGATATGTATCTTGACATAATGAGTGGAAGCGCGACACGAGCATATTAAGTTTTCGAAAGTGAAGAGAGCCCGCGATGCGATTACGCATTCTTAACTTTGAATATTGAGAGACTTATGAGTTACACTCTCGAACTTGCAGACGCATGACGTAACACTAAATGAGCGTCTCACAAATTTGATATCCCTTCTTGGTATTAAAAGGTGAATCCCTCACCTATGGGGTCCCTACCAACCAGACTGTCCGGTGTCTAGGTGGAGGATATAAATCATGGTGACTCAACGGTCCTGCATACTAGAGGTCAGGCACTGATGCGCACAAAGAATTACCCCCAAATTTGTGGACGCATGGCTTGATACTAAGTGAGTCTCACAAATTTGTTATCCCTCCTTGATACGAAAAAGCAAAATCCCTGTTCACAGGGTCCCACCAAACTGTTCGACGCTCAGATGGAAGATGTAAACTATAGTGATTCAACGGTCATACATGTTGGATGCCAAACATTGGTGCGCACAAAAAACTACGCCACGTTATAGGGTTGATATCCCTTCTTCTATCATAGGAAACAGTACTATGTATATATTACTCTACTTTTTTCTTAATCATTATTAGCATGAATTAGTCTTTCTTCTGAAACTGAAATCAAATTCATTGGTTATTGTTCTCTCTCTCTCTCTCTCTCTCTCTCTCTCTCTCTCTCTCTCTCTCTCTCTCTCTCTCTCTCTCTCTCTATATATATATATATATATATATATATATGCATTGCCAAAATTAGAACATTTGCAATATCACCCTAAGAAGTAATGTACTAGATTTTGCTGTCAATTTCATTCATTAATAATATTATCATGATCTAACACCTCACCAACTGAAAAATCTATAGTTTTTGCTTGTATAAAAAGGACATTTTTTTTATTAAATTATTATTAATCTAAGAAAATACTATTGGCCATATCCAATTATTGTATGCTCAAAGAAGAACAAATTATGAGTAATTAAATCAATCATACTTAGGTTTGTTGCTAAACTAATTGGTCAAGCCATGTAAATAATTACTGAATTTTTTACAGTATATTATCATTTCTTTCTCTTTTTCTTTTAAAATATAATTATTTTCTCCTACTTTATATATACTGTGTATATTTGTAGCCGAATCTTTTATATGATTTTCTGAATAATATGCTACTAAAAAGTTTGATTTTATTTATATAAAAAAAAAAAAAAAAGAACTATAAGAATAAGGAAATTTGAATTTTTTTTTTTTTAAAGGGAGCGGATGATTTACTTGGAGAAAAACAAAAAGAATAAAGAGGCCCGATCGTGATGTGGGCCTAGTGGCCCCATAAGCACCCGGTTTTCGGGCCCTATATTCGGAAGCCTTGCGCCCCGTTTGTGGCCATCATTTATCTTTTTCCCAATTTTAAACAAGTTCTAGAGAGACATCTTCCATTCATATCGACTTGGGTTTTTTCGCACCATATTTGGATCTGCCTCTTCTTCAATCCGGAATTCCCAGTAAATCCTTGACTCCTCGAATACAATGAAATTTCCTCCCGATGAAATAGCTTCAAAATGTTCATACCAATTTGACCATCCGACACTAACGAAGTAGGTCGATACCAATAACAGGAACCAAAAGCCGCTCTCTTCCATAAAGAAGAGCGAAACCTGTTCACATATAAATTGAAAAACTATTTTATCCAAAAAATAGAGAGAGAGTAAATAGAAAAATTAATAAAAAAAAAAAAGTTTTGGAATTAAGTAAATGTTAAAAAAAAAAGAGTCAATTACTATAAACGTCCATCAATAATTTACATTTTTCTCAAGTAATTCATAAATTTTTGTTTTATCTACTTATTTTTTTGGACAAATTATGTATTATACGGTGAAATATAATTAAAATAATCATACTAAAATTATATGGACAAAGTTATTTTTACACCTACCATATTTATTTATGTCCTTATTTTTGAGTAACTTGGATATGGTTATTTTAACTATATTTTATCACAAAATACATAATTTGTCAATATCAGTTGAAATAAAAATTGTACGTAATTTGAGAAGAGCATAAATTATTGATGTGGAAATTGATAGTAATTTTCTAAAAAAAAAATTATATTATATTTGTTTCATAATATAAGATTACGTTACCATATTCGGAGTTTTATATTACATAGTGATTTTCTTTTATAAATTTTTTTAAAAATATTTTTATTTATTTAATGTATAATTATCTAGAAATTCTTAAAATCTAAACTTATTTACTAAGGGAGAAGAAATAAGATAAAGTATTGAAATAAGAAGTTTATAAAATTAAAAAAATTATTATAAATATTTTAACATAAAAAATATATTAATTTCATATTTTCTTAATTTTTGTGAAAATACAACTTTACCCCTGGTCTCAACCGTTTTTGGTCCACTGGTGACTATTGATTATGGGTTGGGCTTTGGCCCGCCTATCTCAATTTGTCCGCAGCATGAATAACGAATTTTTTAATTCTTTTCCCTTGTTTCTTTTTTATTTTCCCCCTCTAAAATGCTTTTATTTATTTTTACAAAAAAAAAAAGTATGATTTAAATTTAAATTAATTACATTTTCCCCCTCAAATTTTATTCAAATTACCATTTCATCTCTTTATTTTATATATGTTACAAATACATATTTATCGTTTATATACTCATAACTGATTAATTCCTATAATTAATTTCAGTAAAAAAATTTATCAAAAAAGAACGATTTAGTCATAAAAAGTTTAAAATTTTCTTAAAATATCATTTCATGTGTCTAATTCTTACTTACTATCATATATTAATACCATAACACCCTATTTTATTAGCCTAATTTACATAATGAAAAATATTATTTTCTTAATATATGATAATAAATAAGAAGTAAACTCACAAAATGATATTCTATGAAAATTTTAATTTGACCTCAAAATCTTTATTTTATAGTTATTTTTATTATGAGAATATAAATAATAAAAATGTATTAAATAGAGGGATGAAAATTACAATAATTTTGACAAATCACAAAGGGGAAAAAAAAGTAATTAACCTTTTAAATTTCCATTTAAGAAATATAATTTTTCATTTTAATATAAGACAACAAGGAATAAATAAACAAAAGAAATGAAATGGATAAAGGAAGAAAGTTTCTTGTTGGTGTTTATAAGAGGGGATTCTTTTCATCTAATTGCACACAACCTTAAAATGACTCAATTTTTACCAACTTTCTAAGCAAGGCAAGTTCCAAATCCAAACAAAATAAATCAAAATGGCAACCTACAATTTTGTATTCAAAATATTAAAAATCAAACCCATATATGGAACAATCATGTCCTACAAAACAAAAAAAATGAACCTAAAATTGGAATTATTTAGTTCTACTAATCAAAACATTCCAAAATATGGCTTAAATGAAACACTACTATACTTAGAAAATGAACCAAACCCCATTTAAAACAATGCAATAGCAAATGTTTTTTTTTTTTTTTTCCTTGAAAAGGAATCACTTGTATATTTTTTCACACTAAAGAAAACAAGGCTTCGAAAAGATATGAGCTACGCCCAGTACTGAAAGAGAAGGAAGAACGGAAGTGAGAAGAGAAGTTCTGGATCCCAAAACTAAACTCTTACAATGAGGGTTTTTTCCGACTGGACAAAAAATGTAATATTATAGGAGATTTCACCTTCTCTACAGGGCACGTACAAGGGAGAATACTCATTGTGTTGCGAAAATTCTTTTCACATGACTAAAGCAATATGAGAGAATTAAAAGGTAGACTTCGTACTCGGATCATGAATCTGCTTGTTCTGTCATTTTCAAATCTAGTAACATAATATTCGGAAAATAATGTTTCAGTAAGGGTTCTCTAGTTTGAACAATTAGTGTCTCGTAAAATATCTGTAAATACAATAAGAAATACTGATCAAATGAAACATTTCAAGACTGTTAATTACAACACTCGATAATACACAATACAGTATAATCAAGACAATATATAATTGATGGATCAAATGTGAAAACCATAGGAAAGAAAATGAAAAAACAGCAAGGATATATAGTGAGAAAGATTCTAAATGCATGTTATTAGATTGATTGAAGTAATTGGGGGTTGGCATTTATTGGATCTTGAACAAGTTGGATTTATTTAAAGTGACCAAAAGCAGCACATGTGGTTTTCCTAAATGCCCCCTACACCCCCCTCGCCCCCCACCCCCACCCCCAACACCCCCACCCCAGTTCTTCCTATTATTGACCTGTAAAAGTCTAAAAAAACGACCGCGTTTTTCAGCCTCCCTTCTCTTATTTTTCTCTGACCAAACAAATAAAATATAAATATATATTTTTTAACTCTAGGATAAAAAATAAAAATACACATGACCGTTATTTTAGTTAAAATATTAACCTATTCTTAGTTTTTTTTTTTCTTATTATATTGTTAGGTACTACTACTATATAGTAATATATAAATGTGTATTTTTAAGCAAAAATATTTTTTTTTGAAGGAAAAAAATAAAAATTATATTATATCAGTTTGAACGATAGAAGAAATTACATCAGGAAACACTTTCATCCAAACATTAAAGGGGTAAGTTAAAGTTGCATGTAGAGGTAAAACATGCGTAATACTACTATATAGTAATATACAAATGTTTATTTTCAAGAAAAAGATAATTTTTTGACAGAAAAAGTCAGAAATTATATTATATTAGAGTCATGCGCAGTTTCACGGACTGAATTAGTTCATACTTACAAATGCATGGCTTAATCTTTGAGACTACTGGCAGGATCAACCAGGTAGCATTCCTCAACGACACCGTTGTCGTATGTGCCGACATACCCGAAGGAACGACGATACAATGACGAAAACGACAGTCGTGCACCGATTAGCGACGAACGCTCGTTCGGGCAAAACTGAGGTCGAAAGACCTCATACCCTCAGGGCATTCTGCATTCGAGAGCTCAAACTTATCTCCATGTACCATCCGCACGAAGTGCGTCTGCTGAACACAACTAGTGCCGAGACCTGTAAGGAAGACACAAGACGAATAAGGGACGATGGGACTACCGAGTGCCTTCACGTATTGGTACGCAACACAGGAAACTCATGATCGAACAAGGCTCAAATGCTCTTGCTGTAAGCAAATGAAGAGGCGTGAATGATGGAACAAATTACATTGGGAATCACTTTCATCCAAACATTAGAGGCGTAAGTTAAAGTTGCCTATAGAGCTAAAACATGCATAATATTAGTATGTAGAAATATATATAAATGTTATTTTCAGGAAATAAATATTTTTTTGACAGAAAAAAAAGAAATTATATTAAACAATTTGAACGATAGAAGAAATTAAATCAGGAACTACTTTATTCGAACGTTAAAGGACTAACTTAAGCTTGCATGCTGAGCTAAAACACACGTAGTAAAATTCTTTGAGCGCTTCTTGTGAAATATTCTCCATTGCTTCTGTATTTTTCAATCAATTGAAAAAAAATACTTTTAAAACTTTTCAAAAATAATTTTTTTTCACCTTATTTTAAATTAAAAGTATATATAATAAGCATTTCAGACTGAAAAACAGTTTATAACTTAAAATAAGTTAGAAGTTATTTATTTTATACGGAATTATGTATTTAAATGTGTATTTATTTATATACATTTTTAATAATTATAATTAACATTTGGTTTAGTATTAGTATATTGTATATTGTATGCCTTTGAAGAAACGCGGCTGGTTTGGTTTTATTCTTTTATTTGTGATTGGAACAACCTAAAATCGGCAGAAGCAACTGAAGAAAAGAAAGCCTCATTCGTTCAATCAACATATATCAACCCTTTTTCTCCAAATAACCCTCTTTACTTTTCTTTGTCAAAACCCTAAACATTATTGTTAAGAGAATAAGGGGAGAAGGGAAGCTGGTTTTATATACTTGGTGGGTTTTTTTGTATTTTCTTGAAAAAAAAAGTAGCAAGAAACCTAAATTGGAGTGCATAATTGTGTACTTAGAAGAGGGATTGTAATTGGGAAGTTGGAAGAAATAATGGAGATGAAGAAAGCAGAGGAAGAGCAGCAGAAGCAGCAGCAGAAGAAGAAGATCATTAATGTGAATAATAAATATGGAGATGGGGTTGCGTGGTTTAGAGGTGTAATGCTAGGGAAAGGAAGTTTTGGGTCTGTTTATTTGGCGACATTGAAGAACCCCAGATCAAAATATAGTTGCCTGCCGCCATTTATGGCTGTGAAATCAGCTGAGGTTTCTGTTTCGGGCTCAATTCAGAAAGAGAAGGAAATTTTGAGCAATGTCAAGGGTTGTCCCAATATAATTCGATGCTATGGCGAGGAGACAACTACAGGTGAGAATGGTACCATGGTTTATAACTTGTTGTTAGAATATGGTTCTGGTGGAACCCTAGCTGATAGAATCAAGAATTCAGGGGGTAAAGGGTTGTCTGAATTTGATGAGGTCAGGGGTTATACAAAGTCTTTACTTTTAGGGCTGAGTTATATTCATGAAATTGGTTATGTTCATTGTGATATGAAACCTGAAAATATCTTGCTTGTTCATCATAATAGAAGAGATGGGATTACTCAATTTAGGGCTAAAATTGGTGATTTTGGTTTGGCTAAGAGGGAACAGCTGAGTAAAAAGAGGAAATTGGAAGCTTATTGGAGGGGCACACCTAGGTACATGTCTCCAGAGGCTGTGCTTGATAATGTTCAAGATTGTCCTAGTGATATCTGGGCTTTAGGATGTATTGTTCTTGAGATGTTAACAGGAAAACCACCATGGGATTCAGATCAGGAACTTACTCCAGACGACATTCTTCAAAAGATAGGACCAAAGAATGAAATGCCTAAAATCCCAAATGAATTGTCAAAGGAAGCTAAAGATTTCTTGAAAGGATGTTTTGTGAGGAAGCCTAGGTATAGATTAACAGCTGAAATGTTGTTAAATCATCCTTTCGTAGAAGGAATTGTTGAGGAAAACAATGATGAAGATGATGATGATGGAGTTGAACAAGTACATGAGATTCAAGACATAAATGGTATTGAATCTGTATTGGTTGTATCTGAATCCGATGAAGATTGGGGCGTCGCATCTGATGAAGATTCGTCATTCTATTACTGGTCAGAAAATGATGCTGAAGAAGAGATAGAGGATGAATTTACATCCCCATTCAATGGAGAACAGAATCTTGACATGGACAAGAACAGAGGTATAGTTAGCTCCACAATTCTTGGTGCTGCATAGAATAGAATCAATCATCAGGCCATTAGCAATCCAGTTTTAGCTTCACTAATCTTTGGTGAAATCTAGGAAGGTTAGGGTCACATATATATATAGTATGGAATTTTGGATAGATATATGTCTATTCTATTGATTCTTTTTAGTCTATAATTGATAGATGTAAGTAAGTACAAATAGAATTGATATCAATGAATTCAATTATTCTTTTCTCTATTTCATGCTCTGCTACATATGTTGTCATTTCTGATTCAACTTGTCTTTATGATCATTCTATTGGAGTCTTAAGAGCGAGGAATTTCGCCTTTTGATATGAGAAATATGTTGTATTTTTCATTATCTTGAAGTCATCTCATGAGTTTAGTGCTGCCATGATCTTCCATTTCTTCTATATTTGAGTTGATTCTTGATTATGTAGAGGAAAATTTACAATTTTATGATTCTATTATGATCAGATAGGTTTCCATTGGTGAAATTGCCAAGTCTTGAAAACCTGTTGAAAAATGCTGACAAATTCAAGTTTGATTGCTTTGTTCTGCTGTTTGTTTTTGTTCTTCATTTTTCTCCATCATTAGGTAAAAATTGGGCCTATGCACAAACAAACTAGAGAATTTTGTTTTCTTTGTGGGCAATGTTGGGCTACTAATGGGCCAAAATAAAAGTACAACTAGTACTGGCT
The DNA here is from genome assembly GCA_028651295.1 of Catharanthus roseus. Lineage (NCBI taxonomy): Eukaryota > Viridiplantae > Streptophyta > Magnoliopsida > Gentianales > Apocynaceae > Catharanthus > Catharanthus roseus. The sequence continues at coordinate 8,616,336 of JAPQWS010000148.1, forward strand.
TTGTCCGGTTCGAATTTCGATCCATGTATTATCTTTTGTCTCATTATTAATTTGGTATATTTATTAAAAAATATATATTATAAAAAACGAGACAAAATATTTAGGGCCAAACTCTGAATATGAATAAGACTTTACGTATACTTTGTAAGTTGAGTCCGATCAGTTAAGGTTGTGTATCTCTAAATACTGAATAAAAGGTATAAAAAACAAAAAACAACACTGATAAAGAAATGTATTAGTAACAATGGAATACTTCAATAGTAGAAGCATTCCTTAACTCAATAGTTAAATATTCTGTCATGGTTTCAAACCACACTCCAACCTTCTGACTCCGGGAAGGCATCAACCCCTATACATGGTCTTATGACTTTGCGGAGACCCGTGTTTTTGGTAAATAGTCGCTCGGGCCTGATCACTGCGACCCCTTTCGGGAAGAGGCACCCCTTCTCTCAAAGTTACAGGGCTATTTTGCCAAGTTCGTTAGAGAAAGTTGTCTCGCATCCTTAGGTATCCTCTACCTACTCACTTGTGTCGATTTCGAGTACAGATACCTTTTTGCTTATAGTTTTTCGAGTTTTTCTTCGGAGTATGGCATGGGTTACTTCAACGCCTGAGACTCGAACATTGACTCGAGGCATTTTCTCTACCTCTTCTTACCCTGGAAAAGCAAGGACATCTTACGTTCTTGAATCGATAACCATCTTTCAGCTAACCTATCCTCCTTCGTCCATCGGGACTAACAAACAGTAGTACAAGAATATTCACACGTTGTCCAACGATTATGCCTTTCGACCTGATCTTAGGGCCCGACTCACCCTTTGTTGTTGATGAAATATTACAAAAAAAAAAAAAAAAAGAAAAAGAAAAGGAAGTGGGGGGTGGATCTTTAGCTTGGTAGTGCAGCCCAAAATTAATAGGTTCCGAAAGAACCCAAGAATAGTCGTTTTGGGTCAAATTTTGGGCCTAAATGTTTTATTGGTCCATGGGCTATTAGTTCGGGTCATAAATAGATTTAAGGCCCAATTAGTATACCCGAGACCCGAGTAAAAAATGGAGTCAGTACCCGTCATGGATGAACTAACTAATCCGTACAGTTTCCCGCGAATTCCAGAATTCTCCAGTTTCTTACTCAGTAAGAGCAGCTGGGCTTTTCTGGTCTACCCTCGTTTCTTCCCGATCTCTCCAATTCTCCATTCAGTAATGGAACCGCCAGCAATCTCTCGAACCCACTCGACCCCACTTCCTCATCAGTATATATATTGGCCAAATCCCTCCTACTTCAACATCGTGAAAAAATCTTATCTTGATCAAGAAAAGCGTTCCAAAGAACTTTCAGATTCTCTCAAATTCGATTAATCAATCCTCGATTAGTTTATTTTCTTGAAGGGAATTATCAATGGCGGCAAAAACAGAGGGCAAAGCTATTGGAATAGATCTGGGCACAACGTATAGCTGTGTAGGTGTTTGGCAAAATGACAGGGTGGAGATTATTCCAAATGATCAGGGCAACAGGACAACTCCGTCTTATGTTGCGTTTACTGATACCGAGAGGCTTATCGGAGATGCAGCTAAGAATCAGGTGGCGATGAACCCTCAAAATACTGTCTTTGATGCCAAGAGATTGATTGGACGGCGTTTCTCTGATCCTGCTGTGCAGTCGGACATGAGGCACTGGCCTTTTAAAGTGATTTCGGGCCCTGGTGACAAGCCTATGATCGTTGTTCAATTCAAGGGTGAGGAGAAACAGTTTGCTCCTGAGGAGATTTCATCTATGGTCTTGACCAAGATGAAGGAGATTGCTGAATCTTTCCTGGGCCAAACTGTGAAAAATGCTGTTGTAACTGTGCCTGCTTATTTCAATGACTCTCAAAGGCAGGCTACAAAGGATGCTGGTGCTATTGCTGGGCTTAATGTCATGAGGATCATCAATGAGCCAACTGCTGCTGCTATTGCTTATGGGTTGGACAAGAAAGCTTCAAGAAGTGGTGAAAAGAATGTCTTGATCTTTGATCTTGGTGGTGGAACTTTTGATGTTTCTCTGCTTACAATTGAGGAAGGAATATTTGAAGTTAAGGCCACTGCTGGTGATACACATTTAGGCGGTGAAGATTTTGACAACAGGCTTGTTAACCACTTTGTGCAAGAGTTCAAGAGGAAGCACAAGAAAGACATTAGCGGCAATGCCAGGGCTCTGAGACGGTTGAGAACGGCATGTGAAAGGGCAAAGAGGACCCTTTCATCAACCACTCAGACCACAATTGAGATTGATTCTTTGTATGAAGGTATTGATTTCTATGCTACTATTACCAGAGCTAGATTTGAGGAATTGAACATGGACTTGTTCAGAAAATGCATGGAGCCTGTGGAGAAGTGTTTGAGAGATTCTAAAATAGACAAGAGCCAAGTCCATGATGTGGTTCTTGTAGGTGGCTCCACACGAATTCCCAAAGTGCAGCAACTCTTGCAAGATTTCTTTAATGGTAAAGAACTTTGCAAGAGTATCAACCCTGATGAGGCCGTGGCTTATGGAGCTGCAGTTCAAGCTGCAATTTTGAGTGGTGACGGTGATCAGAAAGTTCAAGATTTGCTGCTTCTTGATGTTACCCCTCTCAGTCTTGGTATTGAGACTGCCGGAGGAGTAATGACAGTGTTGATTCCCAGGAATACCACTATTCCCACCAAGAAAGAGCAGATCTTCTCTACATACTCCGATAACCAGCCCGGTGTGCTAATCCAAGTATATGAAGGAGAGAGGCCTATGACCAAGGATAACAATCTTCTTGGGAAGTTTGAGCTCAAGGGTATTCCACCAGCACCAAGAGGAGTACCACAGATCAATGTCTGCTTTGACATTGATGCTAATGGTATACTAAACGTGTCTGCGGAAGACAAGACTGCCGGTGTAAAGAACAAAATCACAATTACAAATGACAAAGGAAGATTGAGTAAGGATGATATTGAAAGGATGGTCCAGGAAGCCGAAAGATACAAGGCCGAGGATGAGGCAGTCAAGAAGAAGGTGGAGGCCAAGAATGCTCTGGAGAACTACGCTTATAACATGAGGAACACTGTGAAGGATGAGAAGCTTGCAGGAAAACTTGATCCCGCGGACAAACAAAAGATTGAAAAGGCAGTTGATGAAGCCATTGAATGGTTGGACAGGAACCAGCTTGCTGAAGTGGATGAATTTGAAGACAAGCAGAAAGAGTTGGAGAACCTGTGCAATCCTATTATTTCAAAGATGTATCAAGGTGGTGCTGGCGGAGATGTGCCTATGGGTGGTGGTGCTGAAATGCCTGGAGCTGGAGGCTATGGAAAGGCTGGATCTGGCAACACTGGTGCTGGACCAAAGATTGAGGAAGTTGATTAAGAGAAGTGAGTTGTTTCAGGCACCAGTACAACTTTCAGTAAATACACTGCTCTGTCTAGTTTAACTTTCAACGTTCTGCTGAATTTTGTGTCTATGGTATAGAGTTATGCGTTCCTTTGCTGCCTGTTTTAAATTTATTTTTAGGACATAACTAATATATGTATTACAAATTGAATTAATAACAACAATCTTTCTCTTTTCATTCTGTCAAGCTATGTGATGTTTTATTTCTTGATTCAACATTTTGCCGTAAGTTCCAGAAAGAGATATATCATCCTCCGTTAAACCTTTTGAAGATTCCTAAATTTGAAGTGTCCAGAGATGTTTTAATTGTATTGTATTTAGGAAATAAGCACCATTTGATCTTCTTCTTGAAGTCATTTCATATATTTATTCCTCCTGTTCCTTCCATATTTGGATAGATTTTGATAATAATTCGGGCATTCATTAATTGGTTACCATGTGAGTAAAATTCCTCCGCTATTGTAAGCCTTTCGGAAACATTTTCTGAGAAATATATGTTAGAATTTATCCAGCAAGTCATGGAAATGGTGAAGGGGTTTCTTCATTAATGGTTGGTTGCCATTACTAGAACTTTGAGTTCCTCAATGTCCTGTTGATATGTTTATGTGAGATTGGACAGTTTGTTTAAGAATGCTAAAGACATGTCGACATTAACCCATATTCTGAGATTATATTAAGAGATCTTAATTAGTGTCCATAAATCCATTATATGGCTGCCAAAATTGATCTTGTCTAGTGAGCATATGATGCATTGATTTGTGGCAGTTTAACTTTCCCATTTTGATAGTTGATGCATTTGTTGAATTGTGCTTATCCTTAGAGCTACTTCTGCATTGTTTCCCTTTGAATGGTACCTTAGCAGCCTTCAATCATGCTGGTAAATGATGGCATTGGCAAGAACAGGTCTCTAGTTTGGGATCATTTGCCTATTTCTGCTTCATAAGTGTGCATATTGTAAAACTAATGAGTTCCTTTTGTTTGTTGTGCATTGCAGCATTATGCAGTTATTATCCTTAAACCTTCTCTACGACACATTCTTACCGATGAGAAGCAGTTCAAGATCTTGAATCTAGGCCGGCCATTTGAGTTCATCGATGTAACCTGCAAGAAGAGAACATTTATACTTGTTTTCTAGTTTTCCAGAAAATTGAAGTACTTCTGCTGTTGTCATTTGAGCATAGCAAATTGAAAACAATTGCTTGTTGCAGCAGCATAAATGAAAATAAATATTTCAAAATGTATAGAATGTGATTATTGTGAGAGAAAGAAATTTAGAGAGAGAAAATTTTCTTTTGCAAACCATAAATTGAAATGAAGAACAGATGATTGAAATGAAGAACAGATGATAGATACATTACAGAAAGAAGCAGCAGAGAATACTGGCGGGAATATCAGTTAAAGACTGGCGCAATTGAAACAATGCGTCCTCCTGCCTTTCCATACAGCGTGCGTCAGCCGATGCGTCCTCATAAACTAAACTAAAGTTACTAAACAAGAAATTAATGCGCCCTCTGTGCTAGCTATTATTAATTTATGGGACCTCATATAAATACATTTTGTGCTATTTTTTACATTTTTGTTTTTGTTTTTTAGAATATTATTAAAATCTAACTAAAATTTTAAACATTAATTATATATCATGTCATTTTAAATGAATTAACATCATGAGGATAAATTGTTTAGAATGTGATTAGGAAGATTATTCTATTGATTTATACAAATAAGAATCAACTGCAAAAATTCTCAAAAAAAAAAAAAAAACCTCAAATTAGTGTTAAAAAAAACCTTAAATGAATTTATTTTTATTATGATATAAATTATTATTATTTTATGATATCGTATTATTACATTCTGCTTATATAATACTTAGATATATCACACGTATCTCGTGTGATATAATACATTAGGGGAGGAGAAATGTGAATCGAATCCGTGACCTGTCGAATGGTAAAGGATTCTTCTAATCAATTGAGTTACCATTTTATCACGTGACATAGATATATCACATTATTATTATTATTACTATTATTATTATTATTATTATTAGGTTTCTCACCCATTAACAAGACTAATTGGGACTAAATTCAAATTACGCTTGCAATGGAAAATTTTAGCCCAAAACTCTATTTGGATTGGAGTTTTCTTTAAGGGATATTTGCATTGGAGTTAAAGAAAAAAAAAAACAATTTTTATTTTAATTTTGAGCTTTTTTTTTTTTTTGCCTTTTTCTTTCTCACGAACAATCTACTCCTCTCATTTTTTCTTTGGTTACTCGATATTTGAAAGTCATCGAAAAATGATCGTAGGGCACAAGATCCCAACATCAATATGGTATGTGGCATTAAGCCGCTTTATGAGTAACTCAAACTTAAAATATCTCATTTGGCATATTATTTAGAAGTACTGAGCGAAGGGTAGAAAAAAAAATCTTACTTTTTTTGCAAAATATTGCTTATGTTTCATATTATCTGTCACGTTAAGACATAACACAAATATTAAAAAAATAATTAATTTGTCTTAACTTTTGAAATTAAATAGACTAAATTATCCTTTTTGGAGAATATGAATTTATTTAAATTGTTTCTAATATTTACTATATTATAGTGTTCTCATAATATTAAATAAGGGTATATATATAAAAGTTTCATTTAATATTTTTTTAATTTATTAAAGTAACAGATATTTTAACACGAGAAGAGTAAGTTCATAACACAATTATTTTCAAACGTAGGGAGTAAATTCCAATCCAAATGGACCTTAAGTTAGCCCATTTATGATTTATTTTATATTAAAAGGCTAAGGCCCAAATTTGAAGGTTCTAAATCCAAATTGAGGTTATAATTCGGGTGTAAACGAGTCGAATCGAGTTTAAATTTGACTCGATATTTTTTTATTTAGTGCAAATTTGAGTTTTAAATTTTAGTAATCGCTGGTTAACGATACAGTGGTGAATCCGTTTTTGGGTCTTATACAAATTGTTTGTCACACTATGGAAACTGGTCATGCTCGAAGTCGTTACTTTATCTGCAAGGAGGGAAATGTCGGGTAAAGAAAATGCCTTGAGCCAATATTTGAGTACCAAGCGCTATGGCACTGAAGTAACCCATACCGTACTTCCAAGAAAATTTCGAAATACAAAGAAATATTATATATAATAATTATAAAATAAAAAATTATATATTCTAATTCAATAGGCTTGATAGATCATCTCGCCAATGTTAATGAGATTCGAACTCGATTCGCCTATTTAGCAAACTCAACTAAAGTTCGGTCAATAACGAGTTTAAACCGAATTTTGAGCGAGCAAACTACAAACGCCTCACAAACGGCTTGATTCATTTATAATAAACTTTAGGGGAAAATTAATATTTTTAAAGAAGGCCCAATTATGAATACCCGGAGACCCGGGTCGAATGGAGCGAGTACACGTCATCGGTTCACTTTCCCTTCCCGCCCTCTCCAGAAGTCTCCAGTTTCTTTAACAGCTCAATGATATTTCTAAAGCTAAGGAAATTCCTAGTCCAATCTGGTTAATCCTCGTTCCTTCTTGATCTCTCTCAATCCCTCCATCTTCCGCCATGTCTCGAATTCAGTTGACCCCACCTTCTCACCTTATATATATAGGCCAAACCCATCATCCCTCCAACATCCAAGAAAATTTTGATCAAGAAAAACACTTCAGAGAACCTCCCCAAAAGCTCTCAGAATTTATATATTTTTCTCCGATCAATTTGTTGTTTTTGTTAGTTTGGAATTATCATTTTCTTTTGAATATATAGTTTCTTGATTATCAATGGCAGCCAAAACAGAGGGCAAGGCTATTGGAATTGATCTGGGCACAACTTATAGCTGTGTAGGTGTTTGGCAAAATGACAGAGTGGAGATTATTCCAAATGATCAGGGCAACAGGACTACTCCGTCTTATGTTGCGTTTACTGATACAGAGAGGCTTATAGGAGATGCTGCCAAGAATCAGGTAGCGATGAATCCACAAAATACTGTCTTTGATGCCAAGAGATTGATTGGACGGCGTTTCTCTGATCCTGCTGTTCAGTCGGACATGAGGCACTGGCCGTTTAAGGTGATTTCGGGCCCTGGTGATAAGCCTATGATCGTTGTTCAGTTCAAGGGTGAGGAGAAACAGTTTGCTCCTGAGGAGATTTCATCTATGGTCTTGACCAAGATGAAGGAAATTGCTGAATCTTTCTTGGGCCAAACTGTGAAAAACGCTGTGGTGACGGTTCCTGCTTATTTCAATGATTCTCAGAGGCAGGCTACAAAAGATGCTGGTGCTATTGCTGGGCTTAATGTCATGAGGATCATCAATGAGCCAACTGCTGCTGCTATTGCTTATGGGTTGGACAAGAAAGCTTCAAGAAGTGGAGAAAAGAATGTCTTGATTTTTGATCTTGGTGGTGGAACTTTTGATGTTTCTCTCCTTACAATTGAGGAAGGAATATTTGAAGTAAAGGCCACTGCTGGTGATACGCATTTGGGCGGTGAAGATTTTGACAACAGGCTTGTCAATCACTTTGTTCAAGAATTCAAGAGGAAGCACAAGAAAGACATTAGTGGCAATGCCAGATCTCTGAGACGGTTGAGAACGGCTTGTGAAAGGGCGAAGAGGACCCTTTCATCAACAACACAGACAACAATTGAGATTGATTCTTTATATGAAGGTATTGATTTCTATGCTACTATTACCAGAGCTAGATTTGAGGAATTGAACATGGACTTGTTCAGAAAATGCATGGAGCCGGTTGAGAAGTGCTTGAGAGATTCTAAAATAGACAAGAGCCAAGTCCATGATGTGGTTCTTGTTGGTGGCTCCACAAGAATTCCCAAAGTACAGCAACTCTTGCAAGATTTCTTTAATGGTAAAGAACTTTGCAAGAGTATCAATCCTGATGAGGCTGTTGCCTATGGAGCTGCAGTTCAAGCTGCAATTTTGAGTGGTGAAGGTGATCAGAAAGTTCAAGATTTGTTGCTTCTTGATGTCACCCCTCTCAGTCTTGGTATTGAGACTGCTGGAGGAGTTATGACAGTTTTGATTCCAAGGAATACCACCATTCCCACCAAGAAAGAGCAGATTTTCTCTACCTACTCAGATAATCAACCTGGTGTTCTAATCCAAGTATATGAAGGAGAGAGGCCTTTGACCAAGGATAATAATCTTCTTGGCAAGTTTGAGCTCACTGGCATCCCACCAGCTCCAAGAGGTGTTCCACAGATCAATGTCTGCTTTGACATCGATGCTAATGGTATCTTGAATGTTTCTGCTGAGGATAAGACTGCTGGTGTTAAGAACAAGATCACAATTACAAATGATAAAGGAAGATTAAGCAAGGATGATATTGAAAGGATGGTTCAAGAAGCTGAAAGGTACAAGGCAGATGATGAGGCAGTGAAGAAGAAGGTAGAAGCCAAGAATGCTTTAGAGAACTATGCTTATAACATGAGGAACACTGTGAAGGATGAGAAGTTTGCGGGAAAACTCGATCCCGCAGACAAACAAAAGATTGAAAAGGCAATTGATGAAGCCATTGAATGGTTGGACAGGAACCAACTAGCTGAAGTTGATGAATTTGAAGACAAACAGAAAGAATTGGAGAATCTTTGCAATCCCATTATTGCTAAGATGTATCAAGGTGGTGCTGGTGGAGATGTACCCATGGGTGGTGGTGCTGAAATGCCTGGAGCTGGTGGTTATGGCTCTGCAGGATCTGGTGCCAGTGGCACAGGTGGTGCTGGTGGTCCTAAGATTGAGGAAGTTGATTAAAGATGTTTCTGACTTGAAGTTCTTTGTTTTCTTGCTATGTTTCAATTCTGTTTTACCCCCATTTTCCTTCTTGTTTGAGAGAATATCCCATGAATAAAAAATGAAACTTGTTTCTGTTTTCTGAGACAGATCAAAATGCTGTTATACATGTAAATTCTTGAAATTTCTTTATAAAAATTTTCTCTTTTTGTTCTATTGATTTTGCTCCCAACAACTATTCTACTGATTTATTGTTTGCACTTCTGTTCCAAATTTGTTCCACTAATTTCAGAGCAGAGCCTATTTATAAGTCTTAGAGCCAATTAAACAATGAAAATTGAGTCCAATTCTTCAAATCTTGAAAATTGAGCCTATTTAGCCAGTTTCTTTTTGTTAGGATTTCAGAACTTCTAAGAAAGAGTAATATTAGTTACTCATAAGACCTTATTCAAGTAGCAAGAGTTGAGGTCTTTTAACTTGAATGTTGATGGTTCAATTCATCTTAAACTTTTAATAAAATTAATCTCTCATAGATTATGCTTATTCTCATTATGATGTGATTTTCAGAGGTGTGTTAGTTTTTCATGAAACTAGAAAAATTTTGTTTCTTGCTTATTTGTTACACTTTCCTTTAAGAGAAAAAATGAATAATTATTTTAAGCCATAGGTATAATTAGTCATTGATCTTAGGAGACAAGTAGTATTGCTTTTAAGAGCCTACATAATTTGACCTAATATAGAAGAAGAATAAGATTAGCATCTTAATGGAGTTGTTCTTCATAAAGCAAAGTTAGGGAGCCATAGGAATCCTATTCTACTACCACTTTAATTTTTTTAACTAATCAAAAGAACTTGCTAGATTTATGAAACTCATTCTACCACAAAAGTAAAATATTCCTCCTGTTAGCTCTCTCTCTCTCTCTCAAATTTGCTATTTGGAAGAATCTCACATGGTTAACATTTGAGTAATTATTACTCGTAGTTTTCTCCTTCCTTCTTTGAAGTACCTTTTGAGGTAAGTTAAGCTCAAGTCTAATATTTTAAAAAAGCCAATTGTTGGGTTGCCATATTAGGTCCCTGTACAGATGTACAATCTTGCAAAACTTTTTGAGCTCTTGGAATTGTAATAAGTTCGGTAGCAGATCACGAAAAATCTTGGCGATCTTCTTTATCTAATGAATGGGGAGTCTGTTTTAAAATCGTCCGCCCTGCACTCACCTCCCGAGTATATATTTCAACAGGAATCATAGATTAGAAACCTCTGCTAAAATGCCCGCTTGTAACCCGGCAGATAAAAGATAAAGTACATTACATAGTCCAGGGATTGACGACTTACCCATTCAGTAATTTTGGCACTGGACATTCTCAAAATAGGTATTATCAGGTCGGGTGAATTCAATAATAGACACCTGTTGACATTCCAACATTTCTTCTCCTTTCAGGGCTTATGCGAAAGAGAAGAGAATCAAATACTTATTGGTCGTGAATATCTTAACTGGTTGTTCTAAGCTCTAGATATCCAGTCCTGAATAGTCCTTCCTTCCTTCCTTTCTTGAAGTACTCCAAATTCTAACAACCTCCAACAAAGAGGAAAAATTTTGCCTTCAAAACCTTCCCCTAATCAAAGTAAAATATTCCATCTTCACGCCCATGTTGGTTCTGGGTCTACAGAATTGGTACTAAGGATTAAATTCTTACTCTACCTGTGTAAGAATTTTAATTTCTCTAACGTGCTATCAAAATATTCCATCTCTACAACTTTCCAGACCAGCAAAACAGAAAAAAGAAACAGATTCTTGTTTATTACCAGAAACAAACCTGAGAAACACATGCTGCAAATCCCAAACAGATCATAAATGCTCTGTTTTATTTCAGACCAGAGGAAGAAAAAAAAAAAAACCAAAAAAGTGGACAGAAATGAAGTAAAATATAAGGAAAATAGCCACTCTTTACTTTCCTTTTAAATAAATATAAATCAGTAGTAATATCACTCTCTCTTCCAACAAGAGAAAATGGGAAAAGGGTTATTCTTCTTGGCCTTGTTCATCTTTTCATCTGTTCAGATCTTATCAGTTTTGGCTCTCGAAGATGAACATCTCATCAATGGATCAAATCCAAAACACCTTATGGCAGTACAAGAAGAAAATGGTAAATGAATCTTATCTTTTTCTAGTTCTTTCTAATTAGTGTTCTTGAGAGAGTGTATTTATTGTTAGATTAATGCAGGAGCAATTGGGAGAGAGAATATGAAGGATGAATTTGCAGAAAAATCAAAACATTATGATGATGATGATGATGTTTTTTTTCAAGAAAAAAAATCACAGAAAGCAAAGGGTTCATATGGTGGTGGAAATTTAGTTCGTCATCGTCCAAGAAAGAATGGATCATCATCAATATTACAAATCCCTTCTCTCCTGATTCCAAATCTACTCTTTGTATTTGCTTGTTTTTTTCTCCCAAATTTCTCCCTTTTCATTCTCTAAATCCACTTTGTTCTGTTGAAGAAAACTTTTTTTTTTTTTTGGGAAAAATAGCGTTATTAGTCCCTGAAATTTATGAATTGACATGATATGGTCATCAAAGTTTATTTTCTGTCATTATAGTCTCTACACAATTTGTAATAATTTAATAAGATCATTTCTTATTAAATACTTAACTGATGAGGTATCTTAAGTAATTTGGAAATATGACACGAGCTATTTATATGTAGTGATCTGAAATGTAAAATAAGTAAGAGCATAAGTCATTTTATTAAAGAAAAATAAAAGAACGTGGTAATGTGTGATATTAAAGAAGAAATTAAAAAAACGTGATGATGTGTGATTTTAGAAGAGAAAATTGTCTATTTTACCATTTAGATTATCCTATATGAGCAGATCGTGTGATTTTTTTCACTAAAATTTAATAAGGATCTCATTAAATTTGGGGATCGATAAATCTAATTCGGAAATATGAATATATAGCGCGAAAAAATCTATTATTTTTCCTCATCTTTCTCTCTCTACACAGTTCCTCTCTAACTTCTCTCTACTCCTTTTCCACTCTAAAATTAAAATCTTTAACTCATTATGAAGAATTTGTAGAAGAAAATATCAATTTAGATTTTAAAAAAGTTGAACATTTTTTTTTTCAAAACTGGGCTCGGATCGCCTGGACGGGCGACCCGAACATGAGCGGATTGCCCAGATGGTCGACAAGCACACATTCGGGTCGCCGAGTTTTTTTTTTTTTTTTAAGGAAGAAAGAATTTTTGTGGGTATTTGGAAAACTTGAAACATGAATAACTCTGCGATCGGATATCCCTTTTATACGCATGACCACTCATTTTGATAGTTCTCGTAAAGATAAATTCAACGCCATCATCGAAAAAGTGTACTATGGCTTTTTACCTCAAAATACTACAAAAAATATTTAAAATTATCTATATATATTTTGAATTTATATTAAATGCAAAAGATTTGAAATTTGGGTAGAAAAAGATTTTAGCAAAAAACAATGATCTTTTTTACACTATATATATAAATTCCCGAATTAAGTATATTAAACTCACGTCAAGAACGCGTAATGTACTATATGTAGTTCTTATAGTATTATTTTTGAGTTTTGAGTTAAAAAGAGAGAATTGTGTTAGAGAGATATTTTAATAAAAGAAAATTATTTTTTTCGCGCTATAAATATAAATTTATTAACCCAAAATCAATAACGCTTAATTTAGTATATGTAGTTCTTACATTCTCATGAAACTGAATTAAGGGTTTATCCACCTATCCACAACTACCAAGTTTTCTTTAAAAAACAATCATTCATAGGTGAAGAAACCGCCGGCAGATTCATTCAGCCACAACAGCAGCTGATGATTTCTTTCTTTCTTTCTTTCAAATATCATACAAGAATTTCTGAAAAAGTTTCATATGCTCCATTTGCAATGAAATTGCAACAGATAAGCTTCCATCATTGTTAGGACTAGGCAATATGAAACTCAAACCTTCATATGCAATTCCACCAGGTCCCATAAATATTGGTCTTCCCCAACCAAAATCAGCATCATGAATCGGAAGCCTAACCCAACTCGTTATCCCAAGATTAGGGCATTTAAATGTATGTGCTCCTCGAACAAGTGCTTTAAGATCTGGCTGTAATTCCAAATAATCAAGAGCAGATCTTAAATAATCATTATCCATTCTCGCTAACGCATCATGAATCTTACTAGCAGCGTACCAAACCGGCTTCGATTCCAGATCTCCGGCCACCGCCAATGGCGTCGCTGTAAATATCACATTCCCGAAATACCCCGGCGGCAAAGAAGGTCGAAGCCTAGCTCGTCCGTCGGTCGCGATGTACAATTTCGTCTCTTGATCTTCAACAAGTCCTCTGGCTTTACAAGCACTACGCCAAACGTGGCCGGCCAACATTTCATATGAACTGTAACTGATTTCGTTTCCATCTTCTTTTGATTTTGATTTCAGGGCATTGATTTGATCGCGAGTTAATTTGAATATGTTTACGGCGGTTTCGGGAACGGGTAGACCTGGATTTTGTGGAGGGGTTTTTAGGGATGGAGGAGGTTGGTATTCGATATGGGGGAATTGTGGTTGGGGCGGGTCACGGGCTTTGAGGAGGGTCCGATCTATAAAAGGCGGGAGAGTTAAATCAAGGCCTCGTGCTATATCGGACCATGTATTGATGAAATGGAGCCCCGAAAACCCGTCCGCTGCATGGTGTTGCATTCCGACACCCAGTGACACTCCACCGCATTTGAAATATGTTACCTAATGATTATTAATTAAGAGTTCGTTAGTTATTAAATTTATTTATAAAAATTTAAAAAAAAATAAATAGAACCTGTTATAAAAAATGTTATAGACGATTATGAGTACATTTAAAGGAGAGAATGAGATCAAGAAAAAAAACTTAAATTTATAAAACAATTAAATGGTTATTAAATTAAATTATAAAAAAAAAAAAAAGTTAAAATCAAACTCTATACAATCATTTGCATCACATTCTCATACACTTTCTTTTTCCTCTCAACAACTCTCCTTTTTAACACACTAAATTAATGAATAGAGTATACCTCACATTTTTTGACTCTTTCTTATCAACAACTAACCACTACTAATATTTTTTCAACACTATATAATATTTTTAATAAATAAAAAAACAAATTTTAATAAAAAAATATTACCAATAATTCTAGGCCGTTTCTATATATACAAATGTATATTAAGATACGAAATGATTTTTCATCATTAATTATCTCCAAATGGCGTAATATTTAGTGCAAATAATTTGGAATTATTACGTATGCATGATATATGTCCAAACCATAACATGACAAACAAAAAATAACGAAAAATAGAAATAAAATATTTCGTGAAGAATAAGAAAAAAGTTATTAATTAAGTACCTGCAAAACCAAGAGAGCATACGATGATATTCCTTGAGTATAATCAACGGCTGGAATTAATCTACGAAGTTCCAAAGTAGGTGCGAAATCACCAAAATCATCAATGGTTCCATCGGACGATTCAGCTTCAACGAAAAGAACACCTTCTCCATTACAATCAATCTCAATACGTCCATCTTCATCTCTCTTTAATCTACCGGCCATAGGATAAAACGGCACCAAAGCTCTACTTAATGCGTCCTTCAAAGCTTTTGGATCGAAGAAATTAGCAGCACCCGTTGGTCTATAAAAGTAAACACTCGGTGTGTGAAAATTCGGTACGACGAGATCCACGTTCGAGTTCCATAGACTCCTCTTTGGAGTCTCTTGTGCTGGCTTCACCATCGTTGATTCCTTAATTTCGATCTTCATGGTTCCTAAAATTTGAGAACAAACATGTTTTAGTACAATATTAAAACGATAAAAAGCTGAATTTCAGAGGATCACGATGAATCGAATGTATAATATTTGATTATAATTACCTGAAAGATGAAGACGAAGAAGAAGAAGGGGGAAATGTGATGTGAGGAGGATTGAATTAGGAGCTTAGAAGGTGTGATATGGTTGAAAGTTGGGGAATGGTAAGGAGAATAATATGAGTCACCAAATAGAAGTGAGCTATAGATACACATATATATATATATATGTTAAGCTATAGATACATATATATATATATATATGTATTATTGGGAGGCTCACCTACCACGCCTAATGAAAATGGACACTAACAGGCAGACAAAATAATCGTAAGGTCAAATATGGTATGTATAATAACGGTACGTTTAAAATTCATCGTTTACATGTTTTCATTTTACTGTATGACATTCACGTAGAGAATGTAACTCATGTTGACTTAGCGATTTTGCATATTAAAACTCACTTATATATTTTTGATTGTACGATATGAGATTATGTGTTTGAATTATATTTTTTTTAAGATGTATAGAAAAAATTGTTCTCATTTATTTTTTTTTTTAAGCAATCCATAATAGTTCTAAGTCACCTTTACTTCTTAAATTTTAGCATTAATTGTTGCAAAAAATAATAAAGTTATTTACATCTTTCTTTTTGAAAAAAAAAAACACATAATTAGAAATACAAATGTAATTTATTTCTTACAATAAAAAATGTAATAATTATATATAATTATTAACAATAATTATTAATCTTCACAAAAAAAATTAATGATGAAAATGATTTGATTTAACAGCTCATGAACTACTAATTACCGGATTATATAATGAACATTAAAATAGTGTTTTTTTTAATGTTGGATCTTATAGAAGAAATAATGGAAAACATAAGCCGCATAGGCGTAGCTCAGTTGGTTTTGGGGATGCAAAGTTGGTCTCAAAAGTCAAGGTTCGAATTCTGGTAGCGGCAGTGTGAGAATTTCAATCTCTCCAATGTGGGTGGTTCTTTGTACGCACCAGGTCTTAGCCGCAGTCTGGTAGAGGCCACGAGGGTGAGGGATTTCGCCTTGTGTTCCCAATAATGAAAAACATAAAATGGGGAAGACAATGATGGATGGGTGGGAGAAAGTTGGTGAGATTGTGACTTAGAACGCATCAACCACTGTCCCTAATCCATCTATCCATATATGGACATTCACCAACTCTTTCTTTGTTTTTGTTTTTTTAACTTTTATTTATTTATTTTTTGATAGATCACCAACTCCATTTTTGTTTCTCAAGAAATATATTATATATATACTTTTGCTCGGAAAATGGGCATCTTTTTTGGTGGAGGAAACATGATTTTCTACCGTTCCATTCCTTTGTGGAGTGCATGTTATCCATCTATTATATTTTTTTTCTTTTTTCAAATATAAAAGTTTTCAACGAGGAAAACAATTATTATTTTATGTTGTATTATTGTAAAAATAATTTACATTATATAATTGTTAATATTTGTGACAAATTTTAAATAAATTATAACTAGTCAACAAATATATTTACAAGTAGAAAACTAAATTACATAAATATATCTGGTTTAGTATTTTATAAGAATATGTAAATTAATATAATAATTCTATTATAATTCTACATAATAATTTGCAATATTACCCCTCAAGTTGGAGCTTGAAGGTCGGAAATGCTAAATGAGTGGGATGAAGAGCTTTAGTAAAAATATCGGTCGGTTGAAATTCCTTACAAATATAAGCGGAGAAAATAAATCGCGGACAAAATGACAATCAACTTCGATATACTTAGTAAGTTCATGAAAAACGGAATTAGCAGCGACGTAGTTTAGAATTTTATAGAAATATGAAAAATAACATAATAATTCTATTATAATTGTACGTAATAATCCTCAATAAAAGATAAGAATTTTATAAAATACGTGTATCAAATAAATCTTGTCTTGAACAATAATTTGTGAATCACGCAATGAACTAAGTTCTTTGAAAAGAAAGAAACTATATATGAAGATAATAAATTTAAATATATATTATCTAAACTAGATATTGAACGACAATTTTAACTTATTTTTCTATTCTAATATTTGATATATAAATTTGAAGCTTCCTCATAGGACAAAAGATCTTTACTTTTTCTAATACGAGAACATGAAAATCTAAATTAAATCTATAATTTAACACTTGAATAAAAAGTTATTTTAATTAATTTATAGCTATTACTTTACAAAATATTTTTTTTACAAGAAATATTTTGGATAATATTTGTCCTGTCCTTGTCCCAAAGGACCTCAAGCCCCACTTCATCAATTAAGAGTTTAGTAAGAAAAAAGAGTGATTTTTTTAAGGGGAAAAATAACTTATTTATTAAATAGAAAAATTATTTATTTACCAAGATCGGCAACTTTTATTTTAAGTGTCGCTTTAAAGCATAACACAGATAAAAAATGATTAGATTGTCTAGATTGAAAAAAATAGACTAAATTATCCATTGACTATCATTAATAGTGTTAATGAAAGTTTTTTGACAATCGTGTAATGTTAATATATATTAAAAAATATCATTTAATGTTGTTCTTTTGATTTACGAAAACGACAGATATTTTGAAATCGAAAATGTATGTTACAATCAACTAGCTCGATACCAAAAGACGAAATCTCTCACCCATAAAATTCTCATCAGACTGTCCGACGCCCAAATGAAAGATGTAAATCATGGTGATTCAGTGACTCTGCAGACTTGAGGCCAGACATTGGTGCGTACAAGGAACCACCTCCATATCGGAAGGATTGTAGCAATCAACTAGCTATTATAAGTTTTTGGAATATTACTTTAATTATACGTATTTAATTTACTTTATGTCAATTCGGTGGTTTAGTAAGAAAAAATAGACGGCACATTTTTTTTCTTAATTATATAATTCGTTTGATAGGTTCTTATTTTATTGATATTATTAATAAACTATTCTTTCATCCTAAAAAAAGAAAAAAAAACTATTTTAGAGAGGTATCTTTTTTTTTTCCTTTTTTGGTTCTAATAAAAAAAGGTGTTTGTTTTTTTAAAAAAAAAAAATAACAATAATAATAAAAAAAGGTGTTTGTTTTTTTAAAAAAAAAAAATAACAATAATAATAAAAAAACAGAAGTGTTCAAAATAAAGACAAAAGTTTAATGACGTCATTTTCTTCTCTTGATAGAATTTTTTATGGGTCCAATATTTTATACTTACCCCGTATGAAAAAATAAAATTAATTTTTTTAAATTTTATTGAAGTATAATAGAGTTTATTTTCGATCAGTTTTTATTTAATTTACTTTTAAAAAAATAAAATTGTCTTTTAATTATCGTTTTTAATTTTTTTATTGAATTCTCGTTTTCTGAACAATTTCT
Source organism: Catharanthus roseus (assembly GCA_028651295.1). Classification (NCBI taxonomy): domain Eukaryota; kingdom Viridiplantae; phylum Streptophyta; class Magnoliopsida; order Gentianales; family Apocynaceae; genus Catharanthus; species Catharanthus roseus. The sequence goes on from JAPQWS010000148.1 coordinate 8,634,742, forward strand.
TCACATCTTATCTGGAAACAATTATTATATACTACTGCTTTGAACAGAATTGCAAGTCTTTTTCAAAAGTGAAATACTGATTTATTTATAATTTTTTTTGTATTTTTTCAAATATCTCATGCATAATCGGTTGAAGAAAATAATGTAAATGTGGACCTACACAAGTTGAAAAGTAAAGTCTAACACTGATACTTTATATAAGTTAAAAAAAAAGTAAATAATATGATTTATTTATTTATTTATTAACTTCTGGATATATCGGATGATTGTAGCTGGTAAATATGTCGAAATATTTTTTGAACCGTCAAGTTAAAAGTTCTTAATCGACTTTATTTTTAAGTAATAGTTAAATTATATAAGTGTTTTATAAATTGAATTCGAACTAATAAGAGATTCTGGATAATATAATTCCAAAGATCAGACACATGTTGAATCTATTTTTAAAAGAATGATATAAATCGTTAAACGTTTTAATTTTGTCCCATTTCAATGGTTAAATGTTTGGCCACAAAGAATTGTTGTTTTAAAAAATTAAAAACAAATTAGAGGTTATTTGGATTGGTTTTTAGTTTGAAAAAAATAAATTTGTTATTATCTAAATTTGTGAAAATAAATATTTATAAAAGATTATGTGGAAATCATAATTGAAAATGTAAAAATAAAGTGTGAGTAAATAAATAATCCAAATAGATATGTGTGATCCAATGGCACGACTCTCTTACTTAGGTACTTCCATTTGGTATGCTAAGTGAGAGATTTTGAATTCAAATACTGTATGTTTTCTACTTAGGAGTTTTGTGCCTATCAATCCGTCTCCTATTAGTCTAAAAAATTATGAAGTATCAACTAAATGGTTACTGTACTTATTAGGATCATAAACAGGTCTAAACGATTACGGTACTCCTTATACCAGACTTAAACTCTTATAGTTGGCCCATGTTTACAGTAGCCATTTCTTCTAATTGTGGTTGTGATTAAATTGTGGGCTAAAAGTAATTGGGCCAAGTTCAATGGACCCTCAACTGTCCTTTCCCTTTTATTTTTATAATTATTTATAGCCCAAAGCATGGGTCCAAATCCAAAGACATAGAGCTTTATTAATAAATATACATATATATATATTTACATGAATAACATTATAATAATATTGAGAAAATGTTACAACGAGGATCGTTTATAATATTTCATAAAACATCTTTTGTAATATTTTTTGGGTTAATTTACATTTTTATCCTTGGTGTTTGTTTAAATTACAATTTTTTACATTGAAATTAGCAGTAGGGATTAATAAGTTATAAAAATATAAATAATAATGATATATTTGTAATTTATATAAAATATATGGGATGAAATTATAATTTAAATAAATTTCAAGGAATAAAATGTAATTAACTTTATTTTATTTTTTAATATTTTTTTCTTAAAATTTGTCTTTTTCCTTCAAAGTTTATGTTATTTATTAAATTTTAATAGTAAGATATACTCCATGTGGTTAGAAATATAAGGAATTTTAAACCCATTAAGGATAATCAAGAATGCAAGGGATATTACTACTTTCAATAAATATTTATTAAATTTTTTTATTTTAATTATTTTATTATTTATTTATTTTACTTTCATTATCTATCTTTTTTTTAATTTATAAAAGATAAAAAAAATTATTTTCCAGACTTTTTTTAATTTGTATACAAACATCTAAAATTAATTATAATTTATAAACGAAGGGGATATTATATTAGGGGTTTTTAGCCATTGAGATTTGAGATTAGTGATTACAAAACATCGCATTCGCAAATATCAACCAAAACCAAAAGCCCTTTTTATCCATTCTTTTTTTTGTGGAGTTTCTTTCTCTCAGCCGAAAGCTTTGATTAATTCTATGGGGGCCTACTGGAATCTGGGCACACAGAAAGGACCCATTATTAAAATTAAAAAAAAAAAAACAGCCGGTTTGCTGACGTGTATTGAAGTTGTCTGACTTCTGAACGCATTCTGATGCGTGAGGCTAGTAGAAAATGAGCGCATAGTTTTATATGTATCCTTTTCTAAACTAATGCGCTCATGCTTTACTAAGCAGCTTGGATTACTTACCCAAGTTTTAATGCGCTAAATATTTATGACGAGAGATATTATGCGTTCTTTGAATTTAGTATAAAAAAAAAGGCAAACAGGTCAACAACCCTATTTATTATGGTCTGCTTATCATGCAAAATAAACGCTGACTCATCAGCAAAACTCACCTTCTTTACTGATTGATTCATCTCTCTCTCTCTCTCTCTCTCGGCACGCTCGCTCTCGCTCTCCAGCTGTAGCTTCTCCGAAGCGGTTCCGGATTACCACTAAACTGGCAAAGTGAGTATTTAAATGTTTAAATCCTGAGGATATTCATCGAACTTTTCTACTTATTCAATTTGAATTTGATTTTTGATGATTTCTGATGAATTTTATAGTTATTGTAATCTTCTGTTTATCATTTGCGTTCGCCATCACTTTTGGAGTTAGGATTCATAAGTTTCTCCATAGAGATTGACATTATCGGATTATTATCGTTTTCTGATTTTGATCACCGTTACATCTGTCTCAATTCTGCGAAGTGCGAAGTTACTGAGGGAGCGTAGAATGTTCTCAGGTGTTTTTCAACACTATATCGTATGTTTTGATGTAGAAATGTAATTTCAGCTGTCTTCCTAAAAAGTGGGCTGTATTTGTGAATTTTGAAGGTATCTCAGATCATTTATTCTGCTGCTGGTATAAATTCTCCTGCGTGTTGATTTTACTTTTTATTATTTGTGTTTTTATTATGTTGAATTATTTTCCAGCTGATTTGTCAAATATTATGTGATTTACATTCTCATTTACTTAAATTATTTGATCGATAGTCCCTTCATTAGAAGATGGTTGGTACAATTGTACACTTTGTTTCCAAAGATATGCTTCCTATCATGAATCTTCTGCACATGTTATTTTGTTCGTCTCTAAATGAACAGTACATTGGCATTTTTTCTCCTCTTTAACTATTCATGTCCCATCCATACCTATGAACAAATGTCTTGCTTAGAAGAAGTTGCTTGTTTGCTCAATATATGTACCTTACATGTGCGTCATGTTTGAATCTTGTTTGCAGTTAACTATGGGAGTATATCTAAGTTCTCCCAAGACTGAGAAGTCATCAGCAGATGGTGAGAATGATAGACTTAGATATGGCCTTTCTTCCATGCAAGGATGGCGCTCTACCATGGAGGATGCTGTGAGTATCTTTTGGTTTCTAGTTACTTAGAAAGGAAAAATAAATAAATGAATGATTGGGATATGAATATCTTTACTTGTACTGGCCTTTCATAGCATAAGGTTGTTTGTAGATTGTTTATGTCAATTACTAGCGGTTAGCTCTGTGCTTACAAGAGATGTTCTGTAGCATGCAGCTTATCCAAGCTTGGATGGCTCCACATCTTTCTTTGGAGTTTATGATGGTCATGGAGGTAAGGGCTCAATTTAAATTTAGTCTGTTCTATCTCTTTCTTGGTACAAATTTGATACATGAAAAGGCTGAATACAAGATGATGTCGGCCAATATGGTTGTATGATGTCTTAGGCATATATATTGGCAACCATTTTCCTCATTGAAGTCTTTTGAATTGGTAGGTGAAGTGGTTGCTAAATTTTGTGCCAAGTATCTTCACGAACAGTTTCTCAAGAATGAAGCTTATACAGCTGGAGATTTGGCGACTTCTTTGCAAAAATCTTTTCTCAGGTTACTTCAATCATTTTGTTTTCATTAGTTCAAATTCACATTTTCCAGCGCTTGCCACAATGTAAACATAGCTGAAGCCCATGCAAAGCAATCAGGATGGTGGCCTTCCCTAGTAAGTTACACGTTCTTATTGGCCTGGGATTATGAAACCATGTTATGGTTTCCTTGGATAAGTATGGGCCCCTAAATTTGTATCGGAGTCTGAAAACTTCTTACTGAGTCATTCTTCCCTCTCGAATGTTCTCCAAGTTGTTTGTCCTGCTTGCTTGAAATCCTCTGTTCCGATATGTAAGGTTGTGTTTTGCTTTTTGTTCTTTTTACTACTACTTACGCTTGTCAATCATATGTGTAGGTCATACTTAGTTGTAGAGTTCTTTAAGTCATCTAAATATTACTCATGCATAATACAACAAAAGTTTAAGTAGCAACTGTGAATAACAGCAGGTACAAGTTTCAGAGTTGGCTTTGTTAAGTAGTATAACAACCATAAGACTTATTGAACTGATTGATATGTAGTGGGGTCATTGTTTCTCCATAACCTTCCTATTCCGATTCTTCTTCTTTTTATGATGTAGAATGGATGAGATGATGTGCGGACAAAGGGGTTGGAGAGAACTGTCTGCACTAGGGGACAAACTTGAACTCAAAGGCATGTTAGAAGGATTTTTATGGTCCCGTAAGAGTGGTGAAGCTAATAAGAAGACTGATGATTGGTCTTCTGAGGAGGTACACATTTAGTGTTTAAATTTCTGGGCCTGGATGCATGAACTTGGTATTAACAGCTATATCTCATTATGCATTGTTTTACAATGCTTATACAATTTGCCAGAGCTTATCATGAATCCTTACTAATTCTGTTCCTCTGTTTTACCGTTAAGGGTGGAAAGTTCAGTACTTGAAGAAATGCAACTATTTCAAAAAAGCTAACTCCATAGTCACACATTAGGCCAACTTTCTAGTAATTGTATTTGGCACTAGAATTTGTCCTTTGAAGAAAGAAGGTGAGCTTATTAAACTGAATTCCCAAATTTGAAACAGCTTTCATATTGATTCCGGTTTTCAGCTTTGCACACGCTATTTTCCTGTCCATTATGTGGTATCTTGGTAATTGTTTTGAACAAATTGCACAATTTTATGGTTTACATATGAGTTCTCTAGTCCCATAGTTTAGCTGAGATGCTAGAGGTTCATGATTAACAATGACTTGTTTATTATACAACCTGTTCAAGATGCTTTGTTGCATTGAAGTTTTTCTGTGTCCTTATGCTATGAAGAACTGAGGCATGTGAAAGTTTTCTTTTCTGAAGGGACCTCACTCTGACTATGTTGGACCAACCTCTGGTTGTACAGCATGCGTTGCCATCATCCGAGATAACCTTGTTATTGTTGCAAATGCTGGTGATTCTCGTTGTGTGATGTCTCGTGGTGGCCAGGTATATAATTTTCTCTTATATTAGTATCATTTGTATTCTACAAAACAAAGTGTGGTTTGTCTGTGGCCTATGCATTTAGTTTTCTAGATGTCAGCTGTAGAAATTAGACTTCTAGAGATAAACCACACTCTGGAAGTAAATCGTGGTTGTACGTATAGTGCACATATGCATGTACATTCACTTTTCCTCATTCCTCATTCATAAACTGTCTTACAATTTACAAAACCACTAAGGAATTTTGTTGTGGTTTTCATTTGGTCTCCTTAATGCATACCCTGTAATGAAGCAGCTTTCAAGGTTATTCTGCTGGGGCAATATTAATCTTTATCTCTGTAGAATCCATATTTCTATAATACTTAAAGCATAACATTTTACAGGCATATGAGTTGTCTAAAGATCACAAGCCAGACCTTGAGGTTGAAAAACAAAGAATCCTCAATGCTGGTGGTTTTGTTCAATGTGGACGTGTCAATGGGAGCCTGAATTTGGCAAGAGCAATAGGTAAATCGATTTATCCAATTTATTCATCTTTATATATCTGTATTTTGAAGAATTGGTCTTTTTTTCATGAAACAGCTTAAATGAACAATTGCTTCCTTTCCTTTTCCTTCCGTTGTTCTGGGTTTGACCGTTTTCATGTTTCCAGGTGACATGGAGCTAAAGCAAAACAAATCCTTGCCTGCTGAAAAACAAATCATAACTGCAGATCCTGATATTACCACTGTATGTAGGACTTTTTTCTCTTGGAATGAGTTATCAGGGGAAAAATACCTAGTAAATCTTGCTTAAAAATTTGTTCTGTGCAAGTAATAGTTAGGATGGAGCATTGCCATGTTAAGTATGCATACTCCTCACGCTTGATAAATCTTTTGTTCATAACTATTTCTTTGTGTATTTTAATCCTAGGTTGAGCTCTGTGATGAGGATGAATTTCTTGTTCTAGCTTGTGATGGGATATGGTAATTTTTCCTTTCCTTTCCTTTCCGATGATGAATTATTTTTATCACTTGATACTTGATATGACTTATAAGGTTATTAAAGCTAACACGGATCTTGAGCTAGTGGTCTGAATAACAGTCTTGAGTTCAAGTAGAATTAGAACCCGCTATACGTGAAAGTAATAACCAGAAGCAGATTTAAATATGTCGTCTTGTTTCGGGGGGATTTATCTATTGCCTCGTAATTGTTTGGCATCCCAACTAGTAAATCCAAATGTCAATTTGGAAATTCTATATTAAGTTTAATTCTGCCCACCACCCTACCCCCCACCTGCAAGCTGACAATTTATTCAAAGAGAGAAACTTCTTTTCTTGATAAATTTTTGTGGTATTTTGTTTATTTTCCTCTTTTGGTTGATTTTTGCACCAAATGGTTGGTTTGTTTACATTTGATCATTTTGGTTGACGCTGCAATAGCTTTTTAGACAAGGTACAAATGACTCCCTTGTATATTTAACCTTGTCCTAGGGATTGCATGTCAAGCCAACAGCTTGTGGACTTTGTAAGAGAGCAGCTGAAATCTGTAAGTCCTGCGTGGAATTTTGTGAGATGTTGTTAATAAGAGATGCATAGGGGGTGGGGTGAAGCTTTCTTTAGCGTTGTTGACAAATTTTGGTGAAGACGCTAAGGTTTCATAGCTCATGCAGGAAACTAAGCTCTCAGTGGTATGTGAAAGGGTTTTCGACAAATGTTTGGCACCAGCAGCTGGTGGGGAAGGCTGTGACAACATGACCATGATCTTGGTGCAGTTCAAGAAACCTCTCGACCATAATGCATCTTCTGATCAACAATCCGAAGCTAATCAACACTAAGTTGATGTGAATCTAATTAGTGGTAACTCTTAGTATTTAATTCCATCCTTTAATACTTAGATCCGTTGTGTACAAAATAGTTCATTTGTCTGCTTATTTTAGAAGCTGAATTCCACATAAAAGAAAGCGTTCGTTTAGGAATGCTGTGCACATACATGCTTCTCGTAGATATCATGTAAGACCAGGTTCCATTGCTGAGTGTTGTTTCCTTTCTTCTTTTACCAAACAAATAATTAACATGCTAAATCGGAGATCCACTGTGGAGCCAGTTCTCTTTTATTCACTCCTACAACTGCTCTCACCCGGGCTTTTTGCAAACTAGTTTTTTGCTTGATTCTGCATTTCAATTGTGTTTATGCATTTCCCTAAAATATGTTTGATCAGTTTCTCTAAACTAGTAAAGACTTGAGTTACATTCTTTCAGTAGACAAGGAGGTTGTTCCCCATTTGATGGTATTATCCACTAGAGAAATATCTTGCTTGTTTCAGAAAAAATTTATGGAAGGTGGCTTCCTTTGGCTTCTTTATTAGTTGACTGTTTATAGAGAGAGATTGCGATGCCTTACTGCATGAGGGGATATTTTTGGTGCCAAGTTGAGCAGTGATGTGATCGGTATGGGTTTCACTGTCCATAGGAGAAGGAAGGGGAGGGAGGGTCTGGGGTTTGGATTTGGACTATATCAGAGAGGTAGATAGTTTTGTATCTTGTTTTGAAATATGACAGATCATCTTTGTATATTTTACTCTTGTTAATGACTGGTGCTAACGATGGAAGTCTTTAAAATCTCACCTCATTTTCTTCTGTCCATAATAAATTTGGTACTATTGCATGAAGATTAAGGAGGAATAAAGAGAACTTTCTTTTGAATATTATTATTGCTCTCGTATTCTAAAAAATATCAGTTGTCAATTCTTGAGAGTATACTGAACACAGAAGCTGCTCCTTCTTTCGTGTACTTATGAAAATAATTTCTACTGTATTTTTCTGCAGTTTTTATGATTGATTTTATGAGAAAAGTGAATCTAGGGTTAAAAGAAGATGCCCATAAAAAGTTTTGAGTTACACTTTAGATTAGTAATTTCATTTTTGCTTGGTCCCAATTGTGCATGTAATCTCTTTTTTTTTCCTTTTAGTTTTGGAAGGAGATATGATTCAAATTCAAAATTTTTTATTTAACATTGTAATATTTTTTTTTAATATGTTTTTTTTTTTAGAATTTATTCTTTTCTCTTAAATTTTATTTTTTATTTAGTAAATTTTATAAAAAAAATCTTATAAATATGACGTAGTATAGGTTCTCTGAGACACGAATCTTTATCTCCAATCTACAGAGAGCCTAGATGTGCGGTAAAATCTTGTGGGATGCATGTGTGCCACGTGGGGTATTCAGAGAAGTCTTATCCATATGAAAGCGTTTCAGGATTTGGTCCATAGAGAAATAAAGAAAAAAAAAAGAAATGAAACCGTTTAAGAAGAATGGATGAGAACGCTGACGTTGATTCAAAACTATAACACAGTGGGCCCCACGCGGATAGTGAAGGAAAATAGAAAAATTGGGAAAATAGTAGAGTAGTAGTACTGGCGCTGGGGATACTATTTCCAGAAAAAAGCAAAAATGTCTACCTCTATGCTCTGCTGGATGATGGATCACGAGTCGACATTTGTCACGTCACCCGACGTTTGAAATGATCAATTATAAGTTTTGGGATTAAGGAATTGTTATCAAATATTAAGATTTAGATTTAGATAGCTACTATGGCTAAATTATTATGATTTATATATTTTATTTGAATATTTAAAGAGTGGTAAAGGTACTATGGATGAAATATTTTGTTTTTTTACAAAGAAATAATCTATTATTCTACTTCTGGTAAAAAATTTTTTAACCAAAATTAGAGTTAAAGTTTAAAGTTTTTTTTACATATTCTACTATATATTTATTATTTAGTTTTTAATTTTACCATGTTTATCTCTTTCTTTCTTTATTTTATTTTAAAAATTATATTTTTTTTATTACAAAATTCAAAAAGACTTATATTCTTGACTGAAAATAATATCTTTTAATACATTATCTTGATATTAAAAATAAAATTTTTACAATTAAAATCTTCGTCACACTGTTCGATTTTTAAATGAAATGTATAAATTATAGTAACTCAAATATCTTGATATTTAAGAAATGTACTAAAGAGTCAGTTAGAATCTTTATTTTAGTTTATTTTCATTTTCCTCCTCAGAATTTCTCATCTTTTCATTTACTTCCCTTTTTTCCATTTTAGTTATATTTTGCCAATAATAGAATATAAAAGGTTAACAACCCATATAGTTCTAGCTATCCTTTATATGTTTTTAGAAGAATTTGCCTAATATGCTTTTTTATATATATGGAGATAAATATGTTAGTTGAATTTGAAACATTTTTAAAATGAAACTTGTGCAATTTGACCATATTATTGTCCAAATGCATTTATTCAAAATAATACATAATTACTTGGAAACCTTCCATTATTTTCTATTAATTATAAATTTTATCTTATAAGAAAACATAGTGAAGATAATTAAAATTTTACGTATCACAATTGTCTTCTTATAATTAATCATTGTAGAGAGACGAAAATAGGAGACAATGACTTAAGGGGTCATTATCATAATAATGCAACATTGTAAACAAATGGGACAATGTATTTAGAAATGTGTGTGAAAAGGACGAGAATAATAGCGTGATACTTTTTTACCAGTTAAAAAATATAAGTCTTTTTAGTTAAAACGGAATATTCTAAATTATAAATTTATATATTTTAATGTGTATTTATTGTCTATTTTTCAATTACACTCTCTTTAATTCATTTATTATCTTCACTTCTTCTATTTCTTTTTCTTTATTTATTGAGGGTAAAATTGATTCCCACATAAAAAAATAGTATTATTTTATTAATTTTTAATTTGTGTGCAAAATTAAAAATGACTTATATTCTTAACCCAGTATATTATTAAATACTATAATATTATAAGTTATGTTTACATTATTGCAAATGAAAAGAATAATAAACAATATAATTGTGTGAAGAATCAAGAAAGAAAAGTCGCATAGAAAGTGCATTCTTTTAATTTAATTAATCCATAGTTGTTGCGTATGTTTACTTTAATTAGAATCTATTTTTTTATTTAGTTTATATTCGTGAATGAAATATTTAAAATAAAAAAATATTATTTAATAAAGAGTTTAATATGCGTCTCAAACATAAATTATTACGGATAAATATAAAGTAATTTAAATCCATGAAAGTTATTAAAAAAATGAGGAATAGAAAATTAGTTTGTATTAATGTGTCACAATTATAAATTTAAAAATTATATAAATAATGGAATTTTATTAATAATCAAAAGGAAAACAAATAGTACTATAAGTTAATTTATTCGCTTTTTTTCTAAAAAAAAGTCAATTTATTCGCATGACTAAAAAACAAGTTTTAATTCTGTTATTATTATTATTATTATTATTTTATGAATAAGGTTTTAATTTTTGTTTAGTGCAAGTAAAATAATTGAAAATACCTTTCTAAAAAAAACTAAAATAAATTAATCTAAAATTAAAAAAAAGTAATTTTTAAATAATGAAATCAAAATGAAACTTTAAGACTCCAATCACAATTTTCTTTTTTTTTTCAATTGAATACATAATTAGCTAAAAACTAGTAAGCTAATAGAAACGTGATTCAATTAATTACAACGGAAAAAAATATTTTACATGTGTGATAAATCCAAGAAAATGAAACTAAATACTGAAAATTAGGACTTGTAATAAATTTTAGTATAAAAATATCTATTAGGATTATTATTTCATATAATGGAAAATATTTTATTTTGGAAACTTCTATCCAAATACAATTTCTCATTCACAAACATTATCCACTCATAAATTATAAGATATCCCTTTTTTTTTATAATTCAAATGTAAATTTACTTTTTTTCACATAATTTTCTTAACAATTACTTATAATATATAACTTTTTCACATACAAAATTAGGCACATTTCGCATATATAATTCAAATGCAAATATACGAAGTTTATTAATAAAAAATATATCTTAAGTTGAAAAATTATAAAAGTATAAATTAGAGAAATATATATAAATTATTATTAAAACGTGTCTTGAATAAATTATTTCTTAAAAAAATAATAAAAAGGAAATTGAGAGAAAAACATATTTTTTAGAAGTAAAAAAAGAAAATCAAATATGACCAAAAGCGAAGGGTCGTGTCTTTCTCCTTCTCTCTCTCTCCCTTCTGTCCACACCACAAAAAAATTTTCACTCATTTTTTTTAAGTTTACCAAAAAAAAAAAAATCCAAACAGTTACATGGAGACACATCATCACCCAGAACGACCACCATGGATAAGGACCCCTCATCCTACTCGACCTTGACACATAACCATTCCTGTCTCTCTCTCTCTCTCTCTCTCTCTCTCTCTCTCTCTTTCCCTTTCCTTTCTATAAATCTCCATCTCCATCTTCCCTCATCTTTCCTCCTCCTATATATTTACTATTCTATATTCTATTCATCAATCCATTCTTCCATTCAATATCTTTGAAACCCTTCTATTGACCTCTTCTTTGTATTTCTGATTCAAGAATAGCTGACTTTTAATTTTAAAACGAGTTTTTGCACAAGCCTTTTTAATCTATATATAATCTGAGGAAGAGATTTGCTTTTTTCATATCTGGGTTTTGCTCATTGGTGTTAAAGATTCAATCTTTTTCTCTCCTTATTTTTCAAGAAAAGTTGTAAATTTTACCAAGAATGGCAACTGCTGTGGGTTGTGGGTCTCCTTCAACTTCTTGGATTCATTTGAAAAACTTGTCCAAAAGGAAGGCTAACAACAGCAAGAACAAATTCAGGGTTAGCTGTGTTTCTTCTACAGTTTCAGATCCATACAAGACTTTAAGGATTCATCCTGGTGCCTCTGAATCTGAGGTCAGGAAAGCTTTCAGGCAGCTTGCTCTTAAGGTATACTAAAATTTCTTCGTTTCAAGATTTCCTTTCAAAATGGGCCTAAAATTTCGTCTTTCCTTTGAAACCTTTTTGAAATTTCTGTTTTGTTTGAATTCACAATCAGTTCATATGAACTTAAATGCAATAAATTAAAGAGGGATCATTCGATAACATTTTTATTTTTTTGAATTTCAGTATCATCCTGATGTATGCAGAGGAAGCAATTGTGGGGTTCAATTTCATCAAATCAATGAAGCATATGATGTAAGTCTTCTTGCTGACTTTTTTTTTTTTAAAAAAAAGCATTTATTTATTCATTTGGTATTTGATGATTTATCTTCAAATTTATCCACAAGAGAAAATAAAAAGGCATAAAGGTAGGAGCCATTTTAGCTGAAATAGGATATCTAGTATTTTCATCCAAAAAGGAATTTTATCTTGTCCATTAAATAAGGTAATTTTATCTACAAAAGATCACGATAATAATGGACTTTTTCAAAAGTAAAATTTGTGGTTGTTTTTAATTGGAATATTTCTTCATTCATTTTAGTGCATCATTGCATTAATGGACTTGTTCCTCAATGGATAAAAAAGAAATGATAAAAGGGCTTTAAAGGATAATAATAAAGACCCCATATTATCAACCAAGAAAATACTCTTTAATTCTCCTTGCAGCTCTTATTTTACCTTGTCAAAACAGCTTGATTTCGCATCATTAATAAAAGAGCAGTGAGGGCTAATTTCTAAAGAAAAGTATGGTTTTTAGATTCTTTGATATATCTTACAAATGGACCCTTTAAAGGGTTCATCCCAGTCTGTCCCTAAATGTAGATGCTATAAGAAAGATTCAAACTTTCAACTTTTCATACTTGAGAAGAGAAAGTTTAAAGATTTCTTTTTACGTACTTCAAAATTTTCTGGCATAAGATAGACATCTTGAATTAGTGATGCAAAGTGAGGATCTTTTGAGTACAGTTATAAATAATTTGCTGAGAGATTGTTTTCTTGTTTGATGATGAATTTGCAGATTGTGATGAGCAATTTAAGAGAGGAGACAAGTGAACCAGAGATGAACACCTACGACGTGTATGATCCAGATGAACCATTGAGAGGAATGAATGATCCAGATTGGGATATGTGGGAAGAATGGATGGGATGGGAAGGAGCTGGAATCAGAGACTATACTTCCCACATCAACCCTTATATATAATTATAACTATAAATCCAAACCCAGAAAAGAAAAGAATCCCTTTTTCTTTCTTTTACTCTTCTGATCTTCTGGAAATGTTTATGTAAAAAAAAAAAAAAACCCACATCTTCAATTAACAGAAGAAGATGATTTGCGGTTAATTGCTGTACAGTTTATCATTTTCTTTGTAAATATGTCCTTCTAATATGTTGTAATTTTCCTGCAATTTATGAATCAAGAAATAAAAGTATTTTAATTGCATTTCTTGTATATTTAGAAAGTTCAGTCATCTGTGTTTTCTGAAGATAAGGTTTTGAGAATGGATGGATGGATGGATATTGTGGACCTTCTCTTCTTTAGAAGTAAAAGACAGTAGTCATCACTATCTTGTTTTCTTCTCTTCAAATGAAAAGAAACCCAATCTTGAAAGGACTTTTGGCTCCATTCCATCCATGGCATTAGTTAGTGCATGAATCATTGATTGTGTTGATTTTGAAGGAAGTAGGGTAGAGGGGCATCTTGAATAATAAATTTGCTAACATCCCACTCATGAATGAGTAGGACGTTTTCCGAATGCTTGACAAGATTAACAAATCTATTAAACATAGTTTATAACACGTTATCTTACAAATTTCAAGACTTCGATGCCGGTCAAGATGACTTCTGGTTATTTTTATATCACGTCTAGATAGTATGTTTGTATACTTAACAGTTCTAGTTTCTCCAATCTTCCAATCAGTATCCATTTTCAAGCAAGGAACAACGTAGCAAAAGATGCCACGTTTCAGTAGTATGTCAGCTTCACGAGGTTGTACCAATTTAAGGGGGTCTCTTTTCTCCTCCTTTTTTTGCTCACTTGCATAAGGTAATCCAACCTCATGGGAGGCACGCACGGATTACTGTGTTTATCCGCGTCTGATTTCGTTTTGCTTCTTTCGATCGTCGAGATAATCGTACTTGTATTGTCTCGTACTAAAGGACTTAGAACTATTTCGCGCAGTTAAGCACTATAGTTGGAGGGGGAAAGCTTGTTGTAACCTACTAAGAAAGGTAGATGAGCATAGTTTTTTACTATCACAATACACAAAAGAGTGTATTACTCGTTGACTTTTCGTCTACCGAAAGTTGATATTTTTTGTAATTAAATTTATATTTTCTTCAATATTTTCTAGTCAAATCAAAACATAGTTGATAACAGGTATCTATTGTAAAAAAATATGTTACTATCCACAATAAATAATTCGTGATCTTTAAATATTCAAATATAGCACATACCACTTAAAAAAGCAAATGGGAGCAACTTTTTAGTAGTAAAAGTTAGGTGAATCACTCTACTCGAGTCTCTAAGGGTGAAATTGAATGAAATCTATATTTATTTTTTCTCACAAATTATTATATTTTTTTGAACTCAGTATAAAAATCGAAAAATCAAATCTTGAAAAACCCTTTTCAAGATGACTGCAAACCACGAATTCTTGCTATATGGGAAGTCCATGATGTAAAAATGTCTGTAAGAGATGAATAGAATTTAAAAAGGAAGTTTTTTTTATATTTAGAAGGAAAATAGGATCTAAAATTTAGAAGGAAAGAACACTTCTTGATGTGTTGAGACAGGAGAGAGGGAAAGGAAGTGAAGAGGGGGGCGGGCGGGCCCAGCAAGCAGAAGTAGAAAGAACCCCAAATCCATCCAAATTTTTACTACTTCTACAGATTTCTTTTAGAACAATCAAACAAACAGCTGATGATTGCTTCTGTTGCCTGCCTGGAAATTTTTTTTACAGTGACGTAAAGACGGATCCTTCAACGACGGCGTATTATCCAGCTTGCTCGAGTAAACTCCCTGAGGTAGAAGCTTCCTCGCTTGCAATCAGTTTTTTCTCTCTCTCTCTCTCTCTTTTTTTTTGAATTGTGATGGTGATTCTGAATCTTAGGTTAGCCAATTTTCAGTCTTGATTCACTGTATGAAATTATGAATTTAAGGAATTCCCGAGGGGCAGATTGACATTGTGCGCCGGAAACACATCGGCAATCGGAAACGGAACCCTAGCTCAATCTCCTTCGGAGTCTGTAAGTTTTCCCCGTACTTTGATATCTACCTGAATTGTTCTTTCGCAACTCGTTACCAACAATTAGGGTTTATCTTGGTTTTTTTTTTGGATATTTTCGCTAATTTTTGTATGTGTGAATAATGAATTAGCTGTAATTCAATGTTAGAGGGAAAGAGAAACGTTAGTTGAGTTTTAATATTTTAAGGGAGGAACTAACAGTCAGAGCTCTACAGTCTCCATTTTTGTTTATTACTAATTACCTTTTTGAATAATTTTTCTGGGATTTGCTTGTGTGTTAACATGGCTTTTATCAAATTTTGGGACTGAAAGGCACTATCTTTTCGTCTTCCTCTTCTTCTCTAGCTCGTTTTTTAACTTTTATTTGGGGTATGCAAGGGTGCTGCTGTAGTTCAGGGTGAAAGTAATGGAAAAAGGGTGTGACATGCTAAAGATGTGCTAGGATTGCAGGATAGTAGCTGTGATGGATGGATAGTTCATTGCGTTGATGCTCTGCGATCAATGCATGTGATGAGCTGATTTGAGGGCATAGCGAGTGATCAAATATTCACCGTCTTCTTGTGCATCTTCTGCAACATCATCATATCAGTTGTAATAAATCAACTTCTGGTTAGTGCTTGAAGTTTTGGAACTCATAGATTTTCCCTGAATGAAGTTGCACAAGTTGGTAATCTGATTAGGTGATCTGCAACTCATACAAAGAATCAGAGGGTTGGATACTGAATAAATAAGGGTCAGTGCAACCTCATTTGGGATGTTAGCAATATATTCTCTTATGATATCTTTTCATTTCTGTTTTAACATTTCATTTGGAGAACTCTTTGATTTTATTCTTCTTTTTTTTTTTTTGGTCAGAATTAGATGCTCTTAGACAATGGCAGACCTTAAAGAACGACTGCTACCTCCCAAACCTGCATCTGCCCTAAACCTGAGGGATCTTTCTTATCGGCCATCTGCGTCTGGCCGTCAACCATTTCATGGTGTAGATGTTTCAGGCTTGAAAAAGCGTGGCCAAGGCCTTCGATCATGGATCCGTGTTGACGCTTCAGGGAATTCTCAAGTTATTGAGGTTGACAAGTTCACTATGATGCGCCGTTGCGATCTTCCTGCACGTGATTTGCGGCTATTAGATCCCTTATTTGTTTACCCATCCACAATCCTGGGACGAGAGAAGGCTATTGTTGTGAACCTCGAGCAGATACGATGCATTATAACTGCTGACGAGGTTCTGCTATTGAATTCTTTAGATAACTATGTACTTCAATATGTTGTGGAGCTACAGCGGCGATTGCAAGCTGCTGGAGTAGGGGAGGTTTGGCAGTCAGAAGGAGGGGACTCAAATAGACGGAGAGGAGGCAGGAATTTCGACAGCATGTTTGCAAATTCCTCACCTGATTATTTGCCTTTTGAGTTTCGGGCTCTTGAAGTAGCTCTGGAGGCTGCTTGCACTTTTCTGGATTCTCAGGTGTCTCACGGACTCTATGAACATATTGTTTTGCTACTAAAAGTAATCTGGACTTATTTTCTTGTTTTACTTTTTTCTTGTTCAAATGGATGATATGACAACCTTATGATGCTAGTAGTGACGTATCATAATTCCATTTCGAAGAGGTATGCTTTAATAATAATTTGACTTTCTAACTATTTTAATTTACTCAGGCAGCAGAATTGGAGATTGAAGCATATCCACTGTTGGATGAACTTACTTCGAAGATCAGTACCTTAAATTTGGAACGTGTTCGTAGATTGAAAAGCAGACTTGTTGCTTTGACCCGGAGAGTCCAGAAGGTGTTATATTTATTGTATTCCTTTTCCATCTTTGTTAAGCATGATCCGTCCACTTAGATGTTCTTCATTTCTCCTTCTTAACATTACTCATCTAGGTTAGGGATGAGATAGAGCAATTAATGGATGATGATGGAGATATGGCTGAAATGTATCTTACTGAGAAGAAAAGTCGAATGGAATCATCTTTCTATGGTGATCAATCTCTAGCTGGTTATAGGTCGAATGATCCAGCACTGTCTTTTTCTGCTCCAGTCTCCCCTGTTTCTTCACCCCCTGAAAGCAGAAAGCTTGAGAAGAGTTTGAGCATTGCAAGGAGCAGACATGAGAGCGTAAGGAGTTCAGAAAGTCAAACTGAAAGTATAGAAGAGCTCGAAATGTTGTTGGAGGCTTACTTTGTTGTTATTGACAGCACCCTTAACAAGTTGACCTCGGTATCTTCCATAGTCATTATACTGTATCAACTTTTTATTAGTACACACTTGGACATGGGAAAAAGTATTTTCTTTAATCACTTCTTTTCTCTATGATTTCAGCTCAAGGAGTATATTGACGACACAGAAGATTTCATTAATATTCAATTGGTATGATTCTACTTCCCTAGCTAAGATATGAAGTTATGTTTTCACTTTTATCTGTTAAGCACCAAAATGAAAGTGGTGTAGACTAGTATTCGATCCTTACATCATTGAGTCCAAATAAATTCACTTCACTGCAACCATTCATTTCTGTGCTCATATAATTCAGAACTCGCTCTCTGCTAGTAGATATACAAAAAGTGCTGCACCCGTCTTTGGGGATTAGTGTAAAAATTTCCACGAACTAGTGTAAATAACTAGTACATCTACGAGGCAGTGTCCCTTGGCGTCCTCCAATACCATTTTAACGATATAACTGTGCGTACACTTGGTCTCTTCATTTTCAAACCACCAGAGTGAAATATGCATATCACAGGGATGGTGATACCTCAAATGGGCCATATTTTGTGACCTCAGTCAAATAATGATTATCTTTGAAATGGCTTTTGCTTTTAGTACTCTGTATTATCTTTTGCATCTCCTGGTGACTTTTAACGCTTTTATACACGATTACTTTGGAGCTTTTAGCATTTTAAAGTGATGACTGACAAGCAAAGACAGAAAATAAATCTGATTGAGAGCTTTGTTTTGTGCAGGACAACGTCCGAAACCAGTTGATTCAGTTTGAATTGATACTTACAACTGCAACATTTGTAGTTGCCATCTTCGGTGTGGTAGCTGGAATATTTGGCATGAACTTTACAGTACCATTATTTGACGATCCCAATGCATTCAAATGGGTTCTAATCATCACCGGAGCTAGTGGCGCATTCCTATTCTGTGCATTTTTGTGTTTTTTCAAGTATAAGAGGTTGATGCCGCTGTAATGGAGAAACTGATACCAGTTGAGCTGCTTCGGCATTCCTCAGAGCTGCTCTCTACACTGGATAGTGCAGCAATGTAGCAAAAGAACTCATTTTGCTTGCTTCCCAGGATGCATTTTACACACACTACACTCTCTAGTTTAGTTTTTTAGATGCATTTTCGCTAGAATTGTGCAAAATGGCACAGTGCTGTATTAAATGAATTATTGGCTGTTGGCAGCCACTTCCATATAGAACTTAATATATAGGAAAAATGTTCCAATGCATCTCTGTTCGGCACATAAATGAATTCCTGATTCCATAGTGAAATGCAGTTGAAATTTTTGTCCCGAGGATAGTGCTATAAGAATCAACTCGCAATTGATTGGTTCAAAAGAGATAAAAGTATCATTTAATGTGAAACTTTCGACAACTCCCAAACGGGCAGGTTTTAAAAGGGAGGTTTTAAGCCATCCACTATGAATCTTTTTATTGATAAGCAACTGTAACAAGCTATTTGCTGACAAAAGGTTTACATTGATGGAACTTCTACAAGTATTAAAGATGAGAATATTCAGGTTCAAAAACAGACAGCTTAACTTCTCTAAAGATCAAAACCGCATAACCTTGTAATAATTTGTAGCTTCCCTAAAAGGTGGAGAACCTGTAGATTAACCTTTTGAAAGTCTTTCACTCCGTGCTTTATCAGCTTTTTCCATATAATCCTGATGTGATTGATGCTTCGAACCTTGACAAAAGGAGAAAAACATTATTCAGATGAAGCTTAGGATGTTGCAAAAGCACAAGAACTTACTCTTCCATTTCAGCAACCGATGAAACACAAAAAGAAAGTGTTAAGGATGCAGTTCATGCCATTGTCCCTCAATATAACAAAGCAAAGTGACATAATTTATTGCATGACAAGGATAATAATCAACTACAGATTCCGATATCTTCAACCTTTTACAGAAAATGTAATGCAATAGTTACATAATCGGAAGATATTGGAAGACCACTTTATGAGGGAACCTCGTACAGAAATGTAATGCAATAGTTATGTAATCAGAAGATATTGGAAGAAGACTTTATAAGGAAACTGTAGTAGAAGCATATTTTCAAGAAATATCCTTCTCAGGTATATCTTACATCAAGGAGGCCCTATGTTTTCATCGAAGCATTAGTTTACAGTAACATGGAACTATCTTCCGTTCAGAAATCAATGCTGGACTATAACACCTCAGACTTTAGCATACCTACTACCTCTCCCCATCACAGCTCCTACTGCGAGTATACAACCTCACGAGCTCAAAGAAAAATGTTTGAGGAAGTAAACATCTTCACGACTCGCTCTTAACACGATGAAGTAAGCAACATAAATGAAATTACAGTTAATCACAGTAATTGAATGTAGGGATATGCTCCACAATTCTCACCTCGCGACAAACTACCAGAAGCAGAAGAAATCCTGGTTACATCTAATTCACTTGAAATTTAAAGAGAACTAGCTGCACAGTTACATCTAATGTACAGTTACTTTTACTCAGCAGATGGCATCCCCTTGTTCATTCTTCTAACATCTCCATTCTCCAGTATCAAGAATGATAAGAACAGCTAAAAACCATTATTAGTTTAGAATAAGTGCACCAGCATTTCAAGTTGTACTAAATCTTGCAAGGAATGAATCATTCACTGGAAAGAAAATGGCAAACAGCAAAGATCATCCAAACAAAAGATTGTCAATCATTTGAAGCTCAATCCATGAAAGCAAATTTTGCTCTGAATACAAGAATTCTGAACTCATTTTACCACTATGCTCATGTTTCATTATGTGTAAACTAAATGGCATTAAATAAAATTACAATCAAACCTAAAAATCATATGAACTCCGATCATTAGATTATAAAATTGAACTCCAAAACAAGAAAAATTAAAACCCCAAAAGATTAGATTTCAAGTTTGAAGGTAGGAGGGCTAAACAGGAGACGAACCTCTGCTCATGAAGTACCATGGGACACCGACGACGACACCGATAATTGCCATTCCCGCCAGGACATGCTTCTTGTCCCCACTGTACAGATAGTGATCCAATTTAGCCCTGAATCCACCGGCTCCACCACCAGTTTTCTTGGCGTCGCTAGCCATTTCCTCCGATTTTCTCAAACTTTCAGTTATTTTCAAACTGAACTAAAACCCACCAATTTTCTGATTCTTCTTGGGATTCTTCGGCTTGGGCTCTTAAACCCTACAAGGAAGAGTCTTTGGGCTCAGCTGGAGCTGGAGAGCACGTGGTGGATTCTGAACATCTCAAACTCTGTGCCGTCTGGCCACGTGACAATTTTACCATTTTCTTTCATTTTCTATATTTTTTTGTGATTATCTCATGTCACGTTTAGAACCCTTCACTTCTTCATATTTTTTTTCCTTAATATCTAAAAGTTATCGAATAATCCGGAAGAGATCAGAGGGTATAAGACTTCCAAACAGCAATAATAGATTGGCATACGACATTAAACTTTTCCCTTAATAACTCAAACTCAATACCTCTCACTTGATATGATATGTAAAAAGAATTCTAAATGATAAAATCACATCATCGAACCCTTCACGTTTTATCTTTATGCTTTTTGTTGTTGGAGTTTTTTTTCCTTATTATACAATCAAATAATTCGTTATACAATCGTCACGGACAGGAGAATACAAAAAAACTTTTAAATTAACGACTAAAATAAAATCGATTAATCCCTAAATTTGTAAAAAAACTCAAAATTTATATTTTATAACTCGACTATATTGCTAGAGTTAGACAAAAACATACAAAAAAAAAAAGGAAACAAGATCATAACTACAGTTGTAACACTTTTTCTATAATAAATTCAATGATTCTGAGTGTTAAATTAAATAGTTTATTAATCTGTTATTCAAAAATCATCGATTAATCATATGACTTTAAATTGGGTTTTCTAGTTGACTCGAATTCAAAACTTTTTAACCTATCATGTAAAGAATCCGATGTGAGGTGGTCAACCCATTATAGCACACGCCTCTTGGATTTGGGCCCAGTAAACTAAAGCTCTAAAAAACTATATATGCACCAAAAGCCTAATAAGCCCGGCCCATGTTCAGCCCATCAAACTCAGTAATGGATCAAGCCAGTAAGCCAAAGCTTTATAATAACTATATCCACCAAAAGCCCAATTTCCGGCTCATGTTCAGCCCACGAAGATCAGCAATGGACCAAGCCACTAAGCCCAGAAAGTTAGGACACCCTTCGATGGTGTGAGAGCAGCCGTGCACGCCGCCGCCCGCCGGAGATGTCGAACACCTTCCCGTCCCGGCTCTGTGTCCCCTGAAATTATATAGAAATCAGAATCCTCGGTATTAAAGTGCAAGCAACAGCACAACTTCAAATAAGTAGCTTATTCCCTCCAAACAGATTCCGGTCCGATCAGTTTTGAGTGCAAAAAATGGCACTTGTTGTCCTTACGAGAAGGCTCCAAAGAGCATGTTCATTAGTCTTACTGCCCCAACTTCTGACCTCAATAGCTAATCAAACCCTTTCATCTCCTTCGCCGCCGTATCATTTCATTAAGACATTTCATCAAACACTTATCAGCCCCTGTTTCATTGTTCCACTAAGCTTTCGTTTCTCCACATTTAATGGGTCTAAGTATCAAGAACTGCACGATATCATTGACTTCAATGAATATATAGTGGAAAACCAGGAAAAAATTCAACTGGACGTGGTTGAATTGGTTGAATCAGTACATAAAGCCAAGAACTTTGAGTCTGGAGATGAGGCCTTAGATTTTCTTGACAAGAGTGGTGTCACACCCGGTAAAGATGTTGTCTTTTCAGCAGTTTTGTCTTTGAGAGAAGAATGGAAGTTGGCATTCTTGGTATTCAAATGGGGGGAGAGGTGGAATTGTATTGTTGAAGAAACTTGGTGTCTAATAACATGGGTACTGGGTAACCACAGGAAGTTTGGTACTGCTTGGTCTGTGATTAACAATATGCACCAAAATTCAATGAATGCTCAGCAAGCAATTCTCGTCATGATTGATAGGTAATGTCAGGCTTGCATCAATGTTTTTCTGAATTTGATCGTTTGCACTGAAAAGCTCTGGAATCTAATGAAAAATGATACATTTTGATTGAATGTTAGCTAGTTTCCACTCTTTTGTGCATGTCTTCCCATTGTATTTTGGAGGTCTGTGATAAATCACTATACTTTCGGTGAAACATTGCTTGAATTTCTAAAGAAGCATTCAAGAATTGAGGTACTTCATGAACTTTCATTTTGGAAAATTGGGTATCAAGCATTCGTGTGGATTAGTGATTGAGAAGCAAATTAGTCTTCATGAACTTAAAGTAGAATATTAGTTCATTCGCTGAAGCTTAGATATTAATTCCATATTTGTTTCTTGCATCCAATCTACAGATATGCTGCTGCAAATCTATCGGGCAAGGCTATACAAGCGTTCCAAATTATGGAGAAGTTCAGCCTATCTCCTGATCAGATAGCATTCTTCACATTTCTGAATATTCTTTGTAAGCATGGGAACATTGAAGAGGCTGAAGAATGTATGTTTCTTAACAAAAAGCTCTTCCCATTGGTAACTGAGGGATTTAACATCATTCTGAATGGATGGTGTAACATAGCCGTTGATATATTTGAAGCCAAGAGGGTTTGGAGAGAAATGTCAAAATGCTGCATTTTGCCAAATGAGATTTCTTATTCACACATGATTTCCTGTTTCTCCAAAGTTGGGAACCTATTTGAATCACTCAGATTATTTGATGAAATGAAGAAAAGGGGTTTCGCCCCTGGACCTGGGGCATACAATTCTTTGATACATATTCTAGCATCTGAAAACTGTTTGAAGGAAGCTCTCACCATTTTGGAGAAGATGAAAGAACTTGGTCTGTGTCGTGATTCAACAACATACAACTCTATGATACGTCCACTTTGTGAAGCAACAAAATTAGAGGAGGCGAGAAAGATACTGGCTATGATGATTGAGGATAATGTTAGCCCAACGGTGGACACATACCATGCATTTCTTCAATGTGCTACTAGTTTATATGGAGCTCTTGAGTTTCTAAATCATATGAAAAAATCGGGTCTAGGCCCAACTGGGGATGCCTTTCTTATAATTCTGAGAAAGTTCTTTGAAAAGAGACAACCTGAAAGTTCTTTGAGCATATGGCTAGAAATGAAGCAGTATGACATATTGCCTGATTCAGCACATTATGCTGTTTTAGTGGAAGGCTTAGTAAAATGTGGATTATTAGCCAAGGCTAGAGAATTCTACAGTGAAATGAGATCTAAAGGAATTGGAAACGATCCAAAGCTTGAGAAACTCTTAAAAGATCCAGAGCTCAAGAAGGGCGATCAAGGAGGAACGATGGAACACAAGGAAGCTAGAGGGTTACATGTTGGCAGAAGTAGTGTGAGTAGAAAGAAAAGATCCCACAAGAATTCAAGCAAGAAGGGAAGGAGTGGAACTTAAAGATCTTCATGAAATACACTATCCTTTGCTACTTTCAAACACATACTAGTATGAAGCTCATTGACTTGTTGTGCCTGTTTCATCATTCATGGCATCTGTCTGGATGTTTTGCCTCTCAGATAATAGTACGAAGGAGAGTATGATCTGTCGAGTTGAATGCCAGTGCCTGGCATCATGGTCTTGTGTCAGCTAGCTCGCGCAACCTCTAAAAAAAAGGTGTCCTTGAAGGTGGCTTCCCAACATTCTGGAAATCTTATAACCCAAATCACTTGGAGATGATTGGCAGCTCCTGCTGGAAACATTGACAGGTTATATGTTTTCAATTTTCTATCTCTGTTTCTCTAAGAGTCCAACTTGCCCTTGCTAAAATTAACTAATAACGGGGACTAATTACTTCCAGTTCTTTGGAAATGCAATTGAGACTTCGGTTGATGTAAAGCCATTGTTCAAGGTATGAGTTACTGATTGCCATTTGTTGATTCTGACTGTGAAATCTGCTCTACATTTCGTTTACGTGGGGATGTTGGGTGTGAAAAGTTTTATGCTTGGTGACTTGGGCTTTTGTTGCACATTCCACCAATTCAAGAATATTTCGGATCAAAGTGGAGTATTTGATTTGTGTATAGGCACCGCGATTACAACTGAAATACATATATGTAAGTTCCTTCTTTAATGTCCTTTAGTGATCTTAATACTCAGCCAAGGTAGGATTGAATGATAGCCAATTCTTTCCTTGTGTATTGCTCATTATGATTTCAGATTATTCTTGACTTCATTTTCATTACCCAACATTATTTGCAGAACCTTATTTGAGACTTTGTCCAAAATGATATCATTCATTATGTTGGCAAACTTCAGAAAGCTCTTTATGGTCTCAAGCAAGCACCGCGAGCCAGGTTCACGCGCTTTAAGTTTAAGCACCTTCTTTACTTTCTTGATATTGAGCTCCCTTGATATTGATACTGAAAAGAAGCATAAATAAAACCTCTCAGAAGGGAAGTAATGAAATTAGGGAGTCTAGATATTGCAGCATGGAGTAAAGAGAAAGTATCTTAGGCTTTAGTTTAGCTCAAAAGCACAATTCTTGAAGTAGTTTTTATTGAAAAGCACACTTAAAGGGTATTGGTTTGAGGGATCCAAGGAAGAAGGGGTAGGAGTGCTTAAGATATAAAGACACTCCTGCAATAAAAAATAGCTGAAGGCATCAGTTTTCAGGTTTGTGGAGGACTTGTTTTTAAAATGCAGAGTATTACACAGTTCATGCCTTTATTTTTCATTTTCTTTCTCCCTCATTAAATAGCTCTTGTAAAATTGAAGTTTTGTTAGGACTAAAGTAGGACCAGATATTTAACCCTCCCTCACTATGCGGTAAACGAGGCAGGTTTTATCCGTATCCGAACATGTCTATACTCGTTTATAACAGATAAGATTAAAATTTTATACTTACGGACCCGTATAGATTTTATTTAATGAGTTTAGGCAGGGTATAATCATATCCAAACCCGTTTACCCGTTATAATAAAGTAATATTATATTATTTTTATAATTTTTTATTAATACATAATTTATACATTTATCCTATTTGTGTGTACTTGAACTTTTAATTATTTGAATTAGAGATGTTAAAAGGATTGTATTTGTTGAAAGATATGTTGAGAAAATTATGTTAATCTATATTATAATTTTTATTTCAGTGCTACACATTGTTTTATATATTTTTTTGTTTAGCGGGGAGAAAAATAGAAAAATGACATATGGGTATGGGTATACCCAGACCCACCCGAGATCCTAAAGGATTGAGTCTGAGTACATAAATTTTATACTCAAAGGGTCTGAGTCTGGGTCTGATACAGGGAGTATCGTACCCGTCTGGACCCGTTTACACCCTACCCTTCATGCAGCGAGTAAGCATAATGCAATTTTTTTGTCGCTCAAATGTTTTTCATGGCATCGTGAAACGATCACGTGAGACCTAATCGAGTAAAAGTCAGACTTTACAACTCTTCATAAATGGACTCCTCATTAGTTAATGTTGTGTATTTTTAGATTATGATCGCCTTTAAGTATTTCAAAATTAGAATTAGTTAGAACTATGTTTTAAAATTCTTAAAGATTGAGTGATTTATGAAAGAATATATGAGTCTCGAGATTTGAAATATATTATTTTGAATTTATAGCTAATGGTAGCTGATTTCTTGGACCAACTCTGCAGCCCCAAAACCAATTGAGCTACGTCCATGCGGGCCATGTAGCTGATTTCTAGTAGGAGGGAGGAGTGGTCAAATAGAGTAAAAAAGACCATCTCCACTTCTACTAGTGGTCCATTTCCAACCAAAGAGAAGTCATCATCAATCATGAAGTCCCTCACCTTCCTCCTCCTCTGCCTGCTAACCGCCACCGCCTTCATGTTAACCACCGTCTCCGCCACCGACCACATTGTCGGAGCAAACAGAGGATGGAATCCAGGAATCAACTACACTCTCTGGTCCAACAACCAAACCTTTTACGTCGGCGACCTCATTTGTACGTCCAAAAACTCAACAGATTTGCTCAGTAAGAGTAATATTATTGTGTATTTTTTTTTCAAAAAAATTTTTTTTTTGCAGCATTTAGGTACCAAAAAACACAGTACAATGTGTTTGAAGTGAACAAAACAGGATACGATAACTGTACGACGGAAGGCGCGGTGGGGAATTGGAGCAGCGGGAAGGATTTTATACCGCTTAATAAAGCTAAGAAGTATTATTTTATCTGTGGAAATGGTGGCTGTTTTAGTGGAATGAAGGTTTCAATTGTCGTCCATCCTCTTCCTTCTCCGCCGAGTTCGGCGGAACACAACTCTAAGAATGAGTCTACCAAATCTGCTGCTGCTGCGGTGGCGCGTGGAGTTGAATCACTTATAATGGTGGGCCTTTTATGGGCTGGATACGTGTGGATCTAGCTGTCATCTTTGTTTTCTTTTTCATTGGCCTTTTTTTTTAATTTTTCGCATTTTGGGAATTATTTTTCGAGTATATTTCTTCACTTGTCTTTTATTTTTTTAATTAAATTAATTTTTTGTGCTAGTGAATAATTTTTATACATTCTTTTATGTCAATTTATTATTCAAATGGTAGAATTTAATGGGATTCAATAAATTCTTCTCTTTGTTGAATAATATAAAGTAAACTTTAATGATTAAAAAAGAGGATATAATTAAAAATATCTTTTATATTTTGACGTTATGTTAATTTAGGATATTTTTTTTTTCATCATTTATGTCACTTAATTTTTTTTCGATAGATTATTCAAAAGAAGTTGAGTGACATAATTAGCGACAAAAAAATAATATATTCTAAATTAACAAAATGTATAACAAAATGTAAAAAGATGGAAGGTATTTTTAGTTATTTTCTCTTTAAAAATTTGTCGAAATTTAATGGTAAAAAGATAAATATAGCTTTATAAGATTTGGGTCAAAGCCCAAGAGGTGAATGTTTAAATGGCTCAAAATGAAATTTCTGGCCCAAACTTAGCAGGCCTCCACAATGGAGAACTCCCTTCCAAGAACTTTGATTTTCTTTTTTTTTTCCTTTTTTGTGAGAAATTAGGATGAGTTTTTAAGAATTTTTTTGTATTGAAAGCTACTCAACAATATCTTCTCTTTTATACTTAATTTATGTACCAATTCTCTTTTATAACGTATTTTTTCTTTAGGTTTATCTTTTATTTATTAGATTTTTACTAATAAAATATATCAAATTGAAAAGTAGTAAATAAAATGATACAGACGATCAGTGAATTTATGATGATTGCAGGAATTAGTTTAATGGATTTTGTTTATTTTTCATTTTTTTAAGAAAAAAAAAAACACACCTCCAGTTTTAGGAGTTGAGAAGAGTAAAAAATATAGGACACTTTATATTTTTTAATAAGCATTTATTACATTTTTTGTCTATACCTATTTCTCTTGTTCATTTATTATACTCTTATTATCTATTCCTCCTTATTTATTACGGATATAACTATAAATAGTACTTTAACTCAATAATTATCTTATTTTCAATGTTTTTAATTTTCATGTATAAATTTAAAACTCCTTATATTTATAACTTGTTAAGGAAGCATCCCTTTGAAAATGACGTGGGTGGTTCATGAGGAATTAATTCTCTTCCCAAGTATTGAGGCAATCCTCCATGGTAAGGAGGGGGGTTTTAGTACTGTAAACAGGGTCCATGGAGGACCTGTTTGCATTTGCATATGGCATTTTTGCTCCAAAAACAATAAAGAGATAAAAGCCATAGGGGTGTCCTCTTAGCTTTAGTTGATCAAAGTGGACCAAACAGCTTTTATTTGCAGCAGGAAAAAGTGGATAGACTGCTGGGTATCCAAGGAACATAAACTTGAACCTCATCTACACAAAAAAAGGAACTTTCTAGTCTTGGTTTATCACCAATACCTCATTCTTGATTCATTTTGCAACATTGTTGAATTGAATTGTGGGACTTACTTGAGAGCGCGATTTATACATTTAGCAACACCTATAATTCAATACTTGATAATGGTTCTTGTTATGTTTATGCTTAGTTGTTACACGTCTGACGTGAGTGCTGATGATTGTATTTTGGTATGATAATGTCATGTTTCGGCACGATTAGTAGGTTTGCCAGCACATATGGCCACTACTTGGCAACCATTCTCACAATAGCAAAATAGACTGCGCGCACAAGGAACCACATCTCACATTGGAGAGGTTGAAATTTTCACACTGAACCTTGGTCCTTGATACCAACTCATCAATCCAAGAACCAACTGAGCTACGCTTATGCAGGCCCCTACCTTACTTGATATAAGTATGGGTCATGGGCGTAGCTCGGTTCTGGGACTGCAAAGTTGATACTAAAGTTAAAGATTCAAATGCTGGCAACGGTAGTGTGAGAATTTTAACATCTCTAATGTGGGGGGTGGTTCCTTGTGCGCAATGGTACCTGACTTCCAGTCTGCAGAACCGCTGAGTCACCATGATTTACATCTTCCATTTGAGAGTTGGATATTCTTGTGGGAGCCCTGTAAGCGAGGGATTTTGCCCTTTGGTAGCAAGTAAAGTAGGGTGTTACATGCGCACTAATACTCATTGGTTCACTGTGATTTTGCATGTGAATTATGATTGATTTTGCAGACACAGATAAACAACATAAAAAAGGGACCAACTTTTATTTTAATATCTGTTCACCTTTCTACCTCGTGTGCTTCAAGAATAATCATTTCTTGGTTTTTACTACTCAGTAACAAATGATTAATAAACAAAAGAAATATCAAATCAAATTTGTAAGAGAAAAATCAGAGTCAATTGAAGTCCAGAAATCTACAAATGTTAATGCCCACAACATGTTTGTACAAATGTCAATGAGAAAGAAAGAAAATTTTGAAGGTTACAACGAGAACAGCTTCAAGTGAACCTTGATTACAAGATGCATGATCTAATTTACATTAAAAAAAAAGAAGAAAAACCCATGTTACAGAATACATTTTTTTATCCAAATAAACAATCTTTTCCTCTATGTTGATCTAAAACAAAGAGAAGAAACATGCAGTTTCAAAAACCTATTCAGCATTGCTTTTCTGTCTTCTTCTTGATCTGCTGAATAATTTGGAAGGTGGAGATGGAGAAAACTCAAATGGAAGAAGTGGAAGTTCCATTTCCCCTTTCAAGATCTTAATAATGTCTGCGATATCTGGTCGTAATTCTGGTACCTTTTGCAAGCAAGAAAGTGCCAAATTGATACACAAACTTGCTTGTTCCTTGTTATAATTGTCTTTCAATTTCTCATCCATGAGTTCTAATACATTTCCAGCATGAGCTAAATGCCTACACCAACTGATCAAGTTAGCTTTTTCGAGCTTCATTGGTGAAGAAAGAACATGAAGTGGCCTTCTACCGGAGACTATCACAAGAATCAAAACTCCAAAACTGTAAATATCAGCTTTCTCCATTAAAAAACCACAACCACCATATTCCGGTGCAACGTAGCAGAGAGTCCCTCTCATGCTAGTTGTACTGCTTAATTCTCGGCTGAATAGATCGCCACTAAACATATCGCTACTAATGGATCGAGCATTCTTCTTCTTCCAACCCTTTCTGAAACTGAACTCCCCATCAGGATCAGTTAGATTTTGGTTCTGTTGCCTGACCTTTTTCCTCTTGAAGGAAAAATGCTTAGCTAAGCTGAAATGTGGCACTTTAACGCGATTCTTGAGCTTGATCTCCACTTTATTTGCCTTGTTACTCTTTCTACAGAGTTCATCAAGGTGCTCTTCTTTCCACCATTCTTGCATCTTCCTTTGTTTCTTGTTACGCGTTCTCCACCTTCTTGATTCTTCGTTCTCAAGCCCCTTCTTTGAACACTCAAATCCAGAGTCTTCTAACAGGTTTTCAAATTTATCTTCACATTTATCTTGCTGCATCGAATGATCCAATTCGCCTTTCTGAGGAGAGCATGTCTTTTCTTCATCCCAATCTGGATTAGTTGATGGACAAATTTGACTTCCTATCCACTCCATCACATAATCCCTACTACATAATTCCCCACTTCCATCTTGTTTCCACCACCAATCTTTCCCCCATAGTTTTGTGCCTATGGCATTATCATCCCCAACCCCAACAGAAGCAGCATTAAGATTCAGTTCCTTACTATGATCAGTACTATTCATTTCCTCATCATAATTCAGAAACTTGTTCCAATCTTCTCTACCATTTTCAATTCTTGAAATCTCCTTGCCTTTATCATTCCTATTCTGACTATCATTTTCAGTAACACTAGTAGTAGAATTGAAATTCAAAGTACCAAAGTTCAAATTTCTTATATTCTGAGATATCTTACTATTTTTGGAAGAAGAAGAAGCTTGTAAGGCCAAAGCAAAATCTACCTCATCATGGCTCTCAACTGGGGTCCCAATTGCTGGAGTCTCAGTATCTACACCTCCTGTACCCAAATTTCCAGAAAGTTCTTGACTTTTCCACAACTCCTGACTCTTCCCCAAATCTTGACTAAACAAATCAACCCCAAATTCACCTTCAAGCTTGATTCTTGACAAGCCAAAATCTGAAAGCTTAGCCTTATATTCTGAATCCAACAAAACATTACTGGGTTTTACATCCCCATGAATCACAGGGGGATCACATTCAAGATGCAAAAAGGCCAAAGCTTTTGCAATATCAAGAATTATATCAAACCTTCTAGCCCAACTCAAACTCAAATTAGACTCAGAAAATAAAGATTCTTGTAAACTACGATTAGGCATGTATTCATAAACAACTAATCTTTTACTTTTCTCTACACAATAACCCAAAAGATTAACAATAAGGGGTGACCTTAATCCACCAAGAATCTGCAGTTCATTTTGGAACTCTCTTTCACTTTGCAAAGAAGTTGCATCAAGAAGCTTTACAGCAACAAGTTTTCCATCTTTAAGAATCCCTCTGAAGACAGTTCCTGATCCTCCTTTTCCAATAGAATTAGAATCGCTGAAGCTGTTGGTAGCTGATTTAAGCTCTTTATAAGTGAATTTTTGGAGCTTTACAAGTGGGGTAGTGGAATCAAAAGGGCTGGTTCTTGAACGGTGGACTAAAGAGTACCAGAAATAGTACAGGAAATAGAAAATGGCAAATAGAATAATAGCAGAAGCAGAACTTGTGATTATCAGAAAAATCAAACTTGTTCTTGGTTTTGGATTTGATGAAAATGGCTGCCTTGAAGGCATTTTGATTCTTATGGCTCAAAGCTTTGGTCTTTTGGGGGTCTAATAGCATGGAGAAGGAAGGGAACTAAGGTCTAAAGATTTGCAGGTTCTTGGGGAAAGAAGGGGTCTGGTCTTGAGATGATTTTCTGGGGTTCAAGAAAGGTTTTTTCTTTTTGCCTTTTGTTTATTATACATTGTTTTACAGTTGGATAATCATCTATAAGATTACAGAATGATACTATAATATGATTTGCAATGATAAATGTATGGTTTATTAGTTTATACTTTCTATCACAAAGTCCAATGTAGCATTTCTCTTTTATACATGACTCTCATGTAGAGTTAGAACTTGACTCTCAATATTTCATAAAACCTAACTGGCTCAAGTATTTGCTGAGTTTGAATTCTAATTTTTATTTTTAAATATTGATAATGAATTTATTTGATATTATATTATTTTCATAATATAAGATAAATACTTACAATACCCTTTTATTAATTTTAACAAGGTTCATCTTTTAATATTTTTATATTTCAAGTGTTTATCAAATGTGAATAATTAGATAATAAAACATTAATTAAATTAAAGTATTTTTAAGAAAAATTTAATTTTATATTATGAAATAAAGATGTATAATATTTTTAAATTTATTATTTTTTATATTGTTGTGAAAAACATATAAAAATGAGGGGAGTTGAAGTTAGGGGCATAAGGGTGGGGGTAGGGGTCCCAATGAGCTTTTTTGACTAAAGGGAAAGCTTCTGTGTTTCTGGAGGTGCAGGTTTAGGGGTACCAAAGAAATTTGGAGGGAATGACGGAAGGTGATGGTGGTGGATTACAGTGGTGGTTTTGGGCTTTTGGGCATCATGGCATTTGCAGGAGAGAGACACTTGGGAACTTCACAGGACCCCACGCGCCATCTTTAATTCTTCGTTTGCTCAACAATATATTATGCTCTCTCTCTCTCTCTCTCTCACAATCTTATCAGTGTGCCCAATTGGCCCAATTCCCTCCTTTCTCTTGAGCCGCGGCTTGGACCCCGTATCAGTTGAGTCTGGATTAAAATCGTTTAATATATTTTTTATTAATAATTTAAGATCGATAAATATAATTTGAGAATATGAATGTATAGCGTAAAAAAATTATTATTTTTCTTCATCTTTATCTTTTTACATAATTTCTCTCTAACTTCTCTCTACTCTTTCTCTCTTCTAAAACTAAAATCTTTAACATTGAACTTGAATTTGAGGTACATTAGATCATTATGAAGAATTTGTAGAAGAAAATATTAATTTAGATTTAAGAAAAGTTAAATTTTTTTTTTTCAAAACTTGGCTCAGATTGTCCGGACGGGCTACCTGAACATGGGTGGATCGCCAAGATGGGTGACCAGCACACATCCGGGTCGCCGGCCAGGGCGATCCGAGGTTTTTTTTTTTTTTTTTTTTTTTTTAAAGAATAAAAATTTTGTAGGTATTTGAAAAACTTGAAACATGAATAACTTTGCGATCAGATGTCCGTTTCACGCGTATGACCACTCATTTTGATGGTTCTCGTAAAGAGGAACGCAACGGCATCGTTGAAAAAGTGATCCGGACGCGTTTCGGGGCAAAAATATCGTTTCGTATAGTCAAAAACTTTGACGGGGCATAACTTTGCGCTCGGACGTTCGATTGAGGCGATTTTTGTGGGCATTTCAGTTATTTTTTCGAGACCTACACTGTCTGTTTCCATAAAAACCTCATATTTTCCTTTTAATTTACATTTTTATAATTTTCTAATACTTTCTTTCTTGTTAACTAAAAAATTCGCTGCCAATTTAAAAATTAAACAGAGGAGCAGTCTTCTTTTTGCTCTAATTAAAAATTCAAATGATTGAAGTTGGTAAATATTAGAATTCTTTTTGCACGCAATTTTTTTACCCCGAAATGTATCCGGATCACTTTTTCGAAGATGTCGTTGTGTTTATCTTTACGAGAATCATCGAAACGAGTGGTTATATGCGTAAAACGGACATCCGATCGCAGAGTTATTCATGTTTCAAGTTTTTCAAAATACCTACAAAAATTATTTATTCCTTAAAAAAAAAAAAAAAAAAAACCTCGGATCGCCCGGGCCGGCGACCCAGATGTATTCTGGTCGCCCATCTGGGCGATCCGCCCATGTTCGGGTCACCCGTTCGGGCGATTCGAGCCCAGTTTTGATTTTTTTTTTTTTTTTTTTACTTTTCTTACATCTAAATTGATATTTTCTTCTACAAATTCTTCATAATGATCTATATCTACCTCAAATTCAAGTTCAATGTTAAAGAGTTTAGTTTTAGAGTGGACAAGGAGTAGAGAGAAGTTAAAGATGAAGGAAAATAATAATTTTTTTCACGCTATACATTCATATTCCCGAGTTAGATTTATCGACCTCAATAATTTTATGATAAAAGTGTATATTAGATAATTTTACTCACAGTCATTTAACTATATATATTGAAATACTTTTTAACCGTTTTTCAGTCTCCTACGTGATTATCACTTCTATATATGAATGGAGTTTGGAAGATTTCAAATGTGACTATTGGGTTCGGAATTTCTGATATTTTTATTTCGTTTTTTTTTTATAATTATAAATTTTTTTTTTATTTTTTAATTATAAATTATTTTGTCTTTTTTTGTAATTATAAATTTTTATTTTTTATCTTTTTCTATAATCTTGAACTATTTTTAATAAATTGCTATGTTTAAGAGGTAAAAAACAGTTCATGGATATAAAAAAGAAAAAAATAGTTCAAGGTAAAAAGATAAAATAAAAACTTGTGGTTGTAAAGAGAAAAGCAAAATAATTCAGTGTTAGAAAAAGATAAAATCATAGTTTATGACTATAAAGGAAAAAGAAAAAATAGTTCATGGGTATAAATAACTAATATCTCTATGTTTTTATTAATAAATTTTATCAAATAAAAGATAAACTTAAAAAATATGTATATATAAATTTGAAAGAAAAAATATAATAAAAGATGATATTATAGAAACATTACAAATGCTTTTGAAATGGTAATTATATTTGGTTCAAATGGATTCGTATCGAATATAACATATTATGTAACATTATCTAACATTTTTAATATAAGATATTTTATTAATAAAATTTACCAAATAATATATAAATTTTAAATAAAAAAAATAAATCATAAAAAAGGAATTATATATAAAAAAATTACAAGAATATTACATACGTTTCTGAATAAGTTCAAATATATAATTATATTTTATAAAAATAATTTACGATACATAATTTTGCTGAATTTGAATGAGGATGAATTTGAGTATGATATAATAATTATATTACGAATATATTCATAATATCTAGAATAGTAAAAAAAAAAAATCATATTTTTCTATTTAATATTAAGTAATCTGTGGAATCAAATTAAAAGTAATAATTTATATAGAATGTCAACAATGTCTAGATTCTAATGCCAACGTGTTTGTGATGTATTATTTGAACATTTCCAGAAATGAGCAATGTCTCAATCTCTAAATAATAATAATAAATAAATAAATAAATAAAATAAAATAAAAGGAAATAAAAAAAAAAAGAAAAAGGGAATTCACATGGTGAGATAGGCTACAAGGGCAACGGAATTATGGGAATATTTTGTTTCCTTTTGATCTTTGTCCACTATATATGTCTAGTGGCTTATCGTATTGTGTCCATTTGGTATCTACCAAAAAACCACTCATCATCTTCATTTTTAATTGAATCTAATAATAGCCCCCCAAAACAAAATCAATTCTTACCATACAAACAAATGATGGTTGTATAGAAATATGTTTATATATATATCCTGAAAATTTGAGCGGGAAACTAAAATCAGGAGTAGTATGCTGGAAATTCTGGATCGAAGAAATGCAAGAAAGTACCATATCTTATTCTTGCTGTTTGGTTTAGCACAGATACCGATCGTACTTGAGATTAATGATTCGACTTACTACGATTTCCTTTCTTTTCCCTCCCTGCTGTGTCGGGCTACTTTAATGTTTGGAGTTTGATCCGAATCCTCTTGAAACTCTAAAAGAGTTGCGGGGAACTTAGTAAGATGGGCCAGACTCTGGGCTAAAGGAGTAGTTGATTCTCGTGCTGAAGTTGAAGCAAAGAGCTGTGGTGCCGAGAAAGGAAGTGTTCATCAACTTATTCCATTTGTCTAGGAAAGCTAGCCCAAGTAGGAGATTCTGTCAGAAAAAGCATACGACTACCTTATTCGTTGATACTATCTATTCGTTCCGAAACTCACACAGAAAAAAAGTGAGTTCGATAAAAATAAAAATAACTTTTATATATATGTATATATATTCAATCAAAACAAAAATGTTCCATATAGAGAAGGGCTTTTATTTCTTGGTTAGAATAAGAGATAATCTAGGAGAATCATATACTGATGTGATATCTCCAACATTTTGTGTGTATAGTAAAGAAGTTTTTTTTTTTTTAATGGAAAAAGAAGCATATTTGAGAATATAAGGTCTTTAATTTGGCCATGTAATATCCTCATCTTGGAGTGATGGTGACAATGCAACATATATAAGCACAAATGGCATTTTTCAGTTTTCCACTATACACTACAACACATTAATATTATATATATATATATATGAGAGAGAGAGAGAGAGAGAGAGAGAGAGAGAGAGAGAGAGAGAGAGAGTAAAGGAGCTTTTGTCACTTTTATTCAAATTGTTTCAAAAAAGAAAATTGGAGGTTATATGAATTGATCAAAGCATTTGCTTTGTTTTTTTCTTCAATGGTAACATACAAAGGAACATGATTTGCTCCTTGTAGGACCATCCACAACACCAAAAACCCCTTCAACTATATGATAAATCCCTACAAATTAATAAACTTCATCTTCAATGTTTAATATATATAAGTGTATAAAAATTTTTTTTAAAAAAATAGTTTAGAAATATTTGAGTAAATAATTAAGAGAGAATTAGTTCACGGCTCCTTGGATTATCCTCTTTCCCTTATCTTTTTATCATGTCAAGTCTTCGAAAGTGGAAATGAAAAGAAAAAAAAAAAAAGCTTCTTCAAAGTTTTCCTTTTGATATTACTTTTTATGGGGTGTTAAATCATTGTCCAATTTCATTTTTATTAAAAGATGTACCATATTATAATAATTTCCCCTGCTTTTATTATTGGTATCGGGCCAACTTTATTTATTGAAAAGGCCTCTTTTACCCTACCGTTAATTTTTGACTAATTTATTTGTTAAACGCATGCATTTTTTCATGCACGGACGTTGAGAATTGAAATCATCCTAAAAAAACAAAGAAATATTTAAAAAAAAAAAAAGAGATACAAAGAAATAGCAAGACAAAAAGTAAGTTAAACTATTAAATTTATAGTGAAAAATGGGGCCAATAAACTTAACTCGAGAATATGAATGTATAGTGCGAAAAAAATTATTATTTTTCCTACTCTTTCTCTCTCTACACAATTTATCTCTAACTTCTCTCTATTCCTTCTCCACTCTAAAACTAAAATCTTTAACATTAAACTCGTATTGGAGGTAGATATAGATCATTACGAAGAATTTGTTGAATAAAATATCAATTTAGATGAAAAAAATTGAAATAAATTTTTTTTCAAAACTGGACTCGGATCGCCCGGACGGACGACCTGAACATGAGCGGATCGCCTAGATGGGCGATCCGCTCATGTTTGGGTCACCCGTCCGCGCAATCCGAGCCCAATTTTGAAAAATAAATTATTTCAACTTTTTTTACATCTAAATTGATATTTTATTCAACAAATTCTTCGTAATGATCTATATCTACCTCCAATACGAGTTTAATGTTAAAGATTTTAGTTTAGAGTGGAGAAGGAGTAAAGAGAAGTTAGAGAGAAATTGTGTGGAGAGAAAAAGAGTAGAGAAAATAATGATTTTTTTCGCACTATACATTTATATTCCCGAGTTAGGTTTATTGGCCCCGTGAAAAATAGAACAAATTTTATAAAAACGGTAAAACCAGTTAAATATATAATTTATTTGCTATATTTTGAGGTATTAAAAATATTTTATATATTATAAAATTTTCTTTCATGGTATATCTTATGTTAGGATTACTTGATAATTACATAGTATTCTTATTTTATGTAAGTGCAGTCAACACTACATTCTTAGTAGGGAGT
The DNA here is from genome assembly GCA_028651295.1 of Catharanthus roseus. Taxonomy (NCBI): domain Eukaryota; kingdom Viridiplantae; phylum Streptophyta; class Magnoliopsida; order Gentianales; family Apocynaceae; genus Catharanthus; species Catharanthus roseus. Next base: position 8,672,563 of record JAPQWS010000148.1, read on the forward strand.
AGGGAAGGACACTTTTCTTCTCTAGTCTCGTATTTTTAAGAAGACATATATGGAGATTTTGTTTGTTGGAGGTTCGAGAATCTATAAAATGACCTTTCTCCCAGTCATGTTCCAGAACTTTTGCTCTTTCCCTCTTCCTTCTGTGGTCCGTTCCGACCTGACTAACATTATTCGCTTACAGCTTGGAAATTCATGATTGTCGGAATATTTTGAGGAATCTCAAAATAGACTTGATAAAGTATCTCAGGTGATTGTATTCTTATTTTATGTAAGTGATTAGACTTCAAATAATTAAAAATTAATATATATAGTAATGAAACAAGTTTTCTATAGAAAAAGAAAAAAAAAAAGAAAATTAATAATAGTATGGAAATTTCAACATCTTTAATATGATAGATGGTTCTTTATGTGCATCAATTCCTGGCTTCCAATCTAAAGGACTGCTAAATCACCAAATTTATATATTTCACTTGAGCGTCAGACAGTCTAGTAGGCCTATGCGGCGAGGGATTTTGTTTTTTTTACAAAGAAAAAAAGAAAAGAAAATTAATAACGGGCCAGCCACATAGACGACAAGAATTTGGGCTTTGTCTGTTGAGGCCTCTCTCTTTTGGGCTTAGTGCAGAAAGATCCTTGACTCCTTATCTAATAGGCTTTTTAAGGCCCAGTCGACAAGATTTAAATTAATGATGAAAAAGGTTGGGTGGCTGCTTAACCGTTTTTAACGGTAAATATGCAGAAGAAACCGTTGCAGTTGATCTTCATGGCTCACAGTTCCTCTTGGCGCGCATTTCTTCTTCTTCTTTTGACAATAGGAATATGGGATTTGACCCTTTTCTCTCTCTTATCTTCGTTTTCTGAACCTTTCATTAACAAACGCAAGATTCCAAGACTTTATCCGCTTCTCATATGATTTCTGTAAGTTCATTCTATTTTCTCAACCACTCTGTGATCTTTTGCTCTCAGCGAAAATTTTGTTCTTGAATATTTCATGTCGTTTCTAGAATCTAATACGAATTGATCAAGGGTTTCTTGAAATTTACCCCTTTCACGTGTTTGATTAAGTGCCTCAATGAAACTTTCACAAGGGCATTTTTGGGGGTGATGTTTGGATATGATGCCATCTTCATAGCTAGTAAAGGAAAATTCATTTGGGAGCTGATAATTTGATTAATGGGTTCTTGATTCTTCTCTATGTCATAGTTTCAGAAAATGTCTGGTAAAGTCAAGTCCCTGTTTATAAACGGCAAGAAAGAGAAATTCGTAAGGTGGGATAAGGAATATAAATGGACCATAATGTTGTTTTCCTTATTCAATTTCTTTTCAAATTCTTCACCAATGTGATTACTGATTAAATTTAGGTTTTCTGATCTTTCTTGTGATTTGAGTCCCACTGATAGGCCATCAGCATGGGTATTTTGATGTTTATTTTGTGTGAGCATTTTATGTTGGATGCGAGTTTAAGCCATGAAAATTCTGGTTCTTGTGACAGTGGTGATGGTTCATAATGTTTTTTTTTAATCTTGTTGTTGTTACTTATTCCTTTTGTAGGTTGAATGATTTGAACTCTTCATCATTTAGATCTGATATGGCTGGGGTAACTAGATCAGCTGCTCCTGCTGGTCGTCCACAAAACACTCCATCACATTCCCTTAAATTAGGGGTGATGAGAGGATCTGAAGGTATTATGACATTTGGTCGATCATTAAGATCTGGAGTAACTCGTGCAGTGTTCCCGGAAGATCTTAAAGTTTCTAACAGAAAAATATTTGATCCTCAAGACAAGACTCTCTTGTTGTGGAATAAGCTTTTGGTCATTTCATGTATCCTTGCTGTTTCAGTGGACCCTTTGTTTCTTTATCTTCCTGTTTTCCAGCATGAAGGGATGTGTCTTCATATTGATGAAAGTTTAGCATACACTGTAACAACTCTTCGGACAATAATTGATGCCTTCTACCTTGTTCGCATGATTCTCCAATTCCGGACAGCTTTTATTGCACCATCATCTCGAGTTTTTGGGAGAGGTGAACTTGTGATAGATCCTAAAAAGATAGCTACAAGATACATACATCGGTATTTCACAGTCGATTTTTGCTCTGTGATGCCTTTCCCGCAGGTTTATATCATGCTCGCTCTTAATTTTCAAATCTGTACTAGCTTAGAACTATCTGATCTTTTCCCTATTCATTGATTGGTTTATTCTTGACTTGTTTGATTCTTTTCCACTGCAGATTGCAGTCTGGAGATTTCTCCACAGAGAACATGGTTCTGATGTCTTGAATACGAAACAAGAATTAGTGATTATTGTATTTCTTCAATATATTCCTAGATTTTTGCGGATTATACCACTAATTTCAGACCTGAAAAAAACTGCTGGGGTCTTTGCCGAATCTGCTTGGGCTGGTGCTGCATACTACTTGTTATGGTTCTTGCTAGCTAGCCATGTAAGTGATTCTACCTATATCAACTGCTAGAATATGTGTCTACAACACAAATTTATCAGCCCTAGTTCTCAGTGACTCCCCTAGTTGATCATAAGCAGCCTAAACAACCATCAGTTAGCTTCAGAGTTTTGATGAGGATGCTTAACTAAACTGATTTATGACTCAATATAACAGATAGCTGGAGCCTTCTGGTATCTTTTAGCTGTAGAACGCAGGGATGCTTGTTGGGAGAAAGCTTGTAAAGAAAATGACAAATGCAAATCAAGTTTCCTATATTGTGCACGCGAGGAAACTAAAGATATTGCCGAATGGAGAAACATCAGCCGGACTGTTCTTGATGCAAAATGCATTGCTGATGAGGATACAGGAACATTTAATTATGGAATATATGCACAAGCCTTAACATCACGAATTGTTGAATCTGAGAATTTTGTTTCCAAATTCTTTTACTGCTTATGGTGGGGGCTGCAGAATTTGAGGTGAATCTACTGATGTATTTACCTTTTGGGCTATCTTTTACGGTATGTTTTGTCACTGAAATTTCATTTATGGTATGTTTTGGTGTTCATTGCAACAGTACACTTGGTCAGGGGCTTATTACGAGTACTTATCCTGGAGAGGTTCTATTTTCAATAGCACTGGCTATATCTGGTCTCATCCTATTTGCTCTTCTCATTGGTAACATGCAGGTGAGGATACATTTCTGATTACAGGCTTCATAAATTTGTCTGACTAGCTCTCTGTAGAAAGTGAATGAAGTAAACTACGCTATTAGCAAAAGCTTGCCAATCTTTTTGTGCAGATTTGTCAATACAAAATCTTACAGAAGAGGATGCAGATCATGTTCTTGTTAGCTTTTAATAAAGTTTATGAGAAAAGGAATAAAATTTTAAAAGAGTTCTATGTTTTTGCTACAGACATATCTTCAATCGATCACAGTTCGTCTTGAAGAGATGAGAATTAAAAGACGGGATTCTGAGCAATGGATGCACCATAGAGTGCTTCCTCCAGAACTCCGGGAAAGAGTTCGGCGATATGATCAATACAAGTGGATGGAAACTAGAGGGGTTGACGAAGAGAACATAGTCCAAAGTCTGCCAAAAGACCTGAGAAGGGATATCAAGCGACATCTCTGTTTGAATTTGGTCAGAAGAGTAAGTAGTTTACTTTGCTTAAGGTCCGATATGCAGCTGCTTGTTTTCTGCATTAGTACTACAGCAAGTAAAAAACTACATAATATACTAAACTATTTGAACAGTTTCAATTTTCCTAGCTACATGGGTGTGGTGTGAAAATGACTTATTATGTTGCTAAAAACTAGTGTTGGGGAGCTTGCAGGTCCCTTTGTTTGCAAATATGGATGACAGATTGCTTGATGCGATTTGTGAGAGACTAAAACCAAGTTTATACACAGAAAATACCTTTGTACTCCGTGAAGGGGATCCAGTTGATGAGCTGCTGTTTATCATCCGTGGTCGCCTTGAGAGTGTAACCACAGATGGTGGGAGAAGCGGGTTTTTCAACCGAGGTATCTTGAAAGAAGGTGACTTCTGCGGGGAGGAGCTCTTAACTTGGGCGCTAGATCCTAAATCTGGCTCCAACTTACCACCCTCTACTAGAACAGTGAAGGCTCTGACAGAAGTTGAAGCATTTGCTCTTATTGTTGATGAAGTTAAGTACATATCAAGTCAGTTCAGGAGAATTCACAGTCGTCAGGTTCAGCATACTTTCCGTTTCTACTCACAGCAATGGAGAACTTGGGCTGCTAGCTTTATTCAGGCTGCATGGCGTCGCTATTCAAGAAGGAAGTACGCTGAAATTCGTCGCCTAGAAGATGAAGCTGCTGAGGAAGATGTAGAAAGTGAAGTGATAACTGCTTCGTCATCTAGATTTGGAGCAACTATGTTAGCCTCAAGATTCGCTGCTAATGCTTTACGGGGAATTAACAGGGTACGTAGCTCCAACTCTAGGCCAGTAATTCTGCCACAGAAGCCTCGTGAACCAGACTTTGCTGCTGAGGATTGATGAGTTCATGATTATTGTAGATTATCTTTTTGTGAATTGGCACTCTATTGAGGTAAACTAGCTCTAGAAAATGTAAATTTGCTCTTGTTTATATAGGCTATAATGTTTGGTTAGCCAGAGAACAGAATGAGGAAAGGGAAAAGCAGAATCTCTCTATTGTAATGCTTTCTAGAGCATCCAATTTTGGAAATCTCCTCTTTATAAATTGAAAGCAATTTCTTCTGTTACAACACAAAACATTCATGAATCATTTCAGATTGAATATGAGCAAGAAACAAAGATCTGGGGTGGGGATTTTTTATTTGTTTCCTAAACAATACAATCTTTTGGGTTGCCTGTCACTATATGCTCACTGGATGTTTCACTTCAAATGGTTAATATACACATTGAAGCATTCTCTTCGTTCTGGATCCCGCCTCTTTCTTCTTTAAGCCTTCTTGTTCATTCTGCTGCCTCCTTTCAACTACGCCATAATGATGATTGCTCAAGATCAACATTTTCCTCCCACCATGTGATAGCCTGCAGCAGTTACTATACCTAATAAGAATTTTGCAGTTCAAACTAGAAACTGGAATGGATTTGCACGAAGGAAAAGTGCGTGTTTGTGAGGAGAGAAGGGGGGAGGGGGGTGGGGGGATCTGAAGTCCTGAATGTATGGAATCTGCTGCTAAATGAAACCTTATAGCCTCTTCGGAGAAATTCAAGCGAGCTTCCTTGTTCCTCTTGCAGTCCCAAGACCCTCAACAGTTCTTCCTTGGTCTGACAAGCCAAACAAATCATGAGTTCTGCAGTCATTGGTGATATTAATCATTTTAAGGACAAATATGAATGAATATTACTTCACCCAGGGTGAAGCGAGATGCACTCTCTGCAACACATGCAAAAGAACCATCAGCCTGTTTCAGCATCACCTGCCAAGGTCCTGGTCAAACAGAGGTACGAGGATTAGCTTAGTTATCAAGTTTATATACTACTAGACATCTTGAAATGCATACGAAACATAAATAGGATTCAGTTCTGATAATGATCGATCTTTGTTCTATAATGGTGGTACTTGATCACTGCAATAAAGATAATTTTATTTACAAACATTTATAGAGCAAAACGTAAAAGTTCTCATATGGGTTGCTGCATGTAGTATTATTAGACAGGGCAGAGGTCCAACAGACCGATGGATGGATTTGCTTAGGAAATAGTTCTGAAACTCCATCTAGTTTAGGTATATCAAATGAACAGTCCGAAAATATGAGATTTAGAATGTTAACTTTCACATATTCCCGGTGATAGCTCCAGATTAGAAAAGATCCTCGATGAGTGGGCACATATAAAAGAAGAGAGCGAATGCAGCCTGATAGGTGCCATATCTCCTATCCAGAAACACAAAACAAGAGGCAAAGTACATTTAATAATGCGAGAAAATACTCATCTCACCAGGATATTGACGGAAGAGAGCGCCATTGTAGTTCACAATATATGGTGCCACTGCAATTGTCTTCCAATCAGAAAACAAGATTTCATGAATAGCATAAGCAGGGAAAAAAAAAGGTGAAAACTAAGCTTTCAAGAATGGAATTTGCACCTTTGAGTATTCTCTTGTGCGAATGTAAAAAACCGGTATAAATTGAGAAAGGAATCTATAGTGTAAATCTTTGGTTGGAAATCCAAGTAGGCCTAGGTCAGCACTGCAGATGTTGATAGATTTTTAATTCGCTGAAAGAAAATCAAAGATGACAGTTATTCTTTCAACTAAAAGAAGGGTAACATGAAATTACCGCAAAGTATCAAGTTCTAGATTGAAAAGAAGGGCAGGAGTTGAGCTGGCAAATTTCTCCTGCATTACACAAGCTGGACTCTCATATTTTGCAGTGACAAAGGAACTTAAGAAATTTGATGAAAGAAAATTTGGAAAGCAAATACAGCATACCACATACTTCTCTATCACAGCGAGATCACGTGTGCTGGAATTTATAAAAATATAAATTGATGGTGGCTTATCAGGCTTCCAACGTTCTGCATTTCAAATAGATAGCACAAAACATGAAAGATAGCATAATATATTCTCAAAATAAGTTGTACTAGTGATGATTCTCAAATTCCAGTCCCGTGTAGAAGAATGTCAAAAAGCTAAATGGTTGTCTTTAATCCCCCCCTGCCACCCCCCCGCTCTCTCATTTTTTCTTCTACATAATGTAATTCATTAAAAAATTGAATCTCTGATTTGAAACAAACCTTCATTCTCATCCTCAAAATCAAAATCCAAAGTATTTCGGACAGATCTAAGAAATGTGGTAACAGGACCACCAGGAATATCATCCAATGATCCAACAGACACACCATCAACCTGAGAGAGTAAACAAACAAAAAATCATTTAAAGTTGGATCCACATGGTCTGCCAGAAACTCATACTGAAGGCTCCATCCATATATATACAAGTTTTATCAACTGAACAAGCGACAAGTAGGTTGACCATAGCATGCAGAACCCAAGGGAAAAAGCAAATGAAATATTTTACATAAAATATATAGAATCTTGCATTCATCATACTGATCTTTTAGAAGGTTATGGTATAATTTTTTTCTTTTGAATTCTAGGGTTGATGATGCTAGGGGGAGTAACCTTGTTATGGAAATGAGGAAATTTCCTTTTCCATTATCCGCAGACAAATATAACGAAGAAGGAATTTTGAAGCAAAGCGGGATCAATGCAATACCAAATATCTATCCTCAATGTAAAAAATTATGTTCCGAGGACAGTCAGTTCACTACCTCAATAACCATTCAGACGCGGAGATCTGTGCATATAAATAGAACACATCAAATTGAACTATGGATAGTCAGGTTACTAACCGAATCAAGGGCAGCTTTGAAAAGCTCTGTAGCCCTTCGCTTTTCTGGCTTATCAGGAAATACCTACAATGCAATGTGCCGTGAAAGAGTGAGTTCTCCCTGTTAAAGTTCAGCTATGCATATGCTTATACTATAATTTTCAAAGACAGGGCTCTTCTTTCTTACAATGCAGGCTCTTGTTTCCATCTTCTCTCGAAGTTTCTTCACAACTGCCAGAACGAGTTGAATGTTCGCATCACTAAAATCATCTGATGATCCCTGAACAGATTTAGGAAATCAAGTATAACCACATATCTAGTTTATGTATCATGTAAAAATGCAATAACTTGTCAATTGAGATACCATGTAAATATTCTGAACACAGCGAGAATGAAGAGGCAGTCAATGTGGATAAAGATCATATGTAACATATTAGGAGTTTACCTTGTAAGAAGAAATGTTGCTAGGCAAGGGACTGATGTTTCATACCATTCATGCCAATGAAAAGTAAACCAAAAAAAAAAAGATGAAATTGGTGTCAGGAAAAGGAACATACTAATAAACATACAATATTATAATTCATCAAAACCCCTTAACCTCTTGAAATTACCAGGCCCTGTACTTAACCAGAGAAAGGGTATTGTGCAAATGTAATCAATAGTTTTTCTGTTTAAAGTAATAACGAGAAAGAATGAAAGAGGGGAGAAAATTACGGGAAATCAATTTCAAGACGGTTATTTCCATCATTAAGGGCATAAAAGAGAGCATTGGCAGCATCAGCTACTAGAACTTCATAGGATTTAGGCTTATAAACTGATACACCCTTCTTAGGATCCACCCCATTAGCTGCTGCAGTGAAATTTGCTTCTTTCCTTGTGGTGCAGCAAATTGGGCTGATTCTTGAGATTAGTCTTGGAGGAGGAGAAGAAGTAAAGAAGGAAGAGAAAGAAGGATTAGGAGTGAGAGAAGAGGAAGGAAAGAGGGAAGTAGAAGAAAGTGACAGTGATGGTAAGAAGGCCGTGGAAACGGCCATGACAATGGCGGTGGTTGGTGGTGGCGCGACGGAGATTGGAGGGAAAGATAACGGCCTGTTAAAGATTGGCTGTTTTTCATCTGTTTGGCTTTGTTTTATCCACCAAAATTTGTGGATTCCAGCAGCCATTATAAATGCGTTCTACTTGAGTACGCTTAACCATGCATCTGACCTATTGCTAATGCGTTAAAATGAAGGCAGTAATCGGGGATAGGACTTCAATGTTTAAAGATAACGGCCTGTTAAAGATTGGCTGTTTTTCATCTGTTTGGCTTTGTTTTATCCACCAAAATTTGTGGATTCCAGCAGCCATTATAAATGCGTTCTACTTGAGTACGCTTAACCATGCATCTGACCTATTGCTAATGCGTTAAAATGAAGGCAGTAATCGGGGATAGGACTTCAATGGCTCGGACCGGATCCAAAACGGGAAAATATTCAAAATCTTTTTAAACAATTTTGTGTGGAAAGTTTTTTTCGGACATAAATTTTGTAAAATACGTGATAATTAACACATGAATTCGAGCTTTAATTGGAACGGGATACTTCTTTGGTGTATTTATACAATATGAAAAGTTTTGAGCAATTTTATAAAGAATTTTTTTTCAAACTTAAATTTTGTAAAAAACGTAATGATTAGTACACAAATTTGGGCTTTAATGAGAATGTGATACTTTTCTGCTGTATTTATATAACATGGAACACATTCAAATCATTTTGAGCAATTTTGTAGAGGATTTTTTTTTAACCTGAATTTTGTAAAAAACGTGATGATTAGCACACAGATTCGAGTTTTAATAGGAACGTGATACTTTTCTGGTGTATTTATACAACATATCATATATTTAAAATCGTTTTAAGCAATTTTGTGGATAACTTTTTTTGAACCTAAATTTTGTAAAAACGTGATGATTAGCACATAAATTCGGGCTTCAATAAGTAAATGAAACGTTGTGAGGTGTATCTTTACAACATGAGAAACATAATGAATTATTTTGAGCAATTTTATGGAGAACTATTTTTCAGATATAAATTTTGCTAAAGATGTAATGATTAACTTACATATTCGGCCTTCAAAGGAGAATTATTTTGAGCAATTTTATGGAGAATTACTTTTTTTTTCTAATTTTTTAGAAAAACGTGATGATTAACACACGAAATCGGATTTTAATGAAAAAGTAAACTTTATTTGATGTACCTATACAAAATGAAAAACATACAGAATCGTTTCTTTTAGGTTCGGTCCATTATATATATAAATATATTCTAATTAGTAATAATAATTAGTACTTTCTAATTTTTGTAAGTTTATGTGTATAAATCCAAATTATTAGATCTTAATATGTTATATATTATGTGATTAACTTAATTTTTTGTAATTAATATTATTATTTATATTTTATAATAAAATTAGTTTTTGAAAATTTTAGTTTGAAAAAAAAATCAATTCGGGATGGTATGAACTCCATCTGAATGCATCTGAATTAAAATTCCAACTCATTCGTATTGAACTCATTCAAATCAGGTCGAGCTCAAGTCAGCAATAATAACTTTGAATTGAGCACGCACTAAACAAATTGAAAGCCCAATTAGATCATATAGTGTATCTGAAATGATTTCATTACTCTAATACAAATTCTTGGATCACTAACAAATCACAATAGTTTACTAGAGTTAAGAGAAAATTTTTTCAATTAAATTTTTCTATCTGAATTGTTGTTATCTCAAAGATAAAGATTTTGTTAGAGTGGAATGGATATAAAAAAGATAATGAATAGACTTTTTATCATACTTCCAAATAACTTCAGTGTTCTCAATCTCCAGGGAAAAAAGAGTGTTCTCAATCTCCAAGAAAGTGGGCTGACGGATTTGTGATCAATTTTGCTTAAAGATTAGATGAAAATGAAAAGTAAAGGTGAAAGCTTTTGCAGAACAAAACAAAAGAAACAAGAAAAAGAAGTAGATTCATGGCTTCCACACATGGGATCGGAGTTGCTTTTCCTTTTCAGTGCCACTGAGATTCCACGTGGAGAGCATATATATATATCAAGATTTTTTTGGGGACTTGATTAGCACACATATATGAAGACCTGCTGCTGCATGTTGATCCTTTAAATATTCTTTTGACTCCTGCTGATTTACCCAGTACCAGCAAAAGTTTAATGCGTCTTTCGTTTTTTCCCAGAAAGCATGCTGGAGCAGGATACCCCCGAATCCCAGTCAGGAACATTATTGAATTTGACCCACCTCGTAATTCTATAATATTTTGTTATATATGGGTATCGCCAGTGGTCTGGTGTTAAATGTGTTGCTCAGTTTAGATTCCATGCCAAAATCGCCGAAACCCTTATTAGTTACTGTAGACTCTGCGATCAGTTGAGTGTTGCTCTTTGTAGACTGCTCCAATCATGGAGTTGCTTAAGCACATTTGCCCTGATTCTCCTTACGTAAGCCAATTCTTCTTCTTTTTTCTCGAAAAACGAAAGCTATTATATATCGTTCAAACTCAGCCTTTTTTTTCCCCTGCCATTCTTGTTTTCTTTAATTTTACGTTTACGAACTCTTTTTACATCCCCTTGTTGAGGAAACAAACGATCCTTTCATGTCTTCGGAGAAAGCCGCAGCTTTTTCTGTTTTTCTCCTGCCGGGGAACATTAATACATATATTTGGATACATTTCTGTTTCCTTGATGTCTTTGCAGCCATTTTTAAGTATACAATGTTATTGTCCTATTTGCTGGTTTTTGTACTTTTGTCCGATTCTTATTGAAATATCCTGTTATTTTTTTAACAGGTATGGAATGGAAACGGAGTCTCAAGATGCTTTAGCAATATATATCCTGGAAATTACAGTCTGTTCTGTCCTGACTTAGTTATTCGATTAAAAATGTTATTGCTTTTGTTCACATAAATTTCGCGAATTGTCCTTCCTTAGTAATAATTACAGTGCTAGGTTTTGGCGCAAATATGGCGACTTTGATTGTCATTGTTTTGGTTGGAGTAACCAGAAGAAGTGGCAGGAGAAGTAGAAGGGTAAGCAGTCAGTCACCTTTTTCTCTGACACAGTAAAAGTAACTACATTGTCAAGTTGACATTACACTTTAAACTGTGAATAAACGGTATTGTATAATATTGTAAACAAGACATATCTGTTCAAATTATTGCTCTGTTATACATCCTATATATCGGAAAAGCTATTGCCTTTTAGTATGGGGCATCTAGTTCATGTTCTGGCATTTATTTGTTTACCATACTGAACAGATACACCTTTCAGCAAAGATTCTGCTGTTCACTGTGCCTGCTCTTGGAGCATTCGTGGCATTCTTTGAAATAGTTGTGCTTCTGAGGAAGATTGTGGGTGGTTACCCTTTTGCATTTCAAGAATATTTGTTACCTGGTTCCCTGTTTGGCGTCTGGGTAAGGTTTCTTTTAATTTTTTTTATAGTTATCTAGTGGGTTGAAATTGGTTACTGATAGTTTTCTGTTTATGTTCTGGAATTATACCTTTTTCTTTTTTTTTGGGGGGCTATTGACTTAGGTTACAGTGTTACTTGTTTCAATTTGTGACTACTGGTTTGTCATTTTCTGCAACCGATTCTTGTGCCTTTGGTGGATCATAAAACCATTTCTCTGGATTCCTCATCTGCAAGTTGTTTTCACTTCACAAGAGGTACCAAATGTTCCCATACTCTTAACAAAAACATTATGTAACGCTTTTTAGCTAACAACTATGCGTGAATTGCTAGACATGGGAGAATGTTTGAATAATAGGTTAAGCATTAAAGAGGACAGTACTTTGTATACGTTGAATAATGCTTTCCTTCTTTTAAAGCTCTTTTCCGAAACTGTACTTTCCAAATCTTACAGATTTTATTGTGGTCTAATCAAGCAGTATTACATACATTCACTCCAAAATTTTAAACCTACTTGTTCATTTTTCTGAAGACCAATTTCTTACTTGTTTTTTGTTTGACAGCTCTTTCCTTGCCTTGGGGAAAGCTTCCTTGTTTTCCTGGATTTCACCTTCGGTATCTTGATTAACATCATAAAATCAAAGTGGGCATCTCATAGAAGCAGGTATTTCATATGCTTGGGAATTCATTTGAATCTACAGCTACATGGGTAAAAATCTAACAGACAGGATTTCTTTTGTCTTATGGTGGCACTATTGAAGTGTTTCTTGTCTAAGAAATGCTTTTGCTCCATTTTAATGAGATTGAGTAAAGATGGTCGTATGTTGTTACAAACTTTTCTGTTTTTAAAATAATATATTGCAGTTCAATTTAGTAATTCATATATGATAGTTCTTGGATCGTGCACTGATATTGAATGTTTACTTTGAAAAGTTGTGATTCAATTGAAGAGCCACTTCTTCCTTGCAAAGTGGATGCTAAAGGTCACTGTGGGATTTTGGTAAGTTTCTGTTGTATCACCATCTATTATCTTCTTGCTAATGCTTCTTTATGCAATTTTATCTTTACTTAGGAAATGTTCATTCCAAGATTATCATGGAAATGTTATGATAAAATCGTAAAAATACTGACAAAATTTTTACATGTATAAAAGACATTATTCTCCTCCACTTCTGCAATGAGGATTATTAGCCATTGTGCATTTCCATTTCAGCACCTAATTTAACTGACATTTCAAAAGGACTGGCTTGAATATAGTTATTTCATCATCTTAACAGCTGAATAAATTGGTAATGATGAATTTGATTCATGGCTTCTCCTTTTCTACTTCAGATTTTATCAAGTTGTAGTAATCCTTTGATGTGGTAATATTCTTTGTAGGGACTTGCTAACAACCTCTGGCGCATAATAACTTTCAAATCTATTGATTCTGTAATGGAAAATGGTGTAAAGAGGCAGCTTGACTTTAACGATTTGCTTCAGCTGCCTGAAGATATGGACTCGTCATGCTGTTATAATTTATTGCAACACTGTTGGGAAGCTCAACAAAGAAATAACAATTCTAATCCTTCTTTGCTCAAAGCAGTTTGTTGTGCATATGGATGGCCATACTTCCGTATAGGTCTTTTAAAGGTATTTTACTTCTGAAGTTCTTTTTCTACTCTCAAAATAAATGCGCTACTATGTGCTCTTTCAAAGATTTGATAACAGATTTAATAAGTATCTTATGTTTTTATAACATATGAAGACAAGTGGCTGATGGTGTATTTGTTAAGAGGAAGCTATCTCATGTTCAAGTTCATCCTTAATCAATTGTAGATTTTTGCTTACATATGCTACTACTTGCTAATATCTAGATTGCAAAATATAAAATGTGAATACCTTTTTGGCTTATGCACTTTCTTCAATTAGGAGGACTGAGTGAAATAATATTTTTCCCAGGTGATTAATGACTGTCTGAGTTTTGTGGGACCAGTACTTCTAAACAAGTTGATCAAGTTTCTTCAACAAGGTCTATATTTTCGTACTTTGTTGCTTAGTTTTGATCTTTCAGTTAACTAGGAAGATAAAACTTGGCTCATCTAAATTAAACTTTTTGGCCATTCTCTTTCGATTTATTATTTCTGCTGTAGTGCCGATGTTATATTAGAAATCAATTTTTCCTATTATAGGATGTCCAAGTGTTCCATTTTAAATAATTTATCTTCATTTTAAATGCAATTTTCCCATGCAGGGTATTGCTTTTGGTCATTGAATTTTAAGTTTTAGCATTGAATGTTTTGAATAGATGATGTCATTCTCCATTTTCCTTAGCTCACTTAATTTGTAGCCCTAGATGGTCATCTAAATTCAGATGCTTTGAGATGTTTACTGGAAATGGAAGCTCGTCCCTAAGGTTGAGAGGCGACAAAAATATGATCTGATACATAATCTGAATCAGAAATCACAATGATCTTTGTCAGTAAAGCTGCTTATTTCTTGTTGGCAGGCTCCAACCACTATGATGGCTACATATTTGCTATATCCTTGGGTCTTTCGTCAGTTTTGAAGTAATTCCTAATTCTCCAGTTCTTGACAGTCATGTTTAGCTGTATTCATCATTGGTTTATCTGATATTATTGTTTGTGCTTTTTGGTGAGAAGAGATAGATAATTTTTTAGTATCTTTTTAGTTTATCAGACGAACATAAACTCTCAAATAGAAGGTTGCTTTGTAGTCTGTTTTTATGCATAATTTGACTCGGCAGACACGTCTGTTGCAAAAGATTCTTCTAGGCATTTTATTTAGGAGCTGTCAACCAAAGCATCTAGATTTTTCATAGGTTTTTTTTTTTTTTGGAAATAGATTTTTGATAGTTAAAAGCACGTGTAAGCGGCTCTGAATGGTTAATGCAGAAGATTTTCATTTTCAATTGTTATAATATTTCATTCTCTCTGATGTATAACTATAGCGGCGTTGAAGAAAAATCTTTCTAATTGATCACAAGAAAAAGAAACAAAAGCAAAAGGGCTTCTTTGGCAACATGCCACGGTCCTCAGCCTGTTCTTGTTTTTATACCTTTAACTACTGACTACCGACTAATATGGCATAATGTTTGCATCTTAATTGTCAATGGTGCAGATCCTTCCTCGACACCCAATATTCCTTTCATCTTGCCAGAATAAAGTTGAAGCTACGCTCCAGCATCATGACTATAGTTTATTGCAAGGTAGACTTCATTACCTATATTGATTATCTAATGTGAACTGTCTGGTGGTTTTGTATGCTAGATTGGATGAAGTTTCTATGGATTTAATTAATCTGAAACTGGATCTTTGGTTTTGTTAAATTTATAAAGAAAAAAAGTATCAGATTTGAGTAAACATGAAATGAAGTACTGTTCTTTTGTTTTCTCGATGTTCCATTTTAATTTTTCTTTTTAAAAAACTTCTTGCTCAGTCTTTAATTCCTTTATAAAGCATGTATTACATGCCAATGGTATTAAATTTCAATATTTTCTTTAGTGTCTTTCTGTTAGACTGGCAGAGAGGTCAAAATTTTCAGAAGGAGAAATTCAGACATTCATGTCTGTGGATGCTGATAGGACTGTCAACCTGTGCAACAGTTTCCATGATATGTGGAGGTTCTAGTTCTGCACCTAGTCAATCTCACCTGCTGTACTTTCTGTTATACACCTGCATTTGTATAGCTCTAAATCCTGTAAAACTAATAGGCTTTTTGCTTTTCTTTTAACTGTAAATTGCATAATGATACTGATTGTCCACTATGATAATGGTTGGAATCAAACACCATATATAAACTATTATCTCAATTTATTTATACAAAACATTTTAATTGTCTTGCTGCTGCATCAGCTTGCCTCTGCAAATTGGAGTTGCTCTGTATCTACTCTATGTGCAAGTCAAGTTTGCGTTTCTTTCTGGAATAGCAATCACCATTTTGCTAATACCAGGTTAGAGTTTTTACTTTTATTTTCTTCTGCCGAGTTTGTGTGTTTCGCCTTGCAGTAATTGAAATTTTTGGTATCAAAATTACATGTTCTTTCTGAAGTAAAAAAAAGAAAAGATTGATTTTTCTTACATTGATTTATGTTCAGTAAATAAATGGATTGCTCAATTAATTGCAAAAGCTACAAAGAGTATGATGGAGCAAAAGGATGAAAGGTACGCCCAGTGCAAGGTTTCTAGAATTCTTGTGGCATGCTATAGGTTACTTTTATTTACAGTGAGCTGCCAAACTTTAGGTCATCAATATCATCTTTATTTAACTTGCTTAGACTTTATGCTTTTTGGCAGGATTAGAAGGACAGCTGAACTTCTAACATATATTAGAACCTTGAAAATGTATGGATGGGAGCTTCTATTTGCTAGTTGGTTGATGAAAACAAGATCATTGGAAGTGAAACATTTATCAGTATGAAACTACCTCCTTCTTTATGTAATCTAGCTCTATGCTGGTTGGGTTCTGTGCTTTGTGCTTGAATATTTACTCCTTGTTTCCTTTTCTACTAGACCAGGAAGTACTTGGATGCCTGGTGTGTGTTCTTTTGGGCAACCACACCAACTCTTTTCTCTTTGTGCACATTCGGTCTTTACACATTGATGGGACATCAACTTGATGCTGCGACAGTACGTTAATGTTCTTTTGGTTCATGCTGCATATGGATGAAATATGTGCAGTTTAGTTATCTGAATATCCAACCCTTGCATATAAATTTTCAGGTCTTTACTTGCCTGGCACTGTTTAACAATTTAATCTCTCCACTAAACTCCTTTCCATGGGTTATCAACGGGCTGATTGATGTGAGTTCCCCTTCATCTCAATTCCTACTTTCTGTCACTAAACAATATGCTTTAGATTATTTATGTGCTTTCTTGTATTCTAGGCCTTTATATCATCTGGGCGGTTAAGCAATTATTTATCCTGTTCCCAACATAAAGTCTCCTTGGAAAAGACTGGCAACTATCCAACACCCTCTTGCTCCGATAATCTGGAGAATATGGCTGTTACTATTTGTGATGCATGTTGCACGTGGTCAAGCAGTGATAAGAAAGAATTTGATTTGCTGTTGCATAAGATTACACTTCAGGTTCCAAAAGGTTGTCTGGTGGCAGTAGTTGGAGAGGTGGAATCTCTTGCAGCGCATTATTTATTCTTTTCCCCTATTCCTTCTACTTTACACGTGATTCTCGTTTCAGGAATGAGATGAAGTATAGGCTGCTGCTGGTTTTACTTTTCACAGTGTTCAAAATTTCTGTTAATGAAGATCATGTTTCTTTTTTCTTTATGCTTTTGATGTGCTTTTCCATGCTTTTTGATCCTTGAATTAATAATTAATAGTCCTGATGTCGCAAAATGGTTGGAGAAGGTTTTGTTTTAGTTTTGAATAAGTATATTATTCTCTTTTATCAGTAAAAATCTACAAAAGGAAGGAAAACTAATTTATTTCTCACCATTAAATATATACAGCATCCATTACGTTGTTGAAAAATCATTGTTTTGCAGGTCGGATCAGGTAAATCAGCTCTACTGAACTTGATTTTAGAAGAAGTGAGACTCGTTAGTGGATCGTTATCTTTGACAGGATCCGTTACATATGTACCACAGGTTAATATATTCTTCCTACAACTAGATGTTGTATCCACATTCTTTAGAAAGATAGTTACGCCTTCTTTTGCTATAGGTTCCCTGGATTCTGTCAGGAACTATTCGCGATAATATCTTGTTTGGTACTGAATTCAACCCAAGAAGGTGGCCAATCATAACTATATAAAGTTCATTTTCTATTCCTTTACAAGTTCATTTAGATATTGTTTAATCTCATTTCTGTCTTGTTCTCATGAACCTCTCACATGGTTTTGCTTCCTGAATCAGGTATTCAGATGTACTGAAGGCTTGTGCACTGGATTTTGATATTTCCTTGATGATGGGAGGTGATATGGCTTGTATTGGAGAGAAAGGACTCAACCTGTCTGGTGGCCAGAGAGCACGTCTTGCACTGGCCAGGTAGTCAATTTCCTCAGATTCAGTGTGATCAACTTGCAGAAAGCTGCAAACTAGTAAATTATTCTACAATAGAGAATTCTCTTACCTGATTTTTGACATTTTATTTTATTCTACTGGGAAATGGACAGAGCTCTTTATTGCGGCTCCGAGATATACATGCTTGATGATGTTCTCAGTGCAGTTGATGCTCATGTTGCTTGCTCAATTTTAAATAATGCCATTTTAGGCCCTCTCATGAACCAGCAGACGCGCATTCTTTGCACACATAATATCCAGGTTAATTTCCTTCTCTCTCTCTGCTTTTTGGCTGTTCCTAATTGCTTAAAGTGAACTGCTTTTAGCAAATTTTAAGCCATAAGCTCATTTCGCGTCCAATATATTGCTAAACCATCTTTATCTTAAGCTAATAAGATCCATCTGAAAACCATTTTCACTTTTCAAGTATTACTATAGTAATAAAATATTTCTAAACCGAGGAGGAATTCTGTTTGATATTGTCAATTGGGTCTAATTTGTGCCTTTTAAGCATGACTTGTCAGATTTAACTAATGATGTATAGTAAATCAATCTGTTTCTATGTAGATTTCAAGAATGACTGGCTTTGCATCTCTTCTATATTTGAAATATGCTATCATTTTCTTCACAGGCAATATATGCAGCTGATGTAGTGGTTGAAATGGACAAGGGACGAGTGAAGTGGGTGGGAAGCCCATCTGACTTAACTGTTTCATCCTACTTAGCACTTCCATCCATAGATAATCTTAACGGTTCTTCTGAAGTTCACAAAAAAGAAATAAGATCAGCTGTCGCCAGTGAAACCATAGAGGAAGTCCAGGAGCAAGATCATTTAAATCTTCTTGAGGCAGTTCAAGAAACTATTGAAGCTGAAACAAGGAAAGAAGGAAAAGTTGAACTCGTAGTATATAAGTGAGTAACTGGCCGAACAAGATATTGTTTTTGCTAAAGATACAAAGGCTCATTGATGATGCAATTATTGTCCTGATGGATTTTTTATTTTTGTTTTCTTCAGAAACTACGCTGCGTTTGCTGGTTGGTTTATTACAATCGCAACATGCTTTTCTGCAATTTTGATGCAAGCTTCTCGTAATGGAAATGACCTGTGGCTGTCCTATTGGGTTGATACAACAGGAAGCAGTCAGAAAAATTTCTCAACAACATTTTATCTGGTGATAATTAATTCCATAAATCTATTGCAGTCATGCAAAAGCATTTCTCAGAATTAGCATTAAATAAGACGTTCTCTATTTAAACACAGTACTGTCCACATGTTTGCATAAAACAAATTCAAACTGCCAAAGTTTCCACCTATTCTACTACCTCTTTCAGTAAGTCTTCAACTGATGTTGCAGATGATACTGTGCTTATTCTGTTTCGTGAATTCCTCACTGACTCTGGTCAGGGCATTTTCATTTGCTTATGGTGGCTTACGAGCTGCTAAAGTGGTCCATGATCAAATGTTAAATAGGCTTATTAATGCAACTGTTAGCTTCTATGATCAGACGCCCACTGGAAGAATACTTAACAGGTACCACAATTTCTTGAGTGAAGATAAAAGGATTCCTGCCCTTTGATTTGACAATTAATTAGCGGGTTCTACAGATTTTCATCAGACCTTTATACAATTGACGATTCTCTTCCATTCATTCTCAACATTCTCTTGGCAAATTTTGTCGGCCTCTTGGGAATTGCTATAGTTCTCTCCTATGTGCAGGTACACAGAGTTCCTTTCTATTTACTCCCTTAGACTATCCTTCTTTACATGTACCTGCCTATAAACAAATAAATATAATATTCTCTAATACTTATTTTCAGGTCTTGTTTTTGCTTCTCTTATTGCCGTTCTGGTACATTTACAGCAAAATACAGGTTACCATCGATCTTTTATTTACGTTTCACGACAATGTAAACTACTGTCATTTCATTTATATTTTATTTACGTTAGTGAGTAAGAAGCGAGCTGAATTTTTTCATGAGAATGTTACAGAAATTTTATCAGGAGGCTTTGTAGATTGCAAACTAATAAAGGTCAGTCATCAGTTTTACTACAGGTCAACATCCCGTGAGCTGCGAAGGCTAGACAGTGTTTCTCGTTCGCCAATTTATGCGTCGTTCACAGAGACACTAGATGGAGCATCAACTATTAGGGCATTCAAATCTGAGGTTAAGTTTACACTTGCAACTTCAGAATATTTTTCGGGATCCTATATGACTTATCTTCTGTTTTGATTTTTCTGCACTATTTGGTAAATGAATTGGCTTTTCTATTATCACAGGACTTTTTTCTATTCAGATTCATTCAGCACATAACATTGTATCAGAGGACTTCTTATTCTGAGGTCACAGCAAGTTTGTGGCTTTCCTTGCGTCTTCAGGTACTAATATGCAACAGCGGAAGTTGATTTCTACTGCTTAATATTATTCATCACAGAACCTTAAACTCGATGATTTACTGCTTTCACGACTTAAAATTTTGCTTTTGTTTGCTGTAATAACAGCTCGTGTTTTAGTTGTTGGCAGCATTTATTGTCTCCTTTGTTGCTGTGATGGCTGTTATCGGAGCTCACAAGCAACTCCCTATCAATTTAGGTACTCCAGGACTGGTGAGTTCCATAACGTTTTATGCGTTCTATGTTATTCCGTGCTCTCTAGAACTAATATGAAGCATTGCTAATTAGTCATCGACACACTGATAGTTTTAGGTCGGTTTTCTTTCCATCAGGTTGGATTAGCTCTTTCATATGCAGCTCCAATTGTATCTTTGCTGGGCAGCTTTCTGACAAGTTTCACCGAAACAGAGAAGGAGATGGTTTCTGTAGAAAGGGTTCTTCAGGTAAATCTAATTTAGCGTTGACATACTTCAAGAATAAGATATTTTTAGTTCCACACTGAAACGACGACTCTTTTGACAATTCTAGTATATGGATATCCCTCAAGAAGAAGTTGGAATGTTGATAGAACACAACTGGCCATCCCACGGAGAAATCCAATTTCAAAATGTGACACTTCGATACATGCCATCTTTACCTGCTGCGCTACATGATGTTTCTTTTACAATTTCCGGGGGAACACAGGTTAGTGCATCTTCCTCCATCTACTACACATGGTTTTTCATCTCTCCGGTTTCTGGTATAGTTGAAGGACCCTATTCATATGTTTAGGTTGGAGTCATCGGAAGAACAGGTGCTGGAAAATCAAGCATTTTGAATGCCTTATTCCGCCTCAATTCTATAACTGGAGGTCGCATTCTAGTAGACGATGTAGATATATCTATGGTTTCTCTTAGACATCTTCGTTCACAGTTGGCTGTTGTTCCCCAGAGTCCATTCTTGTTTAAAGCATCATTGAGGTATGGCAGACCATAACACATTGCAGTAGTTGTTATTTTAGCAGTCAGATAGATTCGCACGAAATCATGTGTCTGCATTTTATGTACAATTTGCAGGGCGAACTTAGATCCATTCGAGGAGAAGGATGATGCTGATATTCGGAACGTTCTCAAGAAATGCCATGTAAAGGAGGAAGTGGAAGCTTTAGGAGGATTGGACATTGAGGTAAAAGAATCCGGGACATCATTCTCTGTTGGACAACGACAACTCCTCTGCCTAGCCCGTGCACTTCTCAAGTCTTCTAAGGTAACCTCAAAAACATCATATTCATCAAGTTTTCTACAGAATTCTTCTTCTAACTCGATCAGTTTTAACCATTAGCTAGAGTCGTGTAGCTAGAAGATACTAAATACACAGACCGTTTTTTCCCAGGTTCTGTGTCTGGATGAATGCACTGCAAATATAGACACACAAACAGCTTCAAAGCTACAAAATGCCATAGCAAATGAATGCCGTGGGACTACAGTCATCACAATCGCTCATCGCATTTCAACTGTTCTTAACATGGACAATATCTTGATTTTGGATCAAGGGATTCTGGTTGAGCAAGGGAATCCAAATGTTCTCTTACAAGACGATTCATCGTTATTCTCAAGCTTTTTCAGAGCCTCCAAAATGTAAGATTTTCAGCATTTAGTGAGGTTAATACTAGGCTAAATTTCTGATTTTTCCCCATGTAAATATGTGTCAAGATTTGAGGAAGATTAGATTAGTATTGAGATGTCTTTTTTGCCTTCCATTTTTTGGATTCCTCTTGCTTTTGTTTGTTTACTTTTCCTTTTTGAAATGATCCACATGCATGGACTTTATATATATATATATATATATACATATATATATTCCCTTGTGGTCCTCTTTCTCCATGTTCTTGGTGAGGTAAAGAGATATGAGACATTTGCATGTTTATGAGCCGAAAGGTGAAGTCCTTTTGCACCATAATTGTAGGATGAAGAGAGAGAGAGAGAGAGAGAGAGAGAGAGAAACGAAAGATGTGCAAGAGATGTCCGCAAGAAGATAAGGTAGAATCAGAGCTCTCTACCGGACTTTGTATCTTTTAAAATACTCTTTTAGTATATAGTTTAATATAGAATGTGCTTCCGCCATATTTGTTCTCGTCGAGGTCTAAGGAAGTAATCAGAATGAGGGAAAATAAGAGGGACTAAATACAAAGCAGAGATCATCGGTTATCATTTGTTAAACATAATCTTTTTGGGTTGCAAGTAACGTGAAATATGCAGAGTCAAGTTTTTATTTTGAGTAAGTAAAATTTTGAAAATGCATTGTCCATCAGAAGCGTTACCATAATAAAAACAATACAATTATAGGGACAACTCAACTGAGTGAAAAATTAGAAAAATGAGAATATAAGTACGTTATGAGGAAAATGACCATTTTACCCTTAATTAAGTTAATTAATCAACTTTACGTGCAAAGAAAATAATATACAATTTCATCCATGCATGCATGGAATTTTCCAAGCAAATTAAAATTGCAAATAATAGCTAACTAGATGAACATTTTGAAGAAAAAAAAAACACTAAAATTCCCTTGGATCAACAAAAGAAACAACAGGGGATTTAATCCAATCTTGACCAATAATTTCTTCATCTTTTCCAATTTCAGAAAGTCTTTTAATACACCATAAATCATCCCAAGAAAATTTTCTCCAATGAGGAATTACTTCTCTAATGGGATCTTCTTGACTCAATTCAGCCACCACAAAACAACAATTAGGATCTTCACTTGCCATATTATGTGCAAAACAACAAAGAGAATTCATCAAATTCCTCCCTTTTTCTCCTTCCATATGAATTCCAAATAAAAAATAATACCCAAAATATTTAAAAATATTTGGTATAGAAGGCAATTTTAGCCATGGAAAAAATTTGTCCAAAATTCTACTTCCTTTGCAAAATGCATATTTTAATGGAGAAATACCTTCCACTTTTAGTCTGTAAACTTGGGTAGTATTCCATATACTTAGTATAGCATAATTAGATGGGAAAATGCCACTTTTAATAATGTCCCAATTAATTGGGACATAATTTTTGGGCACAGCCATGAATGTTCCTAGATTAAGTTGGTTTTTTAAAATAATATCGATATCGTTAGGAAAAAATTCTGAATTTAAAAAAATACGACGATACATTAACTCTGCAACGTCTGGTGGGACTCGAATCAACACTGAACTGGAATCGAGCGGTTTATGATGAGCATGAACAGGTTGAGCAAGAACTTTAGGGGTTCTGAATTTGATATAGTTACATTTTTGTGTAAATAAATTTATTGAGGGAATATTGGTGAATTCCGTGGCCATATATGTGTATTTTACACCATGTTTTCTGCATTTTTCTTCCAATTCTTGAATTAGTTTTTGGCCAATACCTAGCCTCCTGCATGGAAATAATATTATCCTCTTTAGAAAAGTGAGAGAATATATAATAATTAATAAAAGTAATATTTTATACAAAATGTACTTATTTATATTTAAGAAATTAGGGAATGATTATATAAAGGAAATGACATTTTGGAATAATTAATTTTTGTTTAATTAATAGCTACTTTTGAGATTTTTGTACAATATGGAATATGTTTCTTTATTAGCGCGTCCAAAATGTACCATTTTGCATATTACTTTATGTATTTTTTTTATTAGTTTCATTGTGATAAAATGCGGTAATTTTAGCAGTAAAAACACTCTTTATGGCAGATTATTAGTTCTGAAATCAAATCACGTTCTTTTCTGCTATGTATCACAAAAAGGAAAAATAGTAATGAAATTGCATGTTATTTTGGTTACCTGTGTGCGATAGAAACTCTGAGGCCAATGATACAAGCAAATTTTACGTAGTTGGAAAATATTTCAGAGTCTTGATTTGGTGGAGTGATAGATTTTATGCCGCACCTAATAACACCCACAATTTCTTTCTCCTTCCCATACTCAGCTACCTGTTAATATTATTCACAATCATTTTCATGCAAGAACATGCATGGAGTTTATGCATGCAATGGAAAATAGTAATGAGGTGGTGGTTAAAATTACGTACCAGCATAAGATGGCAAGAGAAATTGCGAATACGAGAAATGGGATCGCCCATATCAGTAACAATTGACGGTTTTTCATCATGTTGGCCGCCGCCGGCGGCCTCACACCGCCGCTCCAACTCCTTCACAGCCACCTTATCTCTTTGGTGGTTGTATTCTCTCACCACCACAAGTGATGGTGGCGTTGGAAAACTCTCTGCTGCCGCTATTTTTACCGACATTTATTTTATGTAAACTAATTTGGAGATAATAATCAAAGTTTTCAATTAGTTCAATTGCCTAATGTGTATATATAGTAGCCATAGCTAGCTTAGTTAATTCAGATAGAACCTTCATAGAAGATCAAGGAAATTAAAAGCTTTTTATTAGTTTAATCCAAAACCATTATCACTTTTAATTAATATATATATATATGGTTTCGACATGCATGTCTATCCGCCATAAACATGTACATGCTCTCTCTCTCTCTCTCTCTCTCTCTCTCTCTCTCTATATATATATATATATATATATATAGATGCTCAAAGAAATTTGGAAGGGTGGAAAGATTTTTAAAAGAAAAAATAAAAATTTAAAGAAGTTCATACTAAAAATTACATAAATTTGCATTATTCAAAAAATTTGGGAGACTTAGTTCCGCCACTATTTCTAACTATTTATCCATATAAACTCTGTTGATATATATATTTAATTTGTATCTATATAATAAACACCATATTAACTTGTACAGTTCGATATAATGTACAACTTAAAAGTTTAATTATTAATTGATAATTTAAGGTTACATAAATAAAAGGGGATAATTGATAATTTGAAAATAGATTAAAATAAATGTATTTTTCCACTATTTTCTCCTTTATATATTATGATTAAGAATAATCTATAATTAAAAATCCTTTATCTCATTATTTGACATAGAAGAAATTCTTGGAGGCAACCCCAAACCTAGGATGACAAATCCATGCAATCCATACACATTATTAAAGTAAATTTAGTTTAGTTTTTGGATCAATAATTGGGTATAGAGTTGTTGAGAATCATTCCTAACACTATACAAGATTTTGTTAATGATGGACATGTGGATGCCTCTCTTCTTCAACTCAACTACAACAAAGCATATGTGTTGATGATGATCACATCATCTTCATATATATATATATATATATATATTAGAATTCGGACTTACACCAAACTCATTCCTTAGATCCAGAACTGAACGTCTAGAACATAAAATTTTTCAGAATTGAGTATCTGCGCGAATGACTCAATACGGATAGTCCAACAACTGGTTCTGATACAAAAAAAACTATTCAAACCTTTATAACCACGTGAGATTCTCAACATTATATATATTATATATAGCATGCGCAAAATTCTTTGTATCTTTTGCTGCTAAAGGAATGGAGAAGATGGCACATAATAAAAGGGACAGATGTTGGATGATTAAGAATTATATATATATTCCTTTGTTAATTAATTATAGAGTGGAACTTTTCTTTTTTGTTCTTTGAATGGCTTTTATATATATATTGTTGGAGATATCACATCAATATGTGATTTTTCTAGATTATCTTGTATTCTATAAGAGATTATTTGTTTAGAATTCTATATTGATTAGAATTAAGATATTTTGTAGCCTAGATCATAATGAATGAGCAAGACAATCAAATTGAAGTATTTAATATTATTCTTCTCTACGCCTTAAATTCCTTAACATATATAAATATATAAATTGTTGTCCTAAAGGTGGTGGTGATGACGAGCATATGAAGCCACCCAATTTGGGAAGTTTCCTTTGGATAATATATTAAAACTTATGCATCTATCGAATATTACAAAACAACGTTAAATTTGGTTGGTTATCTACTATTGACTAATAAATATCTTTTGTCTTAACTCATTTTCAAAATTAATTAAAAAATAATACCCAAAAGAAAAACAAACTTGCATCGATCGAATGATGTAAAAATTTGTCTAATTTTGTATATTTTATTATTAAAATATAACAAATAAATATAAATGTTAAAGGAAAAAGAAAAATTTTTAAAAATATATATTATAAAAGGGAGATGATACATAAAATAATACACAGAATGATATAGAAAATCATGTATCATATTTAAGGGTACAAAATTTTGACTATCCAAACTTGATCTATGGAGTACTCGCACTCAGAAGATAGTTAAGTATTTGATTCTGAATATTTCAAGACAGAAGAATTTTTAAATCTTTGATCTTTCAGATATTGATCTTTCAGATATTCACAGTATGCTGATCCAGCGTACTCATGACATAACTCAGTTAGTTTTGAGACTGCAGAGTTAGTAACAAGGACTAAAGTTCAAATCCTAGCAGCGGCAGTGTAAAAATTTCGATCTCTTCAATATGAAGGGTAGTTTCTTGTGCGCATCAGAACTTGGCTTCCAGTCTGCCAAACTGCTAAATTACCATGATTTACATCTTCTAATTAGGCGTCGGACAATCTGATAAGATTTCACTGTTTTTATAACAAGTAAAGCATTTAGCATTTAGAATCTTGACCTCATAATTTTTGTCTCTTGGTGTATGGATTACCTTTATATTTTTAGTGGTTGCTTTCATAAAGTTATTTCAACATAAGGCGACAAATAGTTAATTTGATGAATTAAAATCAAAATAATTAGCAGAGATTCTTTCTTCTCAATGCCATTATTACCTTTTTCCTTCAATATATTCCCTCTAAATAATTTTATTCCCTTCACTTTTTCAAGTACTATAATTTCATAAAATTTCATGCTCTCCTAGCTTTGATTCCTAGATGCAACCTCATCACTATATATATATATATATATATCCTCTCAATAATCGAATTAATTACTTTTATTTTATTTTTTTGAATTAATTACTTTTATTCGAAACAGCAGCTATAATATTCTTTTTCTCCCATGAAGAGTAATTAAACTTAATATTTTCTCCTTTCTTTTTTTTCAATTTGTACTTTCCTTGTGCATTCTAATAACTCATTGAATTAATTTTTTTATAAAATTTTAATTTATATTCTTTTTTCCTTCCCAATCCCATCTGAGCTATATTTTATTGTCAGTACCATTATCTGTTTCATTTACTTTTATAATATATTTTTCTCTTAAAATTTATCTTTAATTTGATAAATTTTGTAAATAAAATATACTAAATTAAAAATGACACAGAAAATAATATATGGAAGTAGTATAGACAATCCGAGCTGTCTTCTCTCCGAAACAATTTTTCATATAGAAAAAATTAATGCAAATACTGAAAAACCAATTACTTAGGTTCATTGGATTGGCTTTTATTATGAAAAAAAAAAAAAAGTTAAGTTTTTATATTTAGATTTGGTAAGATTATTTGTGAGAAAAAATGTGGGTCGAAAATTAAAAAAAAAAAGGTAAAATTGTTTGTCCTCAAATCTAAATTTATTTATTTTTTGGGTGAAGAAGCCCATTTTGGTAGGATTATTGGGCCATGAGTCACATTTATCCAATTTCGAGCCCAATTGTATCTACCGCATTCAAAACTTGCAGGCCCTAGGCCCTAAGTTCTACACACTTCCTTGAGAATATTCTGCTTTTCTTCATTTCTTCATCCTCTACAGCTGAAAATTTTGAAGATTTTATCATATTCAAAGCTGAAACTGTCAATTCAAGAAGATTAATTTCTGATTCTGTTGAGGGAAAAAAAAAAAAGAATTAAGAAAGAAGGAAAAAATATGGGTTTATTGGCATGTATAGGAGTAATATCGCCATTCCCATTCTACTCTTGGCTATGGAAGAATCCGCAGTCATGGGTGGATCTGTGTGGGAAAGAGCGTGACCCTTGTAAAGTTATGGCATTAGTTTCACACTTTCTGAAGATGGTTCAGTTCATTTCTCTCTTCTCTGTTTCAAAACTTTCATGGCCGCCGCCTCTTTACTTTTGGCCCCTCTTTATCTTTGGCCAGTTCCTTAACTTCAGGTTTTGCTTCTCAATTTCCTTATGGGTTCTCTTTATTGATGTGTTTTTTCGTGTTTTCTGCAATATAGTGAGATGGGTTTTTATTTTTTATTCGTTTAATTTTTTATTTTTTGTTTCTTTAATCATGAGTTTGATTCTGGAATTGCATCATTAGCTCGAGGTAGTAGAAGTTATCATATGCAGAACTTTTTGTTGTTTTTGTCGATTAGGATCTTTCTTAGTTAAGGTTTGAGCTCAAATGAAGTGCTTGTATATTTTGAGTCTTCAACTTCAATAGAAAGGGCAACATGAAAAGCAGGGGATTTATGGCTTCTCAAATATATACCTCATTTTTGGTTTACTTTTTTTGTCATAACTGTTGCTGCTTTTTTTTTTTTTTGTTTTTTCTTTGGCATATGGAGTATAATGTACATTAATATATGATAACTATTTGGATGGCCAATAGGTGAGCCTTTTACATATCCTTGCATATAGCTTGTTAGAAAGTTATGCCAACCCTGGATATCTACTTATTTGTCATGGCAAGCTTATGGTTGCTATCATCTTGGGCTACTCTTTACTTGGATATTGCTGCAAAATCACTTCAATGTCAAGAATAATGGCTGCCATTTATGGTTGGAAAGGTAACAGGCACCAGAAGAAGAGATAAAGTTTTTATTTTGATTGGTTTTTAGTTTGGAAAAAATGAGTTTTTTCTTATTGAAGTTCACAAAAGTTAAATGGTTTGTGAGAGATGGGGGAACCAAAATGAAAAAAGTACAAAAAAGAATTGGATTGAAACTCTCTGAAAGAAAATGGTTCTTCTAATAGTGTAGGTGGTACAATGCCGATAACAGAGAAACTGCAAAAGGATAAAAATGGTGAAAAGAACTGGAGAAATGTATGCTAGAAAAATGACATTGGAAATCTATTAAATGTATATTATCGCACCATATGGCATTGTGAAGTTTTTCTCTTCAGAACAGACGATGTGTTATAATTGTTATGTACAAAGTTGATAGATGTCAAAAACCAGCTTGTTGTAGACAACAACACTAAGAAAAGGCCTTTAGGACAACAGAATGATGCATATTTACCATTTGTTTTGCTAAATGCAATAGTACACCTTTGATGTTTGCACAAGAAGTTGATTGAAAATGTTGCCTATTTCTATACTTCAATTAAGTGCAGAACATATGAAGCTGCTTTGTGCTTAAGAGCTTCTTTATTTTTTGCCTTAAAACTTGTCCTAATACAATTAAGTACAGGGTATATCAATTGTTGGGAGAGGCTGGAACTTACTATGGCGTAAGATTTGGGAAGAACATCCCATGGGTAACGGAATTTCCATTTGGAGTGATAAAGGATCCTCAATATGTTGGTAGCATTCTGAGTCTTCTTGCTTGTCTATCTTGGGTACCTTTCACATACATTCTACTGTGGGTCTTGGGTTACATCTTCATAATACATGTTGAATCCAACGAAGATCCAGCTACGCGTGCAAAGCCGCTGTCCTGAGCCGGTTCAGAAAATGCAAACCTGCTGCTGTTCAAAACATGGTGCCACAAAGATTTTGGCCTCAATCCACAAGCAAGTATTGTGCAATCCCCTGATTTTGAATCTTTATGTTATCAGTTTCTGGGGAAGACAATCAGGATCATATCTTCTTTGTGTACCTCTTGAGAAGACAGGTTAAATGAGTAAGAAGGGATTGAGAAAATGGAGAGGAGGAAGTATATGGAAGAAGAGTGGATCTTCAAATCTAATAATTTCTGAAATTTATTGATTTTGATTCTGCTCCTAGTTTGTGAATGCTGTTGTGGCTGATTCAATTAATTGAAATAAACCTTTTCTTCTTCTTTGCAGTTTAGGGTCTATTTGGATTGTTGCTCAATCCAAAAAATTTCAACTTTTTATTTCCTTTTCATGGTAACCCACCTTTTTTCTCTCACAAAAGGCAAATGTGCAACTCACAACACTTTGAGATATCTATTTTAGTATAGCAAGAACGATTATACAAATAGTGAAATGTAGGTGTTGCTAGACTTATAACCCTTTCATTTTCAACCAATACTAAAAAGAAAAAGCATCAATACAGATCCAAGATTTCTGTGGTAAGGTCCTGGATTCGAACCACATACCCTTACCCAATGTATTTAAAAGAAAATCCAAGATTTCTAAGGAATTATAACCACCAGCAGCAGCATCATCCCTTCAGAGTTTTCTTTCAGACAAAACCACATGCAGAACAAAATTCATCATTTCTCTACCACATAAGAATGCAACAAGAATGACATTCTGTCTGGGGACAAAAATCTAATATGGAGATTTTAACAAGTTAAACTTAGTTTGAGAATGGTCTTACTTGAAGTGGCAATCAAGAACATATTCTGAAGTTAAAGAACACAAGATGAAGAACAAGAATTTGGTACTAATAGTCTTCTTCTGATGTATCACGCCCTTCTGATGTATCACGCCCGAGAAGACGCTGATACTTTGTTGGGCTGTCAAACCAAGTTGTGGTATTAACAATTTCACGCGCCAACCAATCTGGATCAGGATCTTCAGTTGGTGAAATTTCCTCTAAGAAACTCTCCCAGCTCTCTATAAATCGCATTAGACGAATACTCTTTCGCCTTGTAAACAGAAACTTGATAATGTCTTTTGTGAAAGTAGCAATTTCTTCGCCTTCAATGATGAACATGTACTGAAACAAAGGCAATATATGATAGTAGTCATTAATCAAGTCGTTCATACAAAATACTCCCTTCCCTCCGGTTTTTATTTGTTGTCACATTTTGGACATCACTTGGGAATTGGGAGAATATGACAAGTAAAAAAAAACGGAGGGAGTAGCCAGTTATACTATAGTAGCCAACTCAATGTAACAAATAAATGTGCACAGAAATGGACATTAATTCATCTTTCTTTGTGGAGGTCGTGGACATATTAGAATCATCAATGTGATAGCGGACATGAAAGATCATTGAAGCAGAAAGCTTACCAGAAATATAAACCCAAGGGTTGCCAAGATCACTTGGAGTGTTTCATCTAGTATCCCAGAAAGGCTCTCATCATCTGATTCACCAGAGCCGGAGCCATCACCACTACCGCCACCACCACTGCCAGAATTATCTCCACCACTGCCGTTATCATCATAAAATTCTTGTTTTTGGATTTGCTGCCGCAACAGTTCTTCTACAGATGGCTCCTTCTTGAAGTTGCTCACGGCCTTTTCTAGAGCTTTCCATGGAGAACCCTGCTGAAATTCATGGAGCTCAAGGTTCCAGATTAAGCACATTTTTAAGTACTTCTAGATGCAATTTTTTAATCTAGAAAGAAAAACGGCATTTTTGGTCAAATATTTTAGTTAGAGAATGGTATGTTATATATAGATAGAAACACAGAGAAATTGCCTAACAGAGACAAACAGAACATAAGGGATCTAAATCTTAATTCTGCAGTATCCAGAAAAGCACAGGCTAGCATAACCATCATATAATATAACACCTCTGAAAGAGGAAATGGCTGAAAACATCCTCCGGTCTTGCTAATTCTAGTTCCTATTTTATTGGAAAAATAATTAATTGAAACAGAATTATAAGTAAAACACAACCTATGAGGCTTAAGATTTGCGACCCTGAATGAAAGAGTTAAAGAATGGGGGAATTAAAACAGATCAACACCAAAAGGATTCTAGAAGCCTTTTCTTTGACTCTATAATATTGCATAACCAAATTATCCAGGCATACATTTTTTCACATTATAGGAGGACTAGAAATTACTATAAGTGCTAGGCCAGAAAGAGGGAAATTTTTGAAGGACTATTGACCATTGGGCCAACTCTATCACAGCTTTTGCCAACAGGGGTTCCCAGAAAAACATTAGCCAAAGTAAATCACATTACAAAGGATTTCGCCCAGCTGCAGTCTCTTACTTCACCATCTACGTTCTCCTATGCTTAAAGAATCTAAACTGCTCCACAAGTAGAATCTGAATTATTCAAGAGAACCTTTTACCTCGGCATCATTCTCGGATTTTCCTTTCCCTCCAAATAAGCAGACAGGTGTGGATTGCTTAAATCCAGATGCACCAATTTTTATTTTCTGAGGAATCGCATGGAATTTTAAGCCCAGATAACTTGACGAGCTGATAGTCAGATTTATTGGGGCCTTCTTAAATTGAAGTCCCTGTGGTGGTGAAACATGTGGTGCTGAAGAATCAGAATGCAAGTTGTTTGCATTTGTGAAATCACAGCAAGGCTGGAAGGAAGTTATTTGAATGCAGTTCATCATAAAAAAATTCTTATATCACTTCAAAGACCACATGAAGTTCACATAAACTAGATCAAGCCGGAGGAAATAATTTACCTGTACCCATGAAACATGAAATATTAGTTCTAAGACATGGAAGTAGGAAAGCTCAAGATCATAAGATGCAAAGGCGAATTACAGACTGAAACAAGGATAAATTTAGCAAGATCAAGCTTTCACGTCTGTTCTTGGTCAAACACAAGGAATGAAATAACAGTTAATTCACATAGAATCATGGCAACTGTGATCATCCTAGAGTATGTTAAGTCTAGTTCGGACAAAAGACTGATACCGGTAATGACAATTTATGAAACCATATTCATACCCTAGCCTCGCCCAAGTAATTCACCTGTCCTTGATATGATTAACAATTCTTCACTCACCCTCAAAAGGAGACAAAAGAAACCATCCCATGCTACAGAGCTAAAGGACATTTGGTAAACATTTCAAAATCAGAAGGTATTAGGAAGTAAAGGACATTTGGTAAACATTTCAACATCAGAATGTATTAGGAACATAGTAGAATCCATCATCATTTAGCTGGGGTTTCCCTTAAAAAGCAAAAAAGAGTATGCTTC
This sequence comes from Catharanthus roseus, assembly GCA_028651295.1. Classification (NCBI taxonomy): domain Eukaryota; kingdom Viridiplantae; phylum Streptophyta; class Magnoliopsida; order Gentianales; family Apocynaceae; genus Catharanthus; species Catharanthus roseus. The sequence continues at coordinate 8,705,604 of JAPQWS010000148.1, forward strand.
TAATATCTTATGTCTCTGATACTAATAATAGCCGTTTAAACAAGCAGAAAAAGGTTTTTTTCACAACTATTTTCATTCATAACCAGTAACCACCGAGTCCTCATAACCAAACCAAATCCCAGAACCGGGCCCGGGGCAAAGATTCAAAAGAGACTTACATTTTACCCAGGCAAAGCTTACATTAAGGCATAGCTCACAATCACTGCATAAAACTTCAAATTGCAAGAGTAATGCTGGAAATGAGTATAGCCATATCAAAAGACTTAAAATTTCACCAAGGAAAATGGGTCCAAAAGGAGAGAAAAGAATCAAATTAATCCCAAATCCCATTCCAAGATTCACAGAGGAAAAAAGGGGAAAAAAACTTTAAAGCTCTAATCCAGTCGCTGCAAAATAATTGAAATATCAAAAATAAAAGTCTTTACCTCCCGTATACTTCAATTATCTTGATTTAACGGGTGGTACTGAACTGAATTCTGCTACTCCCTGCAAACAGGGAGAGGGAGGAGCTGGGCTAGTAGTGTCAATTGATTGCGAAGAGCTCAAAGAACAGTTCTGCCCTGGTAGTGTCTGGGTAGAAAAAGATTGTGTTTTGCGAAGAAGAAAAAAGATTTCTCCAAATGCATTACGTAGATAATGCGTTCAGATTATCACTAATGAAATAATGCGTGAAACAACTTCAACGCATCGAATTATGGGCCATATTTGGCAGTCTGATATTAGTGGGGCTTTCTTGATTTTCTTTGGTCCAAACTCTTAAAGCCCAAGTCCAACTTGAAGCTCTATAATTACCCCCAAAAAAGAAAAAAAATAAATAGCTCTAAAATGATTTTAGCTCAATTTTATTAATAAAATATTTTATATTAGAAATGTCACAAAAAGTATTACTGAGGATGTTACAAATTATCCGAATCGTAAAAATGTTAGGGCAATTTTGAGAATTTGATTAGAGAAAAATCTTTTTAATAATGATTATTGTTTATGGAAATTAAGTGTCTAGACTCTTTGTACTAGATTAAAACCTTAATAGTGAAATATAGACTTACACCCAAACTCGTTCGGGTATTAAATTTATGGATTCATATCCGATCCTACAGGGTTTCATGTAGAGTTCGAGTATATCCGTACCCGTCTATCTTTTTTTTTTTTTTCTTGTCAAATAAAATATATCTATAACACAAAGGGATTAATTAGATGATAAATAATTATTTATGTACTATGTAATAGTTCTTAAAAGAACCTCCATTTTGGTAAAAACGTACAATGACAAAGTCAAGATTTTTAACTGTTCTATAGTGATCTAAACCATCCTAATTTTTTAACCTAAATTTAAAACTAGAATAAGAATAAAAAATAAATAAATCGTCAACATTAATCGTAATAGATAAAGAAAGAATGAATTAAGTATGAAACAAATCAACCAATTCAAGGGAGGGTCTTAGTTAGGGAAAATAAAAAATAACATAATATATATAAATATATTATTATAGCAGGTACACGGGTAAACGGGCATGGATATTATCATACTCTGCCCAAACTATTTAATAATCCAAGGGAGGGCCTTTCTTAGGGGAAATACAAATATATTATTATTTTAAGATAGGCTCTTTCCTTTCTTTATCTTCCTGTAGATCCTTAGATCGAAGATCGACAAGAGAGAGATAGGCTAAAACTCGAAAGTACGTTGGTAAAGGAGCGCGGAAGCACAAGCACTTAAATGAAAAAAGCAAGAATGATATAACAAAGAAATAAGCTTTTCATTTCTCCGGAGCACCCGCCCGTAGGTTTTAGTAGACATCATTTTAGGATGTTATAACTCATAACGAGTATACAGGTAACTGGTTTGAGTATTATCACACCCTTCCCTAACCCATCTAAAAGAAGCTATATGGATACAGATCCGAGTCCGAATCCGCAGGTATAAATTTTGAACCTTACTCACATAGATGCGATCAGGTATGGGTAAAACCCGCCACTTTTACTACCTTATTAATTAGTGTACAACATTATTATTACCTTTATGTTGTTTCATGAGAATTTTGGAAAAATAACTTGAAAAAAGCGTCTAAAATTTTTATAAAAAGGCGACAAGAAAAATAAGATTCAAAATACAATCAAAACGAAAGTTGGGGGCTCGAAGACGATCAGATACCGTCCTAGTCTCAACCATAAACGATGCCGACCAGGGATCGGCGGATGTTGCTTTAAGGACTCAGCCGACACCTTATGAGAAATCAAAGTTTTTAGGGTTCCGGGGGGAGTATGGTCGCAAGGCTGAAACTTAAAGGAATTGACGGAAAGGCACCACCAGGAGTGGAGCCTGCGGCTTAATTTGACTCAACACGGGGAAACTTATCAGGTCCAGACATAGTAAGGATTGACAGATTGAGAGCTCTTTCTTGATTAAGATTCAAAATCCAAACTAAAATGTCCACTTTATATTTCTTGCAGTAATATATAGACAGCTCTTTTAATATAACTTCTAATACACATCATCTGCTATTCTTTTTATACGAAATTTATTAACAAATTCTATACAATAAAATAAATTGTGTTTAGACAGCAGCCAAGGCAAGAGGCATTGAGAAAACTTGAACAGCAGACTTAACAGCATCAACATCAATATCTATTAATTTTCCAGTTTTAGATGAAATTATTGAACATTTCTTCTCTTCTGCATTTGGAACAAATACTTTTGCCTTCTCTTCACAACAAAACAATGCAATACTGCAACCAAAAAAAAAAAAAAAATTTCTAAATTAATTATGTAAAAAATGAAAAAAATTAAACCATTTTTAATTTAATTACCTTGGCTTTTCACGAGCATTAGCAAGCTGAACTGCTGCTGTATTTGTTGATATAACTCCAGCCGAATCATTTATAAGAGCAGCAAGCTGAAAAACCAGAGTAACAAGTAAAAGTATTCTTTTAGTTCTCTGTTTAAATGTTATCGGAATTTGACTATGAATATATATGAATAATTTTCAAGTATTTAAAAGTATTTTCAACACTATATTTCACGGTAGAATCATAGACATGCTTTGTGCACATATTAGATAAGAAAAACTGGTCACAATCAATTGAAGTGCACTATGTGAGATGTAATACCAAGATAATTTTCGATATTTTATATATATATATATATATAATATACACGAATATATAGTTTATGAGTATGTATAGCGAATACAAACCTGGCCAGGAGTAGTGATGAAAACTATACTTGCTTTATCTCCAACAACATCCTCTACATCCTCTCTTATCTTCTCATGTGGAATGACAAAAACAGGCTTCAAACCACTGTTCAAAGTATTAATTTGTGAAATCATTAAGTGTAATATATATATATATATATTTCTCACAACATCGTAAAAGAAAATAGTTGAAAATGCCTCTCATTACTGCTAATTATAATCTCAAATTATTTTTTGCGTGATCAGAATTGTCTAAACATGACAAAATTTACTAGTTCATGCACGTAATATTTACATAGTTTGATCACTAACTTTTGTCATATTTGTACAATTTTTATCACGCGCAAATAAATTTCAAATAGGAGTGGAAAAGGAGGAGTCATACTTGATTGCCTTGGCTATCTGAGCCCATATTTCAATGGGCAGCAAGCTATCAGTGTCACCTCTAGATTGCATTGAAGCTTTTGAATCTGATTTTATGCCATGAATAACTATATATTTCCCTCTCTGTGCACCTGCATTTCTATATTTTTCTTCCACAAATTCTTTAAGCTTTCTTGATATTGACACTTTTAATGGAGGAACTGGATGCCTTGGTACATTTCTACCTGGTCTCCCCAGCCAATCAACCATTTGATTATACCTGAAACCATAAACACATCAATTTCATATACCTTCGATATCAAAATACAAAAATGAGATACTTTTTTCAACGTTCTACGCCTTGAGACCCACTTTACTTCTCACATTACAACTACTTTTTTTAAAATTGTTGATAGGATATGACTTATCGGTTTTAACTCATATCTTCACACCAACACTTTGCATGCGAGACAGTTCAATCAAGTGCATCCATTGATCCACAAGTCAAGAACTGAACTTTCCCAACTCAACAGAGGGCAGTATATAGACTAAAAGTAAAATGGTTAAAATCCTACATGGGAAAGCATTGATCGGGACTCAGTATTCATTAGTTCTTGAAATGAAATTCAATCCAAAACTTACATATGAAAACCACCCTCGGAGAGATTCATAGTTTCTGCTGTGAATGTTTCTGATAGAAGTAAGCCAGCACCAGCAGCATTTACATTTGGGTATACATAACTAGCCCTGTCTCTGGCTGTAGACATAAACAAGAATGCTGCATGCCCAAGCCCTGCCAATTTGGTTGACAATATCATATCATAGTACCTACTCTGCAATCAATCAAAACAAAACATGTCCAGATTTTCCAGCAAGAAATTAGCTATGAGTATATATATTGAACATCTATATAAGTATAATGTTACTACATGAAAGAATCAGACGTGTCTATGCACTACTTGTGCACGTGTTAGACAAAAGAAGTCTCTCTTTGTCAATTCATCGAGCACCATACGAGCATAGATATGCCTGCCTGATTCTATCACGAGATATGGTGAGGGATACTTTTACTAAAAAATTCAGCAGGTTATCAAACCTTAATTACTCCAATGAAATCAAGATACTCTCCTGGATCAGGAAAATCATCATCCGGGTCAAAAACATTAGCCCATCTAACATTCTTATTCAATTCATAACTCTGTTTTCCTCTATCTGATGCCACAATGTCAATCTGTACACCAGGGTACCTATCTTTAATCAATTGAATTGCTGGAAAAAACAGCAAATTCTCATAAACCCCACCAGAAATCACACAACAACATCTACGAACATCTCCTCTAATCTTCAATCCTAACGAGGCAATTTCCACTGAATATCCCATTGGAAATTTCAAGAACCCATATGGGTTATCGGGATTATCAGGTGGTCTTGGATCTTCTTCTTGTTTCCCATCAGCGAATAAGGAACCGTACTCAATATTAGGATCTTCACCATCGTTAAATGGGTCGAGCCATGGGTTCTTCTTCTTGGCATTTGGTCTAATTTTGGATGATTTTTTGGGAGAAAGAAATTGATCTGATGGGATGGTTAGAAACGAAAGATTGTTTGAATTTGTTATGGGAATTGAAGGTGGAGAAGTTAGAAATGGTGATGTACATTTTGATAGCAGAGAAGTTGCTGCCATTTCAGTTAGTTTTTTGCTGTGGAAACAGTGCTGTTTTGGGATAGAGCAAATTTTTTCCCAAGGGAGTGGACGTTGGATTTGAACGTGTGAAGGTAGTTGGATAAGTAGACCCCCTCCCCCCCCCCTACGGTCCCCACCGTTCCTGGGCCTTGCCCGCTATCGGTGGACCGACCCGCCAGCACCATTTTATTTGGGCCTTCATCGATGATATGCTAACCTTAAGGCCCAATTTAGGTGAAGAAAGGAAAAGAATACCTTAAAATGACTTCCGTACGGAAATGACTTTTTTGCCCTCACTGAGCCAATTAAGTCGGCTCAACGTTGATTCTTTTATCACTAGTCTTTCTTTTATTAATATATTTTTTCATTCAATTTATCTTTTCCCTTATAAAACTTTTATTTTATTTAGTATGTTTTATTAATAAAATATACCAAATTAAAAAATAGTACAGACAATCTGAGTCGATATAAGTATGAGAGGGTTATTATTCCCCTTTATAGGAGTAAAACAACATGTGTTAAAATAAACATAATCATACGTAATATTAAAAGAACTATTATATATTCTTATAATTTATTTTACTATAGAAATTCTCCTACAGACACCTTAAAAATATTTACATGCACTCCACCTAAATAAAAAGAAGTTATCTCTTTCACTTCAGCCGGAATCATCTAGTACATATAATATATTCCTTTTATAATAATTTTATTAGTATGAATTTTATAAAATAAAATATAAACTCTAAGAAAAAAGTTGCTATCCACCTAGTTTAGAATTTTTTTATTCCAAACTAAACATCAATCCAAACAAATTGAATAATTAACTAAAGATGCAAAACACAAAAATGATATAGTTAATGCAAATATGAAATTATTATTATTTTCTTAAATATTTATTTATTTTTTTGGGGTACATATAAAATATTTATGGAGTATATTGAAAGTAATAGTCGTGGCTGTCCTCTTCTCCTAATCTTGATTCATTCAAAACTATAATTATAATTATATGCTGTTAAAATTTTATTATATTCCTTTCAATTTTTTTTATTAATTATGTTTAATATTTACACTTTTTTTCCTTTTTTTATTTGAATATTTAATGTTCACTATATCGAGGACGACAAGTGTAATACACTCCAATTATTAAAAATAAAAAATAATAATTCCAACCTTATCTAATATGCTTGACTTGATTTGACGATTTAGGTTAATTTTTTTTTATTGAAGGAATCATTTAGGGTACCTAAGTAAATAAAAAATGAATTTAATTTAAATAATATTTGTAAGAAAAGTCATCTATCTATGCCGTCTAAGGCTACTTTGCTTAGTTTCATAAATTATTTTTTTTTTTTAAATTTGATAAAAAATTTTAATATTAGATTCTAAGCTAAAAAAAACAAAAGAAAAAACAAAAAAATTCTCAGTGAGAAGAAAAAGTCTCCTACTAATAAGAAGAAGAAAACAAACGAAAAAAGAAAACAAAAAATCCCCACAAGAGAAGGAAGAAGACAAAAGATATCTGATGTGGCAGCCTTTTATTGGTGGCTTTTTTGTTTTCTTTTTTTAAAATCTAGAAACATCCTCGCGTGACAGCCGTTGGTTTTGGAAGATCCAACAGCCACAAATTACCCAAACTGGCATACAACTTACCCCCACCCCCACCTCAACCCCCCCCTCCCCAACTCAACCACTTCTGCACTTCTCTCTCTACTCTCTCTCTTCCGTCTCATCATCGTCTTGTTCTTCCTCAAATCATCCCCACCAATGTTGCTAGGGTTTCTGTTCCCAAACCTCATTTTCCCCCAATCACAATGCGGTTTTCTGTGTACTTGTTTGGCGTCCCTAAGCCATAAATAGTTGATGTTTTTTTCACTTCATTTCCACTGATCGGTCGAATTGGAAGTTTTGAAGCGCTAAATCGTTGTTTTCTGGCGGTAATTGGAGTGGTGGAAGGTGGTATTTGAGTTTAATTAGCTCAATGTCTGGGTATCCAAGGGTGAAGCCGGCTAACCAAGCTGAGTCAGAAGTTCGACCGGTGCTTGGACCGGCGGGTAATAACAAGGAGAGATCGGTGATGGAGTTACGGAAGCCGGTGGTAAAGCCGAAGATTGTTGTGAACAAGGCGCAGGAGATCGATGAGAAGAAAGCTCCGGTAGTTGTGGGAGATTTGTCGCCGTCGCCTAAGAAGAAGTTTGCGTGCTCTGCGCCTGCTCTCATGAGGCATCAGTCGCAGCAGCAGGAACACAAATCGTTTTTGTTGAGGTCTAATTTGTCAATGAATGCTTCGTGTTCCTCGGATGCATCCACTGATTCTTCACATAGTCGAGCGTCAACGGGGCGGATCAGTCGGAGAAGCTTGACACCCACTAGGATTAGGCGGAAGCCACAATGCGGCACCAAAACTGAAAAAGTTGAGAAATTGGAGAAAATTAGTGGTGAGGTTGAGAGTGTTGCAATGCTAGGAGCGGGTGATGATTCTGTGGCTAAGAAAAGGTGTGCTTGGGTGACTCCAAATACCGGTACGTCCAATGAATTCTCACCTCTCCTCTCTTTGAGCTAATTACTTGAAGGTACTCTGTCTGAAATTTCAGTCAAAGGTGTGATTTTGGTGAAGAAATTGGGATTCTTTAGCTTTTGGGAGGTGAGGTTATGAGCTTAAAATGTGGACTTGTTATGTTGATGAAATTAGCATATACTTTCTGGCTCAAACATAATTGCAAATTTGTGCTGCAAGATTATGTGAGATGCTCTCAGGGGATTAATTCACGAAACTCTTTGATGTGCTGTGGGCGTAATATCATTTTGGGCTACTAAAGACTCCTTAGTGAAGCTTACCATTAGGAATTTTGCTCGAGAATTTAGAGTATAGGGCTCTACCATCTCCATGGTTTTATTTTATTTGCTATTTATTTCCTTTTTCAATGCCTTTATTATCTCCACTGCCTTGCCACAGTTTCAAGGTGTCGAAAGACTTAGAACCACAAGCTTGAAAATACTCTCCTTTGGCTAGTACGTCTTTTTGATAACCAATCAATTGTTACGCGGGCGTTTTGTTGATCTATAAAAAAATGGTGCACTCATTTCCTGATATATTTGATAAATTTTTTTTCTGAATTTCTCGAGATTTCTTACACTGCTTCTATTTGAGGAGTGTGTTCTTTATATGCTCTGAGTCTACCTGTTTGTGCTCTGAAGTCTTCAAATTGTACAATCTTTTTGATGTTTAATGTGATCTTGACGAAGCTTTAAAATGATTTACTGGTGCTTCCGAAGATTTGATGAGTTTAGCCTTTTGCTTCTGAGCATTCCTTCACAATTCTTAGTGTGATTTTGTCTCTTGGTCAACATGTTGGATGTGGTCAGTATTGCCTCCTTTGTGAAGTTGCTGGTGTCAGTTACAGGCTCTCTTTGATTGTCAGAAATTTGTTGTGCCTGCTTCTTTATTCTTTATCATTGTAGCTCAAACTTGAATAAGAAAGCACTCTGCTGCTAACCTTCTTTATCATCTTTGCCATAAGGTTTCCCTACCTGAACATTTTGGTCTCATCAACTCTGCTATATGATATATTCATGAATGCTTAAGTAATGTATGAATGCACTAATTTCATACCAATCAACACTGTATGAGTTGTGAATTAAGATATGAAGCGCGACTCCCCTCACTTAGGTATCTCCATCATGCCAAGTGAGAGGTCCTGAGTTGAGTCACTCAAAGAGCGGTTTAATGCTGCATGATAAACTTGTGCTATTGTTTGGGGGCCTTGTGTTCTCCGATCCCTCCTGGATTAGTCGATGACTCTCGGATACTAGGTTACCAAAAAAAGATGGAATGGTGCAGCTAATTCAGTAGCAGTGTATGGCTAGAAATCACCATATTGTATCGTCAAATGTTTTATCCTTCTCCCTGTTTGTGTATAGCATAGTCTTGTAAGATGATGCAATGAAGTAGACACTCCTTTTATGCACAGTGTTTATGAATTGTTAATCAAATTGTATCTCTGCTACTGGCATCTCCTAACTGGTTTCATTTTCTAAAAGATCCAATTTATGCTGCTTTTCATGATGAGGAATGGGGAGTTCCAGTCCATGAAGATAAGTAAGTAGTCCATTATGACCCTTTTTATTGTCTAACTTGTAATTCCACAGTTTTAATTAGCCTCATGTGATGTCTTCTTACTGTGCATTTGATTGTTTTCAACAATATGCAGGAAATTATTTGAATTCCTCAGCTTATCCACTGCATTGGCTGAACTCACATGGCCCACCATTCTCAATAAAAGACACCTGTTTAGGTACATTTAAAGTGGTTTTTCATTATGTTTGGGCTTTTAGAAGGTGGAAGCAACCTGCGGATGCTTACTCTGTTACTGCGCCTCAAGTTATTGATTCAGTTGAATGTAACTCGATGCAGAGAAGTCTTTCTGGACTTTGAACCAGTAGCAGTTTCAAAATTGAATGAGAAGAAGATAACAACACCAGGAAGCCCTGCTAGCTCTCTTCTCTCTGAGCTAAAGCTCCGAGCGATTATCGAAAATGCACGCGAAACTTGTAAGGTATGGCTCATTTCATTGTAAACTTCTGACTATGTGTTTACTTAAGAGTTCTAGCCCCTAGACCATGAGCTTTCAAATCCCAGTACCCATAACACGTTTCATCCATCTCATAACATGTTTCTTTTGTGCTTGTGGTGCAGATAATAGAAGAGTTTGGATCTTTTCACAAGTATATATGGGGTTTTGTAAGTAACAAGCCTATAATTGGTCATTTTCGTTATCCACGGCAAGTTCCAATCAAGACATCGAAAGCCGATGCCATAAGCAAAGACATGGTCAGAAGAGGGTTTCGAGGAGTTGGTCCAACAGTAGTCTATTCCTTTATGCAAGTTGCTGGTATCACAAACGACCATCTCATAACTTGCTTTAGATTCAACGATTGTGTAGCAGTGGCAGATGCAAGGGATAGAGATAACAGTGGCCTAATCGCCAAAATTGAAGAAAAAGAACAGCAGCTGCTGGATTCTTCTCAAGTGGGCTGTTTAGAAAGGACATTAAATGTCTTGAGTTTATCCACGTAGTAGTAATTTGGTATTAAAAGGCGAAATTTCAATGCAATACAGATGCATTATTTGTAGCAGCAGCAGCAGCATGTTGTATGCTTATATATTCCAAGAGTGATTTATGTACAAATAATTCTGAATTACTATCACTACTATTTTATGTTCATTGCTTCGTAATTTGTAAATCTCAAAAATTAGAAATTGCCTGCTTGGCAATTCCCCACATGTTCAAGATGCTTCTCCTAGTGATTCTTCAGCCCCCTTTTGTACAGTCTTTTTAAGTTCATTGGACTAGTTGGCAGGCTCAAGCTTCTTCAAAACACGAGTAGTAAGAAACTGATACCTGGTGAAATTTCTTGCGGGCCCATCTGACTGTCTGGCGTTCAAGTGTAGAATGTAAATCATGTTAATTCAATGATTCTGTGGACTGGAGGGTCGTCGAATTAGTTCTTGGTACCAACTATGAAGCTTCATAACCAATTGAGTTATGCCCATGCGGGCAAAACTTACTCCTTCCTGAACTAATTAGCCCATGTCTTGACACTTCAGTCACTTGAACCAATCAATTTCTTTTTCTTTTTTATATCTTGTTAAGAATTTACATCGATTAATCAAATAAAATAATTAGTCCTTATAAAAATTCTAACATACCTCTCTCTAGATACTTTAAGATCTGCTTAAAGTGTTCACTATATTAGTAATGAATTCCTCCTCTCTTTCATTTTCAAGTGATTCATGAATAGGAGACTTCTCATAGAAAGTGGCTTCTTGAAATGCCGTCCTATAGCTGGCAAAACTTTCCTTTCTTTGGGGCTACCCTACCTAGCTTTCATTGAGGCGTCTCTAACAAGAGTAAATGTACAAATTTTAGCAGAAAACTGATGATTAAAAACCAAACAGAAGTAACAATTGTTGATATCATTTCAATGCATGAATATATATATATATATATATAGTAGATGGAACCAAAGTAGTATATTCCAGAAGAAAGTTCTAAAAAATTACACGTGATTTCTACAAAAGATACAGCCGTCTAAGTGTACAAAGTCATGATCAAGACTCCATCTTTAAATGCTTCTAAGAATTTTTCATCCTTAGGTGAAAATTCTTTTTGACTAAGTACAGAAAAAATTCATCAAATCTAACAATATATTTCATTGTACTAATCGGTCTAAATTGTGGATTAAAGTTGAAAAGAAGAAGAATATTCATTCGAATCTCCAAAAAACCAAAACCAACATCTTCCAATAGTTCTTCCATTTGAATTCAGCTGTCCGAATAGCCCTTTTTATATCCCACTCATTGGATCACGTGACATGTATTATTTCAGGTCGCGGACGACATGAATATGAATCTGATCCATAGAGATTTTTCTCCACAAAAGGGCCCTGTTTTTCCACAATTTTCTCCCAAGTGGGTAAATGGATATAGACATCAATCAAATTGGTTCTTTAATCTCTTCAAATTAGTCAAATGAAAATTAAATATAAGACGAACCGTCCTCTTGACTTTGCCCATTTTCTTTACCACTTTTCTGTCTGATTATTATGCTGGAGAATTTTTCCTGAAATGGCGGCTGCAAGTGCTGCTTTGAAACTTGGATCCTTAGTCAATGAAGATGCCATTTGTTCTATCAAAAAATGTTGAAATTCTGGTGATTCCAACTTTCTTGGATTTGGATTTGTCTCGTGTGACTTTTGTTTTGTAAGATCCAAAGTAATTGTTGGTCCTCCTCCTGATGAACTTAATGAAGTAGAACATGGGACTGATCCAATTGCTGTAGTAACACAACATTTTGAAGTTGTTGATGTGTTCTCCATTTTTGAAGGATGTGGATGATTATGTTCACCTTCATAAGTTGCTACTAAGATTGATTGATCTTCTATGCTTCTTTGAACCTGTTTTTTTTATGAAATCAAGAAAAGGGCTTAGTTTATATCCATAATTTGAAACTTTAATCCAAAATTTTCAACATAAAATTGAAGTTTCCATTCCAAGATTTGTTCTTCTTACCTTTTTCTTAACAGGGCAGCTAGGTGCAAATGAACATTTGAAATAAGCTCTTGGTGAAGGGTTATCTCTAGTGACCTTTTGTCCATACTTCCTCCATTGATATCCATCTTTCACAATCTGTAATTCAATCACAAAAACACAACAATTTTCAGTACACAATGTGCGAAGAATCATTATTACTTCTATAAGTTCGTATTGTAAGATGTTTTAATCATGTTACATATCATATCTTTGTTACGAGATAGTATAAAACACGAAATCAAACACAAGCAATTGATAACGAGGTAAGAACTTACAAGGCTAGTATCAGATGCTTCTGTCCGAACATAAACTCTAGAAATCTTGGATTTGATGTGTTCTTCTCTTGGTTTCTTGCAAGAACCTTCATCACTAGAGCTACTTTCTGAAGGACCATTAGTTGTTGTTGCTACAGCAGCATCCACAATTGTATCATTATTAATGTTGCTACTACTTTCAGCTAATTTCCTCTTCTTGGATACATTATTATTATTAATATCATCAGTTCCTCCTCCTCCTGATGATGGATTCTTGTTCATATAATCCATCAAATGTTTTCTCAAAGCATCATAATTCTCACACATGACTGTCAACATTTGTGTTAATTTCTGATTTTCAGCACTCACTCTGTTTAATTCCTCCATTAAAGCACCATGATTCTGTAATCAAAACAGATGAAAATCTCAATCAAAAGACGAAAAAAAGGAAAAAGAATTATGGGTTTTGTTTTTAGACTACTTCCAAGTAAAAAGATTACAACTTTGACAGAATTAAAGAAAGTTTAAAATGTATTTAAACTCTATTTCATACTATTTTGACCCTTTAATTATTTTGGGATCTTTAAAACTGTAAAATTGGTCGAAAACCAATACAAAATTGATTCGAAATATAATTTTAGCAGTCCGAAAATAATTGGAAGATAAAAGTTCTGAAAGTAAAGTTTAAGAAAAATGCACTGCTATGATATTTATAGCTTTTTACCCTTAAAAGGAAGTATAAAGAAATTAAGAAAGAGTCTTGAATAGAACTGACCTCTTCTTCTTTAACAAGAGGCATTTTTCTTCCCAATTGATCAATGAAATTGCTTTGAACTTCTTGTTTCTGCAATAAAGTTAGAATCTTGATTAATAAAACCACCATTAAAATTAGTCCTCTCCTCCTCTGTTCACATGATTTACTTAGAGAGAAGTAATTTAACATACCAGGCTGCCATTATCAATGAGTCTAAGTGGCTTGACATTAAGATCCAAAGAAGTATCAATCAAACTTGTATATTCCATTAGCAAAGCAGAATCAAATTTCAAAAACCCACCAAGAAATTCCAATCAAATTAAGCTGTGGTGCTTCTTCTTCAACCAAACAAAAAAAAAAAGAAACCCTCCTGAATCTTGAACTTCAAATTCAAGAACTAGCTAGATTTTCTTTAGAAATGTAGAGATAAGTGATATATATAGATATATATAGGAACAAGAAGAAAAGAAAGCAGGAGACAAGTTGTACGAAGGAAGGAAGGTAGGAAGAAGGGAAGAATCAGTTGATGACTCTTTCTTTTTTTCCTGTAAAACAAATGGGATCAAGTATTTATTAAAGAATGAAACAGAGAGGGTGGCAAGGCAATTGGAAGAGTGGATTTTGGCGTTTAGTTTCTTAACTAGTAGTTTATTTTATTTATGGTAATAAATAAAGAAAGAAAGAAAGAAAAAGAGAAGAAGAGGAAAAAGAAAAGTAGTGTGCTTTTCGTGTCGGTCATGAGAGAGAGAGAGAGAGAGAGAGAGAGAGAGAGAGAGAGAGATCTTGAAAGTCTTTATGCAAAAGAGTCAAGTCAAGCCCACCTTTAGGAATTGGTATAGTAAATGAAGGAAGAAGAAGAAGAAGAGCAAGTACATATCATATACTCCTACTTTCTCCCCTCTTGGGCCCCCCACAAAACCCCCACAAATTATAGTTTACTAGCCATGTTATGTGTTGATTTTTGAACTCTCATTTGATCTAATCCCTCTTCCTCTTCCTCCTCTTTTTAGTTTTTCCCTATCCTTAATTATTGTGTTTCATACCGCGCATTATAAATATTTGAGAAGTTAAATGTTTAAATATTATATTCAGAGGGATTAGGGATGATAATAGAATAGGTTCAAGTGAGTACTCATTCGTTTCTGACTTATTTGAACATGTTTGACTCGAGTTTAATTGAAGATCTAAATAATAAGAAGATTAATTTCGTACCCAAATTTAAAGATAGATTAAGCAGAGATTAGATTCTTCCCATCTCCATCCATTCTCTATTTTAGGGTATTCATATATATATATATAAAATTTTTGACTAAAATTTAAACTAAATACTAGAGAGTATGAGAGATTTATGAGTTTAATTATTGCACATGCTTAGACTTATTTTTTAAAAGATTAATACGTTTAATTTATTTGATTTTGTGAGATGCATATAATTATTTTGTGTTTAATAAGGTTATTAAAAATAATATATCTAATTTTTCACTTCCTAATTTCCCACTAGGTTTGAAAGGGACGGATTTGGAATAGGGCTAGATTTCATCTTCAAGTGTGGGAATGAGTGGGGGATAAGGATTAAGTAAGGGAGGTTGGGTTGGGAATGTGGATGATTTTTTATACCCAAACACGATGATGAGTTGGGAATAAGAACAAAGTAGAGGAGGTGGGTATAAGGCCCAGAACCTGGAGTTAAAGTCCTCACATCCACCTGTCCCTATTGCCATCCCTAAATCTAACCCTAAGTAAGAATAACTTCTGTAAAACTCTGTACAAATAAAAAAACCCGTGCCTTTAACTACCAAACACTTCTGAAAAGTATTAAAAGAAAATATACATACTGCCAATCAAAAAGTCACATTATCGATATATTTAACACTTAAATCTCGAGTAAGTAACAGAATTTTTCAGTACTGAGAGGTTATATTTCTATTTAATGCAAGTTTGACTTAAACTTTATATTCTGAATTAATAACAATAAACATTATATATATTAAATTTTTAATCATTGAATTGATATCTTTTCAATCTAATGACTAAAATTTATTATGTCGTGAATTAGTATTCTCCCCGAGATAAATAAACCCTAAAAATGCATGAAAAATTGAATATATAAATATGTAATGTACATAATTTGAATAATTCAAAAGAACACAAAATTTACTATTATTAATTGGCCTAGCTCTAAATTGAATTAATTCAAATGAAATACTATTTCAAATTCAAATGGCCACAACAACTCAACCTAATTTTTGTATTAAAAAATAAGTCAACCTATATATATTTTTTATTTTAACAAAGAAAAATATTGATAATTTCATATAAAAATTACGTAATTGGTCATGCATTACCACAATGATTAAATATTTTTAAAGGGTAGTAGTGGACCTCTAGTTACGAGTTCTAATGGTGTGGGCTTCTTTTACTTTACTTTCTCATCACGTTTTTCAAACATTTTCCACGTTATTATTTATGTTATTTTATTTACACTAAGGAGATATTAAAAAAAGAGAGAGTTGAAATTATCATAATTAATAAAGATAAATTAAGTATTATTATTAATTAATTATTACTAAGCCTCAATTTAAAAGACGGGGTGAAGTAAGGAAGGGATGTCATAATATAAATGTCCTATTTATGTATTTTTCCTTTTACGTCAATAAATTAGTCATTTCTTGTCATAAAACTTTCCAATATTTCTATTCAAGGATTCTTCTGCCTCACAAGTACTGGGCAAAAAATTGAGTTTCTTAAGCGGAGTAGAGGAATTGGAATCAAAGCGACTGGGAAAATTTTATATATTCTGACAGCGAGGCTGCCACTCAGTCCTAAGACGGATTAAAGAAGAGTGGGGAACTCGGACGTAAAATGTTACTAAAAGTCTATTTTATCCTCGTATAAAGGATTCTTCTGCCTCACAAGTAATTCTAACTGACGGATCAAAGAAGAGTGAGGAACTCTATTAGAATTTGGGCTTGGGTCTAACTCACCCCAAAAAGTAGGGAGGACTGCCCAAATTTCTCTAAGGAGTAATTATTTTCTTTAATTAGTCGATGTGGGATTCTCAACACACCTCTTACGCCCAGGAATAGACATCTGGTGCGTAGAATTTTGCAGGATTGGACACCTGCGCGAGTAGCCTAACTTGGGCAGCCCAACAACTGGCTCTGATACCACGAAGTTTTCAGTAGGAAAACTCTACTATTTTTCTCGCCCTTTTTCCTATTCCCCCATTTTTCATATGTACAGCAGTAACTTTCTATAAACCAGGAAGCACTTACATAATATCCTAAAATATCTCAACTATACAATCACATATCCAAACCAAATCACTATAATCTACAACAAGATAACAACTCAACAAACTCAGACGTAAATGTTACTAAAAAGTCTATTTTATCCTCATATAAATTAATTTATTACAAATTTATCTTAAATTAAACTTCTACCATATATATTTACTTTTAAATTATTTACTTTTTCTCCCAACTAAACGAAAGTACATGTGATTTACTTCCATTCCACCCCTCTACCAAACAATTTCCCCCCTCCGCGAACCAAATTAGAGCTAAGTATCCGTACATAAAATTTAATTATTTTTTTTTGAGAGGACATCAAATTTAATATTTATTTGCTTTTTCTCGATAGACAATAAATAAAACACAAGGGAGGTGTCCTCTACGCGTTTCGTACGCCATTTCTTGGGTAAAATTACTAGTAGATCTCTTCTCCTTTTTATGTTCAAACCTGCTTGAAATTTGGCTATTTGTATTGTTCAACAATAATATTTAAAGACAAAGAATTTCTCAAATGGTTGAAAGGGTAATTTCTATTATAGAATTCCCCATTGCGTCACATTTCTAACTATATATATTGGATAAAAAAATTAAATTTATATCTGATAAACACTGTTAGAATTTTTGGGTTTGAATCTAACTCACCCCAAAAGGTACCTCAATAGAGGAGGACTGTCCAAGTCTTTGTAAGTAGTAATTATTTTCTTTAATTAGCCGATGTGGGATTTTCATTCTCAACAAACACCCAAATATTCTGATATGAACTAATCAAATTTCTAAGAAAAATTTGATCTAATGACTTTATATTTTAATGTTATTTTGGAATGGACTAAGTGATTATTAAAAATAATAGTAGTATTAATTAAACACGTAATCTATCTTATTAAATATTAAAATTTTGTTTATAACTAGGAATTAATTAATATAAGGATTTTATATTTTTATTTATAAATCTAGTTTTTCAGTGTTACACTGACTCTATTATTTAGTTTAACGCACAACAAAATTGTAAAAAGTACGTAATACTTTATAATTATACAAAGGAGGTTAAAAATAGACAAAATTTTCTATAATTTTATATCAAAAGGCGAAATATTTCACTTTTAAAACTTCTTTAAACTACCCGATATTTTAGTAAAGGATATAAAAATTATAATAACTCAACAATACTGAGACAAGATTAGGAGCAAAGCAAATGTGGTAATAACCACACGCCATTATTCTTATCCAAGATTGGATAATGCCTATAAATTAGTGTTTGGTAGGCATTATTTGGTCTTAACTAATGCTATAAAAGAGCATACTATATTTAATGAAAACCGTGTTCTAATTGTTTATTTCCATATTTAAATTCATTTCTTGGAAAAAAGTTTATAATTTTGGAAAAATATTTAGCTAAACTAGTCTTTATATTGAATTGCATATTAATTGTACCTATAATTTCTATAAAAGCATAGAAATATATATTTTTTGTCCAAAATAGTTTAGTTATATTGGGCTATTAGAGCAATATTTACCTAAAATGCTACCAAACATTTGTTTTATTATTGATTTCATTTAAATTTATTTAATGCATTTATTTCTTAATAGATTACGCATTATATGTAGGGTATAATACCCCTGAGAGGTGTACGATATTCTGAGATATACGATTTTGACTTAATCTGGACTTGATTTATAGAACGTCGGTAAAATTTGACTCTTACTTACAGCGTCTTGATTAATTCGCGATTCAACCTATAAATAGCACATAGAGTGTGACTCTTATTTACGAGCGCCCATATTATAAATTCGACTCGACGTACAGAGCGTTTATAGAATCTGATTCTTACTTATAAGTGTCCTGATTAATTCGACTTATTTTACACATTGCTCATAAAGTCTTCTCTTACTTTAGTCGGCTTTCTCTTCAATTGTTATATTATATTAATATCTCTGAGAACTATTCAACATAAATATTCAGAGATATACACCCTAACTATAACCGACTCGATTTAAAGAGGGCCCACCTACTCTAACTTAAGAATATTTAAATATAACATTTATTCATTGCGCCAAACTATTAACATGCTGATTAGTTTATTGAATCAAAAATTAAGAAAACATATATCAAAACAATATTCTTATATAAATTCTGCCCACCATTCACAAAAAACATCGTTATTACCAAAAAGAGAAAATGTATAGTTCATTTAACTTAAAATTTAAGTCATTCAATTTGATCATAATTATTAAATCCATTGTATTTAGAGATAGAAATCCAAACAACCAATGTTTTCTTGTTGGATTTGGATTAAATTAGAAGAATATATATATAAATCAAATTAAACAGGAAAAGTAATCCAACAAATACAATGAACTAAGAAAATACGTGTCAAAGTTGGCTGCCAACAAAAACCCAACTTTTGAGAGGAAAACGAAGCCATAAGTTTCAAACTTTGCTACTTGTTAAGTTAGTTTTGGCAAAAATGCAAAATTGGGACTTTGAAAATCTTTTCAAGACTTCAACATTTGTTCCATTTGGTCCGTACCTAATTATCTGTCTTCTTTTCTCAGTATCTAAACAAAGGAGACTTCTTTTATTTTCTTTTTTAATTAATTAATTAATTAAACAAAAAAATAATACAACATTGACTCTTGTCAAAATCTGTGTCCCTCCAAGACAAGATGATGAACTCAATGAATATCTAAATTATTTAGGAAAAATAAATTTAAGTTTTAATTAGAGATACAATTATTAAACTATAATTCTTATACTACATTCTTCAGTGGCGGAACTTGAAGTTTAATTTTAAGCATCAAGAATTTTTTCTTCCTTGTATAATAATAAAAATATTTTAGGGAGGCCAAATTTTATAAATTTTTTTATTATCAACAATAAACAAACATTTAATTTCTTATACTGTGAGGTATCGGATTAGAGACTTAATATTATCGACTGTAGAAGTTTATCTTCATAGGATGAGGGAGGTTCTTTGCTTGGGAGATGTTTATATTCAGAAGATTCTGAATTAGATTATTTGAATAAAAAAATCTCAAACGAGAAGAGAATTGATCTTGTAAAGAGTATACTGGTTTTATAATTAGCTAACATAATTAATGTGTAAGTTTAATTTACTCGTAATATTCTTTGGCACCCAGAATTGGTTGCTCTATAGTAAATTTTATTAATAAAATATAATAAATTAGAAAGTACTAATAATACAAAAAATGGTATGCAAAGTAATTAAACGCGTTTATTGGAATATCAAATTCTACCTACTCAACCACTATGCCCACCCTAATTAACCCTATCTCCTATAAACAAAAAAAGGAACTAAAAAGCCGGATAGGTGTAATTCAGTTGGTCTTTGGGCTACAAAATTGATAATAAGGACCAATGTTCGAATCTTGGCAGCGACAATGTAGGAATTTAACCCTCTCCGATATAAGGGGTGGTTTCTTGTGCGTACCAAAACTTCACCTCCCAATCTGCAAGATTATTAAGTCACTATAATTTATATCTTTTACCTGAATATCGGATAATCTGATGGGAGCTCTGAGATAAGAAAAATTCAAAAAAATTAAGGGGCTAAAGGCAGCAACCCATGTTGCTTAAGGTTATGGTTCACCGTCCACAAACTGTGTCTCTTAAATAAAGTCAAAATGCAATTCTTTTTTTTTATTTTTTATTTTTTTAGAAAAAAAGGGTCAAACCATGCAAAATGTAGTCTTTTTTTGTTTTTTTTGGGTTAAGTGCAAAATGTATATAGTCGCAATAATATAATCAAGAATTCAAATTCCTCACCTTCTTGCTTTTCAAAAAATTATGAAAATAATTTTCAAAATAACTTGTGGATAAAAATAAAAAGAGTTTTACTTTTTAAAAACACATTTTCTTATAAATAATTTATTACAAATTTTACAAAATTCACTTCTTCTAAACTTTTTCTAAACTTGCTACAAAATTTTATGTAAATGCACTCAAAAAGTTTAACAAAATATACGTTCTTAATGACATATTATAATATATATATATAGGTTCATCGACGAGAAAGGGTTCAGAAAAAAACAAAAATCATTTATTTTTATTTCTAAATTAATAAAACTCAACTTATTTGCGTGGACTATTTTATAAATAAGAAAATACAAGTCAAAACTCAATATATTACAGTATAATTGAATCAAGAACAATAAAGTAGCTTAATCATGTCGATTTTGTTATACAAAATACAAATAATTCTAATATCGAAAGTTAAAAAATTCTTGAAAAACATATAAAATTATATTTTTATTATATTATTTATTGAATATTATGCATTTAAATACGTTCTGAAATCGTTATTAATTTGAGCATCAAAATTTTTTTATAAACTTGTCATTTTCTCTTTTGATAAATTGTTAAGAAGGGTCAAGATTTTTCTTTGAAAATAAAGAAAACCCATATAATAATTGTAACGTTATTCAATCTATGTTCCAAAGAAAAAAAAAAAAAGGTTATTGAATAATCTATATATAAGACCAGAGTGGGTTCGGTCTACTTTGCTTAGATTTTACAGCGTACGTCAGGGAGGTGAGATCACGGCTGTAAGAATCCGCAAAATTCCACCCCAAAAAAATTAAAAATAAAATAATAATTAATAATAAAAATAGGACTGACAAGTCAGAATTGAACCAACCCAAAGACTTTGGGGCGGACCCGACCGTGAAGAAGATGACCAAAAACAAGAAGAACTCAACTGAACCGGTTGGTTTTGGTTTGGTAGATTAGATAATTAGATGGCATTAATTCATTGAACCAGAATTTTTCTACGTGTGTCCACATTCATGAACCGGTTTAATTAATTAATTTTGTTTTTTTATTGGAAAAGTGTTTTAAGGTTGTCTGCGTCTCCATTTGGTAATTTTTAGAGAGAGAGACAGAGAAGACTGTGGAAAAACAAGAAATATTCAGAATCTAACAGCTGAGATAATTAGGAGAAGAAAAAGCATTGAATTCAAAAAAGTGTGGTTTTACTTCAAAAGCACATGTTTTACGAATTTGTCATTTCTGTCTTCTTAGCAGTGATTCCGTTTTTTTATTTGTTATATTTTATTAATTTTTATGTACTTTTTATTTATCATCCTGTACAAAATATGATAATATTTAATAAATTTTTTTATTATAATCTTTGATTAATAATAAATTTTAGTTTTTTTATTTTTTTTAACATAGAAACTAATAATAATGAGAAGAGAGAACAATTTAAAATGTATTATTCTAAATTTTGTATTTTTTAAAAAAAATGTGATGTTCAAAATATGACAAATTAATAAAAGACGGTAGAAATATTAATGAACAATAGAAGAATAAGCTGAGCAAAAAAAAATGTAGAAGAATAATAAATAAATATATTACTCCAATCTTGGGTGAGATGGTACTGAATTTAGACTTTAAATTGGCTTTTTTTAGAGTGATTTACGATTTTCATATTTATTTTTGAAAAATATATTATATATGATTATTTAAATTTAATAAAGTGTTTAAATTTTTGAAGAAAATTTATATTATAAATTAGAAACATAATTTATTTTAACATATATACTCGAAGCATGTTAAAAAAATCCTTTATAATATGAGATATTTGGGAGGTTTTATACATATTAAAAATTTTTAAATTATGACATGCTATTAATTAATAAAGAGGAAAATGTTGAAATTCTCACATTGCCGCTGCTAGGATTTGAGTATTAATTTTTGTTACCAACTCTATAGCTCAAAACAAACTAAGCTACGTTCATGCAAGCTTTAATGATATTATCTTGGTATCAAAAGGCGAAATCCCTCGTCCACAGGGCTCCTATCAGATTGTGTCATGCATCAGTGCGCACAAAAAACCACTCCTACAATAGAGAGATTGAAATTCTCACATTGTCGCTGTCAGAATTATATTACGCCTGCATATTATCTTGACTTGAAGAGGTCTAATTTCTTTTTTTTAGAAAAAAACGAAATATATATATAGTTCATATACCGACCTTGCAAAATCTATGGGCGAAAATGCCAACCCTAATTAATACTTATCAGTAATTTCTATAACTTAAAAGTCTAAAATCATTATAGAGGAAAACAGACTCCCATTGACGAGAACATATAATGACTATTTAATCTGCTCGAATATTCTGAATTGAAATATATAAAATTATTTAAATAATTGTATTGATATTTTTCTAAAAATAAATTTCATTTTTCAACGTATTAAACTAGCTATCTTTTTTATTATGAATCGTAACTTTGATATATTTTCTAGAAATATTTCTTATTGGATTATAAAATTTGAATTTGACATATCCTTTTTATCTCATCTAATTAAATTAACATTAGAAAAAAATAGAAAGCGATGAATATATATAGATATTCGTTATAAATAATCAAAAATTATTTTAACTTTTTTTATGATTATAAACTTTTATTTTACTTTTTCTAACTATGATTTTTTTTTACTTTTTCGTTTATAGTTACAAAGTTTGATTTTATATTTTTCTAGTTATGAATTTTTTTTTTTGGAAATAGCATATTTCATGACTATCTCAAAAAAAAAAAAAAGAAAATAGTTCATATTTGAAAAAGATAAAAAAAGTTTTATGATTATAAATAGAGAAATTAAAATAGTATGTATATATATATAATTTGTTTTCTCTTCCACTCCCTACTTTCTTATTTTTATTAATTAAGGATATTGAAATTACATCATTCCATTATTTTCATTCATTTTATCTTTTTCTAACTGTAATTTTTTTTTTTGTTTATATTCACAAAGTTTGATTTATTTTTTTTGTTTGGAATAGCCATGAAATATTTTTAACATCTCAAATATATAAAGCGAAGTAAAAATAATTCATGACTATTTCAAAAAATAAAAGTTTATGATTATAAATAGAGAAATTAAAATAGTGTATATATATTAATTTGTTTTCTCTTCCTCTCCCCACTTTCTTATTTTTATTAATTAAGGATATTGAAATTACATGGTTCCAAAACTTACATTATTTTCATTCATTTTAATTCTTGTGTATAAAACCAGTCATATTTATAATGTGAAATAGGTAATAATAATCTATTTCTTGGCAAAAGAAATTGAAATTCTAGAAGGGCTAAAAATATAAATGATGAGCAAAATTATGCACTTTATTTTCACAAGCTAGTATTCTAGAATTAGGCAGGTATTCAATAGGGATTGGTTCATTTTTTTATTGGTTGGATTTTATCCATTTTGGACAAAAACTATGGTCCCTAAAAACCATTATATATATTATTGGATAAGGGAAATTAGGAGTAGGAAACATTATAATTGCCACTTTAATTGGGTTGGAAAATATTGAAATAAACGACAATTTTAATTCAACTAGAGGCACTTTTTGTATTTATTTGGCTGCTGCTGCTGGCCTGCGACGGTGGTGGCGGTGGTCGCCGACGACGGGGCTATACTTAGTCAATTGTAGTTTTTATTTATTTATATATATATATATATAGATTGTTAAGAAATTTAGAACGCAGAAAATAATAATATTAAACGCAAAGAAAAATAATATTGAATGCTTCAATTTATGTCTTTCTTATTCATTTTAATATTATTTATATACCACAAAAGTATCATAATATTAGTCAATATAGGATTCTAATCGATCATTATTAAAGAATATTGTTATAATATTAAGAATAATATATAAATAATATTGAATGCAGAAAAGAATAATATTAAACGCAAATAAAAATAATATTGAATGCTTCAATTTATGTCTTTCTTATTTATTTTGATATTATTTATATACCACTTCTAACCGATCATTAATAAAGAGTACTGTTATAGTTATTATAATAGTAACAATTAATAACATATCGGATGTAAAATGATCGATAATCTTAAAGAATTACACACTGATATGATGTACTGATGTGATATCTTCGACATAAATTAATTATTTTATTTTATTTTGATCCTTAGTCAATTATAGTTTGAAAGTGTAGAAAAAAAATACACCACACGTAGGGTAGGGTATGTATGATTAATTGAATATCCCACTATTAAACTAAAGAGAATAAATGAAAACACAATTTTGACACGCTTCCTTCCTTCTTCCATATGCATCACTTTTACTTCTTGATATGTATTTTATATTTCTTTTTCTAATTATTTCCTTAAAAAAATGAACTCGTTTAATACACTTAAATTATTTATACTTCTTTACAAGTAGACTATATTTTTGTATATTTATATTATTATTATTATACGTAATTATATTTTTTTCGATGAAAGGAATGCATACTTAACTTGTGACTATTTTTTAAAGAGTAAAATCATTTAAACAGTCAAGAGTATCCGAACAATTTTACCTTTTAAAAAATAATTATGAACAAAATATGCACAGGTCTATTTCTGCTTGAAAAACATCTTAATAAATAGTGTAAGTAAGTAATATATTTAAAAGAGAGTCTACTTTTAACTAAAAGGATTTAGTCTATTTATATCATAAGTTTTCATTATAATGATTATATATTTTCCAAAAAAAACACTATGAAGTGTATAAATTTCTCATAATTGTCATTACAAATATGCATAAATATTTTTGTCCTCTTTTAGAAATTAATTTTAATAAATAAAAATTTTCATATATTCAATTCTAGAAGAACTATTACTCTAAAAAACTAAAGTCCGTCCGTACCAACCAAATAATAAAGCAATTTACCAAATTTAAGTGCATGCATATATATATATATATATATATAAATATATGTATCTTGAATCTTGACCTACTTTGGAATTCAAAGATGAACGAAGGGAATTATATATATATATATATATATGCACCAAATTTTGGTTTTATTTGAGAGCAAAACGCGCTAAAAAATGATTAAAACGAATTAATTAATTGAGAATTCCTCCAATATTATTCCTTGTTTTAATTTTTTTTATTTTGTCAAATTATAACGTATTTTGAATAAAAATACTTTTAAATTGAGCAATTAATATATACAATGGAAAACTTATATGTCACATTACAACAATGGCTTATCCAAGCACATTTCCAAGAATTATTCATGAATGATCTTTGAAAAAAAAATGGAAAAAAATGAAATAATCCGTTCTTCTCACAAAAAAATGGAAAAAAAATATGGTTCATATGTCTTTTGGTTTTTGGTTTGTGATGGCATGCATGAGATCATCTCTACCCTAAAAATCTTTAGGCACCATCAAATCAAACCATTCTCTTACTATATTTATAAATATTAATGTTCATTCAAAAATATTTTTGGCCTTGCCTTTTGATATTTTTTTAATTTTCTTATAAATAAAGGGAGAATTTTAATCTCAAAATTTTATGGTATATTTCATCCTAAGCTATGTTTCATTTTTTCTTTTAAAAAAAATGAAAAATATACCTCACAAATTAATTCAGTCAACTGCTTTCAATTTGTTAACATAAATAGTCAATCAAATTATCTAATATATCTTCTACACATTTTTTTGCGTAACAATTTTTATAATAATTTTATTCATAAATTTTATATATAAAATAAAATAAAATATACATACTAAATCTAAAAAATAGAATTAAAAACAATTTTATTACTAAAAAATAATTTTACATTCCGATTTGAAATATCCCCAACTTTGGCATCTTTTTTATATAAATGATCATGATCGAAATGGCTTCTGGGTCTTCTTGATAAATCCATCTCCCCCTTTTTTTTTTCTACGGCGTCAACTTCCAATTTTCTGGTCTTGACTCTTAAACTGTTGGATAAAGATTCATTATTTAAAAAAAAAATGATAACTTGTAATTTTTTTTTAAATAATCATCGTACGTACACCTTAAGTTATAATACACTCAGACTATTTTTCCTTTAAACTGAATAAGATTATAAAAATATGATATAAGCACTATATTATCAGAATTTAAATTAAAAAAATTTAATAAAATTAATAAATATTCTAATCGTTTCATCTACATATTTTGTGATGAAATTCTCCTGTTTTTTTCCATGCAAAGTCAATAGTAGTATTAAGTATTATTATGATGAGTTGAAAATGAGGATAACATGTGAAATGGAAAAAGCCGAAATAGGAACAGTGTTTTCTTGGTAGTTGTATTATTATTATTAATTATTATTATTAATACCACAAAGCAAAATCTCTCGTTCATAAAGTTTCCATCAGACTGGTCGACATTCAGATAAAATATGTAAATCATAGTAACTCAGTAACTTTGCAAACTGGAGATCAGACACTGATTTGCACAAGAAACCAACCCATATTATTATTATTATTATTATTTGGAGGGGGGGTCTACGAGTGTTGATTTGACTAAGAAGGAAGAAGAGTAAAGGACAGGAAAAATAAGGCCACGCTTTCAGTACGTGGATTAGACGTTTTTTCACTACAAATATGTACGCAATAGTTTCACGTGCGGAAAAAATCTTCCGCTTCACTTACTGAAGTCGACAAGAGAGACAACGTTTTTAACTTTATAAACAGATAGGATAAGAAACAATTCTCATCCTACACACGTTATTAATAAAATATAACCGGTGATAATTAGGGTTGTAAATGAATCAAGTTAGAAAAAAAATTCGTTCGAGTAATATAATGAGTTAACTCAAAATTTAGCTTCGAAATTTGATAAAAAAGCTCAATATATAAATAAATTATATTTTTATATATTATTATCATATTAAATTTTTAGTTGAATAATAAAACTTAATTATTATAAATTTGTTAAAGTGCCTATTCAAATTTGAACCACGTATATATATACACGATAATACTAATATAAATAGGAAATTATAAATTCATTTAGTAAATTTATATTAATTACTTTTTATAAATTCATAATTCAAAAGAATTTATAATTAAATTTTCAATTAAATTAGTGTTAATACATTTTTTTTGAATAATTGCAAAATATTATTTAAAAAATAATGTATTCACATATTTTTTTCTACAAAAAAGTATGTTACGACGAACTAAATATTAAAAAATAAAAATTTAGAGAAAAATTTGTATTCGACTGAAGTTAAAAAACGAAGCAATAAAAAATAGACTTATTAATACTCGGCTCGAACTCGAATTTAATCGACTCAATAAGTGATACGAGAGTCATCGATTAATACGAAATGAATTTGAAGGCGCAAGACCTCCAAATACTCTTTTAAGTAACTCATACTCACGACTTCTTAATTAGCATGACATGTGGAGAATTTTAAGTGATAAGTGCAGTCTTGGCCATCGTCATTTTATATAAAGGAGCCCAACATGAGGTGTCGATTGTGGGCCTCCAAATTTGGATGGGCCTATATCATATATCTAAGAGAACTGGGCTTACTATTTATAGCCCATTATGTGAGCTTAGTTGGGCTTAATTTCTTCATATTGTAAACCCAGATTCCTCTTTTGGGCCCAATAGCTTTCATGCCTTTGGACCGAAACTGACGGCCTAGTCTACACTTCTCTTCGGGGCCCAACCAAGGATAAATGGAATTTTTTTTTTTTTTATAATTTTTTATTGAAAAGGTAAACAAAACTTGAGCTCAAGGACGTAAATGGGGCGGATCTAACCGAATATTTATCCGGTTTCAACCCATCTTAATCTGTTTAATTCTGATTTAAGTGAAAATTCAAATGGGGATGAATTTTGTACTTAAACTTGGGATAGGTTGGGGGCGGGGATTAGGTTCTCTCCATCCTTAACCCGTCTCATCCCCACTTTATATATATATATACATATATATTTGAAGTAAAATATTAATTTAAATAGTAAAAAAAGTGTGGAAAAAATAAAAAATACTAAATTAAACTTCATATTCAGTCAATCTCTGTGCTAACTTCTGGACATTGAAAATACTATATGTAATCCCCGTTTGGATCTCTAATTCTCCTGTGGGTTTGGGGATGAAGCTAAATAAATTTATAGTTATGGACTCGAATTTTGATTAAATAATAAATTTTTTTTGGTTTTTAGAGGAAAATTTTTTGCACCAATTAAGGTCCGTTTGCTCTTATTGCAAACATTATTATGATTATTATTATTATTATTAAAAGACTGAATTGAAATTATATAATTCGACAAAATATATAAATATGTTGAGAATGAAAATTTCACATTGGCTAATTAAAAAATAATAATTACCATTTATAAGGACTCAAGCAGTCCTCTCCTCTTGAAGTACCTTTTGGGTGAGTTAGGCCAAAGCCCAAATTCTAATATGGTATCAGAGCCATGATATTGGGCCATCTGCAGATGTCCAATCCTGCAGAATGCCACGCTCTAGATCAAAAAATGATCAACCTGAACGTAAGGAAGTGTGTTGAGAATGAAAATTCCACATTGACCCTTTGGTGAATAAATTTCAAAACAACCAAACAGAAATTTGAAGAGCAGTTTTACAGCAAGTCATAATCAGATTCAGTGGGTCACTCATATATATATATATATATATAGAGAGAGAGAGAGAGAGAGAGAGAGAGATCATCAAATTTCGAGTTGCTTCTAACTTGTGAAGAATTTTTCTTGAAGTTTTTTGGATTATTACATTGCCTTGCTATACTTGAATTCTTTGTTTTGTCCTTTTTTGTCCTTTTTTTATTCTTCCAAATATGCATGCATCTTTTTACTCACCATAGCTTTAATTTCTAAACATCGTTGTCTTTTATTTTTCCCAAAATAATAATATTTTTTAGAGTTGTCCGAATTCTATTTATAGAACGTTCACAAAATCAGACTCTTACTCGAAGGTTAAAGTTTAACTCTACACAGAATAGACAATTTAATTGAACTTGACTTACTAAACGCTTATTGCTTGTTTACTCGAGATTAAAATTTAACTATGAATATTTTATGGAGTCAAAAGGAAGACTTGAATCTTTTAGATCCACTCTGCTCTAAAGAATAGTAGAATAGCATTTTTTTTATAGCAGAAATTCATAAAATAATTTCGATAATTATTAAAAGGATTAATTCAAAAAATGTCCATGCACTTTGAGTTAATTGTTAATTGAGTAACTGAACTTTTAATTTTAACAATCAAGTACCCAAATTATGGTTATGTAAAAAATAATAACTGAAAATACTTTTGATTTTGACAATTATATACCCAAATTAAGGGTCGTCAACATATCACATGTTATTTTTTTTACAAAACTCTAATTTAAATATTTAATTGTTAAAATTAGAAGTTTTTATATTAAAATTACATGCACATTTTTTTAATTAATTCTTAGTATAATTGCTAATTATTTAGGGAATATCTAATCATGACCAAGAGACCATGAGAAAAGGATATTTAAATATAATAATTGTGTGTAAAATATAAATATCGTGATTTTTTAAGTAAATATTTTATTAAAAGCAAGAATACAAATTAAATGATGTTATCAAACCCAATTATTGAATTTTTAGACATATTATTCTCTTCCAATTGTCCCATTTCCTTTAAGCTGTTAAACAAATCAATTTATAAATAATAAGTTATATTAAAGTGCAATGATACAAATAGCTTAGATAAGTTTATAAAATGGCTTTATTTTTCTTTAAAAAAAATTAAAGGTATGAACTATGAAAAATATATTAATTTATATACAATAATTAATTATGGACCTATAGTTGAATGATTGAATTTGAATAGTTCAATGCAACCAAACATCTTGTTAACAAAATTAATTCCCAACTCTTTCACTAATTATTGACTAATTAAATTATTTAGGTTGTATTTGGATTAAAATTTTAATTACAAAATATTTTTTTTATTTTTTAGTTTAGACACCACATTTGTTAGGTTTTTTTTTTTCTTGGTAAGAAAAATAAACAAACTTTTGGAACTATAATTATCAACGTCTAAACTTTAGGAATCAAAATAGACAAATTTAATAAAATTTATTAAATTTAAATGATATTTTAATTATATTATGGATTAGGTTCATGTTCCTACTCACGCATCTCTTGACTTATATCAAGTTATATCAAGTTATCACTCCGTTATTGATTATATTTCTAATTATATGGAAATAAAAATAACAAAAAGAAGTATTGTGACTTAATACAAGTCATAGAGTTAACTGAGCTACGTTCATATAGACTCGTTTAATATATCTTCTAATATATTTTATTGGGCGGACCTATTATTTAAAGAAATAAAAAAACAGCAGAATTCTTTATTGTCTTTTCCGAGAGTAACGTATTTTCCAAATAATAATGTTAGATATTTCTATGGGCATTGCCTTTGCCGCTCCTTCCACTCAACTCACTACCAAAACTATGTCCTCCAATCACTAAAGAACAGCCACTCCCCCCTTCATTCCTGCTCCCCAACCCCATCCCCTTTCCTCCTGGTCCCATTAATGTCTCCTCCTCCATCCCTTCATCGCCACCTGCCCTCTCATGTCGTTAACGAACTCCCCAGGTAATAACCTTCCTTATATTTTTCCAGATTCCCCATCAAATATTGAATCTTGGTATCTCTTTTCTTATAAAACTCAAAATGCCCTTTTCTAATAATTCTTGTTAAACCCGTTCTTGAAGAAGAAGAAGAAGAAGAACCCATCAGTTAATTATTATGGAGGATCATCAGTTCAGTCCCAAAATTGGAAATCGGAGCATTATATTTGGGAAATATGAAATGGGGAGGCTATTAGGGCAAGGCACTTTTGCTAAGGTATACTATGGGAAAAACCTTAAGACTTCAGAATGTGTAGCTATTAAAGTTATAAACAAAGATCAAGTCAAGAAAGAAGGTATGATGGAGCAAATCAAGAGAGAAATTTCAGTTATGCGTTTGGTAAGACATCCTAATGTTGTTGAAATTAAAGAAGTTATGGCTACTAAACAAAAGATTTTCTTTGTTATGGAATATGTTAAAGGAGGTGAACTTTTTGCCAAAATCGCAAAAGGGAAACTTAAAGAAGAAGTGGCCAGAAAGTATTTTCAACAATTGATAAGTGCTATAGATTTTTGTCATAGTAGAGGGGTTTCTCATAGAGATTTAAAGCCTGAAAATTTGCTTCTTGATGAAGATGGAAACTTGAAAATTTCAGATTTTGGGCTTTCTGCTCTGCCTGAACAGTTAAGAAATGATGGGTTATTGCATACTCAATGTGGGACTCCAGCTTATGTTGCTCCTGAGGTTCTTAGAAAAAAAGGGTATGATGGGGCTAAAGCTGATATATGGTCTTGTGGGGTAATTTTGTATGTTCTATTGGCTGGTTTTCTTCCATTTCAAGATGAGAATGTGATGAACATGTATAGGAAAGTTTTCAAAGCAGAATATGAATTTCCGCCTTGGTTTTCAAGTGATGCAAAAAGATTGATTTCAAAGCTTTTAGTAGCTGATCCAGAAAGGAGGATTTCAATCCAAGCTATAATGAGAGTCCCTTGGTTTCTTAAAGGATTCTCTAGACCAATTGCTTTTTCAATTCAAGAACCAACAATTCAAGATGATCAGAATGAGAATCACAAGGACGATGATGATTTCAAGCAAGTTGATTTGGTAAAATCAAAATCTGCTCCTCCTTTTTATAATGCATTTGAATTCATATCATCAATGTCATCTGGTTTTGATTTATCAAATCTATTTGAGAATCAAAGAAAATCAGCTTCACTTTTTACATCAAAATGCTCTGCTTCAATGATCATGGGAAAGTTGGAATCAATAGCCAAGAAACTAAACTTCAAGATTATATCCACCAAAGAATTTAAACTCAAACTTCAAGGGGTCTCTGAGGGTAGGAAAGGGAAATTATCAGTAACTGCAGAGGTTTTCGAGGTGGCGCCGGAGGTGGCAGTGGTTGAGTTTTCAAAATCTTCAGGTGATACATTAGAGTATAGAAAATTTTGTGATGAAGATGTTAGACCTTGCCTTAAAGACATTGTTTGGAGTTGGCAAGGAGAGAATCAGAACAAGACCTGCCAAGACTAAAAGCAATGGTATTGTTTAGACCCCATCAAAATGAAACCAGTGCCCTATTGATCAATCAATCTCTAGACAGTTAAAATTACCTAACCATATACTTCTACTCTTTGGTTTGTTTTTGTCTCCCAGTTTTTGTCAAATTTTGTATGGACATGCTGTGGTGCATATAGTTTATAGCATTTCCTTTTTCCTTTTTTTGTACATTTTTAGTTATGGGATTGTTCTATACTCCTCTATGAACTCTTGTTCTCTCATAGCTTCCATTACATCATATAGTTTGTCTACTTGTTAAGGGATGTGTACAAATACTATAATGGTTTTTTCTCCCAAGACTATGGTTCTTTTTTTATACCTCTAAATATACCTCAAGGATTCAAATGATAGGAAATTCAAAGAAAAAGATCATGTGAAATTCATGGATAGATCATTGCATTCAAGGACTAGCTAGGAACTAACCTTGTTGATGATGTTCTTTAAAAAAAGTGGTACCACAAAAAATGAGATGAGTAGATGGCAATGGTTGATTGGAGGAGTTTCAAGAACAAAGGATATGTTATCTAAGATTGGTGGTGTGGTTGTGGAGTTGGCAACATTTAGTTGGGGAAGGAGGTTTTCTTGAGTGGTCCTCAAGAAGAAGATGATCAAATTTGGGGAGCCCATCCCAGCCAGGCAGCCATTATAATCAAAATAATTCCATCAAATTTGGCATATGTATGATGATTGATGATGATGATGAAAACCACTTTGCATCATAAGAAGAGATAAAAGACCTATCAATGAAAAGTTAAGACAATAATATATATATGCATGAATTTTAACAAGAAAATTTTATGAAATACATAATATATATTGCTTTCTTCTAATCAAAACTGTATTATGGGATGGG
The DNA here is from genome assembly GCA_028651295.1 of Catharanthus roseus. Lineage (NCBI taxonomy): Eukaryota > Viridiplantae > Streptophyta > Magnoliopsida > Gentianales > Apocynaceae > Catharanthus > Catharanthus roseus. The sequence continues at coordinate 8,739,044 of JAPQWS010000148.1, forward strand.
TATTCTATAAGTTTTAGTATAGAAAGCCTTTCTTACTTATTCTTAAAATAGGCTTTCATGCGGAAAGACTTTTCCTACTTTTGTTTTGCATACCAAACAACTGGAATAAAAAAGTAAGTTTGAAAAATTATTCTATATCAATACACTAAATATGCAGTTGAACACTTAAAAATTATCTATTCAGATGATAAACGTTATGAATTGCATTAGAATTATATACCCCATTATTATGAGTTCTTTTGTCAACAAAACTTAGATATAGCTACAAAATTCCTCTTCCTCCACATGCCACAAACCCCATTTTTAGGGTTTCAAATACCAATCTTTGATTTGGGGATTTGTTCCTTTTTTTTTCCCCTTAATTTTTGGATCTATATTTTGACCCCTCTTAATGTTAGGTACAAAAACAACAAGCTTTCAAGTTTCTCTATATTATATAATGTAAAATGAACCCTTTGACTTGTTTGATTTTCTATGCCAATGTTATGTCTGTCCTTTTCTTCAATTTTAATTCTTCTTCTTTAAAACTTGTGGAGGTTAACTAATGTGCAAGCAAATTATACACACTCTTGAATATGAAGTGTGTGGGCAAAAAAAAAAAATGATATCTTTATCTAATATATTAAGTGATAAGTCTTGAGTTTGAGTCACTTAATAAACAGTTTAATGTCATATATCAATCTTAATATCTCTCAAATTAATTAATGACTCTTGAATATTAAGTTACTAAAAAATAAGCATACAATCTTGAGCATCTAATTCTTATATTTTAAAGAAAATGGATAGTTCAAATATTTGTGAACAGAATCTTACATGGCTAGTATTTAAGAAATAATTACTCCTTATAAAAGATTGAGTACTCCTTCCCTCTAGAGGTACTTTTTGGGAAGAATTAGGCCAAAACCTACATTTTAAAGCGCAGATGTCTAATCCTACAAATTTCACACTCCGGTATCAAATAATATATATATATATATATATAGAGAGAGAGAGAGGCTAGACCCATGAAAATGAAAATTCTATGGGTGCCAACCACTGAAAAATATTCTTAACATTTTTGGTTGTCCCTTTCCCATGTATAGTATAATATATAATCAATTAGTTCAATAAATCTCAGATTCCTTCTTAATTATTTATTCATCATTTTATTTCTTTAATAATTTAATCTAATTTGAATTGTTTCCATGCATTTAATGCATTTAAAACTAGCTTCTATATTTATTCAATTATTTACTCATTCATCATTCAAACTTACTACTCCCTTCCTCCTTTTCTAAAATATAAAGTGTTTTAAACTTATGCACAAAAATTAAAAATATTGAAAATAAAATAATTATTGAGTCAAAATACTCTTTATATATAGATAATAAGAGTGCAATAAATACCATCCTCAATTCCCCCAAAACCCTTTATATTTATGACCAGAGGAAGTATGTACCTAATATCATTAGATATCTTGAATGGACTCGTAAGTATTCAAGAGACACTTTTAAGTTATATTATATTAAGCCTTAGTTCGATTAGGGTAAAATCAAGAAAGAGAGTATAAAAGAATGCGTAAATGTTTTATTTACATTGTTTCGTTACGTTTTTACGTCAGCAAATTAGTCCCTCCCGAAACCCCCAAATCAATTTTACCTCGTGTCTTTTGGTGTATGTTGTTGCTATCTTACTGTTAAAGATAATATTAGGAGAGTGATTAGATTTTGGACTTTTTGTACCAAAATAATAGTTTGGATTATACTTTCGGCTCAAAAACTCTTTCATGAGCCGCCACCTGTTTTTTTTTTTTTTTTTTTACTTTAGTCATAATTATTCCTTTTACACCTTTTCCCTTTTAACTATTAGCCAACAAATCACTCAAAATTGCCTGTAAAATATAAAAAATAATATACAAAGTGATTCAAACAAACGATTTTTGAGCTAAAAAACTATCAAATATGGAATCAAAATAATAATTAAATTGGTAAATCAAGAGTCTTAATCAGCACAGATGTAAATAAAAGAATGGTAGCAAAGGAGAACTTGGAGGACAAAAAGAGGATCATGGCTTTTTGGCTAATATGATCTCTAATTGATTTATGTCCTAATATACTTTCAATCAATTCCACTCCAATAATGTTATCTAAAAAATTATTATTGAATGTTATCTCATGCATTTTTTTAAAAAAAAATATGTTTTGTACACTTATTTTTATAGTCAAAAAGCAAATGGTATGTAACATCTTTTTAAAATCTCTTGATTTTTTATTTAATAAATTTTATTAATAATATACTATATTCAAAATGCATTTTGTAGAGTTGGGGGCCTTTGGTGTTTCGAGAGAGCGAGAGAAAATTAAATTTCTATAATTAATTAATTAATAAATGAACCAACACAAGTAAAATAAAATATTAACATTGATGAGTTTAGAATGGAGAAAGATGAATAATGAGTTTATTATATTATGAATAATGTAAAATATTATAGTTAATGATGATATTATTATATTATTAAAAGGAATAAAAGTTTAAAAAAATTGATAATAGATGTCCGATGTTGACCATGTCTTTTATTCAAGAACTATTTTTTTTTTTTAATTTTTGTAAGAAGAGGATTTTAATTAATTATACTATTTTATTTTTTCCACTTATTTTTTCAGCCTCACAATAAAAATTAATATCTTCTCCTGAATATTTTTCATGGAAAAATAATGTCATTTTCTTTCCCAAAATAACGACACTGATTGTTTTAGTCCATAATGCATAATTCATCCCCTTTAATTAGAATATATTCCAACAATCAATTATAAGGTAGCTAATATATATATATTTTAGTGCTAAAGATTTAGTAAATTTACAACATTATTGTTTTTGTTATATAATATTCCAATAACTAAAGTATATAACTTCTTGCCTTTTCTTTTTATCCAAGAAAATAAATAATCAAATTAAATTCAAATTACAATATATCTTTCTTCCTTTTATTCATCATTGAAAGCTTTACTCTAATAGTGCGATCCCTTTTATTTAAATATTTCCATCTCGTATATCAAATGAGAAGTTCTAAGTTCAAATAATTCAGATAGGGGTTTGTTCCCTTCAATCCCTCCCAAATGCCAAGATACCAAAAGTTGAAATTGACTTCAACTTGATGACTTAGCTCAATGGATAAATACATTATGAGTGTCTGGGAAGTCAAAAATTCAAATATTCTTCCTCATGGTGTCGTCCAAAGTCAGACTCTAACTTTGATCAAGAGTTAAATTCTATAATCACTTTGTAAGCTAAATTTAAATTAGTCAGAATCGTGGAACAGAGGTACAATCTCTCCCATCCATCAGTGCGGGAACTCTTTCAAAGAAAAATGCATAAAGAAAGAAGTCAAGCTTCCCTGGCCACTAAGTAGCTAGCCCAAAGAGTTAGGTGCTAACATGCTCTGCTTTCCCTATTATTATAAAAACCTGGTGTCGCATTAAGTTAGGGAGCTGGACGATAATAGCTCCTCTGATAGCTCTTTAGATCCACTGTCCAATCACCTATGAGAAGCGTAGGGAAGTCTTTGATTCGATTATGATATAAGATGCTGGGCGTCGGAACGCATTTGCGATTGGCAGTTTAGTTTCTCCTGTTGAAAGTATAGCTAGCCTTCCTTTTCTTACTAGACGAAATTGAAAATTAAAAAAGATCTAGGACTCTTTATGAGACTATAAAGGGGGCAGAATCAAAGCCCAAAACCATTAAGAGTGCAACTTCATGTGGCCCATTAGAATCAAATCTTTAATGCCAATCCTTTGGTCGACTCTCCCCTTCCACAATTTTCAGAATTCCCTTTATATAAGGAAATACCTTCCAAGAAAAAAAATATATATATATATATAGTGATATAGAAAATGTAGAATGAATGGAAGGGATTTTTTCTTTTAAATTGTATAAAATTATTTTTTTCCCCAAAATTTATGGTACGTTGTAAGTGGAAAAGTTTTTTTTTTCTTTGAAAAAGAATAAAAAAGAAAAAAGAAAACAAAAGTAGTAGGAAAATGGTCGGTCCAAACAAAATGAAGGGATGGCAAGTGGATATACTTGCTCTCGAATCGTTTGTATTATTTTTTAATTTAATATATTTTATTAATAAAATTTATTAAATAAAAGATAAATTTTAAGGACAAAGATAAATCTTAAAGCTTGAGAATATTTTCGTCCCTGCGATGATGGCTGCTAGAAGCATTATGAGACTTATTGAAGTACAATTTTTCTGACGGATTTTCAATTGGATATACTTTTAAGAGAAAGTTTTATCGAAAACGTGAGGAAACATCAAGAAAATAATAAAGATTTTTTGTTTTAACGCTACGACATAGAATGAATGGAAATTTGATGTACCTATTTGAGTTGGATGAAGGTAAATTTGCACGTCCCGGGGAACATAGGATCCTATCCCAATTTTACTTTTGCTAGGCCAATAAATTAAAAAAAATGATAAAAAAATACATAAAATGGTACAAATGATTCGAATGTCTATTATGGAGATAAGATAGTACTGAATGGTGCCTGCATGGGCGTAACTCAGTTGGTTCTGGGTTTGCAGAGTTGGTACTAAGGTCCAAGGTTCAAATTGGCAGTGTGAGAATTTCAACCTCTCCAATGTGGGGTTGGGCACACTAGTGTCTTACCTCCAGTCTGTAAAGCCGTTGAGTCACTATGATTTACATCTTCTACTTGGACGTCGGGCAGTCTGGTGAAGGCTATGTGAGCGAGAAATTTCACCTTTTGATACCAAGATAGTAATGAATGGATCCTAAAGTCCTCTTTCGAAAAGCCCGATTCAATTCTTTGGTCCATTAAACAAAAGTGCCGTATTAAAAAAAAAAAAAACCAAAAGTACATTATTGATTCCTTTTTTTTTTTTCCCTTTTGATAATTAGGGAAACATAGTTGAGCCCATTGGCTAATTTATTTTTTTTATAAATTGATTATCCACAATATCAAGACAGATGGAGACATTTTGGGCCAAAATTTATTTAAACTAATAATATTTTTGATTTTGGGCTTCTTCTCTAAGGCCCAATGTCCTTTAAGTATGAGACATAGCTTCACAAAATTAGTTGCAAATGGTACAGCACATTAAAAAAGAAATTTTATTAAGAACCCGATTTATGAATAATAGATATATGAATTTATTAAATTATATTAAATAATATATATACAATAAAATCAATACCTTCGTCTTTTACCTGAATCATGTTTCTAGTTATTGAAATTATAATAGAATTTTTATTATTATTAATGGAAAGAATATTATTAGTTGTACTTAATAAATAAAATAGTTATTTAAATAGATTTTGTTAATGGGAAATAGCTATTACTATTTCCTTTGGACAAGACAAGTTAATATCAATAAAGTATTCTATATATAAATAAAACATAATATATATAATAATTTAAGTATAATAAATATTATAAAATCTACAAATTTAATAAAATTATTGAATCCTAAGATATTTATATTTTAAATTATAAAACTAATTTACATAATACACGTTGAGAAGCCCATATCATAAAATTGATTACTCCTCCGTTTCATATATCTATCACTTTAAGACGAAATACAAAAATTTAAAAAATAATTAAATTGTTTGGATTTAAAAAAAAAATTGAATTATCCTTTGAGTGTTATGAATATTTTATACTTAAATTTTATAAATTATTTAATTTTAACAACATAAAAGTATAGATAGAAAAATATTAATTAATACCTTTTCGATTTACTGATATTTGAAAATAAAAAAGTATATTAGAAAACAAATAATATAACACGGAAAAAATATTATTTAAAAATACTAGAAAACTCAGTCCATGCACGAAACCTCTTCCACAGCTTGCTTATGACCCAAATTTGGGGAGCTAAGCTATTATGAAATGAGGTTTTAATCACGTATGCATAGAATAAATTAATTAATTTTAGGGGTAGAATTGGTATTAATAGTTAATGTTCGAATTTTGATAAAAGCAGTATAGAAATTTCAATCTCTTCAACATAGATTATGAATTTTTTTGCGTATCAAATTTTGAACCTCTAATTTACAGGATCATTAAATTACTTTTTAACTAAGACGTAGAATAATTTAATAAGAAATTTTAACTTTTAATACCAAACTTTCGAGAATAGGACTTGCGCACGCGTGTATGGGAGTAACTCATTTGGTTTTGAGCGATGTAGAGTCGGTAACAAGGAACAAGGTTCAAATTCTGATAGTGACATTGTATGAATTTCAATATCTCCAATGTAAGGGTGGTTCCTTGTGCGTACCAGAATCTGGTTTCCAGTCTGTAGGACTAATGAGTCACTATTATTTACATCCTCTATCTGGGCAGTGGTGGAACCAGAACAAAAATATTGAAGGCTGAAGAACAAAATAAAATTTTACTAGAGTTTTGGGCTCTAATAAAAAAATTCTGGAGAGACATGAATATAAAAAATTCATAATTTCTATAATTTTTTAAATATTTCGAGGGATTCGAGTCCACCCAAATCATCCTAGTTCCGTTCCTGTATTTGAGTGACGGGTAATTTAGTGAGACTTTGAAAGCGAGAAATTTTATTTTTCGATAACAAGAATAAAAGTTGCGTGCATAAACATCCGACTATATATATATATATGTAAGGGCCCGCATAGGCGTACCTCAGTTGATTGTGGGGCTGCAGAGTTGGTCCAAGAGCCAAGGTTCGAATCCTGACAACGGTAGTGTGGGAGGTGGTTCCTTGTGCTACCAGTTCCTGACCTCCAGTCTGCAGGACCGTTGAGTCACCATAATTTACATCCTACATCTGGGCGTCGAGCAGTTTAATGGGAGCCGTGAGGGCGAGTGATTCGCCTCTTGGTCCAATATATATATATATGTAAGGACAAAATATGGAGTGGTTAGATTTGCAGAAACTCAAAGTACACTTGGAAAAAAGCAGTAACTATCGTTGTCCGTTGATAGAGAGGATAGCGATTGATTGTTAAAAGATCAACGTGCGGTTTTCAATGGACTGTAACATGAGACAAAATCGAAGGTGGTCCCTACCACACGGGATCCGGACTTTTTATGGCATGGTATGGTGTGGTGGCGCGTGATTTGTGAAGGAATAGAGCATCGCGTCTGAGTTAAGCATCCGCCGCCCACCCACCGCCCGCCTGCTAGTGTCTGTCTTTCTCCTCATTATTCTCTTTCACTATTCTTTTACTTTTCCAATTGTTCCTTTTCCTTTTTTTTATTGTACAAATATAAATTATAGAGATTTAATAATTCTATAAACGGGTATTTATAAAGAATCTCTTTTTTTATTAAAGAAGTTTAAATTTTTGAACCATGAAAAATAAAAAATAAATGAGTATAATTAGTTTTTAAATTATTTAAATTGACTTAATTCAATTTTATTTATTTTTCTTAAAAATATAAGTAAGAAAGGAAAAAAGATGTCTACAATTATATATAAAGTAAAAACAATTTGAATGAATATTTAGAGAAAGGTCGGGTGGGTGGTTATCGATGCAAAGATGGAACTTGCTTCCATGTTATATATGTACCTCTTATTTGAAGGAATGCATCATAATTTTATAGGTATTCGCTTATATCGCTTGTTTAGTCTCGCTCAATTCCACCCTTCTTCTCTTAAAGAATTCTTTTTTATTATTGTGTTAAGGGAATTATTTTAAACTTTCATTTTTATATATTTGTAAGAGTTGTAAAGGGATAGTAAGTATCCCGTTGTAAATGAAAAAATCTTGCTGTATAATAATAGATAATACCATAATGCAATATTATACAATATGCTTCCGAGGAGTGGTCGAGTTTTTTGAGAAATTTTGTAACTTTCTTTCTATTTAAGATGTTTCCTGGAACTTAAATTTACCTATACCGTCCACTAACCATCAAGTAAATTGAAGGATATTCTACTTTCTTCCAAGCCCACTAGGAATAGAACCCAAAAGCCTTCGTGTTACTGTCTATTCAAAGTATATTCTCAAGCAACGAAGTCTTTCTATTCGAAGTATCCCATTCCCTATTCCAATTCCTATTCCCTGATGATATGTTGCCCTTAAAAAAGCATATGAAGTTTCTTTCGTAAAAAAGAATATAGATAATAGAAGTTTTGAGTTGGAAAATCTTTAAATTTAGTTGGTAAAATCACCCTGAGAAGGTAAAAAGATTTTTAAGATTCATCCCTCCCTTGTATGAGAAGAAAGTCTCGAGTTTTATATATAATAAACATATATTATTTTTATAAAAAGTTTTGACATGACAAGATACTATTTTCGTTTTTTTTACTCATTACATCTTGGATATTTTACAATTTAAGAAAATACAAAAGTTTAATTTTTTTTGGTAGTTTAGAATGCCCTTAAAACTATTCTTTCTTTTCTTTATTATTTTTGCAAGTTCCCATATTAATAGAATAAAATATGTTGAAATTTGCCTTTAGGATATAATAATAAAAATATTGAATATTGCATTATTTTTACAATATAATAAATAAAAAAATACGAAAATTTAAAAAATATAACAATAAAAAAACAGAGGAATATAGATTTAATTCATAATAGAATTTTCTATAATGTAAAAAACTTTTGAAAATTCGTACGACTACACATTGAGTTGTAAGTTATAATTAATTATATTAAAATACATAGATAAAATATATGTACTATGTAATATGGTCAGATCGTGTAGTATATCTTTTAATATATTATTTACAAAATGTATTAGACGATTCTAAATAGTGCATTTTTATTAACTTGTTATTTTTTATCTATGTATTATTTTTATTTGAATATTATTAGTTCATGTACAACTTAACTTATATAATGAGTATAGGTTATTTGAATTTTTAAAATAATGTGACATCTTAATCCATTTGTTTTAATATTTTTTTTGAGAAAAAATGATTATAACTATTTTCCACGTATGAAATAATTTTGCCGAAAAGGTTTCCACGTGGACAAATTACTTTTATATTTTGAATTGGAGATTATGTTCACACGCACTTGCACTGACTGCAGCTTGAAAGCCACAGATACGATGAAATCGCAGAAATATAGAACTGTGAATTCTTCTATGGCTGCACAAGCTGCCTGATTTCTCCTGTTTCTTGAGAGAGACTTTTATTCACTGTGCTCTCTCTCATCCTTTTCTCTCTCTTTATATATCTCTCCAATTCATTCAATTGATCATCCAACCGTAGCGGCAAGCAAGCAGAGTGTATAAGGGTTCTTCACTAAACTCTTCTATTGACTTAATTTCTCATTAAGTTCTTCGAAATTTTTTGTCTTTTCACTTTCTTTGCCTTTAATTTTTATGGGTTTTTGTTTTATGGATCTGGGCTCCCCCTATTTGAAATCCGAAACCCATTTGATTTCCCGTTATATACATTTGTCTGATTATGACATGCATGTATTGTTTATGAAGCTAATCTTCTTTAATTGGATGTCCTGAAATTGTATTCCCTTTTGTTTCTTGCAATTTCATGAGTTATTGGGAGTCAGGACTGTAAGAGTTTGCATGAATAGTCTTATTATAAGGTCATTTGGTTGGAATTATATGATTTTGATAGCCCAAAGATGTAAAATTAATGGGAGGATTGTATTTGTACCACATTGTATGTCTGATCATATTTTTTTATTCATTTTTATGTTCAATTTTCTCTCCTAATTTGATTGAATAATTACTGCTTTATACTTGTAATTTTCTGTTTCTACTCACCAGGTGTATGCAACTAAGTGGCAGAGATATCTTGTCAAGAAAAGGAATTTAAAAATAGTTTCATCATTTATTGGAAAAAAAACAAATAAGTAGTGAACATAGTTTTTTTATATAATTATTTACTGAAAATTCAAAGTTTTAATTTGTGGAGTTTGTTTCCCTTTCACTGATACAGAGAATCAATTGCAAAAAAGCAAAATGGGGGAAGCATCGCAGCCGCAGTTCATGATCAGCAGCAGAAATAGGAACTCTTCCAATGACCCACTTATTGAAAATATTGAATATGATCAGATTGTTGTACCTGATGTCAGTATTCTTCCTTTCTGGTTTTAGTGTTTTGTTTTGTTTCCTTTCCTTTTTTACTCAATCCGAAATGGTCATATTGGTCTAAGTTAACTTCTTGAGACTACATAGATTATAAACTAAAGTCTTGACTTCAATAAGTTTGAAGTTTCCTTGTGGGCTTAGTTTATCCATATGGGTTATTTTCAAAAGATTGTCCATTATATATTTCTGAAACACAAGTGTGTCTTTATATTGAGAGGTTATAGATGCTTATGATACTTTGGCAATTATTTCTCTTCTCTGGTTTTGTTAATCAGTGGAAAGACGAGTACCTTAAATGATTGTTTCTGCATCTGAAAAATTTGCAGAAGACAAGCTGGAAGAACCTATTTGCATATGTTGGTCCTGGATTTCTCGTTTCTATTGCCTATATTGACCCCGGGAACTGTAAGAACTCTGCCATATAGTTCCTTTTGCACTGATGGTAATTTCCCTGCACTTCATGACTATCTTTGTGTAATTTGGCTTACAGTTCAAACTGATCTACAAGCAGGAGCTCAATACAAGTATGGGGTGCGTACTTTTATATTTCTTAAAGCTTTTAGGATTATCTTGAATATTATGCTTTAAGGGAAAAGATCTAGAGAGAGGAACAGTATATTCTCCAAAACAATTATATTATCTAGAATCACAAGTTTTAACTTCTCATCAACCGGTAAGGTGCAAAAACTTCAATTTGGATATGTCATCCACTACATTGCTGATTATAAATGAAATCAGCTCCAATGGAACAAGCATATCGTGCTTCTTGTGTATAGGATGTTTAGTATCAAGAGCATTATTTCAGCATTCCAAGTTTCAGATGCTAATTATAAATGATTTTATCCATACTTGTTTGTTCATGATTTTATCAATCGTTGTTCTTGTATTTTATCCATACTTGTTCATGGTTTCGAGCTCTTTCTGAGGAACTCTTCTCTGTTATGCAGTTACTGTGGATCATATTATTAGCTTCATGTGCAGCTCTAGTCATCCAGTCACTGGCAGCAAACCTTGGAGTTGTTACTGGCATGTCTACCTAATCTGTCTCTGGCTGCAATTCTGCTCTATATTTAGTTCCCCTCTTTCTCAAACTGTCTATGTTACTACAGGAAAACATTTAGCAGAGCACTGTAGAAAAGAGTATCCGAAAGTGCCAAATTTTTTGTTATGGATTCTTGCTGAAGTTGCAATAGTTGCATGTGACATTCCTGAAGGTAAATTTTTCAGTAACAAGTGCTTCCTCATTCATCTCTGACTGGGAAACATAACTAGGAATCCACTACACAAGTACAAGTAACTCTGTCCCTTCCCCTTCTATCATACTTCTGTTCCTGAATAGCCAAAATAACCATCATACAAAGACATTGTTATTCTGCTAAAAGATTTGTTAGCCTTCTTTCTTCAACCAAAGGTTTCACCAGCAGCTTGTACAGGTGAAGGCCTCCTTGCTTTTGCAGTTTTTTCTGGATGAAATATATAACTAAGGATTAGCTGATTCCCTTTATGTGTTATTCAGGCTGTGTCTAGAGAGAGTATTAAAGTGGCCTAAATAAAATTAGGTTTTCCAAGTATCTTTCATATTATTTCTATTGCTAACTCTCTCTTTCTCTCTTGTATACACTCACAAACATGCACAATCCAGTGATTGGAACGGCATTTGCTTTGAACATGCTCTTCAATATACCGATGTGGTGTGGCGTGCTCATCACAGGGTTCAGTACACTGATTCTGCTATTGTTACAGCAATATGGGGTATGTCCATAAATTTCCTCATTATTTTATTTTTGTCATATTAAATTACTCAGCCTGCAAATTAAAAAAGGGTAATCTGTAACGGATTTCTATCTATGGTGGAACATGATCAATAAGTGGTTTGTGATATGAACCACTCTTTGTATGAGTTCATGAATAAAAACGGTAAACAAGTGAAATCATTGTACAGGTGAGGAAACTTGAGATCTTGATTGCATTACTTGTATCTACAATGGCGGTATGCTTCTTTGTGGAACTTGGATATGCAAAACCTAAAGCTCCAGAAGTTCTCGAGGGACTTTTTGTTCCTCAACTCAAGGGTAGTGGTGCCACTAAACTAGCTATTTCACTGCTTGGAGCTATGGTTATGCCGTGAGTTTTCTGTGCATGCTCTCTGGAGTGATGATTAAGAAAGGTATGCTAGCTATCATTTGACTAATTTGTTCTTCGTTGCTGTAGGCACAATCTATTCCTTCACTCTGCATTGGTGCTATCTAGGAAAATTCCCCGATCTGTTAATGGTATCAAGGTAATTTTTCCATCTTTAAGGGCCTTGATTTTGTATTTGTGGATATCACCATTTCAAGCTATTAATTTCTAAAGAGCCTAGCTATCGAACTAGACTTCCCTTGTACCCGTTTGTGGCAAGCATGCTAATTTGTGCTGCGACAGGAATTAAATAGGTCATTAAGCTGTATTAATAGCCCTACTGTACTTTCTAACATGCTAAAAGGAAGGATGAATGACAAGGTCTTCTATAAAAAAAGTAAAGTTTCACTGAATCAATTTGACTCCGAGTCACAACCTAAGGACACTGACTATATACTATAACATTATCCTAATTTTGTTTCTTTCAGGAGGCTTGCAGATTTTATTTGATAGAAAGCGGGTTTGCTCTGATGGTGGCATTCCTCATAAACGTATCAGTTATTTCTGTTAGTGGTGCAGTCTGTAATTCTTCAGATCTGAACCAAGAGGATTCTCAGAGCTGCAAAGACTTGGATTTGAATAAAGCATCATTTCTACTAAAAGTACGTATTTTGATGATTCTAGCACAATTATGGTGAAATTTTCATCAAATGATGCTTAACATTTTTCACGCCTTCTACGGTGATTCTTACTCATTACCTGCCTACAGAATGTTCTAGGAAATTGGAGTTCCAAGCTTTTTGCTATTGCTTTGTTGGCATCTGGTCAAAGCTCTACAATTACTGGAACATATGCCGGACAATATGTTATGCAGGTTGTTTGCTGGACACTTGTTTTTGTTGTTGTTGCATATTTTATAGAAATTGGCGTCAAGAATGTTTCTTTGGAACTAATTATTTCTGGAAGAAAAATGAATAAACAGAAGATGAAGTGCCAAAATTGCTTTGGAACTGCTTTTCTTAGCTTTGTGCATTATCTTTTCTACTTGTAGGGCTTTCTTGATTTGCGAATGAAGCCATGGATTAGAAACTTCCTCACCCGATGTTTAGCCATAGTACCTAGCTTAATTGTTGCAATTGTCGGAGGTGCTGCTGGATCTGGAGATTTGATCATTGTTGCATCGGTACAATATCCTTCGTTGCTCAGTGCCTGCAGCCATTTTGAGTTTTTTCTGAAATATTAATACGTAATGGTTCACGTTTTACTGCAGATGATCTTATCGTTTGAACTTCCTTTTGCTCTCGTACCTCTTCTGAAGTTCACAAGCAGCAAATCCAAAATGGGAGCCCATGTAAACTCGATCATGGTATGAAACTATCTTTGCAGTTCCAACCCCCTCCCCTCCCCCGCTACTAGTATGATACGTCTTATCCTATTTTCTTCTCGTGCAGATCTCTGCAACGACTTGGATCATTGGTTCGTTGATAATGGCCATAAACATCTATTATTTGGCCGAGAAGTTGGTGACTTCACTTCGCGCCAGCCATTTGAAAGTTGTAGGTATTGTGATTTGTGGAATACTGGGATTTTCAGGTTTGTTAGTATATCTAGCTAGTATCGCCTACCTAGTATTTCGAAAGAATACAGAAGGTGCTTTTCTTTTGCCATTAACAGAAGCTGATGAGAACCCGGAGATGGCAGGCGAATCCGGTGGCAATGCATCTCTTTCTAGTCTACCTAGGGAAGATATAGTAAACATGCAATTACCTCAGCAAAGATCTACTTCTGATCTCAACTGAAAAGATTTAGTTTAGATGAAATAATTCATAGTTTACTCTAACAAATAGCAGCTTAGATTCTAAATTTCATGACAAGTATTCCATGTTTTTCTCTCTCTCTCTCTCTCTCTCTCTCTCTCTCTCTCTCTCTCTCTCTCTTGTGTGTGTGTTCTTGTTTGTTGCAGTATGTAATGGAGGGTTAAAATTGCAGGATTGGCATAATCATTATATGAAATTAGAAGAAAAAGAAACTTGCATAGATGGAAATTAATACAACTCCGTACAAATTTGAAAAACTCTGTTATGAATCAGATTTATGTCTCTATTTATGAATTTCTTGATTTATATTAAGTCAGATTATTTCCCGTACCTTCGATATGGAGGCAAGAACAGTAAAATCAAGAAGTGCATGAATAGAGACATAGACTTGATCCATAATAAAATTTTTGTGCCGTTCATTTAAGAGCGGATTATTGTGAGGGGTTCATCGTTCTCCTGAGTAGGGAGTGGAAGGTGACCTTTCTCCTGCAAACTCTTGACAGTTTCATAAAGGCATTGCTTCACTGGTGTAAATTCAAGTCCCAAATCTTTCAGCTTTTGGTTTGAGAATTTGTATGGTTTTGCTCTTGGCTTCGTCTCATCTGAACACCTATTTTTCATCCCCCAAATAAAAAAATCATTAAATTTACATAATAAAAACAAAAACGTTCCCAACATATTTACTTTGTTCAGATTTGGTCCTTAATAAATATGTTTTGTCTTTTTGGACGAATTTTGAGAAGCTTGACCAGTGATCAACATCCGATTATATGAAAATTACAAAGGTAAAATTAAAAATTCACACAATTCGATTTTAAAAAGTATGAATTTCAATTTTTACCCCTTTTTTTAATTTAATATAATCAGAGAAAAATCTTTAATCACCTATCAAAATTACTAGAATTTGTCTAAAAAGATAAAAAACATTGTTGAAAATTAAAAAAAATAAAAATATTATTAAGAATCAAACCTGAACCAGATAAATATATTAGGAAAAGACTGGGGAAATGATTATGCACACTATAGGATATGTTTGGGAGGAGAATCCCAAAAGGAAAAGCTAAGGAAGAAAACAAGGTAGGAAAGGGACAAAGGGGTGGTAGGTATATTATAGTATTATTACATATGGTATCATTTGTGGTCATCTCCCATGCCAACAACACAAGAAATTAGTAGGTAAGATTTGGACATTTCATTTGTTGAGAAGTTTGAGGAATATTCTTAAGCCATTTGGTTTGTTTTCTTTTGAGTTGAATTAAAGTCTTGCTTTTTAACATTTCATGAAATTTAAGGTACTTTTGCTGGTCAAATTTAGCATACTATGTTAAGGTTATCTCAATCCCCTCCCCTACAAGGTTTTGCCTATTTCGAAACTCAATGCAAAATTTTTTATACCAAATTTTATCCGATCAGAATAAATGTATCAGACGATCTTTGAGTACTGATCTATTATCTTGATCAGGTAATGTTTCATTGAATTCTGTCGATTCGCAAGCCATATGTCCACCAAACCTAGATATAAAGATTTATAAGTCTCACCTAACTTCTTTCATTTTCTATAGACTAAAAGGTCTCACAACTTCTTGAGTAGGGCTCTAAAAGTACATTATTTTTCTCTTGCTGTTTTAGGAGCTTCTAGAAAAGGCTAGTAACAGATGGAACTTAACTAGTTAAATAACAGATGGAACTATCAGAAGATGTATTAAACAATCTTGAATAAGATAAAATGCATAATTGAACTTACTTTGTGGGGATAGGATACTCCGGAAAAAATTTAGCCAGAATTTCAACTACTTCGCCTCGATGAAGCACACTTTCGGCACAAAGGTATCTTCCGGAAGCAGAAGGAGTCTCAAATAGAAGTATATGTGCCAATGCAACATCTTTAACATGCACATATGCTTGTACTGAATTGGCATATGTCTTTGCCGAGCCAGTCAAATACTTTAGTATGTGAAGAACACTGGCATTCACTGTGTTTTGTAGCAATGGCCCTAATACCAAAACAGGGGTGATCACCACAAGGTCCACTCCTTTAGCTTTGGCTTCTTCCCATGCCGTTTGTTCCGCCACTGCCTTCCCGTAGCAATACCAATTCTACAAAATTTTCGCTTTTTTAAAACATATGTATAACTTAATACGAACTAACAATAAAACATTATTCTGTTTAAGAAAATACGAAGAAATGCGATAGGATATGATGAGAGGACCTTAGTGTTCTTGCAGAAATCAAGATCACTCCAGCAAGTCTCATCAACGACTTTATCAGGATGCCTGTTTGGATCCATATGAACAGCACCAATTGACGAGGTGAAAACCACACGGCGGACCTTAGCTTCGGCAGCGGCATTGATTACATTCTTTGTCCCAATCACTGCTGGCTCCACCATTTGTTCCTAAGTATTATTTTATTTTTATTAATCCAAAAACAAAAAAAAATTAATACCAAAATTAAACAAGCTCAAAGCAAGTCATTTGTTTTTTCTTTTGTCTTCATCGGAGACAAATTGTTTGGTCACAGAAGATGGGAATCATTTTCATGGGTCTCTTGTGATTATAACAAAGTGCTTTCATCGAGTTGGTTCCTTAGTGGGGTTGGTAAAATGACTAATGTGACCCCACACTCTCACAAACATATTTTTTAAATTTTTTTATTAATTATCACGTTTTAAATATTATATCGTATTATTTAAAGAAGAAGAAGAACAATGTTAAATGTCTCAAAGTTAGGACATTTCTTATCTAAATTAAAGAGAAAAAAGATCTTTTTCGTAAAGTTAAATACTTATAATAGTTTTACACCTTCTTATTTAGACAAAAAATGCTGGCAAATAACTTTTTTCTTTAAGAAAATATAGAATTTTGAATTTTTTTGTGTGAAATAGAACACACTTAAAACTTTTTCTCGTCCTATTTTTATTTTTACAAGTTTTTATATTAAGAGAGTAAACAATAGTAGAATTTATTTTTAATGAGAGGGTCCTGTTCTTATTTTTACAAGTTTCCATATTAAAGGAGTAAAATATATTAGAATTTATTTTCAATGAGAGGTATAATTAAGAAAAGTTCATTAATTTGACAAGTAAATAATTAATAAAAAGTGATATGTAAAAAAAAAAGAAGAATATACTCTAAATAATCCGACCCTTTATTAATTCAAATTTAATTTATAATAATTTAAATCTTAGACTTTTTAAATATTTACAGCACACATCCCGTACTTGAAATAAATCTCTTTTTACTACCATGATTTTTTTTTTTTTTTTAAATATATATTACGTTCATGATTCATGCCACTAACTACATATGGACACGAAATCAACTCCAACCATAGAAGGTGCTCTCCATGTTAGGTTAGGAGATAACTTTCCTTTTCCCATTCTTTTTCTTTTTTTTTTTTCTCAAATTAATATATTAAGAAAAGAAAAAATAAAATATGATATCTTTTTTTTTCAATGATTGAAAATGAAGGGTTAGGTAGAATAATATTTGCTTACTGGGTCATCGGTAACTGGTGAAGCAGTGTGGAAAACTCCATCACAGCCGTCGATTGCTTGTCTTAAACTCTGATAATCAAGTAGATCAGCTTTACACAGTGTTAATCTTTCCTTTGCTCCTTCTAATTCCCTTAAATGATTGTTCTTTGGATCATCTAATAAAGTCATTAAAAAAAAATTTAATTATGCATGCATGCAAAATATATATGAAAAAAAGACTAAATTAAAGCTACAATAATATGAAAAAATGTACCTGGATTTCTAACAGTTCCTCTGACGGTGTAGCCTTTTTCAAGAAGAAGTTTGACAATCCATGAAGCGATGTAACCGGCGGCACCGGTAACACAGACGACTCTGCCGGAATCTGACGGCATATTTTTTTTCCGGTGAGGTCAAATTTGGTAATTTACTCGGAAAGAAAGTTCGTGAAGGAAAGATAGGGAGAAAGGGGGGGTTTTGAGTTGTATTTATAGTGTAAACAAAGGTTTTTCCTCCTCACCTAACACCACTCAATTTTTTAATCTTTATAGAAAAAAAGTACGTCTACTCGGTTTAAATAATAAATTTTTTAACGTGAATCATAAACTTCTTAATTAAAAATTAAATTAAAAAAAGAAGAAACTTCTTCAAATCTAACGAAGGGTTGGTGCAGGCGTTGATTTTTTTTTTTTTTTTTGAGGAAAAATTTCAGTTTTTTTTTGTTAGTAAAGTCAATTTTATATAAGTAATAATATACAAAAATTCATTATTTATAGTAAATAATATTTTATTTTATCTTTTTATAAATATAATTTATTATTTGAAATTTAGTCTTAGTATTTGAAGAGAAAGAGAAGAGTTTCAATAATTTTTTAAAAATAAATTAACTCTTTTAAACTTTTGAATATTACATTAAGCATTCCAAAAAAGAAAAAAAATTAATAAAAGAATGGAAATAATTCAGTGGATTACCTTTATGTTGGGGAAGGAAAGAAATTATATCAAAGAAAAAGGGAAATATAAGAAGAAAGAATTAGCACCAAACCTCTCCTTATCCAAACTTCTACTCTAAAACAGATGCTTTTTGTTTTTGCATTTTGTTGGTTTTTAATTGTACCACAAGATTCAAACAAAAAATATTATTACTCTATAATAAATTTTAATTTTGATTTTGACTAACCTTTGAGCAAAGTTTCACTTTCATTGAAATTCCTACCATAAAAGATTTCTCAAGAGTTGGATATATATATACACACACTAAAATAACTAATCCTACATTTGGAATTTTTAAATTATGTTTTATTATGGTATTTATTTAATTTTAATATCTATATACAATACCAATTCCAAGATCTCATTATACTAATTAATTTGTTCCTAATCATTTGGAGACCTATTCTTTGACAATAATTTCAAGGATAATGAATGGTTTAAGTGATTACCAAGCCAATCATGTGATCATCTTTTTAAATTTTACTCTCTTTAGTTTTTTTTATTTGTCTCGTTTGTATATTTTTATTTGTTACATTGTAAAATCTCTGCTGCTTTAAAGATTTTGTAGTGAACGCGTAGCGTGGCTAAATTTTCACTCCAAATCATATTTGAGCCTATGTTCAAACTCACCCCCTATTTATGACTAAAGCTGAAAAGAACGCTCGCCAAGTTTAGAGTAGCAAATGGCGTTAGACATGCATGGATTAGACGGATGTATGCCATGAAGCCTGCTAGCATCTTTTCAATAGGAGTTGGCGGGAAAGAATTGAGAAAAGTTTTCATGGTTCGCTTATTTCGAATTTTTTTTTTTAATGTTTACTGCCCTGAAGGACATGAGTTGGGCCAACCAAGAAAGAAATGGGAGTCTTTGGGCATTGCTTGGGTCGAGTTAAGCAAAGAATGGCTAATAGCTTGAGGCAATAACTATTATATTCATGTAACAGTTTTTTTTTACGAGTAATAGGCGTATACTTTATCTATCTTTCATTGGGTTACTCAGAGTGTTTGTAAAATTTAGCATGAACAATTTGACTTTAGTAGCCTCTTTATCGCCATTCTTCTGTTTATGAACTGCGTCCCGTGCGTAATCAATATGGAAAGACCCGAGTTCGTAAACTTCAGCGACCTTTTCATATAGGGGAAAGCTTTCCCTAACCATTAAAGGAAAGGCTCGACGAAGGGAGAGAGATGCAGTGGGTGTGACAAGAGGTCTGTGATTTGATACTGCGACCTTCCTCACTTAAGTTTCTCCACTTAACATATCAAGTGATATATTTTAAGTTCGAGTCATATAAAACGTTACTTTTTTTTCAAATTCTTTTTTTTCCCACTTTCAACTCCATTTTGACCTTACTCAATGACTTCTCTTACTTATAATTCTGAGTTTTTTTTTTTTTTCTTTTTGGGTTTGGTATAGTACATATAATTAGTTTCCTTGTTGTAGTTGCACCTAAATTATTGAAGATTTTCCTTCACCACCTTTGACATCATGTCCACTGCTATTCCCCTCACAAACCTACTCCCACTCTTCCCCAAAAAAAAAAAAAAAAAAAAAAATCCCATTCCACTTAGTGATGAATGATGATATTTTGGTGTTTGGTTTGGTTGAAGGTGGGTGTTGGGGCATAGTGAGTGAGGTACAAAGGCCCTAGAGCCTTGTTTGGACTCATAAGAATAAATTTGTAAGAATAGCCATAAGAAAATCGTGTGTTTTAATACTGTTTAATATATTATAAAACAGGATTTAAAATAGCAAAATGTCTCTATGATACGAAGAAAGTATTTTCGCAATTGATTGGATATTCTTATTGAATGTAAGAATACTCAAACTTTTTTGTTTTGTCTAGAAAAGAATGCTAAAGAAACTATTTGGGCATTATTAAGAATGCTCAAAAACTAATAATAATATCAAACTTTTCTAAAATATTCATTAACAAGTTTGTTAAGAAAAATATCAGTCACAGCTGTTAAGTTCGAAACAAAATTATATAACTATTTACCAAGAAAGTCATTCACTCAAAACCGACAAAAAGTTCATAGCTATTCATCGAAAGTTAAATTTAAAATTAAAGTTTATAATTATTCACCAAAAAAATTATAATATTTTACCATCTTTATAATTCCTTTCATGAAATTTCTTTCATTATCATGAAATGGACACTGTTTCAACTCAATGAAGAAAAAGGGTATATATATATATATTCAAGAAGGGAAAAGGACGAAGAAAATTCAATATTGGCTGAAAATGAAATGGACTCATCTGCTCAGAAGAAATTGAAGAACACATAAAAGTCTTGATGGGCTCTTGCTGTTATTTGTGGCTGGTGAAATTTACCAAATGAAGAAGCACAAATTTACGACTTTTCTTTGAGTCATATTGGGAATGGAATGGTGCTCAAACTGAAAGTCTTCAAGTGTCATTATCGATCATCTTTTTTCCCATCATTTACCTAAACCTTTAAACTTTAAATTTGTGTACTAATCATTACGTTTTTTTTATAAAATTTAGTTTAAAAAAGAGTTGCCTAAAACTATTATAAATATTTTTCATATTGTATAAATATACAAGAGAAGTTTCACGTTCTCATTGTAGCCCGAATTCGTGTGCTAATCATACTATTTTTTACAAAATTTGAGTTCGAAAAAAAGTTCTCCACAGAATTGCCTAAAACGATTCTGAATATTTTTCATGTTGTATAAAAAGCACCAAATGAAGTATCACATTCACATTAAAGTCAAAATTCGTGTGATAATCATTATGTTTTTTTACAAAATTTAGTTCCAAAAAAAGTTCTCCACAGAATTGCCTAAAACTATTATGAATGTTTTTTATGTTGTATAAATACACCACGAAGTATCACATTCCCAATAAAGTCGAATTCGTGTGCTAATCATCACATTTTTTTTTTTTCCAAATTTAGGTCCGAAAAATAATTCTCCGTAAAATTGCTCAAAATTATTCTGTATATTTCTCATGTTCTAAAAATACATCACACAAAGTTTTACTTATCCTTTGAAGGTAGAATCTGTAATTTAATTATAACGTTTTTTATAAAATTTATGTCCGAAAACCAGTTCTCCATAAAATTGCGCAAAATGATTCATTATGTTTCTCATGTTGTAAAGCTAAATCCACAATGTTTCACTTGCCTGTTGAAGCCCGAATTTATGTGCTAATCATCAAGTTTTTTGCAAAATTTAGGTCCGAGAAAAAGTTCTCCACAAAATTGCTCAAAAAGATTCTGAATGTTTTCATGTTGTACAAATACACCAGAGAAGACTCACATTCCCATTCAAGCCCGAATTTGTGTGCTAATCATCAAGTTTTTTACAAAATTTAGGTCCGAAAAAAAGTTCTCCATATTGTTTAAAATTATTCTGTATGTTTCTCATGTTCTAAAAATACATCGCACAAAGTTTTACTTGTCCTTTGAAGGTAGAATCTGTAAGTTAATCATAACGTTTTTTATAAAATTTATGTCCGAAAAGAAATTCTCTATAAATTTACTTAAAATGATTCACTATATTTCTTATATTGTAAAGATAAATCCACAATGTTTCACTTGCATGTTGAAGCACGAATTCGTATAATAATCATCACTTTTTTGCAAAATTAAGGTCTGAAAATAATTTTCCACAAAATTGCTTAAAACGATTCCGAATATTTTTCATGTTGTACAAGTACACCAGACGAAGTATCACATTCCCATTAAAATCCAAATTCGTATGCGAATCATCACGTTTTTTACAAAATTAAGGTCCGAAAAAATGTTCTCCAGAAAATTGCTTAAAACGATTCTCAATATTTTTCATGTTGTATAAGTACAACAGATGAAGTATCATATTCTCATTAAAGCCCGAATTCATGTGCTAATAATCACGTTTTTCACAAAATTTAGGTCCCAAAAAACGTTATCCACAGAATTGTTTAAAACGATTTTGAATGTTTTCCATGTCGTATAAATACAACAGACTAAGTATCACATTCCCATTAAAGCTCGAAATTGTGTGCTAATCATCATGTTTTTTGCAAAATTTAAGTCCGAAAAAAAGTTTCCCACAAAATTGCTCAAAATGATTCTGAATGTTTTTCATGTTGTATAAATACACGAGAGAAGTATCACGTTCCCATTAAAGCCCAAATTCGTGGGCTCATCATCACGTTTTTTTGCAAAATTTAGGTCCGAAATAAAGTTCTCCGCAAAATTTGCTCAAATCAATTCTGAATGTTTTTCATGTTGTATAAATACACTAGAAAAGTATCATGTTCCCACTAAATCCCAAATTCGTGTGCTAATCATCATACTTTTTGCAAAATTTAGGTCCGAAAAAATGTTATGCACAAAATTGCTTAAAACGATTTTGAATATTATTCATGTTGTATAAGTACACCAGAAGAATTATCACATCCCCTTTGAAGTCCGAATCCATGTGCTAATCATCACGTTTTTAACAAAATTTATGTCCCAAAAAAAGTTTCCGGCAGAATTGCTTAACACGATTGTGAATGTTTTTCAGGTCGTATAAATTCACCAGACTAAGTATCACATTCCCATCAAAGCCCGAATTCGTGTGATAATCTTCACGTTTTTAGTTATTCATGTTGTATAAATACACAAGAGAAGTATCACATTCGTATTAAAGCCCGAATTCGTGTTATAATCATCAAGTTTTTACAAAATTTGGGTTCGAAAAGAAGTTCTCAATAAAATTGCTAAAAACGTTTATGAATATTTATCACGTTGTATAAATACAACAGACGATGTATCACATTCCCATTAAAGTCCGAATTCGTGTGCTAATCATCACGTTTTTTGCAAAATTTAAGTCCGAAAAAAAGTTCCCCACAAAATTGCTCAAAACGATTCTGAATGGCTTTCATATGTATAAATACACCAGAGAAGTATCACGTTCCCATTAAAGCGCAAAAATTCTTGTACTAATATCGTCACATTTTTTGCAAAATTTAGGTCCGAAAAATGTTCTCTACAAAATTGCTCAAAACGATTATGAATGTTTTTCATGTTGTATAAGTACACCAGAGAAGTATCATGTTCCCATTAAAGCCTAAATTCGTATGCTAATCATCACGTTTTTAATAAAATTTAGGTCCGATAAAATGTTTTACACAAAATTGCTTAAAACGATTTTGTATATTTTTCATGTTGTATAAGTACACCAGACGAAGTATCACATTGCCTTTAAAGTCCAATTCGTATGATAATCATCACGTTTTTCACAAAATTTAAGTCCGAAAAAAGTTCCCGGCAAAATTTCTTAACACGATTGTGAATGTTTTCCAGGTCGTATAAATACATCAGAGTAAGTATCACATTCTCATTAAAACTCAAATTCGTGTACTAATCATCACATTTTTTACAAAATTTAAGACCGAAAAAAAAAATTTCCACAAAATTGCTCAAAACGATTCTGAACGTTTTTCATGTTGTATAAATACATAAGAGAAGTTTCACATTCCCATTCTAGCCTGAATTCGTGTATTAATCATCACGTTTTTTACAAAATTTAAGTCCGAAACCCCCCCCCCCCCCCCCCCACACCAAAGCAAAGCCTCACTGCTTAATTAGTTCGCTATTCTTAAGTCCGGGATTGATTGATGAGCATCAGAAATACTAAAGCCAACTGCTCGTTTCTTTAACTAGTATTGAATTCAAATATATGTATTCTAGTTCACGTTTCGTGCATATATCTATATAAAACGCCCATTCAAATGAAAGGCTAAAAGCAACAGAGTAATAATGGCTTTCTTCATCCAAACCAAACCAAGTGAAGAAGAAGGCAGCAAAAGCATCATAAATTTAGGAATATTACAACTGCTAGAACACAAGTCAAAGGAATCAAAACAACAGCACAACCTCGTCTGGAACAAAATTCATAGAGATAAAAGACTCCGGATTTGGCTTATTTTTACAGATTTTTGCACCATACATACTGCAGCATGGCATGCCATAGCCTAACCGGAAGGCATCTTCTGTTCCCTTACAAGATAACAACAAACAACGGAATATTCACAACATCATAATAGATTCACACTTAAATACTAAATACAGACAAGACACGCGGCAGCGATGATTCACCACCAATCAACCTCTGCGGCTTTCACTCTTCAGAATCATTGTCCTTTGCACGGAGGGTGTCTACAGTAGAGCTTTCTGCAGACTTACTGCTACCTCTACGGGGTGCACTCCTGGACCTAAGAGCAGAAGGTTCAATGTTGTTATAGCTGTTTACGGATTTCATATTGGAGCAAAATCTTGACAAGTAAATTGCGAGTAGAAAACTTCTAAAAGCTTGATAATCCATAAAGTCGAACCTTTTGGATGAAGAACCGGAATTATCTTGTTTTGCTTTGGATTTAGTCGTCCCACTTGCTTTTGTCCTCTCTGACCTGGCAAAAATGAGAAAAGCACAGGATATAAGTAAATGAGAAAAAACGTATTATTGGTATTGTTCCATCTTCAAAGGTCTAGTAACATCAAAATCTTAGAGAAGAAAAGGTGTCTGCAGTGTCTAACATACAATGTCACAAAC
This sequence comes from Catharanthus roseus, assembly GCA_028651295.1. Taxonomy (NCBI): domain Eukaryota; kingdom Viridiplantae; phylum Streptophyta; class Magnoliopsida; order Gentianales; family Apocynaceae; genus Catharanthus; species Catharanthus roseus. Next base: position 8,764,056 of record JAPQWS010000148.1, read on the forward strand.
AGCACTTCTAAAAGCTGAAACGCTACATTTATGGTTTGAGCTTGACTATGATCTCGTGCAAGAAAATTCAGAGAATTTCTATACAGCTTAATCAAATTTGGTCGGGAAAATATCAAATGTATAACTCAATTCCAAGACTCCTCAAACAGTACTTACTTAGCAGGCATGGCAGCAGAAACTGGAACATCAGCCTCCTCGTCCTGTTAATATCATATCCCAACAATTCCATCACAGAGTGATTAACATGATTCATTCCAGAAATTATACTAAGAATACTTGAAGAATGAGGTACTAACTTCATTCATAGGTACATCATCAAGCAGTACCCAACGTTCCTTGTTTAGATTCAAAATCTCTAGATCACCATCAGTATATAAGACCTGAGCAGAAGGCAGGAGAATGTGAAGGATTATAACTCAGGAAGAGACATTATAGACAGAATCAAGATTTCTCGAACTCCATAGAATTCCAGAAAAGAGACAATTCAGAAGGTCTGAGTATGTGGAATGCGATGCTCAGTTGTTCTGTAAGCAATGTACTTGTTCCTCCAAAAGAATTTATCGGACTAAAAGAACCTCTTTGACTTTTTATGAGCAACGTTTTAAGAGCAGAGACAAGAAGCACCATATGGAAGAGATAATAAGCAAACTGAAGCAAAACCAGGATAAATTTGGAAGAGTAGAATACTGAAATATCAAAAGAGTCAAATATCTAATGCACTGTTGGGCCATTTTGCAATAGTTCTCACCCGGTGCTTCATTGTTGAAGGACAAAAGGAATTAATAACACCCTCGTAAAACCTGCAGAGAGAGAAACCAACAGAAAAGACATTCTTAAAATCTGTTTTCATTTGCTTAACATCAGTATAAATTACTCAAAATTGGTGGATGTAAAGCATTTAAGTTTTGACAGGCTATTGGTCTGATAACACTGGGGGGAAAAAATCCAAATATCATGGGTTATGCTTCAAACAACTATAGGTCAAAACAATACGCCATGCAATCAAGATGTTTGAAAATGTTCTTCGGAATGTGTAAAATGATAAGATTCCAAATTTAGAATAAAGCTAGTAGATTGGAGCCTAAAGGCTAAAATGCCTTGGGAGGAACCCGTCATAATATAATCCTGGATAAGTAAAACCCATGGAAGTATCTATGGTGGAACTCAAAGAACCTTCTACATAATTGAAACGCCTGCAAACTGGTTTCTCCTGGCAAAGAGTAGAAGTTGATAATATCTGAAGTTGTCATTACATGAATTAACAATTGAGAAACTTACATTTGGTCCAATGGCCACCACACCTTTATTCTTGAACCAACTAATTCTTCACCATAATCTTTAACGAAAGTTGGCCTTTTAAAACCCTAAATTGGAAATCAGAGATTAATTGTATCATTAGAAAACTCCAGATAAATACATCAACATAAAAGAAAAAGTGGACTAAACCACGTGCGCGTGCATCAAAAGAAGCAACATCTTGAGACAGAATAATAGTAGCATTTTTCCTCTCCAGACACCCCTAAACATGGGGGATTAATTGAAAATCTGAAACATTCCTGCAAGACACTGGATAGGGAACAGAGAGATAGAACACTATACCTCTTCCTCTTGTAAAGCTGTCTTTCTCCGGCGTTTAGACTTCACAACACTGACTGCAAGATTTTCATCTTGTGATAACACTTTTCCCACAGGAGATGGCATTATCTGCATGGTTCACAAGGAAAATAATTTACAAACATGTAACAGTACCTTCTCATCAAGTTCCTTAGTTGTGTAACATGTAACAATACCTTCTCATCAAGTTCCTTAGTATTCTGCTTTTGAGAGGAGGCTTTTTCATTCATCTGTTTTGTTCCATCTGTATGCCTGAGTAAAGGGTGTGGATTCACTTCTGTATCACTAAGGATATCATCTTCCTTCTTTGGAACTATCATCCTTAAACCCTCTCTGTCACTCGCGGTAGAACATTTTCTCCTCCTCGATCCCCTTCTAGTTTTTACTGCAGCATCTTCTTTATTTCCAGATCCAGTTGTTAAGTCAACCCCTAAATTCTGTTCTCTGTTCTCCTTAACTTGGCCTCGGGGCAACAGAACTTTAATGGTGCTCTCTCTCTTTGGCCTGCCCCTTTTTCTCCTACGACTTGTATCACTACCTGAGTGTTCTTCGGTATTGGGAGAATTTGTAGAATCAACATGCAAAGTTCTTGGTGGCGAACTTTTCGCTAAGCTAACAACAATCTCATGATTCTTTCCTCCATGAGGTGTTTCAAGAGAATTTTTTCCTCGACCAGTCCAAGAATGGTCGTACCCTTCCTCTGGTTTCATGAGTGAATTAGGTTTCCTCCCCCTTCTTCTCGGAATTGCTCCTTCATCTGCTTTTGCTTCCGAGTCTTCTCCATCTGCTAGAGGTTCAGGCTTCAAACTGGATTTCTCATTGGAATCATTTAGGTGCTCAAGCTGACAAACAGAATGTAATGTCTCTAAAGAGTTCTGATTCTTTAACACAATGGCATTCTCAGTCCTTTCCTGAGCAGTGAGATCATCCTGCAGCGGTTTGGAGAGATTGGTGGCTGGTAGACCAACTTCATTCAGGCGAACAGTATCTGGCTTAACATCTTCAATGACCTGATTAATCATAAGTACATTAATAAACTGATAAATTACCATATTTAAGTTGTTTACAATAAATAAAAGCAACCAATATTAATCTAAAGTAATGAAACATCGAAGAAAGACATAATATATAAACTAAAACAAGCTACCAAAACTTGAGTTCTAACACCATGCAAAAACTTCTCTCCTCTTCAAAATGCATATATCACAGATTTTCAAATTTATTTACAGAATACTAAAACCAACAGCTGATACCCTCTGACGTATGTCAAAGTAAATGCATATGCGCTGATATCTAGAATATGCTACTGAGTGTTGAGTTATCCAGATCAAAGAGAAAAGAACAGAGTACCATATACCTATGTCTAGTGTTTGTCCATTCAAAAGCTTATATACAAAAGAGAGTAAACAGATGATGAACAAATTATATATTTCATTAACAGAATCGACAGGGTTAAAGCAGTCGGGTGATTACCAGCTGGGATATTACATACTACCCATTTTTCCCCTTTAATACAGAATCTACATTCACTAGGTAAAAACAGTGCTGAAAAAACCATGATTTCACTATAGTACTCCATATTTGGTCCTATTTATTAAATTAAGTTACCTCTTAAAATTAATTAATTAATTAAGAGCTTATTAAATTAAGTATGTTTGATAATTAAAATTGTTAATCGCTTAATATTTAAGTGCATTTGATAATAATTTTTGCAAATCACTTAATTGTTTAAGATGTGCTTAATTGTAATTATAAATTTTAAGTGAAATTTTTTTACTTAAATCTGAAGTCTGAACATATATATTGTTTGTCAAATTATTACACTTTTTCTGCATATAATTACAGCTTATTAATTATTTCAGCATTCAGATTCACACCTAAGTTTTCTGATTCAGTGTTCAGACTTAAGATTCAGAATTTAGAACTTAAAGGATTAAGACTTCAGACTTCAGTTTCAGTTTTTTCAAACAGGCCCTTGGTCTCCAGAATAGTGCGACACAGGACAGCAAAAATATCTTATAACAACCTTTGGCTAGTAAGCAGAATCCTAACAGTACTATGACTTGATTTAAGGCTACAGATGCAATACTCCGGAAGTGAGATATGTATGCACTCCAATTAAGGCTCAACTTGGATTCGTTTTTATTTTGAAAAGAGTGAATATTTTTGTCTTCGGGTTTGTGAGAGACGAATTGTTTATGAGAGGAGGTGTGAGTCTCAAAGTGAAAAAAGTGAAAAGTTTTCATCTTAAGTTGTCCAAGTTGAGCCTAAGACATTGCAATATTTATGTATAACTTTCTACTTTCCAAGTCATGTTTTCAAGTTTTCCATGTGTTAGGTGATGAGGACTCTTTTCATAAGTATATATTTTCAGGATGCACGGAGGGGCAAGGCAATGATGAACTAAGATGATGTCTTCTCAAAACTAACGGTATTGCTACATAAGAAGCAAAAATTTATGATATGCCAAATAACATATCAGAAGCAACAGATTAGAGATAGCAGAAAGCTTCCGATATATTTTGCACCCAAAAAAAAAAAAAAAAGAGCCAAATCCAACGAAATATTCGGCTGGAAAGTATAGCAGAAACTTACAAGCATTTGATAATTGCTAATCGAGCACAGAAAGTGTCATGGAAAATTCAGATTGTTAGGGAAGTGCCAATCATGACTATTAATAAGAACTCTAACGAGCAGGATCTATAAAAACGAACTGATAAGGTTGAGACGGCATATTTGCATATATATATATATATATGTGCTAAGTAGAAAGAAGACAATAGAAATCAGGTGCAATATACTCCTATAGAAATCATGGACATGAGGAAACACACCAGGTTTCCACCACTAGGTTCATCTTGGCACAGTGAAGTGACTATTTCACTGTAATCATCCAAATCCACCCTCATTAATTTGACTGCTTTACTGAGGTATGGTTTGACTTTTGCTGAGCAGCGGCGAAGTACTTCCTCACCTAATTTCCAGGAAAGTGGTGAAAGAGCCTGATGCAAAGAATATAAAGGTTTGAGAAATTATATAAAAGAAAATAAAATTAATTGAACCACGGATCCAACATATAACTGTCACCTGATTTTGTTTTTTCACGCTCGCTAGAATGGGCTTCAGAAGCTCTACAGAGACATCATCACTTTCTTCTATCAGCCAAATCATAACTTCTTCCATGTTTGAAAATACTGAATGTGGGTGGTTTAACCTTCATAAAAGATTCAGAAACAATTCATAAATCCACAAGAGATGAGTACAAATCATAAAATAATTCCATGGATGTGTATTTATTTGCATAATGATTCACAGTAATATACTTGTGTTATGCCAGACCATGATCTAGATTATACCAGATTATGGGCAAACACCACAGTTTCTTCATCTGTGGAACTTGCGGCATTCTCTTAGATCTTGAATTAAGAATTTAGTTATGAACATTGAAACAAATATCAAGGTTCAAAACTTTGATTATTGGTTTAGGAGTTCAGAAACTTCAACAAAGTTCATATTGCAGAACCCAACATCAAAAGTGATGTGATGTTCATCTTCAAACTTCTGATAATCATAACCTAGTGCATACTTTTACATGTCAGAAGCTCATTAAATAGAGACTTTAGAAGTTACAATGTCGACTGAATGCAAAAACAATAATATGATAAAGCAAATAACCAAGGTCTAATAAATGGTAAGTTATATGAATAATGTTCAGTGGGTAATCCTAGCAGGCTTACCTGATGGTATTGAAAAAGAGTTGGAATATTTGAACAATTAATGCATCACAGCCCAGGTCCAGCAACATGACACAGGACCTAACCTTTGCAACAGTTTCAAGAATTTGCAAGGCCTTAGAGTAACAGTGGCCAGACAATTCAGACAACTTCTTGAATGCAATTAGAGTCAGCTCAAAAATTTCCTGCAGCCATTCAGATTAAATGTTGACAAGTACTTGTAGATGCATAAACCATAGAAACAGGGAAGGAAGGGGAAAGGGCAGAGGCATGCAAGAGCTAACCTTCATTTTCTCATCGATAAAAGGTTGATGTGGTGCTGTAATTCTTAAAATTTCACTAATGCAAGAAACAACAGAGATTCTAACATCCACAAGAGGATGCATCAATAACTCATTAGAAATCAGAGCTTTCATTGAAGGAACAAGTGCATCTTGCATCGACTTGGAAGGATCTTGTCCAACCTGGGTTAAGATGTGCTCAACTTTCTGCAGGGCACAAGGATTTTGTTAAGAATCATCATCACATTAAAGTCCCAAAACCCCCCCCAAGGAACAGAAGTGGCGAATGAAAATTCATAGATATCTCCTTTTGCTACACTTAAACATATTAAGGTTTATTTCCCAACATTTCCACAAAGCTCAGATTGGGTGTGAATAGAATTGTCCACGGGAGATGTAAAATAGAATTGCTACCAGATTAACCAATCAAAAGCATCAATAGTTAACACCAAGCCGTTGGAACTAAAGAAAAATCATTCTTGAATGTAATTGGATCAACTTCAGACGCATTTCTGTTACTATACAGAAACAATTACACTTACACAGTAAAAATTACACCTTTAAAATACACGGTAAGTTTTCTAGAAACAATCTTTAGTTAAAAAACTAAACGAAAATCCCAATTGAACAACAACACTTCGCTCTCACATATGATTCTCGAATGCATGCAATCGAAGCATCAGAAAACAAAAAAGGGGGAAATGAGTTATGCGGGAGAAAGCCTATGGGTGAATTCGAATGTACCCAAAATCGAAAACCCAATTGAACAAGTTTTCTAGAAACAATCTTTAGTTAAAAAACTAACTAAAAATCCCAATTCAACAACAACAGTTCGTTCTCACATATGATTCTCGAATGCATGCAATCGAAGCATCAGAAAGCCAAAACAAAGGGGGGGAAATGAGTAATCATGAGGGAGAAACAAGAAAACCCACACAGGAAATCCAAAAAATGATAAAATCTAAAACATGCAAAGAAATGATTACTTAAAGACACAGTTTTTACATCAAGGAGAGTGAGAAGCTCATGGATAGAGGACGGAGGACTCAGAAGTTTAATTCCCACATCCAACAGTTCATGCTTAAGCTCCTTCTCTGAATCAGAAGAACCCAAAGAATCCTCCATTTTCGAGTTCAACCCCAACTCGGTACAGCAGCAAGAACCCCAAGAATACCCAAATTTCAATAGCTTCACCGATCAAATAAGTGAATAACACCGCCAGAACAGAAGCCGACGACTTTAAACCGCATTAGGCATCAATTGCCACCTCATAACACAAAACCCCTGTCGGTTACAAGTAGAGATTGAATTTACTCAAGGGAAAAAAATTGAATTGCATGCAGAGGATTTTGTAATCTAGTCCGGATTCAAATTACACTATGGATTTTACTCAATTTGGCTTTGAAATCCGTAGATTTTTGGTTTTTTACTTTCAATGGTTTTTCCAATGCTACTGCGGATTGTGTCTTGGAAGGAAGTGATGAAGTGAGTGTGTTTTTGTACTCTGTAGAAAAAAGTCCGTAACGTCTGATGAAGTAATGACTTCGGTATGAAAAAGAAGCTAGTGTGGATTCCCGGTTCAACTAATTACTTGACAATTCTACCCCTCCATGTTTTAAATTTTTTATTTCTTTTTTTTTTTTAACCATCAACTAATTTAGGAAGGATTGCGGGATACAAGACTCCCAAACACTAACACTAAAGTGACGTGCAGCATTAAACGGCTTTTTGAATGACTTGAACCCGAAACTTCTCACTTGACATGTCAAATGGAAGATCTTAAGTGAGCGGCTCAAATCGTTATACCACTATATGTACTACTTAATAATTTTGATATATTTATTAATAGAACTTATTCCTTTCATTTTTTTTTTTAACATTTTGAACATTACATATATTAAGAAAATACTAAATTAGATAAATTATTTGTATACAAAAACTAAATTACCCTTAATATTAACCTCTCATCTAATTTATTGACGTTGAAAAAATTTATAATTTAACTTGAAACTTGTGCGGAATAATGAATTATAGTTAGAATGGATATTAAAAATTTGTATATATTATTGGGAATGAGTAATTACACTTTTTCGTTATATTTGAATGGGTATAATTGGAATATTTTTGGTTAAAAATATATTTTTTTCAACAACGTAACAAATAAAAAAAAGGATGAAGTGTTAAATAAAAAATAAACCTTTAACCGAAAAAAATAAACTATAAATGAAAGTGTGGTACAAATTAAAAAAAAAAAAAAGTGATATATATATACTACTGGGTCTTAAATAAGGGGGTCCACGCCATCGGACCACACACCTTTTATCTTTGATTTTTATTTTTTAATGAATAATTACCTATTTTTCTATTGCCTTTCTATTCCCAATTTGATAAATTTTAATAATAAAATATACTAAATTACAAATGGGATAAAGATTGTCCAGGAAAATTGAAAATGATACATTACGATTCGAGCCGTTTTAAAACATTCAATATCGTCTAATATATAAAAAAAAATGAAAAGACAAAATTGTCTAATATATTATTTTAATAGTATAAAAATATGTAGTAAACAATCATGGCCATATTTAGCATAATTCTTTTAAACCAAATTTAAGAATTTGGAGGGAAGAATAAAAGAAGTTGAGGAGATTTATTCAAATACTGTTTAGGAATGAATTTGGAGAGACGCAGAAAGAAAGATATATTTTGACAAAAAACATTTGAATGATAAAATAATAAAATGTTTAATAATAATGTAATTTATTATTATAGAAAATTACCTATAAATAATTTATACTCTTCGCTTTTTATAAATAATCATTTGTTTAATTTATACCAAAATATTATTTTCAAGTCACTTAATACTACAAAAATATTATTTTCAAGTCAATTTTTTGTTTAATTAGGGAAATCATATGGGTTAATTTTCAAATTAATAATAGACAAAAATATCCTTGTGGCAGGTGTCACCGCCGCATGCATTAGAAACACAAGCTTCCATCCTACTTTTATTAATTTAGTAGTATAAGTAATTCAAAAATAGTATTTGTTTATAAATTGAATAAATCATTATTTATAAATAAAAAAAGAAAATTATAAATTATTTACGAGTAATTTTAGGTGATTTTTTTTTTTACTATTATCTTTAGGGGTAAAATAGATATTTTGCCAAACTTTTTTAAAAGCTCCCTCCAAATCTTCCGGATAGTTTTCAGTTTCATCTCTCAAAATATGAATTTTTATCAATCAAGGACATCAATTGAAAAATTTATATAAAGAGTCCCTCAAAATATTAAAATATGTCAATCAAGTTCTTCTGTCAAATTCTAACAGTCAAGCATCAATGGGTCCATTAGGGACTGAAATGAATAATAAAAAAGATTTGGGCCAAAATTGAATAAGAGGGGTGAGAATTCAGGGACACGTCAATACCATCCACCAATCCAACCAGAAGAATCCATGTCATCAGATCTCCACTTGGCAGATTTCTATTGGCTTTAACTGCTATTCACACGCGGCAATTTTCACAAAATATAATCGTGAAAAAAAAGAATTTTCTCTTGCGGCATTCTTCTTCTTCTTCTTCTTCCTCACCCGCATAGTGTTTTCGGACCTATAATCGGAGCTCCGATTTTCCGAAAAGCTTCAATCGTGGCTCCCTCAGCCGGGCAGCAGCAAAACCTGTCACGAAGAAAGGTCGCATCTGGATCATCTTCGTCTTCGAATCAGACCCAAGGTTCAGCTCCGACTCGGATAGTTTATAGGGAGGCTTCTTCGAAGTCGGATCCCAGTTTTCCATTTTGGCAAAGCACCTGGTTTATTGGTTTTCTATTGATAATGGCGATCTCCTTTTTTGGTCTCGCCATTTTTCTGTTTCTAACCCTTGACTCCGATATCACTTCATCTCCTGTATCTGCTGCCTCTGAAGGCGTCCAGGTAGCATGAATTTATATACCTTTTTATGCATATTATCGTTTTGGGATTTTTTTTTTTTTTGGTGATTTATTATGGAATACGAATATAAATTTGTGATTTTTTCGGGTAAGGGAATTGTGATCACGATTGATTTCATTATTTTTCAGTAGGGCAAGTTGATTTGTAGGATTTCTTTATATTCTGTTGCAAAATTATTCTGAATACTTGGGAGATTAGCTTAGAAGAAACTACTCCAGAACAAAGAAGAAATCATTATGGGATTAAGAATGAGTAAATAAAAGGGATATGGAAGATTTTGTGGGGAAGACCTTATTTGGTCATTACTGGGGTAATGCTGATCATTTCGGATGCATTTAGATAGAACCATTGTTAGATTGAGTTTTGAATATTTAAGGTTTTGAAATTAGGCAGGGAACAGTAGGGAATTAGGCATGGTTTTTTATTATGTCTTCGTTATTTTATTGAATTCTGCTTTTTCACAGATAACTTATGGATCAGTGATTAAGTTGATGCATGAGAAAACAAAAGTTAGGCTGCACTCACACGATGTGCCTTATGGATCTGGTAGCGGGCAGCAATCGGTCACTGGTTTTCCAAATGTAGATGATTCCAACAGCTATTGGGTATATCTATATAACATTTCTTGTCCTTGCATATTTTGCTTTTTACTCATTTTATATAGATGGGAAAAGGTGTTGTGTGTATACCTAAACTCACTAAAAATTGGAGTTTAATTGTAGATTGTTAGACCTATACCTGAGTCTGGTGCCAAACAAGGAGACACTATCAAAAGTGGGACTGAAGTCAGGTTACAACATATGAGGACTCGGAGGTGGCTTCACAGCCACTTACATGCATCTCCAATATCGGGCAATCTGGAGGTTAGTATGCTGGCTCTATTTCTCGGTTCCCACTTTCTGAACTGAAATATTTCAGATTCTTTTAATTCTTGGAGGTAGATGGTGTTTGCTTCACTTTTTGACATAGAAGATCTAATTGTGAGTTATACTTTGAATTGAAGAACTTTCTGTTTTGGACGTCCAACATCTTTCTTATTACCAAAGAGGAAGTAATATTTTCCATGAGAAAGCAGGGAAAGAAGGGTGTGAGAGAATCCTATTTAGGCATATGACCGTCATTCACCACATTGTAAACCATGGTACTTCAGATATGATTGAAATTTGCATAAAGGTACCCAACCATTTATGAGTTTGATACCTGTCAGGAAAAAACAAAAACATTTATGAATCAGTATATTCCACTATTTGGATTCAGAATGTGGATTGTGAATAACGGCCACTCCTTGCTGAAACCGGTTTCAGCCGCTGATGGGGGATTTTGTAGTACAGAGTATCCATTAGCTCCTGTAACATTGAACCAAAGGTGAAATGACATGAATATTTGAGATTGATGCAAATGTTTATCTCATCGATGAACTCTACTCTCAAAGTAAACATTTTGGTGATACTTTCTAAAGTGTTGTGGGCTACATTATGCTTCACTTAGTCTTTGTTTGATGAACTTTTGTTGTAAGTAGCTGTGTACAGTAAGACATAATACCTATATCATAGATGTGCTGGTGATGCTCTTTTATTAGTTGTGGTTAAAGTCAATATAAATGATCATTTTAAAACTGAATAATCTGGCAATTGCAGGTTAGTTGCTTTGGTAGTGATGGTGAGTCTGATACTGGAGATCATTGGAGGTAATGTATAAAAAAAATTGATCTCTAGTTTATTTTAGTAAAATTATCCAGTCATATGATTGATCATTGGAGTCGTTTCGCTGCAACTTTTAGACTTGAAATTGAGGGAAGTGGGAAAACTTGGAGGCAAGATCAAAGGGTGAGGCTTCGCCATGTAGATACGGGTGGGTACCTACACAGTCATGATAAGAAATACACCCGTATAGCTGGGGGCCAACAGGAGGTGAGAGCTACATAATTTGGCTGTAATGCAATTTTTTACCATTTCAGTGAGAATTATGTGCCTAAATATTTTCCTCCCATGCATATGCTTCAGGTTTGCGGGGTTCGTGACAAGAAACCTGATAACATTTGGTTGGCAGCAGAGGGTGTTTACCTTCCAGTAGCTGAAGGCAAATCAAGTTCATCTTGAATCCTTAATTTCATAAGTTAGATACTAATGTAGTTCAAGGTTGTTTTGTTGCTTGGCATCAGTAGCAATCATCTTCCCTATATTTGTTCCCCCTATTAAATTAGAAAGATGTAGCGGTATCCCTGTTTTGTTTCCTCGTCAAATGAGAGAATTCTAAAGCACATTTTGACACAACCTGTATGGGATTTTTGTATAAAGAGTAATTCTAACTAGCATTGAGACAGATTTCTCAACTTTCTAATACAGATATTTCATTTGTCTCATTTGCCTCAGATTATGATGATAGCAGAACATGGACAATGTATACACAATTTTCTCTTTCTAAGCACTAGGAGGGTAGACACACAAGAACCAGAAACTCCCTTCTGGTGTTTTTGCCATTTATATTAGCACACAAACTGCCAGGATCGTCTAGTACGCATTCTAATATATTCTTTTAGAATATGTGTTAGAAGATCCTCAGTGCACAGAAACATTATTGATGCATCTTTGGTTCATCTTTACCAATCAAAGAAGCCAAATACTCTAAACATAGCAATATTTTTCACATTTCAAGATGCTAGATTCTGATGATAGTACATAATCTAATCGGTTTCTCTAAGAATGGAACCATTAGTAGCATATCAGCAAGACTGCCATTATTAGGTTTCCTTGCTTCTGGTATTAGTATCAGCTAGATGGATACTTTCATCTCTAAGATACATCGAATTTAAGAGCTTCTGGTAATACCATTGCAGCAGTTCTGGACACAAATTTCTGATCATCATCAACGCACCATAGTACTTTGGTTCTGTCACATATCTTCCTCCTCGGCATGCCTCATTAACAATGCATTTCGCGCAGTCATTGGAAGTCATCACCGGATGCAAGTTAGATATCTGCAACAACATAAACCTTCCTGTGATTAGTCATGGAAATTTCATCTGGTTTTTAACCGAGGAGGTTGGAGGCCTGCAGGTATGGTACCTCTCTGATCCTTTGATCAACTTCAATTGTTCCTTTCTTTGACAAATGTTTTCCTCGAGTTAGTTCTGAATCTATGAATCCCAGAGTTGCAATAGTTATTGAGATTTCAGGAGCCAGTTCATGTCTGAGGCATTCATAGAAGCTTAGAATAGCTGACTTACTTGCCTGCAAAATGAACCAATAGTCATTTGAACTGAAGTTTCAGTCAGAAACAGGGTATCTGGCCTACTAAGGTGTGCTTCCTATCTTGTCACGAAGTTTTAGTAAATTGAATACGAATAATAATGTGGTGGATGTAGTTTTTGCTTACTGCGTAGAAACTTAGTGACGGTGGGTGCATAATAGCAGTAGTTGATGCATTAACAACAATCTTTCCCCTTGTTCTTCTTAGATGAGGCATTGCATAGAAAGTCGGGTATACAGATCCCCAGAAGTTCACATCCTACAAGTTTTGAATGGAAATTTCATCACCATTCTTGATAAAAAACATCACTACATTTTGCTCAGTTGAGGAGTTTTCAGAAGAGTAATAGAAATTCTGGTTCAAGAATGGTACCATCACCCTTGCATACTTGCTCATATCAACAGCTTCTTTGATCAAGAAGCATGACATTATCCCGGCATTGTTTACCAAATGATCCACTGCAAATGCATCTTGTTAGCAACCAACAAGAATCAGCAGTACCTAAATGGCAATGTTGGGGAGCGACTGTCAGCCCTGTCCCCCCTTTGGACTGTCACCCTTGTCCTCCCTTTGGTTCCATCAGTGCCTTTTAGGCACTGCTAACTCTTGTTGGTTGCTACTGCAAATGGATCTTGTTAGCAAACCAACAAGAGTTGGTAGTGCATAAAAGACAACCTCGGAACCAAAGAGAAACAGGGATGACAATAGCTTCCCAACATTTGTAAAAGTGCTCTATAAACGTTCTTTTCTTTTGTTTTTTAATATTGTTTTCAAGCTCAGCCTTTCTACGTTTTGAAATTTTTTTTTATAAGCCTTCAAAGTTAAAGTTCTTATTCTATCAACAAGAAGAGGAAAATCTTACGCCGGCCAAAATGTTTAACAGCTTCTTCAATAAACCTTTTGCAATCTTCCTCCTTAGAGACATCTGCACAGATGGGTAAAACATCAGGGGAGCCAATGGTTTGAGCTTTCTCAGCTACATTCTTCAAATGGTTCTCCCTTCTGGCTACAATGGCTAGAAAAGCTCCCCTTTTCGCGTATTCATAAGCCAATTGCTGTTGATTTATGACACAAAAATCACCTCAATTTATTCAAGAACTTTAAGAAAAGATCAAGAATTGAAACAGGGGAGATTTAGAGAGCTTTACCTCTCCTATTCCTGATGAAGCACCAGTGATTACAACAACTTTGCCTTCCAAGTTCTCGATGGTGAAAAAACTATACAAATAAAAGATGAACTTGAAGATGCAATACAAAGGGAAAATGATACTAAAGAAGACTAAAGCTAATGGCACCATTAGTATACTGATGAGTGAATGAATGCCATAACTGGTGGCCATGGATAGCTAAGTTGTGTGTGACAAGCAATGGTAATGCAGAATGGGATGGTTTATATTAAGAACTCCAGCACTACAAATAGGGAAAACGTGGCAGATCATGGGCCAATCGCGCACATTTTTTACTGGTAACTATGATTTTATACCAGAATGTCACGTCTTGTGTTTGCGTATCCAAAAGTGCGTTTTATGAGTTTGATAGCACCTACAACCAGTGGAGGAAACACCTTTGGACAAGGGTGGTCCGCCAACCCCCCATCCGGTAATCAAATTTATTTTTCACTTGTCCTACCCTAAAAAGCACAACCTTTCTCCATCCAAATATCATCTTCAGTCCAACTGCCCATTGTCGTTGACCGCCATCGGCCGCTTCTACCCCACTTGTAGCCACCGTTTAATGTGTAAATACTTATATTTCTAAATACTTACATTTCTAGTTCCGCCACTGTCTATAACCTCTATTTAGCATATCTTAAAAGTACAATAAATACAAAGACTTGTTTATATATTATTTACATTCATACATATTCCACGTGGAATAAAAATGTTATAACTATATAGTACAAGATTGATATATAAGGATTATTTATAAGTTGGGGCCTTTAGATGATTTATTAACATCATATAAGCTTATAATGATCACCAACAAGAAGAATTATGGTGGTGCAATGTTTTTCCCTTTTAATGCTCAACTTTTTTTTAAAAAAAATTCGTTTAATACATCTTTTAGTATCCTTCCTTTCCGTTCAACAGAAAGCATTAATAATAAAAAAATGACAACCCATGTGGCATTGCATGGAGGAGTTATTGTTACAATGCCATCATTCATAAGGGTCATAATTATTATCCAAAAACTTTGTCTCCAATCTAAAAATGACAATTTTCAATGGCCTTCTTGAAACTCCACTTTGCTAAAATATGTCTCCAATCATAAAGGGATTGCTACCTGCCTTGCTAGTTCAATTTTGGCAACTCACCAAACTCACAGAACCAATTAAGTTCCAGTGAATTTGATAGCTAGTTTAACAGCCCTTTGAGAAACAAGCACTAAATTTGAAAGAGACATTAGTTCAAAACACATCAATCAGTAGAATACATAGAGTTTCTGAAAATCTCAATGATCAAAATCTAATTAAGTTTTCGCTTTAAAGTTCTCTCGGCAAACCATCAAAAATTTTCTAGAGACTCTCAAATGACAAACTAAAACAAGGTTTCTATTGGTGATATAGCAAATCAAGACTGATGATAAGCTTCTCGTTCTTCAGTGAGATTTGACATACTCCTGAACAATGTGAAGACCTTCAGTTTCCTCACCGTAATCCTGGAAACCAGAAAAACAAAGGTTTAGGAAAACGAAGGAAATTTGCTGTTGGATATCAGAAGGCAGTATCTATGTCGTTACCTTCACCACAACACAACCGCAACCAACAACCTTCCTAGCCTTTCCTTCTGAATCAATCTTGCATAGCTGGCGTAGGAAAGAAAGGTTTTAGAAAAAGAAGCACAATGTTTAATACCGAAGAGCTCAATTACACAACAGACAGCAAGAGGATATCCTTAATAATACTCCCTCCTTTATTAAGAAAATAATAATAATATATACCACAGACAAGACATACTCCCTTCTAGAAAATATGTGGGATTCAAATGTTCTCTAACCTCATTGATTTTGATGTCATAAAAAATGTTCCCCACAACAATCTCTCGCATCATTAAGAAAGGGCATAATGGGGAAAAACCATTAAATATTGCATTGTTTTCATTATGTGACAAGTATTAAACATGCACAATTGTGAAATGTAACAAGTTAAAAAACAGAGGGAGTACCCATTATTCTTCATTTAAATACGTCTTTCCAAGTAGAACAAATACTAACTAGCGACTCAGATAGACAAGCCAAACTAAAATCAATGTAGTGTCTATGTACCATCAATAATATACTCAAGTAAAATATAAGTGAGCATGTGACCAGGCAATATCCAGAGAGCTTGTTGAAAGAAATAAACTATACACGGTTGCAAGACTCAATGCCAAAATTAATAGACAGAAGAAAATGCAATTCTTAACTCTTAAGTACACCTATCTCAGGTAAAACAACCAGAACTCGAAACAGTGCAAACATGCAAAATCTGAATAAGGAAAATGAAAAGTTCAGTAAATAATAAAAACGTTTAATTACCCCGGCCCATTCACCAAGAGTCTTGGCACTGGGTACAGTAATCAAATTTACGTTGTGGTCTGCACAGAGTGCTTTGACCAATTTAACATAATCTGGCTGGTCACAGTCCTCAGCCAATACACATAGCTGCGCAGCATGCTTCTCAATGACCTTTGCACCTTCATGAAGGCCTCGAGCCAGACCACTATGAGCCAAAGATTTCCTCAGAACCATCTGCAAAGCTGTCATTATATCCATGGGCTCACCAAGAGCTGGAACTGGAGTAGGAGCCTCAACAGCAACAGGTTCTTCTCTGCAGCACAAGATTTATACGAGAATGATGAGAAGAGAAATGAGGGAAGGACAAATAAACTTGGCAAGTTTTCAGAGAAGAAGATAGTCCATCTGTTAAATCCTCAAAAGAAGACACTACAGAAGGAAAAAACAGGGCACAGTAAACTAAAAAGATTTGGAATTCCCAACAAATCCATTACCTATGCACTCAAACCAACATTAACATTTTACTTAATGTAGACAAATTAAACACTAACAAAGTGCTAAACTTTAAACATAAGATAGTAATAGGCGCATGGATGTGTATTAAAAAGCAGCCATACTTAAACATGAAGCCTTAATATACTGTGGCTTTGAACATTTTGATTAACAATGGAAATATTAGGAACTTGCATAAATAAAATCCTCCACAACCCAGAAACAAAATTCTCACTAAATGAATAAAAGGTTCTGAAAATAAAGAACGGTTCAAACATTCAAGACAACGAGTTCCTCGCAGACATCGGAATCTTATGAAACTAAAGCGAGCAATGAAAGTCAACATACCCCGACATTTTCTCTTCCTGGGGCTAGTTAGCAACTCTTTTGATTAAAAACCTGCAAACAGAAAAAGATCCCAGAAAAGTTAATTTGCTGAACATGAACTTAAAGAATATTTCCCATCAAAGAAAAAGGGTTTAAGCACATTAAAAAAGCTAGTATTCAAATGTCACAAACATATCAAAAGCACAGATTACAAAGCATTTAGAAGATTTCCACCCACAAGTAAAAAAGATATATCAATTCTATAGGCAAACTCCCGAAACTCGTAATGCTCAAAAATTAAAACTTTTTCCTCAGCAAAATCTAATCTTTTTCATGTCGAACAGAATAGAAATCCTAAATCCGCGAATTACAACAAATTTTTTTAAATGAAAGGCAATAACGGCGGCAGCTGATGCTTACCCGAGAGATGTCTCGACGGCAGAACAGCAAGCAGCAGCTAGTGGAGGAGAGACGAGGATGCTAAAACCCTAAATAACAAGCGGCACCGTTTTCTGTTTCTTTCTTTCTTTGAGAAATTTGTAAAATAGTCCCATAACTATAAATGTTTTCTTTAAAAAGTCATATGTCTCTAATTTTTGTATTTTTAGTCCTAAATCTAGTATTTTTTAGAAAATAACAATCCTCGCCCCTATATTGCGATGGACTCCGACTAAAATAAACATGTAGAGCTCATGTGCACTCAAAAGGGTAAATTTGTCAAATCAAGTAGTATTCCTCCAAAGTGAATAGCCACACGTGAAATCTCTTAACAAAATTACTTATACGAGGAAAGACTTTTTAAAGAGCAAATTGCTAAGACAAGCCTTTGCCTTATGTGCGCGCCCAAGGAGGGTGCAAATCTCAGACCCGGAAAGCTTGACTTGTGTGTGCAAGCATGACCTGGACACACGAATGCCAGACCAAATACAACTGGGTTTCCCAACAGAAGGCACAGAAAAAATTTACACCTTTAGCACTATCAAGAGAGGACGATTTTGTTTTAAGGATATTGAGCATTTTTCAAGACTCAATTTAAATCCTTTACCCTTACTATTTTTTTTATTGTTTCTATTTGTGTTTTTTTTTTTTATAACAAACTGTTTTTTTAACAGTATTGTTTAACAGTACGAGGATAAAATTGACTTTTTAACATCATTTACGTCACAATCTATCCGTTTTGATAATGGGCTAGTTTACTGACGTAGAGAGGGAGAGTTTTCCCTCCTCGTTTACATCCCTTTTGTTTTTACGTTATAACCAAACGATGTAAATATGATATTTACGTCCTGATTTATATCCCCTCCTACTCTCTTCTTTGATTTCACCCCAACCAACTAAGGCTATATGACATTGGTCGCGGAGACTTTGAAGTAATGAAGTCGAAGCAATATAGTTAACGAAGCTAAAGCAAGGAAATCAATATGTTTAAGACTTATATGAAGTGCATTCGATTTTTTTTTTTTTTTGTATTTTATGGTTTTGCGTTGTTTTGATAAAGAGTTATTCCCCAAATTACGTTGAAGAATCATGTGCAAGTAACTAAATATTCGCAACCCTCTTAATTTTATTTTTGCTAAGTGTAATTTTGTATTTATAAAGAAAACTGTAGAAAGGAATTGAGGATGAATTGATAAAAAGAGGGAAAGGGATGTCATTTAAATTAGTAGAATAGTTCGGATTATAACTTTAGGTAAATTTATTAGAAATTCATGTTCACGAGAATATTTATAAAAGAAAACTTTGGCGTGAATATGTATGATTTGACAAATTTACCATTGTAAATAAATGCACGTGACCCAAACTTGTTAATTTAGTTTGATTTTGTCGTCGGATTGGTGTGAGAAGTATTATTTTTTAAAGAAATAATTGATATAATGCTAAAATTACGTAAATTTAAAATTTAGGAATTTTGTAAGAAAAAATTGTAGTTAAGGGGTTGTTTTTACAAATTAATCTTCTATCAATTTTTTAATTGGCAAATCCTGCAAACGAAGTTAAGTTTAAAAATTCGCATGAACTACAACAGTTCGTGTTCAGATCCTCTTTAATATTTCCTTTTAACACTTTTTTTTTTGTAATATTTATAATATAATATTTTATTAATAAAACATATAAAATATAATATAAACCCAAATAGAAAAATAATATAAAAGAAAACCTTAATAAATATTACAAAAGAATATTATATACAAGAAAATCATCCAAATTACACATAAACAAATCATATTTTTCTCTTTTTATTCATAAGCAATTAATTATTTAACTTTTTTATCAAAATACTATTTTTTGAGTTACTTATATTACTAAATTAATTAAAGCAAAACGGAAGTTGCATTTATAATGCGAATGCTAGCTACCATGGGAGCATTTTTGTCTATTTATTAATGTGAGAAAACCTATATAATTTCTTTCCACGTGGCATTTTTGGGACTACAAGATAATTGAGCCTCATTTTTTCTCGCATATGTATAATTTCAGACGTTGGGTTATAAATAACTTAAAAGACACTTATGTTTAATGAATAGACAAAAATACCCATTCTCTTGTGACACGTGCATTAAGTGTGTCTGTCCTCCATCGTGTTTTTATTTAATTTCGCTAATAAGTAAGTCGAAAATAGTATTTGAGTAGAAATTAAACGAATAATTGTTTATGGGTAAAAGGATAAAAATGTAGATTATTTATGGATAATCTTGATGATTTCTCTATTATATAAATATAAATTTTATTTACTTGATTGATAATAGTTTCAAAACTTAGTGTATTTTTATATTAAAATTTTGTTAGTTATCCTATTTAGAAGGCGGGAGGTTCCTAGGTGTGAGTGACAATTAAAGGTTCAAACGTGTAAATCCAGCTGGCCACATAAGAGTCGAGCTTTCCAAACTTGGGATTTACACTCTTGAGTTTTTTACCTTAACGATTTATTCTTTAAATAGCAGTTTCACGTATAAAGTGTGATTCATTTCTTTAATTTTTTAATATGGGATTCAAATCCCAAAAATACTAACTTTTCTTGGAGAAACCACTTAAATTCTTAATATTTGAGAAACTATTTTTTCTCATTCATACCACTTTAATAACATTAAAAATATTTTTTCCAACAGTATAAAATAATACCTCTCTCTTAAGTACCCTCATCTAATTTATCAAGTGAGAAGTCTCGTAGTGTAATTGGCCGTTTAATAAATTTTTTATGGATTAATTGAGAAATATTCTGAAATTAAAATTTGAGATTAAAATTTGAGATTGAGTAAATACCCCATTTTAACCAATATGGTAATTATTCACAGTTTCCTTCCCCATGTCTAAAAAGACCAATATGGCAATGAATATCTCCATAGCTGACCAATGATCATACAGCACTTGCCAGGATGGTCCTACCATTAACAAAACCTTCATGGCTTAATTTATAACAAAAAAATAATGAAAATTCCATATACCATAAGATTGATGATGTAGGGCAAATATTTATTTACAAATAATTTTCTTGCCATTTTCTGCCATCCTCAAAATATCATCATCTTTGCATCTGTGTCATCCGCTTGGCCTCTTGTTCTCTATTGCAGAAATGTCATGATTATTCAAGAAATAAAAAAAAAATTATGAAAAACAATTTCCCCACTAGTTATTTTTTCTAAAAACCAGCTCAGGGCCCTTTCCTCTTTCTTTGCTGAAGGCTTGAGCAAGGAGGGCCCAGCCACGGTCTATTTCCAAAGAACCCTCTCTGCATTTCTCTCCGTTTTGGTTCTTTTTTCTCTGTAAAAAAAAAAAACTGTTCTTCCCTATTCATTTGGGATTTTGCTGTAAAGGAAAAACAAAAAGAAAAAAGAAACAAAAAAGAAAAGATTTTCATATGCTTTTTTGCCCTAAAATTACTTCATCTCCTTATCTCTCATCGCCGCCTCATATCTTCCATTTCTAGACCTTTTGACAGGGCTTCTATTTTCTTTTCTATATACCTGCTGTGTGGTTATGGTATATAGGGGAAGATACATAAAAGGAAAGAAGAAAACAGAATACATTCATTTTTGTTTCCAATCACTGATCTATGGTTCAAAGTCTAAATCTTTATTGGTTGGAGGTGAGATTTTGTATCATTTGATCGTTTTTCTTTTTGGGTTTTGTTTTTGATATGTAAAGATGGGATTTTTATTGCTTCAGAGGGGGATATGGATTTGTGAGGATGTTATGTTTGTTTGTTTATTGTAAATTTAGCTGAAAGTTTCTTTTGGTTTTATGTTCTTGCAGATCTGCATCGGATTTTGATGCTTCTCCTCTTGACCTATAGATACGATCTACGACTCAAAGTTTAAATCTTTTATTGATTGGAAGGTAAGTGACCATGTCATTCGAACATTTCTTGATTCCTGTTTTTCTGGAGAAGATAAATTTGTATGGTTAGTCTGCATGTTTGTTATATATTTAGCTGAAAGTTCTTTTTATTGGCTTAGATTAGATGTTCTCGCAGATCTGCACAGGATATTGATGCTTCTCCCCATTATTGTCTTGTGTTATAGGTTCTGATTGAGATTACTGGGAGAATTGTGGTTCCTTTCTAAGAAATGTCGCTTTTGCCAAAAAGCGATTCTGTTCAAATAAGGGAGGTATGGAATGATAATCTGGAGGAAGAGTTTGCGCTGATTAGGGAGATTGTAGATGAATATCCATATATAGCCATGGACACTGAGTTTCCGGGAATTGTTCTTCGGCCTGTAGGCAATTTCAAGACTAATACTGATTACCACTATCAAACTTTGAAGGACAACGTTGACTTGTTGAAGTTAATCCAGTTAGGTCTCACTTTTTCGGATGAAAAGGGCAATCTGCCAAGATGTGGAACAGATAAAGGCTGTATCTGGCAGTTTAATTTTCGTGAATTCAACCCTAATGAAGATGTTTTCGCAAATGACTCAATTGAATTGTTGCGTCAGAGCGGTATTGATTTCAAAAAGAACAATGAGAAGGGTATTGATGCCAAACATTTTGGTGAGCTCTTGATGTCATCCGGTATTGTTTTGAATGACAATGTCTATTGGGTTACATTTCATAGTGGATATGATTTCGGCTATTTGCTAAAGCTCTTGACATGCCAAAACTTGCCCGATACGCAGTCCGGGTTCTTTGAATTGATCAATATTTACTTCCCGGTTATCTATGACATTAAGCATCTGATGAAGTTCTGTAATAGCCTTCATGGTGGATTGAATAAGCTGGCTGAGCTCTTGGACGTCGAGAGAGTTGGTGTTTGTCACCAAGCAGGTTCAGATAGCCTGCTCACAGCTTGTACATTCAGGAAGTTGAAAGAGAACTTCTTTAGTGGCTCACTCGAGAAGTATGCTGGTGTATTGTATGGTCTAGGTGTAGAAGGTGGACAGAATATGCATTGAGAAAAAATAAAAAAAGAAAATAGAATGTTGAACACAAATTGAACGATAGATGTTTATTTACTTTTTCTTTGTAAACATTTTAAGATATAGATGTTTAATTCATAAAATTTCATATCTGGCTTAAATATTTTCTTATCTTGTTATATCCGTTACTAAATGTTGTCGGCTTCTTGTCTGTTCCATTTTCTTTGGATTCTACTTTCCATGTTTGGGTAGGATATAAATTAATGGGGATGGGAATGCAAATTTGCTTGGAAGTATGTTCTCAAACTTCCCTTGCTGGGGATTTATCCCCTTGTATATTGGCAGGAATATAAGAATGTATTATCATATTATTCTTACAGCATGTTTTTTATGCAGTTTGGTATGATTGTCTGCATCCCAAGATGTTAAGCAATTTAACTTGAAGATTCAGGTAGATTTGTCTTATACCCTTGCTTAAAGAAGATCAGATTCGTGTTATGATTTCTGACTTACAATTTGTAGTTTATTGTCTTCTCTTCTATTTATTATTGATATAAGGTAGGATATGAAGAAAAACGGTTCTCTATTCCTGTATTTGGCTATTGATCCGTTTTCTGATGTATCAAATGCTCCAGTTCTTCTATATGCATGTCATCTGTGGCGTATGGTGATGGTGGCTTGTTCTTTTTGGAACTTTCTCATGTAAATGTTCATTAAGCTGTTCCCTAACTCTTCTCAATTTACTTTCCTGTGATTATGGCATTAAATACATCTATCTTTAGACATTTTGATTGATGACGATGTGTGGTTGTAGACATTTTTGTTCCCAAGTTTCATGTCCCTTTATTTGATGCTTATCGATCTTGATATTTTCGCTTATGGAGGGTCAAAAGGTGGAGCCGTGGTAGATTGGGATGCTGTTCATATGGGATAGCTGTAAATTGCCTGTGCAAGGTTTTCTTGAAGGTAATAAACATCCTGGATGTTGATAACATGCACGTGTTTTCTTTATCCTAATATTCTGCTGTCATTGTTTTCATTTTATTACTGTGTCTGAGGATTCAGATTGATTGATGCACCCCATCTATGTATGAAATTTTTGTTTCCTCAAATTAGGAGACATCAGATCTTTCTTTAGTAAACTCAGAACCATATTATTCGGAAAGTCTATTACAGATGTAGTTGGAATAGATTTGTCCTTATTAAGATATTGAAGCTCGCAAAATGCTTGTTCGTTAACTATGATGCAGGCATCCACGGCGCCTTGGTTACGTTCTGATGTTCTATCTACTCAGGCATATAGGTGTGAAAAAACTGCTGTTGGTTTCATTTTGCTGCAGAAAAATAGGAACAAGTTTATGCCATTCAGTGACTTTTCCCTTGACATGAGGTTCCTTGCCCCTATGATGATTTTCCACGTCTGGTTTCTCTAAAATCGTCCTCTGTGTTTTCTCCATATTAGGAGTTATTTTAGAACAAATAGTATTTCTACTCTGAACTTACAATACCTGAGCAACCCCACTCTCTCTCCGATTCTGGGGGGGGGGGGGGGTTTCCTGTGCGGGTGGTTTTGGCTGGCGAGTTGTGGTTGCAGCTTGGTGTTAGGTGTGATTTCTAAGATTTTTTGGTTTTCGGGATGGTTCTTTGGGGGGGGTGAGTGGGGGGGGGGAAGTTGTTTCTCAGCCTCTTGGTGTTGGTTCAACAGTTAAGTACTGCGGGGTTCCCTAGCCTGTTCTATAGCCTTGTGTTAGTGTGGCCTTTTGGCTTCTTGCCGCCTGAGGGTGATGTTGCGGCTATACCATTTCTTGGCTCTCGGGTTTTGTGTTGGTCTCGGCAATCTTGCCTCTTTTGCAGGCCGGTTGTGGTCGTGTTCTTTGGCGTGCCAGTCTTGGTTTTGCATGGCTTGTTGGCATGTGGCAGCTGTGGTTTGGTGGGCTGATGGCTGACCGGAGAAGACTGTAACCGCATAGTGGTCTGTCTTCCTTGGATTGGTGGTCTTCGGCTAGTCTGTGGACTGTGTTTGCCTCCCAACTGCATGACGGTGCCTGGTTCATCTCTTCTGATTAGGGCCTTCCGCCTTTTTGGGCTCGACACATTATATGGTGGACTTTCTTGTTGGGTTCTTGACATATGCACTCTTTGGAAAATAAGTACCGAGTTATATGATGATATAGTTGGCTAAACAATGACCTATATGAAAATTTGTATCATTGTTTATCTGAAAAAAATGATATCTCTGGGCTCGATTTATGATTTATTATTCATAAAAATGGTACATACGATCTTAGGTGCTTTGTAGTTGTTTTTTGTAACAAATTGTATCATTCTATTCATAATATTATAAAAAGAACATTTGGGATTCTTACAAGACTCTAGTGCTCAACTTCAATATTCTGCAATGAGCTACCACTTCCTAAATTACCCTTACCTCCATAGTTAAAAGCAGCAATCAGCTCATGAATTTTTATCCGATTCGGAACGGAGCAGAAGCAGTTCATCCCAGTAAATCAAAAATGCAAAAGAAAATTTTTTGTGGACAACGATGGCCTTAACTAAGGAGATAAAGATAAGATGCAGGCAGGTTAGTGGATGGATGCAAGAATACCTATCTTCAACTTTTACTTTTTCCATGTGAATTGTGAATACTGCTTGCTGGTCTAATACATGAATAATATTATAGCCCTAAAATGAATCAATCCTCCTACGTTGTTCTTCGGATGAATATGAGACACAAACAAAATTGATTTCGAAATGACAATTCGATTAAACTTTGTTTTCGTTTCTCTGCTGCCGACCCTTTTTGTTTTTGTTTCATTAGAAGAAAAGAAAAGAATCAAATTGAATGTTTAAAGGTGGGTTGTTGGGGAAATTGTTTGTACACCACCTGTTTGATAATATTCCTTAAAGAGTGATTATTTCTTTAGGTTCCCTTTCATTATGTTCTTTCTTCCTTTTGTCATTTCTCTAAATCTAAGCCACATAGTTTGTTTTCATCAAAAGATGATGATCATAATAGTTTCTGGACAAATCCCTCCACTACAACATGATCATGATCATGTTTAAATAGTATTTCACACTATTTTATATTTGAAAAAACCGACAAAGTATGATACTTTATCATTAAAGGTGTGAATTTTTTTGTACTAATATTGTCTTAGTAAAATACCTTTTTCTTATATTAAATTCAGCCAAGAAAGAAAAAAAAAAGTTTAAGTATAAAAACTTTATCAATCTGGTAAAGTGCGTAGTGCATAAGCGTATTCGACTGGTTAGATAGTCGAATTTCTTTATGACGATATGAAATGTCCAGTATTAAACTTTAATCTTGAAAAAGAGACAAATTCTGTAGATATTTTATAAGTTGAGTCTGAATTAGTCAGAATTGTATATCCTGTATATCGATCATCTTAAGATATCTATCTATTAAAGTTTTATCATAGAAGGGATGACATAATTATTTGGTTAATTATTCTTCATACCACACTTATGAGTGTTAATTAAAATAAATGTATTGATCATTAGAATCTTTCACATTAATTAATAGCAGCATTATGGTTCATCAATGAAGATTTTATTGGCAACATTCTCAGTGCTCTGCAAAAGTTTTTGAGGATTCTTATTTTTTGGGTGAATAAACCCCTTCTTTAAAGTCTTTAAGGATTCTTATAACAATTTACACAGAAATGGTGCCTCCTCCTCCTTTAGTATTAGTAGAACGATATGTGAGTCGACTTAATATTTATCGTCTGTTAAAAAGTGTTTTTGACTAATTGAGCTAAACGAAACAGTTTTGACAAAATCAAATTACTATAGCTGGTAAAGATGCTTTAATTAAAAATGGAAAAAGGAGATCCCATCTGATGCATCAACTTCTTTCTTTTTGAAAGGCAAATGATCACAAAAAATGTGGTTACTTTTGAACCATCATTTTAAGAAAGAATGCATTGCATATTGCATACTACATTACTAAAGTCTACAGCCAAATTCATCTACCAATTCTTTCTTTCTTTCTTTCTTTCTTTTTCTCAATGAATGGTTTATAGCCAGAAGAATGTCTTCTTTGACAACTCAGTAGCTGAGATACAATGGTCTTAACAATAATTGAGTGCAGGCATTGAGTGAAAAAAAAATACAAAATCAAGTGGGGAGGGACAGAAAACCATGACTGATGTCCCAAGGCTTAAAAACTCCTTTTTTCTTCATTTCAAAGAAGGAATTTGATTTCTGTCCCACATCCCACTTTCTAATCCACTTTATTTTCAATTCCATCCACTAACTTATTTTCTTTTACTTTACATGCTTTTTCATCAATTGATTAGTCTAACTAAACTTGTTTCATATTACGTTTGTAGAGTCTAACTTATACTTAAGAAAAGACGTAGTGTTACATAAAAGAATCAAACTCGTGATCATACATTAATATATTAGTATTAAGAGTTGGTTGGTGCTCAATTTCTTTTGTTTAATTTATCATCTGCTTTGTCTTGGGATTCTACAAGTCAACTATGTTGGAAGACAGTATAAAATGTTGTATGAGATCTCAGTTCATAGCACCCAAGGTAAGAGCAAAGACAAAGGAGAGGTGAGGACAGCTCCTCTTCCTGTGTCTTTCTGACTGCTCTTTTCTTTTTTATTTGGTTCTCATTTAACTTTCTTTTCCCAGTTTGTACTAATGGATACTGAAGAGATCCCATCAGCCCCATCAACTCCTGCAACTCCAGGCACTCCTGGTGCCCCTCTCTTTGGTGGGTTTAAGTCTGAGAGGACTAACAATTACAAGAAGTCACTTCTTAAGAGCTGCAAATGCTTCAGTGTTGAAGCATGGGCTTTAGAAGAAGGTTCTTTACCCCCTGTTTCATGCACATTGCCATTGCCACCTCCCCCTGTTTCTCTCACAAGAAAGGTCTCTCCATTTCATGCCTAATTACATATAAATGTCATTCACTTCATTCTTTAACATCATTTTGAATCTAACAAAAACCTGCTTTTAAAATTAATCAGGTGGGAGCAGAGTTCATAGGCACATTGATATTAATCTTTGCAGGAACAGCCACAGCCATAGTGAACCAAAAGACAGGGGGCTCTGAGACACTAATTGGCTTAGCTGCCTCTACTGGTCTTGCTGTTATGATAGTAATTCTTGCAACAGGTCATATCTCAGGAGCCCATCTCAATCCATCAGTCACCATTGCCTTTGCTGCTCTCAAACACTTCCCTTGGAAAAATGTAAACAAAACTCTTCCCCCCTTTCTTTTTTATCCCAAAAACTGTGAAACAAAAAAGGGTCATATTTCCATGTTTATGGTTGGTTGCAGGTACCTGCATATATAGTAGCACAAATATTAGCTTCAATATGTGCTGCATTTATACTAAAGGGAATTTTCCATCCAATAATGGGAGGAGGAGTTACAGTACCTTCATGTGGAAATGGTGTGGCGTTTGTATTAGAGTTTATCATCACCTTCAACCTCATGTTTGTTGTCACTGCTGTGGCCACCGACACCAGAGCTGTAAGTTTCTTCTTCTTCTTCAGTGCCATAGCCATAGCCATAGCCATCTTCTTAGTTTATTGAGTGTTACAAGAAGCAATGGTCAAAGATGGCGATTCTTGTAACTTATTTTATTGGCAAAAATGTTCACTGACTATATATAGTTTTTAAATTACATTACATGTGCAAGCTGGAAAGGGAAAATTTATAAGTTTTTAAGAGGCTTCTGACTTAACCGCAGGTGGGAGAGCTGGCTGGAATAGCAGTGGGAGCTACTGTCATGCTCAATATTCTCATAGCTGGGTAATATCTTGCCATCTTCATTTCTTTTGTCAAAAATATAAAACAGCCATAACATAACAACAAGAGACACTATTTACGTCTAGCCATTTATATCTTGAATTGTTAAATTGTTTATGAGTTATTGTTTATGTCTTTAACCTTCAAAATCCGGTTATTTAGCTGGGTGGGTACTTGACGTAAATGGCATAAATGACATTTCGTAAATAATTCAAAGGTAATATGTATCTTCAAAAAGATTTTGAGCATCGCTGACTAAACGTAAATAGTTAAAAGAGTATTCTTTAGCCATCTCCTCTAATATATACTCCTTCCGTTTCATATTATTTGTCACCTTAGAATATGACACTAAAATTAAGGAAATGATTGAGTTATCTTGATACCCTTCGACTGTCAATTATACCTCTAATGAAAGTTTCTAAACAAATATTTAATACCAACATAGGAATTATATATATAATATGAAACAGAAGGAGTATATAGTAATTTAAGAAACTGCTTGAAAGATGACTTTAAAGAACATTAAATAACATAATACTATGTACTTAAGTATTAATCAAATTAAACACAATTACGTAGTGATAATGGGACACTTCTTATAATAAAAGATAGATAGCTATATAAATTAAACTTTAATTAATATACAGAATAAGATTTTAAGAAATATTAGAGGTGGCCATATTCTAAGGAATCATGGACCATGTGGCTAAGGAGGGAGGAAGAAGTTTACAGGGCTGTTGAGTCACCGGGCCTTTGAATTATAATGATTTACATCCTCCACCTCTAAGTCGGATAGTGTGAGATTTTACTTTTTTGTACCGAAAGAAGAAATTTATATTGATAATGTGATATAATAATGCAGGCCAGCAACAGGAGCATCAATGAATCCAGTGAGGACATTAGGGCCAGCAATAGCAGCAAACAACTTCAAAGCCATATGGGTGTACTTAACTGCACCTATACTCGGTGCACTTGCCGGAGCTGGTGTTTACACGGCCGTGAAGTTGCCCGATGATAAGGCGGCACGCGTCGATAAGGCTTCTTCGGCAGCACCTAGTTTCAGAAGGTGAAGGAAGGAAGGAAGAAAGCACAAAAAGGGGCCAAAATATGCATAATTACCATTGCTAGCTATTGTTTGCTATGCTACTCTTTTGTCTCTCGAATGAAATCTTAATCAAATGTACAGTTTGTGAGGGAAAACAATGAATTTTTTTACGCTATTATTATAAATTCTCGAATTATATTTATTACCCTTTTTGTTTATTTGTGAGTGAATAAAATTGATTTAGGCTTCAAATTTTCCGCATAACTTGAGAATCAATCCTAATTAAAATCTGAATTCGAAACCTCTCAATAAATTAACCAAAGAGGGGTGGCAACAAAAAAATTATCATTGGAATTTATTCAAATGACATAAAAAGTAGAAAATAAAATTTTCATGACAAAAAAGAAAAGATACAACTTTTCATTAATGGTATTTTAAGTAGTTAATTACTCTTATAAGTTCTGAAAAATAGAAATTTTATAATATTTATACAAAGAAGAAAATATAAATAAAAATGTCCTTCACACTTATCAATGTAAGATCAATTCTTTTTTATCAAAACATATATTACTCAATTTTTCTTAGAATTGTTAAAAATGTTCTTAAATTTTCGAAATAGTAAAAAAATGTCAAAAAAATTAATTCAGTGTTTTGAAGGAAGATAAAAAGGTAAAATAACCCTTATTTGCTAATCAATAATCCATTTTCTTCACACTTTACTTTTGTCTTTTTTACTTTATAATGATGTATTAAGTCTATTTTACACTTTAATGAACAAATCATGTTACGTAAAAAAGGCAAAAAAACAAAATCATTTTAGACATTTATGTTTCTTCTCCCAAAATGTAAACTTAACATTACTTGGTGCCATCATATTGAAGACAAAATTGTTATAAGCTCTGAAGGGTTTTTTGCTACAAAAATAACTGAAACTGGTAAAAACAAGATCCAAGCTACTATTAGATGTCCAAAAACCTACTATCCAAGCACATGAAGAAGAAAAAATGGTAAAACAAGTGTTTTTTAGAAGCTCCTATTCCCAGTCAGGACCAGCAGCAGGAGGAGGGATTACATTTACTGGAGGAGGAGGGGCAGCTGCTGCTGCTGCTGCTGGGGCTGCTGCTGCTGCTGCTGCTGGGGCTGCTGTAGCTTCCCATCCATCACCAGCTACTGCCCCTGAAATCAAATGCACACAATGTTCAAAGTAACTACTACTAGTGTCAATGAGCACAAACTAACTTGTGAATGGGATGGATCTTCACATAAATGCCTCACAAAAGCATGCAAGCAATCAAATCATTTAAATTACAATATGAATTATACATGAAACATCTAAATACAATTTAAAGCAGAGCATTTTGGATGAAGTCAGACTTCCCAAGTGTCCAAAAATATGGTCATATCAATAAAACCACTATAATAAATGCTTGAGGTTGAGGGCAGCAACAGAAAAAAGGATAGCATATGTAAACGAAGAAATCTAACCAGTATCACCACCAGCCCAACCAGTTGGAGCAACACCTGCGATGGCAGGTTGGGGTGCATTCATAGACCAATCTCCCTCGGGAATGGTTCCAGTAGTACCCCAAGTATCAACGCCAAGAGGAGCTGAAGTGTAATCTCCATATTCTGGGAGAGCAGGTACCTCCTCTTCTTGCTGTTCCTTGGCCTCCTCAGGCTCCCTGTAGAAGAAGAGATCAACCTGCCAAAAGAG
Source organism: Catharanthus roseus (assembly GCA_028651295.1). Taxonomy (NCBI): domain Eukaryota; kingdom Viridiplantae; phylum Streptophyta; class Magnoliopsida; order Gentianales; family Apocynaceae; genus Catharanthus; species Catharanthus roseus. The sequence continues at coordinate 8,795,104 of JAPQWS010000148.1, forward strand.
AAACGAAAAGAATTATGATCAGATGACAATTATTTGTGAATATTTTGTATTTCCAAATGCACTGAAACCCTGATGACATGCAAAGGAACTGTGGAAAACAGCATTTACCATGACATCCCACTTGTGACCCTGAGGAATCACACCACGCATCTGAAGGACCATTCTTCCCAAGAGCCAGAAAAGACAACCAATGCTGTGCTTTCCCTTGTTATTGGCAGGGATGCCAATATCAACATATCGCATCGGGGAATCTGTGTCACAAAAAGCAATGGTGGGGATGTTTCCAAGAGCAGCTTCCTTAATTGGCTGCAAAGAAAGTAAAAGGTTTTAGAATAATAATAAAAATAACGAAAATACTTCAGGACAATCAAGAAAGGAGGACTGACTTGATGATCAGTTCTTGGGTCAGTGAGGATTAAGAGGCGAGGCTCACTGAATGAAGTTTGGAGCTGGTTAGTGAAGGTACCAGGGGTATGCCTTCCAGCAATTGCATGACAACCAGTGTATTGAGCGAATTTCAGTACTGCCCTTTGGCCATAAGGCCTGGCAGATTGAACAATGATGTCCTGAGGGTTCTCCACTGCAACAATAGCCCTAGCAGCCATTTGAAGCTTTTCCCATGTTTTTGCCACATTAATTATGTGGATCCCTGCAAAACAAAGATAAACTTAAACTGAAAGCAAGAAAAAGGTACTGCCAGAGTGTACACAGAAGCATATTCCTTACAATTTCAATAAAAAGCCAATAAAGACCTAAAGAGACTCATCCTATAGAACAACCGAGCAGAAAGCATCCCTCAATCAAATATGCATTTTACAAAAATAAAAAACGGATACAACTTTATAGTATAACTAGGCCAACAGTATGTGAACAAATCAGGAAAACCAGCTAAAATAGCTTAAGCCAATACAATTATAGGCTGCGAATTGTTTCCAGCTACTAAATGGCCATGAAAACAGAGAAATTCACCAATTAAATCATATCCAGATGTCTAACGCTTACAAGTCTGTCAACAAATCAATAGATCAGCAACAAAATAGTTAACAAAATACATAATTAAAAAAACCCCAATTCCTCATTACTTTTAGTTTAGATGCCAAAATCTCATAGAGCTAATTAAAGACCAGAAGAACTGAAGTAAAATACAATAAACGACCTATCAGATCTTCATAGCAAGTGTAAAAGAAGCAAGTAACCAAAAAAAAAAGCATACCCGCATTATTGTACATAAGAAACTCGAAAGTGAAAAAAAAATTAAAGAAATAATAGAAATCGTACCGTCACTTCGTCGCTTGAATACGTAACGTTCCATCTGGAAGTCACAGCCTTTAGTACCGAGGTGAACATCGGCTGCAAGCATCATTTGGATGTCTGCCTCCTTTGTTGAAAGTTGCCTGGTAGCGGTCGCCATTTTCTTGTCCCTTACCGGCGGCAAAGCTTGATGCTTTGGTAGCTTTCTTCTGCTTGAGGCCGCTAGAAACTCTAGGGTTTATGTACGATGGCTTCTCTCTCTATCGAAACTGAAACACTGATATATACTCAGAACCCTAATTGAAACTGTGTCTGATTTTATGAGTTAAATGGATCCTCAGCTTCAGCCCAAATTCAATACACCAGTATTGGGCTTGGGCTTAGGGTTGGACTTGGGCTTAGGATTGGGCTTGGGCTTTCCAGCAAAGGACTTGCCCAAACTTGTAAACATGGGCCTTTCCCTGGGCTGGAAAACCCGGAAATTATAGGGTAACAAATAATGATTAAATTTCAATTTTGTCCCTCAAAATTAGAGTTTTTTTAGTTAAGGACTTACATTTTTAAAAAGGAAAAAGGCTATATATGCTCTTCAACTATTTATGCGCAACTAAAAATGCCCTTAAACTTTACTTTTCACTAAATTTACCCTCAAACTATTTTTTGGCCTCTAAATATACCCTTCCGGCGAATTTAGTAGTGGTTTCCAGTGAAATTGGGTATTGTTAGAGGCCTAAAAAATATTACGAGTGTAAAAAAATGATTAAAAAGTAAAATCTATAAATATTTTCAGCAACGCGTAAATAATTATAAGGCATTTATAATTTTTTTCCGTTTAAAAATCCACATAGCAGGGTCTAGAAGAGTTGGTGGGCTTTAGAGGATATTTTTATTATGAACTCAGATCTATAAATGAGATATGAAAATTTTAAATAGTATATAATCACATTATGATGTTAATATCTTGATATCTTCTTTGAATAATGTTTTCATCTATGAAAACAAAAAATGATCGACGCATGTAACTTAATATGGTCCAAAAGGTTCACGTCTTCAATCATAAATAATTCAGATCCATAACAAAATTTTATATTTTAGAGGGATTGCTTGGGGTTGGAGTTTGCAAGGGTGAGGTTGTGACCTATTATTCATTGTGACCTTTTTTATACACTCAAGATCCTCGGTAACATTTCCTTTTATTTGGTAGGTTTTATTAATAAAATATACTAAATTATGAATGTTACAAAGAGTGTTATAGAAAATGTTATAAAGGATCCGAACTGTTTTTTATATTAGCAAAACACCAATTTCTTTGCAAATAATGGATAATATGGTCATTTATTACATATAGTTTCTTTGTTTTTTAAAAAACTAGGTTTAATAAGAATTATCCAAGCACAAAACAACCTTTTCTCATACCCTTGAGCTCCCGGCCTCCATTCTGCCGGGTCATTGAGTCACCATAATTTACTTCCTCCATTTGGACATCGGGCAGTTTGATGAGGACCTTGTGGGTGAAGGATTTCGTCTTTTGGTACCAATAAAGCAGTTCAATTAGAAAAAGGAAAATCCCATTATTGTGCAGGAAATATTCAGTAACACATTTACCATAGAAAGTGACATATATGAACTCTTTGAATATTCAGAGCTTCTTCAGAAAAGGGAAGACTATATAAGTTATCAAAACCAGTGAAAAGTTTTAAAATTGGCTAACATCTGATATAAATTCCAGTAATCTGCTGCCATCTTCGAGCTCGAACTCAACTTCAGAATCACAATGCCTGTAATGGAATCTCCAATATATTCATGAAGCCATAGCTGCTGTTACTGCAGAAGACGAACAAAATTGAAAGTGAAGAGCAAAGAAAAGTCTTCTTATTCAAGCCGTGTGCAGGTAACCAACGAAGAGAAGAAGTTGATGATAAGATTTGCAGTCTCTGCAGGGATCTGACTCGAAGAGATAAGGTATCATGTAACAAAAAAATCCACCCAATAAGTATATAATGATTGGCCTTTCTTCTTCACTGAAGGGTCACAGGCATAGAGCAAGAGAATAGATGCCCTGAATGATATGGTAAATGAAGGCTTTTAGGCCAAAGGGTTATACATAGAAGATGTATGGAGCAAAGCAGCAAGCATATAACTGTCTCTATGCATTTTACCAGTGCAGGAGAAATTTTGAAAAATTTATCCAATTAAGAATCACAGAAAGCAGACAATTGAGCTTGATAATGGCATAGAACTGAGAAAGTATTCTCATCAAAATGTCTTTGGCTTCATTTGTCCAACATATTTCCAAAGGTATTTTTGTTTTTGAGTTGCGGCAGACACCATCATTGAGTATATAGTCCAAAACTTGAAGATACTCAATCCAATCCAACACCCTAAAATGGAAGAAGAAGTCTGTTCAGCACATCAAGATTTAAAAATGCATTTGAAGTAGGCAAAGGAAGCAGCTTGATTCAGGAATCTTTTGACCATTTAATACAAATTATCACATGATCAACTCATATCAGCATCATCAAACTAATAATTTGAGCAAAAAATCCCAAAGAAATAAATATAATTCAGAATTTCAAGCTTCAAGAGAGAAAAGTTACTAACTTTATTCCAGCCAGTAAACTAGAACAGACCCATTACTGTAATTAACTAACCTGATCAATAGTTAATCCCCAAATGCCATCAAACCATCTCGGCTTCTTTGACTTCATCCAATTGGTTAGTTCCACGGGCAACCGAAATGGAATAGGATCTGGAAAGATAAAGGGGGAGAGCTGCAACTAGGGTTCCTAGCAAGTCAAAGATGGCATCTTTAACTGAAGCGCCAGCTGATTTAAAGTAGCCCATTTCATCAGCAACTTCCTTGACGGCGCCGGCGGCGAGTGAAACCATTGATCCGACCAATATACTACGGTTGCGGATAAAGGAGTATGGAGTCCGATTAGCGAGAAGAGAAAAAATAATGGTGAGGAAGAAGGAGAATAGGAAGTGCTGGAGTTTGTCCATGGCTAGCCATTCATCCCCAGTTTCCATTGTTGACCTCTGCAAACTTTCACCTCTTTGTTTGGATTCGGGTCTAAATGAAATTGGACCCGGCCCCAGGAATGGCGATTACCATAGAATCAAGCAGGTTGATTGATAGTCGACTGTAAATAAACTTCTCAGACCCCATTTAAACAAAAAATTCAAGATAAAAATTAAATTATTTATAAAACAATATTTAACTCAAAATGAAAATTTATAGGAAAATTGATTTAGAATACCCATGAATAATACATTCGTTGAATTATATATTCGAGAGAGCAGTATATTTCAAAACAAAACCTTGTACAAATCAAATGCAAGTGAACAGTTTTTGGAGGAAACCATTTTTTGGAGCATTTTTTACTTTTTCACACGCTAATAATTAGCACAACAAAATTGGGGTGCATCTCGAAGGCAAAATTAGCACAAAATGTGAAATCTTCATAAGAATATATCAGAGATAATCCTATTAAGAATTCTGGTGTTACAATATAACTTGATCGAAATCCAATATAGTTGCTAGTACATGAAATAGTTTCTATTCCTAAGACAAGGACTTGCTTCTTTCTTTGAGTTTAATTCATCTTGCTGAGTAACTCATTGATTTCATCCTCGCGGTTTCCAGAGTCCCCTCCATCCTTGTATCGTCTCTTCTTACCTTGCAAGGCCTTTTCCGGCTTGTTGAGTGCAAAAGGGCAAAGAAAATGGGTGACCTCCTTGAAATGTTTGCCCACAGTTGTAATCTCGTTTACAACGTCATCTAAACAGATTATATTATGTTCACCCAATGCCTGATAAGAGAGTTACCATTAAATGTTAGTAGTACCACTCTATTCAGCAGAAATGTAAACAGCACTCATACAAAAATATGATGTATCTTAAATACCTGCTCAACAATATTGTTGTCTGTTAACGGAACTCTCTGTTTGTCAAGTTTCCCAACGCCCTTTTTGTAAATTAAGTCCCGTATACTCTTGACATTGGGATACCTAAGTATAAAAGTATGCTCGTTAGAATAAAAGAACATTAATTAATGAACCACTTCACGTAATTAATCTCTTAGTATTAGTGAAATGCATATGTCCAAGTATTTCAAGGATGTCTTTTTCCTTGTTATATAGACTAGACCGCAAGCACAAATCAGCTCAAATGCGTCTGCGACTAACAAATCCACATAGCAAACAATAGGGATTGAGAATTAATTCCACATACCCGTAAGTAACATAAGGTTCCACCTTGTGCAAAATCTCCATTACACCTTCATTTGCCTTGAGAAAAACACCATTAAAGATTCTTCCGAGTCTCAAAGAATGCAAAATCTTCCGAGTTTCAGGATGCATATCGTTCTTGCTGAAATGGATAGGAACGTTACCAATAGAGCAAGTGAAAATAATTCAACAAATAACTGGAAAAGAAAACCAGAAAAAGACACTCACCCTCCTATACGTATGACAAATAGAAGCTTGGATCCCGGCATCACTCTTCTGCGTTTATGTTGCTTCTTTCTACTTTTCATTTGTACAAGGTCCATCTCCTAACAAAAGATAACACAGCAACATTTGTTAGATTATGTTTGTATAAGACATCATAATATTCACGGACACGTATAAGGAGAGTTGATTATCCAATTCTTGTTTGGGGATTTTTGGGGACAAAAGTAAAAAAGATATAGCAAATTGTTTCAATAATCAAAACGAGGATATAGATACAAAAGGCATGGAGAATCGCCCTATGGTTCCTATTCCCAGCCTTCAATGCAAGTTCATCACTCTTATAAAACTTAATGCCCTTGCTCTGCTAACTGGCATTTAGTTGGTAAGCACTCTCTTTTCTCTTTCTCTCAATTCAAGTTAGGAAAACAAAATCAAGATGTGCATGTAAATTATGATGCTACTTCAGTATTCTAAACGTATGAAACATTCAGAAGAACGACAATATGTTACAAGTAAAAGAAGCCATTTACGATAATTACCCTGTCACGAAACTCTCTGATGAACTGCTCAGGCTTCTTAATAGAAAAATTATCGGACTTGAGTTTCTTAACTCTCTGCTCCAATTGCTGCTTCCTCCGAATTGCCCACTGCTCATTGTTCTTCCTCTTCTTTAATATGATCTCAGGAATGTAATTCAACGGCTTTGGTTCCTCTTCTGCCATGTTTATAAATTTTTCTGCAGTACAATACACCAATAATCCAAATCAAAATCGAACATCAATTTCTGCAAACCAAACTCCCTAAGCTCGTAATGCTCAAAAATCAAAACTTTCTCTTTAGCAAGTTCTAATTTTTCTTTTCCATGTCAAACCCAGAGGAAATCCCAAACCGCCAATTTCAACCAATCTATCATAATCGAAAATCAATTGGGAAAACCAAACTCCCTAAGCTCGTAATACTCAAAAATCAAAACTTTTTCTTTAGCAAGTTATAACTTTTTTTCCATGCCAGCACAGTGAAAATCCCAAATCACAAATTTCAACCAATCTTTGGAATTTAAGGAAACAACGGAGAGAAAATGCTTACCTCAGAGATGTGTGACGGTAGAAGAGAATAGAATCGTCTCTGTGGAGGGAAATAGACAGACTATTCGATACTGCTTAAAACCCTAATAAAAACTCAGAAAATATTTCAATTTCGTCCTCAAAATATAGACTTATCTCAATTGAGGATTTCAATTTAAAAAGTTCCATAAATAGTCCTCTAAATGTAAAATATATTCCAATAAAGTCCTTAACTAAACTTCTGTTAAAATCTTGACAATCAAACTTTAATAGATGAACAATTGAGGCCTACTAACTAAGGGAAAAAAAGAGGATAAACAAATAATCGAATCTTTTTACTTTTTTTTTAGCGACTTTTGTACAGACAGGTACGGTATTTCTGTATCATATTTAGACCTTTACAGTGAAATATTAACCCAAATCCAAATCTAAACCCGTCGGGACCTACACCCTATCTTCCAAGGTTTTAAGTAGAGCCTGGGTATATTTGTACCTGCTTGCCATTTTCTTTTTTTTTTTTCTTGTTAAATAAAAGTATATATAATACAATTTATAACCCTAAAACAAAAATTATAACTTAATTAATATAATTTCTTTAACATCTATTTCAACAAATACAATCCTTAAACATCTCTAAAATTTTAAAAATTATTTTAATTCAAATGATTAAAAGTTCAAATACACATAAAATCCTCACAAATACATTAATCCAATAAAAAGAAAAGTCCTAACTCAAAACAGTATAAATTATATATTCGTAAAAAAAATAAAAATAATATAATGTATAAATATATATTATTTTATTATATTGAACATACAAGTAAGCGAGTCTAGAAATTATAATGTCATACGAGTTCAGAGGTAGAAATTTTGAACTTTAACTGCTATAAACAAATATAAACCCGCTCAAATATTGATTAAAAACGTGCTGTTTTACCGCCTTACTTTCTACCTTTCTTTTCTTCATTCTCCTTCTCTCGATACAAACACTAATTTGTAATTTTCTTAAAACTAAAAATAAATTACATTAAGGAGGGCTTAATTGTGACAAAATAATTTTTTTTAAAAGTATTAATTATTCAGTTAAAAAATGCAAAAAAAAAAAAAAAAAAAAAAGAAGAGCTAAGTACACTCACAGTGAAGTAAACCGCTCGATCGCAGGCAAGAACTTTTACATAATATTACAAGATCCACAAATTTTACATGGAAAATTCAACATTGTCGGTGCTTAGAAACTGAAAGGAGAGAAAGAGAAGGAGGAAGGAGATGACACGGCGGCGTTCGGGGACGTTGGTGGTGAAGTGTTGTTTGGTGGTTATTGCTTTAGCTTCAGCTCTATGTGTATGTGGCCCTGCCCTTTATTGGAAATTCAAGAAAATGGCGGATTTTAGAAGCAGCAAAACTGATTGTCCACTTTGTGATTGTGAATCACGATGCCCTCCTCCTCTTTCTCTCTTCCAGATTGCTCCTGGTATGCCCATAATCATCCTAATCTGTTTTGCATTTGTGGGTCTCTGCAATTGTTCATGAAACCAGTTGTTTAAGTCATATTCAAGAAAATTTAGAGGGGAAGAGAAATAAAAGCAGCAAACAAATGGAAAAAAATGGACCCTTTTTTTTTCCTTTAATCGTTGTCTTGGAGTTATTAAACTAGTTGATTTTAATTTGTGAAATAGTGAGTTCTTGACTTGATATGGGTTCTTAATTGTGCCTATTGCCATCCAGCTGATTACGCTTTTGGCTTTCCCTTTTTCATGTGGAACTTTTTTGGATGTTGGGGCATCTTTTTTCTTTCTTATTCTTTTCTATTTTATGGTTTCAGGTTTGGTCAATCTTGCAATTCCAGGTGCGTTTTCCTGGTTAAGTTTTAAATGTCTCCTTGATTTGCAGCGTCGTTCCTGCTTATCATGATCAATCCAGGTCCAATTGCAGACATATTGATCATTTACTTCACTGAAAACCTGCATGGCTGATGCATTACCTGCTTGTTAAACAATCTTATATTCCTACTAGCATATATTGCTTTTGATTTTCGGGTAGAAACTAAGACCACAAATAGATTGTAGGATTTTTCATTTTGTAAGCTAAATGCAAAATGCATCCATCCATTGCTTTGTTTGATAATGTTGTGAAAGCCTTTACTTGCTGCAAGTTTTAGTCTTCTCTTAGTTTCTTTATGAACATATCCTTAGAATGTTTCCGGTGTTACTATAGAACAACTTCGTCGTATTCTGCTCCTTTTGTCTCAATTAGAAGAGCCTTTTTTTTTGTCAGTAATTAGCTTTAGCTTCATGTCTTTATGGCTTAGGTTCCATAATTCAATTTAATGCAATACCCTCATTGTCTTCTTAATTCTTGTGAAGAGACTTGAATTTCATTCAAGCGTCACACAGGACATATGTAATAGCTTCGCATTCTCCCCCACGGTTCAAAGAGGACATAAAACTTATGAAGTGCAAGAACTGTTTTCCTAAATCAAAATATCATGACCTGTCAATGTAATGAGTTTTGCATGTTAGTTGTTCTTCGACCCCTTCAAACAACAGCATCCAAGGACATTTATCATGCGTTAGCATCACAAATTGGATTGTTTGTCAATCCTATTTTTGTTTCTTAGACACATACAAAGGAGTAAAGTACCTTCTCTGTTTTTCAGTCCAAACTTTGTTAAGGTAGTACCATTCTAGTTATAGGGGAACCCCTGATCTTTGTGTCATTCTTTTCTTTTGTAAAAACAGAGATGCTAACATATTCTGGAGATGTATTCATATGTCTGCATTAAGTAAATACTCTTTTTTGAACGAACCCCATTATGGCATAATTGTCAGCTGTCTAAAAGATCTAGTTTAATTTCCATGGATGCTAGAGTTCCAAATTTGTTTACATGTATCCTTAAAGAGGGTGAAATATAATCTTTTTTTTGGGTCTTTTGTCTTTATTATTGTTATTTTTTAAGATTTTCATGTGATTGACCTCGGCCATATGCATCTGATCATATTATTTTCTTAGTACTTCAGATTGCGGGAAGAATGACTCTGACCTCAATAGAGAGATGGAGAAACAATTAGCAGACCTCTTATCTGAGGAGATAAAGCTACAAGAAATGGTTTCTGACGAGCAATCCCACCGCATGAATGTCACCCTTGGTGAAGCACGAAGGTTGGGCTTACAGTACCAAAGAGAGGCTGAGAAGTGCAATGCTGCAACAGAGACATGCGAACAGGCAAGAGAACGTGCTGAAGCATTGATGACCAAGGAGAGGAAGGTGACATCCATGTGGGAGAAGCGAGCACGTCAACTTGGCTGGGAAGGAGAATAACGAACGACTAAAACCTGTATTATCCTCTATCAGTTATTTATTATTGTTCTTTTGGCCTTATCTTGTAGATTAAATGGAACCTGGATATATTATGCATTCATGCATTACATGAGCATGCAAGATAATATACTCAATATGTAATAATATATCCTTTCGTTAAGACAGAGACGATATAGAATTATTGTCCTGTATCTAATAACTCTAATCATCGGTATAAAACAAATTCTTGTAGTAAATCCTTTTGGCATATTAACTGGTGAACAATGCATTATTTGTTCCTGGCTACATTTCTTCAGTTACTGCATTTGCGTTTTCCTTTTCCTTTCTTCCGGCATATTTATACATACATCATCCATGTCATCTTAGTTCTCTGATCATTTGATTACAATATTACTTTGGGGAAGCAGATAACTTGAAATGATTAGGCACAAGATTGGATCTTTATCAGTCATCTTTGTGGGCTCTAAAAGTTTTTGACAGTTGAGATAAAAATCCTTAGTTTCTTTCTGGTTTTATACCATTTCTGAATATCTTTATTCTAAAACATCTTTGTCAAGTATCTTTTTCTGAATCTCATATGCTTAAAATATTGCAGAAAAACATCATATAAACCTGTCTGGCTACCTTAATTTTATGCTCCTAGTTGTTATCATATTGTATCCTTCACTTTCAAACATTACATTGTAGGAATTACGGCGATTTCATGCTTCTTTTTCTGGTTTTTTTTCTACTTTCTTGAAGATATTTTATCTTTCAACACTTTGAAATTGTCATTTTCTTCACATGCTTCTCTCCTTACACATCTCTTTCCTCCTTTTGATCTGTTAGAAAGGATATTTCATACCTTTTCAAACCTAGTGAAAGTGGAATAAATAAGGAACAAAATCTCTCATATGAGCGATATATTGTATTTCTGTCGTAGTTTTTCTCACATTTCCCGTTTATCTACTTGAACCTTATGAATAGACGGTTCAGATCCTTTGTAACATAGAATGTTTGATGACGGGTCTCATAAGATGCTGCAGATGTCATACTTGTATTGGTCAATTCCCTTTTTTTAATCTCTCCTTTTACTTTGAGAAGGAAAGAAAGTGATAGGAAAAGCAATAGCTTTCTTTCTCTTCCCTATTTTCTTTACAAACTTTGATTGCATAAGATATCAGACAAAGAAATCTTGCAAGATATCTAGGATTCCTATTTTGTGATTAGACTAAGCAAGCTCTACCCAACAAGGAATCATATGTAGAGACTATCATAGTACTATACTGCTACTTCCTTCCTCTTCCCTTATCCTCTTCAAACTTAGAGGACACAACCCAACCGGTAAAACTAGAGTACTGATAAACAGATCAATATTGAGTCAATTTTAGTAGTTTAATGAGGATAAAATGGTCTTTTTTGCCAGGAAGGTCTTCTACAAGCAAAGGGAGTCAAGTATATCTTTTTCTTGTTTTTCCGATTTAGTCCTTCATTGAGCTATACTATTTGGACTTTTGTTTCATATTCTCTATCACTTGGACATATTTATTCTGTTTCAAGATAGTATTAAATGATACTTTTTTATATATACCTTTAGGGATTAAACAATTGCTTAGAAACATTTATTAAAATTATTAATGACACTTAAAGGGTAATTTAGTCTATTTTCTTTTAAAAAGAGGTAGTATTTCACGTGATTTACGGCTAAGCGGAAGAAAGCAAGCAGGCAAAAGTAGATGAAAATCAATCTCAATTGTTTGAGTCAAAAACTGAAAGTGTCCCGTGTTGCTGTTTCCTTAAGTTAACTATCACTCTCTTCTTTGAGCGTGATCAGAGACAGAACAAACAGTAGCAACTCCTTTGAGAAATTCAACATCATTATTCTGAAACAACTTAGAATCGAATCTTTTTTTCGCACTGTTTAATTAATGATGATAGCCTTTTGTTGTCTTTTGTGTATGAAAAAAATGTTTTAAATCTCAAAGTTAGGTTGTGGTTTGTTAGAGAGAGAGAGAGAGAGAGAGAGAGAGAGAAAATGATGATGATGATTATGTTTAAGTTAGAAGGATAATTTTCAATAATAAAGATTATTATTCTATCTCTTATAGAGTAGAGTAGAGTAGAGAGGGAGTAGGATGGCACTCAACTCAGGTGGCAATTGAGGGCCCTTTTAGTAATTATACATCAGCTTCTCTCCACATCTTGGCTGTCGGCCACTTGTCGTCTTTCCAACTGCTTCAAGACAAATTTCCCTTAATTTGTCACGCAATAAAATGTTTTTTTTTTTTTTTACTTACTAAATCACCCCTAATTTTCAATTAATCCACTATTAAAGACATAATTATATCCAAATATGTGTTATGATCAATCCATGAGTGGTACTTTTTTTTTAATATGAGATGTCTTCGGTATTTTCCATATTTAAAAATATATCATTTTGATTAATTTAATATTAACAAAAATTAGTATATTAACAGAGATTAAGTATAAAAAAATTATAAAATAAAAAAATTAAGGAAAATTATTATCATGACCCCTAAAATTAGTATATTAAGTATACAAAATTATAAATAAAAAAATTAAGGGAGATTACTATCATGATCCCTAAAAAAAAAAATTACGTTATTAAATACAAAAAATAGTAATTTATAATTAAATGATATACTAAATTTTTTATTTGATGTGTCAACATTTAAGAATAACTTTCGATCTATAAGCACTTTTAGGGATCTGCTTTGCTCTTTAGACCAGAAAAAAAGAAAAAAGAGTGTAAAATACAATGTTACTTAAAAATTAGTACCTTAAAAAATTTTACATTATTAAAAAGAATATTCACACTTTTAATCTTTCAAATATTTATCGTCATCTACTTTTTTAACTAGAAAAGAAGCAAAAAAGGAGTGAAGACCAAAGAATGTACTATTATAAATATTTATTTCTCAAAGAATAATTAGCACTTTGAAAATATTCATTAAAAAAAAAATAGCACTTTGAAAATGAGAATTGGAGCTTTTTATTCTCACCACCTTTTATATATATATATATATATATATATTTCTGGACCATTTCTTTTAAAGGCGAAATACCTCGTCCTCAAGGCTTCCACCAAACTGTCCGACGCTCAGGTGGAGGATGTAAATCATGGTGATTCAGCAATCTTACAAACTGGATGCCAGGACCTGGTACGCACAAGGAACCACCTCCCACATTGGAGAAATTGAAATTCCCACACTGCCGCTGTCAGGATTCGAACATTGGCTCTTGGACTAACTCTGCACCCCAGAAATATATATATTTCCAAATTCAACTCTGAAAAAGAGTTTTAGGTCGCTTTCATTTGAAGGAAAAAAACCAGAAAAAAAGAGTACTATAAAAACACAAGCAAAAGAGATATCTCCATGAATATTATCTCATGAAGAAATAAAGGTAACACAAAAAAGTCCCCATTAGAACTATCATATCTAAACTTGTCTTTTTGGACTTGATTAGATATTCACAACAGTGTAAATTAGATTCATAGTCCACTCAAGATATTGATGTGATTTTCTTGAAGTTTCATTTTTACCCTTCCCTATCTTTTCTCTTTTTCTTTTTTTTTTTTATGTGGAATATTACCTAACAATTCCATAATTATATAAATAATTCAAATATGTGGTGATGTTACATTTTTTTTATCTAGAATTTTGATTCCCATTATTATTACAATACGAGAAAAAATCAAAAGTTTAGGTCGAAAGAGACATAGTTAAGTTCAATGCAATTACTTGATTTCAGTGACGGGACGAATTATAAAATTATATAAATGAATAATAAGATAATTTTAAAAATTTGAGGGGCTTAAAGAGATTTTTAAAAGAAAAAATAAAATGTTAAAGAAGTCTATAATAGAAATTTTCAAAAATTCTACACCAAAATTGAATAAATAAAAAATTTATAGATATATAAGACCATGATCTCCATGATCTAAAATAAGTTAAGTTATTTTTAATTATTTTAAGTTTATAAGTTATTTTTTTAGTTATTTACTATATCTACCTTTAAACTTTAAAAAATTATTTTTTTAAAATTTTAAATGATTTTTCAAAACTATTTCAATTTATTAATGCTGTTAAAATAAAATATTATATACTTTTAATTTTCTTTTAAAAAATATTTTCAACTGCTTACAAAAAATACAAATAATTGAAAATAGGCGCCAAGTCATAATCATTTTTCCTTTTATTCTTTAAGACGCGAATTTACTTAAATTCATATATCTTTTTACTATTTACATATAATTAAGAAATATTCAATACTTAACAATTTTAATAACACTTTTATTCAAACCTACTAATTCATGAACTAGTTTTTAATTATTACATATACAACTATTTTCTTTTTTTTCTTTTATTATTGTGAAATATTAGAATTATTTAACCTCGACGTGACCTAATTTTTTTTTTAAAATTCTAGTAAATATTGATGACGTGCTTTTGTTTTTTCTAATTGGCCACAAACTCTTTTTTTTTAGCCAATTGAATTTTTTTTCACTAGTAAATATCATGCATACGTTTTGCCAATTTTCATAAATGTAGATAATTTTGAAAATGTAAGCATGAGACAAAACAAATGGTAATATATATATTAACTCCATTAATAGATTTTCTTTTTTTAAAATTTGAACTTAAAATTAATTACAAGACAATTAATTTGGTTTTAAATAAGGGAAGCAAAAGATTTGCCTAATTGGCATCCATCATTTTCCCTTCTTTAATGCATAATATATAATTCTTTGACATGTGACTTTTTTTTTTTTAATCATAGATGTCCACAAACATAGTTAAATAATCTTTTTCTTCATGAAAATAACCGAAAAAATATATAAAAATATTTATATATATAGAAAACACTATAGTTAGTGGTTGTGATTTTTCAATCAAGATATCTTTAGCTTTGGCCATGCATGTTTTTTTTGGCACTTTCATGACATTACACTTCAAAGATTAGGCAATAAAAAAAAGAAAATGTATTATTATTATTATTATTAGCTTTTCTTTTCTTTCTCCTTATTGGCCTAAACTTAATTAGGAAGATTTAGTTGTCGGTATAATTAATTATCTATGTTGTATAATGTGTATTGTAAGTTTTAAGTTTTATCTAATAGGTAACTATTTTGGAAGTAAAAGTTTCTAACTTACCTATAGTGGGCTTTTTTTCTTGAAAATTCCAAAAATAAGAAAAAAATGTGGTCACTATTTGTCAATGTGAGGAGGAAAGATCATTCGAATCTTCTATAACATTTTTATTATAATATTCATTATTTAAATATTATATTTTTAAAAAAATACGTAATTTTAAAATTTTTTTATATTGTCTGAAATACCCTACAAATTAAACTTTTTTTTATTATTATTTTTAAAAGTTTTCATGTTAGAGAAATTAACATATATAGACATTTGTCTTTTATAAAAGATTATAATAAAAAAGTATATTAAAATACTGTATTATTTTTACAATATGGCAAATAAAAAGAAATACCAACAATAGTAAAATGTAAAAAATAAAGAAAACAAAGGAAGTAAAAGATAAATCGTAAAGTTTACTAGAAGATTACCATTAAGAAAAAATATTATTACATTACAGAAAATAAATAATCTTAAATGTTTCTTTTTATATAGACTAAAATATCCTTCAAATCAAACTATTTTTTTTATTATTATTTTTATAAATTTTCATGTTAATTATAAAAATTTGACTTTTATAAAAGATTATAATAAAAAAATAGTATATTAAAATATTGTATTATTTTCATAATATGACAAATAAAAAAATAACAGTAATAATAAGATGTGAAAAATAAAGAAAACAAAGGAAGTAAAAGATAAATCATTACGAAAAATATTATTACATTACAGAAAATAAAAAATTATAAAAAGAAAATAATTAATAAATGAAGGGTATATATGCCAAGACAAAGAAGATAGTAGAAAAAGGTGTTAATAATCTTCAAGAAGTTTGAATCAAAAAAAGCATTTGCTGACACATGCATAATAATTTTTTTTCTTTCTTTCTTCTTCTTCTTCATCTTCTTTCCATCTTGATACCATAATAAGGTCTTTTCTGTAACTGTTTATTTTCCTTTCTATACATAGATCCACAGCATTTAATCCTCTTAATCTTTAAAACCATTTTCAAAACCTTTTTTTCTTCCCTATTTAGAACCCCAAAAACCAAAAAACCCTTGAATATTCTTGTTTTTTTTTGCTCTCAAAATATGAAGGAGGCAGCAGGAAAAGAGCCCTCTGAAGAAAGTAATTCAAGCATAGACAATTCCATGGAGGAAAACCCCACACAAGAGAATACCAAAAACACCCCTGATCATCTTGCATTGGATTTAACACTTTCAAGCAAAGATTCTCATGTTGTTCATCATGTCCTTGAAGGTAATTTCAAAAAACCCGATGAACTTAACCTTATTGATTCTCTCCATGACCAAAAAAATTCTTCTTCTTCTTCGATATTATTAGAACAACAACCATCTTTAGATGATCAACAGCCGGCTCGTGTTTTTTCATGTAATTACTGTCAAAGAAAATTTTATAGTTCACAAGCTTTAGGTGGTCATCAGAATGCACATAAACGGGAAAGAACCATAGCCAAAAGAGGTCAAAGAATTGGTGCCAATAATAATGCTACGGCAACGTCATCATCGTTTGGTCCATTTTCAAGTACTATGGCTTCTTTACCATTGCATGGTACATTTAATAGGTCACTTGGAATTCAAGCTCATTCTATGATTCATAAACCAAGTAGTAATTGTTTTAATAATGTTGGTTTATTACCAACTATGTTTGGACATCATCATGGTGGTGGTGGCGGCGCGTGGTCTAGAAAGCCTCTTGATCAACAACCGGCGATTGGAAGATTAGCACCGGAAAATTATCATATGGGAAGTTCTTTATTAGGGACGTCATCATCTGGTGGCGGTGGTGGTGGTGCTAAGGCAGCAAGATTTGATAGTTTTACAAAATTCTCCTCGCCGTCGGTGGTGGCCATGGCAGATGGCTTCAAACCTCCTCTTAGAACAAATCAAGATGAGTTGAAAAAACTCGATTTGACTCTTAAATTGTAGGTAGATATAGTTTAGAATTTATTTTCTTTTAAACAGTTTTTTGGGTTTTTTTTAATTAATTAGTGATAATTAGGAGTTGGTATGATTTGTTCTTAATTTTGGCAACAAGAAATTTCTTGATGTAGAGTTTTTTTTAGCTCTTTCATTAAATTTATCTTACTTTTGACTTTTTTTTCCTTGAGAAATTTGTCTATAAATAATTTTACTTTTTCTCTTTACTCGAAAAAAAATTATCAATTTAAATTTTTTACCTTTAAAAAAATTAAATTTTGATAATTTAATGTGTTTTTGAGGTAAAATTCAATTACGAATAGCACCTCATTCTCACATTTTATATTATCATATCATCTAAATCAAATCTTTTTCAGAAAATAAAAAAAATATCGAAATCAAATTCATTATGAAAATTAAGTATAAAATCAGTAATCGCGAATTGTCTATAAATTGTACAAAATACAATAATTTATCTTGTTTACTGTTATAAAAATATATTAAAAAATTTAATTAAAAGTAAATAGCGATCTTATCATCTCTTTATCTCTTTTTTAAATTTGGACATTTCTTATCTAACTTGCTTCTAAGAAGATTCAAAACAATTACATCAATGGATTAGTTAATGAAATGACTCATTAATCCACTAATACATGCCCTTTTCAAGAAATTGATACAACTCGAATATTTAAGAAAAATCCTTTTTATCTTGTCTTGCAAATCATATATTTTCATTTAATTCTATAAGATATGATTCGATTGTATGATTATGAATTAAAAAAATATCAATCCGTACAGTTAAAAATAAATGATTATATAAAAAATTTAAAAGAAGAAAATAGATTGAATATGACATATATATATATATATATATTAAATGGGATCTCTAATTGAGTGTGTACTTGGATGGATGAAAATTGAGATTAGTACAAAACGACAGGGTTTTTGTCCCACCTGCAGTTGAAGAAATAGACCATCTATTTGAGAAGTCTATATTGCACAAATAATAGGTAGGTGAAGTAATATGGAAAGTGAGTGCATTATATAATTAAATTAAATCATCTTTTTTTTTTTTTTTTTTAGAGCTATTCTAATATCACTATCATTTTTCATATATTTAAATGTTATGAAATCTTTATTGCTTTTGATTTCTTACCTAAGAGATCTCTTAAACAGGAGCCCTTTATAAAAATGGTGAACCCCATATCATCCTTCTCATCATGCACCTCAATTTTGTGTTTTTCATATATAAAAAATTCGGAAAAATTATATTATGAATTCGATTTATTATAAAAGTCACATCAGCAACGTAATTAGTACGTATTTTAATTCTGTGTGTGTATCATGTCTTCATCTATACCTATATTTGGACTGAGTCAATAATAAAATTTTCATTCTCGATATGAAAGGATGGGAAAAATCTGTTTTGAATCAAGATTATGTCTGTACTTATGAACTACGTGGCTTATTTTAAACCACATCACCCTTCTGGCTGTTCTTGTCTTTATAATGAGAGACATAATTAACAATATGAGGTCATGTGACATAATACAGATCACGTGATCTATAAATGAAAAATTCTGTAATGAACCCATGAATAATATTAAATCAGTAATGTAATTAGTACTTTGATCTCTATTGTGAATCACGTCTTTACTTATGTAAAATATAGATTGTGTTTATTACAGAATTTATATCGGAAAAGAAATGGGATTTGAAATTTAGACAATTTTTGAGGTGAAATTTTGAGAAAAAGAAAACTATTACTTGTTTCATTATTTAAAAGTAATAGTAACTGATATTTTGTCATTATATCTAATTAACTCAATTAGTGATTTAATTATGTAGAGTTATTAGGTCCTTTGATTTTGATTTGCCTTGATTTTTCTAATAAAAGATTAAAAAAAAAAAATTGGTTCCTAATCATAATTGGAGGCTTTTTTTTGGTTTATTTGTTTGTAAATATTAAGATTTCAAGATGAAGTTTTGAGGAGGCATAATTATATTAGTCCACTCTATGATATTTTTATCTTTAAATGGCACAATATTATTACATAATCTTCCATTTGGAGATTTTTTTTTTTTTAAGAATCAAAATCCATAATTAATTTCCCACCATGAATTGTCCAATGAGAAACTAAAAAGGAAACCTTAGTGGAGGTAGATTAGATGTAGGAGAAAAATTATTATACATAATTATAATATCATAATATAATAATCATGTTATATTTTATGAGATTTTGTCTTTCTCAAGTTTGTATTACAATCATAGATTCAATTTGGATTAATTTATTAATTTATGTGCATATCAAAAGATTCTGATAATTCTCGTACTGTTGTGAAGTGTGCAAAGTTAAAATTTTTATCTGAATAATAATTAAATTCTGTAAACGTTCTATTGAGTCTGAATAAGATTGGTCAAAACTAAGATTGTTAAACAGGGCGGGTATATACTTATTTATAACAGCTAAAGTTATAAATCTACACCCATGGATTCGGACTCATATAACTTCTGTTACTCATATACTCGCTATAATAAAATAGTAATATATTTATATATTATATTATTTTTAATATTTTTTTTATGAACACATAATTTATTTCTCCTAACTAAGGCCCTTCCTTGGATTGGTTGGATTTTTTCCTAATTAATCCATTCATTATTTCTTTATCTACTATGACTAATGTTGACAATTTATTTATTCTAGTTTTAAATTTAGGTAAAAAAACTGGGATGGTTTAGATCCCAACAGAACAGCTGAAAATCTTACCATTATCGTTGCACATTTTTATCAAAATAGAAGTTCTTTACTGAACTATTACATGGGACATAACTAATTATTTATCATCTAATTAATCTTTTTATGTTTTATAGTATATTTTATTTAACCAAAAAAATAAAAAAAATAATAAACAGGTATAGATATATCCAAACCTTACCTAAGATCTTGAAAGATCGAGTCCGGATCCATAAATTTTATATCCGGATCTAAGTCCATATTTACTATAAAGGTTTAGATCTATCGTACTCGTCTGGACCTGTGTAAGTGGTTACTATGACACCACATTTTTCCTTTTTTTTTACTAGATAGTGAATTGATACAGAGCTTTACTATTGAATCAAGAAAAGAGAAATGGAAGCCAAGGTTTGAATCTTGGCAGCGGCAGTGTGAGAATTTCAATCTCTCCAATGTGTAAGGTGGTTCGTGCGCACCAGGTCCTGGCCTCTAATGTGCAGGACCGCTGAGTCACCATGATTTACATCCTCCACCTGGGCGTCTGACAGTCTGGTGGAGGCCCTGAGTGCGAAGAATTCGCCTTTTGGTCCAGGAAAAGAAAAATGGAGAAAAGGATGGGACTTTGGTTTAATGCTCAGAAAGACAGATGCAAGAAAGGTACATGAAATTGAGGCATTTAAACTAATCAATCCTTCAAATAGAAACAGCCAAAGGCAGATTTCATAATCAATCAAAGAACTGATTTTTCAGTCTGCTATGGAAACTGTATGATGGTTCTTTTTTCTTAAAATATCTCTCCGAAGTACCTTTATACACACGATCTAATTAATTCGAACTCAATCTATAAAGTACTTACAAAGTCTAATCCTGAACCTTTTAGGACGCCATAAAAAAAATTTCAAACCGTTTGACCTCCCAGACATTTGTGATGCTCTTACCCAGTCCTATGAAGTCTAACCCTGAACCTTTCAGGACGCCATAAAGAAAATTTCAAACCGTTTGACCTCCCAAACATTTGTGATGCTCTTACCCTGTGCGCGTCATAAGCTTATCCAATTAGCAAGAGCACCATCATCATCAAACACAAGTAAAAAGCCTGAAAATCTACTCAAAGACAAAACCCATTATAGCAATGCAATTTACACTAAAGATAACAAGTTGTTGATCTTGCTGTTTTTTTCTTACACATAAAACAGTACAGTACTCCCAACAAAACCAAGTTGTTGCAGCATCATGAACATGGGATGTGAAGATGTGTCCCAGGGTATAAAGACACTACAAGCCAATCTGATCCATATCTGTATTAGAAACCAATCAACACATATGAATCTAATCCATACCTAAAAATTTTGACTTGTGGGATGCAACTCATAGTTTCTCACCTTTTATAGGTTGGACCATTATCAGCCATTGACATGAATACAGAGCAAAAAGGAAGTGTAAAAATGGTGGGATGTTGTCATATTGATGTTCAGTTTTAGGCATTATGGGACTAAGAACATATCAAGATTACCTTAGTTGAAAATCAACCAACCAATCAGCTGCATTCTGTCATCCTAGGATTACTGTTCCTGGGATATGTAACAGTGTAAGAACTTTATCAGTTATCAGCTGAACTCAAAAAGAAAAGAAGAACAATATTCAAAAACTATGCATGATAACATTCCCACTAACACATTGCTTTCAATGTAAAAAAGTTGGCTTAATGAAAGGATGCATCTACTCAAGTGGAAGCTACTGTTTTGAAAATGCAATAACTTTAATAATAATAATAATTTCGAATAGCACGGGGAGCTTACTGAAATGGCCCCCATACAAGGGTGCAACCTTGTTGCAAGAACCACACATGAAGATATTCCTTAAGGATCTGTCCGAAAACCTACAAGAAAGTTAAATTGAAGTATACCAAAACATACTTTTGACTTGCATAGAAACCACAGATAGAGATAGAAATCAAGGTTCAAGCATGTGTATCAGACAGACAAATTTAGGTTTGACAAAAAAGTTTAAGGATGACAGGTCTAATGTTCCTTTAAAGCACAGCAGAAGCACACAAAATGGTTCTTCTAGAAAAGCATAAAGTAACAAACTTCGGAGGAAAGTAATTCTAAATTAGTATATATGCAACTCATTTAGACCAAAGTGTTCCTTAAAGAACATCAGAAAAACAAAATGGCTGTTCTAGAAAAGGGTAAAGCAAGCAACATAGGAGAGAGTAATACTAGGTTCACCACTTAACCACTATAGCTATGAGTTTCAGGGGAAAAAATGTCCAAACTCATGCTGCAAAAGCAAATATTTTGACTGTAGATGTTAGTTAATAAGGCAACATATATGTACTGCTCAAATGAAGTATTCATGGAAAAGGAAGCGGAGAAAAAAAGAAAGAAATAAACAAGCATGAAAAGGAATACTCAAAAGAGAAACAGAGAAGAAAGAAAGAGTGCTAATAAATTGGACTGAATTATTTTCTTAAGAAATTGGAAGCAGGCAATACAGAGTTTATTTTTTAATGAAACATTTCAAACCAAAAAATATATCAATAATTAAAAATAACAGAAGGAAAAGGGGGCAAAGAGAAGCAATGTTGCCTCCTTTGAAATTAGATCTCGTGTTTTCAAGAACGTGCCATTGCTTATTACTTGTCTAGCTGATTCTGGTATAACATAAGTGTAGAGAACTTTGCATTGAGAAATACGCAGTATTTGCACTAAATAAAGAATATACATTCATTAGAAGGTGAAATCATCTTACATTTGAAATAGTAAAATGATATAAGACCAAGAACAAATACAGAAACGTTATTGGTTATTGATTTTCTCAACAATCAAAAGAGATACAACTTGCCTAGCTCAGTCTTCTGCTAAATTGAGGTTAAGTCCAATTTCTTAACTCAATCTAAAACAGAAAACAGTGTCAAATAACAATCAGCCACCTGCTATCTAGTAAACAAAACTTAAAAGCAAAGATGATCAATTAGGATAGTCAAACAAATGAATATAGGTTCACTATTTCTTCAGTTTCCTCTGAACAGAAGATTCTCCAGGTTTCTTCTCAACAAAAGACTTGACTCTTTGCAACCAATGAATAAATTCAGTTTTGTCCTTGTACATCATGTATTGGTGCAAAAATGCTGCAAGGCTGTCATTTATACCCCTTGTCTCCAAGAAATCATAAAGTGAATCGTGCAGGTCATCATCCAATTCCCTGCATGGTGTCAAGACCATAAATCACCCAACAGAAGAAACCTAGAACAATCAAGTCCCTTCAGAGGATCTAGAACTCAATAGAAATATAAAGAATCACAAATATTTTGGTTTAGGTAAGTCATTATTTTCAAAAAAGGAATTCTTAGGAATTCATTTAGGCTTCGATTCTTTTTTGTTTTTGTGCAAACCAGTGAAAAATCTCTAAGCTATAGAATGAATATCGCATATTAAGATTACCTGTCAGATTGAAAATACAACAATATCAACATAATAGCATTCTTTGCAAGAGTAAAAGTCAACTTTGCAGTTTAAGACAAGTTATAGCCTGAAAGTGCAGTTGAAAGAGTGAACTAATGAAAATTTCACATTCAGAATAAAAAATCTTGAACTCTTTAGTAAACTTAAACACCAAGGCCGATGGTATGCAGAATTTATTGAGTTGACCTAAAATCATCAAATCAGGGAGCTAAATGAGATACATACTTCAGTGGCGGTCCCACATAAGGCTGATTGATAGTTTGATTATGTTTGCATGTGTAAACTCTACTAATCTCAATACTGTCAGGCCATGCAGAGCAAACAATCTTCAAAATGTCATTGCCTTCTCCCTTGAACACACTGATGAATAGAGAGAGATGAAGCTGGACATCATCCCCAGTGGGAACACCTTCAGGTTTCTTTACGGGGTATGATGCATCAAACATGGTTACATCAATTTTGATCTCTTCATTTTCTCCAAATTTCTTCTTCAATCTAATCCACTGTTCCCCCCGCCGTTCATCAATCACAAATGAATTGAATTCTGGGGTAGTCTGCAACAAAGAGATCATTAACTCAAACTCAAATAGCTACTTTTCTCTTTCTGATATGATTCATAAGTATGTATTTCCCCATTTTGTAGTATGCAAACAAAAGAAAAACTGTCATTTGTGGTCTTGGCGATCCTGTTATAGCGATAAATGACAATAAGAAAGCAAGGAATCAAAGTAATGGATCTTTTGAAAGGTCTCTTTTAACACTTGAGCGAAATTGGTAATGGATTTTTTTTTCTGTACGTCTAAATAGCCAAAGGACAATATGTAACTGCAGATCCATAGGTAAAAGAATCCTAACATTACAAAAGGTTTCAGTGAAGAGCCCTAGACCAGGACAAACTTGACCTTCTTAATAGTAAACTTCCTCTTCCCCACTCCCTATTATGACAGGGATTATCGGTTTCTGATCTTTTAGGAGCATTTTGAAAGAGAACTCATTTACAAGTTGGGCAAGGCTCTAATAACTTCACTCATGTCTTCTTGAAAATGACCTTTACTGCTTATGTTATTTCATTTTTTTAACTCATCATCTTATTTTCGCAGGAAAGTGTTATGGGTAGCATGAATCTGCAGAAAAGAACTAAATTTTAAAAGTCTCATGCTTTTCTGCCAGTTTTCTCATGCCTTTACTTTTAGACCATTGTCATTTTACTATTTGGATTATGTGAAGGGGATTATGATAAGAGACAATGAGAGAAGAGAAGCATCGTCGGTGGCAAGTAACCACAAGCTCTACTTTTAGGGGGAAAGGAAAAAGAACAATTTCTTGGAAGGACAAAAAACACCAAAATATTTTACAAATGATTCATTCTCATATGAATGCATCTGCATACTCCTTTTAGTCATAATACTTCCTCGCATTGAAAGAAAAGAACTTTATGCTGCTGAAACTCATTCTAACAGAACTCTTGATATTTTGATAAAATTGTCAATTTCTCTGTTCATTCACATCCAAGCAATTATGGGAACTCTGCATTATGCAACACAAACTAAGGCATTTCTTCTGTATAATTTGGTTGAGCTCTCCCGTAGATGTCATATCTTCATAAAACAGGCAATTCTTTCAGATAGGAATTTAGGTAATAGATACTAAAACATCACAGTAACCTTGACAAGAAAAATCTTTTAATAAACATGAACAGTAATCCAATTATCTTACAAATGCATTACATGTTTCATTCTCTCCCTCCAAAATGATTGCTTTATAATTCATCATTAGATTCATCTCCATTTTACTCTTTCAAGTTTAAAATAAACAAGGTACCTTTTAGTCCCCAACTGTATTGACATTCATTTTAACTAACAAAACCATTGAAAGACTCACTCGGAAAGTATTCCATTCGCTTAACGTTTAAAAAACCCTTCCACCAATGGACGGGGTAATCGATAAAGTACATAACTTTAATTTCAAGTTCAAGAACGGACCCATGAATCTTCCCAAGAAACTTAATTAAAAAATAAAAATAAAAACCCAAACGGGTTGTAAATTGAACTATTACGGAATTTATACCTGGGCCGGAGGAGCACGATCGAGTTCATACTGGATTTCATTTCGGATGAGTCTAAGAACATTGGCTTCAAATGCCTCTTTTCGCATCTCTGATATATAATTTCTGGTTATAGTTGAATTAACTGTGCTTGTTAGTTTCGGTTGTCGAAGAAGACTCACTATTGTCCACCGTAAGGGTCTCATCAGACGATGAGCCATTTCTTGATGATTTTTGTGCTTCCTAGAGAGATTCTCAGGTGAAGGGTTTAAGGTGGGTTTTATTGCTATTTCTGGGCTTATTTTTTCAAGGTATCCCTGGGCTTGCCTTCCCTTCCCACAAGGACAAATAATCCAAAGCTGGAGTTTTTTTTTTTTATATTTTTTAGGAAGCATTTAGATAAAAATTTAAAAAAATGAAAATTATATTATGGTTTGATGAGAAGAGAGTAAGATTTGGAAGACATTCTAGCCTACACAAAATAAAACATCTAAAATTTTATATTTTCTTAAATAATGTGATATCTAAAACGTGACAAGCAAAAATAATTTAATCCAGCTTGCCCAAAAAAGGCATATGTTGGTTGCAAATGAAGAATCAACGAAGTAAAAACACCCATTCAAACTATTCTCGTCACATACTAAGAAGTATTAACAAAATTTTGCCTACATTTCAAGATCGAGTTCATACAGATTTTGCTGACTAAAATAGTAACAGACCATAAATTTTATGATTTTTCACTCTCCCCTGGCTTGCTTTTGTGTAGATTTCTGATTTTGCTGTGAAGTTTCAGTTACAGTTACTGATGCAGATGATTCGGTTCCCTTTGAAACCTTGGCCTGTTTATCACCAGAAGTTGCTGTAATTGTGCTATTTGATTCAACTTTTGTGCCTTGAATTTTGTCACCCTGTGCATTATTAACTCTGGCATCATTTGATCTTTTCTTGGATTCATCTGCTATTTCTTTTACTGTCTCCTCTAGCTTTTCCAGTCTCATTTTCACTGCTAAAAGCTGTGGATCAGATATCTCTTCTGGTTCTTCAAGAGCCTTTCGTTTCATCTCTTCAGCTTTCGCCTCTTTTTCAGCTTTCTTTCTCACCTCCAGTTCCTGAAATTACAATCCTCAATCAGTGGCAAACTTTTACCATGCAAGCGATTTACGATTTGCTTGACAAAGAAACTTTCAATTCAAAAAAATGCCGCGAGCAATATATTATAGATCAAAATTTTATAGCCTTTTGTCATGAATATGAGAAGTATCAATATCTCATGCTGGAAAGTGAATATATTTGTTTATACAATGAAAAGAGCCGAAACGTTAAAACTTAGTGAAAGAACCAGTAAAGACTTCGAAGTTGCCTTACTGCCTCCATTCTTCGCATTTCAGAACGTGCATATTGAGCCACCAAATAGACAGCTGTTACAAGTAAACAAAGGCGTTTCAGTTTCCAAATATTTATCAACACCACAACCAAACACAAAAAAAATTATTTCAACGTATGAGTGACAGTACCTACTGAAGGCAGGCAGGCGAAGAAAAGTTGTACCAGATGGAAATCCAATCTGACAATCAATAGAAAAATATGCTTAAGAACATTGAAACTTAATAAAGATGCCACCGCTAACAAAAAACATTAAAAGAGAAAAGAGGGGCGCACATAAGATGCATCCATCACGTAGGTTGTGAAGAACGTATCTACTTGCAGGACCGAATAAAACATATGTTTTCATGAAATTATTGCCTACAAATCTAATCTGGCCAAATAGACTTATTAGCACAGATAACAGAACTAAAATGTCACATAGACTTAAACTTCTTTGATAATCGATTTGATTCTAATTCATTCGTATTTTCCTTCTCTTCCTCTACTTCTATTCCGCGTTTTCTACAACTACAGTGCTGGTACATTATTTAATCATTAGGCGTTGAATAACAAAAGAATTGATGAAAACAACTACTTCAGAGACATGCACGAGAGCATATTTCTGAGAAGACGAGTGAAGCATTATCCTAAAAGGCAAACAGATATAACAGACAGATTAATGTAAGGTCATACCGACTAAACCATGTAATCCTTCGATGTTATTCAAGATACATAGATACTGACACAAAAAATCTATTTATTATACGTATATGAATAATCATGGCAAGCAAATTTTGTTGTGCAACTTTATTAACTACACATCGTTCAAGCTTAGAAACTCCATTGTTCGAGTTCTTATGGGATCGGCTCTTTGCATCCACACCCGGTGGGAATGGAGAAGTAGCGATTGGAACACTTATAAATATCAGAAGTGCACAAACTGTTGGCTGGAATGCTTACAAGGTTCAAGCGGATATCACAACAACAATAGGCAATATTAACTTAAAAAGGCAATCTTTCAAAATTTAAGTAAAATATACCCAAATTTCCTCTTCTTTGGAGGATCACTGAAGAGAATCCTGGCTGCAGTCATGAAGTTGAGGTTATCTAGCTCCTTATAGGCATCCAGTCGATTCAATGCCGCAGACTCATCGCCATCAACATCTTTGCGCCCATTAGTGCTGTTATTTTTTCCAGTTCCAATGGGTTTTTCGATTTTATTGCTTGTGCAAAAGGGCCTACTCTGGAAGGGTCTGAATCCCTTTGATAATAAGTCCCATAAAGCTCTCCTGCTCCTCATTATTCTCTCCTAAGCATTTCACCACAGTGCCTGTGAAACGGCAGAGAATGGTGGCACAGCCTTCACTATCCAAGATTCAACTTCCTTTAAACAGATGGAATCAGCTACGAACAAGAACCTGAACAAGCACATGGGCGATTCTTAAACGATGTATTCTTGTTTGTTTGTCAAACATCCAAAGTTGTCCAAAAACAATGTAAAGCATTCTGATTCAACTAAAATTTTCAATTAATTAGCTCAGTGTTTCTTCAATTGAGTCTGCAAAAGAAGGGAAAAATTCAAGAAAAGAAAAAGAAATGTCAAGCATTTTGATTTTTAAGCATCAGATATCACTCATCAGCTAAGCAAGAAAAACATAAAAAACTCATTAATTCCTCGTATCGACCATCACATTTTGAGCATACCACCTACAATTCCAAAGAAAAACAGAGGGAAGAAAAATGGGTGGAGTTGTGGAAGGATACCTCTGTCTGTTAATAGCTTCAGATCAGATGGAGGAGCAGCGGCAGCGGCCCGGCGCGATAGCAAACAGCCGAAGCGGTGCAGAAGAAGCAGCGGTCAGCTCCTGAGGCCCTGAAGAAGACGAAGCACCAGAGGCGAACTCAGACAGGGTTTAGTTTTTTTTTTTTAATTTAATTTTATTTTAAATCGACTTCAAAACGCATTGGTCGGTGTATTTTTGATATAGTTATAATTATTCGCTTTTTCTTCCTTTTAATGCTTTTTTGAATTTAAATAGAGTTTAAAGATTTTAATTTTTTTAGTTCAATCATTTTTCTTTTATTTATAAGAGTTTATTTGAATAATAATTAACAGTACACAGTTAATCAGATAAAATAAGAGTTTTATGTGAACATAGATAATTTAAATTATTGTTTCTAATTTAAGAATTTAGTTTCTTTCTATGTTAACATTAGCTTTAATTAAGTTTAAAATTTTGATTATTTTTGAAAAATTTAACTATTTCTTATAAAATTTTATGAGTATAATTAACATATACTTCCAGTTACACTTTAAACAAAATATATAGAGGAAAATATCAGTTACACTTTCAACGCGAATATGTATCTTGGAAAATCTAAGGAGCTTGGTGTAGAAGATCTACTATTTGGAACCATCCATGAGATCCAGAAAAAATTGTTATCTGGAAAACAGAAAACACTGTTATCAAACACTCATTATTATTATCAATGTCAAGTCCAGAAAACACTGTTATTAATGTTCAGAAAATACTGTTATAAGCTGGTTGGACTGGTTCGATGGCTTTGTATGAATTAGCAGTTTTTGATCCTTCTGACCCTGTTCTTGATCCAATGTGGAGACAGGGTATGTTTGGGGCGGTTGGAGTATCACAGGGGGGACTGTAACGAATCCGGGTATTTGGAGTTACGAAGGTGTAGCTGGGACACATATTGTGTTTTCTGGTTTATGCTTTTTGGCAGCTATCTGGCATTGGGTGTATTGGGATCTAGAAATTTTTTGTGATGAACCTACAGGAAAACCTTCTTTGGATTTGCCTAAGATCTTTGGAACACTGTTATCAATGTTCAGAAAATACTGTTATAACTGTTATCAATGTCCAGAAAATACTGTTATCAATGTCCAGTAAGGTCTAACAACTTCTTCTTCTAATTTCCTTCCTTTGATTTCCTCCTCCTCCTCGTCATATCCCAATCCTTCAAATCATTTACACTAAAAATTAAACAACATACATATAAATTCTCTCCTCTCTCTCTTTCTTCAGATCTTTTTTTCCCTTCCAATTAATTAGTTTTGTTTTTGGATGATGGAAGGTCATCCTCATCATCATCAGTACAGTAGCGGCCTTCATATAGATACCGGTGGCAGCAGCGGCAGAGGCGGTGGAGGAGTTGGCACTGGTGATAATTTAACTCATTAGAGTATTCAAGAAACAAGAGATCTTTTGATGATAAGAGCAGAGCTTGATCCTACCTTTATGGAAATAAAGAGGAATAAAATTCTATGGAAAATTATAGCTACTGGAATGACAGAAAAACGTTATAATCGAAAGGCTGAACAGTGCAAGTGCAAGTGGAAAAATCTCATTAATCGTTACAAGGTTTGTTAGGGTTGTATATGATATAGTTATAATTAATTGTTTTTTCTTTTTTTTTTTTAATGTCTTTTTAAAATACAGTTAAACTTAAACCAAGCTTAAAGATTTCTATTTATTTAAATTCAAACTTTTTTCTTTTTTATAGGAGTTTATCTGAATAATAATTAACAGTTTACACCTTACACAGATAGAACATAAGACTTATATCCTTAAACAGAAACAGAGAAGATACTTAAACAGAAACAGAGAAGTCCTTAAACTGAAACAGAGAAGGTTTAAGAGTTTTTGATGTTTTTAAATTTATTTTTAAAAAAAGATTTTAATCTCAATAATTTCTTATAAAATTTTTCAAAATTTAAAAAGGCAATCTCAATAACTTAAAAAGGCTTCTCAATAATTTTAATCTCAATAACTTAAAAAGGCAAACTTTCAAAATTTAAGTAAAATATACCCAAATTTCCTCTTCTTTGGAGGATCATTGAAGAGAATCCTGGCCGCAGTCATGAAGTTGAGGTTATCTAGCTCCTTATAGGCATCCAGTCAATGCCGCAGACTCATCGCCATCAACATCTTTGTGCCCATTAGTTCCAATGGGTTTTTTGATTTTATTGCTTGTGCAAAAAGGCCTACTCTGGAAGTGTCTGAATCCCTTTGATAATAAGTCCCATAAAGCTCTCCTGCTCCTCATTATTCTCTCCTAAGCATTTCACCACAGTGCCTGTGAGACGGCAGAGAGCCTTCACTATCGACCATCACATTTTGAGCATACCACCTACAATTCCAAAGAGAAACAGAGGGAAGAAAAAGGGGTGGAGTTGTGGAAAGATACTCTGTTTGTAAAATATCAGTTACACTTTAAACTGAAGTTGTCTTTCCACAAGTTTATTTTAACCTAATTGAAGCCATGTCCTTTTGTTTTCTAAATTGAAAAAAGAATCAATCAATGTGGCTCCCACTGCATGAGATCCAGAAAACACTCTTATCAACGTCTAGAAAACAGAAAACACTGTTATCAAACACTGATCAAACAGTCAAGTCCTGTCAAGTTCAAAAAACACTGTTATCAATATCTAGAAAACACTGTTATCACACTGTTATCACTGTTATCAATGGAAATATAATTATACTTAAAATCTCTTGTTAGGACTGAAATAAACATACTATAATAGAAATTTTTTTAAAACATACTATAATAGAAAATTTCCTAAAGTTTTTTAAATAAACATAATATTAAATTTTTTAATATTTTAAAAACTTTTAGAAAATAATTGAAAATATGTGTAGTTTCAAATTTTTATTTATTCATTTTCACTTTCTATCATTTATATGTGTAGTCATCAAGTGCTTTTTTTTTTTTTTTGTGTGTGGAAAGGTCTATAACAATGAACATAATTTAGGGTTTGCCAACTAAAACATAAATGCGAATTTGGACTGCAAAACATAAAGATAAAATAAGCATTAGATGATGCTTCTTGGTATACTTGAAAGGTCATGGTCTCATTGAGAAACTGTAATTGTTCATTCATGCTTAGCTAATAATGGACAGATAGATACATATAAACCCATGAGCGACAAGGGAATTTGGTTTTTTCCCTTCCAATTAATTAGATTTATTTTCTTTTGTTGTTGGATGATGGAAGGTCATCCTCATCCTCAGTACAGCAGCGACCTTCATATAGATACCGGTGGCGGCGGCAGAGGAGGGGTTGGTGGTGGTGATAGGTTAACTCAATGGAGTGTTCAAGAAACAAGAGATTTTTTAATGATAAGAGCAGAGTTTGATCCTACCTTTATGGAAATAAAGGGAGGAAACTTTTATGGAAAATTATAGCTACTGAAATGACAAAAAAAAGTTATAATGGAAGTTCTGAACAGTGCAATTGGTTACAAGGTTTGTATATGATATAGTTATAATTAATTATTTTTTCTTCTTTTTAATTTTTTTTTAAAATACAGTTCAACTTAAACCAAGCTTAAAGATTTCTATTTGTTTAAATTTAAACCTTTTTCTTTTTTATAGGAGTTTATCTGAATAATAATTAACAGTTTACACCTTACACAGATAGAACAGAAGACTTACATCTTTAAACAGAAACAGAGAAGTACTTAACAGATAGAACAGAAGACTTACATACTTAAACAGAAACAGAGAAGTCCTTAAACAAGAACACAGAAGGTTTAAGAGTTTTTGATGTTTTTAAACAAGTCCTTAAACAAGTTCACTGTTATCAAACACTTTTATCAATGTCTAGAAAACAGAACACTTTTATCAATGTCTAGAAAACAGAAAACACTGTTATCACTGTTATCAAACAAAACACTGTTATTACTGTTATCAATGTCTAGATATCAAACACTAATATCAATGTAAAGGAAACACTGTTATCACTGTTATCAAATACTGTTATCAATGTCAAGAAAACACTAAGTCCAGAAAACACTGTTATCAATGTCCAGATTCTTAAGGTCTAACAACTTCTTCTTCCAATTTCCTTCCTGTGATTTCCTCCTCCTCTTCATACCCCATTCCTTCAAATCATTCACACTAAAAATTACAACAACATATATATAAATTCTCTCCTCTCTCTCTCTTTCTTCACATCTTTTTTTCCCTTCCAATTAATTAGTTTTGTTTTCTTTTGTTTTTGGATGATGGAAGGTCATCCTCATCAGTTTAGACAGAGTTTATGAAGATTTGATGAATATTAATAATATTGTGTTTGGAGACAGCAGTTTAGACAGAAAAGATTTTCTTTCATGTGATGTGCAGGCTTGTGAAACAATGGAAGCAGAAGGGATGAGGCAGCAGCAGTTTCCATTTTATAATGAAGTACATACAATTTTTGCTGCTAGAATGCTACTGATGGAGGCGGAGAGTGGTGGCAGCGGCGCCTCGAAGAAAAAAGCTGCAGTGGCACAGCATTATTCCTATGAGGATATTAATGAATTAGATACCAAAGAGGCCGTGGTAGAAGCAACATTTCTGAATTGGTTAACAATCAACTAGAGGCTATTGATATGAGTTCAGTAACAAGCTCATTCACAGCCGTTCCATCCCTACAAGATTCCGCAACCAAGGATTCCCATGACTCTAACTCAAACCTCATATTTATCTTCTCCATCTCCTCTAAAATAAAGCCGGCACTATCTAAGTTACTGCTCTTCACTAAGCCTACAAATAAGCAAGAAAATGTGTCAATATTGCCTCTCTTTCCAAGATCATTCATCAAAACACCATAATTCTGTAGCCGTGGTTTGCAACCCTGATACTCCACATCGAACATTAGATTCTTGGCCTCTTTAAACTTACCCAAGAAGCATAAACCCTCCATCAACAGAGCGTAGGTAACATGATTTGGACTTCTCCTTTTTTTCACCATGTCATCAAACAAAAGTTTTGCCTCGTTGAACTCACCCTTTTTGCACAGAAATCCAATTAGACTATTATGGCTCACAACAGCTGGCTCAACCTCTCTGTCAAGCATTTCATCAAACACTTCCTTGGCCCTCTCCCATTCGCACTTGCAAAGCCACATTTTGCAACAAATCTTTTTTTGCAACATTGCTTCTATGATCTTAGGAGAGAGAGTTATCAGTATGAGAGGCATTTCTTGTTCTTCCAAGAATTAAGTAAAATAATAGAAACACCAATGTGACCCACAAAATAACCTAAGGAGGACACACAAATCTCATTATTACAAAAAGAGTTATCAAGTTTCCTTTTTTTTTGTTAACAATGAACATAATTTAGGCTTTAATAAGTAAAACATATATGCGAATCTGAACTGCAAAATATAAAGATAAAATAAGCATTAGATGATGCTTCTTGGTATACTTGAGAAATTGTAATTGTTCATTCATGCTTAGCTAATAATGGATAGATATATATAAGCCCATGCACGACAAAGGGAAATTTGGTTTCTTTTGCACCATATACAACAATTCTTTCTTTCTTTGTAAATTATGCGTCTTTCTTCTTTGTAAATTGTGCACCATGCCTTTTCTTCTTTGTAAATTGTGCACCATATACAACAATTCTTTTTTTCTTTGTAAATTGTGCCACTGTCGGTTTTTTCTTCGAAGCGTCCACCGCCTTTTTTTCTTTTGTAAATTGTGTCACTGCCGATTTTTTCTTCTTCTTCTTCTTTGTAAATTGTGCACCATATACAACAATTCTTTTTTTCTTTGTAAATTGTGCCACTGTCAGTTTTTTCTTCGAAGCGTCCACCGCCTTTTATTCTTTGTAAATTGTGCCACTGCCGGTTTTTTCTTCTTCTTCTTCTTTGTAAATTGTGCACCATATACAACAATTCTTTTTTTCTTTGTAAATTGTGCCACTGCCTTTTTTTCTTTGTAAATTTTGTAAATTGTGCCACTGCCTTTTTTTCTTTGTAAATTGTGCCACTGCCGGTTTTTTCTTTGAAGCGGTGCAAAAATTATTTGCCTCATCCTCATCCCTTCTGCTTCCATTGTCTCACAACCCTGTACATGAAAGAAACACTTTTTATGTGAATATAGATATTTTTAAATTGTTGTATCTAATTTAAGATTTTAATTTCTTTTTATAAAAACATTAGCCTTGATTAAATTTAGAATTTTTATTATTTTTTAAAAAATTTAACTATTTTTTATAGAATTTTATAGGTATAATTATCATGTACTTTCAGTTAGAAAAATGTCAGTTACACTTAGAGTTACCTTTTAAACAGAAATGTCTAGATATCAAACATTAATATCAATGTCAAGGAAACAATGTTATCAAAGTCCAGAAAACTGTTATCAATGTCAAGAAAACACTGTTATCATTATTATTATCAATGGCAGAGTCCAGAAAATACTGTTATCAATGTCCAGAAAACACTGTTATCAATGTCCAGATTTTTAAGGTAATTTTTAATGTCTTTTTAAAATACAGTTCAACTTAAACCAAGCTTAAAGATTTCTATTTGTTTAAATTCAAACTTTTTCCTTTTTTATAGGAGTTTATCTGAATAATAATTAACAGTTTACACATTAAACAGATAGAACAGAAGACTTACATCCTTATCCAGAAACAGAGAAGATACTTAAACAGAAACAGAAAAGTTCTTAAACAGAAACAGAGAAGGTTTAAAAATTTTTGATGTTTTTAAATTTATTTTTAACTAAAGATTTTAATCTCAATAATTTCTTATAAAATTTTTCAAAATTTAAAAAGGCAATCTCAATAACTTAAAAAGACAATCTCAATAATTTTAATCTCAATAACTTAAAAAGGCAAACTTTCAAAATTTAAGTAAAATATACCCAAATTTCCTCTTCTTTGGAGGATCACTGAAGAGAATCCTGGCCGCAGTCATGAAGTTGAGGTTATCTAGCTCCTTATAGGCATCCAGTCGATTCAATGCCACAGACTCATCGCCATCAACATCTTCACGCCCATTAGTGCTGTTATTTTTTCCAGTTCCAATGGGATTTTTGATTTTATTGCTTGTGCAAAAGGGCTAGTCTGGAAGGGTCTGAATCCCTTTGATAATAAGTCCCATAAAGCTCTCCTGCTCCTCATTATTCTCTCCTAAGCATTTCACCACAGTGCCTGTGAAACGGCAGAGAGCCTTCACTATCGACCATCACATTTTGAGCATACCACCTACAATTCCAAAGAGAAACAGGGGGAAGAAAAAGGGGTGGAGTTGTGGAAAGATACCTCTGTTTGTAAAATATCAGTTACACTTTAAACTGAAGTTGTCTTTCCACAAGTTTATTTAACCTAATTGAAGCCATGTCCTTTTGTTTTCTAAATTGAAAAAAGAATCAATCAATGTGGCTCCACTGCATGAGATACATAAAACACTCTTATCAATGTCTAGAAAACAGAAAACACTGTTATCAAACACTGATCAAACAGTCAAGTCCAGAAAACACTGTTATCAATGTCTAGAAAACACTGTTATCACTGTTATCAATGAAAATATAATTATAGTTAAAATCTTTTGTTAGGACTGAAATAAACATACAATAATAGAATTTTTTTAAAAATATACTAAAATAAACATACTATAATAGAAAATTAAAAATTACAACAACATATATATAAATTCTCTCCTCTCTCTCTCTCTCTTTCTTCAGATCTTTTTTTCCCTTCCAATTAATTAGATTTATTTTCTTTTGTTTTTGGATTATGGAAGGTCATCCTCATCATCATCAGTACAGCAGCGGGCTTCATATAGATACCGGTGACGGCAGCAGCGGCAGTGGAGGAGTTGGTGGTGGTGATAGTTTAACTCAATGGAGTGTTCAAGAAACAAGAGATTTTTTAATGATAAGAGCAGAGTTTGATCCTACCTTTATGGAAATAAAGGGAGGAAACTTTTATGGAAAATTATAGCTACTGAAATGACAAAAAAAAGTTATAATGGAAGTTCTGAACAGTGCAATTGGTTACAAGGTTTGTATATGATATAGTTATAATTAATTATTTTTTCTTCTTTTTAATTTTTTTTAAAATACAGTTCAACTTAAACCAAGCTTAAAGATTTCTATTTGTTTAAATTTAAACCTTTTTCTTTTTTATAGGAGTTTATCTGAATAATAATTAACAGTTTACACCTCCTTTTTTTCATCTCAACGAGCAACCCGTTAGCCTCATCAATATTGCCTCTCTTTCCAAGATCATTCATCAAAACACCATAATTCTGTAGCCGTGGTTTGCAACCCTCATACTCCATATCGAACATTAGATTCTTGGCCTCTTTAAACTTACCCAAGAAGCATAAACCCTCCATCAACAGAGCGTAGGTAACATGATTTGGACTTCTCCTTTTTTTCACCATGTCATCAAACAAAAGTTTTGCCTCGTTGAACTCACCCTTTTTGCACAGAAATCCAATTAGACTATTATGGCTCACAACAGCTGGCTCAACCTCTCTGTCAAGCATTTCATCAAACACTTCCTTGGCCCTCTCCCATTCGCACTTTTGAAGCCACATTTTGATCATAATATTGAAAGTTACTGAGTTTGGACGAAATCCCATTTTTGAAGATCTCTTAAACATCTCAGCAATCTCAGCTGAGCAATTATTATCAACCAAACCATTAAGTATCGTATTAAAAGACTGCAATGTACGGGGACAATTAAACGATTTCATCTTATGAAAGAGCTCAATAGCCTGATGAGGCATCTTGGCTTTACCATAATGCTGAAACAAAGCAATAAAGAGGGCTTCTTGGCATCGAATATCAAGAGTTCTAAGGTAATCCAAAAAGGTTGCAACTACTTCAAAATTTCGAGCTCGGGCGAGCTTATAGATGAGAGAAGAGTAAGAAGGGTAATCATGTTTGAAGCCCATTTCATAATATTCATAAAAAAGCGATATTGCTTCATTAGAATCCTGGCAATTTTTCATCTCCGTAAGAAACGGTACGGGTTTGCGAAACCGGCCGGCATTGAAACGTTTCCAAGGTTTTTCAGGGGATGATTTCTTTGAGTCTGATTTTTTAGGACGTTTATGATAATTCAGATAGATATGCCTTCGATGCCGAAATTTGAGAGCAGTAAATGAAAGATAAACAGGTTTTGATGATGATCGCAAATTGAGCATGGAGATCATTTACGTGAACAGAAATTGAGATCAAGAGCAGGATCAGAAAAAGAATAAAAAAAAATAATAATAACAATTTCGGGAAAAATTTGCAACTGGAGTGGAGCTTATTTATCACCCTTACGGCGTTTTCTTGAATACCTGCCTACAGGCCCAAAAGCAATGGTCCAGTCCAGAACCCTAAAAAGAAGAAAAGGAAAATAAAAGGTTGCTCTTCTTCAAATCCAATTGGAGCTTCAATTTCTAAAGTAGAAACTTTTAAGGAAATTTTGGAAGATTTTAAGAAACAATTGTTAAAAGCATATGAAGACAGAGAAGGAGAAAGAAGAGAAAGAGAAATTGAATGGAGAAAAACAGTTGAAGCTTTGGAAAACGAGAGATTAATGATGGACAGAAGATGGAGAGAGAAAGAGAAGAGCAAAGTAAGATTAGAGAAGAAGATAGAGCTCAGAAAACAGATGCCCTTATCACTGCTCTTCTTAATGAACTACGAAGGGAAGATTTTTAGGAGTCTTCACCACTTGTTT
This sequence comes from Catharanthus roseus, assembly GCA_028651295.1. NCBI lineage: Eukaryota > Viridiplantae > Streptophyta > Magnoliopsida > Gentianales > Apocynaceae > Catharanthus > Catharanthus roseus. The sequence continues at coordinate 8,833,371 of JAPQWS010000148.1, forward strand.
TTTGTTTTTCTAGCTAAGCTAGCTAGTACTTGTCCCAACAAAAATCCTCTCTTAATTAAGGTTTGTTCTTCAAAACTAGATCTATTATACTTTTAGTGCTAATTAATTATATATTGTGTTCTTGATCTCATGTTTTATGATCATTCTTCTTTCATTTCATTTCATCACCTCAATCCATCTTCTTCTGTGTTTTTATAATTGTGAGTTGTGAATTTAGTGACTATTTAGTTTTATATGTACTGATATAAGTTATCCACACACACATAGAAGTAGTTGTGAGTTTAGTGACTATCAGTTTGATTGGAAAAAACTCCTGATTGATGCTTTTTCGTTTTATATATACTGATAGAAGTTATCCACACACACATATAAGTAGTTTGCACTATACAAGAAGGAAAGAATTGAGAGAATGAGGCTGAAGCAATGCCTCTATCCAGGCAGGCACGGATATGATCATTGGATACTTTAGAACCTTTCCATGTAAACTTAGGACCTTAAAATCCTAAATCAAAATTACCTGAATATGAGAGAGCATTAGAAGTGCACATAATGCGACTAAAAATCTTTCTACAACATTCCTTATTTGATCTAATGATCAATGTCATTGGATTCCGGAAGCCCGTAGCAGTGGTCCTAATAAACTATTTAGTGCTTCTTCTTTGCCAATAATGCCCACGCCTTCTCGTACTACACTTGGTTGTTCTGTGTCGATGCTCCTTACTTGTATGCTGCATGTGCTGTGTAAGTTGTGTGGTTGCCGTCGAAGCTGAATTGCTGGTAATCCCGAGAGGACGGCAACCTCCTATAAGAGTTAGCAGCATTGGACAAGCTTTTTCTTCAGCGAGCTTTCTCTTGTAAAGCCAAAGACGTCCGAAGACAAGGCCGTTAAAGCTGTTGGGAAGGTTAAGTCAAAGCCCCTTCCCCTGTGAGGGTACTTTTCTAGTTAGTTGAGTAGTTTAAATAGACACCTTGAAGTGGTGGAGGAATTGGATCGGAAAAAAGAAGGCAGAACTCATTCATAGCCGTTAACACTTTCAGCCCATGACTTGCTACTAAAAAGTACTCTGGATGCACTAAGATAGACCTACATACAAGTCCTAAAAAAATCTCTATTTCTACTAATATTTCACGTCTTTCTATTTATGATTCTTATGGAGCAAATTGCAACAAATCTTCTTTTTCTGTAGCATTACTTCTATGATCTTAGGAGCGAAAGTTATCAATCTGCTAGGTATTTCTTGTTCTTCCAAGAATTAGGTAAAATTATAGAAATATCAATGAGACCGGCAGAATAACCTAATGAAGACACACAAATCTCATTATTCCAATAAAGATATGTAACAATGAACATAATTTAGGCTTTGCTACGTAAAACATATAAGCGAATTTGGACTGCAAAATATAAAGATAAAAATAAGCATTAAATCATGCTTCTTGGTGTAATTGAAAGGTCATGGAGAAACTTTAATTGTTCATTTATGCTTAGCTAATGGATATATATAAGCCCATGCACGACAAGGAGAATTTGGTTTCTTTTGCACCATATACAACAATTCTTTTTATCTTTGTAAATTGTGCCATCCATAGCATTATTGCAGCAAAAATTGTTTGTAATTCATTATTAAATGGAAGCTGCTGCCTCCTCCTCATCCCTTCTGCTTCCATTGTCTCACAAGCCTACACATGAAAGAAACTCTTTTTATGTGAATATAGATATTTTAAATTATTGTATCTAATTTAAGATTTCAATTTCTTTTTATGAAAACATTAGCCTTAATTAAATTTAGAATTTTTATTATTTTTTATAGAATTTTATAGGTATAATTATCATGTACTTTCAGTTACACCTTAAATGGAAGCTGCTGCCTCCTCCTCATCCCTTCTGCTTCCATTGTCTCACAAGCCTGCACATGAAAGAAACTCTTTTTATGTGAATATAGATATTTTAAATTATTGTATCTATTTTAAGATTTTAATTTCTTTTTATGAGAACATTAGCCTTAATTAAATTTAGAATTTTTATTATTTTTTAAAAAATGTAACTATTTTTTATAGAATTTTATAAGTATAATTATCATGTACTTTTTACACTTAGAGTTACCTTTTAAACAGAAATTAAGAAGGTTTAAGAGTTTATATTAGGGTTTGATGTTTATAAATTTATTTCTAACTTAAGATTTTAATCTCAATAATTTCTTATAAAATTTTATAAATCATATATAAAATATTTGTTCAATATTAATATTGTGTTTGGAGACATAGTTTAAACAAATAAGATGTCTTTTCACAAGTTTATGAAACTTGATACAACCTAACTAAAGCCATTTCCTTTGCTTAAAAAAAAATCAATCCAAGTAATTTTTTTGGCCCAACTTTTAAAACCCAAAAAGGAAAAGGTATGACCAAAATATAATTCAAGAACACCCTAAATATTTTCTTAAAGAAAAACATGCCTTCCTCAAAAATTGACCTTTCTCTACATCACACAAAAACATTTCCCCGACTAGAAAGTGGTTCATGAGCATTCCTGCGGTAAGTTTAAATAAATTCAAACAAATAATATAAGAATATTTTAAAAGAATTGAAGAACTTTCTTTGCTTTTCAGCAACTTTTGCTAAGTATAGAGAACTCTTATGCCATTCGAATGGGGGTTGAATGGCTACCGAACTCAAGCTTGTAGCAAGAAAAGGACGAAATAACTCATAGGTGGGTGCACATTACTCTGCCCAAGAAATTTTAGAAATGTTGGGGCTAGTCAATTGGGCTTTGTCCTCACGCGGATGCATCGTAGAAAATCCAAGGAGCTTAGTGTATAACGAGGGTGAGATCAAACTAACGCTAGAATGTTGAGAATCCCATGTGCTGGTGCGAACCGCCTATTATGGATTTCCAAAATTATGCCCGTGAACCGTTTTTAAGGTTGAAAATAATTTTTATCAAAAAATAGTGTGTTATTTATGTATAATTATTTTGTTTCTTATGTCCGAGAGCTGGCTGGTTTACCCGCCGGCGGATATAGATTGTATGAATTTCGGACTACCAAAAACCCCGCAGTCCGGTCTTATCCGGGTCGGTTCTTGAACTTATTTTTTATTTTTTATTATCTTGAACTGTCAAAAAATGATAGGTCACCATAAAAAAAAAAGTTTAGATTTAAGTAAATAGTATAAGAGTATTTTTAGGGGATTGAATCAAATAATAATTCCATATCGGCACATGATCTAAAATACTAAACCCTAAACCAATGCAATTTTTTATAAAAGATATTTATTTTGTCTCTCAAAAAATAAGGAGAGAGAAAGAGAGGGAGGAAAAAAATAAATTGAAGATGGTAGAATTAAAAATTAAACAATAACTACATATTAAAATTAAAATGTATAAAAGAATTTATAATTCTGATTGCTCAATTTTAAGCAGAACATAGACCGACTGACCTGTTAAGAGAAAGAACGAAAGAGAGTTTTCTTTTCTTGTCTCTGCTTCTTCTTCTTCTAATTTCCTTCCTTTGATTTCCTCCTCCTCCTCGTCATATCCTAATCCTTCAAATCATTTACACTAAAAATTAAACAACATACATTTAAATTCTCTCCTCTCTCTCTTTCTTCAGATCTTTTTTTCCCTTCCAATAAATTAGTTTTGTTTTCTTTTGGTTTTGGATGATGGAAGGTCATCATCATCATCACCATCAATACAGCAGCCTTCATATAGATACCGGTGGCAGCAGCGGCCTTCATATAGATACTGGTGGCAGCGGCCTTCATATAGATACTGGTGGCAGCGGCCTTCATATAGATACTGGTGGCAGCGGCCTTCATATAGATACTGGTGGCAGCAGCGGCAGCGGCCTTCATATAGATACTGGTGGCAGCAGCGGCAGCGGCGGTGGAGGAGTTGGTGGTGGTGATAATTTAACTCATTGGAGTATTCAAGAAACAAGAGATTTTTTGATGATAAGAGCAGAGCTTGATTCAACCTTTATGGAAATGAAGAGGAATAAAATTCTATGGGAAATTATAGCCATTAAAATGAGAGAAAAAGGTTATAATAGAAGCCCTAACCAATGCAAGTGCAAGTGGAATAATCTCACTATTCGTTACAAGGTTTGTTAGGGTTATATATATATATATATATGATATAGTTATAATTAATGGTTTTTCTTCTTTTTAATGTTTTTTCAAAATACAGTTCAACTTAAACCAAACTTAAAGATTTCTATTTGTTTAAATTCAAACTTTTTCCTTTTTTATAGGAGTTTATCTGAATAATAATTAACAGTTTACACCTTAAACAGATAGAACAGAAGACTTACATCCTTAAACAGAAACAGAGAGTACTTAAGCAGAAACAGAGAAGGTTTAAGAATTTCATATTAAACAGAAACAGAAAAGCTTTATGAGTTTTTGATGTTTTTAAATTTATTTTTAACTTTAAGATTTTAATCTCAATAATTTCTTATAAATTTTTATATATTTGATGAATATTAATAATATTGTGTTTGGAGACAGCAGTTTAGACAGACAAGAGTTTCTTTCATGTGATGTGCAGGCTTGTGAAACAATGGAAGCAGAAGGGATGAGGCAGCAGCAGTTTCCATTTTATAATGAAGTACATACAATTTTTGCTGCTAGAATGCTACTGATGGAGGCGGAGGGTGGTGGCAGCGGCGCGTCGAAGAAAAAAGCGGCAGTGGCACAGCTTTATTCCGATGAGTATATTAATGAATTATTAGATAGCGAGGGAGAAGGACTTGTTCCGGTTACTGCTAACAAGAAGAAAAGGAAAATAAAAGGTTCCTCTTCTTCAAATCCAATTAATTCTTCTTCTAACTTAGAAACTTTCAAGGAAATTTTGGATGATTTTAAGAAACAACAACTTGAAATGGAAATGCAATGGATAAAAGCATATGAAGGCAGAGAAGAAGAAAGAAGAGAAAGAGAACTTGAATGGAGAAAAACAATGGAAGCTTTGGAAAATGAGAGATTAATGATGGACAGAAGATGGAGAGAAAGAGAAGAGCAAAGAAAGATAAGAGAAGAAGCTAGAGCTGAAAAAACAGATGCCCTTATCACTGCTCTTCTTAATGAACTACAAAAGGAAGACTTTTAGTTGTCTCCAGCACTTGTTTTTTTAGTAGTCTTCACCAGTTAGTTTTTTGTTTTTCTAGCTAAGCTAGCTAGTACTTGTCCCAACAAAAATCCTCTCTTAATTAAGGTTTGTTCTTCAAAACTAGATCTATTATACTTTTAGTGCTAATTAATTATATATTGTGTTCTTCATCTCATGTTTTATGATCATTCTTCTTTCATTTCATTTCATCACCTCAGTTAATCTTCTTCTGTGTTTTTATAATTTTCTCTCAATTTCTGTTAACTCTCTATTACTTGAAATTAAATATGAGTTTGTTTAAATTATATATAAGTATTTATTCCTTTCATTTTATATTAAATATTTTCTTAGAGCATGCTCATTATAAGAAAAAAAAAGTATTTGATCAATTTCCTCCCACTCCTCTTTAGACAAAGTTCATGAATGCAAAATTAGATGTATTATCGTACTTGTGATTTGGCAAAAGCTCCTGATTTTGCAAGTAATATTTTTTTAAGAAAAATTCTCTTGATTTGTTGATGCTGTTTCATTTTATATGTACTGATAAAAGTTATCCACACACAAAAGTTATCCACACACACATAGAAGTAGTTGCGAGTTTAGTGACTATCAGTTGCTTGGCGGAACTCATTCATATCCAGTAACACCTTTCAAACCATGACTTGTTACTAAAATGTATTCTGGACGTACTAAGATAGACCAATATACCAATCCTAAAATCTTTATTTTTGCTAATATTTCATGTCTTTCTATTTATGGTTCTTATGGAGCTACATTGTAACAAATCTTCTTTTTCTGCAACATTGACCTTTAGGAAGTCCGATTCTGTCTTAAAGCTTGAATTGCACGCGAACTGCTAAGCCCACGACAATTCCAACATAATATAATCATTGTCTTCGGCGGGGCTGATCATCAACTTTCACCGCTGATCTAGAAGAGACATCAATGTCAATAATCTTAAAACACTTCACTAATTGATTATCAACCTGAACAAAAGAGTCATCAATTGCCTGCCTTTTTGTGGAAATGTCTGTAACAATGAACATAATTTAGGCTTTGCTAAGTAAAACATATAAGCGAATTTGGACTGCAAAGTATAAAGATAAAAGTAAGCATTAAATCATGCTTCTTGGTATACTTGAAAGGTCATGGTTTCATGGAGAAACTGTAATTGTTCATTCATGCTTAGCTAATAATGGATAGATATATGTATAAGCTCATGAACGACAAGGGAATTTGATTTCTTTTGCACCATATACAACAATTCTTTTTTCTTTGTAAATTGTGCCACTGCCGGTTTTTTCTTCGAAGCGGCGCTGCCACCACCACCCTGCACTGCCTCCATCCATAGCATTCTTGCAGCAAAAATTGTCTGTAATTCATTATAAAATGGAAACTGCTGATGCCTCCTCATCATCCCTTCTGATTCCACTGTTTCACAACCCTGCACTTGAAAGAAACTCTTGTCTCTCTCTATATATATATGGTTTATATAATTTTATAAGAAATTATTGAGATTAAAATATTAAATTAGAAATAAATTTAAAAACATCAACACAAATATGAAATTCTTAAACTTTCTCTGTTTTTGTTCTATTTAAGGTGTAACTGAAAGTACATGTTAATTATACCCATAAAATTCTATAAGGAATAGTTAAATTTTTTTAAAAAATAATGAAAATCCTGAACTCAATTATGGTTAATGTTAACATAAAAAGAAATTAAAATCTTAAATTAGAAACAACAATTTAAAAATATCTATGTTCATATAAAACTCTTATCTTATCTAATTAACTGTGTATCTGAGAGTACACTGCTAATTATTATTAAGATTAACTCTTATAAAAAAAGGAGAAAGATTGAATTTAAAAGACAAAAATCTTTAAACTTGGTTCAAGTTAATGTGTATTTCAAAAAAGCATTAAAAAGGCGAGAAAGCAATTAATTATAACTATATCATATATATGTAAAATACTAACAAACTTTGTAACAAGTAACGAGGTTTTTCCACTTGCCCTTGCACTGTTCAGTGGTTCGATTATAACATTTTTCCGCTAATTTTAATAACTATCAGAATTATAAGTCTTTTACACAATGATCAGAAATTGGGTAATTTTAGATTCCATGAGAGAATTATGATGATTAAATTCAACATTAGAAGAACTCTTGAGTTATTATTATTTAAGGTGGATGGAGGAGAGATACAGGAGGAAATAGCAGAAGTGTGATAAAGAGTGGATGGAGGAGAGTTATTCTTATCTATTGGGAAGTCTGTTATTGTGGGGATTGATTCTCAGTAAGTTTCTGAATTGGTTGCAGCAGAGCAGGCTCGTACCCTCCTTCATCATCTTTTAATGCTTCTTCCTCTTCATCAAATTCTTTTTCTTCAATAGGCAACTAAAAATCATGAAAGTGTACTTTGACCTATCGTCAAATGATTGACATGAGAGACAAAGAAAATGTCTTTTCAGAAATTCATTTTGAAACTTGATACTGTCATTTTGAAACTTGATACAACCATCAGTGAAAGACAAAATATGTCCTCACAAGTTCATTTTGAAACTTTGATACAACATCACTGATATACTAAATATGTCCTCGCAAGTTGATACAATCATTTTGAAACTTAATACAACCATCAGTGAAAGACAAAATATATTTTCACAAGTTCATTTTGAAACTTGATCAAGCCATTTTGAAACTTGATACAACTATCACTGAGAGACAAAATGTCTTTTCACAAGTTCATTTTGAAACTTGATACAGTCATTTTGAAACTTGATACAACCATTAATGAAAAACAAAATATGTTTTCACAACAAGTTCATTTTGAAACTTGATACAGTCATTTTGAAACTTGATATAACCATTAGTGAAAAATAAAATATATTTTCACAAGTTCATTTTGAAACTAGATACAACCATTACTAAAAGGCAAAATATGCCACTGCCGGTTGAGGCAGTGGCTGCCACCATTCTCCTCCGCCTCCATCCGTAGCATTCTTGCAGCAAAAATTGTTTGTAATTCATTATAAAATGGAAGCTGCTGCCTCATCCCTTCTGCTTCTATTGTTTCACAAGCCTGCACATGACATGAAAGAAACTCTTGCCTGTCTAAACTGCAATATCCAAACACAATATTATTAATATTGATCATCATTCTATATATGATTTATAAAATTTTATAAGAAATTATTGAGATTAAAATCTTAAGTTAGAAATAAATTTATAAACATCAAACCCTAATATAAACTCTTAAACCTTCTTAATTTCTGTTTAAAAGGTAACTCTAAATGTAACTGACATTTCTCTGTCGGTTTAAGGTGTAACTGAAAGTACATAATAATTATAGCTATAAAATTCTATAAAAAATAGTTAAATTTTTTAAAAAATAATAAAAATTCTAAATTTAATTAAGGCTAATGTTTTCATAAAAAGAAATTAAAATCTTAAATTAGATACAATAATTTAAAATATCTATATTCACATAAAAAGAGTTTCTTTCATGTGCGCACTTGTGAGACAATGGAAGCAGAAGGGATGAGGAGGAGGCAGCAGCTTCCATTTAAGGTGTAACTGAAAGTACATGATAATTATACCTATAAAATTCTATAAAAAATAATAAAAATTCTAAATTTAATTAAGGCTAATGTTTTCATAAAAAGAAATTGAAATCTTAAATTAGATACAATAATTTAAAATATCTATATTCACATAAAAAGAGTTTCTTTCATGTGTAGGCTTGTGAGACAATGGAAGCAGAAGGGATGAGGAGGAGGCAGCAGCTTCCATTTAATAATGAATTACAAACAATTTTTGCTGCAATAATGCTATGGATGGCACAATTTACAAAGATAAAAAGAATTGCTGTATATGATGCAAAAGAAACCAAATTCTCCTTGTCTTGCATGGCTTATATATATCCATTAGCTAAGCATAAATGAACAATTAAAGTTTCTCCATGACCTTTCAATTACACCAAGAAGCATGATTTAATGCTTATTTTTATCTTTATATTTTGCAGTCCAAATTCGCTTATATGTTTTACTTAGCAAAGCCTAAATTATGTTCATTGTTACAGACATTTCCACAAAAAGGCAGGCAATTGATGACTCTTTTGTTCAGGTTGATAATCAATTAGTGAAGTGTTTTAAGATTATTGACATTGATGTCTCTTCTAGATCAGCGGTGGAAGTTGATGATCAGCCCCGCCGAAGACAATGATTATATTATGTTGGAATTGTCGTGGGCTTAGCAGTTCGCGTGCAATTCAAGCTTTAAGACAGAATCGGACTTCCTAAAGGTCAATGTTGCAGAAAAAGAAGATTTGTTACAATGTAGCTCCATAAGAACCATAAATAGAAAGACATGAAATATTAGCAAAAATAAAGATTTTAGGATTGGTATATTGGTCTATCTTAGTACGTCCAGAATACATTTTAGTAACAAGTCATGGTTTGAAAGGTGTTACTGGATATGAATGAGTTCCGCCAAGCAACTGATAGTCACTAAACTCGCAACTACTTCTATGTGTGTGTGGATAACTTTTGTGTGTGGATAACTTTTATCAGTACATATAAAATGAAACAGCATCAACAAATCAAGAGAATTTTTCTTAAAAAAATATTACTTGCAAAATCAGGAGCTTTTGCCAAATCACAAGTACGATAATACATCTAATTTTGCATTCATGAACTTTGTCTAAAGAGGAGTGGGAGGAAATTGATCAAATACTTTTTTTTTCTTATAATGAGCATGCTCTAAGAAAATATTTAATATAAAATGAAAGGAATAAATACTTATATATAATTTAAACAAACTCATATTTAATTTCAAGTAATAGAGAGTTAACAGAAATTGAGAGAAAATTATAAAAACACAGAAGAAGATTAACTGAGGTGATGAAATGAAATGAAAGAAGAATGATCATAAAACATGAGATGAAGAACACAATATATAATTAATTAGCACTAAAAGTATAATAGATCTAGTTTTGAAGAACAAACCTTAATTAAGAGAGGATTTTTGTTGGGACAAGTACTAGCTAGCTTAGCTAGAAAAAACAAAAAAACTAACTGGTGAAGACTACTAAAAAAAACAAGTGCTGGAGACAACTAAAAGTCTTCCTTTTGTAGTTCATTAAGAAGAGCAGTGATAAGGGCATCTGTTTTTTCAGCTCTAGCTTCTTCTCTTATCTTTCTTTGCTCTTCTCTTTCTCTCCATCTTCTGTCCATCATTAATCTCTCATTTTCCAAAGCTTCCATTGTTTTTCTCCATTCAAGTTCTCTTTCTCTTCTTTCTTCTTCTCTGCCTTCATATGCTTTTATCCATTGCATTTCCATTTCAAGTTGTTGTTTCTTAAAATCATCCAAAATTTCCTTGAAAGTTTCTAAGTTAGAAGAAGAATTAATTGGATTTGAAGAAGAGGAACCTTTTATTTTCCTTTTCTTCTTGTTAGCAGTAACCGGAACAAGTCCTTCTCCCTCGCTATCTAATAATTCATTAATATACTCATCGGAATAAAGCTGTGCCACTGCCGCTTTTTTCTTCGACGCGCCGCTGCCACCACCCTCCGCCTCCATCAGTAGCATTCTAGCAGCAAAAATTGTATGTACTTCATTATAAAATGGAAACTGCTGCTGCCTCATCCCTTCTGCTTCCATTGTTTCACAAGCCTGCACATCACATGAAAGAAACTCTTGTCTGTCTAAACTGCTGTCTCCAAACACAATATTATTAATATTCATCAAATATATAAAAATTTATAAGAAATTATTGAGATTAAAATCTTAAAGTTAAAAATAAATTTAAAAACATCAAAAACTCATAAAGCTTTTCTGTTTCTGTTTAATATGAAATTCTTAAACCTTCTCTGTTTCTGTTTAAGGACTCTCTGTTTCTGTTTAAGGATGTAAGTCTTCTCTTCTATCTGTTTAAGATGTAAACTGTTAATTATTATTCAGATAAACTCCTATAAAAAAGAAAAAAGTTTGAATTTAAACAAATAGAAATCTTTTAAGCTTGGTTTAAGTTGAACTATATTTTGAAAAAACATTAAAAAGAAGAAAAACCATTAATTATAACTATATCATATATATATATATAACCCTAACAAACCTTGTAACGAATAGTGAGATTTTTCCACTTGCACTTGCACTGGTTAGGGCTTCGATTATAACCTTTTTCTCTCATTTTAATGGCTATAATTTCCCATAGAATTTTATTCCTCTTCATTTCCATAAAGGTTGAATCAAGCTCTGCTCTTATCATCAGAAAATCTTTTGTTTCTTGAATACTCCAATGAGTTAAATTATCACCAGCACCAACTCCTCCACCGACGCTGCCGCTGCTGCCACCGGTATCTATATGAAGGCCGCTGCCACTGCTGCCACCGGTATCTATATGAAGGCCGCTGCCACCGGTATCTATATGAAGGCAGCTGCTGTACTGATGGTGATGATGACCTTCCATCATCCTATTGGAAAAGGAAAAAAGATCTGAAGAAAGAGAGAGAGGAGAGAATTTATATATATGTTGTTTAATTTTTAGTGTAAATGATTTGAAGGATTGGGATATGACGAGGAGGAGGAGGAAATCAAAGGAAGGAAATTAGAAGAAGAAGAAGCAGAGACAAGTAAAGAAAAATTCTCTTTCTTTGGTTCTTTTTCTTATTGTTCAGTCGGTTGGTTGTTCAGTCGGTTGGTTGTTCAGTGGTCTAAGTTCTAGTTAAAATTAAATGATCAGAATTATAAGTTCTTTTATACATTTTAATTTTAATATATTGTTATGGTATAATTTTCAATTCTACATCTCCCTCTCTTTTTTCTCCCCTTATTTATTGAAGGACAAAATGGATATCTTTCATGGTTTAGCATTTCAATCATGTGGCGGACATATGTAATTATTATTTGGATTCAATCCCTTAAAAATACCCTTATACTATTTACTTAAATCGTATTCTATCTCTGAACTCATTTTTTATTTTTTTTCCTTGAATTAAAAGTATGTGTGTGAGTTCTTTAATTCAAGAATAGAACACGATTAAAGTAGATAGTATAAGGATATTTTAAAAAAATTTCCTATTATAGTATATTTATTTTAAGTCCTGACAAGAAATTCTAAGACTAACTATAATATAGAGATAATTGTTTAACTGTAATTATATTTCTTTAGAGATCTTTGGTAGTCTACTACCTCCAAGGATTGGACATCTGGAACAGCTTTGAGGTACTTCAAGAGGTGAATACTACTTAATAGTACTATAAAATGGGTCGAAAAAACCGGATAAGATCGAACAATGTTCGGCCCTTGGTAGGCTGAAATTCATACAGTCCGCTGCGGGGCCAGCCCTCGAACTTTTTTTTTTAAAATATAAATTATTTTAAACTTAAAAAATATTAAAAATTAATTTTATTTAAAAATATTCAACTAATCATAAAACTTATACTAACTTCTAAATAAGAAACAAAATAATTATATAAATAACACACTTTTTTTATAAAAATTATTTTTAACTTTAAAAAATTAAAAATTAATTTTCTTTAAAAATATTCAACTAATCATAAAATTCACTAATATCTAAATATGAAACAAAATAATTACACATTAATAACACCTAAATAATGTCTAGAAAACTAAAAAAAAAAGGCTAGCTTGCGCAAAATGGCCTGATGTGGACTGAATTTTAACGGACATAATTTAAAAATTCATATCCGTCCATTTTACAGGTGGTTCGCGCTAGCCCACGGGCGAAGGTCTGTTTTCATAGTGGTACTACTCAATCCTTTATAAAGAATAGTTATTTTTCTCAAAACTAACCTTGTGAGATTCTCAACATTCTAGCAAAGGTTTAGTTTGATCTTACTCTCGTTAATGAATCCAGATTATAGATCTTCTACACCAAGCTCCTTGGACTTTCCACGATGCATCCGCGTCAAAATTTGAGTGGGAGCAGTGGCGGACGAAGCCACATTGACCGGCCCCACCATTTCTAAAATTTCTTGGGTGCACCTAGCTATGAGCTATTTTGTCCCTTTCTTGCTACAAGGGTTGAGTTCGCTAGCCATTCAATCCCCTTCGTATGGCATAAGAGCTCTCCATATCTCAACAACGCTTTAATTATAAATTAAGAATTTTGAGAAACAAAAAATTATCATGGGAAAGTCGCTGAGAAGTTCTTCAATTCTTTTAAAATATTCTTATATTATTTGTTTAAATTTATTTAAATCGTATTATATTTTATAAATTATTTTAATTTTTTAAATATTAAATTAAAATTACTTGTAAAAAAATAGTTTACTAAGGGCAGGAATGCTCATGAACCACTTTGCAGTTGGGGAAATGTTTTAGTGTGACCTAGAGAATTAGGTCAATTTTCGGGGAAGGCGTATTTTTCTTTAAAAAAATATTTAGGGTTGTGAAACAATGGAAGCAGAAGAGATGATGAGGAGGCAGCAGTTTCCATTTAATAATGAATTACAAACAAATTTTGCTGCAAAAATGCCATGGATGGTGGCGGTGGAGGAGGGTGGTGGCAGCGCCGCTTCGAAGAAAAAACCCGGCAGTGGCACAATTTACAAAAAAATGAATTGTTGTATATGGTGCAAAAGAAACCAAATCTCCTTGTCGTTCATGGGCTTATTAGCTAAGCATGAATGAACAATTAAAGTTTCTCCATGAGACCATGACCTTTCAAGTATACCAAGAAGCATGAATCTAATGCTTATTTTATCTTTATATTTTGCAGTCCAAATTCGCATATATGTTTTACTTAGCAAAGCCTAAATTATGTTCATGGTTACGAACCTTTCCACAAAAAGCACTTGATGAATGAATTAATGAAGGGTTCTAAGATTATTGACATTGATGCCTCTTCAAGATCAGCGGTGGGAGCTGATGATCAGCCCCACTGAGGACAATGAGTATATTATGTTGAAATTTGTTGTGGGCTTAGTAGTTCGCATACAATTCAAACTCTTCGTAATCTTATTATAATTGTAAAATCTGTTTTGATTGTGGTTTTTTTAGACAGATTCGGACTTCTTAGAGGCCTGAGTCTTTTTTGGAATAATGAGATTTGTGTGTAATCATTAGGTTATTATGCGGGTCACATTGATGTTTCTATTATTTTACCTACTTCTTGGAAGAACAAGAAATGCCTTGCAGATTGATAACTTTTGCTCTGAAGATCATAGAAGCATTGCTGCAGAAAAAGAAGATTTGTTGCAATGTAACTCCATAAAAACCATAAATAGAAAGACGTGAAATATTGGCAAAAATAGAGATTTTAGGACTTATATGTAGGTCTATCTTAGTATGTGTCCAGATTACTTTTTAGTAGCAAGTCATGGGTTGAAAGGTGTTACATGCTATGAATCTCTATTGATCATGTCCCCTTCCCAACAGCCTTAACAACCTTGTCTTGGGGCGTCTTTGTCTTTACATCTCTCACCGGAGAAAAAAGCTTGTCCAATATCCGTCCTCTCAGAACTACCAGTAACTTCACAGCACATGCAACATACAAGCAAGAAGCATCGACACTGAAAAATCAAGTATAATACGAGAAGGCGACTAAATTGAAGTTTAGTAGGACCAATGCTACGGGCTACCGAAATCCAATGGCATTGATCATTAGATCAAATAAGGAATGTTGTAAAGAGATGGAAAGGTTCTAAAGTATTCAATGATCATATTTGTACTCGCCTGAATAGAGGCATTGCTTCTGCCTCGTTCTCTCAACTCTTTCGTTTTTGCAAAGTGCAAACTACTTCTATGTGTGTGTGGATAGCTTCTATCAATACATATAAAACAAAACAG